>CANTUZ010000016.1:2646155-4111155 GCA_947846985.1 Fratercula arctica
TTTAAAAAAAAAAAAAAAGTCAACAATCTAGCAGAAAAATATTTATGTATTGCTACATTTTCTGCTTTGGGTTCCCAATAAAGCTGTAGTAATGAAGTTAATTTTTTGTAGGTGAAATCCTGTGCTATTGGAATATTATAAATAACAAACTGTGACCAGGTTGGTCTTACCCTTGTCACCGTATGAAGTTTGCTGTCCACTCTTTTGAAGATTAATCCCAGGATCCTGGGCTAACTAATTTTAATACAGGGAAGTTTCTTGAAAAGATACGAACTTCTATCAGAAAGAATGTTTCAGCAAATAGTTGCCATATAAATATATAAAAATAGAAAATAGTCAAACAATCAGTGGAAGGTGTAGCAGGAGTTACACAATTTTGTAAAATGCAGTATGTTTTTAAAATGGCTTTTTTGAATAGTGCATCATTCAGTCCCTTACTGTTTTAATCTTTATAGCTCATCTGGAAGGGAAAGAAAAAATGATGTGGTGATAGTTCCCATTTGTGAGCTGCTTCAAGTGGGTATGATGACTTGTCTGTAATTTGATGAACTATTGTATGTATCAGTTAATTACTGCAAGAATGACTGAGGTATGCATGCTTGCAAGCTGGTACTTATGCAGATTGCTACTTCTATTCTGCTGGTAATTTTTCTTTCCACTGGCATTGAGACAGAGTTTATAATGAAACCAACAATCTTTACACATTTATAGAAACTGTAAAACTTTTATGGCAGTCTTTATATAGAAACTAATGGTCTTTCTTCTACAAAGTCTATGAGCGTTGTAGAAACATTACACACAAGGAAAAATAAAAAGCAGCCTTTCTTTGTGTCATCGTAAGACTTGTGTGGTTGGAGAATATTTACACAGTACTGGCCATAAATGGAGCATAAACCCCTCTATCTTGCAAAATCTGTGTGCACTAAGAGGACTTAGTTGCTTGAACAGGGATGATTATAATCCAATTTGATATTTCTGAATTGCGCATAGTATTCCTAGTATAATTTTTTTGCCTTACAGGTTGCGTCCACTGCACGAGAAAACCTGTTTTAAGAGTAGTTTAAAACAATAGCTATCCTTTCAAAAGTAGATGAAGTAGTTGAATTGGAAAGGTTGAGTAATTAGTCATTTAGAAAGTATAGAAAGTGGTTATAGTGTTCTGAAAGCCACTTTGTAGTGAAACCAAGGCAGTGTAAATAGTAAATAGATGAAGTATTTGATACTCAGTTCTGAAGCATTTGATAGTCTCGGTTTGTATAGAGCTATCATACTGCATTCATACAGGGAGTCTTTTTAAGTGAAAGCCTCGTAAACCAGTGTAGGATAGTTATAAACATTTTCGTTGCACAGTGACCCCTGTTGACTAGGTAGTGGTAAAATAGTGGCCTGAATGAAACCTTTGTGTGGGGCTGGTGAGCGGACTGGGAAGTGGGTAAGGAGGTCACCTTCTACCCTGTGTGCAGAGAGCGCGGCGCTGAGCAGTGGCGCGTTCCGGAGACCACCTACCCTGTAAGGACAAACTGGGTTCTTTGGTGCAAGTCCTGAGAGGTAGTAGACAGGGCTAAACCATGGGCTTTGACTGTAGAACTGAGTATTTTCTGAATTCAGAGTATTTTTCTAGACCAGATGTATGGCCTTTAATATAGAAAAGGGAAGAAAATAGATACTTCTCATTTGCTTTGTCTTATTCTGTCATCCTTGTCGTATGTTACGAGTTGTTTTTTTATTACCTTTTCTTTAGACCAAGTAGGTGAGAGCTCAGTTTTTCTCATGTATTTCTATTTGTGCCTTTTATGTGCATCTCTAGTATCATTTAATTAGTATAAAAAATGCAGAACCTCTTCAAATCTAATGTCTTTGTGTATGCAGTGTAGGGTATACTATCCTGGTTCTAAGTGCATTACAAGATATTTGTGCTCGATAGAATTGCAAACCTAGAGAAATACGTGGCAAAGACGATTTGCATCTTAATAGAACCTTTGACATAATCTGTTCATCCAAGTTCCGTTTTAGAATTGCAGTTAGTAAATCGTAAGGATTATAGTAGGTAAGTATTTCTACAATGTGAGAATTCAGCCAGAGTATCTATTTAATGCTCTAATAGAATAGCTGGTTTTAGTAATCCATCAAATCTGCACATAATTTCATATAGTATTGTAGCATTCTAGGTTTCTTTATTATTTTGTGTTTTTATTTTGCTACTACTTGGTGATTGGCTACAGAAGGCATTGCAGTAGATTTGTGCAGAGGGAAATAGTAAGTCTTTGTAAGTATCCCTGAAAAGTTAGTCCTGAAGTCTAAGGCATGCTGAGTGAGAAAGTACTCAAAACTATTTTTTTTTTTTTTTTTCCCCCTTGTCCTCAAGCTAGTAATCTGAGCAGCTGCTCCATTTGTTCCTGCCTGTGAAAAAGCTGAGATGGAGATGCCGTTTTCCCTGTTTGGTGCATCACTGATAACATTAGCTGAATGTTTTTCCAGTCATGACATCTGTATTTCAGAAATCACAGTGTAAGGCAGGAGTGGTAAAAGTGCAGAAAACAAATAGTAATTAATTGCCAATTAATCTTTGGAAGGAGCCCAGGAGGTGACATGATTTTGGCCTGAAAGTACCTGAGATAGTGTTGGACTCGAAAGTCTGCATGTGAAAGCCGTGTCAAAAGCCGGTGTCCAGAAATTAGAAAAATTCTGGGTAGAAATAGAGGAGTAATTGAGTTCAAGTGTGGAGAAATGTAGTTCAAACCACTTTCTAAACAATTTCAGTTTTCTTTCATGTAAAATTTGAATCAATATTGGAAGTTCAATAAACACAATTTGATTTCACCGCAAATTATTCAGCTGGGTGCAAGTATTACTGGATACAATGGTATGGCCTTTGTTATACAAGAGGTCAGACTAGATGATCATAATGGTCCCTTCTGGCCTTAAAAATCTGTGAATATATGAATAATTTAAAACCTGTCCTGCCAGTCCTTATTCGTTGAGGTAGTCACATTAAAATCCTGTGGGACTACTCGTGTGAGTAAAGGTTGTGGGATCAGGCCTAAAGTGAGTAATCATTATCGCTTATGTTTAAATTTATTGATAAAACTATAAAATATTCACTTCAAGTAAAGATGGGTTTCTTTAAAATGGAAGATGCGTATGCAGTGATATCCTACTTCGGTTTAAGCCAGTCATTATCAAAATAGTTTAGAAAGTTCCCTTGTTTCAGTCTCCTGAACCATTCAATTCTATAGATCAATTGATAAACAATTTTTAAAATATTGCTTAAAACCTTGTAATATGTAGAAAGTAGTTTGTTTTGTTTAAAATAAAATTCAAGCACCTAACAATGTGGTGGGTATAGGCAGATTAAAACTGATGTCAGCACATCTCAATGCGCGTAACGGTCTTCCTGGCTGTGGCTGATTATGTTGATGTTGGCGTGTACAGGAACACTGGGAAGAACTCTCCTTTGCAAACAGTAGAAATTATTTTGAAACATGATTAAAATAAGTATCAGCAGGTAAGTGCTATCGTTAAGATTAAGTTACAAAATCAGTCTCAGATATGCCATGTCTTTATATTAACAGTCATAAAGTAGTTAATTTCTCAGTTGATTAGAGATCACTTTTAAATCAGAGTTTAGTGGGATGACTTAACTATCTCGCTTAGAAATCTGAATTGATGATGGTGAAGACTATATTTGAGACCATACTACTAAATGAGCATTGATAATACTCCGTCTTGCAGCTTTTTTCCCCCTTAATATGTTTTCTGTTGCTTCTTTGATGTAGCTGTACTGTTTTAACAAAGTAAGGGGAACGGTTGTTTTGTTGCTCCTAAAGTTAGTCCTTAATGCTTCAGAGTTTCCTGAGCACGTGGAGGGTGAAACAGTTCTCTGCATTCCTGCTCCCGCAACTTGTCTGCCTGCACCCCAGTGTACAGATGCATTAGAAAAATGTGATAAAGAAGCTAAAGCTTCACGGAAAGTGCTGTAAAGACAAAAAGCTAGTGGGAAATATAAGTATATTTTTAATTTGTAGAGCATCCTGTGGCGTGCAAACGAGCATCAAACCAAACAAAACAGCTTGTGCTTCTAAATGGATCATCTTGAGTTCTTGTAGCCAGGTGCTGGTGCGTGGAAAGGGTATGAGAGAATTTGGGAAGATTGCTGTCCCTTTGTGTTCATTTCCAAGGTGGCAGGAGATTTCCATGACTTACTCTTGACAGTAAAGGGACTTCTAGAGTTTGGATTTGGGGTGGTGTGGATGGAAATGGAACTTTCTTGGGTTTTCCTAACTAGAGAGTCTTACTATGTGTGATACTTATGTCAGAGTAGGCATGGCCTTTTGTCTGCTCTGCACCTCGCACCCCAAGGGATGAACTGTAAGAGCATGTAATCTGGCCCTTCTGTTCCAGAGGAGGAATTGTATTTTGTATTAAAATGTTGTTTCTCAGTGAAGTCAGATGGTGATTTGTCACTTCAGTAGTAACAAGGATTCGGTTGTAGTCATCTGCATGGCAGTCGAACCCCTCCATGTGCCTCTGTAGATGAGGCTGGAGGGGTGGAGTGCGCTGTAGATGCCCCGTAGGTGCCCAGCATGGAGGACGTGTGTGGGAACGGCAGTGAGTGTGGGAGCACAGGATGGCAGGTGCACTGAGTTCCAAGTTACTGTAACATAGCAAAATAGTAGAATGCAAGTTACGGAAGGTATATATTCTTTAATACTTTACTACCTTAGCTGTGAAAGAAAACTAGTCTATAAGACTATGTATAACTGGAATTTTGAGTTTTTTACATATTTTGATTTCCTGGTACTGCATTTTCTCACAGCCATCAGCATGAGATCTATGTTGGCATATTTGCTATTAGTTTTAGTATAACTTTTAATAATTTCATGAATGTATAGCAAAGCATTTAGATTGCATGATATCATAATTGAATCTCCCGAATTATTTTGTATGGATTATTCTTTGTTCTTTTTTAAATTTATTTTTAAAAGGAATGATTGGAAGGTAGCCTGAAAGAAGGGATTTGTTGGTGATTGATAGACTAATTCATGTTCTCATACTCAAATTTTCACGTGTCTGGGCAGTAGCATAGAACTGGTGGCATATAATAGAGAAAAGTTGGAAATTATTCCGTGTTAACCCAGTGAAGTCCAAAGGTTTTCGCTTTATACTTGGAAAACTCAAGTTTCTAAGGTCAGTCATCTTTGTACGTTTCAGCTGTCTTTTCTTCAAGTAAAAACTGCTTTCCATGGCTAATGAATGTTTGTATAGCTTTCAGGTTTTTGGTCACTATACTCTCTAGCATATTCTCATATTTGAACATCGAAGAGTTGTGAAAATACTGGTAAATTTGAAAAGCCGTATCCTCTGATAACCTTCAGTTATCTAAGATGATCACCGACTCCTCCTCATCTCCGCAAAGTTTAGTGCTAGGGAAGTTCTTTCCCCAGGGGCACTAGTGTCCTCATCGGATATCATCATTTTCTCCTTCCTTCTCCTTTAGAGAATTCTCAGATAGGTATGATGTGAATCCAAGTCTGAGAAACGGGTACTCCTCAATTTTAAAAATTGGTCAGCTGTTGCCCCCTTTGGGATAGTTGTTTAGTTTTGTAATGTTTCCTCTGCTGCAGAAAGTAGATAATACCTGTGTAACGGAGTCATTAAGTAACTTCATTAGTGTCTAGCTTTAAAGCTCGCCCACAGCTACGTGTTCTTTTCTCTGGCAGAAAGGAGGATCTTGGTCATAGCAATTAGAAGACTTTTGTGAGAAGGCAAATCCATGAATTCTATCGGTTTCTGATACTTGATAACACAGTGCCAGGTATATCCGTGACGTTTTTCTTGGCAGTCATGTTTAATTTTTAAGTAACAATTCTAAAAGTGTCCTCCTCCTGTTTTCTTTTAAGCACAATAGCATGATGAAACTGTTCTTCTCATTACTTCTCAGGAATTATATATTTTGCTGAGTTGTTGGTTAGGATTCCCAGTCTGTAGCTTATTTCCTGCTAAGGATGTCGCTAATGGAGAATTTATGATACGGAATGACTAACTGAATTCAGTATATGCTCTAATATTCTCTTTGGTAACCAGTGCAGGAAGAAATTGGAGTCTAATGTTATTCTTTCACACTTTTTCATGCTTTGAATTTCTATAAAAGATCTTGTCAGTGAAATGACTTAATTTTACAGTGAGAGCTGGTAGAATTTCTGTAATAGGGAAATGGCAGAAAAGTGATACTGAAGTCCTTTGCACAAAGGCAGAGAAGTTGTTGGTGGCAAATTCTTACCTTTGCTTCTTAACCATAAAATTCTGCTGCTGTCTTTATTTCAGCTGGTTTCAACGTTGCGAGTTTTTTCACATCCTTTTTCTTGAGCAAAGGACAGGAGTTTATTTTTAATGATATTTACTATTAATTGAACTAAGATTTTTGTTTCTTTTGTTTCTTTGGGGTTTTTTTGCTGGTTGTTTATTTTTAACATTCTGGTGATTAATCTTTCCTTTAATTTCGTTTCCTGTCTGTTGGGCCTGGATGCTGCAGTGTGTGTATCAAAATTTGCACCCAGCTAGAAGAATCTGTAAAAGCCCAAACTGTTTTCTTTTTTCCTACACCCTAAAAAAAAATGCATCTCCTCTTGAGTCTGAACTACAATGTGGATTTATAAAGGTGTAACATAGTTAGATGGGCAGGATTTGATTTTAGGTTTTAATTTAGGTTTGGAGCTCTGGCCCTTTTCTTCTAACGTGTTATATTTGTGTGAATGAATTCCTATGGTTTGCATTATCTGATTGTAGTAAAGATCAAACCTGGCCCAATCTTGTTGTGAATGTGACTGAAAATGTAATTGGAATAGTGCCTTCATAATAGTCGCCAATATCGTAAAGTTTGTATTTGATAAGCAGAGCTCACTTGCAGATATTCTAGCAGATACTACTTTAGAGTATTTACTTGCATCTATTTTTAGAAAGGTTGGAGAGTGGATGGCACAGAAGTGATTAACGAAGCAGGATCTTGCCTATTTATGTAAACCGGCTATTTCTTCTGTGAACGCATCTTGTTAACTATCCGTTACAGACCTTTATGGGTGCTTCTTGAATAATTCGTTTAAACTATACAGTACAGATTCCTTATTTTAGCACTAAGACTTAACAAAGCCTTCTTTTAGCAGCCTTTAATTTTGTACTTATGTATGTGACATAGCCTGTGGCTGTGATCTCTACTGTGAATCTGCAGTTGTTTTGGGATGAAAGGAGGCGGCAGCTGGAAACTCAGTAGCTACATCTAGCTGTCTACCTAGAGAAGGCCTTGATTTCAAGTTTATCTAAACAAGCTCGACTAATCCCAACTATCTGGGGGGATCCACTGTCAAAACAAGCAGCATGGCCCTAAGGCAAACACAACCATACAGAAATGAAGGCTGGGACTTCCAATACTCCGATGACTGCAGACTGGAGGCTTTTTTTCCTGAAAGAGAGTAAGAGAGGTAGAATTTGCATAATGCCTTTTCATTGGGAACTTTTGGAAAGCTGACAGAGGTCCAGCTTATAGCTCTGTAGCCACAATACAGAGTCTATAGGAGAATCCTTGAATGACCTAACCATATTGAAAGAAAAAATGAAAGCATCGAAGTATAGCCAAGTGAGTGTGGAAAAGAGGGCTGCTGCATTGTCTAACATCTGCTCTACTTCTCGTTAGTTTTGTTCTTTGGTATTCTATGTGGACTTTGGAGAAACCTAAGACAGCCTAACATGAATCCTATAATCTTCCTTCTGAATATTTATGTAGTGTGCCAGCCTCTAAGCTGTCCTTTGCATCTTCCCACTTCCCCCTCATTTTCATGCTCTCAAATGAGGCCAACATTTCAAAAGCTAAATAAATGTTTGTGAATGTTTATAAAAGATTTGCATAAATTTGTCCTTGTTTGACAAAGATCACTTTTTTCTTATGCCAGTTCTGAAATTTTTTAAAGGTTTCAGTGCTTGTCTTGACAACAAAGTCCTGCCTGGGAGAACAATGATTGCTGATTAAGTGGGTATGCGGTTGTAGCTGAATAGAGCATTTGAGACAACAACGTCTAAAAGGGCCAGTCATCTTAAGCCAGAATTATAATATTTAACAAATGTTAACCAAAGTGTATATTTAAAGCTTTCTTTTTGATGCAATATACCTGTGCAATTGACGTATGCTGTGAGAAGTGTGTCATTATCTTTTCACAGCTAATTGCTCTCACCTAATTTTTCCTAAATGTGGAAGTGAGAATATGCCACATTTTGAGTCACTAAATGTTTAAAACATATTTAATGCAATTAGTATTCTGGCTTTCTGATATTGACACTGCTTATCTTTACCAATTGATCAGTGATTATGCACATAATTAGACCTAATTTTTTTATGCTTGTTTGTATAATTTTTCAGTTCTTTGTGAGTGAAGACTGGAACAATTATTCTTACTGCAGTAGATGTAGATTTATTTTTTTTTTAATTTATGTTTTGCATGTTAGCTAAACTCCACGTTAATAAATAACTAAAACTAAATTTTAATCTTATTGAAGGGGGTTTAAAGGTGTTTATTGAGGAGCTCTCTTTGAAAAACTGCTTAAATATTTAGTTCAGCTTTACTTTCAGATTTTTTTTCCTACTGGAAAAAAAGTATTAGTCGTTTCTGTTCTTTTGTTCTATTAGTTGAGAGGTTGAAGTTGTCATTAAGGCAAAACTGGAGCTACTTCTCTGACACAGTTTTTATCACATCTGCTAGGGCTGTGTCCCAGGAGGAGCTGTGCAGAGCAGCGAATTCAGCGTAGGCCCATTATCTACTGGTTTTGCGTGTGTTGTAAAAGGAGTGAGACCTCGGGGAGGCTGGGAGCCTCCTCCCGTGTAATGTCCAAATCAGATTTGAAGGACTGGTGGCAGAAAAGCTTTGGCCTTGGGGTGTGAATTCTAAGAAACAGAGTCACAATTAGGTTTAAAAAATTCAGGGATTTTGAGCTTTATCTTGAAATATGTTTTTAGTAATGCAAGTAGAAAAGTTGCCCATCTGTGCACATATTTTGTACGTTTAAAATATTTAAATGATAGCAGGCCTCAATATGCTTGGGAAATGTTATTTATCTCATGCTCTTCTTGTTACCCAGGATTGTGTATGATATACGTGTTGTGGGTTTTTTTGTTTTTAAAAAATAGCATTTTTCCTGAGAACAATTCGTTACCTTCATGAAATGATGTTATTTCATACTGGGTACCGTTCCCCTTCTGACCTTCGTACAGGAAGAAAAACCCTTATTCAAGCTTTATAATTGCTCAAAAAGAGCTAATGGAATTTTAGAATACTAAGCAAATGGATGAACTAGTGCTCTAAAGTTGTATGGGAATACTAGTAGAATTAAAAAAGTAGAGATAAAACTAAATTAAGGTAATTTAAATTAATGCTATTAAGCAAATTATGCTCCTGATTTTTGGGAGTAGAACATTCTTTTAAAGAACTGATCAAAATTAATTCTTAAAATATTTTGGCCATTGTAAAAATCAGTAATGTTCAGTACTGCTATAAGACGTAAAAAGATTTTATCAGAAAATCAATACAAGATGAAATTCAACATAAAGATTTTCAGTGAGCAATGATTTTTTTAAAAAGAATCTGTGTTGCATCAGTTTTTTAAAACATAGAAGTATCTTTAAAATCTAGAGAAATCTTGCTTTTAAGTTTATTGTTTGCTACTTTCTCTGCTTCATCATCTTGCAAAATCTCAGTTTTTTGTTGTGGCTGCGTGACGCTGGCCTCTGCATGCAGGATACTTTCTGTTTAATTTGAGAATTAGTATTTTTTAAGCTGCCTGAATTGGAATGCTTCTCCTGATTTTTTTTAACTACATAATTACTTGGCGCGTCTTAATTGATGAGAATAATCTGTAATAGTAACTTTAGGAAAATTTGATGTAAGATAATATAAGTTGACACTAATTATAAATACAATTGAAAGTTTAATTTTTCAAAACACAAAAGGCACTGATCCCTGTTTGTTACTCATAGCTGTTTTCAAGTTAGTGGCTGAATTTCTTGTGCTGGCGTTGCTTTATTATGTTTCTATTATTTAAATACAATTGTGAAACATGACCTTTTCCTGTCCATTGTTAAGTAGTTGCTTTGTAAAATGTTAAAAATAGTTACCAAAACTCGTTACTGAGGTTCTTATTATTGTGCAGAAAGATGTTCCCTTTCCTAGGAAAATGTATATGAATTTGATGAACTCTGCATAGCGAACAGAATTTATGGTGTTCTAGATTGTTCTGTGCTTTCACTCCCCTTTGGGTTGGTGCCAGGTTTGAGGTGGTTATTTGGGTGGACTGACAGCCATTTTGAATACTTAAACCTGTTGTTCCATTGCAGTGGATAATTTAATTGTTAGCTTAAAATTATTCAAATAGATGAATTAAATGTAAGACCAATTTACAATTTAGTGGCTATAAAGTAGATTAATGTACAACCCAAATTTCAAAATAATTGGATAATATTTTGCTTCAGTTAAAGCAGTGTCTTAGCACTCTTTTATGCTATATTAACATTTTGCTATGTTTAAATTTGATGCTGTTTCTGAGCAGAAGTAAAATCCTGTATAGTTGCTCACTGATCAAGTGGGCATCTGTTCCCTGTTCTTCCTTGCCGTGGGCCCGTAGGGCCGGCTGCCACCGCTCTCTTTTCAACCCTCCCTGCTCTCCAGGATCTCCTCTTGACATGTTCTTGAAACTCTCTTGGTGTCCCTGCACGCAAAGATGGATTTCATGTTTGTTTCATGGATTCAGATGGTATTTCAAGCTGGAGAAGTTGAAAACTATTTGTATTTCCACCCTCTCTGTTTAGCGTTTCACTTACGGCAACCTCACCTGTCCTTCACCTCCGCTTTGAGGCCCAGGGAATAGAACAGCATTCATCTCATCACTGAGTCATCGCTTCTCTCCATGGAAAACTCATCTTATTTGCAATGCTCCATTCTCTTGTAATATTTGAATTGTCCTCCTGTAAAAATGGATGTACTTTCTGCAATAAGGTCTGGCCTGTACTCTGGGTAGTCTTTTCAACTTCACGTTGGTTTTCCTCAGGTTTCCCAACAGGCTTCCAAATGCAGGTCCCCGACCTGTTGGGTTTTGTGGTGTTTTGTTTCCCTTGTCTGACTTGGTTAGTAACTGAGTGTCTTGCCTCAACCATTCATCATTTTTCACAGATCTCTGCCTGTATTTTAATTTCTTTTCTCTCCAACTTCTACTTAGAGTTGCTGTTCCACTTTGAATGTCTGTTGCATCGTGTGTCTTTTGAAGAGTGGATTGTTTGCAACAGTCTGTTGTTCTTGCATTAGAGCAGCAATTTGCGTATCATTTTATCAGTGCTGTTTTGTTTAATTGTAGCTGCAACACGGGATATTTGTTACTGATCTTCATTTGAACCAGAGAAGTAAAGCGATCCTGTGTATTTAAGAGGCTCTGAAGTTGTTCCATTGACTTGGAAGTAGAAGCATAAGGTGAAAGGTTTAAAAATAAAAAATACTTAAGATACAACTTGCATATTAAATTCACAAGTGAATATGCAAAATTTTTCAGCAATGTTGAACTTTTTTTACTATTTCATCTCAATATATAGATAATTCAGGACATAAGCCAAGTGTGTGTTGTGTGCATTTAACAACCTTGCTTTCCATACGCTTTTAAGGTCTCTCTCGTGTGTGGAGAATCCTTTCCGAGGCTGTCTCACCTTCAGAAATTGTGATGTGACACAAAAGGGCTGAACGCTGTGTTTCTGCCTCATTTATTTCGAAAACTTTGCTACTGAAACCAAACTTAATCAATGAGCTCTGTGTTGTCTCCGATAAGTTATGTACTGGCTTTATTGATTGGGAAGGATTTTAGAAAACCCATGTGGGGTTTATAATGTCAGCAGTGTTTTGATTATGAAAAGAGTTGGAACCCTGGGACAAGGAACCAGGTGGTGTATGTCCTGAAGCCACCGGTGACACGGCTGGGCTGAATCCCTCCGGGGACATAGTTCATGCCCTGCACTTTAACTGTGGTGACTGGCTGCTATAGATGCACTTTTTGCTCATTAAAATGTTAAAAATCAAACTGCATGTAAAAAGATTTGTGAAAATATAAACTTGGGGATTGATCCAGAAAACTGGCATGTGATACCCTGGAGACGCTGGTTTCAGCTACTGGGTAATTTACGCTTATCAGCTGTGTGTGCTGGATTGTTCTGGGGGCTTTTTCTTTTCCTCTTTGTAGGGTGTTTTGCTTTAGAGGCATTTATGTAGGTTCTTCTTTAAGAAAATAGGCATAGGGGAGTAAAATAAGAGAACAGGCTATTGATACTACCTCTGTGTCTCATGTCAGGTAAAAACATAAGGAGTGTAAGCTGCTGACATGGAGGGATTCTAGGTTTGGTTCAGTTATGGGTTTGGGTTGAAATTGTAAAGAAATGATGATTTTTCTAGGCCATAAGTAACCATGCACCTAAAGAGGTCTTGTAGGAAGTTGCGTATTATATAGGCATTGCTAATCTTTCAAACTGAGCAGTATTTAAAGGGAAGAAAAAAAAAAAAAAGAAAAAAAAGCATTACATGTATAGTAATGAGCTTGCAAGTTGAGCAAAAATTGAATAGTTCTTCAGTAATTCTATTTCTTACATGCAAAACATCAGCATTTTTGCTAATTAAAAGCTAATTCTCTATGTGTTTTATTTTTTTAATAGTTTAAAAGTTAAGCTGTACTAGTCTCAATTTTTTAGTTGTAAATCAAGGCAGATCAATATTGGTGTATAACGAGCGTCCAATTATGTCCAATAATATTATAAAAGACACATAATATTGTCACAGTAAAACCTTTCTTTAAAAGACAAGGCAATGTATAGTGGTACAGATTCAATATATTGCCTCTTTAAGTAAAAACTTCATTTTCTGTGCTTAGGAAGCCATAAATATCAAGAAACAAGTGCAAAGCAAGTTCTGAGTAATACACCATTATCCTATAATAACACAATACTGATGAGATGCTAAAGTGTTTTATTATGTGAATGTTTTTACTTGCAGTTACAGTAAATATTTAAATCATCAAAACAAAGGGGAGAATATATTCTGCCATTTTGAGGTGACTGATGACTTGTTAGCTGTTAGTGCTGGCTTTGTTTCTAAAAAATAGACATGCAGTCATTATTTTGAGGACAATTTGTATCGATAAGGCCAATAAAAATATAGGCACTTCACTCTCCTGCAATTATAACTTTGATTCTTTTAGAATTCTGTTGTGTGGTTGTTTTGTTGTTTAGTTTTTTTTAACGTTTTAAGCCTTAAGATTTCAATTGTGGGTAAAGGACAACTGTATAATAGTTAGTATTTGTCAAGACGTAGTTTTTGTGCGCCAGCAATCAGAGTTGTTCAGGAGGCAGTCGATCCTTGTGGAAGTCGTGAGATTCTGCACAAGGATGTACACAGTCACATTAATGAGGCCTTTACTATGGAGGCATTATTTTGTATCAAAATACATAGTTCTGTGGAGTTTAGTCTGAAACTTGTATAGCTCCTTTCCCAGTTCCCTGCTGAAATGCAAAGGAGGATGCTTCTTTGCTTTACGTGGCATTCTTCAATAGATCCTTTCTTGTTCTTTAAAAACAGGAGGTTGTTAAATAATCTATCAATAAACTGTCAAGAAGTCAAAGCTTCCGTATCTGTTTCTGCCTGAAATCTTAAGAACTTGCCACATTTTACTTGTCAAGAAACCTCCAAAGAAGAGTCTATGAGCAGTTGAGCCTGAAACCATTGCTAAGAATGGGATGTGCTTATTTGAATTATGTAGGAGGAACATGTTCTTGCAAGGGAGTCAATATGTTTTCTGCTTCATTGAATAGGTTATTAGATTGATGTAGTTTATTTATTGAATGATGGGATTGGTTTTAGAAATAAATGAAGCGGGAAGCATCAACTTAGTTATTGATGATAATTTATTGCTATTGGTCAGAAAAGTGTTGAATTTATCAGAGGGTTTGTCGTTTAGTCAGGGTTATCTTGTTCCAGCCGAAAGCAGAAATATAGTTCACATTTCGGGTTCTGAAATATTTAAGCGTAAAGGAGAATGAACAATGAATCGGCTGGTAGTAAAGGTCTGCAAACTGGATAGACCTCCTATGGTGGGTTGTGGATAATAGTTCCGAAATAGTTCTGTTCATAGACAAAAGTAATGCATTTACATTATATTGTTCTATAATATTCAAAATTCGGATTCTAACACGTTTCTGAGTTTGCCTCTTTAATGACTGTATTTGTTTGAAGTTGTAAAGTTGAAAATGATTCATTTCTCTGCTGATCATGTTTTCAGTTTTCATATTCATGCTTTTTATGTGAAATCATGCAAAGGCTATACTTAAAAGTTTGTCTATGGTGCTGTTTTACAACATTTAGAAAATGGTTTGTAGGTTAAACAATTTGTATTAATTTTAATACACATTATTTTAATCAGTCTTTGAACACTCAGATTTTCTAATAGCAGTAGGCAATGTTAAACATTCCTGCTATGAGACCTATTGGCTTTATCTTTTGTTATTTATCTTGCTGATGTTAGGAAGGATTCTCTAATCCCCCAGACCTCTGTTCCTAGGTAACAGTCAAAAGCTGTGCCAGCAGAAGTGGTCCTGCCAGGCCAGGCCCATGTGGTTTGGTGTTATTCACTCTGCTCCATATGGTCAGGGCAGAGATTGTCCCTGGAGAGGTGTTAACACTCAACAACCCAACCTCCTCCTCCCCTTCGGAGAATTGCTGGATGGCTCCTGCTGCCTGCCCATGTGTGAATCTTGATTAATTTTTCATTTTTAATGAAGTTTGATCATGTTTATTATTTCACATGATTGACTGCCTGGTACTCCTTCCATGTAATTGATAAAGCCCATATTTCTTCATCTGTCTCTTATTTCTTCAGGGCAAAGTTGTGAAATTGTGTGATGTGGTTAATATTAGATTTATTGGTCCCGATAGATGTATAAATTATCTCTTTTTCTCTCCACAGGAAGTTCTACAGACTTTGACCAAGTTTTGTTTCCCCTTCTATGTGGACAGGTAGTGTTAGCTTTTCAAACTTTACAAGAAAATAAGCTTGTCAATAAAACCACTGTAGAAAATAAAAACCATACCATTCTTAATGTTCTGTCTGCTTGACTGTGATTTAAAGCACCCAAGTGCAAATTATAGTCTTAGAATCACTTTTTCCTGGGGTTTTTATGGGCACCATCAAAAAAAAAAAAAGTTTTAAAAGTTTGAGCTGTTCAGTGGCAGCAGTAAGAGTGCATTTGGGTTTACTTCTGTGAAACTGGGTAGTGATTGTCAAATATGCATATTAATATCAAAGCTTTGTGTGCTTATGTATTTATTAATTGCCAAACTTGGGTCAGAATAATGAATTAAATGCTTTACATTTAAAGGCCTCTTGATCTTGTTGGAATGCTGGTGCTTTACTTGGTGGCTACTTAACGTGGCTTCTAATTTCTTGGGGGAAAAATTGTAAGTTACAGTGGATTTGACAGGAACTGAGACTATATAATTCTTGTAATTTAGAAAACTCTAAAACTTTTTTAGGTTTTGTTTGTTTGTTTAGCTTCTACTGTGAGTTATTTTTTATGGTTTTATTAAAAGAAAAAGCATTGAAATTTTGAAAGGATGCACCACTGCTCATGGCATCTACGAGCATCCTTTAATTGGCTAGCATCACTTGTCTTGGGTCAGCTAACACGGAATGGGTTTGATTGATGAAATTGACCTTAACTGTGATTAAACAGCTATAAATATTTTTCTTATTTCAGTGAAATCTGTGATATTTACAGCAGAAATTGATTTTCTTTATAAATCAACATCCATTTCTAATACCATTTCTTGTTTGAGCCATTGTTCAATTTAAAAAAAAAAAAATTATTTTCATTTTTTCCCTCATGCAGAGGCCAGCTGGTGTTTCTTAGTTATCTTGACATACTGTTCACTACTTTCTATGAGCAGAGATGAAATCTCACTATGCTTCTCTGGAGATAGGAGTCTACATAAAACCACTGCTCCACTTTGTCCTCCAGTGTGGTAATCTGGGGCTGGAGGCAGCCGAAAGCCAGAGTGGGTCACGCGGACGATATGGTCTTTCAACCCTCCAGGTGGTTCCTGCAGATCAGGGTTGAGAGACAGTGGTGAGGCACTGCTGGAGACAGCTATTATTACCAATGCCTCTGCTGTACCTAATTTGTACAAAAAAAGAGAATTTAAATATCCTGGGCTGTCAACATGAGCTGCTTAACCAGTGCTTGTTGACTTAGGTGACCTTTAAAAGCCACAAATACTGCTTATAATTTGGAACCACTTTTTGCTGATCATCTTTTTCCTTTCCTAAGTGGAGGGGGCAAGGAAGTACTTACATATCTTTTTCTGATGTATGTGTTTCTACTAGAAATATTTATGCTTACTATGTGTAGATTTATTGTATCTATGGGATTTGTTTGTTTTCTTGTTTTTTGTTTTTCCCCAGTGATATAACATTTTGAGAGATAAGAAAACCCATATGGGGTGCAAATGAGAACATAATGGAAAGTGATTCCCATTTTTGGATTCACTTGTTTGACTGAATAACACAGTCGGTGAAAAGACTGTAAGCTGACCAGTTTGAACATAAAGGGGAGATTGTAACCCGTAGTGTACTTAATAATTTAAAATTAAGAATGGACTTTCAATATTCCAGAAGGTAGAGGAGGATGTCCCAAGTTAAGGATATGGCAGCTGAAGGAGATGTGTGTGCCACTTACCTTCTTGATGTAAAAATACACGCACACACGCATGCAGAGGTGTGTGCATAGGTGTATATATAAATAAATAAATAACTGTTGCATTCTGCTATGATTTAAATTTGACTTAGCTTTGAACTGTGTGTGGGAATTAACCTGCCGGTTCAGCAAGAAAGTAAAATCAGTCTTATATCACTGAATGCAGGTGAATTTAATGTGACCATGATAAAGAGCAAAACGCAGTGCATCTTAAGTGCAAAATGTTTGTCAGGACTTTTACTTGGGGAAATTTAATTTATGTAACTATGTTCAATGTTATGTGCAATATTATTCCAGGCTTTAAGTGGAAACTTCTTGATGGTAGAAGTGTGCTCAATGGCATTTGAGTTGAGTCTTGCTCTTCTGACTTAGGTGTTAAACAGCGGTATTTCTTTAACAAATGCTGAGAAAGGACGTAAGTCTTCACCTACATGTGTGTCTCTTCTAAGGCTGCATATTTTATAAAGCAGGTGGCAAAAGCGGAGGATGTGCTATTGCCTCTGCCAGATCACAGCCTCAAATGATGATAGGACACCCAGGTTTTGAGGCAAATTAAAATCTTCTGCATAGCTGGTTGTTCTTTGTGCTGAAGGTTTTGGCACTCGTTGACAGAGACTCTTAATTCTTCTTATATTGATTCTTTTTATATATATTGCCAGTGGTCAAAAATCACCAGGGACTAGTTGCCGCTTCCTTTTGGCAGTGGCCCATGAGTTTTCCGCTATTATGGTTGCAGGACCAAGGCAGAGGCAATTCTCCAACTGCAGGAGTGAAAACTTGGCCTCAGTCAAATTTCATATCGGGATTTATTCCTGTCAGTCAGATATCCCTAGTGAAAGGGGATTTTGAACAAGTCACTCCTCCTCTCTCCCCTTCCCTCCATCCCGAACTTCTGTCTGACCATTTGGAGATGCGATTTAGGGTGCTTCCAACCTGTTAGGCTCTAAATAGACCTTCTTCCCATTTGGAAATAGAGATAAGAATCTTAAGTATTGATATTAAGATCTTAGGAAAGGAACTTTTTTTGTTGGGAATTTAATCCTTCCGTGTGAAGAACTGACAACTGAAACTTGAGCAAGACCTATCAGACACATTTAGTTTCAGCAGATCACATAAACGCAAGAATCTTTAGGTTTGCTTTGGAGGAACTTACCAACTTGTCACAATTGTTTATTAAACAAGCTTTTCCCTGCTGCAAACGAAGCATTTTTTTTCCCCCTGTTCAATAATTTTAATTGTCAGCTAGAGTGCTATTTCTCACACGTGCTCTGCCCTCAACCTTGTTAAAATTAAGCATATAATCCCCTTTTAAAACACCATACTAAAATCACCATAGTAACATTAACTCCAAGCTCTACAAATAAAACACACCACCAGGAAGGGATTTTTGGTATCCCCTAGCAGCCTAGTACGGTTTATGGAAATGGTAGGATGATAGTACTTAGGCTGTGTCATTCTCAGACTACTGAAATGCTTTTAAATATCTGTCTTTTTGTTCATCTGTGAATTTGGAGCACTTTTTCGTCTTCTTCACTGCCTGTTTTTCCTTCACTGTTTGAAATCCACTGAAGGGTGGTTCTTTCTAAGCTGGACAGTGACATCTTTCCAATCTGGATCCAACTTTTATTCCCAGAAGTCTATTTTTCTTTTTTTTTCTCTAGGCACTGAGTGTATAAGCTCCCACATACATTGTTTATTGCATTGTATGTGGCATCACACAAGAGAATACTTGCTCACTTCTCAGGCTAGTGACTGTTAATTAAATGGCCTTGAATTTAATGGGTTTTGTTGTTGCCATTGGTAGGACTGGCTTGTAGAGACACACATGTAGATGCTAGTCAGTGTTCTCTGTAAACCGAAAATAAACTAGAACATAACCTGAAATAAGTGTTAATTTTATATCACTATGAAGGACTCAAATAGATCTAAAATTGGAATGAAAAGTCCTCTAATAACTTTATTAGTCCCAGCTTCACCACTAAATGTCAAAATTTCTGTTAAACAGTAAAACTACATCTCTACAAACTGGGAGGTGAATTGGGCTTGGTTTGTATGGAATCTACCATCAGTGTGCATTTCGTTAACTTTAGACAATTGTGGTAGTATCTCAAGAATGTCTTCAATTTGGTTAATAAATAGCATTCAGAAAGTGCCATGCTTTAAATGTAAAATATCTTATTTTGATCTTATCTTACTCCTTCAAGCATCACCTATTAGTGGTAAAATACGCATATGAATTATAGTCTTTTTAAAGACATGAAGCTTTAAATGCTGGAGTTTGAGGGTTTTGTTTGTTTGGGTGGTTTGGACCTGGTTCTTCGTGTTGTTTGTGTTTTTGTTTTTTGTTTTGGTGGTGGTGGTTGTTGGTTGTGGGGTTTTTTTGTTTGCTGAAACTGTTTTTTTCCAATTTGGGCAAATTTTCCTATAGCGGTACTTTCCACTCTGGTGTGAGTGGAAGCCAATGACTAAGAATGTTGTTAGTTCACTTGCGCTGTTCTTGAAGAGCCATTAAGATCTTACAGATGAGGCAAATGACTCTTAATTTTGAAAAATCATATAAGAGTCCTACAGAATTATTTTTATAGTCATGTCTGGCTTTAGCACAGTATCCTTTTGATTCTCGTTTATCTTTTCTTCCTTTGCACACCATTCTAGTCTTTCTTTTAACTGATGGCCTTGCTGCTAGCGTAAAGGAGAGTCCCCTGGCGTGGTGAAGACTGTGAAATGATGTATCTGGCATACATGCAAAATTGGTGTATGGATAATAAAGCTTCTGGAAGTCAATATCCGAGTGTTGAAGAAGCTTAGCATGTTATTACTTTGTTCTTGGAGTAAAGCAATTCTCATATGGAGAGTAATAAATATGAGAGAACATGGGTTTGGTTTGTATGGTGTGTACTGCATTGGAGATGGTTGATAGTCATAACCGCTTTTGGTATCCTCCCACACTTAAAAAATGGGAAAAAAAAAAAACAAACCACGAACCAAAAAACCTCCTCCCTCACCAAGTAACTGGCATATTTAAGTTTCTAGAGGGTGTATACTCTCAAAGTTAATTTCTCAAAAAAACTCTGCTGAAAGAGGAAATGCTGTAGGTTCAATGACTTAAACTAGATACTTTTGACACAGAGTTAGCTCAGCATTAACTTTTTCCTCTTTGCTCTCTTAATTTTCAGCCATGCAGTCAACCAAGTTGGGCAGAACTTTACATTTGTGCTTACAGACATTGACAGCAAACAGAGGTTTGGATTCTGTCGCTTATCTTCTGGGGCCAAGAGCTGCTTCTGTATCTTAAGGTAGGTCTGTGCTTTGGCTTTTGGCTGGCTCTAGGAAACAGTGTTTGACTTTGCTGTGTCACACTGCAGTTATAATTTCCAGCTGTTCAAAATTATTTTCCTATCTGGTCCTCAAAGTCACTGCTCTTCTGCAGAAGTGAGGCAAAATATCTTGCGCTTTGAGTTCCTCTGTAGATAACTGTATTTGTTTGTAGTCAATGTTCTTAACAATGTGGAAAAAAAAAAAGTATCTTTGCAGTAATTTGATATGACATAGCATGATGGCAGCTGTTATCTTTAGCTGTCACAACTGATCTTGTTAAGACATTTTGTGGACATTTGTATATGCAAGTTTTATTAACAAAGTATCTGTTGGTAACTGAGAGAATGTCACTGATGCTCTCCACATCCTAAAAGTTTGTATACATGAGCTTTACTCTGTCCTGTTGAGGGTTTTGTGAAGTTTGTCGTAATAAAGACTATTAGCGGAAGATGGAAACAATGCGTTTCACATAAAATAGGCAAAGAGGCTCTATCGGAGTAGTTTTTGATGACCTCCCACAGACACGTTGGAATACAGTGTGCAATTTTCTGTTTACATTTGCTGCAAGAAGTGACGCAAGTAAAGTCAGTTTTAATATCTGCCAATGTATTAGTTCAATTAAGAACTTCTATGGATTGAAGATTTCCACGTGGCATCCGACCTGTCTTGTTCTAAACGAATTTACCAATGGTCTATCTTCTGCTTTCTGCTTTTTCCCTGTTCATGGGAAATGGGAAGTTTCAGAGCAATGGCCCAGGTAAAGGTAGCTCGGAGTTACCTGTATGAAGAGCCTGCTAGGTGACTGAACGATTGCTCAAGCAACCACAAATGAGGACAATTTCTTCTATGAGCAATTGTAGACATCTGTCTCAGTTGCCTCTGGTCTGCTTTTCACGTGAGAGAATGCAGTGTAAGAACAAGAAGAACTTGTCTTCGTCCTACGAGCACTGTGACAGAATGGAACCTTCTGTATGTGACCCCTCAGGAGAATTTCAGGGATAACGCTGCAAAACGTAAGAGCACCAATCGAGAACAGGACCCTTCTCACTTCACTGGGTTGCACGCAGCAATGCCATGCAGTGTATTTTGGATTAATGTGTGTGTTTCAAATGAACGTGTCTGTGCCATTTGTGCTGGCACTAGGCTGGTGAAGGTGCCAAATGTTTATTGCCTCGTACTTCAGCATCACACTGACGGCAGTGATCTGCTGACCAGGCCGTCATTGAAGAAGATCAATATTTGGAGAAATTATTGTGAAATCTACCAAAATCACAAGTTAATCGTGTGGAAGGCAGGGTGACAGGTGTTTTCTCAGTATCTTCCTTCATTCTTTCTTTTCTCTAGTAGACATTTCAAGTACTGTTAGCTGTGGCAATGCAGCAGGATGGGCTGGGGACTGAAGACGGGAAGGTATTTCCCTGACTCTGCCTGTAGCTGCTGCCCATGCAGTCGGGATGCTGGGATGCTGAGTCACTCCCTTTTGGGAAGTGTCTGGTTACATAAGGTAACTTTTCCTGATTAATGACAAATTAAAAGGGAAACACAGTTTAAAAAGAAAATCTGAATGAGGAGTAGTATGAGTCCCTTCTTGATCTCTCCTGGATAAGAGTTCTTTGCTGTCAGCTCCCTTATGTTGAGTGAATGCCAGGAAGAAATGGAGGAGTTCTGTTGTAGTTAAATGCCTTCTGCTTCAACTCATAACCAAAAAAAAAAAAAAAAAAAGACTTTCCATGCAGTTACAGCAGTGGATGAATTGGGACTCTTTGCTTCATTGCTGTTGCTTCTTTCTCCTGTGAGCTAATGAGACAATGAAATTTCATCATTAATGCAAGGGAATGTAAGTTTTAGAGGACAATGAAGAATTTAAAACAGCATTACATGGATCCCCTTGCTCCGTTCCCAGGACTGCAGCACCCATTGTGGATGTGAATCTTCTCTGTTTCCTTTGTACATTAGAGGATGCTGCATGGAAAATGAATGGGTCAAAACATGCTGAAGAATGTGAGAATGATCCGAAAAAGCAAATGGACATAAAAAGAATGATTGTTTATTTGTTTTTAAATTACAGGTTGGATGGCAGCAAGCTTCAAGTATGCCTTGCTACGCTCAGTGATAGTATAAGAATTAAGTGATATTGTTTATTATTAGAGATTATTTTCACATGTTTATCAGTCAGAGATTTTTATGGGTCTGGCCATGGTAAAATGGTTTGGAGGCGGAAAATCATCACATGTTTAGATTCTTTATTGAAGAGGAACAGGAGAAAAAGGAAATTCTTTTCACTCAGCTGGAGCTTTAAAAATTTCTGCTGAGGTCTGGAAGCGAAGTTGAAAGCTGAGACGGTACTCAGAAGGCCAGAAGTCAAGGTCTGGACTTTGAGTTTTAAAGTGACCCAGAGACTTTTTCATGTGGATGTGAAGTACAGTAAGGCGCTTCTTGGAGGTCAATAGCAGTAAAGTTATCCACGTGGATGTAGCTCCTGTGGCCAGCAGAAAGGCAATTCCATTTTACAGAGTAATTCTCTTGGCTTTTTTAACCAGTACTGTTTTGAAATCTGCTTTTAAGATAGTTTGCATAGTTTTGTTCCTGCTGTGGATATCATCACACAGATTTATGGAAACCTTTGATTAAGTTGAAAGACTGCATCTTCCAGGTCTTCTGTGATTTTCTTTTAATGTAGAATCACTGAGTCTGTCTCATTCCGTTTCCTTTTTTCTTAACTTGATTTCTAGCTAATCATGAAACTACAATGATCAAATATTGTGCGTAACAGAGCTGTAGCACAGATGACTACTTTCTGCATTTCAGACAGCAGAGGGCGGACAAAAGCACAAAACAAGTGTCACAGATGGGCTGGTGGGCTTTTTTGAGGTTCTAAACAGTGAAGTGAATTAAAAAAAACCCACAAGCTCACACACCGCACGTCAAAATCTCCTGGGTAGCTTGGAATTCTAGGTTACCTTTTTCAATGCAATATGTTACAAAACTTAAAATATACTTTATTTTATTTTCCAAATGATGAATGAGTAAGTTGAGAGCTAATGTCCAACTCATCTAATTCTGAGTTCTAATTTGGTAATTTTAAGATCCTAGAAAAACTTCGATGCCCCAAAATTTTTTTTCTTCTTTTGAGGACTTCAGGATTTTGGCTGAAATAAATAAATCCTATTTATATATGCATTAAGCAGCTGAATTTTTTTTTTGTTTCTAGAGATTTGCTTTAATGTAACTTCGCATTGGATTTGGCATGCATGGGCTTTTAGGGGTGAACACTATAGATAGTTCTGAATTTAGTGACAAGCTGTAGTCTTTTATTTAAAAAAAAAAAAAAAAAAAAGAAGAAGAAGGTGGTGGCATGGAGACATTCTCACACTGCTGTTGCTCACTCTTCTGAGACATCACCTTCAACTCCTTCATCAGGCATGTCCCCCTGTTTCGATCTGGAATTTGTATACTCTTGTTTCTCATCGTTTCTAAGTCCCCTGTGTGTGTAGAGAGGTAATGATCTTTCACTAGGGCAAAAGAGCCTGGAAGGTGTCAGAAGCTCAGAATTTGTTCTTGATTACTATTTCCTGCTAATTGCAGTGTACTGAAAGATGATGTAAACATACTGGTCTACTGATATCTCAGTGATAAGGAATAAATTTACAGCATAAATTTATCTTTCTGCTTTTGTATGTTCTTAAAGCATATAGATGCTTTCTGATTCTTAAGAATTTTGCGTGCTGAGTCTTTTAATTTTCATTTCCTCATTGTTTTGATGTTAGAACTCCTTACTAGCTTATTCATCTTTCCAAATTTCTCCCAGCTCTAGCCGTACTAAATTCTCCAGTAGCCACTTTGCTGGTTACATTATGGACACTTTTGTTCAGGGGCTCAGCTGTATTTATTTGCCTCTTTGGCGAACTCCTGTGATCTAGAACTCT
This sequence comes from Fratercula arctica, assembly GCA_947846985.1. Lineage (NCBI taxonomy): Eukaryota > Metazoa > Chordata > Aves > Charadriiformes > Alcidae > Fratercula > Fratercula arctica. The sequence goes on from CANTUZ010000016.1 coordinate 2,670,213, forward strand.
TCTGAAGCGCAGGCATTGATGGAAAGTAATATATAAACCAGTTTTATTAGTATCGGTAAGTGTGCTGAAAGGAGTAGATTTTACAATTTGTTTCTCAAAGCTTAAGTGGACGAACACTTTTGTACACAGGCTGCTCCTACGGGGACAGAGTTAAAAACTTCATTGCTGAAATTACTGTAAGCGTGGTACTTGTACTGTTTCTAACGGTGTGAAGGTGGGTGAAGGAAATGAAGACAGGCTACATAAAGCTATGATGAGACTGCTGAACATGTGAAATTCTAAATTCTACAGAGACATCAAAACATGAAATTCCTTTTTTTTTTTTTTTTTTTTTCCCCCCCTCCCAGTGGAGAAAGATACCAGGATCTTGTATGAAGACATTATTTAAAAGTGTGTATCAGTTTTCATTGTAGCTGGGTTTTTTGTCCTTCAGACTTTTATATGTTGTCGAATCTCCAACTCCTGACAACTTTGTCTTTCTGTGCAATCATGAAGGAAGAAAAAGTTCTGTTTTAGGAATGTAACAAATGTTAACTCAGTCTGAATACTTTTTGTTGATACCCTTATTGCAGAATGTTTATATAATGAAACTAACAAGTTTATTTTTTAAGAAATATTTTTGTCTTTTGTCTTCTGAAGTATTTCCAGAATTCAATGTAGGGACCCAGTTACTGATGCTTGAAAAATTCTTCAGGTTATAAACCCATAGCATCCAGTCATTTCTTCAAATGTCTGTTTATTTTATATTTTGACTATTTAAACTTTAAAGTAAGTTACATGTTTATGCACGCTGATTTTAAATAAAAAAATAAAGGCAATGTTGAATGTGTGGTAACCTATTTAAATGTATGAACTGGTTTAAATGTGTAACTCAGTGTAATGATTCCAGGTTACGTACCATAATAAAATGGTGACTTGAATAGCGCTATTTTTTTTGGTATAGACAAAAAAAATCGCATGGATGTTCACCAAGCTGACCCGCTACTAAACATGTACTTCTCTTATGGCAATGTAGATTTGAGATAAAAAAGTAAATTCAGTAGCTTAACTGAGAAATAATGTTTTTGTATTGATTTAACTGAACTTTTATATTAAGTAGGTATAAGGCCAAGTATAATAATTGTGCTCTCCAAAACCATTTAGCAGAATGGGTTTGAAGTAACATTCTTGCTGCTACTTAGTTTGCTTCATAGTTCCTTATTTTTGAGTTAAGATTCTGAGGCCAGTGATGTGAAAAATGGAATGAAAAACACTCTGAAATAAAAATGTGTTTAAAAAAACCAAACAAAACCAAACCACGAAACACCCCCAGAAGCCCAGCACTTGTACAGTACAATATAACAGTACTAATAAAACTATTTTTAACATTGTTGAAGAAATTTACCAGGTTGTGTAAATCACTAAGTTCTTAGTCTAGTCTGGATTATTGGTGTATGATAGAGTATTAAAATCTAGAAATTGTTTTATGTATAAATTGTATTTAAATATATCTTCTAGGAAGTCACTAAGCTTGTAAAAGATTATGATTTATTAGTTTTAAAGTTATAAAGCTGGATAGAATGTCCGTTACAATTCTCCATTTCAGTAGAAGTCCAGCCCCCAAAAGCTGTGGCGGGCAGAAGTCCCATGTCCTTGTCCATCCCTGCAGAGAAATACGTTGCCTTGTTAACTGCAGTTTCTCCTCAAATGTGATTTTGGTCAATTTAATGCTGTATTTGATTTGCAAAATTTCTTTTTTCCAGATATTTTAAGAACAGCTTTGGGAGGTTTAGGTAAATGCTGCCAGACCGTACACAGTCCTTTATCCCTTGGAAGCTGCCGATGTGGTAGTTTTCCCTTCATTTCAAAAAGGGTTGCAACAATAGTAGTAAAGTCTTGCTAAGAAGCGAAGGTGAACGCGATGGTGGCGGTTCTGTCTGTGGCACTGGACAGGGTGCATTGCCCCAACGGCCCTGAGATTTACGTGTACTTAGTTGAAATAATCAGACTTGGTGGACAAGAACTCTCATTCCTGTAACCACGTAATAGGTACCTTGCGCTTTTTTTGTTGTGGTTATTAACTAGTAGAATTTCTGTTCTATCTGTTAAGCTGTGAGCTATAGCACCTATTTCAAACTGCTTGATGGAGCAATAATAATATGTCAAAGACTTTTGTCTTGCTCCAAGTTTTGTTAAAGAAAAAAAAACAAACACCAAAACCTCAAAACTCTGTGTAGTTTTGCTTTGGTTCGCAAAGTTACTGATTTAAGAAGGTGCTATAACCATGTGCAACTCTGATTTCAATTTTACTTAATTTGAAGTTTTCAGTGGATATTCAGCTTTTGTACCCAAAATGAAAATCGTCCTTCTGAAATGAAATGCAGAAACATTTGTGTGGAAATCCCTCTCGGCCAAAATAGCTAAGCTCTGCACCACTCTTTTTCTAAGATAAAAAGAAATGAATCTATAATAGTTTGTGACAGATGGCAGAAAATGTAACTAACTGAATGTGATTCTGTATGGAGTTATTTGAGGTTTTTGGTGTGATTTGTTGTGAGTTCCTCTCCTCCCCCCTTTCCTTTCCTTTGATTGCAGTCTTTGTCCATTTATTCTTAGGATAGAATAAGATTTCTGAGCAGGGGCCTCTCTTGTGGTGCAAAGTGAGAATTGTTTTTAATTGAGCAGAAACATGTGGAAGGATCAGGAATATCTCAAGGGATTACAGAAAAATTCCAAATTTGTACTACTTACAGCTTGTGTTTAGAGCAGGGTCTGCTGGGAATAAATGTTAGTTAGTGTGACCTGTGACCTTAAAAACTGTTGACATGGATTTCAGCCAGAAACTAGCCACAGAACTCCTTTGTTAAGCTCATTCATAGCTCCTTGAAAACTCTAGTCAGTGAAAGTTGCCAGCTCAAATCTAAGGAAAGCAGAGCCCTTTTTTTTCCCTTTTTTTCTTTTTTTTTTTTTTTTTTTTTTTTTTTTCCCATGCTTTGGAAACAGTGGACGCCCCTTAACCAGCAAGACTTCTTTAATAGGACTGCATCGCCTAAACTTGATTGGAATTGACAGCTTCCTGGCTCAGGCTTGCCAACTGGCAGGGCACTGATGCATGGGGGACAAACAGCTTTAAGGGCCTGTGTACCACTGTTTGTGTGTGCGCCTCCCAAATGTAACACACTTCTCGTGTGGTACCTTCTAATGTAAAGAAAAAAAAAAATAATCCCAAACCCTGAACCCTGCTTTTAGTTCTGCAAATCTTTCAGTTATTTTGGGGGAGAAAATTGAATATTTGTGTGGGGTTTTTTGTTTTAAAATAATTGTCCTCGTGTCTTCTAGAATTTTCCCTCTTCACTGATTTGGCCAAAAGCCACAGAAAAATATTTACACTTGGGGGGAGGGAGGGGAGGGAAAGACATTTTGATTTTAGAATTTTTACCTTTTTTTTTTTAAGTGTGGCTGTATATACACTCTAAAGTAATATATACTCTCTATATAATATATAAAGTAATATACACTCTGAAGAGTTAAATTTACAAAACAGCCTTGTGCGCTCACTTCTTTACAAATTTTTCCACTGAATGGGTTTTGTGTGTCTTCAGCTGATTCTGTGGTAGGATTCATTATTTGGCCTGAATGAAGGCTTATGTGACTTAAATTGTACTTTTGAAATAAGATGTACCATCACATCAGTAAGTTGTGTTGCTGCTATGTGTATCTGGCCATAAGAATAGGTACAAAATGGGATGTGGGAAGGAGAAAACAAATTTTGGTTAATTTTAAGCTAAAAAGAAGTATGCAAAACAAAGTAATCTTCATGAAGAATCTTTGAGCAGATAGATGGAACACTGAGATAAGATATCCCGAATTGATTTCCAAAGAAATGTGCTGTTTCTCTACTGTGGGGATCAAGTCCTGCTGATTCAATATCCTCTGAACAACCTGCGCTGTTAAAGTACCCAAATATTGCAATTTCAATTCAGGTATTCCTTAAAGGCTTGATTTTGTGAAAGTGCACATTGTGTAAGCCTGATAGGTCTTTCGCAATATCTTCCATGGGGTTTTTTTAAAGAAGAAAATAGTAGATGCAAAGGTGAATCAACCTCATTCTCCCGCTGTTTCCTGGGGCTGGGGAGGAGGGTGGGGAGCAAATTGGGAGCTGCTCCCCGTACCCATCCTCTTCCACTGAAGGCATGAGATTCTCGCCCTTTCCTTAGTCTTTATCATTCTTTTTGAATTGTTGTGCTGGTTCCTGTAGCCTCAGAGAGCTGGGCTTCCCACTGAACTAATTCCTCATCAGCTGCAATAGTTTGTGCCACTGGATTCCGCCCCCTTTGCTGGTATTGCCTTTGCTGCCTTCCTGCGGGTACCAGAGAGCGGCTTGTTCGTGGTAGCGAGTCGAGTTGGAGTAATGCAGCTCAATAAAAACTTGAGCCTACACAAATTCTCTAATAACCTTATGGAAATTATTAAATCCTTTCATTAGAAAGATTGGTATATTTATTTTTTGTTGTTGTGGTGGTTCTAAAGTGTTCTGTAGCTGCTGTTTGTGAAGGAGTATTTGCAGATAATAAGGAAGGACGTCCTATTCTCACTTGATCTGGATGAAAGTTTAGAACATTAAAAAAAGCACAGATTTATAATGCATGCTTTGAACTAGTGTTAATAGGAACTTTCTTCTGTGGAGTATACAGACTATCACATTAACAACAAATAATGTAATGTATTTAGTAGTAGTCTGATATATGGGAAGGCTGAGCCTTAGAATTCTTCTTGTTAGGTAAAAATTCTTACCTGATTTGCACTTACCTTCATGCTTTGCATTTTTCCTTTGCGTACATAAAAGTAAATTAATAGGGAGTCTATTTTGTGCCTGGTAAGAAAGTAGCTAGACTACTGTTTGGTGTGGGTTTTATTTTGTTTTTGTTTTAATTTACTGTACAGCAGAAGGAAAAAAAAAAACCAACCCTCTCTGTCTGTGTGCTGCTTTGGGGGAGATGGAACTCTGAACTATAGTTGAAGCTTTTGCCGTTTTCCCACTCGTGGGTTGAACGTGGGGGTGTTTCCCTGGTGTTGGTTTCAAGAAGAGCCATTACTGGGGTTTGGGGGTTTTGTTTGATTGTGTTGTGTCCCTCTCTCCCCTCCCCAGTCTTACCATTGATCTGGGTGGTCAACTCAAGCTTTAATTTTACTCTCTTGGGGTGAATGGGAAGATGGAGAAGGGCAGGAGCACAGAGAAGACCAGGGTCCCGGGGCTGCTGAGTTCTGCACCCCGCTCTTGTCCCGTGAGTGCTGCGTGAGCATGGTCTCAGCACCGGTACCTGAAGACCTTTTATTCCGGCAAGCTGAGTAAAGTAGATTTTGGGTACTTTTTCTTGGTAAGGTTATGTACACTTAGCTCATTGTAGCCTGCAGGAGATTAGTGCTTTTATCCATTTATGTAATTTTATTTTATAATTACTTTTTAAAAAAAGTTTACATATAACCCACTTTTTTGAAAGGAGAGGAAGAGAACTGATAATGAAACTAGGCTTGCCTACAACAGAGGAAGAATTTATTTTGCTAATTTAAATCTGTAATTACAAGTCCAGGCTGTAAGCAATGACTGCACATGACCCCAGAGCAGAGATATCCTTTAAAAAATCCCTCTATATCTCTCTCGATGTGTCTTTTCAACCTGATTTCTTCCCTTCCCCTTTTCACTGTTAGGCTTCTGTGTGGACACAGAAAAATATTACTGTCTAATTAAATAAGAAAAAGTCTGGACTTTATGAGGATTTACTATAGTTGTATGTTGAATAAAATGGTAATAAGCAAAATCAATGTTATGCTTCCATCTGTAGCTATATGATACTTCACGCCCTACAGAAAGATGATTGGTGATGGCTGGAAATGATACGGAAGACTTTTGGAAGTCTGTCTGGTCCGTGTGGTGTATCGACCCTGGAATCTCTGTACTTCTTAAAACACTTTGGAGATGAGAGAAAATAGCAAACTGGTTCTGTTAGACATTGGCAGAGGCCAGAAAAAAATACATATATAAGTCATGAGAAATTGTATCTCTCTGATTCAACAGTACAAAAAAAATGTACCTAATAAAAATGTTGTTATTGAGCCTCTGTCTGCCAGCTTCATAGATTTTTTTTTTTTAAATTATTATTATTTTTTTAGCAGTGGATTCAACACATGCACTGGGTGTAAGTCGAGCTGGAGATGCAGACATTGCTGGGTTCCTTTGCACGGAGCTCAGAGAGACAGGAGGAGAGGGCAGGCAAGGCTCGTCGCCAGAGTCTGACCTTCTTTCACAGAAATTCGAGTTTCTTACAGGCTTTAACTGTAGCAAAACAGTTCGACTTCCTCTGCTGTGTATGACAGGAAATTGATCTAAAGTGGCTTAGAAAATGTGAGAACGCCACGAATGCAGTGTGCGGGGTTGGAAGGGGTCTCCTGTTGTTGCAGGCATTTTGCTTTAACTTGACATGTTTATAAAACAGTTTACATCTTAAAAGTTTAGGGTTTTTACCCCTGCTGATTTGCTTAAACAGACACTGGCTTTTATTTTCAGTTGCTTGTCAGAATATATATGGAAAAGTGATGAACCTAGTGAAAAGAGAGCTTGACATCAATTAAATTTATCTATCTGCTTTTGTTTCTTCTTTCTGATACACTATTTCCAGTATAGTTTTTCCAAACTTCCTGTGGTTTTTCTTTATTGTCCTTACAAGTTTTACAAGATAGAGATGAGCTATTTAAAAATACTGTTCCAGGAAAAGAGGAATTAAATTTTGTATTACATCTGCTCATTTGTTGTCTTCTATTTTTCATCTCTGCCATTAAACTTTTTTTAGACTCTAGAAACTTATTTCAGAAAGCCTGTAAGGCTGTCTTCATATCTCATCTTGCTCAAGTATCTTTTAAATAAGTTTTGAAGTGTCGCTCAAGTTGTACTAGCTTTCTGAAACTATGTTCTCTGCAAGGCTTAATAAAATACACTTATTAAAATAGTCTTAAAATATTAAAAGCATGCGATAATGCATTTTTTCTGTCCCCTCGTTAAACGGCTTCTATCAAAGTTTACTCCTAGTTTTTCTTTGTCCTCTTATTGACATGACCAATAATATTTGTGCTCATACATACACACAACATATTGATCATGAATTTCATAAGAACATGTGTTCATCTGTGTGTATGTGTGTAAAGATACAAGAATTTTTTACATTTTTTTTGTATATAAATGTCTATCTAAAGAGCAGTGTCACAAACCAAGAGAAGTCTTAAAGAATCCTGTTGATTCTATATGGAACTTGTATTTTCTGTTTTATTAATGTGTGAAAAGCATGTACAGGATTTCCTCTTGGTGTTTTTTTTTCTTTGAAATTGTACGCAACGTTATAGTTGTAGCAATAGAAATGCATTTTGACGCTTTGAGTTTTAAGGCCAACATTGAAAGGAGTCGATTCCACTGAACTCATAAATAATGAATTCGTATTTTCAACTACATCTAGTTGATAAATAACAAGTCAATAGGGAATATATTAAATGACACTGGGCGAAAAGCTTTGGAGTTTGCATTGTGGTGTCAGTAGGTCTGTTAAAGGCTCTGCTAGCTGAGCTTGAAGTTTTAAAAGCATGGTTGCATTGGTTTAAATACTTTTGTTGAAACTTAAATATGGTAGAACCTTGCTAACCACACACCTCGTAATCACGGACACAGAAATGGCAAGCTCCATGTTTCGCTCAGCAGAGGTGGGCAGGGCTGGAGTAAGGTTTTATATTTCTAGGCTTAAATAAGCTACAGTATGCTTACTGTGTTAAATTCTATTTATGTAATTCTTCATAGTAGCAAAATAAATCCATCATAAAAAGGTGCCAGTCTTTTACCTTTTTTGCTTCACTTTTATGTACATTTCCAAAATATTAGTGATTTGTGCTGGGTTGCCTAGCCATAGTTGCAAATTATCTGATGTTACCAGTATAAATGAATTAAAATTTGAATACTAAATGCAATAGGAAGAAGATTTAGAAAAGACAGAAAATGTTACAAGTTCTGAACTCTGGTTCTTTCTGTAGTGACAAATGCTCTGGAAGAGGAACACCTTTCTAGGTAATGGAAGGGCACTGGTTACATTGCTTTTAAATGAATGGGGAGATGCGATGTTTTCCTCCTTGGCTGTTACTGTGCTTGGTCCCACACACCTCTGTCCCCCTCCGCCTGGTGCCACGGGCCTTGTGGCTGTGGCAGGGCATGGCAGGGCTCGGCTGCAGATGCTTTATGGAATGTGATCAGCTGGTGATGATGTTTGGAACAGAAGTTCCCCTCTGTTTCTACCAGTTTTTCTGTTAGCATCCACTAGAAACAGAAATTCTTTATGTCCGTCTATTAATTTTGAGGTTTGATCTTGATTGCAAAAAGAAAACTAAATCCTGCTGTTAGAAAATCCTGTGAAGAGTCAGCTCCAGCCTGTCCTCTCCCCCCACCCCCAGTTGTAGAGAACATGCTTAAGGCCAGTCAGTTAAGCCGTACCTGATCTCGCCCAGTTGGGGCAGGTGCTGCAGACATGGGCATGTGGAAGAAGATGTTGAGTGTGTGAGGGTCAGTTTGTTAAGATTAGGAAGATCTCTTTCCCCACTGAACTTGCTAGATAAACTGGACTGATAAACTGACTGCATACGTGAGCTGGGGGGAAAGAAAAGGTATCTCCTGGGACGTGTATATATTAGAAATAAACATGGGAAGTCAAATTTTCAGTAACCAAATCTAAGTAATTTCTTACTTGTAAAGAAGAGCTTGCAAAGCATATTAAGGTGAATACTATATTTGGGTACTGTTCAGCCATTTTTCAGTTGTTCCTAGACAGTGCTTTGCACTGGAGAAAAGATGTTTTGATTTTGTTTTTCACTATATATGTGTATATATACATTGTTATTCTTAGTTGAAAGTTCAGGTGTTATCTTTTAACAGTGGTATTTATTTCTCTTCATGTTGGTTTTGGTAATGAGTCTGGGCTGTGTACTTGCGTTAATTTTGTAGCAGGATAAAGTTATACCACTTCTGAAGTTAGTAGCAGCCAGAAAGTACCGGGAGTTGTTTACAAAAGAGTCCCATCGATTCTCCTTTTCTGTGGGAGCATTCAAGCAGCAAGACCTGCACAGTCTGTTTGGCACAGTAGCCGCTCTCAGCTGGCCCCGTGCCCTCCTGCTGTTAGTCAGGGCAGAGGATGTGCCAGATCGCGGATTGTGAGGGAGCAGAGCCTGCCTGCAAATCTGCTTGTAGTTAGCCTGGGGCCTTTTGGCAGCAGACTACAGCCGATTGATTTAGTTGCAATCCTTTTTCCTTAATATTTTCCATCTGGCCAACAATGACCTATAAAGACAGACACAAAACAGAGTTTGAATTATGAGGAGCGTAATAGTAAAACGCTTCCAAATCTCGCTCTAGAACCCGCACCAATGGAGCGCGGCCGCTGTGTAGCCGAGGGAAGTTTGTTCTAAAGCGCTATTGCAACAGGGTGTAAGAAAAAGCATTGTAGTTCTCAAGGGGGAAATTATGTAATAGAGAAGTGTGCATTTCAGTTAAACTCGTAACGTGTTTCCCTTCTTGCTATGTCTTGCTCTCTATTGATCCTGAGCTGGGAGGGAAGGGCTCTCGGCACAGGCTTCCTCGCACGCTTCCCTTGTGCGTCCTGCCCGGGCTCAGTTGTGGTGCGGTGGCAGGAGCCCTGCGAGAACGAGGGGTCGTGGAGTGGAGAAAGGGAGGACAGGGAAAGAACGTGAATACGGAAATGCTTTCAGGCATGTGCAGCAACAGCTTTGGGCAACTTGTGTTCTAATGGTGTTCCTGAGGAGGTGATGTGTCCCAGGCTCTCAGATCTACAGGAGTGGATTAATGCTTTCCAGAATGAGCCGTTTCCACGTCTGGGCTATTTGTCAACTCCTATAATTCTGGTCAAAACGGAATTCTTGCTCTGATTACAGTTATCCTAAACACTTGTAGTCCTCTGTGACTTTAAAGTTTGTATCCTTAAAGAAAATTTCTGAACTTACTTATACAGCAGCACAAGTTATAGCAGTCCTGGCATCGCAAGCTTTTTAATGTGCAGCGTTTACACCTTCACCTCGGAATGCTCAGGGATGTGCACAATTCATGGCTTTTTCCAAGGTGGCAATAAGGCATGCACAGACTTTCACCGATCTTGTTGGCTGTAATATTTACAGGAAAATTAGAAATTGTTTGAAGTAGGAGAAAGCTGCAGAGTGTGATTCACATTCACACTAACTACAAGCCTAAGAGGCCGGATGAATCCTCCTCTGAAGGTGTGTGTTTCACTTCATTAGCTGTAATGAAACCTGCTAAGGTAAAGGTTTAAATAAAACCCGTTCTAAGTTAAAGGTGTTATTAGTTTGTCTTGCCTGTGGGGTGCTAAGCACAAGTAGTCTGTGCTGTGTATTTAAACACTTGACAGTTTATTTAATGTAGAAAGGTCATATTGCAACTATTCCAAGCCTCAGACATTTAGAACCTAGAACTCCAGTTCCCTTGGGTGGAAAAGGGGTGCTGTGTTGTGGGGCTTGTTGTTTCTCCTTTTAGTAGAAACATCCACTTGCTGACTCTGAAAACCACGAGGTGTGCAGGGACAAGGGAGAGAAACTTCTGCTGTCCTAGACTGAGTTTGCCGCAGCTCCGGGTTGCCTGTGCATTTCCTGAAGCTGCTGACCGTGTAAACTAGTGCAGGGCTCTTATCCGAGAGTCGCTTCTCTGCTGACAGTCCTTTGTTCTTGTTTCATCTCGCTCTGCTGCCTCCTGCTTTTAATCATGGCAATGGTAAAATTGGGGGTCTGAGTTCATGGGTGTTGCATTCATGGAAGTGCAGTCGGAGGCACAAGTATGCTGATGGGAAGTTCCTGGTGGGAACTTTTTATTATTACTTTTACTTTCTTCTTTTTTTTTTTTTTTAATAGTAAAAGTAAAGGGCAAAATAAATAGTATAAGGAATATGTGCAGAAGGGAGAAATAAATCCTTACGATGGTTTTAGGAAAGAACTGGAGGTAAGGATGGACAGGGAAAAGATGTGTCAGTGATACATGGGTAGAAGAAGAAAGGAAGCCCAGTTAGTAATTTAGCTTTTGTTTATAATATTCCATGCATGATTCTTGGTCATCTTTTTTTTCCCCTTTATGTGTTAAGGTAATTCTCACCAAAATAAATAACTTTAAAAAAATAATAAAAAAAATTCCTCTTGTGTAAGGCCAGAGATTAGATTTGACATGAACAATTGCTGTCACGTAGTTGTCCTCGATTGCAACTGTCAATTGATTTAACTGAACAAATGCCAGGTAATTTTTATAGCATTAATTCCGAATATTACATCTTGGAACAAAACTTCTGACATTGGTGTAGTGAAAGTATCAGTTCTGTGCTATTGTCTGCTGGTTGGTTTTTGCTGCTGTTTTGGTATGTGGAACAAGAGTGATATTTGCTTTCAGAATATAACGAGTAAATATACAAAGTGAGTTATGACTTCTATTTGATTTTTCTCAGCGCTATCCTTCTCAGAGACCCAGGTTCCCTTAAACCAAACAAAAAAGCCCCTTCCTTCTCTTTTCCCCTCTGTATTGCCAGTCCAGGGCAATGCTAATTTAACTGACTTGTAGTGAATTCAAAGAACAGTGAAGGTGTGTCAAAGGAAGTTTATTGGAGATTTTGCCAAAGCTTTAATCTTGACTGCAAGTCAAAACACTTTTGTAAAGTATCAATGAGAAGGATCACAACAAAAAATGTCAAGTGTTAGTAATACTAATGTATCGCTACTGGTGGAATTGGATGAAGCTAAGAATCCTGCATTCTAGCCCAGCTAGTTCACTGGTCTTGCCTACTGACCAGAAACCAATTTTCCTTAATTAATTAGGGCTTCATGTCACACCTTCTTTAGTTACTGAACAACTGTAACAGAAGTAATTAAATCATGTCACTTTTTATTACCTTTGGCCCTGGCTGACTGGCTTGGAAACTTCCATTTTAGTGCTAATACAAAATGAATTAGCGCATCACCTTGGGGAAAACCCGGTTCCCTGGCATCGAAAAAGCAGGGAGGAAGTAGTTAAAGTGCAAGATGGATAGATCTTCTCTTCCACAAATGGATCACTTCTGGGTTGCTGTCTGAAGGCTTACAAAATGCGTCTGTCAGGAATGAGACCATCCTGTACTTGCTGACAGATGTATACAACATTCCCCCAACGAGATTACATGGCAACTTCCTCCTTCAAAAATCAAGATGTGGCAGGAGCCCTCAGGTTATGCGGTGGTAATTGGAGAAGCAGGGGCTGTTCTGAGAGCTAGAACTGCTGAGAAAAGCCGCGTGAGTTGACTTCTGCATATTGTTTCAATAGAAAACGTGATTCAGCCACGCTGTAATAATAGGAGAAAGGTTTTATATGGCTTTGTGGAGGCAGTGTTGTCTGGATTGTGCGTGGATGTGAAATAAAACCCTTAATTTGTGACCCCAGCTGTTTATCAACGTGCTTGAGAAGGGAAAGGTCTTCCTCCAAACTATACAAGTATTATTTACCTAACAGTAACTTACCTCAGTGTGTTTTAGAATTAATTAGTGTTGGAGCACCAGCTTGCGTGTTCAGAGAATAAAGCGATTGTGGGCAATCTCCTGTTTTAATTGTTTGCTTAAACTGATTGTTAGACAACAAGTCTCATAAATAAAAATTGTGCCCTCTAGCCGGGGAAAGGGCCAGGGAGTTTTTTCTGTTAATTTGTGTGTCAGGTTTTCAGGAAGTCTGTTGATCAGGTTCATCAGTGATGTTTCTGCAGGTGAAGAGTCAAGTGCTATCATTTCATATGCTTATTTTTGCATCTAAATTATTCTCGCTTCCTACCCCAGTTTTCTCTGTATTTAATTTACTAAAATGGAAAGAATCAGTGTAGTATCCTAGAACACTGTCTTATGAACGCACACAGGTATGAAGCTGCATTATCCAATTTTGCTTTTTGGTGTTGAAATGATATGATGCTGTCTGATTTAAAAAAAAAAAAAAAAAAAAGAAAAAAAGAAAAAACCGGTCTGGGCTCATTGGTTTTCCTCAGTATACATCTCCCCGTGTATTTAGAAATGGGATATTTGCCATCTTGATCCTAAAGTGTTTGCCTCTTACTAAAACTTTGCTTGTCTTTATTGGTATGATTCTCCAAGCTTTTTCTGACTCAGCCTGTGGTACTGATCTATGAGATATTCACCCCGTGGTGTGCTTTTATTAAGTAGAAATTTCTTTCTGTGGCTCGGAAGGCAGTTCTCTCTCTTGTGTGACAGTGAAAACCTTGGCCTTCCTCCTACGATGTCACTAATTGATACTTACCTTCCTTAAATATTGATGCGACAGGTCTGATTATTGTACTCTAAACATAACTTCATATCCTAGTGAGTTGTTCTTTCCTGGAGACAGGCATGGGCCTTACACGAGGTTGGTCTCTCCAGAGGTGGAAGGTGTTGGCCAGTTGGGAGTCACTTGCCCTTTGAACCTGTCAGAGTCATGATGTGGGTGTATTTGAGCTGTATTTATTACACTCAGAGTTTCTTAACTCAGAGTTTTTGGGACTCGGGCTTCTTTTTTCTCCTTAGGCTTTAACATAGGTTGATGGCTAGTGACTAAGCCAAAATATATGGGTAAAAAAACCCTCTGGTTCAAGAATAAAAGACCCAGGGAGAGGCAGAGATTTTAGAAAACACATCTCATGCTCAGCTTCAACTTTTAGATACGTGGCGAATTTCTCTAGTAGCTGAGCAAAAGTCCTTAGCAGCCTTTCAGTGTGGCTCTTGAAAACAGAGATGTGTAAAATTTTCCTTCTCTTCAGGGATTTATGGCATTACAGATCGTAATACAAAGTATGTCAAAGTCCCATGGCTTTCGGAGCTCACTGTGGCAGAGTGCTCTAACGCATTGTGCTGATAGGGAGGACTTTTGATTTATAATAAAAAGTTCATAATTCTACTGAAATTTCAGCTCAAACTTAGTAGTAGAGGGCATAGCTCAACGAGCACATATGATTGGAGTCTGTAATGAAAAGGAGCTGTTTCTCTGGTCAAGGAAAAAGGGTTAATTTGCATTGGGATGAAAAGGCTGTTCAGGATCTACTATTTCAACCTGTGATAGACTTAACAGTAGTCTTTGATCCCCAAATGAAATGTGATGGGTTTCAACTGATGCCAGATGTCTCAAACCTAGTGGGATCTCTGATTGTCTGCCACATCTAGAATTCTCTCTCCCAGCACTTTCATGTGTGCTTTTAAACGTGGTTTGAGAAGAGAGATTCCTTGACAAGCTAAGCCTTTGGAATTCTTTCTCTGCATTGTCACCGGTGGTGATCTTTAGGCTCTCATGCTGGCTAACGCATCCTGCTTTTTTAAAATCAAGCCTTGTGTGCCAACCTGCTCTAACTATCTCATAACCATTTTTTTTTGATGTCCAGGAAATTTAGTGCCAGTATCATCTCACTTTTCTCAGTTGAAAGGTGTTCTGTGCTCTTATTTGTTAATTAGAGCACTTTTCTTAACCCTGGCCAAGTAAAAAAGTTGTTCCATGTATTCCTGTTGGCCTTAAGTGGAACATTATTGTTGTCTTTTTAACTCCAAGGCTATTTTCTTGCACTTCATAAATCTTATTATAAACTGTCAAGCATGTCAGTATACCCATCTTCTCACCAAGTGTGCTTTATGGGATATTCTTTGCCTGTGGTTTTAATAAGAGTATAAAGACATAATTGGCAGTGTTTGCCTTGTAAATGCAAACAAAATTTTTTCTTTAGGTACCTCTATTTCATGTCGCTACTTCAGTCCTTTCTTTCTTGGTCTTAACCTAAAAAACCCCCGAAGATTTACAACCTTCTCTTCTGAAAAGGGACAAGAGACCTTGTGATTGTGTTTGGGAGTTTATGAAACTTCCCATTTAATCTTACATCTACTGAAACCCATGTAATTCTAATTTTTTTTTTTTAAGATAATGCACTTGATCTTCTGGAGTTAATTACCTTGGCATGCTGAGTTTGAGAAGGGAGGTGTGCCCGGTCAGATGGGTTGATGTTAGCCGGGTACAGTGAGAACTGCAACTTTCTACTCCAGAGGAGCCTTGTGTAGTTGGGCTTGTGCTCTTGTAAAGCTGATCAAATCACACTGTTCTTTTCTTCTGTCGTCAGCCTGTGCCCCAGGCTTCAGAGATGTACGTACTCTCCAAAATCTACTTACAGTTTTGCATTTTGTTTCAGCAGACCCTAGGTTCTGTCTCTTAAATGTATTCCTTTCTCTTTTCCTCTGTGTGGACTGACTGGAGAAATATCACTTGGCGCGTTTTCCCGATGGTATGAATAACTTGTGTGTTAGAAGTTAAGAGTCTTTGGTTTTTAAAAAGGAGTGATCTACTAGAGAGAAAGCAGAAAGTCCCCAACAACAGAACAGAACTTAAAGATGTTTCTGTAATAAATTAAACACAAAATACTGGATCATAAAATTCAATAATCTTTCTTAAATTTTGCAGTGATAGGTAATTCATGAGAAAAAAAGCTTGACTACTGAAGATATTTAAAATTTTGTACGTTCTAAATTATGCCTATATTTACGTGTCTGTGAATGTACCGTTTCCTTGTACAGAAATACAGGGTGTTACGCATGGACCTATAAGCCAAGAGGTGTGGTGTTCCTATTTTCTAGTCTGTAGTGTCACGCTCCAGGTTCTTAAAACACAGATTCTTTTTGTATAAAATGTTTTTCCGTGAAAGTCCAAGGCATGGTTTTCATGGAAAAGCTGTTTCTTTTTCAGACTGTAAAATTACGTTGTTTTCTTCCCTCACAGAGGGCTCCTGCGAGAAGCAGGGGAGATTACTGAGTGCTGGCTTGATAGGTGCTTCATGATGTTGCATACTGTAATGCTGAAGTTCTTCTGAATTCATTTTATTTACATAAATTCCACAGTGCAGCTGCACTGGCCTTTTTTTCCACCCCCCCCCAAGGTTTTAGAGTGACCACAAAGAATCTGAGAAAGGGTGACAGCTTTGTCAAACTCAGGCTTCAGCTCCATTTGCGATGTCCCAATTAGATGTTAGCACACTAACAAAAGACCCTTGCAATGGTTATCTTGAGCTGCTCTTGCACTTTTTAGCTTGACTAAAATGCAAAATTGTTACATCATAAATCTCTTTCTTACAGTTTTCTGGCTTCGTGTTGTTAAAGGGATGTATTCAGCTCCTTGAGCTGTCTTTTGTGAGAGCCGCTGCTGCTCTGTTTCAAGAGCCACTGTGGCTGTTTGGGGAGCCGTTGGGTTCAATAGTGGCATTTACTGAACTTGGGAGTCTTTGTGCAAGCAGGAGTTGCTGTAACTGCTTATGCTTGGTCACACTGGGTAGAAAAACAGGAAAGGGAATGTTTTAATTGACTTTTATTATTAATACACAGTGGCAAGTCACCAAAGCAGGCACTTTGTATTGACAATTATATAGTATTAAGATGCTCCGTAAGATGAGATGCTCAAGTTCTGTGTGAGCCAGGGCTGTGGAGTTAAATACTTCTAAAATATGTACATGAGTCATGTGCTTAAGCTACGGAACTTCTAACCGAATCTCCTGGAATCATGGAAAGATCACTCAGAGGTAATAATTGAAGGGAAGTTTATAACAAAATTGGGGAAAATGCAAAAAGGACAGATCGTATGAGAGCAAGAAAAGGAAAGGATTCAGATAGCTTTCTGCAATGGCAGAGGCACTTACAATGGATTGAGGTCTAATGCAGAGACAAAACTTTGAAATAAAAAAAAAAAAAAAAAGCTGATATTCACAAAAGGCTGTTGGCTGATCCTGTGGAAGGTAAGCCTGCATCTCATCAACATGCACAGATGTTGCTATGGAGATTTGTGGGTATGTGTGTATGTGTTTAAGCTTACAAGTGTGAGAATGTGTCAATAGACTGAGTCTAGAAGAGAGAATAATGATGTACTGAGTTCCATAAGGTGTAGGGGAAGACACTGGAACACATAAATGGCTGAACTGGGAATTTAGCCTACGGAAATTCCCAAATGAGCCCAGAGGTGTCTTGGTTCTTTCAAATGCATTTTGTAGAAATGCTGGAAGCATCGGGTGGGGGAAGGAAAAGAGGGTGAAAAAAACCCCCAGAAATTAATAGTGTATAACTGCAAGGAAAATAATAGGCATATGAAGACTCAGCTCTCTCTTGAAGGGAGGAAAAGGATTATTTTAAAAAATACGTAGTTAAGTCACATAACTTAGTCTTAGTTGTTAAAAATTAAAGTGGAATTTAAAAATAATTAAAAAGGGAAATTCACATTTTTCATGAAGGGAAGGAAAAGGTGTTTTGGCAGCTGTGCTTTTTCTAGGTACAGTTGTGCCTGCAGAAAACCACTGCAGAGCATGGCGACTGGCAAACCTCACTTCGTTCATCATCAGAATCTGCGGTCGGCGTTATTAACTTAAAATAGGATATAATTGCTGATGTTAGGAATAATGCTCTCTGGGAGGAGCATCATCAGTTACCAGGTGCAGGAGGATGGAAAGAAGCAGAATTGTTTTTTAAGTATAAATGGTAGAGTTTTATCTTTTAATGTAAGAAGTCTTAAGATAACTGGTCTCTGAGAGACTGTAGTAGTTTTTCATATATTTTTCATACCCATTTTCTTTCAAACACGGTGGTGGAGGGATTATCCACAGAGATGCCTGAGTTCTGGATGCAGGGAACTCTTGCTTGTCCAGCAGGTATTGACAAGTACCTTGAGCCAGAAAATGTATGTTCTGCTTAGCCCAGAACATTCATTGGGTGCATACATTCCACTTAATAATAGTAGTAATAATAAACCTCATCTTTTTTTCAATATGTTGTATCTTACTTGAGGTTTTGATCTTGCACGTTACTCTCCTACGGATCTCGTGTTTGGAACAGTGATGTGGCTTGGGGTGGCTATAGAGAATGCGGCGTGTGGATACAAGTCACTGGCATCATCCTGGTGTGACCAGGCAGGGAAAGGGGTTTCACTCATTAGAGCAACGCTTTGACACGCACAAACCTGCTGGGCTCCGCAGTGATTTCGCTGCCACAACTGAGCACCCGGTCATCTGTGATTTGAATTAAATTATTCAGAGTCCCTGAAGTGAAACACCGGTGTGTTTTATTGATACATGCACAAGTCATGCTGGCAGAAGAAATACTTGGCCTGAATTTCCTCTTCCATACACTTTTGTCAATCGGGAGTATTTCCAGTGAAGTTACTGATGATACGAACTGTGGTTTACATAAGAGCCAAGCTCATTATTGACAGAATTAAGTATTCTAGGCCACTGTAGATTATTGTACTGATCAAAAGGTCAAGATTCAGGAACTCCTGGACTCCGATCCTGGCTAATAGAGACAGATTTTTGTGAGGCTGTCACTACAGAGGAGTGTGCCCATCTGTAAAATGGAAATGACTGTTCTGTTTTGCAAGGGAGGTGGCAGTTGGTTATGCTGTTATCAAAATATATAGTACGTGTTATAAATAAATACATGTTAAAAATTCCACTTCAGATCGGTGTGAATGGAAGGAATAAAAGTTATGTGTGCTTACAACTCATTCTACTAGGAGAAGCTGCATTAAATATGTTGATGTTAGACTAGTTACTCAGCCTCATTAATTTCAAATGACAAAGATATACATACAAAAATGCAGTTCTGCCTATATACGGACTGGAAGTTTTTTCTGTAAAAATGGTGTGAACTAAGGTGGTCGTTATCTTCGTAGGGTTCAGAGCAAACCAAAGGTACTGCAAGTACCTTTCCAGAAGTGTGTGCTTTGCTTTTTCGTGGTGTCAGCACACCAGTAAAATTGAATGCTGGGGCTGTCAACGTTAAAAATTAGTTTTATAAGCAGTTGCTATGGTAATTAGCAAATACTCATAAATCATTTTAAAAGGTACCCCTTGCCACTGGGGTTTGCTGCTGCTACATTGGAACACGTAGCATTCTTGCTGTTGAAGTTCTCAATACACCTTCAAACTCGTTAGTGCTCCATGGGAGTTTATTTTGATGAGTTCAGCTTTCACAATGTTCTTCTACACTATTGCTTCCTCTCTCACAGTTATCTGTTACAGCTAACACTGGGAAATCTCTCCCTTTTTAAGGTGATTTCATTGGAGATTTACCTTTCTAACAGTAAGTAAAACTGCTAGTTCCATACGGTGTTTGCCCATTTGCCCAGCCTCTCTTTATACTTGACCTTGGATGTACCTGGCATTTGTGAGATAGCTACAGTTATTTAGAGGGACTCTCCTTCATTCTAATGAGCGCTCAAAAAATATCAAAAGAAATGATAAGGGTGAAATTTTCACATTTCAAAGAGAGTATATTTCTTTTCAAAACTTCTATTAATTAGTAATGCTTCAGAACTGGATAAGAAACAGCTGTTTTTTCCTGAGGATGGCATCTTTTACTTGATAATGAAATCAACTGGATACCAGTGTAGATATGTTGCTTAAAGATTTCCCCTTTGCTATTCTTTTCTTAGAGATGTTGCATTTTTGTATTCAGTGTTGGACACTTCCATTTGACTACATTAGTTGCATGCCTTTACATCTAGGCAGTCACTAGGATAGAGCTATTGTCTTGGTTTTATATCTGTTTGCTTGGCTTTTGTGTTTGTTGGAGGCTAACTTTTATATTCTGATGGAGATGGAAACAGTAGCTCTCGTATTTGTGCAGCTCCAAGTCCCATTATTGTCAATGAGCCCTTCGTTTCACATAGGACAGAAGCCAAAGCACTGAACTAAAGTTCTGAAGCACGATCCGTAAATCTTCCAGTAAGCTAAGGTGGTGGTAAAGCGGGAAGTTTACCTTCATTTAAAATCCAAAACTGGATATTTGCATGGTAGACTGGGTAAAAGAGCAGTGCAGGGAAATTTTCAGTGCCTCCTTGTATAGTTTTTGCCAGAGGCAACCTTATATTTGTGGCTGTAGATACTGAAATTTTATTTCCAAAATTGCCCATGTCAAACAGGCGAGAAGAGGGCTTGGACTAGTAATAGATTAAAATGAGGCATCATTTTTTTGTGTGCTGTTCTGGCCTTTCTGCTTTTTATCCATAGGTACTATTTGATCTGGCTAAATTTAAAGTGTTAGTTTCAGTTAATGTTCCCTTGTGTGAGTGAGCTGGAAGGGGAATATCTTTTTAATTGTTGAAAAAATAAAAGTTGTTTGTAAACAATGCTAATAATTATTTTGTTTTGTTTTTAAAAGCTTTTGTATTCAGTGATTAATGAGAGTAGGAGGATCTTGCAAATCCACTTTCCTGCCTAATTTCATCGCTATTGGCAACTTAGTATTGCTAAAGGAAGTTCTGTGGGGTCATCTCTCACTGCATCCTTCCTCCCGTGGAAGGACATGTGTGTACACGTGTGGTTTGTGTGTGCCTGTGGATAGGTATGTGCATATAAATGCAGTGGCGTTATTTCAAAAGAGCTAGCTAAATATTCTACGGTTTTGGTTGCGATCCTTTCTCGACGTCAGAAAATGTGACCTGACGTGCTGCTGGGATAGTTTTTGCCTTTCATATGTTAAAGCGCACGAGTGGATTAATATGTTGAAAAACTCAAAGCTAAATCGACCGCAGTACAGCATTTTCCTCTGTCTAGTAGCTAATGCTGAGTGATGACATTTTCTGTCCAATGTAACTCTTGCAGCAGTGGTTGGGCTGTGTGAGCGGAGCTGCCCTGTGTCCCCCTCTGTGTCCCCCCCCGTCCCCTCTGTGTCCCCCCGGCTGCCCGGGACCCCGTTGCAGCGGCAGGGGTGACCCCCTTCTGACTGCAGCACTGACCCCCCGGGGATTGCTGGGATTTCCGATGGTCCCAATTTGCTGCTTTTTATATCCTTCCTGTTGTCTCGGCCTGCCTTGTCAGCTGTTGGTTTTGCACCGCTGTTCCTTATACGCTGCATTTTGGAAACACTTGTATTTACAAGCTGCGATGCAGTACTGTTGTCTTAACGGTTTGCCTGACCCTAATTGCTATGACACATGTAACTAATGATGTTTTGTACTTTCAAGGAGCGCACTAAAAAGGTGATGACATATGAGTTACTGAATAAGGTACTGTGCAGCTTGTGCAGGAGAGTTTGTGCAGACCTTTAGCAGCACAATAAGCAGTTTTCCCGCGCCCGTGGTTGTCCCCAGCGCCGAGGGCAGAGGGAGGGAGCAGCCGAGTGCCAAACCCACCGCTCGCCTTCGACAAGCCGGATTTGGTCAGGCTTTCATTTGATTCTCATCATCGGTGGCAAATGTGTCGTTATATATGTGTGTGTGTGTATATATATCTGTGTGAGGAAACTGAAAATGGGTGTAAAATTAAAAAAAATAATAATAACATTTCAGATTGCCCTTTTATTTTTGTTTACTCTTCAACCACAATCTGATTTATGCTTATTGGAGTCTTTGAACTTCAACTCCCTTGAAGAATCTCCTGTCTCTCGCGTTTTTGATGTTGCTGGCGGGGGCTGTGTGTGTGCGGTGCCGGCGCTGCCGGGCTCCGGGGCTCTGGGCAATCTCACTCCAGAGCGCTTCCCTTCCTTTGTTTAACCTATGACCTGTGAAAACAAGAGTTAATCAAAAGTTCTAAGGTAGCTAAGAGGAAGGGGAAGTGTTTGGTTACAAATTAAATATGAGCAAGTCATAAGCCATAAATCTTCAGTAGTGCTACCAGTTGTGCTACTTAAGTTGCATGTGGTACAGAAAGTTTTTGGTTATAAATTCAACCTCCATTTCTTTGGAGGGGGTGTTTAAAGGCTGCCTCGAGGATTTGCTTTTCGTAAGAAAAAAACCCACATATTTTCTTTCTTCCTTTTGACAGACATCTAGAAACAAATTCAGATAACTCTATTTCTTGATTTTTTTAGTATTTTTTTTTCTCCCGATTTTAACTGGTTACAATTTGGTCTAATAAAAGCAGAATTGAGTAGTAAACACATGGAATAAGTGATGAAGTAAAAGTATTGAAGATGGCAGGATAAATTAGTTTTCTAATGTATCCAAAGCTTTCAGGATGAGAGAGATCCTGAATTCTGCAGTGACAAAGGAGGGAGGTGAAAATTGAAATGCGGTTGTCTACATAATTTACGTAGGTTTGTGGTGGTTTGTTTGTTTTATCTCATCTTGCACCTCTGGTGAGCAGGAGCGACACAGATCCCTGTGTATTGTGTTGAGCTGAGGTCTGCTGCAAGTGTCGGCCAGTTTCCTGAGCTTCGGAACTGTGAAGCTTCTCTCCTCAAAATGGAAAGTTATTCGTAAAATAATAAAAAGAAGCAGTTATGCTGAGATTCTAAACCATTATTTGGAAAACATGGATTAAAATACAGAAGAGTTAAACAAAGGACAGCAGTGAAGTTCATCATAAGATGCCAGTGAAGAGAGAAGGGCAAGCTGACAAGGAATGGGCAAGTGCAACAGAGCAGGGCTGTGCCTTCCCTCTTCCTCTGTGGAGGGGTTGCTGATCGTTCGACATTGTGTGAATATGAGACTTTATCTGGGCTAGTTTTATTAGAATCGTAGGGGCTATTTTCTAGGTGCTGGGTGAAAGCATTAAAACTGAATTTGTCTGGAGGATTCTCGTGCATAGAACCTACAGGTTTGTCATGTTTGGCGTATCGCCGTAATAAAGAGAACTGCCTTGAATCTGCAGTTGAGGGGAGGTGTAGCTGTGACCAAGCAGGCCCCCGACAGGCCAGACAAGTCAATCTTTGAAGAAGGAACAGAGCCTGACCCTGGATCCAGAGCTCAGCGGGTCCCTGTTGGGTACCTGCACCCCTGATGCCAAGGGCACTGCTCTGTGCCCCCCGCCGGCGCTGGGGCTCGGGGCAGGGCAGCGCTGGCAGAGCTGGGCTCAGCGACGACCCTCTTCTTTGTTGCTTTTGTACGGACATGTTACATTTTTGTTGAAGGATATTAGTTGCCCAGTGTAAATAATATTTTAAAAGTTCCTCATTTTAGTTCTGTAAATGTAGTTTTCCAGCAAGGTCCCCAAGCAATTAAGCAGAACTTTAAATCTGCCTTCCTGAAATAGGTTTTGGGTTCGTCCTGCCAGGAGCTTTCTGCCGCCTTGCTTTTCTGTCTTTTCAGACTCTTTTGATAGATTCCTTGCAAGGATTTGTTTACCAGGTTCTTAATCTCTACTTAGCAGATAGGTTTTGAGAGGATTTCTTGTTACTCTTGTAATGGCTTTTAACTCTGCTGAAGTTTATTTAACTAAACAGAAAGAAAGAAACTTATCTTCTAAGTAATCCTTCTTGATTGTTTACAACATAATGCCAAACTTAAATACTGGTTAAAGTGGTAATTGCCTTTGGCCTCTCTTCTAATACATAGTTTGTAAAGATGCTTAGAGCATATTAATTTAAATGATAATACTGTCATATAACGCGAAAAGTTAAGTTGCTTATCAGTATATTTTGATAAGCTACTTACATTTTACAGTAGCATTTGTGGGCTTCAAACAAATGTTAATGGTGGAGTGCCATTCACTTTATCTGTCTCATATATAGCTTCTCACTTCATTTATTACTAAAAGCTGTACAGTTAGGAACCATGGGGCACTCAATTCTTTATGGTTGTCAGGATGTAGTCATAGTTTATAAAAACTTTAAATCCTGTCTACCTATATCAAAATAGAATCCGTTTGCTTCAGAAAGTGTCTGTGATTAAAAGAAGGATCAGTTTGTGCATCATGCAGACTTGCTCTCCCATTTGCTGCAGCTGAGGGGAGATTCCTTGCCGGGATTTAAAAAGGAATTGGAATAAAGAACCGTGTCATGAAAATGGGTACAAAATCATACCAAAGCATACTGTAGTGAAAAGTAATATCTTAGCTCTGTCTTATTTTATGGAATGGAAATGTAACGTAAATGAAAAAGATGTGATTTTTTTCTGCATGTTTGTCTTTTAAATTTGTCTCTCTATTACTTTTGTAAAAGTTGAGTGCACATTTAGTTAAGGTAAAGTTTCTATTCGACTTAAGTAGGGACTGGGCTGAATACCATGATATGGGATGTGGAATAAGATTTGACAACAGTTAAAAGCTGAGTTATTGGTTATGCAATTTAAAAAATCCAGTTGTATCAGGATTCAAAACCAAAACAACTGTCTTCACTTTACTAGGACCCCCAGCTGTGTGGAAGGTAAGTTATTCAACATACACTTTGGTAAATAATTACAATAGAAAATGTTCCACCATACGTGAAGGTGATGTACATGAGTGTACATTTATCTCACAGGTTAAAAGCTTCCATTGGATCGTATGTTTGTTATGTCCAGGGCGAGAAGGGGGATGATCTCCCAGCACTGCCCTGCCTGAGACTCCAGTTTGCTCCAACTGGTGCCACATTTGGTGTTTGGTGCCTACAGGTGGCTGGGAACACTGAGGAAGGGCAGATGCTGAAGCTCCGTTCTCAAAGGGATGCTCCAGCCTCTGGATGTCTGCGCCTTCAAATGCAAGGTCCGATGCAGCTTTCCCACAGATATTTATAAAATGCAAAGTCTGGTGGAGGCTGCTGTTAGGATGCATCTATATAGTAAAGGCCAGCAGTCTTGGATTTATTAACTGAGATTTAGAAAGTTAAATGTATGCTTTTTCTTTCTTTTTTTTTTTTTTTTTAGTTACCTCCCATGGTTTGAAGTCTTTTATAAGCTGCTCAATGTCTTGGCAGATTATTCAGCAAAAGGACAGGTATTATTCTAACGTACTAACCTTTCTTTTCCCTGCCTAAATAACAAATGAGGGAGAGAGGATGAAAACACGCTGTTATAAGAAGTCCTTATATCAGAGATGATATTAATAATAATTATTAATAATTATTAATCTGTGTGATGCAGTAATATATAAGATGATATTCAGCCAAGCTGAAAGCTTAGCACAAGTGCCTTTGAAAAATAAATATGCTTTTAAATTATTTTTGGGAAAATATGATAAAGTCCAAGAATGTGACTGTGGATCCAACACAAGTTAGTGGTTTCCCTGCAGTCACCCCTACTGTGCAGAGTTTTTGATTACCTGAACTGCATTCGGCCCATCCATGCAATTCCCCTATCACAGTGTTTCGTGAGTCTTTGACAGATGTCTTACCCCACTCATGTAAAGTAAGCATAGAACTAAGCTTACTCATGCAAAATCCTTGCCCACGTAGCATCAGCATCATCTAGCATAAGCCCTTCAGCCATTAAAATTTACTTCTAGGTTTATAAATGATAATTCGTGATACAGAGAAATCACATATACGATTGCAACACCTACTTTAGTTTCAGTTATTTAAAAATATTACAAGTATAATCTTCCCAGTTAGGTTGCTGCTTTGATTTATTACCACTTTGTGGTAATAATCATATTTTGCATGTGCCAGAACCATTCGTGTTTGAGGTAGAAGGACTTAGGATCCCATCTTCATCTAGATGGATTCAATACATTGGACTTTACCTTAAGCCAGGGAGTTCTTATGAAGAACTTGCAGTGGAAACTGGCTTGCTCTGAGCCGAGAAACTACGTAGTGCACAGGCTGGTGACTCAGTAGGTTGCAGAAATATGCAGAAATACATGGGGGGGGGGGGAAATATTCTAAAAAAATCATATTATAAAACCCAGCTGTCAGAGGAGGAAACTACATTCATTTCTGTTCATAGTCTAATGGATAAATCTATTTTCACATTTTTCTTTACACTTGCAAGTTCTCTAAGCCCCCAATTCCACAAACGTTGCCCTTCTGTCTTGGAGTTTAGCTTGTTATAGCAATGCTGACTTAGTATTCCTTTTTTTTTTTTTTTTTTTCTCCTGATTTCAGGATAGTCAAAGGAGTGAGCTCCTAGAAACACTTCATAAACTTACCATCCCTGAGCCAGGAACGTCTGTTCATCTTGGAGTGGTAAGTGAAGTGGGAGAGATGTATGGCGTTTAATTTTCATTACATCTCGTAATAGAGGAGTGTCAAAAGCAATTCTCCTTTTTGGAACTTGGCACACAAATGTTGTTTTCCTGTGAGGACAGGACACAGAGCTGTGAAATTCCCTTTTTCACATTTGGGGCCCTCTGTTTCCCTTTCCTTAACCTCAAATGTCTTTGAAATGCTGCTCCTTCATTGGAGGAAGATTCTTTATATTCCCTGTGGAAATTTCTCCCCATATCGTCCGTGACCTGCGAGAGGTCACAGAGCAGCAACATGACATTTATTGTCCACACTTCTGCAGAACTAGATCTTGCAAGTATGCCAGGGGGACAAGACTGGAAAGCAAACAGTCGTGGACCTGTCGTAGCAGCGTTTTGAGTACTGTTTATCCCATTTTCTGATTCCTTCTCCTCTGCCTCTGCGCAAGAAAGAGACTCACACAAAAAAGGATTTATTTCATTTTTATATCTTGTGAGAAAATTAATCAAAGAACACTGAAAGAACAGATGTGGGATTTTATTGATGGGACTGTATTTTGAATTTAGTGTTTTGGGTTTTTTCTCTTCAAATTAATTTTTGCAGAACAGCCTTGTGTTCCAGGCTGTGGTAAAAAAATACTTAAGATGCATATTGCTGCAGTTGCCAATTAGGTATTTAGAGCCCACATGAAAACTAGCGATGTGTGCAGCCACAGTTCTCTTCTCCCTCTCATTTCCTTTACTCCTTCTTCTAAAGTACTTCTTGGCAACCAGCAGCTTACTCTCATCACTTCACCCTGCAATGGCAGTCGACAGGTAGCAGTTGTTTGGCCTGGCTGGGTCACCAGCTGGCGGTGGCAATGTCCCCGTCCTCCCAGGGCCAGCTCTTTGAGGAACAGCATTTCTGTGTAGGGGGACGAGCTGGCTCGAAAGGCAATGATCACTTGGGATATTTCAGTTTTTTCATACCAGTGGTTTCAAGGAATGCTGCCGGTCTCCCCTTGTCTCAGACATTTCATGGGCGATGAAGCAAGACAGGATATAAAAAAAGCAGGCGAGGGACTGTTAGCTGTGGTGTCTTTACGCATTTTACTTTGGCTGTTTACAAGCCTATTTTGGGGTTGGGGTGGGGTTCCTATATGTGATATATTTGTGTATGCTATTCCTGTATCTTTGCACTGCATCTTTTCAACCAAACTGAAATAGTGGTATATCAAAAAGTAAAAATTTGTGTTTATACATTTAGTGTCTATATTCAGTGTAGCTGTTAAACCCAGTTGCTATTTCGGGTTATAGACTGTTCATGAAGCACTGGAAATGTCTGAGATATATATACAAGAAAGATGTGCCAGTTGTGGAACTCTGCCAAGAATATAACAGCCTTTAAAGCTTCAGCAAGTAATTAATAAGTAGCTCTAAGGAAAATTGTGAAAATCTTAAAAATAATATAAATTGTATACAACATTGATTTACAAAAGCAGTTTAGTCGCATTCTCTCCTTTCTTCTCCCAAAGCCCCAGCCAAGAATCATGCAAGTCATGCATGGTCAGGTTGGGAACTAGAGTGAACCTCCTCTCTTGGAATGCAGACAATTAAAAAATATAACAATATAATGGATGATGAAATTGTGAGACCAACATAGTCTTTCAAAATGTATTTTTTAAGGCATATGAAAGTGACCAGGTAAGTAGGCATAAAACTTTCAGAAGCATTTCTCAGTGAATTTCCATAACTTCACCATTGTCTTGGATGAAACTTGGTGATGCTGTAAGTCAGGAAGGGACCCGCTGGCTGCCATTTCCCGTAGTCTGTCATGCAGCCTGCGGCAGGCTGTGGAAAGGTGGCTTGAATTATAGATTGCCTTGGAGTTTCCTTGGCATATGTCATACATTGCATGAGTCTGTCTGTATCAGTGTCTCTGAAGAAGAAAAAAACATAATATATATTTTCAGGAGCAGCATTTGATACTCTCTATCTTAATGCATTTCATATTGCATGTGTGATCTGAGAGTCCAGCTTTTGAAATCCATGGCAGAGAAGTCGTACTGGTACTTGGTAGCAAATGTTCTGTCATTTTTACTTTGCTGAGGAACTACTCTTATTGCTGTTACTAATAACGAGCAATGAATTTAGATTGCTTTTGATAATATTGCAATAATCAATATTTTCTCTTTTTTTAGCATTCCTACTTTACTGTGCCTGACATCAGAGAGCTTCCTAGTATACCCGAAAATGTGAGTACTCTAGAGGACTATGCACTTTACCATTTCTGTTTAATGTCAGTAGCAAAATAGATAACAGTTGTTACCACTGTTTGGCCTAGTAATAGAGTATATTCTGTAAAATATTGCTTGATGTTGAAATGAACCTTACGTGGTTAATTTATAATAATTATTGGGCAGAAAACATGTTGCTAACTGCAGAAGTGCATGAGTAACAGGCCTTTTGGAGTACAACATAACAGTAGAATTTAATGTTTGCCATTTTAATTAAGAAAAGATACCAAATGAACAGGAAATTGACAGCATAGTTATCTTAAGTAAGATATTTGTTTAAATAATATACAACTTTTATTATTATCACCACTCTATTATTAATTACTGTTAACATTCCATGCTTTCTGGGTTCTAACAAGTGAGGAAATTTAAAACACACATCTATAGTTTTAGCCTTCTGAAAATTGGGAAAGAACAGTGATTTGGTAACAGTCACTGATCATACAGTGGGCACCTTCTGAAAGAACGAGAGACCAGTAGAAATGGTCTGTTTGTTAGATGGCTTTCTGAAAACGTCACGCGTACCTGGTTTCTTCAGGGCCACTTTTTCAGAGACTTTTTAAGCCTCACAGAGTTGTCTCGTGCGTGTTTCAGCATGCCTCAGACTTCCAGCCAAATGAGAGGTCTGTGGGAAGACAATGCTGGCATTTGCTTCTCTTAAATACTCTTTAATATGCTCTGCTGTGTCCCTTAGCCAAATTTCTAGGTTTGACATCTCCGTTTTCTTTCTTGAACGTTTTGCGTTCTGCCTTAGCACCATATACCTCAATTTATGGCATGAAAGAAAGAAGAGGGAATCATCAAGACATTTCATCTCCTTTGTGGATGATTTG
Organism: Fratercula arctica; assembly: GCA_947846985.1. NCBI lineage: Eukaryota > Metazoa > Chordata > Aves > Charadriiformes > Alcidae > Fratercula > Fratercula arctica. Next base: position 2,699,226 of record CANTUZ010000016.1, read on the forward strand.
TATAGCAGATAACATTTGGGGCTTTTTGTTTCTGTTTTAAGACATAGTTGCCAGCTTTTCTGTGTTGTAGACTTTTCATACTGACATGTATCCTGTCAGTAAATTTAATAGATGTGCTTTTTCTTCTAAGGTGCTTTATTTTTGTAGAAATATGATACATTAGGAGTAATTAAAGAGTCCATTCCTGACTCTAAACCAGCAATCAAATCCTATCCTAATCCAGACAAGTTACTTGTTTATGGCTTTTATATTTTGTGTTAATCTCTTTTGCGCTAATCATCTCAAACTGTAGCAGTTTTTGTTTGATAAGCCTCAGGTCACCTGGAGAACAAGGAAGGAAGTTTATGTCGATGTTGCAGGCTGGCAAATTGGAGGACAGGGAGAAATGAGCTGGTAATGGTGAGGAACCAGTGTCCGGGATGAAAAGTAGAGCATCTGCCTTGGGCCTGTTTTAACTGATAGGGGACAGCTTAGTAACACACCGCATGGAAAAGGCCTCGGGGAGTGGGGCTGTATTTATGCCCTGTGGGTGATGTTCGCTGTATATTCAAGGGTCTGAGTCAGCTTCCCAAAGCATTGGAGCAGGAGATGTGATGGGTGTTCCCAAATCAAAGGCTGTTGTGAAAGCAGAGGCCTTGGGCCAGAAGAGCTGGAAACCCTTGGAAAGCAGAATGCTCGGCCTTCGCGGGCCAGAGTGCCAAGTGATGGTAAAACTGTCCTCTGTAACCCTGGGGTGGTGCGGACGGGCTCCGGGGGAACAGGGCGTTCCCACGGCCTCTCCTGCACAGGGATGCCAGGGTGAACCAGGGCTCCGCTGGGAATACAAAGGGAAGAACACTTCATTCAGTTAACGAATATATATGCCCATATATACACACACACCCCCTCAGATTGAAAAAGCTAGGGCTCATTGTAAGAAAGAAAAGTATTAAAAAGTAAATCCATTGGTTTAACTGTTGTTGCTGTTGACTGTCTTCTGTTTCTCACACATTTTGTTTGTTTATTTTTTTTTAATGAGTGTTGTGTGATTTCTTAGGAGGATTTTTTCTGCCAATGCAACTTTCATACAGAATTGTGGCATATTAGGGAATAATACAAGGATGTTAAATGAGCATATATCTTCATGGTTTTTAATCAAGTTTCCTGATTTATTCAAAATTCTACATATCTTATCAGTAATCACATATTAAACCCGTATTAGCAAAAGTTTTAGTAGTGCCAAACTTCGAAGTTGTATGCAACGATTAATGAAGAGCTGCACAGAACTCTATTTGGAACATTAACAAACTGTCTGACTTTGTGTCAGATCAATGTGTTTAATGAGCCTCGAAACCATTTAGCATGGACATTTTTATGTAACAGCTATGCATTCACTTCTTGAAAAGATTTAAGTTATATGAAAGATTTGTAAATGCATTGTGACTTCAGAAGTAAATTGGGTTCATTGCAGGAAGTACAGTGCAAGACCGTACATTTCCTAGTGGTATCTGTTGTGGTTCAGAAATACCAGGTACGTCAGCAGTCTGAAATGAGGACATTTTCTTGGTGATGTTGTTCTGGTGTATTTTTATATCCCTGAGTCCTGTATTTCAAACTGCCTGATTTTGCTCTCATTATAACGTATGTCTTTTGCTATCTGTTTTCCTTAAAATCCCCTGCCCTTTTAATTTCTATATTTACACCATTTGATAAAGTGTATTGTCTTCGCTATTTTGTTCTCTCAGACAGCAGCGCGGCATTGTACAGGAGTGTCTGCTGCATCCTAGGTTACCGAACCCATGGTAGATTTTGGATGTGTGATATTTCAAAGAAAACAAACTTCTAAATAAGATAAGGGATTTCTAACAGGAGGATGGAGAACGAAATCTGCCTCAATTCTATTGACCTGTTTGAATAGGAAATTTACTGAAGTCTTGTAAATGAAGCCGTTCAAGAGCGTAAAATAAGTGAACTGTAATCTATATTATTATGTTTGAGGTGCACTATTTGCAGAGAATAGAGCTCGTTTGTTTGTTCCTTAAGTGAGAAATTCTTCTCACTGAAGAAGTACATGGTTTATTACTTTTTTTAATCTCAAAAGTCAGTGTGCATGAGCATTTACCGATAGTAGATAGCAAATGACCAAATAGATAATTGGTCTAGGAATGGACTTTCAAAGGAGCATAAGGGAATTTTGTAGGATTCCTACTTAGTTTTGAGGGGAGTTGTGAGATACCTGTTCCCATATTTTATTTTGAAAATCCCACTTTTTACTCTCCCAAGAAAGGTTTAAATCCTAGGAAACAAAATACACAACAATTATACTGCAAATTGGAACGCTTTCATTTGTATTTATTTAACTCATTCATGGTTTTGTCACTTACGAGACATGTCTTTCAAAATACATGTGTAAGTCCCAATTTCATCTTCAAAGATGACAGCTTTCTTATAAATAAAACTTAGAGCTAACACGTGAATTTCCGTAGTATCAATACATTACCATACAGCCCACATGCTTCCCAGGTGTCATTGGCAAATTTCTGAGAGCAGAGAAGACTAAAACCTTGTAAATCTTTCCTTCTGAAGGTACATTTGTGTGTCAAAGCCAGTATTTCTCTGCAAGAAACTTGATGAAAGGGTAATTGTAAATTGAGTCCCGGTGTCTATTTGCCTCTTGCTAGTGGGTCCTGTTGCCTTATAAACACATCCATGCACACCCACATCTATGGATCCGGGCAGAATATAGGGATTATGTGCTCCTTTTGCTATACCCCTAATTCGGGTAGCATCAAAGGGAGTTCAGTGCTACTTAAAAATTCTTTCAATTCACACTATTTGCAGTAATTGTGTCGTCATGCTCTGTGTTTTGGCGTCGTGGAAAGATGGGTGAGAGGGGGAAGAAGAGTCGCAGAGAAGACAGCTTATGTTTAGACAAAAATATCATGCTAATCAGCACAGATGGGATGAGAAATACAGAAAAAGTACATGATAGTTTAATAGGTTTTTGGCAAAATGTGTTGGCTTTTTTTTTTTTTCCTTCTTTGACTATACCTGTCTGTGGCTACAGCTTTTCTGTAACAAAGACCTGAATGATTGTTTTATATTAACATGTTTGAAGCTAACCATAATGAGCTTAGTTTTTACCTATCTATATACTGGTACAAAAGTCTTCCAAAGACAATGCTTAATTTTTCTGTAGTTCTTTGTGTTTGGATGGCAAGCTGTGGAACATATTTTTGCACAGTATGAAGCATCTTGGCAGACTTTTCAGGCCAAGTATTGGTGGTTTTAGAGTTATCTTTGGATCTGTCAAAAGTGCTAATAGGCTTTGTTGAGCTTCTTTAAGTTTCTAAATCATATTTGCTTTTTGCTTTTCTGCACTTTTTTATTTAACGATGATTAAGATTGCACTTGAATTCATGACTAATCTAATTTTGCTCTAAAAAGCTCGTGTGCTTTTTGTATAAGACTGTATTGTATAGCAACCCTTTCATATCTGTAAGAAGCTATTTGGAAACAAATTCCCTAATTCAGCATTATTTTTGGGTGTATTACCTTTCCCTCCACCACCTCCCTTTTTTTTTTTTAAAATTTCTGTTTTTTTAAGAAGTGAAAATATCTTCTACAAAGAGAAATCCTTTTTTATTTGCCTTGCACTATAAAAACCCCTCATAACAATACATTTTGATCAAGTTACTTAGATGGTGACTTTCTAGTTTTGATAGTAAAGATCTGAGGATCACGTTCTGCTTTTATTGGAAGACATCTTAATTATTTAAGAAATGATGCCTGGTTCTTGGCACTGCAGCATGTGCACAGGGCAATCCCGTCGGTAATGGTGAATGGATAATGTTGCCGGCTGACGGGATGAAGTGGCCATAGTGCAGCCGCAAGAGTGGCCTCTTGTGCAGCTTGCTCTCTTTTCGCTTTTGAATTTCAGTTATTTACAATGATTTTTGCATAGGTACTTTTTAATATACTGAACAGCAAAAGCATGGAAGAAACCTGTGTTGCCTAGGGAGTGTACATATAAAGTTTCAGTGGTGCTACTTGCTTGTGTCTTGGTCTTTCTATCTATATTTTAAAGGCAAATGTGCTTTGCTTACAATATTCTTCTACTGCAATTAATTGTCTTTATACTACATAAACATACTGATCACTCAAGTTAAACTGGATGTTTGAATCCTGCCTCTTCATCAGAGATGGACATCCATGGAAGTTTTGGGAGAGAGAGAATTCTCTGTGTCCTTCCTCACTTTCCCCAGCCCCCCAGGGAAGTGCTTTCTGCCCCCCCCAAGGGGAAGTGTGTGTCTGAGCACACGAAGTGAGGAGTTCAGACAACCCGTGTAACTGGTTTCAGCCTGTGTTAAATGCCCGTGTGTATTTCTAGTTATCAGAGTTGTTCTAGCATAGGCTGAGCTTACATTTGAATTTGTCTTATTAGAATTGTCCTCCAAGAGACTGGTTTTGTTCTGGGGTTGTGAGATGCTTTTGGTACTTTGAGGCAGCTTTGAAGTTTCCATAAGAGTGACAGAATGTATTTTTTTTCTCAGAGAAGTATCTTGTATTTAAGAAGCTGTATGTGGAACATCATCAATTTCATTATTCCAAGACCTGGCTTCCCAAAAGTTAGGGGAAAGATATTCCAATTAGAAAGTACTCTGACATAAGATGACGTACTGCTTGCTTTCATTCAGCCGTGTACTGGATGTAGCGTTAATAGGAGGATGAAATCTAGTTGGGTTTTTTTTTTTGTTAAGGACACTTGTTGTTGTAATATCATGAATCAAAAATTATTTTCTTTCTTCCCAGAGAAATCTGACCGAGTATTTTGTAGCAGTTGATGTCAACAACATGCTGCATCTGTATGCCAGTATGCTGTATGAACGCCGCATCCTCATTTGTTGTAGTAAGCTGAGCACTGTAAGTAAAATGCAGAATAATTTCTTCTATTCACAGTACCTTTTAAAAAATGACAGTCATATATAGGAAAGGACCTGATGATCTCCAAGCCCCCCTTCCCACCTCAGCTCTGCAACCTCAACTCAATTCTGGGGTTCTATGTGGTGATTTTACCCAACTTACATTGGCCTCTAACATTCAAATGAAAAAGGGTGTTTTGGATACAGGAATTCTTGGGGTTGTTTGGTATATAAATGTACAAACATTCATGCCATAGTGAAGTCCCTTTTTCATAATTTACTTAACAGGAAAAAAAATAGATAAATGATGCTGTCAAATGCATGTTCCAGTGACATTTCTGGATGGACTGAAGGAGTGGGCTAAAGTACATGGACAATCCACAGTTTTGCAGTTGTGTTTGATAAGGTGTAGTCTTAATGCTACTTAGGCTCCATCAAGGGTCTGAGAGATGAAAGCTACTGAATGCTCTGGAGTACTCTCCTTTGAAAATGGCTGGACATCAAAACAAGCACACAGCTTGATTTAGTTCAAAGTTTTGTGTTATGCATTTCAAGGTTTATCAGTCAATAAGATTGTGATTTTCTTTATAAAAGAAAATGTTAAGTTTTCATTCTGCTTGCTCTGTAAATGGGTATTGATTGCTTTCCTTTATGAATGACGAGCGTAAGATGGTTTAACTAATTTTGCTTTCTAGCGCTATGGACTAAGTACTTGAGCGGTCCTTTCTACAGCACAAGCTTCCATTTCCATTTTGCGTGGTACGAACTCGTCTCTTACTCATGACCATGACCTGTTTTGTGTTTGAGATTCATGACATTGTAAATACTATGGCAGGCTGAAATTACGTACATCCAATCATGTAAGAATGGCCTGTCGATACAGGGCAGAAAAATAAAAGCGTAAGACTTCATACTTAATCTCAGATTAACTATTACGATATCGTTTTGAAAGTTAAGTGAAGCTAGGAGAGTTAGAATCATCTCTGAGACCTATTAATAATTATTAAATGTTTACAATCAATCCCACATTTAACCAAAAGAATTTAAGTATTAGAACATTTACTATCATAGAAAACTTGTAAAATCTTAACTTTTATATCTGCCAAGTGTTCTATGTCCTACCTACTAAAATAAGGAAAAATACATCCAGGCCTAGTAATTGAATAAAATGAAAGAGAGAGGTGTTTATTTCAGAAACCTAAAGAAAGAAAAGAATAGTAAATTATCAGAGAGAAGGAAAGAAGGGAACGGCTATCCAAAGCATTTCAAAATTTGTGTGGTTGGTTGGTTTAATCTCTCCCTTTGTGACAGAGCCTGGGAAGAAGAATTACTTGCCTGTCACTTTGCCTTCCTTAATGAGCCATTTCACAAGTGGGGTTGTGTTTTCTTTCCTATCTTTCTGCTCTTTCTCTTCCTTTTGCCTCTGTCCAAGATAAAAGCGTGTCTGGTTCTTCGGTAGGGAGGGGTATTCATACTGTGTTCTTATCTTACAACTTTATATATAAACTGCTCCAAGATTGGAGTGACAGTGTAAGACAGGTTTGAAGTGCTGGGCCGGAGCCAGCTATTCCTCGCCCGCACGCTCCGCTCTGCGTGTTCCAGCAGTAGGAACAAGCTGCATTATTTTATTTCAAACTGTGCTCAGCGGAAGCCAAGACCTTGTAACTGGAAACGTACCAAACTGCGAATTCTCAAAGTAAAGTGAGGGTGGTGTGGTGGTGAGGGAGATTGGTTTCTTTGTTTTTATTTTTTAGCTTTTTGACAAAAAAGTGGAAGGAACCTGTTCACGGTTAATTTCTTTTAACTTTGAGAGACATGGCACACCATACTTAAGGCTTGAATTTAATATCAGGTAAGAGAGAGAGAGAAGTAAACAGTCCTGGATAGAAAGTCTTTTATGGTGGAATGAAGTCTGTGCTATAATACATCATGTCAAATTCAAATTTTGATTTGAAATATCCTTAATATAGTTAAGTTGAATAAGATTTAGAGGTAACTGAATTAGGCTGTTCATTAGCTATTTTGTAAACCACGTGTACTGAACCTGTGGAAGAGTTATTGCTGTTTTCTTGGATTCTTTTTCTTTTTTTCCTGCAAAAGAAAATTCAGATAATTTCTTAAAATGTTAAAGCAGTTATTTGTGTTAAATTGTGCACACATATTCTGTGAACTAACTACTTATGAAAAGCCAGATATGAACCAAAATGCATAAAAACCCCCATGCTTGGCAAAAGCCCACCTGCTGGTGGGAGCATGCTGTCGCAAAACTGAAACTGAAGAGTTTTCCTTGCATCCAGGATTGTCTTTTCCGTCAGAACTTGCTCCCGCAGCCCTGCCTCAGCAAGGTGTGTTCCCTCCTTCTGGTAAGGGCAGCGGCAGGTTGTCTCTCATTACAGAAAGGTGGCTTACCTGAAGCCTGGTGACTCTTAAGAGACTTAGGCTTGTGAATTTCTGTGATGTTTCTGTTTGGCTCCATCACACTGAGGTGAATTTCATTACGTAATTTTTCTGTTATTTTTTGAGTGTTAGTACAAAGCAAAAAATACCATTCTGACATGGCTGTTCTTTTGTTGCTGGGAGTTGAGAGCTTGCTGTGTCACTTCTTCCATGTCACGGAAAGCTCTGACACACAACTTCTTATTCCATGGCTGGTTCCTGATGTGGAAAGACAACGTGTGATTAAGACCTGTCACCAAAGGTCTTTGTGATGCAACGTAGCCAAGAACTTGCGCAGTTCTTGTTCTGCAACATTTTTGTAACTCCCGTTTGGAGCGTGCAAGCCCTTCGAGCCCAAGAGCTCTGTTATTGTCCTCGTCACCTGCCAGTGAAGGGTGGGACCCGTAGACAGCCTGTGCAACAGCCCTGCTTTTGCTGCTTGACCCTTCTGTAGCTCAGCTTAAGCTGTCTACTTTGTTTTTAGCCCTGAGTAATGCAGAAAAATGACCTTACAAACATGCAAAAGTGGTAAAAAATTACCACTTCCCAGTATACATTGCACGTTTGTAGCCATGTACTGCTTCTGTAAAACTGTGCCGTGTGTGTGCATCAGGAGAGAGAGTGAAATGCACTGGACAATGGCCTGTTGTAACTCAACGCCAGTTTGTAACTTTTACATGTGTGGCAAAATCCCATTGATTAAATTTCCTCAAATGAGGCTGTTAGAGTATTAAATACAAAGCTGCGAAAACTGAATTAGCGAATCAGTGTCTTTCTGACATAGATTTTTTTTTACGTTCTCTAACAACAGCTGCAGGAAGCTGAGATAGTGGAACTACTCTTATTTCAAAATGCTGGATTCCTATAGTTTTGACAGTTGGGCATTTCTCAGGCTGCCTTATTATTAGGTGCTTGTTTTCTGTATGGCAGTCACTAATCAGGTGAGGTCTCCAGCAAATATGCTATTTCTTTTTTATGAGCCCTTATCTTGGCAGAGTTGAAGGACAGTACTGGTGCTTACCCATGGTAGTACGTTATTTGAATTCATGCCAGATAGCAAGGTGGGAGTACAGCTCAAAAATAAGTGACAGGTTCTGCTCAGATATCTGCAGTGTTGAGCATTATGTCTGTTTAATCTTTTCTTGCTGAGTTTTAAAACCAATGGGAGGGGGGCTTGGATGGGGCCTCCTTGGATTACTAAGTTCACTCCTCTACAGCGGCAGCCATGTGATATAATAATGCCAGGAAATAATCCATTTGATCCTCATAGAAGCATTTTTTAAGTAAGAATTAAATTTTTAAACAGTATTTTTTCCAGACATCTCTTTGATTTGGAGAACAGAAACAGAAAACATAAAGGATTTAGGAACATAGAGGAAAAACTACAGTGGGAAAGCAGGCCCTTTTTTCTGCTGCATACTTTGGAACTAGGCGATGCCTTTCGTCTAATCTATGAGAGAGGAGCATCTGCTACAGTAGGAATAATATAAAGATAAGTTGAAATATAATGGGATAGGGATAAATCTTTAGTGTTTTGTGAGTCAAAAAATAAATTCAAGATTTTGGAGCTTCTAACTTTTGCTTTAATTAGTGTCCCAACATACTAATATTTCCATCCCATATGGATCATAAAATAATGTTCACCTGCTAATAAGGAGCTTTCTTCGTGAGAAAGACTGAACAGGTACTTGTTCAGATACTTGCTGTACCCTGGCTGCTTCCTTAGGATGGTGGTTCAAATGTAGCTTAAATTCTTACATATTCTCACTTACGGAAACACATTATCAGCACTGGGATGCTTCTGAGCTTTGTGGACCCTCTTGTTATGACACTTGCCAAACGAAGCTTTGCTAAGGTGAGGAGGGACCATGGAGCTTTCATGGGGGACGGAAGTGAAAAACTAAGGGATATTAAAAGAAGGTCAGACTTTTGCATAAACAAAGGTTACTGGGGAAGAGTAAATATGACCTTTGCAAAACAAATCCATGTCTCAAATCTTAAAAATCTTTAAAAATCTAAGTAAGATTGAAAAATGTTGAATTCTTCAAAGCTATTGAAGAAATTTTCATGGCATTAGGAGAGTTTGAACCTGTATTTAGCCAGTAAACACCTGGCTAAAAGGTTGAGTGGAAAAGTGGTGAGAAAAATTATCAGTATTCCTAATCTGGGAAGTTGCTAAGCAGTCCAGCAGCGCTCTACTCTGGAACATGTTCAATGTCTTCATGGGAACCAGTTTTTAAAAAGGGGAGAAAATGTTGTAACAGTCATTTTGATGCATAGCACGGATAAATATAAAATAATGCTTCTGGGAAGGAAACACTTCTAACCGTGTAAGCAGTCATGGTCTGAATAACTGAAGTAATTATTACCACTCGGAAAGAGATACTGGAGGTGTTTTTTTTAAAAAAGAGAGAGAGATCGATCTATGAAAATGCCAGCTTATTACTCAGTTGAAGGCTTAGAAGGCAAGAAATTATTATGAAGAGAATAGAGAACAAAAAAGAGGGCATAATGCCACTCGATATGTTCATGACTTGCCCACATTGTGAATATTTCATGAGTTCTTATCTACTCCAAATAAAAAATGATAAAGTAAAATGGTGAAAAGTACAGAGAAGGGTAACAAGAACAAGCAAATATACAAAATAATCTCTCAATTAGGGAAAGCAGAGTAGGTTGCAGCTCTTTGCTCAGCCTGGGAAAGATACTAAGGAGGTAGGGAACTTGATAGAGATACAGAAAATCATGTGTGCCCCTTAGGAGATGATTTTTATATTTATTGTCTCAAAATGCTCAAACCTCAGAGCACACATTAAAGCTGAGAGGGAACAGGCTCCAAATGAAGAGGACGGGGTATCACTTTTCAAAGTATTTGAATTCATTGGCACGTGAAGTGTGAGCTGCAAGCTGGGAGGAATGAGAAAATGGGAAATACCAATTTTATTGATGAATGTGTTGATCAGTGGTTTTAGCAATTTGTATTGACCACGGTTGGGCAGAATGCTGGGAGACGAGGGGTTTTGATCTGGCTTAGTAGGCCATTCCTTTTCTTAGGTTGGTAGGGATGACTGGAACTCAAAAACATTATTAAACAGACACATTATTCATATATTTTAGCCACAATAACAATATCTCTCAACTGGGTACAAGGTATAGCTTAAAATTCTGGCTTTCCAACTTGAGTTTTATGTCTGAAATTTTTATCGTTAAAGTCCTGTATAGGTTTACACATGGCATACTGAGTCTTAGGTTCTAAATGATTTTTAAAAATCTGTGTCTGTTTTGAGCTCTAAATTGCCAAGTGTATTGTGGTTCATCTTTATAGTCACTTTTCTATTTTTGAAAAACGCCTGCTTGCAAAGCTCATACTCACCGTGGCTCTTCCCTGAACCACGCTGCGCAGCAGCACAGTAATTCTCCCAAAAAATCCACATTCCTTGGTGCATTCTCATTGCTTATCCAGATCTGTATTATTCAGAGGCTTAAAAATAACACATAAAACGTGCCTGTCTTCCCTCATCTTGCCTAATGACCTGCATTTTAATCAGAAAACCAAGTTCTGTTGCTTACAGAAACTGCACTGGAGTTACAGAAAGGCTTTGGCATCGAACATAAGCCAAACTCCATCCAGAACTGTAGCTGATTTTCCCTGACATGGAGCCTTAAGAGACTGTATTAGCTCATTGAGACCATTTTCTTTACCAGTCGTGGGTTCTCTGTGAAGAGGTATATAATGCAGTAGTCTGTCTTAATGGGAATTAATAATAATGAGGGTCATCTATTTTTTTTGTTAAGGTTACACTGCATCTAACTGAATTAGGATTAATGTCACAATTCGTCTTTGCTTAGTTTCATCTCACACAACTTCAGGCCACCACAAGCACTTCAGTCCTTTAGAATTTGTCTTTTCAGTATTTGTAGGCAGGTGTTCTCCCTCCTGCCTATTGTCCGGACAGGCATGATATGCTTGATTTCGTCCTACCTTCAAGTAACTGGCAGGCTTTTGGGGAGTATTGTTTTCAAAATGTGTCTCAAGTGGAACATGGTGTAGCACTTGCGCTAGGTATCATTTGAGCTTAAAAGACACTCTAAACTGCAGAACACTGTCAGGGTGGCTGTGATTGCCTGTCACCTCGTAGTCTTTTCCCTGTCTCTCTCTGTTTGTATGAGTGCTCTGATTGATTGATTTATTTATTTTCTATTTTCCCAAGTGTGTGTGTGTGTGTTTGTATCTTCTTCTTATGGTATTTTCACTATAGCTTTTGCTGAGATTTCCTTATTGAGGATTACCACTTTCTCCATTTTAATATCCTTAGTGAATGTGACAAATATCCTGCTTATCTTCTTTTCCAAATTATTAATTATCGTTTGAAATAGGATTGAGAGACATAATTTCCTCCAAAGCTCTGCGAGGATTCTCCCCATGGCCTGACTGACACTTGTGTTTGCTATTTGTGATCATTTTCATTCAATACCTGCCAACATCAAAACTATTTGGAATGAGTTTTTAAACATGTAAGTGAGAATTTTAATGGATCACATGATTTGGTGAAGGGCAATTCGATAAAAATCCCTTTTAAATAATAAAAATTTAGTCACTGTGTTTAGTATGATATATTCTCAAGAAAGGTATGTCACTTGCGTTGTGTCTTCCTGAGCTCAAATATTTTTCCAGTTTGTGTTATAATTTCAGTGCAGTTTTATGATATTTAATGGATGGTAGTTACCAGGATTGGGGCATTTACCTTTGCTACTTTTTTAGTTCCCTTTGTGTTTTCATTTCCATGTTTCTGTTGCTTTATCGAACGCTGGGTGTTCTTTTCAGGACTTGTTTGTTGAATGAATCGTGTTCTCAGCCGTTTACAAAGTCAGTCAAATGACGACCACCATAAACCAGTCATGCTTCACCCGCCAATACCCTTTTTTTTTTTTTTTTAACAAGAGCACTGTACATTTTGTAATAAAGCATGTTGATATGAAAGCAGAATTGATTCTTTACTTTTTTCCTTCTAGCTTTACCTTTCTAAGCTTGGTTTCTGTCTTATTTATGATCTTGTTTTAATATGTGTTTTTCAGTTAACTGCCTGCATTCATGGGTCTGCAGCTATGCTCTACCCGATGTTCTGGCAGCATGTTTACATTCCTGTTCTGCCCCCGCATCTATTGGACTACTGCTGGTAAGGCTATATATGTGTGTGTATGTATATATATTATCTATATGTATATATATCACTTCGATTCACAGCAGTTTTCACATTTATGCATAGTAAGTCTTAAGTCCTCTTATGATGCAACTGTTATTCTAAAAATACATAGGCATATTAAGGAAGCAACCAGCCTAGTAAGTAAAAATTTTATTTTCATGGCAAGATATAGATGTCTATCAGTATGTTGAAATACTCTAATATGAGTGGTTACTATGGAACACTGAAACCTAGAAGTTGTGTAATTAAAATGTTTTCAGCATATCTGTGTTAAATATTAAAATTTGAATTAAGACCCCAACAGTAGAGGATACAGTGGAGAAGATACTCCCATTTTTCTGCTTTCCTGAACTTCTGCTGGGGGTGGAGAGGAAGCTATTCGTTTGCATGCGTGATCTTTTATTATCAGTGTGTGTTTAGAACATGATATTTACCTTATTTAGGGGAATGAAGAGAAACCTTTCAAAAACTTCGTTATTATCATGATGTGACAAATTTTGGCAACCTCATATAATGTCAAAGCTGGCCCTGTTTTGACCAGGAGCTTGGATCAGTTCCCTCCAGAGGTTCATTCCAGCCTATTCTGTGCCTCCAGCCAGCCCAGGGAGCTCCCGGGTCCCTGCTGGGCTCCAGCCTCACGTGCCGCGGGGCCCATGTCTTAGTGGTTCAAAAGCCTGTGTGCAGAAACCTGCAAATAGTCTCCCAGTTTCTACTTTTCTAGTGCAAAGTCAGACAGTTGAGCCTGGTCAGCCAGAACATAATCTCGCCTGTTTGCTGTGCGCAGGAATGCTGGACAAGTGCTCTGAGTAATTAACAAAGAGGAAGTTTGAGATGCTGCTGCTGCTTTTAGCTGCTCAGCTGCCAGCTACTGCATCCCACGCTCGCTTTGTGTGACTTGCCCTTGGTTTTTAATTCCCTCTGTGCGCAGCAGGGAGATGAATTTTGCCCAGGAGAGTGGCCTTACCTTAGGCTTCCTAGAGAAGTTAAACTTTCGAGGCCTCTTGGAGAGTTAATGGAGTTGTTGCCTGGGCACACAGGGATGGAATTAGTAAGGCCAAAGCTTGTCTGGAGTTAAACTGAGGGATGTGAAGGGTAACAAGAGGCTTCTACGGGCTTGGAAGTTGAAGGAAAGCACCAGGGAAATGTGGACCTGCTGCTGTGTGGTCACGTAGTCAAGTGACAAAGGACACAGGAACGGCTGAGGGACTCGATGCCTTTGTCTTTCTGCAAGCACGGCCGGCCGGGGCGGGTTGTGGGAGTGCAGCGCTTAATGCGCTTTTGGAGATGATCTGAAAACATGGAAACAGCCTCCCTCTGCCCCTGAACATTTTGAAAAATCCATCTCAGGAAAAAACAAACTTAAACTTAATGTGTCATCCAATACCGTATTTTAAGTGTGACTTTTACTGTAGAGGTTGGCTGGTTGGTTTTGTTGTTTTTTGGTTTTTTTAATAGTGTGTTTTGTGTGACATTTTCTCTGCATTTAAGCAAGAGTACGGAACTAGCAGGGATAACGAGCATTTTTAAGTGGAGTGCTAGGAACTGAAACGTGTAGGTTTAAAGGAAGCTTGTTCCTCTGTAGATGATTTAAATGTTAAGTATGTGCCTATGTCGAGGATACACTGAACGGAATCTAAAAACTATTATCTCCTGTAGAAATGAACCTTCAATTTACTCACTGCACAGGAAGGGCAGGTTCTAGTCATTTGCACTGCCAGCAGGTGCCCTTTCTCTGCATAATGGGCTTCGCATCTGTAATTAACACATGAAGGCTGCTGCTGCCAGCTTTTTCTTCAGGTACATGCTGCTAGGAGTTTTCAGGACAAGGATGTGGACCACAAGAGGCTTTTACACTGGGTTTGAAGATTAGGTATTCATCGACTTTCTGACAAAGCCATGTTAAAAGGGGCGAAGTCCAGACCCCGCAGTTGGGAGCAGGAGTGTGCAAAAAGCAAGCACTTGGGCAGCGTACCCGAGGAAATAAAGACACAAGTCATTGAGCTGTACTGAATGAATTCTTTCATGGCATAACACCCTGTCCATATAACGAATGAGCCAGCTAGTGTGTGAAAAGTATGATTTGAAAATGTATAATTATTAGGCAGATCGTAATTGCATGCTCACAAATACAATATCTGATTACCGTAGCCAGATACGAACTTTAATTGGAGAGGTAGCTACACACTGTACTTGTTTGAATAAGTCAATTTAGCAACAATTTATGTGCCAGAAATATATTTCTCAAAATAGATTTTATCTATTTTGTAACCATGTGAATTTAGGGAGGTCATTTTTGCCTAGGAGGTCTGAGAAATCAGCTCTGTGCTGTCTGCTTTAAGGCGGTATTATTGCTTATTGATGTCTGCCTCTTAAGGGAAATGACCTAAGATTATTTAAAATAAAAGGGTTTAATTTAATTTTAATTATTGTCTGGCTATTTCTTTTGCAAATGTGACATAAGAATTTTAAAGACCTGAAATGGAAACAAAAGTTAAAGTAATGGGAATTCTTCAGTTCTTACGAATCCAAAATACCGTGTTCGTTCAGTTGACTGTGGCCATTTATTGGCTGTGCTGGATGGTGCTTTTGAATCTTCTCCTGCTCTTTGCGAAAATCACAGAAGGGTGTATAGAAGGTATTACTTATCATCTTTGGAAGTAGTTGAAAAAAGTACGTTCCACCTGTGATTATTTGCTTTTAATTGTTTGAGTTGCGGTGGAACTTTTCCTATAAAGGAAACTTTTCAGGTCCTGACTGATAGACTGCTAGCTCCATGGTTGTGAAATTTGAAATTTGGTGTATTTCCTGGGAAGGGGGACACAAGAGCTATTGGATCTTTCCAGAGCTACAGAGAGGTAGAATAGTGCTTTCTGCAGAGAGCGAACAGGTAGGAACTCTCCTCCTGCCACTTGAAGATCCTTTTGGCCCACTGGGTGTTGTTACACGTGAACGGCAGCCCTACCACAAACGTGCTCAATATGAATCTGTTTCACTGACATTGTTAAAGCTCAAGTGTTTTCTTTAGCATTTTGTCCTTTATTAGCATTTTACACCAAGTACTCTCTAAACACTGTGGTTTCTCATTTTTTCAATCTGCTCTTTGCTAATTTTTTTACCTTACGATGTGGAAGGGAGGGAATTTTCTTCCAATTTCCCTCTTGAAAGGATTTTTTTAAACTTAGTATTTATGTTCACCTGCATTCCTCATTCATGTCCCTAACCCCAGAACTGAAAATGCCAAAGGCCTGTATCTTCCAAATGCTTGTTCTCGATACACTTGCTCTTTGTGTCAGGGATGGTGACGCAGTGATAGTGGTGTAGTACCATGTACGTGTATCTGGAATTACTTCAGTCAGTTGATCTCTATCATTTAGATTAATTGAGGGTGGGGGGAGGAGGAGAAGAAAGGGGAAGGGTACTATCCTTTATTTTTATTTTTTAATTAGGTACCATTCTTTGGTATATTTTCAGCCCAGGGAAAGACTTTGGGTGGGGGAGAGTAGAAATTGGTGGGAATCCTATCATTAGATTTCACACCTTAATGCACAATTGCTTGTTCCTTTGAATACAGAGCAACAGAGGAAACATAGGAAGCACTGCTGGTTGGAGGTTTTTTTGGTTTGGGTTTTTTGTTGTTTTTTTGTTTTTTTTTTTTTTTAAACTACATGCTAGCAGGTGCCAAAAGTACTGGTTAATGAGATACTGCCACCAGGCATCAGTAGCCAAGCACATACAACTGCTTAAATTTGGCCAGATCTTGTCCATCTATTTTGGTGTTAGGAATTTAAACATTTCTTGACATGAAAGAAACAGTCTATTAATTTTTCCTTGCAACTTCTTCCAGTTTGTTTTTCATGTGGCATAAAAATACTCCCACTGTGTCTGTTTTCTTCCTTTTTGCTCTCAGTGTCTGTGTTTAAAATTAGCCTGTAAGGAAAGCCTGTCTTTGCTGACCTGGTAACACAGCTTAGTGTGTTCTCTAAGTCCCAGAGCATTGTCACTCAGGTTATTCTGTGGGCTTTTAGCAGAAGCAACAGTATATTTTCTAGGGTGATTAAAACAGGCTTTTATACTAGATAGAGTGCTAAGCAGCCAGCATTAATATATTCTGCGAGCCACCTTCTTAGAGCACCCTGGCAGAGCTGCTGAACAAACGTTTCTATTGGTGGAGTTTTCCCTTTCTCCAGGAGTTTCTTTAACTCCCTTTCTCCCGTTTTCTAAATCTGCATATAGTTCAATATGCTCCGTTAAGTAGGTGGAGGGGGTAAGCGGAGGGCGAGTACTCCTGCTGCTCAGGAAACAATGATGCCTCCGTCATCAGCCTCTTGGTAGGCATTTCGATTTAGCCCAGTACATCTGTGCGCTCACTAAAAGCTCTCGTAGTTGCTCTTCTGGTTTCCTTGCTGTGTGTTTTCTACATCATTCCAATTTATGCAGTCAGGTTTCTAATTTGCATCAATTACCCCAATAAATTTGGATTGAATTCTGTCGCATTTCAATGAATGATCTGAAGAGAAATCAGGAGACTACCTTCGAGAGTCAAGTCCTGCTGGCGTGAGAGAGCGACACGTTACGTCGGTATTTGTGTATCAAGACATGAACGTAGTAATCATGATCTAATCAATTTTTCTGGAAAAATGAAGGAAAATGGTACAAATCCCCATGAAGCTGTAAATTATGAACCTTTTTGAGATCCTTGGGTTTTACATTACTTTTTCTGGTGAATTGCAGTATTTTTTAAGCATGGGTTTTTTCACTTAGGAGGAAATGTCCCTCTATTTCACCTGCTTCTCTTCCAATTAGTAGTTGCCTACCTCTTGGGAGCATAATTAAGAGGTCTCTAGTTAGCCTAAGGAAACGAATTAAAGAAATTGTAAAAATGCAACTGTAATAAATGGGCAATATATAGCCATTAAGTCCACAATATCCATATTCATGCTTATGCATTACTACTTTAATGATTTGATATTTACCTATATAACTCATTTGATTATAAATAATGCTGATTGCATTGGGAACCAGTGTAGCACAAGAGGAGTAATAACCCTTCTCTTTGTTCCGAAAGACTTAGGCAGGCATTTTGTTTAAGCAGTAAATACGTGTAGTAGAAACTGATACTTCTTAATTTTGCACTTAATGGATATTGGCTGCCATCAAACAACTTGGAGTAATTAGTAGTTGTGGTTGTAAGAAGCCCCAGGACTGATGAAGTGTCAAGCAGCAGGTAAAGACTGGTCTGAAGGGCAGTCTTTAATCTGTCACGGGTCCCAGAAGGATTAAAGGTTGCGCAGAGCGTTTCTCGTGTTTAAACAAGTGATGTCTCTTACTGAAAGTTCACTTGAAAGTCTTGGAAATACACATCTAACCTGATAAAATATTAAAAACCACTTGAGCGTTTCATGTCTCGGGACCTGAATAGCAGTTAGGAAGAACTATTATAGTGTGCTCTGAATGGGGAAGAGGAGACAGACAGTGTTCCCGTGTACGGGGTGGTAGCTGAGTATTTAAGTAATAACATAAGATTAACACATGAGAAAGAAAAATGGTGATAAAAGCAATTTATGAAGCCTGACATGAACCTTCAATGTTTACTTTTAGGTGTGTTTCCTTTTCAGTCAGATTGACGAGTGATGACAGAAGAATATAATCTCTCTGGTAGATTTTTTTGGAAATATTTATGCTCTTTACCGGAATTATATTTTATTGAGGTTATTTGTGATATTTGCTTAGTTAAACTTTTGGGAGTATAAGGAGCTATCATGGTGAATAATCCTTAAAATGTCTTCGCTTTTGGTTTGCTGTTCATGTGTTGTTGACCAATAATGTCAGTTCTGACAAACAAAATCAATTTTGATAAAATAAGTATTTAGATAATTTGATTTTTGTCATGTCTTTTACTAGAAAATGGACAAGACGATTCATTGCATCCAAATATAGCCGCATATCTTAAGCCATATCTTCCTGTAATTCCTTAAAAATCTTTCTGAGGGTGCATGGTTTTAAGGATTTAGGCATTCTTATTATTCTTTTGTTGATAAACTGGAGGATTGAGAGATGGGCATGATACAGTTAATTAACTTTTACAGGTTCAGATTTTCCTGCGCTTGGTGACAGGCTCCCCTTTTGGACACGTTAATAAATGGCTGGTTTTCTGGAATACTGCACTCTTCCTGCTTCCTTTCATTACATTCGCCAAGGTTCCACTAGATGAGACATTTGCAGTCTTAAGACTTCCTGCCGAGGTTCAGACTTTGTATTTTTGAGATTGAAGCTGTCGTGTTCATGAAACTACTTAATTAGAAACACATTCATTTCGGTGCATGCAGGAGGAGCCTTGAGCGGCACAGCCAGGCACGCAGGGAAGTTGAGCATTTGTGCAGCTGGCAGCTAAACCAATGGTTTATACTTTGAATATAAAATTACTGGGTATTTTCTTGCTCCTGGAATGGGGCCATTGGAAAAGAAGAGATGTGGGTGAAAGAGATGGCATTTGTCGCAAATAAAACATGCAAAATGACAAATAAAAATACTCCTCAGTTGAGCAGCAATCCATATGTAGTAAGCGTGTATCATGTTGTATGGTAAAAATTCCTGTCTGAGAACTTGGATGTATGTTCTGGTTCTCACCTGTGGAATTCCCAAGGAAGCAGAACCTTCAGAATTCGTACCAAGTTAGTTTCAGATTGGAGAGTCCCTCCGGGCTCTCTGCCACGAGGTGCCGTGTTGGGTGAAGCTGGGGCAGGGGCATTCTCACCGGCCTCGGCACTTCAGTGAGCTGTGATGGGATACACGGCGCTTCGGTGTGCTGCAACTGGACTTGTAAGGGGGTTTTGAAGTTATATATGTTTAATGTCTTCAAAAAGAAGCAAAGTGTTTTCATGTAGAATGTCTAATACAGAGGCTGTTTCCATCTCTTGGTCAGCATCCAACAGAGTAGCAGTTTTAGGGGGTATATTAATAAACATAATAAATATTAATATGCACATCAGTGAATACTTTTTTTTTTTTAAAGGTATTTCTCATGAAAATGAGAAGCAGAGTGGTTTTTGTTGGTCTGGTGTCTTGCAGTAGTTTTTTCAGCACTGTACTTCTTTTACTGAGCAGTAGGCACCAGTTTATAAAAGCAATATGGGAGATATTTTAATCCAAGGCAGTACAGTGACATTTCTCTCATTTTTTTCATCTGAAGTTGAAAATGAGCTCTTTGAGCTTCTGTATCCAAAATGAAATGAAGCTCTATTTTAAAAGTTGTGTCTGTCTGGGTGCTTTCCATTTAACAGGCAGTATATGCCATATTTGCAATTAGCAGCTTTGGCATCCTCTTTGATGTGTTCTAATAAGCAGTGCAAATATAAGCTTTCCCTCATTAGTTGAGTGGGAGTCTTGTAATAAGCTTAATATTAGAAATACTGTATACACAAAGATACAACTTCCATTCAGTATTTCTTGTGTTATATAGTCCGTGTTGGTGTTTGCTAACGTCATGGAAGAGAAGACTGAAAAGATCAATCTCTCACTTAAATGTTAGCGCTGTTTTAGCGCTGTTTGGTGGCAGAAGGACCGCTCCTGCGTTTGAGGCTACTTGTTTGGCCCAGAGCCTCTTGGTGTATTGACGTTTTGTGTTCTGAAGGGAATAATGGTGTTGGCGTGTATCCCGGGAACTCTGGAGTTAATCAGAATCTTCAAAAGTAATTTTTGTATTTTTCCTTTGTAAAATGTAAACATTTCAAGAGTTATACTTAAAAATAAATTATTTAAAATGTGTCTGGACCCATATTCAAAGGATTTAAAACTTGTAGTACAAGGTGATACGTATACATTAAATTAACCACTTAACACTGCAACAGGACCAATTTTTCTAAAGAATACTCTTAGAAAAAGTATGGGTATTTTTTTTTAATATTGTAATAACCCATTTTGTTTATTTTTTTTAAATGACCCCAGTATTATAGGTATATTTAATAGCTGTCCTTATGTACCTATCTTAATTAAGTCACTTAGAAATTCTGATGTCAAGAAAAAGTAGTCTTACAGTAGTGAGAGGATATTGCATAGTAAAAAAAGACTTTCAAATATGGAATAAAATTTTGTTCACATGTGGTTTGTTTATATACATATATATAAAAAAAAATTTTTAAAGCAAAATCTAATCCAGTATCCTGGTATTTTCCTGTAGCTAATTTTATAAGTCGTATGTGTTAATCCAGTGTTACGAGAATGTAAAGCTAGGTTTTTTTCCTCTTTGCAGTGCCCCAATGCCCTACCTCATTGGAATACATTTAAGTTTGATGGAGGTAAGTCTTTCTCACCATTTCTGAAACTATATATAGTTTTATGATTTAGAGCCAAGTTCTGCAAGCAATTATACATGCATTCATATGCTTAAAAATTAAATAATCCTGTTAATTTAGGAGTGCTGGGAGAACTGAAGTTAAGCACACATGATAATGTTAAATCTTACGGGAGTCTTACTTGGTACCTTGTGCTCTTTGGGCACTTTCTCTGTTCAGTTCAGCAGTCGGTGACGAGCTCACGTGTTCCCCTCCCCATCCTGTCGCTTCATTTCATCACGTTACTGCCTTAGTTTGACTCTGTATTCACAAAGGCAGAGTCGATATTAAACCAAAATGTTGACAGTTACAGTTCTCTTTTAGGCTTTTGCAGACAGATTGTAATTTTTTTAATGTTCAAAAGATCTGAAAAGAAGGAACTTGCTGTTAATGTTAACACAAAGCTGGCAGAAAACCAGCCCTCACAGAAAGCTTCACATATAAACAATTCAGAGTAACTCATGTGACTTTTTAAAAACTCTAAAAGTGGAAATAGCACATTTGCTTTTGCTTCCAGGACTGGTGAAAGAGTTGATGACTTTCCTCAAAAGTATCTGGAGGACAACATAAGCTATTAATTTAGATCCCTATGAAAACCTGAGTCCTTACTAATCGTGCCCCTCTCCAAAGGGAGCTGCCCCGCGCGGGGTTGCTCCGGGTGGGAGGTGTTGCTGCCCAGGACGTTCCCTCCGGGAGGCTCTGCGGGAGGTGGGCAGCCTGGGAGCTGCAGATGCCCTGGGAAGTTAATTGACCTGCGTCCCTGCTTTAGGTACCTGTGTGTGGAAATTCAGGCTTACTGCTTAGGATACAGAACAATTTACATCACATAATGTAATGTGTATTAGCAGAGTATTGTTCTTAAATTGTCCATAAAAATGTGTAATTGCTCTGGAAAGAGTGATCAAACATATTCTTTTACTAGGGCAGATGTATGTAATAATGATCCTCTGTCTTTTTGTGTGTTAAAAATTAGACTAGTATGCTATATAACTTTCCCCTTTTTCCAGCGTTAATGTGAAGCAATTTTAGTCTGAAGTCACTTTTTTTGGTGAGAAGCTAGATGGAATATGCAGGGCCCCTTTTTTTTCTTTTGTTTTCCTTACCATTCTGGGTACAGATGATGTTTTTATGCCCTTTATATTGCTAAATAAAGTACAGAATTGCAGTACAGTGTGTTAGCGAATAATCAATTATTTTAAAAGTCAACATGTACATTTGTTTGCACATCATATGCTTGTGTTAGAGGGGTTTCTGATAATTGCCCTTGAATACTGCATAGACAAGACAGCATGAATATCCAGGAAGACATAGCCTAGCATATTTTTTTCCTATTGATCAAGAAACTTTCTGCCCCGTATCTCTACCAGGTAATCGTTGGCATGCTTCTTATGCTATCTGTCTATTTGAAAAAGAAGGAAGAGACCTGGTAGAGGACAGAATAATATCTCAGTACAGATACGTATCAGCTTTCACAATATTTTTGCTCACAAGGAGCTGCGTGGGTAGCCTGGCAATAGCTATAGAAAAAAAATTAGTAGTTACACCTTGGAGTTGCTTTGCATGATGTCTCACTCCTGCCCAGCTCCATAAACCCAGCACCTCTTCCTTTGTCTCGGATTCTCAGACTGCAGGGCTCTGAAGGCCTTCCAAACTCCATCTGTAAAAACTCAAAAAAAGGAGTTGTTCCCGGAGAAGCCAATTTTCATCCGTTTTAGTAACTTGTGAAAAAATCTGTTTAGTACTAAATCCAGTATGGCTTTTGAATAGCCGGAGATTCTGGAACACAGACACGCTTTGGCAAAGTACGGTTATTCAAAGTGCCTTATGAAATAAATTAAATAAATAAAACAAACTGTCTTTTCTCCTCCCTCTGCTCTTAAGGATAAATTGAATACTTCCAGAGAGAAATGCATCTTCCAGCTAACTGTGCTTTTTCCATTGAAAAACAAAACAAAATCACGCAGTGGGCTACTGTATCTGTTTATTGGCAAGTACTGCGTAATTTCTCTGTGCCTTGGGAAAAGGAAAGGTGATATTTGTCAAATGAGCTATACAATTTCTACTTTACCTCTGTGTTTTTGATGCTGAATGCTTACTCTCTTTGTGTTTTTCTTCACATGTAGGTATAAAATCGTATGCTTTTCTGGTTAGAATAACAACTTAGTAGCAACAACAATTATTTTTCTCATGATCTAGCAGTTGTGTATTTTTAAAAATACAATGTATTAATTTTTCCATATCAATATAATTTTATGAACTACAGCTAAAAACTACTGTCATTATCCAGTATTCATTTTTCATTAAATGCTGAAATTTCAGCAAATAGATCTTTAAAAGTGTTTTGTTAATCCATGAGTTCCAGTCTCAGGATAAGGGGGCGATTCCCCGGTCTTCTCTGCAAGTTAAGACAGGTGGACTCTTTATCTACTGTAGAGCCCATGGGAGCAATTGCAGTTATATGTTGGCTCACGGTTCTGCTCCAGCAGCTCCAATTGCAGAATTTGTCATTGTTGCGTAAATGTTAGTGGAAGCCTAAACTTTCGCAGAGAAAGCTGTGATCTAAAGGGGAGGGGGAATTTGGAATGTAGGAAAAAAACCAATACTCTAGCTTTAGTGTTGTTTCTGTGGGTTTTTTCTATGCCTATCCTGGAGTGGGTTCTCTGGAAGAAATATAGCAGAAATGTTAATGATTTTAAACAAAATACACCCTCTCGCCTCAAAAGATTTTTTCCAAACTACTGTGTATCTTAGTTTGCAGTTTCCCGTGTTACATGGGGTCTCTGTAGAAGGAGCAGTTATTTTAATGGAAAATGACAAATTTTTCTTATGATTAAAATATCAAGCATATCCATTGACTGTTAAATCTAATTTGCTGTGACTGAAATGTTCTCCAGTGAGATAAGATAATCTCCTGTTATAGGTCAGAGGGCTCCAACTGATTTATGAGGGGAAATCTTGGTAGAAAATATAGAGCTGTGTTTTGTGCTCTTATTTTTCAGCTTTTCTATCATCACCTAGTTAGTCATTCTTTATAAGATTTCCATTTAGCAATCCATAAAGTGACTTCAAAGAAGGCTAAAAGTTTATAAGCTGTTGGATAGGCAAGGCTGGAGCTATCACATGAATAATGGAACATGCTTACAGAACTAATTGAATTCATATTAGATGAAGATAAGTACTTAATACTGATAAATAACGAGATAGGAAAATTAAACTCTATCTACCAAACACATCCCTTTGAAAATCTGGTTTTATTTTCTACCTGCATACTGTATGCTGTTTTAGTGTTCAAATTATATTAAATTGACCTTTTTGTTATAAGTGGTGTCAAACTTAGCTGGCAGCCTTTTACATTTTGTCATAGTAAACGATTGTTTCAGCAACTGTTTCTGTAGGGAAGGTTATTAGTGTGATGGCGCTGATGGAAGAGGAATGCCCTTGACCTAGTAGACTACCGATTGGAATTTAGGCACATGTGGGTTTGATTAACTGGTGGGACAGTCCCGTTTGGCTGTCAGATGCTGAGCTGCCGGCAGTATCCTCCTCTGGGCCCGGCTTCCAGCCAGTCGAGTAACAATAGTGCCCACCCTTATCATGGTCTCTTCGAGGCACAAAACTAACCTTAAGACTTAAAGTTAATGCTTAGAAAAGTATTTCTTATCCTCTTTTTTTAATATTCCAGTCCCTCAGGACTTTTTCTGGGACTTAGAATTTTAATTCTTGCAAGATCATCCGAAGGAATTTGTGTGTGAAACCACATTGCATTTGTCAGAATGATTTTCTAACATTTTTCCTAAATGTAAAGGACAGTTGTGCGTATCAAAACCTATATGAGCAGATCTTGGTTTTATTTTAATCTGGTATGAGTAAATACATTCATGTCAGGAAAAGAAGGTTCACTAAAATTCATGCTGTCTTTAATACGCTAGGACATGGCAGCTGGTCTCACTTCGTGTTGGTCTCTCGCTTGCGCGGGGAGATGAGTGGAGAGCTGGGGGTTCACTCCGCTCAACCCCCCGCACATGTTCTGGCAGCACTTTCTGACATATTTACCTGGTGTTTCTCAGGTGGGCGTGAGGATGCTCTGTTAGTGGCCCAGTCTGAGAATATGCCAGTCAGCGTGCACGCGGTCTGAGCTAACGAATTCTGAGACACAGGGTACATTGGCTTGGGCTTCATCCTCACAGTGCCACGTGGCTTCCCCTTGCCGCAGAAGTCTCCCTGAGAAGTCATTGGCCACTGGCATCTCCCTGTGGTAGTGTTAATTGTTAATTATATTTTTTGATTGGGGTGAGGAGTCATATTTAGCTTTTTCCATACACTTATACTTAGTAAATCACTGCCTTTTCTAGCTATAACTGAAGAAGTGTAGGGTTTTTACAGGGTTTAAATGAAGGGGTTATATGTATACTTAAATACAGGTCTTAAAAATACTAAATGCAATTTAGTCGCTCACAAACATTGTAAATATGGTTGCACGTGGTTTCAGGAGTATTGATAAAAATGTATTTTAAAATGTGACAAATTACATATGGAATGTCTTTTATCCAATTATTGGAAAAATTAAGATAATAACTGTGTTTTAATAAGAGATTCTCTGTGTGGATGTTTGAGGGGTAAGTTTTAAGACAGACAAGCACTGCAGTACCAAGTAGACTTACCAGTAAGAAGGTTTTTCTTCCATTGTGCAGTTGCGTTAGGCCAGCGCTAGTGATGTTTGTCACTCAGTTGGCAACAGCTGCTTGTGATAAGGATCTGGAGCATCACCTGTACAGGATCAGGGTACCGCATGTCAAGGCTGGGCGATGGGCGGAAGAGTGGGAGATGCACGGGAGGGGGCCGCAGCCCACCTGCTGTGCCCAGATCAAAGGGCTGGGGGGTCAGGGGGCACATCCAGCTTAACCAGATTTGTCTGTTGAATAGCTATTTCAGATTGTAAATCTAAGGGTGATTTCATTAAGTCCTTCTGGCTGCTGTTGGGGCATGAAATAATAAAATTTTATATCCGTTGCCTTTCCTGCTTCTGGCAGCCAGATTGACACATTGTTGTCTGCAGCGTTGTGGTGTTTTTCTTAAGAAAATAAATGGAAACTATTAACTAAGTAGAGACAAGTCATTAAGCAAATGGATTTTAGACTTGTTGTGAATTATACTTTCGTAATAATTTCAAATATAATATGGAAACTAACTACTAAAAACGTTAGGTTTTGTTAAGAGTTCTACCTTTCGAAAAGGAGTTGTGCACGGTACATTTTCTTTTTTCTGATACAGTATTTTTTAATATGTTGATCACATTTGTATCTGGTTATGAAACCTCATGATCAACTTGGTTTATGTTTTGGCACCACTTTAGCCATGAAGTTATGCAAACCCATTTTTCAAGGAGGGAGGAGGGTGGTGTTTGGTTTTTTTCTTTTTAAATGAACTATTCAATAAAATTATTCATCTGAAAATAATTTAACTTAAGATTTTTTTTATGGTAGGAAATGCAAAAACTGCCAACTGTAGACAGTGATAATAAAATAACATTTAGTATAAAGTCATGTTAGTATTATTGATGACTGTTGCTTCTAGCATGTGATCTGAGTGAAACAGAGGCACATCCCTTAATCCTTCTATTAGAACATAGTTTCTTGGAGTTTTTGCAAACTTTCACATAAAACATTTAAATTACTTCAAGTGTTTGGCTGCTTGTGAGCAGGACAGACGCACTAACTGCTGCTTATTTACTGACCTGGTGTTTAAGGCCCCCTGGAGTTTGTTTGAAAAGTTAAGAGATTTTCACAGTAAAGGTGCCATTTCTGAAATTTAAAGTGCTCTTTTCACCAGGAGATAAGTTCTCTCTGATTAAGTCAGTAATTCTTACTAAGCCATGTTTATAGAGGCCATAAACAATGGGTTCAGTGTGCTTGTTAAACCAGCTTTCCATACCTCTCCACTCTTTTAAAAAGAGACATTTAAAATAAAAGGCAGGTGTAGATGTTAGTTCGATTTGATGGTTTTTAGATGATTAATTATGGCTACAAGTAATTCGGTAAGGATGGTTAAGAAAGGTTTACAGTAGTGATATGTGATGCATGTTTTCACTGAATCATTTCTTTTGACTCAGCAAATCCCTTGTCTGTAGTAAAATATTACAAGGAAACTGTAATGTTCATATTTCCTCTTGTTCTTCGCTTCCCCCCATTTTTTTCAGCAATATAGTCCATTCTGTTTAACAGGTATCACTTTATTTGTAAAATTTTGTTTAGATATTCAGGAAGTTGTGAAATATGGAATGCGACTGTATATGGCTTAGTGGCTGTCTCTTTGTATTTTGAGAAAATTACAACTGTACCTGTCAAAATGATCTACGTCTAGTTGCAATTCATAGAGCCCAATGGGATTTAATGTGAGAAATACAGTTGGATGCTGGGAATGTTTGCTAACATTCCAACAAGAGAGTAAATACTTTTATTTCCAGGTCAGGTGGGCTGATAAAGGTACTATGTTTAGCAAAAGAACCATTTGATTATTTGACAGAAGCCCTTATAACTATCCGATAATACCTTTATCAAAGATTATAGTGAAAGGAAAGATGGTAGAAACAGATAAGAATTAAGATGAACTGGCCAATCTACATTTCTCTAAGATGAGCCACAGTTAGACCACTGCAAAATTACATTTTTTTCAAATGCATTGCAAGACAGATGCTATAAATCAAGTTAGTCTCAAGTGTTTTATTAAATTTTAGGGTTTCTCTCCAGGGAAATCCACTGTCTTAATAAAAATATTGAGAAGTTTTGAAGTAAGGTTGTGCTCTTCCCACTGTGGAGGTATAGCACAGCAGAATTTAATCTTAACCTTCCTTTCGGATATGATTATTTCTGGGCTGTGTGTGGAGATGATTATGTTGAATTAGCATTTGTAGTCCTTGCCCCGTGAGCAGCATCCTTTTGTACTGTCCTCCTTGGACAGCCGCTTGTCACAGGCCTGGTCTTTGCTACAGACATCCCCAACGTTTTGCTGAGGGGAAGGTGCAGATTCATCACCAAAGTTACAGAAACACCCACTGACGAGTTCAGGCGTGTTTGTTGCTTCTTTGGCAGGAATCAAGAGAAGGTTTTAATTCCTTCTGTCTTGTCCTACTAGCATTCGATTTTGACAAGCTTCTGGCTTTGGTTAAGTACGTTGCAAGACCTTTTTGTTGGAGCTTTTTAGACTCCTCTGAGTATAAGTGAGATTTTTAATTTTCTGAAACAGGAAGGAGCAAATCAGTTTGTCTGATGCTTCCGGACTCCTAGAAGGAGCAAGACTCCTGGATTGCTTTAGAGTTTATCAGATGCAGCCAACAGAGTGACCTTTGGTTCCTGAAATGTAGAGGAAAGTACCTGGTGTGTCATGCAGTACTTGCGCTTTTTATATGGAAAGTATTAAACATAATATTCTTTCATTTAAGTGAAAGAAATTTCTCATGGAAGACCTAAACTTAAATGTCTACAAAGTGTTTTTTATAGTTGCTGGCTTTTTTTCCCCCCTAAGTACACAGCAGTTTTCTTTATAGACAGAGGACTGAGCCTTGAAAACTGAAGGTAATTATTTAGATGCCTAAGGCTCAACTTTGCCATTGTTTTAGAGCTTTAGTTCCTTTCTTTTAAAGGAAACAATTCCGTCCACCCCACAAAACCTTAATTAAAAATTGAGTATGTCTTTGTTCATTTTCCTCCTCAGTAACTTGCATTTGGTCCTATGTATAGGTATGTAGGTATTAAATGTTTGTTTACAGTGTCACTGGAAATTTGGGAAAAAAAAAAAAGATTCAATTCTGTTAGTGGAAAAAGTGTTAAAATAAATATTTAAATGCTTCTCTGTTTCATATCAGTGATTCATTTACTGTTGTTTAAGCAGGGAAATAAAGTCTGACAATGTTTAAATTTACTTAGATCACCAATACCTTTAGACACTTAAAGTCAACGGTACTAATGATCATTCTTTTGAGAAAGAGGTTACGCTTTCCTCTTGTATGCCCATGAGCTGTTACAGATGATGTAAACACTCCAACTAGATTAGAGACATTTCTTTCTCTCAATTCATGGGAACAGGGTAAAAAGTTCAGACTTGGTGAACATGAAGAGACCAGGATATGGTGGAGTTATTTTTCTCTTGGATTTTTAAAATTGTAGTTATTTATTTATTACACTCTGGTAGTGTCCATTTTAGTTAGCTGACTTACTGCAACTCTTACTCCTAGGAAAGCCCCTATTTATCGTTATTTAAATGAAAATCTAGATATAAAAAGATATACTTGAAATCTTGCCTAAGCTAGAAAGTGCTAAATGTGCAAACAGGATATCAGAACTAAGATAAACATAATAGAGGTGCTTGAAATAAACCTTCGTTTGAATAATCTCAAACAGTTACTCTCTAGTTTGAAAAATTTCAGTATGCACAATGTTAAGAACTTCCCTCTGCAAACTGAATGTTAGTTTTTCAACATTGTAAAATGTGAATGAATAAAACAACTGACGTCAGACAGACAGGAGTGTTGGTTGTTTTTAAAATGCTTGAAGTTTTGTAATGCCATGATGTTCTGCCACAGCTTGTGTCCTTCATGCACAAGATTTAACTCTACATACTTATATTTTCCTTTCCCTTTTCTTGATTTTGCTCGTATTTAGAAAGTGAGAAACATGGCCCTGGAAGATGTAGTGATTCTAAATGTAGACACCAACACACTGGAAACCCCTTTTGATGACCTTCAGAGCCTTCCTAATGATGTGGTATGTATGAAACGTATTATTCAGCTATTCCATTACTAAAAAGTGTAAATCCTTTTGACCTGTTCGGTTTGTAACTGAGGTGTCTCACTGTGTTACTCTCGTTATTATAAGAAAACAGCTTTACCTCAGTTCTTTCCTGTTTGGAAGTGTTAAGCAGTGTTTGTTTGAACATTTGCAGACATATTTTTAAGCCTCCTAATGAAAATTAGCTAATGGCGCATAAGCTAGAAAAGCTGCAACAACCCAGTTTCAGTTTTGGAATGATGTGATCAGCTTTCATCTAAAGAGTTAGTCTTTTGTAGGGAAAAAAAGATAAATGAAGACCATGTAGGTTATGGTACATCTGAACAGGAAAACAAAAATTCAATCTTCTTTCTTCATGGTGTGACAAAGTGCTACTTGAAACTGTCTTTATCCATTCCATTGGGGGGAAAAAAATCCTACATTTTAGATAACTTTTGTTTTCAAATTAACTTTTTTTCCTCCTGTGACTTCTTCCAGGTGAGTTTTAATGAACTTTTGCATTTTATGTCCTGAATTATGATATCAAATAGACTACTTCAGATTCACTTCTAGCACTGCTCAGTGCATATAATTTGGAACTTTCTTTCTTTCTTTACTTGATCTTTCCCTTTAATGAGAAAAATGTATCCAGCTTGGTACTTGCTGCTGTAACCATCTTCACTAAAGCTGAGAGGGAAGAGCGGTAAAGTGAAAGAAGCTATTTTTAAGTCAGAGTGGGGGACTGTTTAGGAGAAAACAGCAGGGGAAAATCTGGATTTCTTTTACTAGTTCAAAATATTGTGCTGACAGTTAGATCTATACCTTTTTATGTGTAGTTGAGAAATAAAACTGATATGCAGGGAGCTCAATATAAGCTGGTTTATTTGAAGAAAGACTGAAGTAACGGTGAATACCCAATGCTGCCTCCTGTGCCATCCCGTATTTTTCTGTGATCTGTTCCTGGAAAACAGCGAGCTCTGGATAAAAGGTCCATCTTGATTGTGAACATTTTGGCTTTAGTCAAGCATTTAGTCTATAAAAGTTACTTCCATGAATTTTTCTGGCTTTATATAGTTTTTCATTTTGATTTCGCTCCCAGCATCCAAATCTGCCAGCTGGTCATTGCTCGTGCCATTATCCACAACCCGGGAATGACAGACTTGTAAATCTCATGGAATTATGTAAGAAATGTCTGGATACAGTGAGTGCGGGGCCTCAAACATGTATATGATTTGTCAACAATCAAGTATTATATTAGATTTTATGAGACTTCATTAAAGGAGCTGTTGTAGGCACACTGTAGAACATCAGAAGAGACTTCACCAATAAACATACAACTTCAAGCTTTGGAATGTAATAAATTTTAAGAGACTTCCTTCCTTTCATTATTTACTTTTACTTCACTTTTATAACAGTAAAGAGTTGTGTTTTATTAGTTCAAATTTCTTGATTCAGTTTTCCACAGGTCTCTTTAAAAGCTACATTTTATCTTGGAGGATGTTTGGAGCATAGCAGAGGAAGTGCTGCCAGCAAATTCAATTAACTGGCATGGCTCACAAATAGCGTACATGCTGTATTTTTTTTCACAACTGCTATATAAATACAGCTGGGATTAATATTTGTCGCAACAAAGCCTTAACTTGAATCATGTTGCATTGTGTAATTAATGTTTGGGATCGGTGTTTATGTTTTATTTAGCTTTGTTTCATTATTTTAGTTACCTAGATAATGAAGTATTCTCCTCTAGGTCTTTCCCTTTCCTCCAGACTGCTTAATATTTGGCTTTGACCACTAGAGAGCAGCTGCTCTTCTTTGCAAGTATTGAATTTCTGTCAGTTCTTTCATGCATCATGTGTTTGGAACTGTAAGTGGATCAAGTTGTTCATCTCAGCAGGGAGACTCTAAAGCCAATCCATTATACTTTTTTTTTCTTTTTCTTTTTTTCCTTTTGCTTCCCTGGGAGGATGGGGAGATTCTGGGAGCGTGTCTCCCCACTGGTCTCAGCCTAAACAGATGCATTTATGATCTGAGAAACTAAAAATGTCTTCAATTTCATGATCATAAATGACTGTAATGTCAAACTATTCTGCCCATTTTGCTATTTAATGTGAACAGTGAGCAATTCATGCGTTGCTGAATAGACACAAAATTTACTTGGCTAAATTAAATCTATCTATATTCAACAGTGAGGAGAAACAGCTTCTGTGTGATGCATTCACCATCAGGTAATTAATCCAGTGGAAAATTTTTAAAGCTGTTTCCCCCTCTCCTTGAACAGCTTTTTCAATCAAGTAAAACAATGCCATGAAGTCCTATGATTGTTTTAGAGCTTCAGGTAGTGAGTTGTGCTCGAGTTTCATGATAGTCCTGTTCCTACCTAAACTGTTGCTTCTCAGAAATCGAGAATGAACATAAATCTTTTACTCTGAGGATCCAAACAGACATAGGCTACAGTGAAATGCCTTTCCAGTTAACATTTGTGTCACAGGAGCTGGGTAGCGTTGAGGCAGTTCCAGTAGAACCAGATGAAGTCATTCCTTTCCCCGCTTTACCTCAGCAGTACGCGCTAGCAGTCAGACTCCCCGAACCGCTCAGGTCAGGTCCCTGAAAATCAAGGTGTGTCCTACTGCGTTACTGATTAACTATTTGAAATGTGAAAAACTGTCCCTCCTTCACCTTCTGCTTCTGATATGTTGCTGAAAATCTGGCAGCATGAGAACGCCCTGGGAAGTAACTTTCCTTTTAAAATAGTCAATATTAAAAAAAGAGATTTATTAAGGACTGTGATTACAATAAGTGCATCTGCTGCTGACAAGTCTCCTACACCACCGTCTGTGTTGCAAGGAATAGCAAAGAGGGGGTAGTAATTTTTTTTTATGCAACCCTTATGGATTTTTCATGTATTTCCAAATAAGTGTCATCTTCTAGTCTTAGTTGTAGTCAGAGCTTCATATTACAAGGAATAAAGCATAAGCTCGCTCTGTCAACTTGTAGTTTTTATTAAATGAAGCCCTGATGCAATGCAGCGTACTGCGCCAAAGAGATCTTGCATATCTGATGGCTGGGAGAGTATTGTAAATTTGTGCTAGCCTAGGAGTATCTGAGGCTGTCAGGAGTTCAGTTGTGTATGCTACTGTTGTCCGTTCATTAACAAGTTACCACGAGTAGGAAGCCTGTGTTACTGTTTTTCACTTAGTGGGAAATTAACTGCTTTCAGGACAGCCAGAAGTACTAAATTACAACTCTATAGCAGAGCCATTTTCTTAAAGGTGAATCCATTTTTATTTCCTACACTGTGTTTGCAATAGAATGTTTCTTGCTTTATTCATGTTGACAACTGAAAAGCCTTGGACCTAATTAAAAGAATTTCCACTAGCACCTTTACTGAACCATTTCATTATGCTGCATTGCACAGATTGCATTTTGAAACATGGTGATAGTTTAAATCTGACCTTTAAACCTGAACTGCCAGAAGTATAAAAATCTTCTTTAAAAACACTCTCAGGGTAGACTGCATGTATATGTGTCTGTTTGGCTAGAAATAATCTTCATATTGAGTGGTCACAGTCTTATTTTTTTAGAAGTATTACTTCCTCTTTAGGCAGTAAACGATCATAATTCTGCTTGTATAATCTACTTTGGTTTATGTACTAATTTATTCCAGACTAAGCATGAACATTTTTTTCCTTACCCGTTAGCCTCTTTAAATACGTTGTTGTTAATGTTTGTTTTTTTTAAAAAACTATGGCATGCCTATTGCAGTAGTCCTGACAGAAGGAGTAAAAGTGTGGCTATATAAACATCTTACAGTGTTTCATTTAGTCTTAGAAGAGAGCAAATGGTCTGAAAGCGTAAGGAATTAGCAAAATACCTATCAATATTCCACTTTTATACCAAATAGGGAAGCTGAAGCACAGAAAGGCTGTGACTAGCCTTCTGAACTTTCAGTTTGTTGTGAAACAAAGCAGAGTCATTTCCTATATATAGATGGCAAGTTCCTTATCTTCACGTGAATATTTAAAGAAAGCCACTTATAAAAACGTTTGAGATGGATTTGGAAGTTACTCAGCTATAGACATTTTATTGCATTTTTAAGAACTACTGTTAAATGGTTTACATAAGTTAATATAGGAAATAAATGCATACATCATCCTTAGAATATCGGACTCCTTCAAACATGGGGGATGGGGGAAGGTTTTGGAAGTTAATTTGAACATTTGGCCCATCAGCTTATATTTTCTGAGGTATTATTCATATTCTCAGAAAATGCAGTTAGTTATGTTCACCACAACAGAATCTGGTTACTCTGTAAATAATATTCCTACAAGGGTTCTTGCACAGTGTGAAGTATGTATAGCTACCCCAATGGAGTTTTTCAGAGTAGCATTTGAAAAAGGAAGATTTGCTAGTTATTGGTAGAATTACTTCTGTTAAATTCATAATATGGATATTTATGGAGCCATTCGTGTTCTTCTGCAAATCAAGATGACTGGGGATTCCCTGTCTTTCCTTCTGAAAGCGTGGCTCCTTCCTGTTATCTGCGTAAGGTATCTCATCGGATTTTACACATGGCATGACCGCATTCTCTAAAAGCAGTAGTTGAATTTCTTTCAAGAATCGGTGCCCAGATTGTTGTTTTCGTATTGTGACGTGTTTTGTTAGATCTGCCTCAAAAACTTAGCTTGTCCTGGTTCTGTCTGCAACACCAAAAAATTGCTACTGACATAACTATTTGTTAATGATTTAATGTAACCTATAACCGTCGCAGCACAGGCACAGCAAGCTTGATGTTAATCTTTGAAAGGGGTTTTTATCTCCTTTCCCAGCTTGTGTTTGGGAAAGAAAAACACTGTCACTAACAATAATATATAGATACACAACCTTACTTCAGTAGTTACTGAGCTCTAAGCGCTAGAAAAGAGACATCAAACTAAGTCAGAACCTTCTATGTGTATGAGAAATTCTGAAGCACAAAGAACAGGAATGGATAATCCTCTAAAACTTTAGTGCTTGGTGTATACAGAAAACCAAGAATATTCAGGTAACCTGGATCATGGTAGTTTTAACTCTGCCTAAAATGTCTTTAGTTGATATTTGCTAAGTTGTGATGGGTAAGTGTGTGTATAAATGGCAAAGAGACCATTAGGGCTGTGTTTGCCTAAAGTGCAGCTCTATGATCCTGAGGTAATTCAACACCGCCACAGTGGGAGAGGGCGGGGAGGGTTAAGAGAAGAGCCATCCCGTGCACAGGTGGTTTAGATCTCTTGAGAAACAGGAAGAAGAAACCCCTCAGTAGATACTGACCACTTTGAAGGACAGAATGTCGTTGTTAATTTGAGACTTTTAAAAAAAACTGCAGGGTTTATGTTCTTGATGGCACGGGGTGTTGGCGGGGCCTGCAGGGCCTGTGTGAGGGAGGCTGGGGCTGGGCAGCAGAGCCCGCCGGGCCCACGTGAGGGCAGGCTGAGGGGCGAGTACAGAGTGAGGAGGAAGAGGCCGCAGGGAGGAACAGTTATGGACTGACCACAACCATGACCCCCGTGTCCATCACCCTGCGCCGCTCAGTCAGGAATGGAGGGGGGAAGTTGAGCCGGGGAAAAGTAGGGGCAGCGGGGGAAGGTGTGTTGATTTCTCTCCATCCGACTCTATTTTAATTGGCAATAAATTAAATTAATTTCCCTAAGTCGAGTCTGTTTTGCCCGTGATGCGAATTGGTAAGTGATCTCCCTGCCTTTATCTTGGCCCACGAGCTGCTTCTTCGTGTTTCTCCCCCGGTGCTGCTGAGGTGGGGGAGCGGGAGAGCGGCTGGGTGGGTGTCTGGGTGCCAGCCAAGGAAAACTAGCATATGCATAAATAAAACTCTCATTTTGTTATTTTGCATTAAGTCTCTGAAATACAGGGGAATATAGCCTTAAAAAAAAAAAAAAATTGTATTTGTGGCAAACAAATTTTTCAGGCCTACAGAATTTGTTCTTATCCTTGGTGGTGAAGGATGGCCTGATTATGCAGAACAGTTCCTCTATTAGTCTGATGTTTGAATTAATTTGGCTGGAATTCTTTCATGGATTCTAATCAAGAATGACACAGAATTTCATGGACTACCTTTAAAAGAGTATTCAACAGCATGTTAACAGTAGGAGGGAAAGTTGAAATGAAGCTTTTGTTTTCCTGTTGGTTTCTGAATAGAATCATATCTTAGAGAAGCAAAACAGCTTGAAAAATAATGATTTCAGAACTGAAAAATTCAACTATGAATTCAAAATGTCACTTTTTGTCATAACTGCTGCTGTGGTTAGTGCATTTTTCATTTAGTTGTGCTGCAATGTGTTAAGCTTTGTTTGTGATATGAGAGTGATCTAGACCCGTTGTGTGATTTCAGGTTTCTGCACTGAAGAACAGATTGAAGAAAGTGTCTACAACCACTGGAGATGGTGTTGCAAGAGCGTTTCTAAAAGCACAAGCGTCTTTCTTTGGGAGCTACAGAAATGCCCTGAAAATTGAACCTGTAAGTAGGAATTTGGTAGGCATAAGATGTAAATCTTCAGCTGTGGTGGGGGGAAAAAAGCTAACAAGAATTCCAAGTTTAGTATAACCTACTTTTACTAAGGTCAGCATCGTGGCGCTTTGGCTAACTAGTACTCACAGCAGCATTCCAGTCTCCAAAAAAGAAAAAGGTGCCATAAGCATGATCAATTGCGCAGGGAGAAAACTTCTTATGGAAAGGTATGGGTGTTGCTTGTTTTTGAAGACAGTTAAGTTAGAAGAGAGATGGTAAAAGAGTATAAATTAATGATCATAGGAGGCTAGTGCAGAGTTCACCGTTTTCTTTCACTGCAAAACCTGGATATTCGTTGCATTATTTTTAAAGCTAGTAAAAGATATACTACTTTTACACAATATATGCTTAACTGTGAAACATGCAAGTTTATGGAATTTAAGAACATAATACAATTAGTAAAGAAATTGTGTTTTTACAGAAACATGAAGAATGTCTGGAGTTGTAACTATTGATGATAACTGCTCTGTTAGGGAAATTCAATCTCTTGCTTCTGGTTCAGAGCTAATCTCTATTTAGCAACGATTAAGTGCCATCTGAGTGGGGGAAGGATTTTTCTGTACTTGGTCTGGGGTTTTATTGCTCCTCGTGAGGCATCTGTTCCTGGCTTACTGCAAGTAGCTTCGTGGACTTCCATACGAATCAGTCCAGCCAAATTAATGTATTTCCATATATTTTGGGACAATCTGGTTTTGCTACTGTGTGCTTAGGGGGTTCCTTTTAAAGGACAGACAGTTAGAGACAAGGTAAATAGTATGAGGAACATTCAGGTATAATTCATGAGATATGTCCCGGAAATATGGGGGATGAAAAGTACTAACGGCAGGATGATCCACAGAATATTTCGAAAATGTTCCGTGTTCTTGAAGCAGGCAAAACTCACACATTTGCCAGTCCAATGCAGTGATAAATCTCAGTGTGGTGTTCACGGGCTCATTTGAACTACTGTTGTTCAGGCCTCTGGCTGCTTAACGAGAAGGTCTCTGTAGAGGACAAATAATTGTTTTGTCTTAATACCTTCATCTCTCATCTGCAAGCATTTGGAGGCAGAATAGAAAATCAGTGGTAGCAGTAGAGAGCTTGAATACCACTGGGGGATGCTACGATGAGTTCTGAGTGTGGGTGAGGAGGCTAAATGAGTGGAGTGAGAATGAAAGCTTACTAGTCGAGAAAGGGCGGTGTATTTTGTGTTCTCCTGCTCTGTGAAGATTGATAGAAGAGATTTGGTGTATGAAGACAAGTAATAAATCTAGTTTTAATCCTGATGTTAAATGAAAAGACCAGAAGTTGGACTGCAGGCATACTGTTTCTTGAGGTTGAGGATGTTTCTGTAACTAAATTCTCCAGTACTATAGTTTGTCTTGTTATTTTTAAAGCCAGAAGGAAAAAAATAGTTCAATCTGATTTTTGTACAGTCCAGTTATCACCATCAAATAAGCATCATTCCAACAATTCATGTTCGGGGTTCAAAAACTTTGAACAGGGTTCAAAGACTTTTGAAGTCAGCACAAGTCCTTCCACATCTTACTGAGGGAATCCATGTATCATGTGCTTGGAAAAAATAAATTGTATTGACGTATGTATGTATGTCTGGGTGTAAATATTGGGCTTTTAAAGCATCTAAGGTGAAATAATGGGAGGTATTTAAAATGTTGTCCATATAAATAACAAAAATGAAACCAGCAAGGCACTCTGGCTGTAAGCCTCCTTTATCCATGTCAGGCAGACACTGACTTCCCTTCATCCATGCAAGCTTCCTTGTTTTCCAACACTCCTCCCAGTAGTTGCCAGGCAACTCTGGGAATATTGGTCTATGCTTTGCCTGGATGTGTGCGTGAGATTAACTAGTTGAGGGATTTATGAAGAAAAATAAAAATTTAAATTGCTTTTCTGGAAATACCATCTGGTATTTTGAAGGCTGAACGTTAAAGATGAACATTCGAAATCAGTTGACAATGGCACACCCCTAGAAACTGCAACTTCGAGGGACAGCTAACCTGGGAAAGTAGACAGAATTCTTCAGTTTGCTTATCATTCCTTCAAAGAAAACTTGTAAACATAATTGCACAGATATGTCATAAAATCCAATTTTAATAATCAGGCAGTGGAAATTTTCAGGGCTTTCTTTCCCAAGTCCTCTTATAAATTTAAATTTTAATTTCTGATTATACGTTTCAATATTAAGATTTATATAAAGAAAATTAGCAAGTTTGCATGTTTCATCCGCTGAACATGTCAGAGTCAAATGACCTGCATTCTGTTTCCACTTCTGACACAGACATCCTGTGAGGTACTGGAGAGGTCATACAATACTTGATAATTCGCTTCCTTTTTAGAATATGCCAACTGTGAATGCAGTTACTGAGAGACTCTTGTTAATGCTAGGAACATCGCACTTAAAAAGTAGTACAAAACCCTTGGAAAACCTGATCTTAAGAAAATGTAGCAAAACTCCAGTAGTGTGCAATGAGTAAAACAATTAGGAAATGTACTTGCTAAGCTCACAAAAGATGATGGGGATTGTAATTTATTAACAAAGCATCGTAACTGGCAATTGGTAAGGCATCTTGCAGTTTAAAGCCTGCTGTTTCTCTGTTGTACTGTACTTCAAATGCTGCACTTGTGGGAGCGTTCTCTACTCTCATATAATTCCATCTTCTACACAGCGATTACGATCATTGTTATTTCCAGTCAGCTGATTAGCTCAGTTTGCCAAGTTTATGGATTATATACTAACAGGTGTTCAAAGTGGTGATGATACACATCTTCTCATAGAAATGCAGAATGACAGGAGTTTCTTATTGAATACTGGAAGAGTATTAAAGTGTACGCAGGAACACTTTTATTCTTCTTCATTTATGTATTAGGATCCACAAAGACCACAGTGGATATCATAAGTTGCTTTAAAATTTTAATGTCTATTTGGAAAAAAATATTTTGAAACTATTACTATTGTAACAGTCAAATAAAATCATTTTGGTATGTCTGAGACAAATAGAAAAGCAAATGGAAGAAATAGCTTCTAGGAAAAGAATGTATTTTCAAATACCTCCATTGTGGGGGGTTTTTTCTCTTATCACCTTCACATGTCATTGTAAATATGGGGCATAAGCCATACTGAACATGATGTAGTTCTTTGCATTTGATATTCCATAACTCAAGAAATCTGACTGTTCATTTGAAATTATGGATAATTAGGAAATAAATCCAGAGAAGTAGCTTTGCCTCCTTTTCATAGTTTTTGTCTCATAAAACCATTTAATTTCATAAATTATCTCGTCTGGTATGAGTTGACTTTTCGGGATGAATGGTGTGAAGCTATTTTTTATCATTCTTTATAGGCCCAAAATGATTCACAGAGCAGACTTTTAAGTTTATGTTATACTTAAGCATAGTAAGAGCTCTTATTCTGTTCAGCAGCGTTTGCTCTAAAGATACAAGGTTATGTGATGTGTATCACACACCGACAAACACCGACAATGAACGCGTCACTGTTGCCGTAAACTTTCTGAGAACTTCAGTAACTAGAACTTTTGCATGAAAAAACATATCCGGATAATATAGTCTGCAAGTCTAATAGTAAAATTTATGTAACAAAGTAACTGATTAGTTTGTTTCCTACTGTATAGATGTGTTTTCTGTAATTGCGTTAAGCCAGATTTTAAATATGGAAAAATATCTGTTACATGTGTTGTACTTACAGTGTCCACAAACCTCTGTTGCCATTAAATACAGTAAAACACATTAGAAGCAGTGTGTTTACTTGGCTGTATTGAGGCACATTATTATCTTTATAAATATTACTTAATTTTTTAACTGACACCAATGTGAGGATTTTGTTCACTTGAATGACTTTTTTCTAAATTTCTGATTTTTTGCTGTTTGCAGAGGGAATGTTTTTATCATACTCTCAATATTTAATTCACAAAATTAGGTCATCTTCAACAGAAATGGCTGTATAATTACTACATGTGTGTAGAGATGCTTTGTAGTACTTAATAGTTGTGTGTGTGTTGGTAACAGAGGAGGGAAAGAAGACTCGCGTTTTCTGCAGCAAAGCTGAGGCCGTGCACTTTCTTCTGCTGACACCTAGTGGTTAGAGACAACATGTAATTGGTTTTCCTTCACGAACAATCTTAAGAACCAAACATCCCAACACCTGTGAATGGAGGTGAGCTCACGGTGTGGGGTGACCGGAGCAGTAGTGTGCAGGGTGTGTGACCGTCCGACGTAGTAGATGTAGGTGTGGGTTGCTCGACAGCCAGCCGGAGCCATCTGGGGGCTCTGTCACCCTGCTGGGTGGGATGGTTTAATAGCAGGCTCCCAGTGTGGCCTACGGTCTTCTCAAATGTGCCTTCTCCGGTCACTCCAGTCTGCTTTGCAAAGGGAACTGTGTTACCTTAATACGACATTTTCTAGCTTGACAGATTTGACAAGCTTGTTTACTTGCACTTTGCTTTAAAATCTGTATGTTCTGATAAGGTATTTCTATTTACATATCCTGATTCCTTTTGTCTGTATTTCATTACCATAAATACACTGTAAGGCAAAAATTTCTGGGCTTATTTTTCTTTAACAGTGCTGCTACTTTTTGTGTGGATAATTAAGGGGGGTAATTTTAACATGATAACCCAAATAGTTATCAGTATCTGTACCGATCAGTATCTATATCAGCTCCTGCAGGTAGTTTTCTCTTTAACTTTGCTGGTTTGCATTGTTAACTTCTTATATGCAGGCACTGTAAAATTTGGTGTCTTTTTCCGCAGCACAGTATACACGGCATGCTGAGGTGAGAGCCGTATGTAATGCAATGGGAGCTAAAGTAGCCTGTTTTATTTCTGATACACCACTGAACATGTCTGTGCATGAGATTCTGGTGCGCGTTTGGATTTGAGTCAGGATGTCCTCGTTTATTTTTAAAAGGCTGATGTAGTTGTTATGGATTTATTAATCTAGTTATTAGGATAATGAATTCTGTATTCTTTGTAAAATGTTTTTTTGTGTATATTGTCATATCACTAAATCTAGTCCTTGCTCTCATTTATAAAATCCATGTAAACCTGACTTTGATGGATTGTGAATATGCTAGATATTCGTAATTTCCATATTTTATACTGGATTTATACAGTTGCAACACCTGTGAGTATTTCCAGTATATTCTAGTCTGTGGCAATGTCTCTGAGGAGGTGAAACTATTGATACAGTTGCATTACTTGTAGCAAGAACTATATTCCTTATTATTTGGCTCATACTATCTTCTTGAGGTCTGTCCAGCAAAATCTTTCATTGCTGTGCTCTCCTTGAGAGGGCTTTCTCTCTGCCTGTGAATGAATTGGAGCGAAGCAATAACAGTGCTGTGATCCTTCTCCAAGGGCTAAGGAGGTGCCGTTGGTTACTTGTTAAGTATCAAAGTTTGCACTGTTTCTAAACAAAGTAAGCATCAGAATAGTGGGGGGGAAGAGGGCAAAGGGAGCTGTAATTAAATTATTTGTGAAGACATTAGGAAATTAATGTCAAAATTAAAAAAACCACAGATAAGTATGACTATTTGTAGCATCTTATTATTGATTAATACTTCTTTTTTTCTTGAAAAAAATGAAAAACTTCCTTGCCTTCATGCAGCAGTGTAAAGACATTTCTGGAGAATTGTTTTATCCCCTTGTTCTCTTTTGACAGTTTCAATTATCCATTCTAATAAAGCTAGCACCGGTTTGATTATCCATGCTGCAGCCATCTCCGTACCTCCTGCAGGGGCTGGTACTGAGCGCTGCTCTCCTTGGGCTTAGCTGGCCACCGACTCCCTCACTGTCTGATCCCACTTACGCCCAGTACCAACTGCAGCACCGGGTCTGAAAGTCATTTTTAAAACGCATGCACCTGCATTCTGGACAGGACATAGCTTGTCAAGCATCCATTAAAAATTACTGTTGTAATTTCCTGCATTAGTTGTAACCTCTTACTAGAGAATCTGCCTTAACAGCTGTTACTATTCTTGGTATCAGTACAATGGGGCAGCCACTGATTTGCTATCTTACATCTACAAAAGTAAATATTTTTTCACAAATCCACTTGCACAGTTGCAATTTCCTACTATCCCAGGATATTATATTTAACATCTCATCAATCCTGGTGGAGTTTTACCTCCTATGAGCTCTGAATAGGTTCTTGTTATCCTGGGTACGATAGCTAATTATAATGAGCTAAAGTACTGATGTTGCTCTAGCACTGTATATTTGCTGGCCAAGAACGGTGTGCACTTTACAAGAAAGCTGTTGCTCTTTACCTCTGTTTAAATTCATGGACAAGGAAAAGGAAGGTAAAGTTAAGATTAGTCCCCTAGATGTTTAGGTCTCCTACAAGAGTAGGTGTTTCAAAGTGTTTTTAGAGGACAGTTTACTTATCCATTTTAGGTTTTTACACCACTAAGGATTTTTGCTTTACGGATTCGTAAGTAATACCACGATACCAGTAACACAGATTGATACGTTTCTCAGGAAAAACATTAAAGCAGCAGTGTGATGGCATGACATAAGGCCACTGTATTAATTATTTTATATCAAACCCTTGCCCAGACTAATGCTATAAAATCCTTTAACAATTCCAGATCCATGAGATCTGAGTGGGACAGAAGCCAGAAAAGTGGATGATGTGCAGTGCAGAGTAAAAGAAGCAAATGCTAGATGAGTCCAAAAGGAAATTTTGTTGGGATATGTGTGCAGTAACATTAAAAAAGTGCAGTTACATACTGGTGCATAATTCATTTTGAAAAGGCTTTGTAGCATTCAGTGCTTTATCTACTATGAAGTATGATTGTTGCCATGGTGAATTATTTTTTTAAGTTATTCAGTGGAAGAGTAAGTAGTTGTTTCCAACTCACAGCAATTGCCACATCCCAGTTACTTCCTTTACATAGCCATCTCTTGCATAAC
Organism: Fratercula arctica; assembly: GCA_947846985.1. Taxonomy (NCBI): domain Eukaryota; kingdom Metazoa; phylum Chordata; class Aves; order Charadriiformes; family Alcidae; genus Fratercula; species Fratercula arctica. The sequence continues at coordinate 2,742,344 of CANTUZ010000016.1, forward strand.
TATTTTTTTCGGCAAGTATATTTTAAAGGTATACACTGTATACAGAGTAGATCCTTCCCTTTCACCGGAGTTGTCTTGAGAGGTCAGGTTTAGGAGTGCTTGTCCATATATAGAAAAAATGAAGGAGGAAGATCACTAATGCTTATATTAAAAAAAAAAAAAAAAAAAAAAAAAAATTTTTTTGTTTTACTTGCAATGTTGTCATGCTCCTTCTAAAATTGCTGCTGATGTACATTTAATAGGAATTTTCTCCCACCCATCTTTACTTTTTTCCTGTTCAGTTGCTATCAGCTCTCAAATACATGCCTGTACACACAGGCTAGTAGTGACTAAATGATGCTAATTTCTGAATCTCATCCTGATGACTTTACTAACAGATAGGAGTAGACAATGACAGTGGCATTGACAGTGTGTAAAACCTGATGTTTGTATGATAAAAATAGAGATAAATTGCATTTCTGTATATGCTGGAACTGAAACTTAAGACTTTTTTCCCTAGTATGAAGAGTCTGTGTTTTGTGGCATTTTGAAGACTCTAGTTTTTGACAATCTCACTTAGAAGCTACCTCTAACTATTGTTACATTTTACCATTTACAGGAAGTGTTCTAGAAAACATATTAGCCAGAATTCAAAATCACTGACTGAAAAAGATCTACTGGGGAAAGACAGTTTTGTTTGTTTGTTTTCTGCCTGGTTTTTGTTTTCATTTCAGTCCTGTTGCTGTGTTCTGTCTCTGAGTGTTACTGTTGCTATCGACAAGTTTCAGCTTTTGCTGTTTTAAACCTTTAAAATGGCTCTTTTTCTAACAAGCATTTACTGTTCTTCAAAATGCATTTAATATTCTACATCTAAGTCTGTTGAGATATACATATGTTAATGAAACTGAAAAAGCATTCTCTCTAATCTCTTACAGCAGTCTGTTATGTAGTAAATAGAATTGTTTTGTAATTTCCAAACTGTTCTAAGATACTGTGTTGTATAATTCTGTATGCCAAGCTAGGGGGCGAAAACTAAGATTCTGAAGGAAGATAATAAAAAATAATATTTGAGAAAGTTAGCATGACCCTCAGCTGAATATGGCATTTCTGACATAAAAGATGCAGTCAAACTTTCCTGTCCATCATATGTGTTAAACCTGGGGGGGGTGGAGTTGTGCCAAAACAAGACACACTACCACCACCACTACCAAGAAAACTAAACAACAAGCAAACAAACAAACAATCCCCAAACCAGCATGGGAATGGTTTTGTACTTCAGTTTAGAAACAGTGTCCAAAGTGAGGGGTGGTGTGCGCTGCATCTGGTAGCGCATTAAGAGCAAGAAGAGAGGAAACGTTAAGTTCCTTTTGATGTGGTTTTTGGAAGGCTGGTATTCACAGGACTGCTCTCGAGATTGTGAGTGTTTACCTGTTCCATGCTGACATTTCAGGTTTTGTGGTATCTTAGTATGTTGGGAGCTGTGAGCAAGCTGAAGAGAAGTATCTTGTGTTCATTGTGTAAGTAACTTTGCAGCCACTGTAGAAATCTGTGCTCGGCCACCAGCCTGGATTGGTCCCTCTCTCTGCCTGCTGCGCTGGGCTGCAGAAATAAAAGTAGCTTTGTTCAAAAGCCTCTAAATCTTCCTGTTAGCAGGGCAGGTTGTACAGTGAGGAGCAGCTCCATGATACAGCTTTAGAGTGGCAGGATTTGTACATTCAACTGATAAATTATTCGTCTATGCCTTTCACACCCGATTCTCTGGTTTTTTGTGCTATTTTGTACACTTGTTTTTGTTTCTTCTCAATTTGTTTCAAGCCTTTGTTTGCGTATTTTAGACTGACTTTTGCTTGTGTTTGTATTGTGTTTTCTCCTGATGCTTTACTTATAATTGAGAGTGCACAGCCTCAGCAAGCAATGAAGCAGTGTGCAAATGCCTCCACGCAGGAAAAGTTGAAGATATTTCCTGAACTAATAAAGCGCAGGGGACTTAGAGTAGAACAATGAAGCAAGTAAACAAACACCGAGCATAAAATAACATGACTGTTGAATTCAGCTTCTGTGTAAGACACTCAGTGACTGTGTGTTTTTTAAATTAACTGTGAATAAGTTGCACTTGGTACTAGGAAAAAACCCCAAATAACACCCACCCTACCCAAAAAAAAAAAACAACTAAAAAAACACCACAAAAGACCCTTCAGGTGGGTAGGGACAGAGATTTCCATTCTCACTAGTATGAGCAGCTGTACAATTGAAGGGAAAGTATTACTTCTCTTGAAAGAAGATGGTAGAAGAGATTTTTGGTATTTGGGTTTGTAAAGTAGATTTCACTAGCAGGCAAACTTGATGAAATAATGATAAAAATTGGAATATTTAATCAGGGTAGGAATGAACTAATAGAGCTTCATTATAGAAAACTCATGCCACTCTGGTCTTGCACCATGCACATTATGGATTGTGTAGGAATTGGAGTGTACAATTTGTACTCTTACAGTACAAAAAGAGTAAAGTGAAAGGCAGTAAATCAAAATTACTTCTAGTGATGTGCAGAGATAGGTGATAGAGCCCATACAGTGAAAGCCTAAAATGCTATAGGGTTAAAGAGAGAATGAGACATTTGTATGCGTGCCATAATTGACAGTTGGCTTTGATTGCTTTGCACGGCAGACGGCATGAGAGACCTGCTATCCTTCAGAGTTGTACTTTTCTTCAGAATCACATTGAGATATTCTGATACCGCCCTGGGGCTTAGCAAAATCACATGGGAATGTCGCCTCAGTAGTGTGCTTGCTGTCACCTTGGTTCTTCAGTCCTGGGGAGGGACGGGGTACCACTTGCCTGGGTTCATCTTCTACCTGGTACTCGCTTAAGGCTTCTGGAAAGGGAAATACGGAATGGGACTACCCCCCTTTTTTGGTTTGGCTCTTGCGTATCACCAGAGAACTGGGCAACTTTTTTTCACAAATATGTTGGTTTTGGTGTGGGCAGAGCATTTGTGAAAGACAAATTCTGGCTCGTGACCAAAATGTTATACAGGCAGAAATTAATTTAGCATTAAGGACCAGCACCTTCTTCTTTCTTCTGTTTTGAGGGGCACAAAAACATAAACTCTGCAGAGGGCTGATAAATGCGTTGTTCTTTAAAACACGCACTACTTCAGCCTAGGAAAACATCAAATGAAAAGCTTCTGTCTTTTCTTATCTTTTTCTAATTTAATTCATTGTTTTGTGTTCCTTTCACTCAATGAGTAGCAGCTTTTGGCAATGACAGATACTCTATTGTGACTGAAATATGCATTTTGTAAGTCATAACTTTGCTTGGTATTTAGATAAACTGTGTATGTACAGCGTGCAAGATTTATGCAGAACACAGCTGGAGGTATTCTGCTCAGAATTCCTGTGGTTTAAAATGTCTCTTTCAAGTTTGAAAATGTGTTATGAAGTAGATACCATTATGATAATTGGAAGTTCAGCTTCTCTGTCTTGCTCTATTATTTTTTTTGAATACAATTAACACATCACATACCCTTCACCTGGTCGCTCCTCATTTACCTCTGACACTTCCTTGATATTTATTTAGACACATGTGGTGTCTTTGCTTTGAACTCAATAGTTGGTATATTCATTAGATTTTTTTTTTTTAATAAACATTTTTCTTGTTTAGAGATATACAATTAGTTTGCATTGTTAGAGAAAAGTATACATATTGATGTCAATTTAAGTCTCTTACTTAGATGATCAGGACATAAATTATATAAAGATTGTAGAGAAAACTGTGATTACTCTCAAATCAAAATATCTGCTGAGAAGTTGCAGAAGCAGCTCATTTTATTACAGTTCTTATGAGGGAACAGTACAGAAAATATATGCAAAAAGCTATCGAGATAAAAAATTTTTAAAAATATGAATAATACATTTAATTTGAAGTTGTTATATTTTCTTTAAGGCAGCATAAACATGAGACACGTAACTGAATGTTGTGTTTGAATTAAGCTTTATTCTTTCAGATGCAGCAGCAATGCTTTTATTTCTGAAAACAAAAGAAAAACAGTAGGTTTGTTTTAAAAATAAACCCACATTCTTCAACTGGACTTAATAAAATACTATTGGCATAGTTTTTATGTCTTAAATAATGTATGTAGCATGCTGTGTTATGGAACACGTGTAAAACTATTAGCAACGTATTGACAATATCCTCCAGAAGACAACTAGAAATTATATGAAATAGTTTTTATAATTTTAGAAAAAAAAGAAAATATCTGACAGATCAAATTGTAGTGATACCACAGGAAAAAAGAGTATGATAATATAATACTGTATTTCATTTATGGAAATTAGATTTGAAGTTTTCCTTTTTTATTTTTCCTTTAGTTTTAGGAACACTCCTAAGGCTTGGAGGTTTAATAAGGAATAAATGCAAAATTCAGTCTAAGCTTGATCCTCATGACAGAGCATTAAATTTGTCTGGATTATTTCATTAACTGTAGCTGGAATTTGGAATGAACTGGGGCTATGTTGTTGTAGCATTCCTGTTCACTGTCCATTCCTGTGATAGCTGTTTTCCGTAATATTTTCAGTCACTGTTTACTGAAGATATCTGATATTTGTAATTTAGTTTATTACAGGAGAAAAGTGTCATCTCCTGAATAAGAATTAATTTTCTTTGTTTGAAAATTAAATTGATCAACTCCAAGCTTTTCAGGCCCAAAACTCCAAGGTTTTCATATGAAAGTTAAAAGCTGTTTAGAAAAAACGGAAAGTAAGCCGTGACTTTGAATGTGGTTTATATAAAGCATGATTTTTTCTTATGCAAGGTTCGTCTCTGCTTTCTCATGCATTGCAGAGAGTCTTCCTTGTTTCCTCCAGCACCAGTTAGTTGTGAAATGGAAATCCACACAGTACGAAGGGTTCTGAAATGCTGTCCATGACAAAGGAAGTGTGGTGGTGACAAAATACAAAAATGAGGTGTGTTGGGTTGCTTCACTGTGGCCATCACCATGGAGAGATCCATTGTTCCACAGCTGCATCTTTGCTGGGTTGCTTAGGGAAGGGCATGACGCAGAAACCATTAGAACAGGGCATTTATAAAGGAGACCTGTAGCACAATAATGCAAAAGGGAATCAGTGTTTTCGTTTGAGATACCTTTGACTTGGATTTTGATTTTCAAAATGTACATTTAAAATTATATGAAACTACTTGGAAGAGTGGGGTTTTTTTTGGTGTGTTTTTTTTTTTTTTTTTTTTTTTTAATGAAATCATTCTGTAGTAAAATATTTCAAGTACTGGCTAAGCTGTAAAGCTTAGGGCTGATAAACAAAGCATCTGAAGCCAAATGGCCCCTTAGCTAACCCCAATTAAAATAAAGATTTCATTGCGCTCTGTCCTGACAGAGAGGGAACATATTGTTGCCTTTAAGGGAGTTTGGTTTAGTTAATGAAAGAATTTATTTCATTTTTTCAAATACAGAACCTAATTAAATAAGTTTCAACTTGACTTGTAGTTGAGGACATTTTAACTCCTTAAAGGTTACTTTTGTGTCCAAGTGTAGCTCTCTTTTGAATAATTTCTGATGCTATATAATAAGAAATTTTATAGCAGATCTCATGTGAGTAACTATATGCCGGTAATATATATATACATACATACATGTTGTTGATTCTAAAAGTATTAAACTTGTTATTGATGTTACTCTCTTCAAGCATCCTTTTTGGCATTAAGTATTGCTCACAGATAGTAACATACTAGATTCTTAAAACTAATGTGGAAAGGAAGATGGCATGATTTTGCTCTGAATGCACTTTAAAAGCTGTAAATGATATATGTACATTGCTTACTCCTGCTGTTCAATGAAAAGAAAGATATATCAGAGAATATTTTTGGTGAAGCTCTCCAAGCAGTAGTTAAATCTGTATCTCTAGAACACTTTTTCTTAGAGAGGATTAATGGTGAAAATGAAACCAATTTGTAAGGATTACAAATGTGATTAGTTTGCCTTTCTTCAGGATTCGTCTGTACTTGTATAGGTAAAGTCCATCCCCCATTTGCCAACTAATTTATTACATATTCTCCACTAAGAATATATGAAAAATAAAGAATGCTTTTATCTACAGATGCTTTCTTCTTACATGCAAGAACATTTTATACTTGCTGCTTGAAGGCAGCCGAAGAATGGGAATGCTGCTGCTTACCTTAGTTTCTTGCCTAAAATTAAAAAAAAAATGTTAAATGGCTGCTGTGTCTCTGGTAATAAAATCATGAGAGATTAGTTACAGTCTCTACTGGATGATATGAATAATGCTGTTTGGCTGTGATGTTTGTGCTTTGTCGATGCAGTAACTGTAATTGAAAGCACCTAACCAGTATTACGCAGAAAGAGGTGGGTTCTTTTAAATTACTTGTTACAGAAGCTGAATCTAATCAAGGAAGTTCATGCTTAAGGTAAATAATTTTTAGTTGTAACAACTGTGTAAATATTTTTCTCAAATGTATATATGAAACTATAAATACATATTGTTTTGGAGTAGTTAATAGGGAGGACCTCTTGATCAAAATTTTAAGAACATACATATGTTGCATCCACTCATTTGGGGATTTTAAGCTTATGTTTGGAGTATGTGTTCTCTTCCAAGTGTCACTTAATCATACGTTCTCTTATACACATTGAATAAATTGCATTCCAGCTCTCTTATAGTCAGTTTCCAGGGCGAGCAAAGAAGCTGTCTCTGATAAAGGGCTGTTGGGTTCCCTAAGTCAAAGTCATTCCCAAGGCTTTTGACTACTTTTGCTTCAGGTCTGTGGGATGCCAGATTTGATTGTTACCTTCAACTATGAAGGTAAATGATGTTCAAAGAATTCCTACCTATGCGAGGAAATAAATTAATTTTATTTACAGATAAGTCACAAAATACTTAATGGTTTGGGAGGGTCTTGCAGGGGCTTTTTAGTTGAAAAAGTGTTCTTTGATGTGTGTGAACATGAATGAAATTAAGGACTAGATGGTACTGAAGTCCTAAAAATCTCTGACTTGTTTTGCATATGTTACAGATCTTGAGATAACTGAAATGCAGTGCTGTTCTTTTCTTTTCTGGGAATTTCTGTAGATCATTATAATTAAGATGTTTCAGAAATCTCAAGAATAGTTGCCAAACATAACCAAAAATAAAGCATCGCATCTAGCCAGAGTTCTAGATATGCTCGCTCTGCCCTAAAGCTACGTTTCCTATCCATTATCTTGTCATAGCTTATTGTGCTCAATTTTAATGAAATTTTAATAGCAATTTTGCAGTCATAACTGACATGAAAGTTTTCCAAAGACTGTTCTACCCACAGGATATTTCCCTTATGTGTTTTTCTTGTTTCTTGTTTTTCATCTTGTCCAAATTCTGTTCATTGGAAAAGTCTTGGTGAGGGAGAACGTGAAAGAGAAAATGGTCTAGTGACTTGACTGACAAGTATCAGTTTACAACCGGAAGTAATCAATGGCATTTTGTATTCTTTGGGAACGTTGTTTCTAATAGTCATATAAGAAGTCTTAAAAACTGATTTATTTGATAAAGAACTTGGGTTTTATTTAATTTTACTTATGGTCAGTGTAGTTAGTGTATACATGGAGTATTTTACATTTAGGTTTCAACATACAGATGCTGAATCTTTAAATGCAAAAACTACTTTTGGAATACTGCAACCTGCAGTTCTTGCTTTTCTGCCTTTAGGGGTGTTGTATTCACAAATGTTATGCACAGCTTTTACTTTGATATACCGGTGTCTGAAAAGTTCCTTTTTATGCTTTAAATAAATAAAATATGTTGGCTCATCAATCCTTATTGCTGCATAGGAAGCCCCGTAATATTAATTGGTTGTCAAATCCCTAAGAAGTAATGGATTAACGTGCTTGATCGTAATGCCCTGTTCAGAAGCTGAAGTTTGCTGATGTCCCCAGCCTCTCTATTTAACACAATTACAGATATGCGTTCAGGACATTTGAGTGGATTGCATTTCATTAATACGATTTGAGCAGACAGTATTACTAAGTTGCTGTTGGGTCTGCTCTGACAGCTAATTACTGAAATGAAGTGTGTACACGGCTAAGAAACAATGGAGCACTTGTCAGGAACATTAAAACAATGCAGAAAAAGTGCTAAATCTTGGAATCACTCCTCTGAACAGTTTTTCTTATCTCTGCAGACCAACCTTGGGACATAAATGATGGTGGTGGTGAGTTAGACTTTAGGGAAACAAAAGTTTGTTACCATTGACTAAAATACCATATAGTTCTGTTTTGCCCTTTTCTCTGTTTAATTCAGATGCTTGTACGTACTTACCCTGATCGCTAAACACACTTACTTCTTGCTTACAGACATCATTGCACATTTTCTCCCATAAAATATCTAATCTGGTTATTTGAATACCGGAGATACTGTGAATGTCAGACAATTTTGTAGCATTATTTACAGGAAAAGCTCTCCCTGACAGTTGGAAGGAGGAGGATAGGGAGTGACTTCTTGTTGTCTCTTCCAGTATAAAAAAAAAAACACCACGGGAAATCAAGTGAAGTTTGTAACAGCAAAGTTTCGAGATAAAGAAGGAGCTATTCTTTGTACAATAGGTAGTAATCCTGACAAGCACTTAATCAAATGATACTGAGGAAGTTTGTATTGGTTTTGGGGAAGATTGGCAAGCTACTTGGGAGAGGCCTCTGTTTGGATTTATTTAATACAAAAGCAACAGCAGACTCAGTAGATTTCTTGAGATGAAGATCTTGGTCTGACAGAATCAGAGGGGAGAAATAATATTCAGGCTTTCTGCCTTCCTGATCTTTCCTGAATATCTGCTTAAGACGGCGCTGGAGACAGAACACCAGGCAGGTGGACTCCTCATGTGACCAGTTACGGCCTTTGTGTTCTAAAATTGGGGTTTTCAACTCTTGTCTTTTTTTTTTTTTTTTTTCTTTATCTTATATTTGGGTATCACCCTTTGGGAATGAGATGTTGCCAGAGAATTACGTAACTTGTCGTAAAGTAAAAAAGAAAAAGAAAGAACTTGCTTCAGATGCTGGGTGGACAAGACTCTCCCATCCCATCTCCATTTCAGGCATTTGGAGGTATTTTGGGAATGGTTGTCTCTCAGAAGAGATGACATTTCTGTTTAAGAATCTGTGCTACACCTTCAGCATTGAGCACTCTCTATACCCATCTGAAACCTTCTTGTGCACATGTCATTGTAAAGTAGAAGCAGCGAAAGCTGTGGTGCGTTCAGTGCTGGGGGAGGGAGCTCATCTCCAGGCTTTCATAAAAACCCTCATTACGCAATGTGGTTTTGTCTTTGTGATATATCTGCAAAATTATTAAAAATAATATGATTCTGGCTACAAAGCATTTTTATCATCCAATTCAACAGGCTTCTGTGTTGTTGTAAGGGAAGGTCCTAGTTATTACTGGAGATTTTTTTTCTATTGATGTGAAGAGGAGTCTTAGATTACCTGTGTAGTTTATCTTGACGCGTGCATCCATATCCCTGATTATAACGAGAGCCAGTGCCACCTCGGCCCAGCTCATGTAATCTGTGCGTCTCCAAGTCCACAGGTGACATGGTGATGAGAGAGTTTCTGTTAAATACACTCGAGTCTTTATTGCCTCAGTGGTACTTACTCATCTTTCTGGTTTTGCAGGGTAGTTTTGTTTTTAATCCTCAAACATTTCAGTTAGTAAACAGAAACAGAAGAAACCGAGGTGTATTTTTCATTACAGTGACAATAAGGATCAGCTAAATATGCTGATTTAGTCATATTTGCAACCTGGTGACCTATACAAAATTGCAGCTTAGTTTCTTGGTCAGTATGAAAATGCACCTTTTAAAATATACCACTTTTAGTAACTCAAGAATTATAACTAAGGTGCTTAAGAGATTTTGCTTTAGTGTTCATTCACGAGTAATTCAAGGATCTACCACAAACCATGCCATCAGGCAGTAAAATAATTGCAGTAGAAAAATATTCTGTTTCTTGTTGAATTTGAATTGAATCTAAATTTTTTTTGTTCAAATCTGCTGCTTCAATTGGAGGGGAAAAAAAAAAGGGACTGGCAGGTTGCCAGTAAAGGGTCTGTTCTGCCTGATCAACTCAAAAATTCATGTTGAGGTACTGGAATAGTTTGCCATTCTTGGAATTCATTTTACAAAGCAAGTTCCAGACTGAGCTCTGCTTTCAGGTATTCTCTCTCCATGGAAATTATGTCCTTTTTCTCATTTCAAATTAGATGAGTACAATGAAATCCTTATTTTACATATTTATTAACAAGGCTTTCATCCCTGTGGTATTGTAACTATCCTCTCTACTTTATGCAAAGAAATTACAAGAACTCACAAACCTTTAGGAGGTACGTGTGATCACTCTTTTTCCAGCATTATTACTCATATCTGTATTCTTGCATGTTGCTCCACCAACTGTTATTCACTGGCCTTCCTTTCCATACACTGTTGATGGCATTGATTATTTTTTTTTAATTCTGAAATAAGTCACGTTATAGACCTCACGCCAAGTTCAAATCTCTTTGGATATCCATTATTAGAACCCTGAAGAGTGAGGAAATGATGTCAACCACACTGTCTGGCATGTGGAGGGTTAAGAGAATTTTTAGCCTCACCAAAAAGTATTTGGTCAGGTACTCAGGTGCTGGAAATTTTCTTAGCAACATCAGTCACCTAGGAACATGATCATCTGCTGTTCTGGGGTAGAGATTACAGAGCTTAATGATTAGCTACTATAAGCTGCAGCTGATGCCAGACTCTACCCCCTTTACACCTAATTAGCCTCATTAATGAGCTCTTCTGCTCTCCACAGAGAGGGCTTCCTCATTGGAATAGGAGGCAAAAATACTTCACCCAGGTAGATGTGCTGAAACCTTTAATTATTGCCCACACCTGCAAAGCCTTGTGTGTCTGACAGCAATGTTGCTTAGCTGAAATTGTGCTTATTTACAGTGACCACAGTACAAAGTATTAACTCTTTAGCACCTTAGGAATTGTTTTTAAACTTTGAAAGTATTTATATAGGGTATAAACCTAAGCATTCGAAAATTTTATGTTTAATAAAGTTGGGTGTGTTGTGTGGGGCATTTTTTGTCTGTGACAAAAATGTTTTTTAAAGTTCCTGAGTATTTTGTTTAACCCTGAAAAATGAGTTTAAATTCATGTTGAATGTCAAGTATTGCATTACCAGGACTAAGAACACTGTTAGGCAAGTTTCATTCTTTAAATGAGCAACTTTTGCATTTGGGGCAATGGAACTTTTTACTGCTAAAATTAAAATATGGGAAAAGTACGCATGTAGTAATCAATGCAGCAGCCAATAACTGAGCTAATGCAGTGATGTGGTGTGATTCTTAGCTATAGCAATTATTGGTAAATATCTACTACATTCTACTGTTTAAATTTCTTGAAATTTGATAACATTGTGTTTGTTTTATTGTTTGTCTGTTTTAATGCTAAAATAACTATGTAACATTTTTGCATGTGTATTTGGGTCAGAGCGATTATGCCCATGTAGAGCAAGCGTGTATGTACATTTATGAAATCAGCTCAAAAGGCAGCTCAAGTCTGCGCTTACTCTAGTTTTTAGTGGGAAGAGTTCAAAATGCTAGTTTCTCAGTGCAAATATCAGTTGGTTATTTAGTAACTTATTCCACAGTAGCCAGCTTTCTTGAATTTTCAGCAGGAAATGCCTACTGTGAAAATATCTAGCATCCGTGATGGAGATGCTCCGAGGCACCAGGGAGGATGCAGTGCAGTTCTGCAGAGCAGTCGGCTTCCTTGAAGAAGCAGCGTGCTGGTGGCAAGTGTTTTCTTTTACTGCTGTTCCATGGTTATTCACCTGGCTTTCGCAGCTTCTGGCCCCTCATGGCGGCAGGCCATCACAGAGAAAATCTTGGGCAACTGTAGGCACAAGTTGTCGTTCTTTCTGAGGGAGTTTGAGCCAAGGAATGATTTTTTTTCCTGGAAATGCATCTTCTAAGATGAATAGAAGACGGTGTGCCTCCTGCCAGGCATGTGCCATGCCTGTGTAGCGTGATAGGGCTTTCCAACCAAAGGTGTGAGATTGTAACAATTTAGTCAACTTTGTTTTCCTTGAAGATATTCTTAGCAGAATGCTGAGCTAATTTCAACTAAAGCATTAAAGTTAAACAGGAATTTGCAACGGAAAACATGTATTCAGACAGATGAAAGAATATTAAGAAACTGAAAACAGGGTCTCAAAGCTGTGAGGTCACAGCAATAATAGACATCATTATTAGCAATTCTTATGAATACGTAGAGCAAATTTTGTTTTACTTTATTAATAATTAAAACAGCATCAAGCCTGCCTCACCAGCCAATATGTAGTAATGCACCGTGTGAATCACAGAAATTCACGTGCATTTTTCTATTAATGCAATTTGAATTATATGCCAAAATAAAGCATCAAAATGAGTGATTTTTCAAATATTTGGATAATGTTTTGTCAGTTGTTAGTGCTCCTTATAACTATTACATAAAGGGGATTGAAGTTTATGGATTCTTCTGATTGAAATCTTGGCAGGTTTAGTTCTGTTTCCTAGGTGAGAAAGCCTGAGGTTCCAGGGCAGATGAGAAGGACTTTTGCAAGATAAAAATCATCATTGAGGGCGTGTGGGGCTGGAGGGGAGCAGAGCTGGCAGTTTTGGCCCAGCGGATATCTGCCCATCTGCTCTCTGTCAGAACACGTTAGAAGTGCATCTGGAGCTGTGCCCCCGTGTTTGGGCTCGGAGCAGCTCCTGCGCTTGTCTCCACGACAACTCCAGGAACTGGGTAAACTGCTGTGCTCCCAGCCAGATGCTTCTCCGCACATGTGGTCTAATTAGATGGCATTTTTTCCCCCTCACAATAGAGTTCAGAAATTTTGCATGGTTTCCGTGTCAGAAATGTGTAGTTGATATAATGGGAGTTGGGAGGAGTCATGCGGCCAAACACTAAATAATTGCTGCAAAGCTGGGCTTCGGTGTGTGCGAGCTGTAGGTCTGCAGGAATGCAGAACAAATCCCTTCGGCTGCTTCATCATGGACTGAGCAAAACCTGGAGGGGAAGTGGTGAAAGGAAAAACCTGCTTTTTTTTTTTCATCCTCCCACTGGATGCAACTTTCTCTTTATGAATATATCAGGAAGGAATTGGGGGACTGAGACAGATTACATCTCTTGCAATAAATGCTTGCAAGCTGCAGCGTTCTTGGTCTCTCAGAGGCGGGGTTTCTTCTTTCTTTTTTTCTTTTTTCTTTTTTTTTTTTTAAGGGTTTGAATAAAAACTGCAAGAAGTGAGATATTGTAGAGGACAGCCTGCGGAAATAAAATCAAACCTAACTTATAAGAAATGATACTTTCTAATAAATCAGGGTCTTCAACCTATTGTGAGATGGGGGAAAGGGCTTCATTTAGTGTCAATGATTGAGGAGCTCTGTTAAAAGTAATTGAAAAGTAACAGTTTTTGTGATTATACTCGTGGCTTTTTCTCTGTCTTGCCTTCTCATATGGTAAAATCTGAGCCTCTGACAACAAAGAGTGAATAAATGGTAAAAGGAGAATGAAGAGTTCTCATTTATTTTAAAAGGGAAATGCTTTACTTTGCTTTTTCCTCCCTGTGAGGAGAAGCATCTCAAGCAGTTGTGGACTTGATTTCTTAGTTCTTTCCCAGGAGTTGTTTGCGCAGACAGATAAAGCAAGCAGTAGAGAGGCAGGTGGGGCAAGTTCCAGTTGTTCCCAGGGATGGATGCTGTTGCATCTTTAAATCTAGTGACATAAATTACTGATTTATAATTACACATATATGATAAATAACCATAGCAAGCATATGTGTGTATGCATTTATATATTAATCATTGACCACTTAGGTTTCCCCAGAGACCCTTACACCAATCAAACAGAAAGGAATGAACCCTGTTTCCAGTGTTCCTAACCCACTGCCTGTGATTACCTCTCTGAGGACATGATAAATTCCTCCTCTAAAGTGACTTCTTTTCTAGCTGCATTTTTTCATGGCAATAGTTGAGGCTTCCACACCAAATTATCAAGTGGCATATCGTGATGACAAATCATACCTCAGTGAGTTCTGCTATAGTAATAGCATTTACTTTGCCAGATATTATATGAAGGAGGTGGCATTGCATATCATGTTACCATATATCGTGTGCATTGGTATAGCTACCAGAGACTAGATGTCTCCAACTCAGGGAAAATTTAAAGTTCAATTCCATTATATCCATTTTATTTATAGACACAGGGATTTTGTTACTTAGCTAAGAGAGTGGGTTTTTATGACCTACGTTTATGACTGAAGCTTCTCTTACATTGCTTTAGTGAAGTTAAAAACAGTTTATTCTCCTTCTGCATCTTTATTAGCATCTAAATATTAAAATATTTCCATCTTGAATATAACTGTTTTATTCAATGTAGTTTTGGGGATCATGATACAAAGGAGTCGTATGCATCTTGCACAAAAACATGTTTTCAACATATTTACTTGGGTGAAGCCTGCAAGCTCATTGGTTTGGATGAGTTTTGGCTTTTTACATGTACCTTAAGAAATCAAAAGAAAGCAAAATATTAACATTTATGACCTCTAGGCATATTGGTCACTTCTAAGTCTTGGCCAATTGTTTTTTGGTTTTGCGGAGATTTATTTTTTTCCTATTTTAACAAAATACTTTGTATTCTATTGAGTTTTAATGAATGAAACAAACAAACAAAAAAGATTGTCGTTTATCTCATAGGAAATACTTTGTGTAGATTGTGTTTCCAAGCACACTTTTACATTTTGTCGTAGTATAAAATAACTCATATAAAGAATTGCACTGTAATTTTTCTCCTTTTTTGTATTGTCACTAATGTTCCACAATAGTTAAAATAGAAAAAGGCCTTTTTATTATAGGGAACCTGAATTGGTAGCTGCTTTGCATGCAGAACATACTGGCTTCAATGGGAGTATTGCTCATGGAATGATTGCAGAACTAGGCCCTGAAATTACCTTGCCAGCTAATGATAAAATCGCATGCAGGCCACAGGGGTTTTTGTGGAATAAATATAAGAGTGGAACAATATACAGTACACATTATACCAGTAATTTAAAGCATATTCAGGACAAAGAGAGAGTTCCTGGTGCAGGCAGCATCATAGAGATTTGCTGTATCTGATAAAGATTAGGTTTCTCAGCTCATAATACCATACTATTACTTTTCTTTTGTTAGTCTTTCAACACCTACACTCATGCATTGACACAATATCAAGTAGGAAGAGGAAGAATAGCCTTGTATTTAAGGTACTGAACCGGGATTAAAGAAATTTCGGTTCTTTTCCCTGTCTCTGCTAGAGACTATTGTGACCGTGTACAAGTTACTTATTATTTTCATGCCTCTATTCTTGATCTGTGAAATGGTGATATTTTTTTCTTTTTTTTTCTCCCCCCCCCCCCCCCAGCCCTAAATGCTTTCTTGCTGGCTTCTTTGCACGTTATCTCCTAGGTTTGTTGCTTGAGTTCTGGAGACACGAGGCTGTATCAGTTGCTTAGGGATAGAAAGCAGCTGGCTGATGTAGGCGATTCAGAAATGGGGGCAGGCAATGGCTTGAATTAGGCATATAAACACTTGGGAAGATGGCTTGCTCGATTACACTGAAGTAGTTTCATTATTTGTGAATTTGAGTATGTGTCATTTCACTTGGTCTAACATGAAACGGGGATTGAAAGAAGAAGCAAAAAGAGATTGAAAGGAGAAGCAAAAACATTGCTATGTGATGTAAATTTTTTCCAGTTGCACTTTTTTCATTAGTTTTCTCTTTAATTTGAAGTTGGTTTTGTGCAAAGTTTGTCAGATCCTGTGATGATGTTGGATATTAGTGTCTGAAATAATGTGTAAAGGAGTGTTTTCGAACTTGCACTGAATCTATCAGTATCTGAGCTGGTTTTCCTACAGTATTTTAATGCAAATAAATCTTACTTTTTTTTTTTCTACAAAAGTTTCATAGTAATTTTAATGCGCCTAAGGTTTTTTGATCTGAAGGTATTTTGGGTGTTGTAAAATTGACTACAGCTTAATAATGCATCACATTATAATAATACATGGATTACTAGAGTTCTAAAAGAAGCACAGGCCACAGAGTTCTAATTACGATGTTAAAAATATTTTCATGAAGTCTGAATATCTGCATATTATAATTTAACATTTCGAGTTGAGTTGTGTGTTTAATTTGCTACATCCTAGTTGGCAGCCTGCTGGTAAAGATTAATGGTATCTTCAGTGGTTGTAGGAAAAAGATATATGTCCTTTTTGAGGACACTTTAATATTATTTGGGTTTTGGCCAAGAATGTATATGAGTCTGCCTTTTTTTCCTGCAGTGTAGCTCACAGCTCTGCTTGGTATCTAGTTTTATAAAGGGAATTATGTGACAATTTTAAGAATGCTTACAAGGTAAAATTTTTCCAGTATCTACATGAGAAAACTGGGTTACAGCCAGTAACCACAAACAACTGTATTTTTGCAAGCTTTTCCTGTTTATGTTTGTTAGTGGGAGGTGTGTTCTACTTCTTCGTAGTACAATCAGAAAAAACACTTCTGTGACTATTTAGCTATGTCCAAGTTTGGAGTTTAGGAAGCATGTTGTTGAAGTTATTTTGTGCTTTGCAGAACAGGTATGTCTCGCCTCCCAGGATCCGTCTGTCAGGGAATGTTCCATAAAAGCAGGCCCCATCCCTGGAGGGGTGATGGCCGTGCAGCTGAACCTCGCATGCACGGGTGTAAGCCAAGTTTTGACACATTTTGAAGGGGATGTTGATGTGATTAAGTGTTATGACTGGTGTCAGTGATTCAACTGGCTTGCAATCCCCTTTCTACCTTTTATGTCTCCTTCAGTGGTGTTACTACAACTTATTATGGGAGTTATCAAATCACAGGCAGAAGAATGACAGCTGTCAGAAATTCTAATTCACCAGCAATTGCAAGGGTTGAGAATTTAGAGAAATGGCCTATTTTGTTTGATACTGTAAATCTTAAAAAAAAAAAAATCTATAAAAAAGTATAGGTATTCTAAATCTATTAAAAAAATAAAAAGTGGTAGGGATATTCACTCTTAATGTATCTCTACCAGAGGTTATATATCCTAGTGAGGAACATGAAAAACAGTCCGAAATTGGACTGGTAATGAAAATGGGCATTTACATGAGACTGTAAGTGTTTGGACAGTACAGTCTGTGTTGGTAAATACATGTATTTAAAATGCTTTTCAAGATTACACTTAGCAATACTAATTTATCAAAACTGGTAGTCTCTTTTTGAACAGAGACAATTTAGTTTTCTTTAGAAGTGTGGTCAAATCTCTGAGCACATGATTTCTTTGTTCCTGAGCAGCATCTTGAAATGCTAATAAAGCTGTGGTATCATTTGCTTAATGCAGAGTATTTGATCTATGCTTTCTTGATTCCATTATGACTGAAGCAGATGCAAAGACCTTTCTTGTGCTGAACGTATGTACTAGTTACGGGGAGGTTATTTGTCGTTGCAATTGCAAGCTGAATGAGCCAATGTCCTATCAGGTGTCTGTCACCAATTTCAGATTTTCTTTATGGAATCCTGCTGGCTGACTGATGATCCTTCTTCAGCTGTGATGAGCTAATCTTTCCTTGACATTGTAATCAAAATTCTTGAAAGGTCTGCAGAGCAGTTGCTTGCCTTTGGTTGCTGTTGTAGCTGACACTGACATATATATCCAGATCAGTGAGATCATTCTCCTATCTTAGTTTCGTTATAATTCTGGATGGAATTAAGGATGATGATTCCTAGAGTATCCCTACAGACTTTACTTTATCATTTGCGACATAACCAATTTTAGTAAAGGATGTGGTTATTTGCAACATCTAGGTAGTAATAAAACAGTGATATATGAATCTCTTGCATGTCGTTGTTCTTGCTGTATATTTGGGTTTTGCTGCATAGTATACTGACACCAGACTTACAGCTTGTAGACTGTCAGATTGTCATCTTGTTCTGCACCTTTAAATTCCACCTGCATTTTTTCATTTCGTGGCTGGTTTACAGAGCAGCTCTAATGGCTTGTGTATTTATTAGGGAGGCTTTGAAAGAGCACCTACATGGTTTAAAGGCATGCACACAGCAGCACAAAATTCATTATGCTGCACCACATGCTGACCATGATAATGCAGAAGAGATTACATGTATCTCCCATGGCATAACTTCTAGGGTTGTCTAAACAAAGTCTTCAGGTTTGGGTTGTTCGGTTGCTTTTTTTTACCCTTAGAATCAAGTTTTGTGAAATCTTTGCTTGTGCAAGAGACTCTTACTGTTGACCTAATTTGAACCCTGTCTTTATTATCTTAATGTTTTCTCCAGCAGTCACATGCTGGCTTTGAAGCCCCAGTATCCAGATGCACACTTCGGTGTCTCAGCCCTTGCAGGAGTTAGACTGCCAGGAGTTACTCCGGGAAAGACACACAGATGCTAAGGCATCATTGGTGTTTGCCTCTGTCCCTTCCTCCAAGTCCTTCTCTAATCTGTGCTGTCTTCTGTCCCGCATAATTTTAATCCTTTATTATTCGCTGTGAAAGTTATTGCCGTAGCCAGTTAGCTGGCCACTCCTCTAGCATGGCAATTCAATACGATACTTCTCTCACTGACAGTAGCTGTCTGCACGAGGTCCTGTACGAGAAAGAAAGTCTGTCTTTCTGAGGAAAAGTGATTTTCTTGGAAGATGGGGGGATCATGGTGAAATTTTTTACAGCGCAGCTAGTCAAAATCGGGCTTTATCTTTCAATTTGCATTATGGCTTCCTAAAATAGAACAGCAGGTTTCATGAAACTCTAGAACAGTCTGAAATAAGTCCTAGGCTCCTTCCATAGTTTTGAACATTATTTTAGAATGTAACAGAATTCCAGTTTTAAAATAGGGTTGGCAATGGATTGGACGTGGGCTGAAACTTTCCAGCTTTTTAAGGGGTCATGAGATAGCAGCGCTGCCCTGATGAACTTCATTATGTCATATGAATATAAAATATTCATATAAAGGGAGATTTGCAAAGGCATAAAGAAAAGACACCTATTTTTTCAATGCATCTGGGAATCTTAAATCTTAGTCTTATATATGAAAGTTACTTTTCTTGTGTTAACATTGCAGATTAAATGTCTTTGAAATGTGTACATTTTTGTGTTAAAAAGTAATCTTGTGATCCAGTCTTGAAATACATGTGAATTATCTAATACTATTCCTCATAGAGTCGCATTGTGTGCACATTTAGAGCATTTGCAATGTCATATCTTAGCTTCTGTTACCCATTTATAGTTGGAGAGGGAAATAATGGATATTTAAACTGTTGATGAATCAAGGCCTAAATGCTAATTGTTGGAAACAGCAAGTTTAAGAGTTGATGGGTTTATCGGGACATGTCATTATAATTGTTTTACATGTGAGCAAGACCATTCGTTTCACAAAATATCTGCAGTTCTTAGCGTGTCCCCTCATGTATAATGTCATCTGTCAGTAAAAGCAGAGCTGATTAGCTTTATAATTTACAGTTAACTAAATCTGTCAAGAAAATGGTCTTCTTGTCCATCTTGTCTTTTTGTAATGAAGCTGTGGATGGGGGTTAGCAACAGTGTGTGCACCCTTCTGGAGGTCATGGAGGATGGAAGGTACTAATACATCATAAGCTGAAAAGCTCACGCTTGACCTTGATGATTAAAGTTTTTCCCATCATCTAGCAGCAGTTGAACCTGAATTGTCTCTTAAGAAGTCAAAAGGTCTAATCAACCTAATGAACAAAGTCAATCATTAGTACTTGGGGAAGGAAGTGTGTTAACATGGTAATACTGCAGGGCTGCCCAGCTGCTCGGTGTGTTTACAGGAATGGCGCCTGGCGGGGCTGTAAGAGCTGCGGCCGCTGTCGATGTGCGGGATGCACAGTGGAGCAGAGGACTGCTGTTTGGCAGGGCATCATTCTTTCCACAATGTTCATACTCTGGCCAGGGAAGAAATCTGGGGTTCTCGTAGATTGTAGGAAGGGTTGCTTGTTTCCTTTTAAGTGTTTTGTATGTGAGACTTCAAGCTAAACCTTCATCTGGTGACCAGCTTCTCTGATCACGGACTGATCTGCACTTTCCTTCATGTATTGCACCCAGCTCTTTTCACACTCCAGATTGTATCTATGTCACACACAAATATTTTTCAGGCATCCTTTATTATGCTCTGGGAGCTGAATTTGATGGGAAAGTCTTTTTCATACTGGTCAAGTAGACACTGCATCCTTTGTTTGCTGTACTGTTTCCTAGGCCCCGCTGGGAAAGTGTCTGTCGCTGCAGCTTCTGTAGCAACAGATGCATTTGCAATCTCCTAAGATATTTTCTCTTACTAATTGTAGTGCTCTGTAGTATCCTGACTTTAATTTCCTGATACCTGAGAGAGAGTATAAACAAATCTCAAATGAGATGGCAGTAGCTGAATATAATATGTGAAGTTCTTGCATGGGGACTTTATATTAGTCCAAATTGTCAGTCCTGTCTAAAATCAATTGTTGGCTTTTTCCACTGGCCAAGGTACCTCTTGCTCGAAGTTGTGGTTTTTTATACTTCCATGTCATGCAGCAGTTCTGTCCCTCTCTGCCATCTACTAACATGAGTGCATAATCAGCTGTTAATCATTTAAATGCATTAAAACCTTTCAGATGGTACATACCTTAATTTTTGAGACAGAACCTTATTTTGACTGTAGTGATTTTGTTTGTCCCTGTAAATAGTAAATCAAAGACAGGCAATTATTTTTAATATTAATTATCCTGAAATGGTATTTGTCACATAAGAAACCTGCTTTCTTTTCCAAAACCATGGAAATTCTTTGGCCCGAGGAAAAGGGGAAAGAAACTATCCTAAAAGAGTGACTTCTTCCCTCTTTGAAAGAGACCCGTCCTGGGCTTAGACAGCCACTTCGAATTGATCCTTCTCCTCGTGTTAAGAGCAGTCTGTCACCTCTGGTGTGTGGTGACACGGTGTATCATCTTGGTGATTCTGGTTGTCCAATTCGTTGGGGGACAGAAAGAATTTTAATACTGCGGTCTGATTATTTGAAGCCAAATGGTTCCTTCACTTTCCTCACAAATTGCGTTAAAACCGGATACGACTGTTTGCAGCGTTGGGTGACAGTGGCGAGGTCAGTCATGCCAAAGGCCAGGCCGTGGGCAGTGCGTGTCAGCCGTGGGGTTGAGCGTTGCGGGGCAGGAAGCGTGGCAAGGGGGAAGTTTGATCCATTGTGAACTCGGGGAAAAAGGTGAATACCTATGGATTTCGGGGAACGTGAGTGTCATCACAGTTTGCCTGACATAGTTTTGAGGATTTAGTATCCTTTTAGTGTGGATTAGGTGTTAGAAGTCCGGAGGCCACATAGTGGCTTCCAACATAAATTGGTGGGGAAAACCCAAAGTGCTCAAAGCAATGCTGTGGCGTGGGGCTTTTTGAGCACAGACGTTTTAGTGGCCCTGTTATCCTGACTTTACACAGCCAATAGTGAATGAAACTGGTAATATAAAAAGCTCTCGGAAATGGAATGATACCACCCTTTTAAGGGCAGTGCTTCAAGGTTTTTTGCTGTCTACTGTTGATTTTAAACATCCAACAGATGAAGAATACAAATATATTTTAATATGAGTATGAAGAAGCCTCCATCTTAATGATACATCAGTATAATGTTATCATTCTTTGTTAGTTTCTTCTTTTAAATTCAATAAATATATTTGTGTGCTACGTTGATTATTTGTAGATTTAAGTGTGGAGAAAATTTGTGCACTTATGGCAGATGCACAGCAGACTTCAGCATTAACATAACTCATTAAAATAAGATAAAAGTAGAGCTGCAAAACAATTTGTCTTTTGCCAACAAGGTTGTGAAAAAGGGAAATTTCCCTCAGTCGATATGTGAAAGTCTAATCTTTCTGAGCTGTGGAGAGAACAGAGTAGACATTCCTGACGCGTTTGTGCAGGTTAACTGGCTGGGTCGGCTGAGCCAGATAAGCAGAATATACAAAATTCAGATGACTGTGTGTCATGTTTTCAGGACATTAAGTAAAATTACCTGTTTTGGATGATGAAAGCTCCTTCACCAGCATTAGCAAAATGTGCAGAAAGCGAATGTGTTTTATTTTGATGATACGCAATTTGCCAATTTCCAACCTGTTTCTCAGTCACATGATGTAAAGCTGGAAATAAACTAGAGTTTACTCAGTGTTGTGTGTGGCCTACCACATTGATCTGTGGACTTTGGAAGGGAAGTAGATAAAATGGAGACAGTGGATTCAAATGGATTCAGACAAAGCTTTTTTGTATTTTATGCTCTGAATTCTACAGGGTGAACCCATCACTTTTTGTGAAGAAACGTTTGTGTCCCATCGTTCCACTGTCATGAGGCAGTTTCTTCAGAATGCCATTCAGCTCCAGCTCTTCAAGCAGGTACTGGCTTAACGCTCTAATGGAGAAGCAGATTCTTTAACAATACAACTGCGTTTTTTGAGGGCTGTTCCTATATTCCTTGGTCTGTCAGCAACATAATGAGGAAAATTCATGTAGTACAGCACCTTAATTCCTGCTTGCTGGCTTTTCTCAGATTCAGGTGATAAGGCTTTCTATATTTTAAGCGGCGTATGGGTTTTCCCCCTAAAGGTCTCTGTGCTCACTTTTGCTCTGAGCATGCCTAAACCCAATGTATCTGCTGTAAACTTTGTACAGAAAGCATACTACTGTTAAACATGATATTGCTGCTTCAGGGAAGCTGAAAACATGTATGTATAGACAAACGCATGAATGTGGATTCTTTTAGTGAAGCAGCATAGCTTTTTGCTATGCTAAATGGTAGACGTTTTTCCAGTTTCGGTTGCATTTTCATTCTATTTAGAGTCCCTTCCTGATAAGACCATTGAAGTTATTGTAGCAAATGCAAAATAAAGTCTTTCTGAAAAGATAAAAGATGGGATGGTTGATATGGTTACGCTCTCTTTTAATGCTGATGTAGTTCATTGATGGCCGTCTGGATCTTCTTAACTCTGGAGAGGGCTTCAGCGATGTGTTTGAAGAAGAGATAAATATGGGAGAATATGCAGGTAATAAATACAGTATTTTAAAGTAATTTCAGACACCGTTCCTGACTTATTGTTTATGGGTCATTGTGGTTACTCAGCTAAATAACTCAGGCTGCAATGATTCCTGTAGGATGAAGTGTCTTAAATTTTTGTTCTTTCCTCTGTCAAGAACTTTGAATAATGTATTGTAGTGTGAATAAAGTCTGTTCAGCCTTACAAAACCTCAGCTTTACCACTTGGCTGAAGTACAACTAAAAGAGTTCTTGTAATGGAGGTTACTGAAAAACCTTGGCTTTACCCAGAGCCACCTCAATTTCTTTTAGCGATCTTAAAAAAACAAACAAACAAAAAAAAAACCCTGAGTGTTCTCAGATTGTTTTGTTTGAAGACAAACCCAGATAAAATAGAAATGCCTCTTAGCTACAATTTTTCTTTTACTTTCTATCTCATCAATTTTTTGTTACTGTGTTTCCATTAAAAGAAGCAGATGGTTGCGCTGTTCTGTGCCTGTAGTGTTCCTGCTCCTAGAACCACCAAGTGGTAGCACTTCACATTTCTAGCATGTTTTCTGTTTGGAAGAGAGTTATAGTTTGTTTGTTTTTGTGATTCTCTCTAGGTAGTGACAAATTGTACCACCAGTGGCTCTCCACAGTAAGGGTAAGAACACAGCATTCTCCCAACAGACATTCTAATTCTTACTGGATCATTCTACGGTTCCGTGTGGCTGTTAAACCTCTGTCCTCAGGAGCACGACTGACCTGTTGCCTGCAGCGTTTACTTGTGACCAACCTGAGTTTAGTTGTGAGATACTAATGCACTCTTCGGATGAAGTAAAGAACAGAAGAAAAAATACCATAAAGAAAAAAATCACCATGGGAATTAACAAGTTTTTTGAAACCCACTTTTAATGTCTTGGAGACAGCTGGAAATAAGTTACTGTCATTTTAGAAAATAATGTGATTTTTCTTTTCTTTTAATAGAACAGAAAGGGGAATAGTGCCACACCAAAAAGCCCTTTATAAAGCTAAATGAAGTGAAGCACTGAATGGGGACAGCACTGTTTGGGATGGTTTTTTGTATCTCTTTAGTGCTCTAGTTATATAAATTAAAAATTTTAATATTTCTAGAGAGTAATACATTATTATAGCTGATAATTGACAGCTGATTTTAAAAGTTTCTTTTGATGCATAAAATGTGATGTATTAAAAAGTAATGTATTTATGGCTTATGGGTATGAATCAGTAGGAAAGACTGAACATATTTTATAACAGTAATGCAAAAATTCCCATCATATTCTTAGATAGGTAAATATATATATACACATAATGTTATATATATAAATGTTATATATATAAATATGTAGGATGATATGTAATTTTAAGATTATAAGAAAGGGGAATGGCTGAGAGTGAATATAAAAATACTTGTAATTAAATTCAACAGTTTATAATTTTTGTTCAAGATTAGTTATCATGTAGCAACAGAAGTAGTAAATCTTAAAACTGTTTGCATCTGATTGCATCTGATCTCTGGAAATACAGTTTTGCACTGACATAAGAAAATATAAAATTATCTAAGATTTTATTGCTTGGATTTTACCCATCTCCTTATCAAATAAGATGCTGTACAGCAATAGTCAATGGTGTGTGGAAGAGGTGTAAAGCACTGACCAGACTAACAGATTATTCGGGCTGACATATTACTGTCTTATGACTTTTATTATGTTCACCACATGCAATTCAGCTTTTCTAGAATTAATGTTTATGACTGTAGTTAGATTTCATTTTCCCTCAATTTATCCCTTTATCGACTACTTAGACCTTAAAAAGGCAGCATGCTTTTGATAAATAGTATTGTGAGATCATGAAAAGTAAAATAAAAAAAGGTCTTACTTCTTCAGATTGAATGTTCAGGCTTTCCTGAAACAGAATTTTCTGCCCCAGACATTGAGTATTTGGTAGGATACTTTTGTCTTAAACCCGTTTAGGATTTTAACGCAATGTACTGGACACCCTTGAGGGTGAGCGGAACAGTCATAGAACACTGTTTTGTGAGACGACCTCGAAGACAAGGGCTTTTGGTATTAGGGGACACTGACGCTGCGTTTGAAAACTGCCATTTTAAACAGAATTGTGATTCCTCTGGAAAAACAGAGAAATATATAATATGTTTTTACTTGTGTTCTTTTTCTTTAAATTTACGATTTTAATACTCAGCTCTGCTAATAAGCCTAGTTAATGCTTTGTTATTTTAAGTTAAGAATGGTGGATTTTAGATTGCTGTTTGCTTTAAAAAGCTTTGATAAAATTTATTCTATTGTTGTTATAATTACAGAAAGGAAGCGGAGCCATTTTAAATACAGTAAAGACCAAGGCTAACCCTGCCATGAAGACCGTCTATAAGTTTGTAAGTATCAAGTACTGGCTTACTACTGAGATAAGAGTCTAATTACGATTCTGTTTTAACCTTTCAAATGAAACTCAAGGCTTAAATTCATTTTCATTGGACTCAAAAAATTACTTAAAATACGCATTCATCTAAATTTCAAATTTAAGTGGAAAAGTCATTTTGAAATTTAAACATAATTGAAATGCAAAGGAGAAGGGGAACTTGTGATTTCTTTTGAAAGCATAGATGATAAATTCTACTTATTACATAGAGCTATTTCTGGGAAGTAGTGCCTATATGCTTTACTAAGCAGCTCTACCATCTCATCATTACTCTGTTGGAAATCATTGTTACCTCAGGTTTCCCTGCTTGCAGCTTCATCGAAATAAGGGAATCCTCTCATTTTCCAAATTGTTTCCATCTTTTCTAAATGTCAATTAATTTTCCCTAGAGATTTCTTATACCTGCTTATTTAGAGCCGAACTTACTGAGTTATTCTTTAAATGGAAATGTTTTCAGTTCTGTTAACAAACAGCTGGTATGTTACTGTGTTATCATGTGTGGCTGCCAGTTTCATTGTGCAAGATAAAACAGCATAGAAACAAGCAAGGATTTCTTACAAGCTCAGTTTTAGGAAATAATGCTACAAAAAGCATTGAGATAACTATTCAAACTTTTATTTTCTCCTGCCTTCCTTCAGCCTGAGCAAGATGAGCAGGCTGATATTAGCTCTGCTAATGGAATGTTTCAGGAGTACTGAGAGGAGAAAGTTTGCAGCCTTACTCTTTCTGTTGGTTGTTAACTTACAGCAAAGATAAATACTTGTGCAGTGCAAAAAGATGAAAGATGTCTATGGCATCAAAACAGAGAAAACAGTATTTTTGCAATGAATGCGTGTGTGGGGTGGTGGTGGTTTTTGTTTGTTTGGGATTTTTTTTTAGCTTTCTGTTTGTTTTAATATGTTTTCAGTAATCCTGTTACAATTTTTTCCTTGCCATTTTTAGTAACTAGAGAAGGTGAATCTTGAACTGAAATCAAGCGTTGTCACTGCTGGAAATAGAAGGAGATTTTAACTTAAATTAATTTTTCATGCAGGCAAAAGATCATGCAAAAATGGGAATAAAAGAAGTGAAAAACCGCTTGAAGCAAAAGGTACTTGAAGTTCTTATTCAAAATGTATAAGCACCACGTATGAAATACTTAGCCACAAAAAGCATTATGTGATCAATAGGAAACTGTTTGATAGTGTTGTTAGCACACTTCAAAATGCATTACCAGCTGTCCCGGATTTTTCACACTGTTATAAATATTCACAGACAAAAAAAACTGTCTTCAAATACATTAAGGCTCTGACTTAAACCCACAAAAGCCAGAAAATTGAGTGTTCAGTTTGGAGTGGTCCCTCTCCTGTCCTTTGTGCTGGGGCATTGTGGAAGGGGACTTTATTTGTACTGGGGGATCTTTCCTACAGTAATGGCAGTGAACTTTTTGCAAATGGCAAATTGTTGTTATTTCCACAGTAATCTCTCAGGGAAAATAGTACAGTGTCAGTCATTGGGAAAGGATTTATATGTTTCATGAGTGTCTACTGCAAAGTTTAAGCATAAAGGAATTAAATTAGGGTTGGTGTTCGTTTCAAATTTGAATTATTGCAGAAAAAAAATACTCAAACTGTTCGTTGTTTTCCAAATCTGTCTTTGTTTGTAAATAGTACAATTCCATGAATGCTGAATTGTGTTTGACAAATGTGTTATCTAACACTAACTGCTCCTTTTAAGACAGAAGCGTGGTCATACTGATACATACCTTATGAATGAATGGTTAACTCTGCCCTAGGTTTATTTCAGATATTTTATTTATTTTATGAAACAGAGCTATTAGAGTTCTTTGTGAAAACAAGATAACAAACTTGCTAACAGAACTGAAGTTCTTACCAGAAATTTTTATTCAATTTGTTGCATAATACTTTGGGGTTTTTTTAATCTGTGCTATCTCAGTAAATTTCTTCTCTAAATTTCAAAACCATTATCTTAAGATAGCACTGGAAATGTATTCCTGTGGCGCAATCAGAAATCTACCTGAACGTGTCAACAAATGGTTAATACAAAGGGATTATTCTGCAGCCAGGTTATGAACTCATGAAATTAACTGTGTGTACAATCCAACTGCTGTTCACGCTCTAAATACTCTAGCAGATTGCTAGAGATTTTTGAGGAAGATAAGTTGCTTCAGATGCTTTTAATGCTCTTTAATTTGATTACACTTACTACATTATATGTAGCCACTTCAGGTATAATATGAAAATCTTAGAAACTTGAAGCAGTTTTCTTGTACGTGGAATTTTTTATGTAATTCCGTGTGTTTCATTTCTGGGCATAACCTTCATGAATAATAAAATGTTTGGCCTTCTCACGTACATTTCTAAAGCAGTTGGAGCTGTGTAAAATGACCAGATTGTTTTCTTGTATTTTAAATGCTAATACAGTTGCATGCTATTCTGTGACATTTCTATAAAAGGCTGAGAAAAATCTCATTCATTCATTCCTTTGTTTTATTATTATTGTTGTCTTTCTAGTCTTTCAAGCAGCAAGCATTCTTTTTAAAAAACACACATAACATTTACAAATAAATGGCCCAATTTTGTTTTGCCTCCCTTATTATGTGGTATTTTTCTGTAAGATGGTTAAACATCATTGTTCAACATGCGCTTTCACAAGAGCTTAAAAGATTTCTATGAGTAGTTGACACATCCTGCTCTACGTCTCCTTTCTTCATTAAGTCTGTTCTTTTCTATCCCATCCTTTTCTCCAACTTGAATGCAGGAAAGGAAGATAACTCTAAAATGAGGTATTACTCTGTTTAAAGTGATAAAAATAGCAAAAATTGCTTTGACCACCCTCATATTATTTTTAATCTAAATGTCTGTACTGCTGTGTTGACAAGTTTATTAGTGTATCCTCACCAATTTTTGTGTGAGAACATTGTATTTTTCATGTATTTACTTATTAGTATGTGCAGGTGTTAACTGTTTGAAATTCTAGCATCATTGAATACTTAATTTTTGCTAAATTTGGGATGCTAGTCTTTCATCTTCTAAGGATAACCTAAGGTTATTTTTAAACTGAACTTACTATCCACTGCATTTTAACATATTATTTTCCATTATTAATAAAAAAAGTATGCAGGCCACTGGTAAGGAAAAGTCAAATATAAACATCCCTTTTCCAGTTTTTGCTGCCAAATATGAGCAGCTTCTGTGCAAGATAGAATTTAAAAATGCAATAAAGCTAGAGGTCTGCTTCCTACAACTCTGCATAGCAATGGTGACCTCTTAAATATAATCAAGAGCCCATTTTGCCCTTGGTCTGCTCCAGTCTTGGGTTTGAATTGCAAATGGGAAATGCAGGATTGACCTGTTGAGAGGTCACTGTGGTGTGTGTAAGGTCCTTCTTTAATATGATAGTAGAGATTGAATGGGGCTCTATTTCCATCCCTTGTTCATTTGTGGTACAGTATTTCAAAGCAACAGAAACAGTTTTCAGAGGATTCTTATGAGTGATAGCAAATAATTGTTAATAGATACAGCATGGTAGCTTTATTTTATATTTGATACAGTACTTTTTTTCTTTTTTTTTCTTTTTCTTTTCTGTTTTTTTTTCTTTTCTTTTCCTTTTTTTTTTTTTTTTTTGTAAAGGCTGCTTTTTCTGTTTTACAAATGGACCATGGTAGTCAAGTCACTCTGTTATTGGCTTGTTTGAAGCTTAACTACATAGAATTAGGAAGAAGGAGGAATATGAATGGTACCATCCTCAACTTTCAGTAAGGAGAATGTAACTTACTGAAAGCTTCTGGATAAGACAATTTATATAAATGATCGGGCACTTGGTGTTAATGTATTCAACATCATTTTACTTACTAGAGCCCTGTGTGGCTCTAGTTAATGGCTGTTATCAATGGGCTGTTGTCAATGCTTTATTATCAGTACAGTGGAAACAGCTCATTTAGAGGTTTATAAAATAACCTGAAGAATCCTAGACATTCTGGAATGTGTTTTTTTGCTCTTCTAATAGACAGTATTTGTAGTCCATTTGTAGTAATGTAGGGACCATACTGTAGGGACCATTACAAAAGGCCCCTAGAAAAATTACCAATGCATATTTAAATAGAAGAAAACCTTATTCAGTTACAGGGTAAACTTTACATATCTGTAAACACATATCTTACTCATTCTCTGAAGTTACTCCTTTAAAATAAATAGGTAGTAAAGATTTCACCTGAACAGACAGTTGTTAGGGGAAGCACTATTTATATGTGGAGGTAATTATGGAGTGTGATAGATCATTGTCATTCTCTTTTTCCAGTTATCTATAAAGTATCTCTTTTCCGTGGGCAAAAGGTGTTTTTGTTTTTAATGATATCCTTAAGTTACACCTTCTTTTAGTTAAAAAGTCACTGAAACATTGCTAGGTTTTTGCATTTCTGAAGAATTTATTCCAGTTATGAGTAACTTACCGCCTTCCATTTTTTTCCGTTTTTCGGACGAATAGGTCTCATGGTTTCTGTTGTTATCCTGAATAACATATATGACTTAAGCTACTTCAGGAATGTCTTGCTGGCTAATACCAAATTCATTTTTTGGGGACATGTTGGAAGTGAGAAGTCAGATTTGGGACATCGCAACATGTATGATGCACGGCAGCACAGCGAGCTGCCCACGGCCAGTGTGGCTCTGGGTGCAGGTACCCGTGCTGGTCCCAAACCCAGTGTGGAAGCAGGAGACGGCATTCCAGGTGGGGAATCCCCTCCCTCCACTGGGACGCGCGGGGCTGCCGGGCGTTCCTTTGAGTACCAGGAATGGGGACTGCCTGCACTGCGAGCCGCAGCTTGTCTGTAGTTCTCAAGCTGAAGACCTTCTTGTATCAGCAGGCATTTTGTGAGCCCTGATGCCTTTCCGAAGCTCAAGTTCAGAATCGCAGAGTCCTGTTTTGCTATTTGCAGTTCTACCTCTCTGTCTGTCTTGTACCCCCCATTGACTTCTGAATAACTGTATTCAGAGTCTGTCAGTGGACTGAAGGTGTATCACAGATTGCCTTGAAGGACTGTTGCCTACTTTCCAGTTATAGAATTGCCAAACACTTTGGCATTTAATTGTTCTAAAGCTACTTGGAGCCCTTATTTGGGATGTGTAAAATCAGGTTTCTCTGTTTGTTTAGCTCAAATGTGATTTCACTGGAGGTAGAACATGAACTCTTATGCAGCAAATTTTGCTTTGATGGCTTAAGCTGCATTGTTGATTTCTCTGCCTTTTAGGGATTTTGAAAAAAGAGAAAGGTATCAAATAATTTCATTCTCATTTATATTAAGTAATTTTTTAAATATAATTTTTTTTTACTGAAATCTGCTGCAGTTTCTTTGGAAGTCTGTACACCAAACACAGTGCAAATACACTTTAGGAACAGCTTTTTTTTGTATGCAATTATATCATCAGAGAAGTACAGCAAATCTATAGCAATAAAAGCTGCAAGGATTTGCAGCGATCGTTATACATCGTAGAGGGTTTTGCTTAATGGCTTGATCTGGCTGTATCTTTTGTCTCCTCCCGTTCCCCTGATGTCCAAACCTTTGGGTCCTTTTTACATTTTTCTGGAAGTTTTGCCTGGATTGGAAGATGCTTTGCTTTCCACTGATTCCCAGCTGCCTGTTGCCTTGGTTGGAGGTGGAACCACAGCTCGAGGTGAAACTCTTAGAGCTCTGCAGTGCTGGGACTGTCCACTGTCCAGGGCAGTCCAGTGGCTTTGGATGTGCTGGGGACCATTTGGCATACACATAATGGGTCTGAAGCTTGATGCGCAATTCATATGGCTATACTTGTATAGAAATATGTAAATAAAGGTTGTATTTAATGCCGTCACATTTCAGACCAGTATACACTGCTGCCATATGTTACGTGATTCCAGAACTGACCAGAGCCCTTGGTAGCTTGTTGCTGGTTTGGAGCTGAAGTGTGAGTTTGACAGAAGCTTACGTTTCTTGTCACTGGGTTGTTTTGGGGCTCTTTGTTACTAATTCAGTGTACTTTGTTGAATTTTTTTAAAGTCAAGGTAGCCTTGTGCAGCTGGAGGGTGGGGGGAGAAAAAAGTTTTTCTCTCTAGTTTGACCTTAACAAGTTGTTAATTTCCCCACGATCCTTATGCCCATATTGGTGAACCACTGCTCTACCAGCTGGATCTAAAAAGGTCTCTCAGCTTCTCTGTGGAGCAGACAAAGCCCCTTAGAAAGTCCATCCAGCTTTTTGTTTCATTTGACCTAAACACATTAGGTCAGTCTGTGTCCAAAAGAACCATTTCTAATTGGCCATCGGCTTACATGTCTCATTATTGTACCTTAGCAAGACGGAAACTCGAGGGGGCATGTCAAAGGTCGGTGAATCAAAGCAATGTCTATGTCAGCAGCCAACCTGAGGTCAGTCTTGCAGAGCTACAGTGTGTGCAGGTTTCTCTCTATATTTACCAAGCATTATTTCCTTGACATTGTTGCAAAGAGATGTAAGGTTTGGGGCCCACTGCGTTACAGACTATTTCTCAACTGACTTTCAAACTCTTTTCTCCTTGTCTGATTCCTTATGTCTGCACCCCTTTGTCTTTTTCAAAACCTATGTTACATATACCATACATACACTTGCCAAGTCTTTAGGTTGATGGGTCATGTCACTTCTGAAGATGAGGACTAATGGCAAAAGCAAAGCAAAACAGAAAAGCATCCCACTAGGCAGCAGTTTGTTTTATACAATCTCCTGAAGGCATATTCAGTACACACAGACTCAAAGATAAAATGCAAAGCTAAGCTGTGAGTTTCATCTCTCCTTCCCACTTCCACAAGTAATTGTTCTGCTATAGATAATTCTGTGAAGTACGTAAATAAAATTACTGTTTGCAAAAAGCAGAATAGCCCTGTTACTAGGTTTTTGTCGAATTTGTTCCTAGAATAGAAATTTTGAGCTATGTTTTTTTTTTCTCCCTATATATTTCCTGGCTTTTGTATGTTTAAGTCAGACATTTTATTGAATGTGTCTGTCTGCATGCCACATTGGTATTAGGATGAGAGAGTGGTTGTGCGCTGTAATTGACAAAGTACAACTAAATGTTTTATTCTAATGATGTTTTCTTTTCTGTACTTTGGTGTTTTTTTTTTCCCTAACATCAAAATTGTTAGTCAGCATTATCCTCTAGTGTCTCCTTTGTGCCCCTTACCCTTAATCAAGAATGTTCCTGGCCATGCTATTCACCTTTTCCTACCATGCAGGACATCACTGAGAACGGGTGCTCTGCGGCACCGGAGGAGGCTCTGCCAAGGACAGCGCCTTCGCCCTTGGTTGAGAAGAAGGACCCTAAATTAAGAGAAGACAGGCGGCCCATCACAGTACACTTTGGTCAGGTATGTCTTAGTGATAGGTTTCTTTAAATTGCCTGACTCAGCAAAAATAGTTCAGAGAACAGTCACAATACTGAATGTGCCAATTGTTTCATTATTTTTTGTAAGTGAATTATGTTACTATAGGTCTATTTCTGTTGTACCTATTTAAATGGGATTCCAAGGACCTGATTTTTCTGGGGTTTACTGATTCCTTTTGTTCATACGGTGATTTTGAGGAAAATAAATTCTAAATGAATGAGGGGGGAAGCATAATTATTATAGTAATTTTAGTAACTATTTTGCTGTTCTTTTAGCATGCAAAGTGCTATAGCCCTCAGGACTGAGGATGTATAATTTAAAATGTCCTCTGTTATCTAGCCAGATCATTAGTGTCAATATGGAACATCCAACTATTAAAGCATTCTAACATTCTCTGAAAATTAAATGCGATGAACTAAGATGGAAAAATCAATTAATAGCTTATTAGCGTACTCTGTATTTCAGTATTGACGACACATTAGTTACTCTATAATGGGGTTTTTTTATATGTCTGCAAAAGAGTGAGTTTGGTTGTGTGATTTTTTTTTTTTAAGAGCTAATTATTTAGAAAATGTAGTTGCTGTGATTTTTTCATGGGAAAACATAGTATTTACTAACAGTTTGCCAGCATTCCCCTGTTAAGTGTAGTCTGACTCAAAAAATAACATTATTTGTGTTCACAATTCTCTTGTCTTTCTCTGTATCTATTTTTTTACAGCATTATGATCAGAAAACAGAAGTGAATATTTGGTTTCTTCTAAGGAAACATAGTGTAACTTTAAAACAATGGTAAAATAAGTGGGAATTATAGAATGGGAAGCAAACCAGATTTTTAGATAAGTATCTATTAATAGAAACTAGAAACTAGCCAGTGTAGCTGCATTGACTGTTTGGGTATTAGGCAGGGCTACACGAGATACAATCATTGCTCAGAGCGATAGTGTCTGTATCATTTTAGAATTAGGTTTGTTTCTTTCAAAACTTTCACCACTATGCTAAATGTAGGTTCTTGGAGACTTTTTTTTTTTTTTTAAAACAGATTCTCTTCCAATTAAATATTTGCAGTAGTGATTTATTTTTCACTTACTTTCTGTGCCAATACTGTTGAGAGGAATTGGGACTACTGGAGAAATGCAGCCATCTAGCTCTAGCAGGAAAATGTTACATTTCACTTAAAGCACTCAGAAACCCTGATAATATTATAATTTACTTCCAGTTTTTTCCTTTAGATTTTTATGAAGGATGGATGGTTCAAACATTTTGGTAGATTAATGAAATATATAATCAAGTGGAAAGTGCAAATTTGAATTCATGAGCTTTTTTAACAGTCACTTTCAAATTTTTTAATGATCACTTTCTCTGTGTCAAAAGAAACACACATCAGCATTACCGAACCACTGGCTGTGGTGAAAGGCTCACTTGCTAAATGTTTATTACTGTCATTACATTACAAATGTCAGTTTCCAAAAAATGATCTAACTTAGCAGTTGTAGGGCTATCTCACTTACAGCCTTTGTCTTTCACTGGTCCTTTTTTCCTGCTAGCCCAATGCCGACATGAAAATTAAACATACTTTCATTCAGAAGGAAAAGGTGTTCAGGTTTATGAAATATAAATTAAGGCTTTGGGGAGGAAAAAAGTGGCAACATTTACTGTTTAAATGGGAGATGGCTTCTAACTAGTGATTAAAGGGAGAGATTTTAGTGTCACTTTTAACTCTGTCTAGAATACAGT
Organism: Fratercula arctica; assembly: GCA_947846985.1. Taxonomy (NCBI): domain Eukaryota; kingdom Metazoa; phylum Chordata; class Aves; order Charadriiformes; family Alcidae; genus Fratercula; species Fratercula arctica. The sequence goes on from CANTUZ010000016.1 coordinate 2,777,016, forward strand.
AGGTGGGAACAATTAAAAAGCCACAAGAACTCTGAAATAAGGGCTGTTTGTGCATTCACAGTTCTTATAAACTGAAGAGGATGAAAGAGGCTTTTTTCTCATTGTCACTTGCTTTCTATGTCTGCTAGTATTATGCTGGTGTATATGGCAAAGGCAGACTTTTTTAAAATGCATGCATGCGGATTAGGGTCAAGCCCTGTGTATCAGTAATGCAGTAAGCCTCGTCCATACCACTGCAGTGAACAAGCCTACCAACAGCAGCGAGATGCTTTAATTGAGACATGCTGTCAAAGTGACAAACACATTTGCATACAGTCTATTTATTTTCATTGGAAAGGTCTGCAGTCTGCTGTTGGTTGAACATTCTTAATCAGCTCGCTGTAAGTGAGCCGGCAGCTAGCTGTCCTATGCTAGGTGCTTCTCTTCATTACATGACAGATTAGCTAAAGGGGGATGGGCTAGCAAGCCAGCAGCAACCTTTAATTTTAACTCATTATCTCTCACCCTATAGTGAGGTAGTTCCTAGCTTTTCCAAATACAGCTGTGTATCTGCAGTTGTTAGGCTACAAAAAATATCAGTAAAATATCTTGAAATGTCTTTGAATGTATAGCACCTCAGCTGATTGTTCTCAAAAATTGAGCAGCAATTATCTAACTGTATGAGATTCTGTAGTGTGTGGCTCATCTGGGCAACTGGTTATCAGGCATTGTTTTAGAGGGTTTTTTATTATGGAATTGTTTTAACAGTTGTTTACGTAATACTAAGACATTGTGGGAAAGCTCTCCTTGATTGTGAAAAGAAAGATTTTAGCCAGATAGCCTAGGGCAATGCAATAAAGATTTAAACAAAGTGTTCTTAATAAGACAACAAGAGGAGACCAAAGTGGAAGGGCAGCGTGACCACAGCTTTTTGTCCAATTTAACTTTGCATGCTTTTTTGGTTTACTCAGGTTGTACCTTTAATATTGACCCTCAGATCAACCAAATACAAGGAGCTATCATCATGGACTCCGAGGCAATGCAACTGCACTCAACAAGAGTAATGCAGGCAACCAGGGTTTAATGAGTGGGGAGAAGAGGGAATGATTTTCAAGCCAAGAGAAAATTCAAATGAATAGTATGCAGTACTGAATAGTACTCTCTGTTTTGGGGAAAAGTAAGGTTGATTATAGTAGAAGATACAATGCTGCAGGGAACATCCTTTGTGAATGTCATCTTATTGCTTGCTTTCTTCCTGCTTTTTGTCTTAAAACTTGACCAAAACTTACTTGAAACATTGGAACACATGCTGCGTATCCAGCTACTGACATCCGCTGCCGCAGCTGTCCTTGGGATCCTTCCCATGGGGCAGGCAGGGCCAGCGCCGTGAGCCCACCAACCATTGACCAGGGTCAGCTGGTGTTTGTGGGATGCGGGTGTTCATAGCTTTTGCTTCCGTGCATACACTCCCACTTTTTAGGTAGAATGCACATGTTTTTCTATCTCATCTTTCAGCTATTTGGACAATAAACACTACACTGTGTCACTGTGACTATTTTGAACACGTGCCTTGCCCAAGCAAGCAGCAATTTAGGGGCTACTTTGACAGGACCCAAAGATTGAAACATTGAGGTCTGTTGTGGTACTGGACGTGTTTGGTTTGGGTTGTTTTTCTGGGGGGTGGGGTGGAGGGTGTTGTTTGGTTGTTACTTTGGTTTGTTGTGTGGGTTTTTTTATAAATGTTAATTTTCACCTAAGGGCTGCAGAAATTTTAGTTCTTTTGATTGTTCATAAGTCTTATTGGTTTATGTTCCAAATAAGGAAGAATGACTGTCTGAATTACAGATGTTTTGATAGTATTTTTCAGATTCTGAGTTTGTGTTAAGCACAAGAGGGGGTGAGCCTAGATTCTTTAAAAACAAATCTATACTTAGGAAGGTTCTTTCTCTGGAGCTTTTATACAGTCAGTAGCGCAATCGATCTAGTACAATTAAAACAACAAATGATAAGCTGCCAGAAGCATCATTTGTTGGGAAAGGGTATCGTTTCATTAGAAGCAAGTTATACTGGCACTCCTGTTCAGCTCTCTGATTGTTTCTGTTATAATTCGAATGTCTTTTGTAAGCTTAGGTGTGTTTATGTTTCTGTCGCTTATTTTTATCTACCAGCAAATAGAATATTTTATTCCACTTATTTACCTAAGGGTAAAGCTTAATAAAATACAAAAGACTCTTCCAAGTATGTCTCTACTTAAGAGATTCAATCATATTCTATTCTGGATGCAAACTAGAGAGAATTAGTATTCTTGGGGCTAACGTAAATAACTATGAAACAAATGGAAAATGTGTTCAGGTATTAAAGCAGCTTATCTGACTGGGAAAAGACTTGTCCAGGTTCTCTTCCCAGCTGACTCGTAGTGCTGTTAAACTTTTGTGGGCCATAAAATGGAAATTGCCAGTTTATTTGCTGTTTTGATCATTTGCTGTAAACGAACATGTTCCTTTTTCCCATTCATGATCTGCACTTTAGACACACAGAACAAACAACTCTGCTTTGTAGGGCAGGTTTCTTCTGCAAGAAGATTAAACAGCATTAAGAGGTCAGGGGGAAGATGGGGAGACACCCAGCCAGCTACATTCCAGAAATGCAAAACTGGATCGCTGAGGCCAGAGGCAGCAGAGGGAGGGATTATCTCCAGGGAAAAAGAGATGTAGTAGGGAAGGGAGGAAGGCTCCCATGCCAGACCCTGTGACTCCCTTCACACCCAGGTGCTTTGGAACAATAGCAGATTCCCCTGGATCACAGCAGGCATTGTGTGGCACTGAGGTAGAAACCAAAGGGAAAAGGGGAAAATAAGTGCTACGGTTGCAAAGCCAGCCTCCTGTTCTTGCCACTCTGAACTCTTCTGACAATAGATACCTTCATTAAGAAAATGAGCTTCCATTCCACTCTTCCCCACTGATGAGCAATATGGTCTCCCCGTTCCTTTCTGCTCAGCCACATGGAGTTTCCTTCCTCTCTCTCTTCATTTGACTCTTTATGGATGTAGCAAAAGTATAAGCCTGGTTCTTTAAAAGTATTTTGTTTTCAGAAAGCATATTTTCTAACCTCATTTATTCTCACTCCTTTCTTTGATGGTTCCTTTCAGAAAGGAATTCACTGTTGCTCAGTAAGTACCTTTGCAAAAAAGGCAAGTGTATTGGCCCAGAAGCACTTGTCCATCCAATGTCTGCTTGAGACTACGCACATGTCCCATCAGCTTCTTAGGGGACAGTGTTTCTTAGGGGAGTAAAAACAATGTCAATGGACAAGAAAGTAATTAATTTGATTGAAATTCTGCTTTGTGGTGCGCAAGATTTGCAGAAATGGCAATCCATGGGATAGGAGTTATCTAACTAAAAGGCTTGCACTCTTGTCATGCGTGTAAATATTTGACAAGTGGGACCCGGCACTCTCTTTAGGAAGATGTACACCACCTGCAGAGCATACCCAAAGGTTACCACCTCGCATGCATTCGCTTGCCAGTATTTTCTAATGAGCAGCCGGACAGCTATGTCTTCTTCAGCTGCTACGGCAATGTCGTCTGTCTGTAGCTCATGCAATGTAGGAATTCGTGCTTTGCAGTAAGATTATGTGGCTGCAGTCCTGCATCCAGCAAGTGTGTTCATCCATGAAAAAGCACATTCCAGCCTATGGCTTTTAGTGTTTTCCAACTGTCTTGGCATTTCAAGCGCTTCTTAAACAGGGATGTTCAGAATAAATTTATTGCCCTGGGTACATGCAAGTCAGATGCTTGGACGTATAGAGAAAATACTGTGGTTGAGCCGACCTCCTAGGGCTCTGTGACAAGCAATAGCAGCTGTAACATGTCTGCAGAATTTCCTTGTTAGTCCTGTTATGTTGAGGAACCCATAAATATCATGTAGAGAATATCTTGGTCCATCACTGCTGGCATGTGGAAGAATTGCGCTTTATAAATAATACATACGTATAAAATAAATACATCAGTACATGCAAGGCTAACCAAATCACCTAGGTTGACAACTTGAGAAAAGCTCAGAGTCTTATGGATGGATGCCTTGCTTAGCCTATCAATGTAGATCAGCATCCAGAAGCTTCTTATGTATTACTTATGAAGTTGATACGTGCAGTTAGGCCAGAACTGTCTGAATTGACCTCTGGGCCCCTGGATTAAACTAGAAGATTAAAGGCAGAGAGTATGTGAAACATATGATTCTTCTAACGTCTAACCCCACTGTGATGACTTGTTTGGCCAGGCATTTTTTGGATTTGCCCTTCAGAACTGCACTGATTAATACCAAGTAAAAGGGTCGCGGGGTGCTATGCTACAGATGCAGGAGCCGTGTACTTTTGTGTGTGTTGTGTAGGAGTAGCCCCCTAATTATGCAGACTTCCTCGGTGAATGATGAAGCTGAGCGAAGCAGATAGTCATTGCTGTTTATAAACTCCTTAAATGAGAGATTCTCTTTTTTTTTTTTTCTGTACAAGTATTCTGCTTGCTAGAGAGGAATAGCTGTTAAAAGATAATAAGGGATATGTTCATTTTCCAGCATTTTAAATCACGTGGGTTGCATGATCTCCTTGATTTGAATTCTAGTATCAGGCGCACAGAAAGCCCAATGTAAAGCTGACAAAATGACCAGTTAAAAAAGAAAACACACACAAAATAGTTTTGTCTTTAATATTGCATTGCTGGATTTTCCAGTGTTTTAAATGAAAAATATATGTAGTTAGTTCCATGTTGACAATGTCCTTGAGGATTTGACAGTGAGATTTTCCAGCAGTTGCTCTTCGTTAGAATCCTGGTGGTGTTTAATAAGGCAGCCGAACTGCTGGCACCTTCGGTTCTTGTTTGTTCTCCGAGGGCTCGGGGCTGCTGCAGTAAGCACATCGACCAGGGCTGATCATTACAAGGGCGTACGCCACCATGAATAAAAATGTCACACGTTTTCCCATCTCACAGCAGTACAAAATGTCAGTCCTGTCAAACAGACATTGCAGGTAGCAGTGAGCAGTCAGTACAAATTGGGAAGCCGAATATTCCCCCAGCTTTCTGATATTCTTCATTTGAAGCAGAAGAAAAACAGTTGTTAACCTATTAGCTGTGATTTTAAACTCTGCTGAGATAGTAGATGGATAGACTTTAAACACATGGGGATAAATATATTCCTGGGGGCTGGGATTTTTTTGCAACATGCCTCCATCCATGTATGTTAAGAAACAGATAGAATGAAAACAAGCCACTACAAAATAGACCTCATTTTGGTAGAACTCCTTTGGAAATTTGAACATCATCTCAATGAGATTCTCTCTCAAATCCTTCCCTGTTTTATCTCTGCAAGTAGTTCTGCAAAAAAACCCCAACAACCCTCCTTGCTGTTTTGCTAGTAATTCAGAAAGGGCATGGTTCAATGAGTTAGGGGAGTTTTCTTTCATGGTCCTTTCATCATGCAGTAACGTAACGGATCATCATGATTTTATGCTCTCTCTGTACAAATGAAAGTTATGCTGCTTTCGGGCTAAGGCATCTCATGCAATGTAGCGTCCATGGGATATATTATTTTCTGGGCATTAGACATGCCTTATTACCATGAACACACCTGTGTGTTCACCGAGTTATCTGTCTAGGACTGAGGTGTGATTATTGTCAGGATTCTGCTGTTACTGCAGGGTCCAGAAAAAATCTGATGCAAAAGATGAGGTGCAAAGGAGGTGATAAAATATCAAAGAAATAACAAAAATGGTACTAAGTCACCAGTGGTTGCCCTAAGGGACAAGGAGAGCAGGTAAAATGGGCTGCAGTGGTCTATGTAAAAGTGAGTATCTCAAAGAAATTTATGTAGAAGTCCATTCTGTAAGTAGAAATTTCTTTGCTTTTTCTCAGATACCTTCTCAGAACAAAAAAATGGTGTACACATTTAAGCTAGTGAATCGTTGCAAATTACCCCCTTACCCAACCGGCATTGATTGCTGAAGCAAATTGCAAAAGGAAAGCTCAACAAGGGACACTCGTGTCAAACACTACAAAACAGAACAGAGTGGTTGGGAAGTGGATTAAAAGAATGCTGGGGTCCCTTCCAACCCCTACCATTCTGTGTTTCTGTGATTTAGCTGTCTGCATATGATTCTTAGAGTCATCTAAGGCCTCACTACATACAAACAAAATAGGAAACAAAATGCGTGAGGCTTTTTTGGACCAGAATGACACTAAATTGTATTAAATATTTTGTGTTCTGTGGGCATCTGTTTCCTATGGGAAGAGATAGCTACTACATAGAGCTTAACTTACATTGGTTTTCAAACCATGGTCTGCAGGCACCTGGGAACTGTGCCAGGTAAATAAGAGGCTGTTGACAGTCATCTCCTTTGGAAAATGTCAGGAGTCTTCAAACTGCAAAGTGTTGAATAACATCAGTTTAATACAGTCAGGGTTGGTTTTTTTTACAGTGTTTTAGAAGAACTGAATGTGCGTATAGATGGGAGGAGGTCAGGGTTTATTTTCAACTGCACAGCAGATAAAAAGTGAAATGGAAGAGCTAAGTGGCCACAATCTCAAACTGTATTGATATCATCTTTTGTGGGTTTTGTACCTCTTGTTTGCGTAGTATATGAACTTCCCTGTCACTGGAGCTAGGAAGAAATCATAGGTCTCGACAGGTCTTTAAACCACAGATACCATTATAAGTTAACCACTGCTACAGACTGTTCCTCCCATCAACATCATAAGAATTCACGGTACTTGGGGCATGGCCTGAATATGTGTCTGCTCAACACTTACTGCACACACAGAAAAATATATCCATCTAATTCTCAAAATTCTTCCTTTTTCCTGTAATTGCAGGCAAATGAAATAAAATACCATTCAATTCTGCAGCCAAGGGGTTTATTATTTAAGCCATGTGTTTTTAGAATAGCCTCAGTTATAAACAATAATAATCCACAGTAGTGTAACCTATGGTTTAGGATTTTCTGTTCCTGGCACTCTTCCATAACCAGCAGACTGTAAGATGTAGCTGAGTCCTATTTGCTTCATCCTGGTGGAACCTTTTAACTTGACAAGATAGACATGATCTTGATACCATGCTCCTGCTTTCATTCTTGGTTTTAGGAGAGATCTGCATCTGGTTAGTACCATGTAGGTCCTAGATGTAAAGCAAACTGTGGTATGTTGTACATTATAGTATTTAATATTTTTAAAAGTTAGATATTCTGGGATTATTTACACAGTATGAGATTAGTAGATGGACATTATCAACGCTGCCAAATGAGGATGAGTTATCAGTGCTCTGTGTCTAGAGGCACCATAAAAAGATATTTTTTACCCTTGATTAGGAAGGACAGAGTTTGTCTCAGCCAGGAGACAGAGAAAGCAAAGGTAGACTTTGAGAAAACCCTTTTCTTCCCCTTTAATAAAGAGTGAGTTTCCTCTCAGTGGCTTTGGGATGGACCATGCATCTTTGGCACTATCCCATGACACCAGATATGACTGCAATAAAGATCCTTATTCAGTATTAGGGAAAACAGGAGAGTAGAGGCACCTGCTTTTCATTTCCTTCTCTTACTATCTCTCTGTTATGGAACAGAAGAGTCCTGGCTAGAAAGGTAAGGAAATAGTTCTTGTTTTTATCATTAAACTAATCAGAGTGTTTAATTGTGGCAGTCTCTGCCCCTTTCATAAATTCTTGGCACAGCTATAAGCATCGCTACATTTTTGCCAGATTCATTCTACCTTCCCAACCTACAAATAGGGCTCAAAGAATGAGGCATCCCTTAAAACATGGAGATTATTTTTATCACAGGACCCAGCAGGTTTCTGTTGAAGTATTTTAGAGTGTAAATTAAAAATATATGCTGTAAAGCATGCACAGTTCTTGTTATCCAAGTTTGTGAGCTGTACATATGGGAGTATGTAAAAAGTAGTGTGCGCACTGTGCAGGGATCTGGATGGATAATAAAACAGCTGCCTCATAGATTCCATCTGCTTTCTATACTGAATCTTTTTAGGTACCGTACATTTTTCAGTGTTGTTATCTTCTCCTTTTTTTTTTTTTTTTATTTTTATTGAGTGTTTGGTTGAGGTCCAGCCTGTTCTTCCATCGTCAGCACTTACAGATCTTTTGCAGCATGATGTGTTTGAGCAGGGATACTCAGGACAGTGCATCTCTCTCCCACATCGCATTGCCTTTAGAACATACTAGCGGCTTTTAAACCTGTCCTGAATTTCTTAAGGAAATAAGATATTCATGTAGAAAAGCTTTGCTTCGAAAATTATTAAAAACACCCCTCACTACTAATTGTGAAAGAGAAACACTTCCTTCTACACGTACAAACAAACCAGTTTTCATCTATTTGTGTTTCCTTTATGCATTTTTTCTAGTTGCACTTGTTGCTGCATATGAAATATCACCTCTAATTTACTCATAAAGGCTCTTGTTTTGAATACCACTTCAAAAAAAATCTCAACAGACATCCACAATTAGTTTGAGATAATATTCTGCTTACGAGCTGTTACTTCACAGACCAAAAAAGATTTTTTAGTAGTGTTTTCTCTAGTATAAAAAAAACCTAAATAGCTGTATTGTGAAAGCTCCTTGGATATATAATAGCTACTTTATGAGATGTGGGATCTATAATTTTTAAATAGAGTTTTTACAGTGTAAAAATGAATATAAGATTTTTCTTCCTCCAGCATCTCCTAGCTTAAAATCACTTGTCTGATAATTAGTAAAACAGAGTTAGATCTGCAGTCATAAAATTTGCTTTCTGCAAAATTTCTGTCTTGTTGCTTCAGAAGTATTTAGAACAGGGCAATTAAGAAAATATCTAGAGTAAAAAGGTATGCTGGTAAACAGCTATTGGTAAGAAAGTGCTAATTCAGACATTTCTCCCCTTCATAGAAAAAACTATAGTATATACATTTAGGAACATTCCTAGAATAGCAATTTAGCAGCTTTTAGCAATGTAGCCATGTGCTGTTTTGTACCTGTTCATCCTTACAGCACAGGTAATTAAGTTGATATTCCAACACAGCTTCCCCTGCTGACCTTTTAGAAAAAACGTGTTTTGCTGCATTAACAAATTAACTTCAATCAGTGGCTTTTCCAGTAAATATGTTCTTCATATAGTATGAATATACTTGCTTATCCCATTCTGGTGACAGATATTAACATCAACATTAAAAATTAAGCTCTGATAAAGGGCAGAGAACTGTTATCTCCTGGTGGGCCTCCCCATCAGTTACTCCTCACCACCCTTTGCCTATTCTGTTCTGTGCTTGACAACACTGATTTCAGCCAAACTATTTCCCTGTCCATATTTAATGGAGAGAACACGCTGCTGTTAATATGTAGTTTTGTCTTACCATTCTATTCAGATCTCTTTAGGGTTCACAAATGTAGTATGGGGTGCGATACATACAGGACCTCAAAGTGAACTTTGTTTGTGGTAGCGCTTCAGTGGATAAGATAAATGTGAATCTGAGTGTTGGATTTGAGTGCGATGTTACAAGTACTGAGGTCACAGTTCTGAGAGTTAACACGACGCCTATTTAAAAGTCCAAGAGACGCAAAAGTTTCTACACCTTTAATCTTTTCCCAAAGCAGCATTTGTACGTGTCTTTATTGTGGAAACACATAGAATTATTTTTTGATCAGAGATGAAAGCTAAATCATATGTGATATTTAAATCTCAGCTGGAAAAAATAATCCAGTGACAGAATAAGGATATGAAAGTATTAGCTCCTGCAAAGGAATAGTTTAGTGTTACTGAGTAGATCTGCCTGTAACCATCACCCAAAGAAAACTCTCTCTTTGATCAGCAGCATCAGGAAGTGTCTGATGGAGGCCCTTTGTGTACCAATGCCAATGGGCTATGTGTTCTGCTTTGCCAAACCCCTTTCTTCACCCCAGTGTTTGCAGTTAACTCAGCCATTGTGTGCAGTTTAGTATTAACCTTTTCCGTGTTAGACCTGGACTCCGGGACCCATTGGTATCCCTCAGCGGGGTGGGTGGGTACAAGGAGCTGCCTTTAGCCCAGCTCTGGGGAGCATTGTGGGGCTGTGCCATGCCTGCGCTGCTCTGGGAGCAGATACAGTGTATGCCTGCGCTGCCCCTATCCTTGAAAATTAAACTTCAGCATTTGTTTGTCTGCTTGTTCGGAAAGCACCGCTGGGATCTCATTTTAGGAGGGTACTTGGCTGAGTTAGAACTCTTTTCCTGCACCAGACCTGCTTCCCACCCCTCTGCAGTTTGTCAGAGCATTACGTGCTCTGTGTGCTGACCTGCATATAAACAGAAACCTAATATGAGAGAAATCCCACCTCTGGTATGTACACCAAATAACTGCTTCTAGATGTTGCATCAGGAATATGGCATATATCTGTGGGACTACTTTCTTCACATAGTTTTTATGCAGTACTTTGCTTATTTGCCTGGGAGTCCCACTGTCTTCTCCTCACCTGATTTTTCATTTCAGCTTGAAATTCTTGGCTTACACATGAATATATAGGGTAATTTTTATTTTCACTGACATAGAACTAAAATGATACTTGCACAAAATGTGCCTTAGCCTTGTTCTAGCCTTGGGCAAACTAGAGCATTCTGTCTGAAGTCTTCCTATGATCTACAGAAAGAAAAAAAACTTCTTCCTTTTCCTTCCCTCCGTCCTTCCTTCCTTTTCCATCTAACTGAATTCTGCATTACAGAACCTTGACCAAAAATGAGCCAGTTGAAACTTTTGCTGGAATGGATCAGTGCTGCTTCTTGTATAGACCCCCCTTGTGTATCCTGTGCCTTGTCCAGTATCTTGCCACTTGCAGAGAAAAGTACCAGCTCTTACAGAGGAGAAATAAGAAACTTTTCTGTGGGTAGACGCAGAATTTTAACTGCTCTCTGAGGAAAGCTTCTCAAGATGCTGATGCAACAGATGACAGTGAAAAAGTAGCTATCCACCCTTTCCTTCACTGGCAATCTTGTAGCAAGGTCATGAATTTGAATGATGATTTATTTTTTTTAAGGGTAGATCCATAAAGGGTTTAAATTATGAGTCTTCAAAGCTATGGATTATCAGTAAATTGTGGCTGGAATTCAAGATGTCAGTCTGTGTGGCATTGATTTGCCGTGTGATAACTTCAGAAGGGAAGAGGAGAGGAGAGTTCAGTCAATGAAAAGGTAAGCTGGGAAGAGCAGAAGGATGAATCAATGCTAATACCAACAGAAAGCTTAGTAAAAAGGAAGAGAATGCTGGGACGAGGTGACTGCAGGTATGACATCACACTTGAGCTTATGATTTTATATTGTGTTAAAAAAAGTCTATCTGAATCACAAATAAATAAGAATTTTTTTTTTTTTTTTTTAAATCTATGTCACTTCACAATCCCTAAATAAAATGGAAGCTAAGGTAACCTCAGTAAATGTAGATAACTCATGTGTGAGTCGTAAACCCTGAGAAATTCTGTCTTCAGTAGTCCTTGGTCCTGGAGTTGAGTAATTAAATGAGAATCACAGCTCGTATTTAAGAAGAGCTTTTGGCCCTGTTGAAATGAGAGAAAAATGGAAAGCAGCATGGACTTAGACTTACCACTCAGAGACCAAAAGGAGAAAAAAAAAATGTATATAGAGTTTTGAGTTGTAAGCCAACATCATGATATTTTAAGGTATCACTTGTAGTTGTTGGCCAATTAGGACTAGCAGGAGTAAAATATTAGTGGTGTGTGTGGTTTGGCTACAAGCACGGAGTATGCAATGAGAGGGCAGCCCTGTTACACTCCTCCACATTGTACTGGAATATCTAATGCCGTTGCTCTCGTGTGCTCTCTGAGTGGGGATGTCACATTAGTAATTCAGCTGAAAAGGGTGCCAATATTGGTGAATCTTTTAACACAAAACGTAGTTTTCAGATACCCCCAAATATTTTAAAACTTGATTTTATTGCTGTTGTCTCATCAAACAGTGACGTGGGAGATAATTAACAAATCCTGCCACACGTTTTCTCAGCGAGTACGTGGGTGGGTGAGTAACGTTCAGTTGTACATGTCCTTGCAGTGACTATAATCAATGTATTGACCATCTCGCCAGGAGGTAATCCTCAGCTACTGTGTTTTCTCTCCGTCTTGCTCTCCGAAGGGCCTGCCTTTGTCACACTTTTTTCAGAAACTTTAATCATACTGCATTGGTTCATCAGCTATTGCTGTTGATGCTACGGTCTTGCAGTGTTTCCTCAAAAATTATCCTGGTTTTTGCTATAGAAAGGAAAAACTGATTACCAAATGAAAGAAGTTTCCAGGGCTGTAGTATGATGTTTGGAACAAAAAGCCATGTTCAGTGATATGAACTAATACTGAAGAAATTATAACATCAACATGTTAAGTAACACCTCTTATATCAATAAAAACCTATTTGTCCAGAATTAAGATAATAATGGAAAATAAATAGTACTCAAGACACTGCTCGACATGGCTTTAGGAAAATTCCCCACCTAAATAACCTACTTGAGAACTTTCTAGTGTAGAAATGTTCACAATTTCTAGGTAAGTAAAAGAGAAGAAATAACAAAGGGAAGCATATATGCAGGTGGCGTAAAAAAATTGGAAAAAAAATAGTAATTACATCTTGTTTTTCTGCTTCATCAAATACTTTGCTTAAGTTGCTAGGTGGTATGTGGATGTCTTTTAAGTAACTAGAAAAGTGCAAATTTTAGATTTTTCAGCTGTTCCATTATGCTTCTGAAACATAATGGAAAATAAGTATGCTATGTCACATAACAGAAGTTAAATATATTTTAAGATTGTGCTGTCAGCCCAAGCAGATAAGATGGGAAGATACAGAGCAGCATAACTCAACTTCCATAACTGAACTGAGTAATATAAGGTACAGAAGAGAAGCAGCTCGGTAGGGCTAACGGCAGCCACCTCAGCTCGGCACCCTGTCATTTCTGTCTTTGTTCTCTTTGTTTTCATGCTTGCTTTCTTGGAAAACACAGAGGGAAGCTATCACATGGAATAATTCTGGCCTCAGCTCTCCATCCCAAGTGTCCTTTTTTTTTTTTCCCTCACCCACCCCAAAAAGCTGAGCCAAGTCCATGTGTGCAGTCTGGCACTCCTTCGTTGAGAACACAAGTAAGGAGACGTGAACCAATGGATGCAAAGAAGTAATTTAATGGGAAATTTCAAAGAAAAGTCTGAAGAGGTGCAAGAAGAGAATGAAAATGGTGTGAAAAAGGGTAGGCTGGAGTTGTACTATTACACAGTGTGAGGGTAGTTGAGAGAAAATGTCAATCTAGAATAAAGGCTGTGCTAGTAAGAAGTTAAGAACTGGAATCTCTTTTTGAGAGAAATATAGTAATACGTGTAAGCTTTCTTTTTCTGTCTGAAGAAGCTGACTCCCACTGCCAGTTCCTATTCCTTCTCCATACGGCGGAGGGGATTTGTCGCTGGAAGGCATGGCAGGCTGGGGCAGTGGTGCAGGCGGCGGCTGGTGGTTCCCCTGTACTCCCCACTGAGGGCTCTGCTTCCCCTGGAAGTGCTAATGCGGGTACACAAGCTGCCACAGGAAGGAAGGACGTTAACTTTAATCTTGTTCTCAAAGTTGTACTTCAGGATGGTTTTATTTAGAATCTCGTTAATTGTCAGTGGATTCCTTGTCTAACAGACTATACCTTAAGATGCCATCTGTGTGAGGAGAGTGGTGCTGCTGGCTCAGTGAAAAGCAACTGGATTGGAATAGCTCCAGTGCTGTTACAAAGCAATGAGTTGGCCAACTGCTAATTTAAAAAATGAGATACAGAAATAGGGATCTTAATGCACTGTTCTGTCTTCATTAGAACTGTTGGTGATGGGGCTTTTAGTTTTCTTTACAATGACAGCACACACTTTGCTCTAGGCAATACATTCAAACCTTGATCCAGGACAGTGTCTAACCACGTGCTTGTCTTTAACTGTATGGAAAGTTTAATTGACTTAGGGTTTTTTCCCATGCTCTTAAATGGCTTTGCTGGTTTAAGGACTTTACTGTAAGTTTTCACAAGCATTAAAATAATTCTTGAGACTTTAGTGAAAGCTTTTTTGAATAACCTACTTTGCAGGATGTTTTGCTTTTGCATAAATAGAACACTTGGACCTAGAGGTTCAAGAATCCACCTTGAGCGTCTTTGTTGGCTCAGTAAAAGTTGGATGGTCCGGCCTGGAGTGCTGGTCGTGCTGCCTTTGGTTTAACATAAGCTTTGTTAAGCCTACGTCAACGGGCAGATGTAGCCACTTTTCCTATGGTGGCACTTGGTAGGTCATGAGGTTTGTCACTGCTTTGGGAGGGGGGGAAAAATAAAAGAAAGAAATGAAAAATTGCATTTTGTGAGGTGAGTATGATGTTAAGGTAAATCACGTGTTGTCATCCACTCATACTGCTTTTGCCACAAAATCAGAGGTGTTTTCGTGTAGGTGACTATTTAATTTAGTTTCCACTTTGATACAGCAGCAAAGACTCCGTCCACCTCGGCCACCGCCTCCAAAGATACAGCGTTCATCTAGGCCCGTGAGTAGTTGGTAGTTTTGTTTCACTGCCACAGCTTAACACTGCCTGAATTACGCACTTAGTAGCATTACTAAACCTCGGTAGTTTGGATTGTCAAACTTTGCAAAAAAGCAATGTGTGAATTATGCTCCTAAACTCCCTTCTTCTCTGCTGTGGCACAGCCCTGGGACCTGCGTTTATTCTGCTTTTCTTTGACGAGTTCTGCAGCTTTCAGTCAGTTCTGCAGGTAACTGATGCTGCTGTTGCAACAGTTGTTTTTACTTTTGCGGTGATTTCTTAAACAAAAAGTCTTGCTAGGCTGGCATAAGTTTTTAGCCAGTGAGCTTTTGAAGACTTGCACTAAACTCAAATATGAAAGGAAGCAGAAGTCTGAAGAGAAAGTATTTATTCTCTGCAAGTTATGCTTTAAATTAATTTGGGACACTTAATTTTTCTCCATGGAATAGATGAGTGAATACACGTGAAGAAAGCGAAGTCTATATTTGGGCGGTAGAACATTAGTACCGCATTATGGATGATACACATATATACTTTATGTTCATTTACAATGCAAGCTGGGACTTTATGTAATTACATCGAATAAAAAATGTAGGCACGGCATGCTGACCAGAGGAAGTGACTCTTCCACAGAAGAACTACACAGAAATTATTCTCAGTGCAGTACCCAGACTGTATCAGGCAGGGATGCCTTATCTCAGCACTTCTGCATTCAAAACGCTAACTGTAGGACAATTGTTAGATATTCACTATGCCAGATGGCTTTAAAACTGGAGACTGTGCTGGATCTGCACTGGAAAAGTGGTAACAGTTTAGAAGGGGTGTTGTTTTTTGCAACAGCCTTGGAAGATACTTATTTCTATTCAGGACTCTTGCTTTATGAATATAATTCCCCCAAAAGGCAAATACATCTTACTCTTGCTTCCTTGTACGTGTACATGCATAAGAAAGAGAGATGCAAGTTTTCAAATCTAATCTTGCTAAAACTTGTTAAAAGTATGTTTCAGATGAGCAGGCAACTGGTTAACAAGTGCACTTGGGTGTGTGTTAACTCTTGATCTTTGGTGCATGTTCCTGTGTTACATTTCAATAGCATGTGTTTCTTCTCCTCCTCTCTTTAACTCTGGGTGTTAAGCTAAACAGAGCCATTTTTATGGATTCCTGCTCTGAAGATTTCTGTTTTCTGTGTTTAAAAGGTAGCATTGACTATGCTTATATGTGTTTTCTTAAACGTAATTGATACGGGAGGCCTTCCCAGGCACATTACAGTAGGAATGAACTTTCTGTGGTGCTCTGGGTTCCCACAGTGCGTCGTAGCCCTCTTGGTTTGTGTTTGGCAGGTGTATGAGGGCATGGTGCGATTCCTTGGTACTAAAGTTGCTAAACAGTAATGTTCAGATTGAGTAATTTATTACATCAAAGTCTTGCTAAGCCCGTTTAATCTCCCAGCTGTAGTGCATTAATAGTCCTCACTTAAATGTGTTTGTGTCAACTGTCTTTGCTCCCAATGTGATTGATAAAAGGTTGGAAATGTAATAATAAAAGCTCCTGTTGCATTCATCTAGCTGTGTCAATAAGTGGAACAGAAATGCTTCATTCATCAAGAGGAAATTCAAGATAAATGTAAATGATTATAATCACTCCCAAAAATATGCTTGTACCAAATATACATAAATTTGTTGTTGTTCAGAACTGTTATTTGGCTTTTAATAGTTGAAACACATTTTTGTGTGTGTAAATAATACTTTGTGCAGGCTGTTTTTTCCCTCTCCTAGTCTTGGCATATATTACAGAGGGGGGTATTGGCAAGTAATTTCCCCTAGCCTTCTACAGCAAGCACTGAATGAGGAGACCAGCTCCCTCTGCTCTTCCAACCAAGTCCACATAATACCAGAATTCCTGAGAAATACTTACTGTTTTCAGGATGTGTCTGTTATGAGGAGGAATCCATGGGCACTACTCCTTGCAATATGAGTCATTACTAATAATAAAAACAAAAACACAGACCGAAGAAAGGTTAAGGAAGCAGAACAGATATGTTCTTTACATTCTGCTGGTTTGGAAATGAGTTGTGGCAGTATTATGAAAGAGAGAGGGTTGTTGCTTATAATTAATAGAGATGTTTGCATTAATATTGGCTGTTTGGAAACTTCATTCAATTAGAAAAAGTTAAAATATAATAATTATGCATAAAGTTGATGGGGACAGTAATAAGCACATTTAACCCTTCTGTACTGGATGTTTACCTTTATTCTTTTGGCTGTGTGCTCATGTAATTGGATTTCCTTCATACTTTTGCATTTGATAAGCATTTAACCATGCCTATTTGGCTACATAAGGCTCAAAATCCAGCAAGGAACTGGCTTGATTCCTGGCTTTTCCCTGCAGTCCCCCATGAACAATGCTCTAAATCCTACTTAGCATGTCACCCTGCACTTCACTGGTCTGGTGGCCCCTGGAGCCATCCAAAACTCTCATCTCTCTCCCTCATCACCCGGGGTACCACCCAAAAGGTGAAAGTGTTCACAGCATGATGACAGGCCAGCTTTACACATCATCTTCCAGCTCAGATTTAATTAAACAGGTTTCTTTCTTCCTCTCTTTTCCTCTTTCTCCTTCTCGCTCTTTTCTCCCCCTGGTTCCTCTTGCTGCTCGCCCCCCTCTCTCGCACGCACTCGCTCTCTCTTGCTTGCTCGCTCTCTCTGTTTTATCAACCCTAATGAAGCAGTATTCTTCATCGATCCTGCTGATTGCCAGCCCATTCCTTTTGTTTGTTGGCACCGAGCCATTCAGCCGCACTCTGACAGCTCAGCTCGTCTAATTAGCTCTGTTGTTCTTTTCCCCATGTTTCACCACGTTGCAAGTTCAGTTGAAGTTGCCACAAACTTAATCCTTCCATTCCTGCCATAAATTCACATTCTTAAGCCGTCTTTATTGTAGAGAGGAGCAGCCTTGTGTGGGGACTGATCTTTAAGACCTTAACATCTGACCTTTTTATAAGCCCTTTTTCCTAAGAAATAGTGGCAATACATCTCTGGATTTCTTCATCATATCTGCTGTACACCATTTCCTTTGAAATGAAAATCTTATCTTCTGCATATTGTTGTGTAGTGCAGAAACATGACACACAATTCGGTGGCTTTTTCCTGGCAAGAAAATTTGAGGCTTATGTGCCTGCCAGGGGAAAAAAAAAAAAAGGCCAGAAACACCACCACCCCCAACAAATAATAATTAAAAAAAACCCCAAACAAAACAAAAAACTTGGGTTTGGTGGGGGGAAATCTGCATCTGTTCTATCATTGCAAACAAATTTGTCAGTCATACAAAGAGCACTTAGGTTTTGGGGCTCTAACAGCTTCCTTTGGATCGGGGCTGTTAAGGGAGCAGAAGCCCAGGGAGGGCAGAAGTTGAGCTGTATTCAGGGCTTTGGGGGTTTCTGTTGAAACCCGCATTCAGCTAAGCCAACAAATCAGACTCCATTTCGGGCAAGGTAGTACTTTCTTAAAAAATGGAAAGCTTGTTTGTACAGCCTGACCCCAGTGCTGCAAATGCTCATTCCCACGTTTGGCTCACGGGGCTGAGTTCATCAAGAGGATCGCTCACACTAGAGGCAGGCACATGCAGAAACTGCCCAGATAGTGATCACGTGCTTATTCCTTTCCGTGAAGTAAAGCTTGTTTGCTTGTGGAGTTAATGCAAGTAGATTCAGCCTGATTTCTGAACATTAGAAGGTGATGGATATGCTATTTAAGATTGGTTTGGCAGCAGCAGCATCTTCCATAGAAAAGCTTTGGATTTTATTACAGATGACAAAAGATACATAACATCGGGAGTGATAATGATAATACGTCTGGCAAGGGTTTCTGTTCAGCTGCTGAAAGGAAGCAATTTTTTAATGAAGAATAAGCTACGTTTTTCATGTTATAACATTTATTCTAAGTATAAATTTTTTAGTGCTCCCTCACACAGACGTCGTCACTCGAGAAGCTGGGTTCCAATGAACAAGTGGACAAAAGGATCACAATGTCAGAGCTGAATTCCGCTTTCCAATATAATGTACAGCCACACACAGGATTTTGAATTTTACTCAATCAACTAACTGTACAAGCTCACATTTAGGGACTCTTATCAGAAATATAGTTTGTACCAAACAGGAGAGTGGAACAAATTTTTGTTGGTTTGCTAATGGCTAACAGTCAGTGACAAACATTATATGCTATTCAAATTTATTTGCTATTCAAAAACATGGGGTTTTTTTGTCCTTAAGCAAATCCCTGTAGTTTATATTCCTACTTTATATTCATTTGTATATCTATATTCATTTGTAACATTGTTGTGTCCCAAAAAGAAAAAGAAGTTTAAAACCAGTTCTGAACAGAAAATACCTTTAAGATAATGGTGGTCATGTGAATTTTGTTATTTGTGTCTGTTGTTTGATCAACTTGAGGTACTTGATGAAATGTCTTCTGTATGTGTGTATGTAATAGGTTCGCCCGCCAAGACCTCACGTTGTTAAGAGACCCAAGAGCAATATTGCTGTGGAAGGACGAAGGACTTCAGTTTCCAGTCCAGAACAGTAAGTACTTTGCTGCTCTGCTTCTCTCTGCTTGCGTCAACAAACAGTGTGTTCAGAACTGGAACTAGCCAAAGGAGAAATTAAAAAATACTACAGACCCAAGTAATGTTTTAACTAAGAAAAAAAAAAAAAAGGTTTTTAATTTTTATAAAATTCTAGAGGAAAAAGCAAGAAAACCAAAGTTTGTTTATTGGGAAATTCTGCTTTGCCAAGTTAGACATAATCTGATCAGCCTGTTTAGTGAAAGTTTTCAGGTTTTGGAGCTTTGTTTATTTCTTTGTTGTTTTGTTTTGAAATATGCTTTAAATGAAATTGTTAGCCACATCCCTGCAAATCCACTGTTCTTGCCAGGATTTGCCTGAAAGGTGTGTAATTGTTTGTTTTATAGTGATGGCACTAAGGGTTGTGTCTCATGCTTGTTAGCGTCCCATTAACAGAAGGTCTGTAGTGATCTCTGTAGTGAAGGCTTGTAGAGCTTAACTGTTTGCATAGTACTAGCAAATTTATCATCTCTTTAGATTTGACTATAAAGTAAACAGGGGTAATTAATGTTCAAATAAGTTGTACTGCTGTAGCTTACTGCTAGTGCATAAAATGTGTTGGTTTCCAACATCTCTCTCATTCATATGAACAGTATATTCTGTTACCTTGGAGGGATTTTTTCAAATAGTTTCATGAATGTCACATATTAAAGTACTTTTTACAAAGAAGACAATACTGTGTATTGTTGCAGGTATTCTTAAAGCGTTGCCATAGTTGAGTTAAACAACAGACCATCAAGTGAAAACCTAAAAAGAGAATGGATATATTGAACCTTACCAACATAGCCCGAAAGACACTATTGTGGGTGACAAATATATGTGTAGGCTGCATCAGTATGCCTTTTGGATTTAAAATTATTTGGATTCTTCAGAGTGTACCTACTTCAACAGTTCAAAAGTACGAGAGATTCAAGAGCACTAAGTTCTGACTGGATACAGAGGCTGGTATTAGCTGCACTTGGTCAGGGTTGGAATAAGCTGGTTGCCTCCTCTCAGTTCAGAATTTGGGAATCTCAAGAATTTAAGAATCTCAAGAACTGCCTGGGGCAGTTGGTCTTAGAAGGTGGTGTGAAAAACGTGGTTAGAGTAGGGACAGAGCTGCTCTGGCGCTCCAGAGGAGACCACTGAGCAGCGGGGTAAGAAAGCAGGCACAGAGCCAGGATACGTTTTCCATGTCCTGTGGCAAGATCAAGCTGGTATTCCCTGCACATGTCCTCAAACAGTGAATGGAGCAGCGATTTACAAATGCCCAGCGTTGTGGCCGTGCGGCCCTAGCGTGGGAAGTCTCCTGGGACTGCTCACAGGCTGCAGGCAAAAGACTCGGGGGCTGCAGGACAGTTGCACTGATCTAATCTCAGAGATTCCTTGTCACTCATCTACCTGTGGCATGCAGTAACTGCTTATATCACAGCCACTTCACATGGTTTATGTCCCAGCCTGTGGTGGCTTTATTGTCAGTAAAGTGAAATTCTTCAGCTGATGCCCAAGATTACAGAATATTTGCTGCATCTGAAGATACTAAAATCCCATAAAAAGAGAAGCGGTTGGTTTCTTTGACCACACCTTTTCCCCACACGTGTACCAGTGCCCTGTCACCGCTGTTGCAGGGCGAGAGAGGTAGCATTTTCCCAGCCACAGAATCACAGAATCCTAGAATGGTTCCAGTTGGAAGGGATCATCCAGTGCCACCCCCTGCCCTGGGCAGGGACACCTCCCACTAGACCAGGCTGCTCAAAGCCCCATCCAGCCTGGCCTTGGATGGGGAGGTAGAAGCCACTCTAGGATGGGCAGATACTCTGGCTTCTAGCTAAAATGAATGGTCACTTTTAATTTCTACAGGATTATTTATCCATTTTATAGTGGAATTTGGTTGCCCTCTTGTGGAGTAGATTGCAAATCCTGCAAAAGGGCTTGTGCGGGTACAGAGTGGTAGCTGCCCCTGCACAAAGATTATAGGAACTTTTAAAATAAAAGTTTTTTTCTTAATATATACTATGATGACTCACTGCGTGTAGGTGAAGGATAATTGGGTCAGTTTAACCATTGTGTGTGTTTCCTATGAAGGATTGTGCATATTTGGGTTCAAAAGCTGCTTGACATTCCAGTGTGGCTTACTGCTAACGTGTATTTTCAATTCCTGACAGTTTCACAACAGAAATAAACATAAAAATGAATGATAAACATAATATTTATACTAATGCTAGTAATATATTGAATTACAATTATTATTTTACTTGATTTTAATTTATTGCTGTTAATTTTAGCGAGTCTTTACAATTCAGCTGCTTTCATGGGGTAAAGTACGGCTGTCGTCAGCTTCAGGTGGCGAAGCAAATTTTGACATAACTACTTCCAGCCAGTTAATTGTAGAATACTGCACTCAACCATATCTCTTCTAAGGTGTCTGGTTAGAACGTTTTAATAAAAACAAGTTGGGGCGGGGGGAGACGGAACACACGAGATGCAACAATGATGACACTGACGCTGCAGTTGTGATTTTGGAAGTACAAGTGAAGGAGATATCTAACCTTGTACTTAACTAAAGCTCAAATAAATGGCTTACCTAAGAAATAACTTGAGGTGAACGCCTTTGCAATAGGTAACGACTCAGTAATCCTGACCTTTTTCCTTCCTGTTTATCTCAAAATGGCATTTTGAATAAAGGAAAAATATTTTTTAGGTAGTAATTAAAGAAAGGATTTTCTTGACATTTTTCACAAACTTGCTTTTTTCTGTCACAGTAAGAAATAATCTTCCTATATTGTTCTGAAATGAAAACATAAAGCCAGGTGTTGTCTCTTTAAAAAATTTGCATTGTTTTCTCTCTCTTGGGCAACACTAAAATGAATGAAAACACCACAATATATAACACGGGTGTTACTTGGTAGTGTTGGAGTGCCCTTATTGCAGGTCAGAGGAGATTCCCCGAAAGCAGCAGCAGTGCTGAGAAGGTGCTTTTCTTAAAGTAAACTTAACCAAAATGTTTAGCGTAATTGCACTGGTTCCAAAACTAATAACTAGCGTGTTACCCCTTTCAGGTGCTCACGTGTGGGGTGTGTCTGTGAGGAGGAGCTTCTGTTCAATGAGAAGTTTCTTTCTATATTTGAAACTAACACTAACTCTTTGGTCTTGAGGGACTTCATGAAGGCTCCAGCGAGGTTTCCCAGGGTCTGTGGCTCATTAGCTCAGACTGTGACTTCTGCAGCCTCCTGGCAGGCAGGAGGGGATGGTCCCCCCGGGGCAGAGCCTCTGCCCAGGCTCACCCTGATGCCCCGGGAGAGCCCTCCCCACGCAGCCTCTGCCCTGTGTCGTCTCTGGGAAGTAAACCGTTCTGTCGGCACCCCTTCAGTTGCTATTGCAACTGAGTAAGAAATGCTCAGTGCATTTCTTATGATATTAGGAAATCTGTATCTTCAGTTACATGAGTTAAATTTTTTTAATGCATGTACCCCCATTGTTTTGGGGGTATATGTGCTCATTTTCTATTCAGTCTTCAATTAAAACACAGGAGGGCAGGAGCAGTGACAAAGAACACCCAAGATGGTTGTTAAACCATCACATTTAGAAGAGCAGGTGGAAGAACTATTGTTTTCCCCATCAAAATTTTCAGTGAAATTTTTTTTCTATTTCAATGTAAAGTGTTTTTGTAATCATTTTATCAATACTTCAAGTTTTATGATGTTTATGATTCTTAAAAATTTGTCATGACATCTAAAATGTATAATTTAAAAAAAAAAAAACACTTTTTTAGTTACAAGATAACAAGAAGAATTTGTAGATGAGAGCTCAGAAAATGCTGGATTGCCACCTGAGGCAATCCCGAACACATGGGACGTGCCTCCTTAAACACAAATTAGCTCGCGGAAATAAGAGGTTGCATTTTTAACAGATAGGCAGTTTTTTGAGAGCTCTCTTTTACACCACAGCAAGATTTCCTATTAAATGCAGAATAGGCTTCCAGAGTGCTCTAGGATCTGTCTTCTCTAAGTACAGACTAGCTGGCTTCCAGGGCATGCAGAGTGGGAGGAAATTAAAATAGGAAATCAGAGGGTCAGGCTCACAATTAACAGCATGTCAAAAGGCTCTTGGGCTGGCTAAACCCATGTCAGTGCTGCAGCAGTTCATTAGGGCTTTCCAGAAGTCGTGTAGGACTTGGTAGAGAAGCTAATGGCTTTCCCTTGTATCCTATGAATGAAAATGGGCTGCAGCTCAACAGTGGGTTATTACACTGAATTCAGTATGAAGTCAGCGTGACGGCTGTGTTAAATGATACAGGCTCATAAAGCACATTAAATCCAGTTGTTGTAACCAGGCTCTCGGAGCTCTGCCACGCAGAATTTGTGTATGGTAAAGGTTGTCCGTGGCATCTCTGCAAGCGAGGATCTCTGCTTCGGAAGAAAGCCCAGCCAGCTCGTACCCGTTTGGCCAGGGCTGGCTGGGATCGGAAGGACAGTGGTGCGGGAGAGAGCAGACGAGACTCGCTGCCTGCGCTTGGGTCCCTCTGCCCTCGCAAAGCTGGTACGCGGTTGTCTGTGTGAAGAGACGTGAGATCTGCCGGGGAAATGGGTGAACAGATCCTTGGTACTGAGCAATGGGACAAACACGTGACAGGATTTTGTCATCCAGCTTGTTCCCGCTTTAAATTCTTTGTTAATGTTTCCAACTCTCTAGAAAATTTGTAAAAAGTTTATAAAAACTATAAAACAGTTACCTGCCTTTACTGGATGTAGTGATCACAAGCTGTTGGTTTTGTGGTTGGATGACTTGCGATAGGAATTTTTTTGTTGTTGTAGTTTCAAATATCCTTTATGCTAATATTTTTGTTTTTCTGGAAATATTCTCCTATGAACATTCACAGTATACAAAGTAAGACTTTAAAAAATCAAATAGATATTTTAATATTCTTGTTAGCTCACACTCGGGTGTACTGAGTGTTCAGAATATGCAGGAAGGAATTCCAGTGGCAGGTCTGTGCTTTGTTCAGATTGAATAGTTACTGGTAATCCCCCAGTCCCAGCTCTCCTATTTCATACTGGCAAGAAAAAGCCCCTGCATCCAAATCCCTCATTCTCTTCATTTTACTGTCTAAGAGGGACAAATTCCTTAATTCCCTAGAGCTGCTGTATAGCTATTCTTTAAAAAAATACATTAATAAAAAAAACCCCTCCCTTAAATTTGGGAAGCCCTTTTTAGGAGAATAACGACAAGAAGTCCATACTACCCCTTTGTACCATAATCTCTGTAATCAGGAAAAAGCAACGTAGTTAACAAAATACGCAAATTTAATTTTCTGGTAACTAAAATATCTTTTAAAATTATTACAGATTTCTCCTTATTAATTCCCATATCCTGTACTCACATTTTCTGTATATATTTTTTCTATCATCTCAAGTACATTTAGGTGTCAATTAAATTTGAAATATCTACATTTGTCAGCATTTCATTTTTGGCCAGTGTGATGTGCTGCTGATTTGTCCATGCATCCTGACACATGAAAAAAGCTCCCGAGATGCAGATCTTCCTCATTAAAAAAGAAACCCGTACTATCATAATGGTACGCAGAGCCATGGAGCGCATCCCCGGCTTTATTGCGCTGTGTTTCTGACATGATATTTAAAAAGGAACAGCCACGGCTGTCAGTACTGTCATATGCTGGTGCTAACCGAAGACATGTTAAACTAAACATTAGAAAGAGATCAGCAAGTCATCTGCATGGGAACTCGGCTAAGAGATTAGGTAGGCAGGAGCTGGTGCAGTCATGTGGAGATGATGAGGGTTGTAGCTGTGACGGACACATCCTTTTTTCCTGGCAGGCTGCCGCGCGCCGGGCTGGCTCTGACCTGCCTCTGCGGAGACAGCTCTTTGTGCGAAACCCCAGCCAGGGGCGGGTGGCAACTGCGGGAGAGTTGCCGAACTGGGTTAATGAGGGAATCGGCACTTTTTTTGGATTCTACTGCCTCAAGCTAATAAAAAATTTAAACTCGGGCAATTTTAGATTGTTCATCCCTTATCTTGGACCAGAATCTCTTACAAAGCACTCCAACGGCGAAACTTAAGTGCTCTCTTTTTTCTAATTACGAGATCCCACTTTCATTTCAGGAGTTTTGCAACAGCAAGAAAACCGGTGCATATTAACCTGCTTTATATTTAATCTTATTTGTGCTGAGCTGCACTGAAGTGCAATTGATGACCTAGCCAACGAGATCCCTTCTTATTTCTTCATAGTTTGTTCCCAGTTTATTTCATATGTGCACACAGCCATGCAACGCGGTTGAATTTAGCGCAGTCTGAAGGCAAACAAAAGGTATCAGAGGCAGTTGCTTTAAGGGCAGCTGCACCAATACATTTGTAATATGCAGTTACCAAACGTGTAGTGTATTGGCAATATACGTGGAAATTCAATATTGCTCTTGATTTCTGGAAATAATTTTAGATTTTCTGGAATCATGTTAATGCTAACTTACTCTCCTAAGATGTGTATATAAGTTTTAAAAAGAAATATTTTTTCAAGTATCTTTGAATTCTGATTTATTTTAGGTGGAGCCATTTGTTAATCTAAATTGAAATTTTTGGATAATAGTCACTTCCTTAAAAAAAAGAAAAGGGATAGGGGGAAAGAAAGTTAAAAAAATTTATAGTAAATTTTTCCTAATGCAGTGGCACCATCTCACTCTGCCTGGATGCCTGTTACAGCAGAAGAGGGCGAAAAGAACCACTGTGCAACAGCTTTAATTGGAGAACCACAGACCACGATTTAACACTATCAGCTGCATGCACTGCCACCACTATTTTAGACTTTTTATTAGTTAGCTCTGACCTGATTGTGAATACATGTTTATTCACAGCGGCAGCTCAGGCCGTCTTGAGCTGCCAGTTCCAGTGTCCAACTTCTCTTTTTTCTGACCTAATCTTTTAGGTTGATTTTCAAAACTTTAATATATAGTTATTTAGTGATGGAGACAAAAAACTGAGAAGAGTGAAGGCTGATTGTGAATTCCAGTGTCACTAGAGATAGTCTGTTAGTATGTCCGTACTATGAAGGCAACAAATCCATTCTTTCTCTTTGTATCCATGCTTTTGGTCCTGTTCTGATTTGTACCAGAAGGTCCATAGCAGTGTGGCATATTTGCGTTGCTCTACGATGTCTGCAGGATCAGGACGTAGCCTTTGTTCCACACAATGAGCCTGATTCTGCTTTCACTGCAGTAACAAATTTTATTTGGGACCTCAGGAGCAGCCAAGTGAGGCTCAACCGTGTACCGCTCTCCGTCACCGTGCATGTGCCATTCACCGGGATATTATCAATGGCATGTGGCTGAGAAAATGAAGATGTTTGGGAGGAGACCTCATTTGGACGGCTAGAAACGATGTTTGCTTTTATGATCCTAGGGATTTCTTTTCCAATGTTCTGATTATCTGGGGAAAAAAAAGAGACCTGTAAATGATGCTGTCTAGAAACATCCAGCAGTGTTCACCAGCCTGTTGTTTGGTCCATGAGACATACAAAGGTGGTTTATGATGCCCTTGGAAAGAGGTTTGTTTCTTTGGTTTTTTTTATTTCCGCTCATGCACACTTAGATATGCCAGAATGCAACTGGAGTGGGGAGAATAAATAAGAAACAATAAATAACTGGTCAAAATTGAGTATATGTTTTATTATATGTGCGTATGGTTTTGGTGGCACAATGCTGTCCTTGAGTTTTAGCAGACTGAAAAGCACTGGGCTATGCTGGAGAGGCCTCTGATGAGTCCTGGTGAATCTTGATGTGCTTTTACTGCTTCAGCTACTTGTGAAGCATTTGTCTTAATATTTAATTGGTGGGAATATATTTTCTGTAAGCTTTTTTGCCATCCAGAGCTTCAGTGTTTCAGAGGGGAATGAACAGCAGCCCTTCCTTCATACTTTACTAAAGATTAGGATATTTTAGCATTACAAATGAGGCAATACTTGCTATTAATTTCTTCATACTCTTCAACCTCTTTGTTCCAGTGTATTTCTGTTTAAGTACCCTGCTCCTCTTCTCTTCCCTCTTCTACTACAGCTGATAGTGCGTTTAATTGTTTAAAGCAGTGATAGCCACCTCTGAAGTTGCTCGGGTGGAAACAGTGAACCTTTGAAGCTTCTACTTTATGCAGAAAAGAGTCATTTACTGGGGGTTTGGTTAAAATGAAGTGGAGCAACTGATAGCTACAATAAATAATAGAAAAAAAATATAAATTCAGCAAGCTTTAAATATTTTTCTTTTCTCCCCCAACCAGTGTATGTTTACGCAGACCTATATAGGCATGCACAGTGAGTTTTAGATTCACTAAAAATTTAGGCATTGTCTTCATTAGGTACAAGAGCAAATCCTGGAGATCTGGCCGCTGTGTGTAAAATGAAGATGATTAATACATTCTTGTCAAAAGTCTGGTGAAATGGTGGTGGCTGGGGTTTTGGGGGTGGGGTTTTTGTTGTTAGGTTCTTTTAATTACAGCTAAAGTGGCTTTCTAGAGGCACTTCTGATTTTAAGAAGGTTTTATGTGACAGGATTTTTGTTCCCGGCTGCTGCTAACGAATTCACAGATTGATAGTTACTGTCCTGTGATGCAGGAGAAATTGCTGGGGTCCCTTTTCTGCCAGACTTTGAAAGTAGTTAACCATTGAGGAAAGAAGCATAAGAAACGTGCACTTTACTTGACAAACTGCATTTTATATAAATCCTTGGACAGTTTTGGTTTTATTCTAGTGTGAAGCAATTTCAGATCTCAAAATTAGATACCAGCAGGAATTGTTACCCTCACGTCAGCTCCTCTCATATATCAGGCTAATGTCAGTCTGAATATCTATAAAGCAAAGAGGTAGATCTAATATTTGTTTGTGTGTAGTCAGAACTCAGAGGATCTGAGGAGCAAAGATGTATTTCTAAAGAACAGCAAGATGCTCGACTCAATGGAAAATGTAGCAGGGAAAGGGTGGGTTTCTGTACTGGCTTCTTTCGCAGTAAGGTGGGATCGCAGGTCTCGGTGCCCTTCCTGACAAGATGGCACCCGAGACAGTTTTAGAAGAGTTGTATTTTCTGCCTGAAGAGTAGAGCTCAACACTGACCAGCAGCTCCTTGCAGCAGCCGTCGGTCACGTTCAGAAATGACTTAGAGCCTGCAAATCTCTTGGTTTCTCTCTCCTCTGGAGCTTTGAATGTGACAACTTGATAACTTCCTTTTCTCTCCCTGTTTCCCTCAGCCTTGTAAAGCCCATGCGACACTATACAGTCTTCCTCTCTGAGGACTCTTCTGATGATGAATTTCAGCAGGAAGAGGATCCTGTCTGTGGCTTCTCTGAAAACTTTTTCTTCTCTGCTCCTTTTGAATGGTCTATCCTTTATTCTTTCATTGTATTAATTCAGTCTTTGAACAATGGGTTTGCACTGGTCAGGGTGCCTGCTTCTCTACTTGGAATTTTGGAAATGCTCCTGCAGTCTCTGTGCAGCGCTTGATGAATGTTCAGCATTTCTCCTGCTTGTTTGTGTTGGTGTTTAGCAGCATGCAAAAGCGCACTCCTGCATGACCCACTATGCAGCAATGCACAGCTCCTGGTTTCACATCGACTCCAGCCCTGTGGGGTGTAACCCTTCCACTTGCCCCTTGTTCCAATGTGCTGCTTGTTCCTCGCCAAACCTCCTGCCATTCTTCCTCATGCAGTGCTAGCTGGGCTTTTTGGATTGTCCCGGGAGCCTTAGTGCAGTGCACTTACCGGCTTTTTCTGGTTTCACCTGTGTGATCCCAGGCTCTCTGTTGTGTCAGTGACTATGGGGAGTCACCATGCCGTTGTCCTCCGAGGGTTTTGAGTACGATCTGACTCAAGCAGTTTGTTGGGTTTACTCACTATGTTATTTGTATCGGTCTTTTTAATTTGTAAATTGTTGTAAATTCCCAAACCTCCATAAGGAGAAAGAGAGATAAATGGCACAGAATTAGACTCATTCTTTTAACAAATGCAGTTATGGGTTTGGGCAGAGCCTGTAGGAGGAGGTGCCAGGGCACTGTGAGCTGTGGCTTCAGAAATGTGCCTGATGCCGTGTCCGGGTGGTGCTGGGTGGCAAATGCCCCGTCACCTCTGGGCAACTGGAGCCCACCGGGTGCACCTGCGTCAGACCAGACCGGAGCAGGCTGTGGGGTCTCCAGTTGCTAAAATTCATTGTGTGAGGCAGGAGGCGGGTTCAGAGACGGGCAGGGAAGGGAGGTGACTGCAGGCAGTCGGGCAGGGACAGACAGACAGACAGGTTCAGCAGCAAAGGGCCAGAAAAATGTTCCCACACTCTGGTGTTTGGGGTGGAGGAGGCCAGGCTGCTAAAATGGTTTGTTTGCAGAATATTCCTCAGGGCTTTTTTTGCAGTGTGATCTAATGCTTAGCAGGTGAGCGCGTGTTATGTGAGAGACTAAAGACACGAGTGAGATTTGCAAGATCACCCTCTTCCTAAGGACGTGTACCATCAGCTGTCTGTCTTGTACTCGCATTATTACATTCTCGTGTTGCTAGCTGAATGCCTGCTATTTATGTGTTGATGAATGAAGAAAGATGGGCTGTTTATAAATTTGCATGATATAGATGTATTATAAAAAAATATGGAAAGAGGAGGACGGTTCTTCCATAGTATCTGTTTTTGCAGGTCTCACAAATATTTTCTTTTAATTGAAACCTTGTTTAAATGCCACAGTAAAACTGGCTGCCAGTCAAATGCCAATCACCACAGATACGTATGGCACTTCTTGTTATTAATTGGATGCGCATTATGCTGCTGTTCTCTGTACACAGAACCAATATGCAAATCTGCTGGTGTTCATTTTTTTGCTGAGGTATGTGCAAGAAAAGCATCCTGCTAACTCGGCCTTGGCTGTAAATGTAAAATAGGTGTCTCCATAATGGATTGTGTTGTTTCTTGATAAGATGACACCAATGTAATCATTGGAACTCTGCACAGTGTTCCCAATTATTGCAGGAAAACACTGACTTACGTTCTGTGCTGAGTTAGCTCACAGCCAGAGACCGTAAGTGCCTGCAGAACCCAGGGCTCTTTGCAGGGCACTTGCTCTGCCTTCTTGTGGAGGAGCCGTGAGCAGTGGCCTGCCGGGGGGCCAGGCTGTCAAAATGGAGAGCTATCGTCCAGTCGTTCCTGCGCCGAGAGTTCCCTCAGCAGCCCGTCTGTAACTGCATGACCCCAGCTTTCCTCTGAGTACATCCCACTTGCGCCTTTTTCCTTTCTGAAACCCCTCAAGTGCCATCTCTGTGTGTCCTTCTCCCCTTGGTCACTGTTACAAGGCACTGTAAGATGTATTTTGCCACCCAGAAGTTTTCTGTAAGGCCATCCGGCTCTTTAGTAAACACTTGTTTAAAAAAATATTAAACAGACGGTCACCTGCAGCATGATTTTTGTTTCTCTTCCAGGCCTCAGCCGTACCGAGCTCTGAAAGAATCTGATAGTGCTGATGGGGAAGAGACGGTCAGTCCAGAAAAATCAAAAGAGCCTCTGCCCCCCAGCCCTCTCCTCTCAAGCAAGGCTGCAGAAGTCAACCTCCTGGAAGACATTTTCCCTAACTTAGAAGTGGAAACACAGGCTCAGCCTCTCAGCCAAGCTAAGAGCCTGGAAGACCTGCGGACTCCCAAAGAAGAGGGAGATCAGCGCTGCACCTTCGATTACCAGGTTTGGTCAGGGCTTCACCTGCGCTGGGGGTTGCACAGAAGCAGGGCTGGCTGTCTTCCATGGTTCTCTGGGGAACATTTTCATATTATTGGGTAGATACATCCATTTTCCAGCCATTTGTTCATGCGTTTCAGAGTTCATTTCTGAATTAAGAAATTATTGGAATGGGACTCAGTTGTAAGACAGTAACTTTTTCCACTAGAACTACAGCCTTTCCTTCTAAAGGAGGAAATATTTGCCCTGTTCCTCAGAATCTGCTTTGTCCATTGGTTATCACACAGTTATCTTGAAGCTGGTGCTCAGCAGTGAGAATGAATACCTGGGAATTTTCATGTCCCCTCAGAACTGTATGTTTTTTAAATGACCTTCTTTTAATTTGGCCGTTTTGGTCTAGGCATCATTTGAACAATCTCGATTGTAGAAGAGAGATTCTTTATGAAGAACTTCACTGAATATATGCAGCTTAAAGTGCCAGACTAAAGCAGACTGAGATCTTCATGTGACATAAAAGAAAAGAATGTCATTTCTACCTTATCATAATATTTAATTTAGTGTTATATCCAGATATTTCATTTGACAGCTTTTTCCATACAGCAATTACGGCTTCTCAATTTCTGTACCTCAGGTATAGGTACGTGCTCCTTACTCGGCTAACAACAGATGCCACAATGTCACAGCTGAACAACTCATTAGAGGCAGAGCTGGAATTAAAACTGCAGAGTCCTGCTTCTGATTTCCTGTCTGTCTTCCTGGCTGCACGCGTTGTCCCTCTCCAGTGCTCCCAGTCTGTGGACAGATACTCTTCCACCCATAGCTCAGCAGCCCGTCTGCACTTCATGCTCTGTGTTGTGAGGAGATCAGTAAAAGCTAACATTTTTGTATGTTTTCTTGCAGAGAATGGATCTTGGCATGTCTGAGAGGAACAGGATTGTGCCAACCATGAAGCTGTCTCACCCTTACAGCAAGCTGTGGAGCATGGGTCATGATGATATGGCTATTCCCACTAAGTATTCCCAAAGCTCACCGGAAAGGCCCCTGACTGCACTTGGTACCATGCCGCCAGTCACGCGGAGACCCCGGAGCAGGGACAGCATTCTGGCTCCTGCAGAAAAGGATGAATCAAATCCTGCTGTTCAAGGGAACATCACCATTCCTAGGCCACAGGGAAGAAAGACTCCTGAACTGGGGATAGTGCCACCGCCACCAGCACCCAGGGCTCCCAAGCATCAGACTCCAGCTGGGTCTACAGAAATTCTCACCCCCCACACTGCAGGACGTAGCCATTTGGTTTCAGATCTTATCCCAGAGCCCTTTGGAGTTGGTAGCATGTCCTTAGACCCTGAAATCCAGCAGTCCGTAAATTATTCCTCTCGTCCATCTCAGCTTTTGTCCAGTGCTACCAGCACTGCTGAGATGCTCCAACCTGTCAAGGTGAAGACAGATAATACAGGTAATGAGAGTGACTACCTTCTTAATCTCCTGGATCCATTAAAAACAGCCAGCTGGCAAAGCAGTGGCCCACAGCAAGGTCCCCGCAGCCTGCAAAGCTCCGCCACTCCACCTTCTGCAGCTGGCTTTGTCTCGGTGGCAAGTGACTTTGTGCCTCCTCCAGCTGCACCGTTTGTCCAGCCACTTGGTTATCCTTCCCCGGCACCACCACCTTTCTTACAGCCATCTCCTAACCCATTTACGCAAACAATGCCGGGAGCCCTTTCCGTGTCTCTAGTGAGACCCCCAAGGGCCTCTTTCACCCCCTCTTTAGGTCACGCTTACAGCTCTAGCTTCATAACACCCAATTCTAGCTTCTACCCACCACAAAGACCTCAACCAACAATTTCAACACTATCCATGCCAAACTTGTTTAGCCAGGCTCCAGCTGTGCCACCAGCCAGCTCCTTAGTGCTGCAGAGCCACATCCCTTCGCCAACAAGCTCGCTACAGCCAGCATGTTTAAGTGGTCCTTCTAAAACCAGAACGTTACAGGTGGGCCAGTCCAGCTCAAAGGTAGATCCCAAACAAGCAGTGGCTCTCCTGTCTAATGAACCCCCTTTGATCCCTTCCAGGCCAGCTAAGGGCTTAGAGTCAGTGTTACTGTCCTCAAAATCTGAGGAGACAAAAGATCCATTTGAAGATTTGTTAAAAAAGACAAAGCAAGATGTGTCATCCACACCAGGTAAGGTTGAGCAGCTCAGAAAGCGATGGGAAACCTTTGAGTAACGCTCCCAATGGCCTTTTGATTTCCCTTTGGAATTGACAGAGGGTTTTTTTGTTTTTTTGAGCCAGCATAAAACCAAGCATTTTTTTTATGGAAGGCTGAGCCAGGATAGCTGCAGGACCATCATCGTGCTGCAATTCACACACGAGTGCTTTTTGCCCCGACTTCAGAGTCCCCTCATTGTCCTGCTCCCTGCAACTGCTTCTCACCCTCCACCACAGAAGCCCCCGGGACACCTGCACTGACCAAAGCACGAAGGTAGCTGGGGTTGGCGTTGGGTTTGGGTTTCCACACGTAGCTTTTCAGACAGTACTGCTGATGCAGAAGTTACACCTTCCCTTGTATTTTCAGCCCCTTGCACAGGTGGGAGCACAACATGGCACATTGTAGCCTGTTTTCTCCCCGCTGTGCGAATGGTGGTCAGTTTTTCTCCCGTTACACATACACCCGTCATGGTTTGCTTTCACACAGAAAGTGCAGCGGACAAACCCAGACTCGTGGGCTGCGCTGAATTAATCCATTAGGCTCTGGGTTTGTCCTGTCTCGAAATACAGGCATTCATTTAGGCGATACTATTGAATGAGCTTTTGTTGCAGATTTTTGATTTCCCTCCCAGGTACACTGACTCTGAGAGGTAATAGGGACCTCTCGGGTGCAGAATTGTCATAATTCCTTGTTGCAACAAAACCGTAGCACAGAGCAGTTGCTCGGGGTTTGGTCCTGCATCTCTGTTGGGAAACTGGAAACACCAGCAATTGATTTTCTTTTTTGAGCTTTTGTTTATTTGTTTATTTTTGTTAAATACATCAGAAAATAGAGGCCATAAAGAGTATCGTAGTTCTTATATATGTGTATGTTAATATTATATATAAATATTATAGATGGCAGTATATGAATGGGATGTAACAATATCTTACTTGATTATTAAAAACAAAAAAAAAGGAGAAAAAGACTGGGGTACAGAAGCTCCTGAGTTGAAGGTGAATGGCAGTGTGGTGACAAGGTGGCCTGAGCGCAGAGAGCTGAAGGCCGCGGCGCCCGGACTCAGGCTGAGCTGAGCAGGGCCACAGCGTGGGGAGGGCGATGCCCGACGGGTGCCTCTCACTGGGGATGCCAGAACTGCTAATTGCTGCCTTCGAGCCACCGGGATCTCATTCAGGTCTGCTCCACGCCTTCAGCCCCTCTGAAAACCCACAGTCTTA
The DNA here is from genome assembly GCA_947846985.1 of Fratercula arctica. Classification (NCBI taxonomy): domain Eukaryota; kingdom Metazoa; phylum Chordata; class Aves; order Charadriiformes; family Alcidae; genus Fratercula; species Fratercula arctica. The sequence goes on from CANTUZ010000016.1 coordinate 2,811,252, forward strand.
TCCCGCTGTTGAGGAGGAGCGTTTGCTGGTGTAACAAGGCATTAACTGGACCATGGCGTGGACTCTGAGGTCATCAATTACAAAAATGCGATGAAAAGCTGAAAGGGTACGTTCATTCTGATCTTCTAAGACACTTATCTGTGGCAATAGTATTCTCAAGAAATTTCATCTTAATCGTAGCATCCCTTATAAAACCTGCTGTCTTTGCAGTGATCGTTTTTGTTTTACTTAAGTGGTGCTTTTTTTGTTTTGTTTTGTATTTGGGCACAATCTGATGTAAAACGTTACTCTAGAAGAGGTAATCACATCACCATTAGGCCTTTGATAAAGGAAATCATTTTGGACACATGGGGAACTTCTTGTAAAGCTTTATCTGATTTCCAATGTATCTATTTTATTCATATAATCTTGGAAGTTTTCTTACTGCAGTGTATGACAATGGCTGTCTATGCGTTTGAGTCTGTGCAATACAAAAGCAAAATACTCTTATATCTGAAATGCCAACAGTTTGGGAAAGACCATAGTATTACATTAATATTATATTTCTGTAAAGTACTGTTACTCTGACAAGCCATTCAGTTGGGTTTGTATTTTCTTTTTGTGTTAGAAGACAGATGGTTTTAGTATTGCATAGTAAAATATTTAAAGTCTAAGATAATAGCTCCATTTTATTTTATACAGTTCAGAAGAGGAACGTTATGTATAAATTCAGTCTGGAAGTTCAGATCTCCTTTGCTATGAGCTAATGATAAAACTTCCTCAGTTATGGTGGGTGTGTCCAGGCACCAGAAGGTTCCGCATACGACACGCCGTTTGAATCTCACATACTCCTTTTTAAAATGTGTCGTGTCAGACACTGGCGATACACTGAGCAGGCCCATTGCACGTGCCTGACGGAATAGAAAAACACTCAGGTAATTGCAAATCATTTTCCATCTCTGATTATTTTACTCTGCCCATATTATGAAATATTTTATGCAGTTGATTTTTAGACACACAAGCAGTCCTGGATTATTTTTTGAAGTCAGTTTTGAGGCACTGAAAAGCATTAACACTCACACAAATGGCATTAATCACCCTTTGCTTCGCTTGGCAGGGGCATGGGGAGGTTGCACCCACCTCTGGGATCCAGGCGAAGCGATTGCTCCTGGAGGGTGGGACTTTCCTCACTGCTTGAACAGAATTTGCGAGCGGGAGGTTGTTTTACGTGCTGCTCGTAATAAAGGATCAAACTATCCCTAGGGCAGCAGTTAGTTTTTTGTCTTATTTAAACTCAGGAATTCCTAACATGATTCATTCCTAATGATGCCAGATGTAAATGAAGTGTGCTTGTCTGGGAGAGTAAGTTCGGATGTAAAACATTTCTTTTTCTGATGTAGAAGTATTTTGGATGGTTTTACTAATCGAGTATAAGAAGTGTTCCTTTTTCTTCTTGTCTGATATGATTGATCAATGACTTTATATTCAGCTTTGTACATTTTCCTGTACTCACGGTCCTTGTTTGCTTGTGTGGTACTGCTTTGCTTATTTACAGATACTTTCTTCCATTAGAATAACTTTTATTTAAAAAAAAACCAAACCACCCTCTTCATTTTCTGATGCATCTGATGCTGTACAGATGGTAAAACCATTTCTGTATCTTATTTACTCATTAGGTTAGAAGCCTTTTAGACACTGGAATGGGAAGTTGTCGAGACACAAGAATTTCGTTGCAGACCTTCCTCACACAGGTGTTACTTAATGAGGGGTTTGTGATGTCTCTGTACGTACCAGGGATTTTGTTTCTAACCTGCACTGAACAGTCTGAGCTGCTTACATGTTTCCCCCTTTCCCCCGCCCTTTTTTTTAATGTGTATGGGAAAAATCAAGCAGGAGATTGACATCCGCTCAGTTTTCTTTCTGGTCAGGGGCTGGTTAGGGTCTGTCAGTAACAAAAGCCTGCAGTGTGTAATGGGGACATCACTGTCCCTTCAGCCAACCAGAGGGAAGCCCTGAGTCATGGACACCCTGACAACAGCCGCGTGTGCAGTAACAGTTCTGTTGTTAAATAGGAATGTTTCACGCACTGTCTTCAAAAGAGCAGTAAGTAAATGGTAGCTAACTGCTTCCTCAACTCTGGCCATTTGCACTGGGGGATTTATTCTAGTCTACTTGTAGTATATATTTTTTTAATGTGTTTTGTTCCTTGTACACTCACCATAGAGGCTTTATGATCAAAGTGATTTTTCCAACAGCAGCAGGTTAATTTGCTTAGTGGTGCACAAGAAGCCTGTTAGTTGCTGCTTCTCACAACATCCAGGGTTTTGGGTTTTTTTTTACTGTGCTTCCAGCTGCTGGAGGTTAACAGCTTTAGGTAAAACAAACGTGAGCTTGTGATTGGTTTTGTAGCACTGTAAAATTAATTGCTTGACAAGAGTTTACAAACTTTTGCAGTGGGGGCTCTGTATAATCTCACCTTTCTTTTGCTGGAGCATAAAGACAGAGCAAAGGGATACGACTATAGGCAGAGCTCACTTTGCACTTGGAGTGACATAAATTTCCAGTGGCAAGTCTGCTTAGGTTATTGGCAGAAACCTCCTGCATTTTCCCAGGTGGTTTGGGAATTGTGTTCCTGGGACATAAACTGAATTGTGTGCCGTTTTCTGTAAACTGAACCCATTGTTAGTCTCGGCCCATTGCACTCTAGCGTGCGTTTTGATTAACTCTTTGGTTTCAGGCTTACCTGGTGGTGTTTGGTGCGGCAGTTATCCCAGTGCCCTGTGTTGGAGCCACCTTGCTGTATGCGGCAGCAGCGTGGCCGTGCGCTGGCTCTGGAGCTGGCTTTAGTTCTGCGAGGGGAGCTGGTCCCTGGGGGTCGGCTTCTGTTTCCCAGCAATCAGCGCAGCCATTTCAATTACAGTCAAGTCATTTATTTCCACATTCTAATCTCTTTTCCGTCTGCTGCTCCGATTCAAGAGGCGGCTGGCACTAAGCTGTGTCCGTGTGACTGCTCTCCTGCTGGGACAGGGCTCCCAGCGTGTCCTGCCGCTCGCGTAGCCTGGAAACGCTGGAGGCGTTGGTCCGCTCTCGCTTCTGCCCTTCTGCGGGGATTGCCGTCTCCCGCTCCGCCAGAAGAGATTCCTGCTGCTGCAGAAACTGTCCTGACTCCTGCCACAGGATCCACTGGCTGCTGGGTATTTCATGGCTCTAACCACTGTCTGATTTTGGCGTCTTTGCTCATAAAATAAGGGATTAATGGTAAAATGTAGCAGCAGAGGCTTCAGGACAGATGAACAGAAAAAGCAGCAGGTTTGACAGCCACCTTCTATGTTTCTACAGCAGATCTGTTCATTCAGGTCTATGCCTAGAGCTCTGGTGCGTGATGAAAATATCAGAAATTTAGTAACTGTAAAAGAGGCACCGAGGTTTGCCGCTGCACAAACTGTGTTACAGACCAAAATCAGTCATCTAGCCATCAAATTACTCTTCAGAAAAATAAATAAAAAATCACAAGTGAAGGTAACTAGGTCTATTTTTAACCAAATTTTATTGTAAATTTCTTTTGAAGAACATTCTAATTTTTTACAAATTACAAAATTTACATTTACAAAAGAAATCAGGATCACGATCATTAACTACAGCAAATCCAGTTTTGTGAAAAAATATATTCAAAAATTAAATATCAAAAGAAAGTTAAGTTCATTATTGAAAAAAAACTTTCATAAATTATTTTGCAGAAACGCTCAAGACACTGACAGAGTATTTTAACACTTTTGCTAGTACTGGCTTTGGGTGCTTGAAATAAAATCATCTGCTCTGCTAATCCTGTCAAGCGCCTGAGCAGGAGCCTTCCGCCCGCCCGCCCGGGAGCAGCGGGGGATGCAGACAGACTCCCCGCCTGCGATGTGCTGGGGTTTAGGTATCTCTGCTGTTGTGGGGTTTGTAGCTTCTTGTTGCCTTTCAGGATATTTCAGTACCTTAGCAATAGTTCTTACAACACAATTCTGATTTTCTTCTCAAATACAGGCTGGAGTAAGAGTGGTTCATTCACAGCCTGTTGCTGCCTTCATCTTTCTACAATTGAAGCACAAAAAATGGAGTGGTGCTAAAAAGTAACGACCTGGAGGTTAATCAGGGCGGAGTTTTCAGAAACCCAAAGCATAGTCTAAGCTTGCTGTAGGTTTACTACATCCGTTATGGGATGACGAAAACCACACCTACCTTTGCATTTCAGTACAGGCTGCACAGCAGGGCTCTGCCCCGGCTACCCTGGGCTCGGCGAGTCCTTTCTCACCAGCGGATGCCCGCACCCTTAGGCTGGGGACAGACTCAGACCCGGGGGAATTTTTGTTTCTCCACAGACACAGTAACCAGCTCGGCCTGTGGGACCTGCCCCATCAGACCTGCTCTCCCACCACGCGCTGCCTGCATCGCTTATTCTCCTGTTGTACAAATGCTGCTGAGCAAAACTACACTCACCTTTTCCCTAAGGGGTGCAGTAACTAGTTCCAGTGCAGCAGGGTGACGGGCTGTGTAACTGTCGCTATTCTGAAAGTGTATTAGACCTTCCTAAATAGCATCTGGAAAATACACTTAGCAAATCATTCACATTAGATGTAACAGCAGTGTTATTAGTTATAAATAAATAAAAGCGCTAGCAAGCTCACCAAACTGAAGTTAGGTCCTTTCTTTCTTTATCAGTCCCATGTCCCGCTCCTTTCCAAACCTCAGCCAGGGTGGGATCACCACTTGCATTTTCAACTTTTCCTCAGTATTAGAGGGAAAGTGATCTCACACACAAAGTACTAATAGTCATGTCTCCCAATGGTTTGGTGTTTTCTGTTTTCCAAAATTTTTATTCTTTACCTCATGTCAGCAGTTGCATGCATGCAGAAGACCTGTTCTGAAGCGGCCAGACCTGATCAGGAGTTTTGTACTCTTCCCTTTGCTTAGAATTACAGAAAAATTTACAGCTACAGTAAAAAAAAAAAAAATCTATATATATATATAGAGATATATATCTGTCCAAGAGCAAAACAGAATAGCATTTTCTTCTGGTGGCAATTAGCTATGGTGGGCAGATTCACACCCTGCTTATTAATAGTATTTTGGAGATTAAAAAGTGGGTACTGCTTTCTAAAATATTTCTCATTGATAGTTGTAGTAATTATCCTGAAATGCTAATGATTTTAGACCTTATTTGGCCTGCTCTGCTGCATTTCTTTCCACAGGGTCTGCCACGTTATGCTGGAGAAGAAATAGCTCACTCAACAGCGTAAAACAGTAACAAAGGAGAAGTAAAGCCACAAAATAAATACCCTTTTTAGGGCAACGTGGAAAATGAATGCTGTGTCTCACTACAACACAAAGCCTGGTTTTGTGCTAAAGGTCACTATATTAGTTAACTAAATTCCACTATTCTCTGCTGACAAGCCCAAACCCCTCTGTCCTGAGAGGTGTGGGGCTTGAAATACCTCCTTCTCCCCTCCTCTCACAAGCGCATACCACTTGCTGTTCACACATTACATCTCGTGCTACGGTCCATTCCGTGGTCAGGCTGCTTCGTGCCAGCTCCTGCCCTCATGCCAGCCTGGGCCGGGCGCTGGCAGCCACCGCAGCTGGGGACGGATGGGGAAACCTCCCGCCCGCTCCTACCACCCTCATTGCAACGGCTGATCAAAGCAAGCCATCGGGTTTTCTGCATGTAAACATGCTCCTTTCAAGAAAGTTAATGCTGTAACTGGCAACTCAGTCTCAGGAAGGCACTTAAAATATTCCTATGGTTTAGTCTTGTCTTAGGAAAAGATTTAGTAGAAGTGTCTAATACAACCGTGTGGTACTTTCTGGTAATGTAATGCTAACTCTGGCCTAGGTATGGAAGGACAGCTGCAGCTCTAGGAAATACCTCCCATCGGTCAGTCACCTGGCTTAGCTTTGCAGAGGAGGCACAGGCACATGTTTTTTGAAACCACCACATTATTTCTTAATACAGGGGTTTGATTCCCATTAATTAGACCCACCTCACTTATTTGCATGATGCTGTTTATGTTGGCTGTGTGGCTGTGGGAGTTCCGGGGGCTGACAGCCCTGCATGGCTGAGGGCGAGGCAGAAGCCGTAAAGGCTGAGCAGTGCCCTGGTGGCCCAGCCATGGCTCTTGCTGGTGACACCTGGCATTGCACTGGCAGCAGGTCTGTGTCCCTGCCCTCTGCTGCCACAGCCCCTACTTGCGTCTTCTCCTCCACTGGCCCCTCCAGAACTTTTTCCTCCCAGACTTTACTGCACTTGCTGCCAGACCAGTTCTATGCAAATCTTCTATGGGATGAGCTGCAATAACTGAGCTCCTTCAAGCAGTTGAATGTTCCTGCCAAGTAACAGCAGGCAGCTGCCTGTGGCCTATGAAGCAGTTTAAAGCAGTACCGACCTGTCCTAAAAAGACATCTCAAGACAGAGATGCTGCAGCAGTTCCACGACTGTTAAAAGATGACACGGCACCTGTTGTGTGACCTCAGTTCTTATATCAGCCGCTCGGTTGGTGGCATCTTGATTACATTCCACATTTCCACTCGAGCCCCATCTTTTTCTTGCCGGCTTGGGCTGTACGTTCCCTGAGTTGCTCTCCTCCTCTTCATCACAATGGCTGCGGCTGCAACAAGTGCAAGGAGAAGGACAGCCCCTGCAGTCCCAATTGCTCCCACAACGGAGGAGTTGCTAAGATGTGCCCACACTGGCTGCTGCGGTAGAACAGGGTGTTACTCAGAACTTCCAGGTGCTGCATTTCACATTCCGCAGCCCGGGCCCCAGCGCCGCTCTCTAAGCTGCACTGTGCTGCCAGCAGCGCTACACAGGAGCTTCCCCCTTCCACTGTTTTAAGCACTATATTCCCCTCCACATCACCCAAGAGGCCAGGGAATACAGGAGTCCGGTGGCCCTTTTCCTGCTCACTTCTTTCACCCCCCCCCCCCCCCATGCACGCGGTAAGTTCAGCACTTGGCAACAGGTCCTGTCCCGGGCTCCAGCAATGGCCCGCAAACCCACACCGTTCTGACTGCACCGTTCCTGTGTGGTACCCATGGGAATGTCTAACAGAGATCACGTCATAAAACATTGATTTGTGCAATGATTTCAGTAATTCCCAACCATTCCGTGTTACGCTGTGGCTGTCACAGGGCAGGAGGGCGCAGCTGCTGTTGCTGTTGAAGACTGTGGAAAACTCATACACCTGAGCTGAAAAAGCTTTGAGTGCAGTTCAGTTGTTGACAAAAACAGAACAGTATATACAAACCAATCATAAATACCCTCTATACAATGCTCCTTAAAAGTATACAAAGATCTTAATGTGTAAATTAGTGCCTAATTTAACCCTGCCTTTTAAAGCAGATTTAACTATGTCATTGCTGCCAGAAAGGTGGAATGGAGCTGGAGCAATTTCAAAGCAGGTGCAGCTCGAGAGCTCCTGCTGAGGTGACCCTACGGGGCAGTCCATGGGGCAGGAAGGAAGGGAGTAAAGAGGCTCACTTTGAGCCAGTGGTGTGCAATTGACTCAATTAACTGAAAGCAGCTGGAACAGCTATCGCATACACCGTCTGCCTTTACTGCTAAGTCCATGTCTTCATCACCGTGCCTTAAGGAAAGTGAGATAGGGTGGATCTGCTGTGCAAGTGCCGAAAGAGATCAAGGTCAAAGCAGACCTTGCGGGTGCATCTCCTTGTCATGGTAGTGCCTATATTAACCGCTCTTCAGGTGGCACCTTTAGGACACTGTCCATCTCCAACCGAGCTCCTGCCACTTCTTGCTGACTGGGACTGTAGGTTCCCTCCGATTGGCGCCTCTTCCTTGCAGTGAGAATCATGAATATGAGCCCAATACTGAGGAGCAGTAAAGAGCCACAGGCTACAGGGACAGCTACTTCAATTAGTGGGGAGGGGAAGAGAGCACCTGGAGTCCCTTTCTGTAAAAGAAATTAATGGAGAAACAATGAAACTCCAGCAGTTACAATAATTTAAGTTGAAGAATCCAAAATGGTCAGATTAGAGCGAATATCTTTTTTTAAAGAAAAAAAAGCAGAAGATCTGTACGTGAACAGAAAAGGACAAGCAAGGAACAAGTACAGAGCTTGAGGGCACCTGCACAGAGAACGTTCATGGTCATTCTTTACTGTCTCAGCAAAACATGTTCAAACTTATTTTTTTAAAATGGACTATTTTTAATACAAAGACAGTAACATGTTCTGAATTTTTCTTTCTAATTCCAAACTAGTGACACTCATCAGTGACACTCTTTAAGTGTCAACCTGGCGAAGCTGATCGCACCAGGGCAGAGTTATAAACAGATTTACCGATGGAACAGCTAATACCATTACAATAATTCACATATGGCACATGGACAGAATTACCACAAGAAGAAGAGAGGATTTAGTGAGCTGAGCAGCTATCCGGCACGGGGACAGCAAAACTAAATGCAAACAATTTCTGGGACCAATCCTGGAGATACAAAATTGCTACAAAAAAAAAGCTGTCCCTTGCACACCGCTTGCTAATGAAGACAATGCACGGCTGTTTGTTAGTCAGAACAACAGTAGTGAAGAGTCTGAGCAATGCTTCAGACATTGTTAGATGAAATAAAACTGTCCAAATAGTATCACGCACTCCCTATTCTCCTCCCTGCTTATGGTCTTCACAGCAGGACAGCTCCTTAAGATCTAAATGCCAGTACATTCAGCATCCACAGTGGAAATCTTTTAAAGGGGCCTCCTTACCAATATCAGACTAAAATACGTACGTGTCACTAGGAAAGAGCTAACCGATGTTGAAAAAAACAATAAAATTTAAAACTATGAAGTTAATGCAGAGTACTGTGAGTTTTCAGTAACCCCCAAAAAAGATACTAAAAAAATTATACTATCACCCCAGAGGAATGATACTAAAAAAAGGTTCAATGGTGCCTCTGATGGCAAGGTAGAGAATTTATTTAGCCATTAAACTATCCATCACAACAAGATTATAGGCAGGCTTGTGTTTCAGTGCTTCCCTGAAGATCTCGGGACAGGGAGACTTGAAGACAACTTGCAGCAGGAAGGGGGGGATGTTAAAAAGGTCAGTCCATGGATGGGAGATGGAGATGATATAAGGCCCAAGTACTGCAGAGAGAAATGTCGCTGAATGAGTATTCTTTAGATTCGGGTGGAATTAAGGATGGTGTGGAACACAATAACAAAGATTTTTTTAAATTGTGGAATTTTTGTCATTAAAGAAAGCTTTAAAATTACAAGGAGCCTAAAAATAAGAAATATTTCTTATGGCTAACAACAGTACCTGCCACCTTACAGATGAAAACAAAAGAATTCAAGCTTGATTATTTATAGCTTTTGGATGCCATACAGCTTATGCCGACGTCACAAAGCACCACAGGACAGAAGAAATATTCCCAGAGTACCTGGAAGTCCTGCCATTTTCAGATGACTGAAGTTCAAGTTGATTCTCTGAGCCTGCCGAGACTCGAGCGATGTGCTGGGGTTAGTGCTAGCTTTGCACAGCATGCGGATTAGTCACGCAGTACCAACACTACAGGAGGTTTTAGCAGTTCACCCTACTGCCTGCTGCACGCTCCAAACTTGCTGCTGTTGATAGGAGAAGGAGCAAGAGAGCGCAGGTAACAGCCCTTCGCTTCTACAGCGATCGTTAATAGCAACCACAGCGACAGCCATAGCCTGCCCTCCTCCCTGCCCCCACCACGGGCACCGGCCTTTTAAGAGAGAAAAGACAGACAGTTCTGCAAGAAGTAATGGGGATGATGAAAATGAATACAAGGAATCTACCAGAAGAGTCCTGGGACAGAGGAGACAAAGATGCCTGAAGAAGTCTATGCATGCAAACTGGAAATGTCAGGAGTGACTGGTGGCACATGCATTACAGAACCCTTAGTAACAGCAACAGCAGCAACCCCACCGTGGCACACAGCCTTTTCCATGCACTGTGGGTTAGTACATTCCCAGGTTACCAGACAAGCTGCCTGCCCATGCAATAGCTTTACAGAGAAAAAGCAAGGGTATGATTCAACAACTTCCTCACAGGACAGAATTCAGCCTCAAACAGCAATGCTTTGCTTATGCAGAAAAAGAAAAGCATCGCTGAGACTGCCCACCCACCAGGCCCGTCGGGTCAGAAGCAGACTCAGCAGATAAACAATGCTACTTTTTTACTTGTACTTGAACTACTTTTAGCCTGACTTTATCTGACTTGCCTCCTCCAAGCACATCCATTTCTACCCAGATCTGTGGAGAGGGAAGGTGCTTTGTAACTTTCATCCAAGATGAAATGCCAGCTGAAATTCCACTCTCCAGGAAACTGTGGGGGAGATATAAGCAATATCTCCTTTCTACAGGTCCAGCTGCAGTTGTTTGATCACTGCCCAAGGAGTTGTAAAATCTAAGGAGAGTTGCAGAGGCAGCCCATGCAGATACTGAAGACAGTTGCTGCAGTTGCTTATATGCTGGAGACTAACATGCAGCAACAGTGCAAAGACAAAATAATTTCCCACTTCAGGTTTCTTTGGTACCAGCTGATTTGGTACCTGTCCTTACCAGTGTGCTTCTTCCAGGACACCTGCAGGCGACTATGCCACACGTGGGCAGTCACTAATGCCCCAGTACCCAAGGACTCTGCTAAGCTACTTCTGCTGCTCCTCACAACGCACGGGTTGGAAAAATAGACAGGAGCTTCCACAAGCAAGGGGAAGTGCTTACGTTAATGTCACAGCGCTCTCCCGTGTAGCTGGCACTGCACAAACACTCGTATTTGTTCTCAGAGTCTTGACACGTACCTCCGTTCTGGCAAGGGTTTGGATCACAGTCGTTTATATTAATTTGACAACTGGAAAGGAAAAGTGTATTAGAATTAAATGAAATTCCTCACATGTGTTCTTGTGCCATAAAACATAAGATCATACAGTCTACAAAAGCCACATTTATTTGAAAAGTTCCTGTTGCATTTTTTTCAGGTGCTTTCTCCAGGGTCCAACAACATCAAAGTTTTACCCATTCATACCAGTCCTCCTGTTGTCATTTCTGTGTGACTGAAGCCCGTGTGGGTCTCTAGCACGGTTAATGAATTCTCATGAGGCACAAGATCTACTTGGCAGCAGTTCGCGCTGCAAAAATTGGTATTATCAACAGGATCATATCAAGCCTGTCTCTTCTAAAAATAACAGCCAGTTTACAGTTTCGGAGCAGTTGCTTGGATGGCAAAGGGATATATAAGAGGATGAAGCATTTGAACCTGCTCAGCCACCCCACTGACGTAAGAACCAGAGCGCGAGCTCCCTTGCAGGCATCAGAAAAATAGCACTTACTTCCTCCCAGTGAAACCTGGCTTGCAAGTGCAGTTGGCTCCCCAGCTCTCGCTGATGCACTTGCCACCATTCAGACAGGTGAAGTTCTTACCGCATTGCTCAGGTGGGAACGGCCATCTGGGAAAAGCAAGAGACGGCCTTTAAAGCAACCAGTCTGGGGGAAGGTAAAAGTGTGCTAAGACTCAGTGGAGACTGGGCTCGCAAAGGTCATAAGTCACTGCTATTTCCAGGAAGGAGTTTGACACAAATAAATAGTCTCAGAAATCATCCATTCTTTACTGATATGAGACATACCTTTGTGACTAAAATATGCTGGATTTTTTCCAAACTAATACAAATGCTATAAATACAGACCTTATCAAAAAAACCCAGCCCTCCTCCTGACTCCATACCGATTTCCCATCAAACTTTACGTGACCTCCATAGAGGGATCATGAACTGTGCACTGCTAAGCAGCACAGGCAGTAAGGTGATGGGCAAAGAAACACTTTTCTCCCAGTACACATTTGATAAGGAGCAGGATACTCAAATAGACATTTTTTCTAACCAATACACAGAAACAACCCGCTTAGTCTTAGGGCCAATACCACAAAATACAACCAAGCCCTTGGTTGAAGGAATGCTGTTAATCAGTCTAGGCGTGCGCATGTATTTTTATCGAATATTCTAAGAAAATACTTGTCAGGGTAAGGCTTGTTTTTGCAGAGGTAGTAGCAATGGGCACCATCATTAGCAATGGCAGTGTCCTGCTCACAGGCAGGCCAAGTATCTCTTGAAAGTTGGCTGTGTACTACTAGTGGCAAAAATGACCGCAGTTAGGAACTTCTGCTACAGGTAGTCTCTATAAACCCAGCGTCAAAGGTTTATCAAAAATAGCATTCTCTGCAGAGATTAGATTGTCCCTCTTCTGCACTCTGCCCGGGAACCCAGCCTCAGTGGGACCACTTCCGTCACTCCAGGACATCCAGTACAGCCTCCTCCATGTTTCATAGGCAGGCCAGCAGGGGTTTTTTGTTTGGTTTATTTTGAATCAATACAGGAATATGCCAGAGGGGAGTCAAATCCTGGAGAAGATGGATTTTCTTAGGGAATGCAAGAGGGAGGTGACAACACGCTACAGTACTTGCACTTTAAGCAGCTCTGAAATGTAGCATGGGGATAACCCACATAAAAAGGAAGGATCATCCTGTATGAGGCTGAGCACCTTTCAGTGAGGATTTGGACCTGGACAGCACCTTCCAATTCACAGCTGAATTTAGGTGCTTTACCTACCAGATACTTGCAATGAAAAATTTTCCCAAAGTGTCCCAAAGAAAAACGCCAATTTATTTGGGGGCTCCTCTGACCCCTGCATCAAATTAACCAAGATACTTACTCGCAGCGAGGTCCCGAATACTGAGGAGGGCACTTGCAGGAGTATCCATAAACCTCATCAATGCAGGTAGCTCCATTTAGGCACTGGTGCCGCACACAGTCATCGACGTTGATGTCACACCTCTTCCCAATGAATCCCCGCAAGCATTCACACTGAAAATCTGCTACTGCATCGACACAGTCGCCATGAACACATGGGCTCGACTGGCAGTCATCAAGGTTAGACTCGCACAGCAGCCCCCCCCAGCCAGCACTGCAGGCACAGCTGAAGGAATTGAACAAGTCCTCGCAGGTGCCAGCATTGAGACAAGGGTTAGAAGCGCAAACATCAGCCCCAGTGCAGCCCAGCTGGATGGCCCTTCCGCTGGACTGCTGGAACTGTTCTGGTTGGGGGTACGAGAGATGGGCAGTGAACGGCAGGTAGATCCCCCCTATCTTCACTTGTCCTAGGCAGCCAGTGAAATTTTCAGCTACAACAATCAGCGCGTTGTTCTTTAGGAAGTCCAAGTTCCCAGCACTTCCCTGCAGAGTCATATTAACAGACCCGTCCAAACGAACCAGCCATCTGGAAGAAAGCGCAGATGGCTCTTCCATAGACACAGAGAGGGTGTGCCAGGCTCCATCCGTGACAGTCTTCTGACTCAGGAACCTGACACCTTCAATGCTATTCCCACTCCTGATGTCAACAAGCAGAGAGGAGTTCTTAATGGCTATCTGGAGGGAATCCACTTCTTCCACAGCCCAAATCAAAACAGCATCTTCATCCCTAGTTCTGAAATCCACATGAAGGCTGCTCAGAGTTCGAGTCACTGATGTATTGGTGGTAAATTCAATGGCAGCGTAACTATTAAATGTTGCATTAGCCAGGCCTATAAACAAAGGGGTAGAGCATAAGAGATTTGAAAGACAGTCGGTGTCATGTTTGGGACAGACCAATCACAAACTCCTGGCAGGTTCTCTCCCCTAAGAATCACATAAGCTTAGTGTGAGTAGGATTACAGGCCTAGCTGCCGTCATCCTTAAAGCTCTTCCTGTTTACAATCGCACCTCTAATAATAATATCCAGCTCTTGTGAAGCAATTTTTGCTTATCAGTCTCACAGCGCTACATAAAAATCCAACTATTCCCCTTTTACTGCTAGAAAAACTAGAACATAAGTCAAGAAATTAATACACCCAAAGCTGCTGAGGCAGCCATTGGCAGGGCTGGGAACACCCCAACATCCTGAGTTCCAGGACACTTTCTAGCCACTAGACAACACTCCCTCCACACCAGGGCATCGATAGCTAACTATTTTTCTTCATTCCCCATGGTCCTGTCTTAGGAGAAAACTGAGGCACATTTGCAATACTTAATTGGGTCCTACTTGGTGAAATAACCTGAGACTCTAGAAATGGCTGAACGTTACAGAGAGCAGGATGGTCCTTGCACTGCAATGATAATAAGGTAGGCAATCATTCCACAAAAGCGGATAGGTTCCTCCCTGATCAAGTCAAAGTAACAGAAGAAAACATCTTTGAGTACCATCTTTGCTCTATCACAACCTGATGGTAAATCCATACAGTGCATGCTGCCTGGGCATCATACCCTCTCCTTGTTGCAGCACGTGTTTGTATTTACTGCAACAGTACAAACTCGGAATGCTGATTATAGACAGTGAACACTACAGATTTTTACCAAGGCATAAGCAGGAGAATAGTACTTACACACATATCCTGCTAGAACATCCATACAGGTGGTAGCTTCAGGACAGGGGTCACTTTCACACCAGACTCTCTCTTCACAAAATTTCCCAGTGAAATTTGCTGGACAGCTGCAATGGAAATCATTCCAAGTGACAATGCATCTGCCCCCATTCTGACATGGTTCAGACTGAAAAACAAAATAGTGGAATTTAGGAACAGCATAATTCATCTTTGGATCTAAGAGAAATTGGTAGAAGGAAATGTTACAGCAAAGATTAGTACAAGCAGCACTTGAATCAAGAAAGAAGGGTAATTAAAATAGTGACTCAACAGCAGTGAAGGAAGCACAAGGGTCTCTACAAGAAATTCCTGAGACCCTGCCTCTCCCTGTGTGCTCTGCTGATCACAGCAACTCCCTAGGCACAGCTCTGTCAATTTGGAAAAGAACAAAGCACAAAAGCAGAGGTAAGAAACAGATGAAACAAGCTGCAATGCTCCTGAGAAACCTCACAAAGTTCTGTCACTAGAAGGACACACCTAATACCAGAGGTGTGACAATACTTTATAGCACCATGAGCAAGAAGGGCAAAATTAGGGTGTATGGCCTCCCCATCTTCACATGCGGCATAAAGCTTCTGATCTGAGGGCACCATGGAGACAGTTGAACTGTTGCTGAAGTGATGAATTCCTGCGGGAGAGGCTGTTGTGCAACTGAAGCAGGATGAAGGGAGGAGCTGGAAAGGTTACTGGTTAGCGGGTGGAGCCTGGAATGTGTGTGTGGGCTCAGCAAAACAGACATGGGCAGCACAAGAGCAGGAGTGCCCAAGTTCTACAAACTACAAAAACTACAAGGAAGCTAGGTAAAACCTGGTGCTTAAATTGTATGTGGCATATTGAGTGAAGTAGGAGCATATGGGACCATGTGTCCTTCAATACTTAAAAACCTTCTCATCTTCCCAATATCAGCAACAAAGTGTTCTGTAATCCCAGAACTATAATAAACAACTGCACAGATGTAGAGACAAACGAGAGCCATCGTACCTTACAGGTGTTATCAGAGATGCAGCCATTCACAAGATTATCATTTTGAGTCCTATTGAGTTCTTGTGGCAGACTGTAGTTCTCAACCTGAAAAAACTGTATTTGGTGGCTGTTCAGTTGGATGTCTTGCAAACAGCCTTTAAAATAGCCTCCCCACGTATCAGTGCTGTCTGGGTTGGGATGTCCACCAATATACACGTCATAACCAGCTAAAAGAGGTCTCACTGCAAGCTGTCCTAGCTCCATGTATGTGTCCGATTGGTGAGCACCAACAATTCCTCCTTGGAAAGACAGAGCTACCAAATGTCTTCTCCCATCAACTAAATTTTCTGGAACCGTCACAGTATCTGTAGATACCATCTCTATTTTCAGCTTGCCATTCTTCAAGTATATGGTGAGGCAGGGGTCAGTTTCGTTGGTGATCTGCAATAGCAAACCATTAGGTTTCCGACTACGAATGAAAAAGGAGATGTTGAAGTTTACACCAAGGCTATTGGAAAGGGTGAAGGAGGCAAAGCTGCTGGAATTTTCTAGGCCAAATGTTGCTGCTGGACGCTCTGGAAGAGAAAAGAAATGCACATCAGCTCAATGACAAGAGGAATGCAGTTGGCACAGGGATATTCTATGCTGCAACTCCTTACGAGTGGGGCAAGATCTTTCTTCCCAACATTTTCAACGTGCATCAGGGTAATCATGTTCTCTCCTCATACAGGTCTTTGAAATTAAGAAGTAGGTGAAAGTGTCCTTGCTTTATCTGGAAGGCATGAATTCAAGCACCCAAGCAGCAGAAGAAGGAAATACAGGTCTAGCAGAGTCCTTGCCACCTAGCAGATTTACTCAAGGACTTTTAAGCTACAAAGTTGCTTTTAAAATTCATAAATTTGGTAACAGCAGAACAACTTCCTACTTGCCATGTTTAGGGGTCAGGAGCGAAACAAAAAACCTGGAACAATATTAATAGAAGCCTTGGACGAATAAAAAAAAAAGCACAAGCAGATTCAGTTTTATCTCAAAATTGCCAAAGAGCTTCCTTTAGCACTTGTGTTTTATCTATAAAGCAATACATTCCTATTCAGCCCCAACTCAGAAGCTCAAGATCAACTTTTCACAGCAAAACAACTTCTGCATTCACACAGAACTGATATAAAGCTGAAGTCAGACCCTCTGGCTCAACAAAACTGACAATCGTTCCTGCAGGAGCAAGTGACAGAAAAGGGATCAATGAGAATTTTATTCACCGAGGGGTTTGCTTTAGTTTTCTCACTGGTCAAGTAGAAGATATGGCTTCCAAAGCTAGCATCAATGCTTATCTACTCTCATTGAAGCACCAACTGACAGAGAAGCTGGCAGATGCAAATCCTGTGGCACTCACCATATGAGCAAGCTGGGCCTCCATAAGGCCTAGAACAGTCACACCTGAAGGTTGCCCAAAGGTCCACACACAGCCCTCCATGAAAGCAGGGCTGGGAGAGGCACCACTCTGTCCGGTCACAGCCCCGCTTCAGTGGGGAGGACTCCTCATCCGTAGGTAGATCCGCCGGGAGCACAGCTTCAGCATCTACCTGGAAGTCTTCCAGGCAGCCGACAAAGCCTTGCTGGCTCTGTGTGTTGTTGGCCATTGGATCCCCAGCACCTCCAATACACATGTTCAGGAAGGCCTGTGGGAGCAAAGCAGTGCCATGTGGGACAGGAGAGCTCTGCAGGCAGACACCTCCATCACAAGAGTCATGCCAGAGCTTTAGCTGCAGAGTGCTGTGCAGAACAACTTCAACTTTATGCCACTGGCCATCATCAACTCTAAGCCCCTCCAGTAGCAGCAGGTACCGAGCATCCTCCCTCTTCAGTCCTGCATGCAGAATGCCATCAAAGAGCTCCAGGAACAAGTATTCAGCTTCATGGCCTCGGTAAAAAAGGATGGCGCTGGGTAAGGTGGTTCGGAACCGGAGGGACACGCTGGCAAGCTGATCTCCTGCTACATCCCTCCTGCTCTGATTGTTCATGGGCAGCTCAATGAGGAGATACCCTCTGGAAGCAAAGGAAAATGTTGTTGGTGTTGAGCATGTGGCATCATAGAAACCAGGCTGGCACTGGCACAGGTGGCCGTGGCTCTCAGCTTGGTAGGTTGGGATGCACAAGGCCTCATTTTGGCAGTCGTGCGTCTGGCACCCAGTGAGCTTGACAGAGCAGTTCTTCCCTCCCCATATAATGCCATCCTGGCTAGGGGCACAGTGGCAGGTATAGTCAGCAATGCCATCCTCACAGACAGCTCCATTCTTGCAGGGACCCTCCTCACACTCATTGATGTTAACAGCACATTCCACACCTGCGAAAGAGATTTAGAAATGGGATCTCACTGCAGGGGACGGTGACTCCCTTCCCCAGAGCAAGTCTGCCGGGCACAGACTGCCCTCCCCAGCACTGCCGCTCTCTAAGCCATTCTCTTCAGAAAACTACCAAAGGACCAAAGGCTGCCAGCAAGAAGCCCCACGCTCACTACAGAGTGGCCCCACCACTGACAGAAGAGCAAGAAAAACCCCACTTCTGTGCTGTCCTCCCAGCTGCTGCAGAGAAGGTGCTACTTACAGAGCTTCAGGCAGTCAGCCTACATCACCCAACAGACTGCTGTCCTATCCCAGACAATCTCAAACACCACAGGTAATCAACATACAGAGGATATTAAAGGGACAAAACAGCACAGACAAGGATTTTATGCTTCCTTCATTATGAAGGTACAGATTTGGTACATTGAAATCCAAATTAAGTCTACAAATCTGACCGGAGCATGTTCTGGGCACCATTGTTGCAAACAGCATTAAAATGGGAAATTACTGGAAAGCCTCAGTTAAGAAAAGTCAAATTCCCAGATGACCCTCCAATTGTAAAACACTCACAAAACTCAGTTCATTACTAAACCACAAACAAAACATGCTCCACAGGCATTTTGCCATACTTGTGCTAAGCTGATTTCAGTTCTGTCCAGTCCTGCAGAAGTGAAGTGGGTAAGAAGTACCGCATCGCAGTTCGTGTGTCTCCTTGAGGCACATGTATCCCAACAGGGCTCAAGTAAATTACAAGACATTACACTCAAATCTGGTTAATGAAAATCTGCTGTCATTTTCCTGAGCATCTCCAGACTGACAGAAGAGCCTTTCTGAACCAGTTCACTTTATCTAGCCCATAACATTGGTCTTCACTAATCTTCAGAGACAGTCACACAGATAAACTAAGCATGGATTATCCCAATCTAATAGCATTACACGGGAATCTAGCTAGCAAGCACAACGAGGACAGCAGAAAGAAAAAGAAGGAATTCACACACAAAGGAGGGGAATCAAAACACAAAAGACATTTGTAAAGAAAAGCCACTAGACAGAATGTGCACGTCAAAGAGATTAGAGAGTTGCCTGAGGGAAAGAGATGAGGGGAGATAGGGTATTAGGAGCACTGGAGCTGGACTTGATGTGTGATAAAAAAAAGAAAAAATTTAGCAAAGATACAGGCTTCTTGAATATATGCCTGGCTGGTTACAGTCCCCCTCACGCCCCAGCAATGCCTCACAGGCAGTGTTGCACAAAGGCCTAGTACCCTGCTGTCTAACCGAGTTGCTTTACTCTTTTCAGACCCAGTGTTTAGTTGCTGTTACCAGCGCTGTCTCTGCAAATAGGCAAAGACCAGCTTCCAGCTCCAAAACATCGCTTTGTGTCAGTGTAGGGACACGACACATATGGAGCTCTGAGAAGCACTGAAAGAGAAATGGAAGACTCTGCTAATACTGCCCTTCCCAGCTATGCTAGAGCTGCTCTGCAGGCAACATTAACTCGGATTCCTCTGGGACATTGCTCTCTCCTGACATAAACTAGAAGAGAACTGCTCTATGTAGTGCCTGTGAAAAGCCTACAACATCTGCCTTGAAGAAGAGCTCAGCTGATGGGACAGATTCGGAGTTGCTAATACTACCTCAGCACAGCCTTTTTACTCCAGCTATTAATGCCGGGCTTGCTCAGCACACAGAACGTGGGGTGTGATCTTACCTCTGAAGGAAGCAGCAAGGATGGAATTAAGATTTCAGCACAAAGATATGGCCACACTTGATGGAAATGTGTTGGAATAAATAGAGTATAATGGACATCTCTGGGCCTGGAGAATCCCAGTCTGGGAGAAGATGGGAAGACTTCAATTGGAATTAAGTAAAATCAGTTGAGCAGGAGAACCACGTGGAGTGGGTTTTCTGAGTTATCAGCGGATTGGAGGGCTCTCAAAACTGTAAGAGGCAAGTGTGCAGTCAGATTTAAGGGGAGAGGCTGTTGAATGGTGTCAGAAAGACAGGTTGGGTATAGTCCCAAATCCTTGAGATGCTGCTCATTTCAGACCAGGGCAATGAGGAGAAGATAGCATTGGTTTGGATAACAAAAGGAGAGATGCCATGAATCTCTGCATTTCTGAGAAGACCAGAGGCAGGGTCCCAGCCCCATTTTCCCCTGTCACATTCCCAGCCTGACCACGTCTCCTGCAGCCAGCGTGCTCTCTCCATGGAGCAGCCGCAGGAAGACCTGCCTGGGCTGTTTCCCAGCCTCCCAGCTGACACCTGTGGGGTGAGTGCTTCACGCCAGGTGGCAAATTAGTCCCTACGGCAAGTGCACAACCCCGGGCTGGTGGCTAATTAAACACCAAGCTTTCCCATGGGACGCAGCTGGTTTGATTTCTTAGATTATTTGTTTGAAATGGGTGAAAAAAATAAGCTGACACTTCAGGTCTTTACACACTGCTGTCTAACCTCACAGTTTACAAACAGGCAAAGGAAATGTTCCACAGTAGAAAGAGAGGAGGGCAGCTCTTCCTAGAGGAACCAAAAACACAAGCATCTTTATTGCTGTCATTGTTTCTGGCAGCAAACAGCCAGCCATCACAGGACTCAAGCAGGAGAAGAAAAGGGCATCTAAACCACTTAATGTATCCTTGCCCTCCTAGAAGTCAGTGCAGTGCCAGATTTGAATTTGAAGCACTTTGTAGAACAAACTGATAACACAGGAGATGTGCAAGCGTTCAAAAAATCCGGCTACAACAACAATTTTTTCCTGGAAGCCAATGTCACCCCTTGCTGAACAGTTATTTGGTGCTACATCATTAACTCCTTATACACCTCGCAGAGACTGTACCCTTCATCAGCCAGCTGTCTTGCTGTCTCTCCTCCTCCATTATCACCAATGAGTTTTGTCAACTGTGTTTGAACATCTCCAGTTTGTCAAATGCTTCAGTTACACCAAAACAAAGCAGCAGAAGAAGATTTCTGTTGCATATTGCTTCCTAGATGCTAATTTCAGTGCAGCAGAGGGGTCTGTAATTTTGGGGTTTGGCTGCAGATGACAGAGTGTAAATGAAGGGGATGCCAGCAGAATACTTTGGAAAAAAAAGATTTTTGCTATAGGCCATTACAGTATTCAGAAGTATGGATCATTTCCTGGATATCCATTATTCCAATCTTCTCCAAGACATGGACAGTTGTGTCTTTGCAAACCCACTGGAAAGTGGTATTAAGAAGTTCAAAAGTAATTTGTTTTTCTAAGAGAAGCTTAGGCATCCCTTTTCAGGTATATATAAAAAAAAAAAATAAAAGAGGAAACTACTCTATTTAACAAAAACAACTTACTCTTAAGTAGTCTTCTCTGTTCCCTCTAAATTTCTTAGCTCAAATGTTTACTATTATTTGAGCTACCAATAGTAAGAGCAACCTTGTGATCTGATTCATTACATCATTAGGAGACTTTAAAATGTTTAATGAGTGTCTTATCTAGTTAAAGGCTAACAAACGCAAATCAGTGCAACTTGTTATCTGAAAATCAGACAAGTATTATTTAAAAGGCTGCTATCTGGAGACAAGTATTTTCAAACATTACAGTTAATTTTGCAGTGTTTAAGCTAATAGTCCAAAGCTAACAACCCACAGGGGCTGGGTCAGAAACAGCCACTCAGAAGTCGCTGAGCTTTAACGGCCTGCAGTATTTTCAAATAAAAATCTATTCACTAGATTCTTAAGTGTTACCGATGTGGTGAGAACAATCTTGTTTCATAGACGCAAGTGTTATTAAAATCCATACAGCTCCCCGTTCCCTGAACGAAACTAATGATTTACTCGCTGCTATTAATAAGCAGAGATTCATTGTACAGATTGTAAGAATCATATACTTCAACAGATATATAATATGTTAAAAGAATAAGCACATATAAAGAGAGATATTCTAATTTAGTTGTCATATACCAAAAAACCTTGAAGGAGGAGGTCTATTCATGAGCCCAATCTTGAAACATGCGAGTTCAGTGGGGCTTCCTGGCCAGCACCGGCTTGCCCTCTCCTGTAAGACAGCTGAATTCCAAGCAACCTTTCCCTGGTGCATCCTAATTAGGGTTTGTATTATTATTATCAAAAGAAAAAAGGAGGGGAGGGAGAGAGGGGGGAGAGAGAGAATTAGCCGCAACAAATGGACCCCGACACAATTATATTTGCACAATTACTGCCATTTCCATGGCAACACACCGCTTTGACCCCTCTCCCACCGTGCACCACCACTCAGGGAGACGGTGGGGGAGGAGATGGAGAAGTGCACAGGCCAGCAAAGGGTTTGTCCTCTGAGTTAAAACAAAAACTACTTCTCCGTAAAGGAGTTTTAAATCATTAAAGGAAAAAGGAAAATTGCGAAAACATCTGTAAAAAGCAAACACAGCATTTCACAGAACTAACCGGGTGTGTTATCTGTGTGTTTACACAGTACAAAACAAGGTGGAACACCCCGGCTTTGGTTCCTGCACAGCACAAGGCAGAACTGTAGGAAAGATGCACACGGAGCATCTGACAGCTCCACGTTCATCTTGCGGCAACAAGGAAATTCCTTGCCCTAAAGTTTCCAAAACAAAACTTTAGGTCAGTTCAGAATAAAAACATTCTTCCTTTCTAGTCAATTCTTGTTCCTTCTCATGCCTCCAGCTCCCGCTAATCGCACAACCAGCTCCCTGCCCCAGGCAGGCACGCAAGCATTCAGGACACATTGCAATTACTGTATAGATCTCATTACCTGCTAGCAGAAAAATTCCCTTCAGGATCACACCAATCAGCACGGATTTCATGGCCGACTCCTTGTGGACATTTGTGACAGTAAAGGGAAAAAAAAATGGGGGCGAATGGGGGGGGAGGAATGACAAAAAAGGCTGGACTGAAACGGCAGAATGCACTGCCTGATGCCAGTCAGACAAAAAGGGATTGGAGATGAAAGTAGCCAATATAGCAGAGACCTGCGCTGCAGAGAGATCTAATCCAGCCCTGCTCTAAACCTCCCCAGCTGGCCTCTGT
This sequence comes from Fratercula arctica, assembly GCA_947846985.1. Classification (NCBI taxonomy): domain Eukaryota; kingdom Metazoa; phylum Chordata; class Aves; order Charadriiformes; family Alcidae; genus Fratercula; species Fratercula arctica. The sequence goes on from CANTUZ010000016.1 coordinate 2,834,020, forward strand.
CAGTGCTGACACGAAGAATGTGCTCTCGCAGTGTATTCTCACTCGCTGCATTACAGTAATACCCTGCAGTATCCACAGAATTAGCTCCCACAGTAAAAAGCCAAGAGACAACCTCTTGCCCTTGTCGCCTCCCAGGTGAATCTGCCGAATTCCCTGAATAAGGCCAAAAATATGGATTTTTCTTTTTATAGACTAAGCCAAAAAGCCACATTTCCAGCACCGGGTAACATCCAAACCATACAAATAAGGAGAGTTCCAAGTGCAGAGCACGACCTGGGCCCTGCTGTACGTTCAATACTGACTTAAACCAGCACTTCACGTCGTTTCCTTCCTCCACGTGCCCCATTCTGTGCATTTGTGAGCACAAGCATCTCCACTCTGCAACATTCACAAAGAAAAGTCTCAAGTTTTAACTACCATGATCTGGTTCTCTGAAGTCAAACTGAATGGAAGGAAATTCCCTGTACTGTGCTGACTGTCCTGGTTCAAGCATAGTACTGCAGAATCAAAACCCTCTCTTTCCCTGTTAGCAACCTTATAAAATTAGCTGTTGCAACCTCATTTTTTTCCTTTGTGGTTCTGGGAGTTGTTGGTGGTTTTTTTTTTCAAATGTGGTTACTTTCATATTATAAAGTTCCTGGAAGCAGAATTGTACTTTCGTGTTCTAAGGAACCCAGAGAAGGTTCTTATTTCTGTGAAGAAATGTTACATGGGAGCTTCTCCCCAAACTTGGAGTCTTGTTAGTGTCAATGCCAGGTCCAAGCAAACAAAAACTCCCACATGTCAGAGTCTGGAATCTGCATTAGCAGTATCTCTTTAAGATATTAAAAGAAAGCATTCCAACAACTCTTGTAGCTATTTTACTTTCTTCATTTCACTCAATCCAAACATGCCAGTCAATTTTACAGATATTTAAGTGGGATATGGTGAGTGTTTGTTTGGATTCAAAACTTCTCAGAGAGTCACATCTGGGTCGCATGCACGCATAGACCTATCCTAGCGCAGATTTTAAATACTATATGTCATTAGCTAGTATTACCCTTCTGTTATTGTTCAAGTGAAAACAAATTGGTAGCTTGTGCCCATTCACAATACAGTATAACAACTGTGAAGACTGGAGAACGTTAAATCTGTTTAAAAAATCCATATTTTGATTTATACACACATGTATATATTTACATACACACACACACACCGAGTCTATCTCTATACTGCTGATTGGAAATATATTGTACCCAAATCCATGTAGCATAAGTCAGCACAGATTCTGAGCCCTGCTAGTCACTACATCTTTTCAAATTCATTACATGAAATACTTCTAATTAGGAACTGTGATTGCTTTCTTTCTATACAGACTAAGGTTCTCTTGGAGAGACAGAATGAGAATGAAGAAATACAGGCATGACAATTCTAAATAGTACATCTATATGCAAGATGAAATACTTAAATACGACCTCTTATAAGCCAAAACGGTGGATCACTGAATATCTGTTTCAAACTACACACAACTGAGGAGTAACTGCTTAGGGGCTTTGAAATTGGAGGATTTTAAAGACCTTAAAAGGATCAGATGATTAATTTTCTAGAGGTTTTAATTCCCCTTTCTTACACACTGGCAATCATGCAAGTTAGAAGATTCAGTCACGAGGTTTAAATTCAGAGAATTATTTTGTTCCTAATCATTTGTAAGATGTCTTGGAGGAGGTCATGATAAAGAACACTATATATGTCAGAGGGTTCTTAGTAGAAAAATGTTACAAAATGGAGAGTGAACTTTGGACAGAAATTTCCAAATTTCACACATGTTCTTTAGATAGAGATTAGCAACTTCCTCACTGTGTTGGTAAATGAGTCCCAGAAATTTAGGAATTTCTTTCCAGGCTTCAGAGACACCCATCCTAGTCTCAAGAGCTTGCCTTCTCTTAAGGAAAGGAAAGGAAACTTTAATCTGCCTGAAGTATACATGGCAGTTCACATACTGCAAGTGGTGGCCTTCTGGCAAGCAAATCCACTGTCACTGAAAATAATAAACATTGCTGATAAGCATTTTATATTAAAATCAACACACTGAATCTAGTCTAATATCTGACATCTTGAAGTCATCTCTCCTGGTAGACACCATTAGAAGACAGCCACCTCGCCATACCTACACACGGGAGAATTCTTGAGTCTCTCTGGACTCTGCTCTGCCCAAGTACTTGCCTGACCTGATTCTAAAGATGATATTAAGCTGGACTTCATACATTTTGGTTAGTAACAAAGTCAAATTTAATTCATTAGAGTTGTTCCACCACTAATAATCCTCTCAAAAGTCTTCAACCATGGTGAGCTGGCATATTGCAGGCTGTCCATAGTCAGAAAATCTACGCAAAGAGCTAGTTCAAAACACATCGTGCCATCACAAGCACTAGAATCTCAGAGGACGCTTTTGATCAAAACTCACCTGACACCTAGACACAAGCAGGATCTAGACGGAAGCGTATGCTCTTGCAGCATTCTCATCAGACGACAGGAAAGTGAAAAGTCTGATTAACCATGGAGCTATGATCCAGAAGGGAGATGCAATGTGTGTGTGTGTGGGGGGGGGGTGTCTCACGCAGTGTTCCCTAGCTCCCTTCAGCTATATTTACTAGAAGGGATTCTGTTGAAGGGGTAACAGTCCTCTGCTCTCTACTATCTTAACCTTTCAGCTGACCCTTATCTAGGGGCTACATCTCTAAAACAAATCTGACATTGAGCAATACCTGCACAAAAAAATTAAATCTATCCAAAGATGGTTAGAAGGAAGAAGCATTTCCCATTTATTTCATGACCCACGACCCAGGAATTCGAGCCTACTTGATCTGGGCTCGCACTCTTACAGAGTAACCATTGATAGCAGGCTACACAGAAGGTATCCTACTTCTTTAAGGACCATTGACAAAGACATTATGGCTGAACAAAGTAAAATGGTCAATAAGCACTCCAATTATATTGAGACACATTCACAATCCCTCCCAAATTTCCTACCACATCACCTTCTGATTTCTCATGAAAGTAGAAGCAGTCCTCAGCCATGTGCAAAAAAGCTCAGAATTCTACCATGATCACAAGGTGCCACTGCCACATGGTGTCTGCAATGGAAACGATGGTGTTCTTCCCCTCTCACTCAGGCTAACCAAAGCCTCAGCACTGTGTTTTAGGACACTGCCTTTCTAAAGACAAGTTTAGCAGGAGTGGAAATATGAGTGGGAGTGCTCAGGCCATTTAAAAGTTTTTAAAGAATGAATGAGCCAAATTCAACTTAAGTGATTACATTCTTGCAGGTTAAAAATTGCTTCCCATTCCAAATAGATGTAACCTGACTTCTTCATGTCCTGGCCTCAACTATTTCTTAGTACATACATGATGGACTGAAACCATTCCTATGAATAAGAATTGATTTTGTTGGGTTTTTTTTTTCCTAAAAGACAGACTTTTCCTAATGTTTTTTCTCTTGACCACAGCTGACATAATTTCCAAGACTATGCATGATTCATTCTCTTTCTCACTTCACTTGGTACCCATGCAATCTTTTGATTCACACCTTTTACATCCTCTTAGGGTACATTCTCTACTAAAGCACAAACTAACGCACTGAACAGCCTCTTCAGGCCCTATTATGTAGTTCTCTCAGGAACGAAGCACCATTTCTGCAACAACTACATTTCAAGGAGAGCTGGTTCATCTCCCTGCACTGCTGTAGCCCAGACAGCACTGAGGCAGTTAAAAGAATTTCTCCTGACTCACATTGTTATCCCAACACTCCCCGAATTCCTCAGACTGAAGAAAAAAAAAAAAAAATACAGAAAGAACCCCCTGCCGCCCCAAGAAAGCATTCTTCATCAGAGTAGCAAGTTCACTTTAATCAGCGGAGGCAGCTCAAACCCAAGTTCATGGCAGATCTAAGCTGCCACAGAAATGTGTTTTGAACAGAAACATTATGGGAAGCTTCACAAAGTTGTTCTGTGATCCTAATATGAAGTAATAAGCTGTTTACCCAGCATGACTGTACTGGGATTAATTGACAAAGGAGGGGAGATTAATTGCTATTATTTCCCTGTCAGCTTCACTCCTCCACACGCACTCATTGATCTCACAGACTGCTCCCAGCCTTTCACTGTGTTAATGTGTCAGAACTACCTCAGCTGAGACAAAGTCTTTTACCAAAAGCAATATCCAGAAGAGCAACCTGCTTCTAATCCCCTTCAAGTACTAATGAACCCAAATTTGATGCAACAGAATGAACTCTAGCACTCCTTTGCCCATCATCCTGTGTTTCTGTCAGCTTTTCTGCCCATGAGCATGCTAAGAATTGGAAAGGATTAAACAGATCTGCAGTTTGGCAAAGCACAATGAAATTCTGAACTCTGAGGGTGCTGGGGCACTGACGGAGGAAAAGGGAACGAGGCACATATGTCAGTGGGAATTCTGACAAGTAGGATAAACTTTAAATCATCTCTTTGGACAAGATCTCAATTCTTGAGTACAGCATTGTAACTACCCAAGAAAGTTGCAATAAAGAGCTTAGATAAAAGCCTATTTTCAAAGACCTCACCTAAAAAAGGCAAATTTTTCTTGGCCTAGCCTAAATTAGGAATCCAAAACAAATGAGATAGGCCAGAAAACTGCACAAAGAATCCAGCCCTGTTACAGAAGGTGTTAACTAGGAGTTGATTTGAGATTCTGGGAGTGAAAGTACCTGTGTAATGGGTCTTCCCAGGAAAGACTGGACAGTTACACCAACATAGAATCATAGAATTGTTAGGGTTGGAAGGGACCTTAAAGATCATCTAGTTCCAACCCCCCTGCCATGGGCAGCGACATCTCCCACTAGATCAGGTTGCTCAGAGCCCCGTCCAGCCTGGCCTTAAAAACTTCCAGGGATGGGGCTTCCACCATCTCTCTGGGCAACCTGTTCCAGTGTCTCACCACCCTCATGGTGAAGAACGTCTTCCTAATGTCCAGTCTGAATCGTCCGATCTCTAGTTTTAATCCATTCCCTCTAGTCCTACCATTACCTGACATCCTAAAAAGTCCCTCACCAGCTTTCTTGTAGGCCCCCTTAAGATACTGGTAGGCCACTATAAGGTCTCCTCAGAGCCTTCTTTTCTCCAGGCTGAACCACCCCAACTCTTTCAGTCTGTCCTCACAGGAGAGGTGCTCCAGCCCTCTGATCATCCTCGTGGCCCTTCTCTGGGCACGTTCCAGCACATCCATATCTCTCTTGTAGTAGGGGCTCCAGAATTGGATGCAGTTCTCCAGGTGGGGTCTCATGACAGTGGAGTAGAGGGGGAGAATCACCTCCCTCGACCTGCTGGCCACGCTTCTCCTGATGCAGCCCAGGATACGATTGGCTTTCTGGGCTGCTAGTGCACACTGACGTCTCATGTTAAGCCTCTCGTCTACCAGCACCCCCAAGTCCTTTTCTTCAGGGCTGCTCTCAAGCCAGTCACTGCCCAGCCTATATTGGTGCTTGGGATTGCCCTGACCCAGATGGAGGACCTTGCACTTGGTCTTGTTGAACTTCATGAGGTTGGCATGGGCCCACCTCTCCAGCCTGTCAAGGTCCCTCTGGATGGCATCCCTTCCCTCCAGCGTGTCAGCCGCCCCACACAGCTTGCTGTCGTCGGCAAACTTGCCGTGCACTCTATGCCACTGTCCATGTCGCTGAAGATGTTAAACAAGACCAGTCCCAGTACTGATCCTTGAGGGACTCCACTTGTCACTGGCCTCCACTTGGACATGGACATCACTCAATCACTATGACCACAGAAGGAAAACAAAAAACCTTGCCATGCAATAAAGGGCTAAAACAGTCTCTGCAATGTTGCTACCTGCTGTTCCAAGGACGAGGTTTTCTTCTGGCTTCAAGTTTTTCTTTTTCCCACGAGATGGCAGCCTAGGAACACTGTGGAAAGGTTACATCCACCTCAAAAATAAATAAAGACCGTGCTGGGGACTGCCTTTCTTATAAACTACTGTTTGGTGTTAAATTGCTCAAAATAGAGAGTACACATGGAATTTAAAGATGCAGAAGACTGAGAACAAATATTTTAAACAAAAATGAGGTTTAGTGTCAGTTAGCTGTGTACCTTCCCAACAGAGCTGATGTGCAATATTCATTATCCCCTAGTTTCTCAGCTAGAAAACAGAGATCCATGAGGGTCAGGCAGGGCATTTGTGTAAGAATCCAGACTCCCCATTCCCTTGTAAACAGAGAAGCCTTCATTTGCTCACATCACAAAGACCTTTTGACCTCCTAACATAGCAGATTACTGCCTTCAGCCAAAAATCACTGGCTCTTATCGTCCAGGGGTGTTAGGGAATGGAGATGTTTTACAGATGTTTTATGTGCTGAGGATCCAATCTACTACAGTCAGTATCTTGTGACAACTAGAATGTTAAGCACCCCTTTTTTTATTTGAACGCTGACTTTGTTCACCTTCATAGTACGTGTATAAAAAAACCCCCACAGTTCTCTCAGTGAATTGTCACTCCAGGATATAGATCCCCTAGATAGTCTGATCCTAAAGCCCTTCTACATAGTTGATCTTACGTCTCAAAATCTAATTCATAGCCTATCAACTTACTTGACCAAAATCACGTAGCTTTCCCATGGCATTTGAGCCCTGGACTGCAAACACAGAATAGAATCGTTTTGGTTGGAAGAGACCTTTAAGATTATCAAGTCCAAACCTTAACATAGCACTGCCAAGTTACCACTGAACCATGTCCCCCAGCACTACATCGACACGTCTTTTAAATACCTCCAGGGATGTCGATTCAAGCACTTGGTATCATCTGCAAACTTACTGAGGGTGCACTCAATTCCCTTGTCCAGATCATTGATAAAGATATTAAAGAGAACAGGCCCCAATACTGAGCCCTGGGAAACACCATTTGTGACCAGCTGCCAACTGGATTTAATTCCACTCCCCACCACTCTCTGGGCCCGGCCTTCCAGCCATTTTTTGACCCAGTGAAGTGTACATCTATCCAGCCCATGACCAGCCATTTTCTCCAGCAGAATGCTGTGGGAAACGGTGACAAAAGCTTTACTAAAGTCTAGGCAGACAACATCCACAGCCTTTCCCCTGACATGTCACTGTACCACTACCGCACTCCCCACAGTTCATCTCAGTCCTGCCCAGCAGCCTGGGCTACACAGTGCTGGAATCCAGTCCTGCAGCTGGGCAGAAATGCAGCAGCTCAGCATCAGTTAACCAGAAGGACCTGATTCCGACCACCCCCCTTCACCAACATTACCTGAGTAGCCTGGTAGGCAATGACAAAGGAAGGCGTTAATAAGGTCCACACAGAACCCTCCATTCTGACACGGCTGGGACTCACACTCATCAATGTTAGTAAAGCAGGTCTCCCCTTCAAATTGAAAACACAAACAGGCATCTTAGGTGCACATGCATATCAGTGAAGGAAAGAATGTGAATGACAACTGCATTCACAATTTTTTGCATTTCTGCCATTTAAAAACGCAAAAGAATTTCTTGATTTAATTTTCTAGTATGTCTCCAGACACTCTGGCAAATAGATATTATCACTGAAACAATTAGGGAAAATGAAGTACAGAAAGAGCAAATGATTTTCCAGTGTCATGAAAGTGAGCAGTGGCAGGATCAGAATTCTGAACCATTCCCATCTGTGCAATAGTGGCCCAAACTCTCATTTTTCTCTCAAAAAAGAATAAAGTATTATTATTTAGCCCCTCCTACCAGGGAATTTCCCCAGCTGTTAAATCCAGCCTTTTATATGTATCTATAAATCAGGGAAAGGGTGATATTTCAGTTGAACATCCACACAGCTTTTAGCTTCAAGAGCAAGATATCAAGACACCCCTCTTCTCCTACCCACTCTGATTATACACTTGCTGTCATGAGAGTAGTCTCATCAAGGAAACACCTAGAATAGTTATCTGGGACTCCAGGGAATTAGTTTCCTCTGATGAGGAGTTTCACAGATATCCTGGAGGGATGAATTCTGCCATATGCATGAGAGACTGACAAAGAGAAACCACCTTGGCATCTGCATAGCCAGAGGGCATTCATCAAAGCACTTGGAGAGTGCGTAGGTTGTCACCTCAGCCTTGAGACAAGCTTGCTAGACAGAGAATGACATTCCGACAGCTGCCTGCAATATATTCATACAGCATGTGAACAGAACCATGTTCCTGATGCATCAGGCTGATGCCCCCTCTCAAGTACCCACAGTTAAGTGATTTTGTTGCACAGACATCATTGCTCCATTCCTATCTTCTCAAACCACGCAGCATCTATCAGGTGCAGAGAGGATGACCATTTACTGCATAGCTCACCTGTAAAGCCTGGCTGGCACCAACAGAGGAAACCAGCTGCTTGACTATAGCTGAAATTACGGGGGAAGTCAGGTCGTGTTCCATAATAGGCTTGGTTGGATCGCTCAAAGCACACACCTCCGTTGTGACAGGGATCTGTTGCACACTCGTCCACATCCTCTTCACAGTGCTGCCCTGTGTAACCTGCCAAGAGACATCAGTGTCAACATCACCCATAACTTCACTGGAACTAGTCTCCCAAATACTGTGGCTGCCTTGAAGGTGAGAATAAGGCCCAGAAGACACTGCAGCTCACCTAGTAGGGAGTCCCAGGGCCCTCCACTTTCCCCACTATGTCAAACACAGGAGCCATATAATCAATTTGCAGGAAAGCATTACCTCATGATAGAAAAACATGTGATGGAAAATGTCAGAAAAGAGAAAGAAAATTTTATGGTTGAGAATCAGGGCGCATTTCCCAGCAATGAGGTCAACTGGATTTTGGGATGGACTGTGAAGGGCAGCAATGGCAGCCTCACTGTTTCAGACAATGAAAAATCACACTGGACCATGCAGTATGATCATCAATTCTTTACTTCTTCAACATGGCAATTTAGCATGTGCTCTCCATTGCAGTGTGCCTACATGCCAACATATCAAAATAGATTTCTAACCTACCTGGCCAGCAGGCACAGCTGTAGTTTTTGATTCCCTCCACACATGTGGCACTGTTCAGACAGGGGTCAGAGGCACACTCCAGAATATCCACCTCACAGTGGTCCCCCTCGAAGCCTGTGTCACTGCAGTCACAACGGTAGCTGTGGGGCAGCAAAACAGAGCAATGCATAAGCTCTTAATTTGACTGCAAAGCCCAGCATGAGGAAAGAGCAAATGGAGCCAAGCTGCCAGTTCTCATACCCACTTGTGGGGCAGAGGAACAAGACAGTTCCATCTGCACAACCTGGCCACACTAACGACAGTGCAGACAACCCTCAACAGTCTCAGAGTTCACACCTTACCTGTGAAAAGGTAAATTCAGACACACAGGTATGTTCTCAGCAGTTGCTTTTGGCATGCATGCTCTGCAAGTCACTTCCCTTTGTATCTGATATGTCTGCTGGAAGCAATAACAGGAATCTTTTCCTACCTTCCTTTAAGCAGCCTAGGAGTTCTACTGCCAGGAGAGGCCTTCTTGCTTATTGCTGTAAATCACTCTGTTACTGCCGCTGCGACCACTGGGATGTACAAAACACTAAATCCAATTCCCTCTACAGATTTCTACTCTAATTTTCACAGGTTACACTAAGTGTACCTTTAGATCAGTCCTAGTATCTAATTGCCCAAACAACATTGATTTCTCACCTGTTAATGAGGTCATGACATGTCCCATTGTGCTGGCATGGGTGGCTCACACATTCATTGATGTCCACCTCACATTGGATTCCTTGGTAACCTGGTGCACATGTGCAGGTGTAGAACCCAACATGATCATTGCACAGGGCCCCATTCTGGCAAGGGTCTGAATCACATTCATCTATTTCAGCATCACAGTTCATACCTTTGTTACAAAACAGATAAACATCTGTGTTACAAATCCAGAAATGTGTATCTGTGCTGCCTGGACTTCTGAGCTGGAATCACAAAAGCCATGTTATCAACCTAAACTGGCTAGCATAGTGATCTGTTCGAATTTTGCCAAAAGAATATCGGGAATTCATGAAGCGTATACGACTCTTACAAATTAAGGACCTTTAATTTTTATTTGCAAACAGAATTATTTTGTCTAGACTTTTGGATTTCAGTCTTCTATCAAAACTAAAAATAGTTTCCAGTATTTGCGACACGTTAGTCCCTTTCATTCAGGTTTGCTGAAGTAACCGATCGGTCAGTACTTCACAAATAGCATCCATTTTCTGAGTAAGCTATAAAATCTTGATCTTATACTCAGCTCTTAAAAATCTAATGACAGCCGTTTTGGTTTGGGATCCTTTGAGGGCAGGAAGGGCAGGAAGAGAAGAATCGCACTGCTAGTCATTGTTATTTAAACTTTTCTATAGGCTATAGCTCTTACAGTTTTAGTTAGACATGGTACTCTTTACTTGTGTTGCATTGCTATTAATCAATCCAGTATTCTACATCAGAGGCAGCTGGGAAAAGTGATCGCTACCTGCTTCTCCAAAATATGGTTCCATTTTTTTAAATAATATTTGTAACTTGCTCTAAGATAACTAGGAAAAAAGCATTAAAGCAGTGCAAAATGCTAGTTACAGTGATATTAGATATTAGTAAGTAATTTTATTATGAAATGCTATTAAAAATTAGGTGTTAGCTGCAATACTACTAGTCAAGAATAACAGCAAGTCACGCATTTTTGTTCCAAAGCCTCAACTTTCCCTGACAGAGTAAGACCTCCTATGTGACTTCTATGGAACTATCTTCCCATACTATATTCCACCTCTTTGAGTTGTCCATGGCCTGGCATCACCTCCAAACTTTAGTCATTACAGTGGCGCCTGCCAATCCATCTAATCTCCCTTTCTTTGCAAAGGCTCACCACATAGTGGACATGGGCATCCTAATCCTCATGGAATGTGGGCCCCCTAATCTGCTGGTTCAAACCCGTCAACACCCACGCAAAACTTCCTTCACCCAAATTCCAGCTGCGAGCACCAGGAAACAACCTGGTCTTGCTAGCCAATGGTGATAGAAACTCTGGATGAAGCACTAGATCATAAGGCAAAGCCTCATATTTGACATCAGAATAACTTGGAGCACAACAAGCTCCTCCAGCTGCCTGGGTCCTTTTATCACTTCCTTGGCATGGGAATCCCACAATCCTGAATTGAGGATTCAGCATAAAGATAAAAAAGAAACTGATTTGCAAAGACAGAATTATGCTTGATACTCAAAATCAGCAGTAATCTTAAGGCCTACACAGAAATTCTGCTTTTTTTCTCCTTCATCTCTGTTTATTTTTATCAGAGTGAGTCAGCATCAGGGACTGCATTCCTGATGTTGTAACTTCTCCTCATTCCACTGGTAATCAGCAGCATTCCTTCACAGCAACCCAACTCTTTAAACACTTCAGTCTGTGACAACGAGGAAGGCTGAGAAAGTTCATGTGCTAGGTGGTACCAGGCAGACGTGGGCGCAGTACGACTGCATTCCACTCCGATAAGCAGGGCTGGAGAAAGGAGAACCCCCCCGCTGCCTCCCTCACAGATAACTCACAGGTGTAGATTACTCTCTGAGTCACCACTAGCACAGATGCACAAAAAAGAGATACTTATGTCACGTGCCAAAAAACATTGTCCGGGCATGAAAGAATTAGAAAACAAATCTCCAACTAAAAGACACTTTATTCCAAAAAGACTAATTCCCTCAGAGAAATCCTGCAGGACAAAGAACTACAGGCCACATAGGCAGAGATAAGTTTTACCTGGAAACACTAAGTATACATTTCCTTATAATAAATCTCTTCTCTTGTATACCCACCTTAGTTTCATACTGAGAGCTAATCACACTTTGTATCTAGTACTGAAGTCTCAGACAGTCCACCCACTTCCACTTCCACTCTTAGATCCATGTCTCTCAATATCCATACCATCCATGGAAATCAAAGCCTTGACTATTGCCTGGAAGCTGCAACAAGCAGCACTAGACAATTATTCACACGCAGTACAAACACTCCAGAAATAAGAGTCGTGCAACAGAGGTTTAGTCTCATAGCTGTAAAAGAACAGCTTCTCAGGACAGCTACTAACACTACAAGACACATCAGTGGCAGGCAAATTTGAAACTACGTGAACAGTGAGACGTAACCCAACCACCCGGCTAGTACATGAGCATGAAAGGTACCTGTGTAGCCGGGGACGCACTGGCACAAATAGTGATCCATCTCATTCAGGCAGGTGCCATTGTTTTTACAGGGCCGGGACGCACACTCGTTGATGTCTATTTCACAGTTGTATCCTTGGAACCCCGGCACACAGAAACAGCTATACTCATTCACCCTGTCTCGGCAGATGGCTCCGTTCTGGCAGGGGTTGGAGGCGCATTCATCAATGTTGTCTCTGCAGTTGGCCCCGGTGAAGCCAGGCTGGCAGATGCAGGCATAGTCCCCAGGACCCTCGACACATGTCCCATTATTTAGGCAGGGGTGGCTAGAGCACACAGAGCTTTCTGTTTGGCAGCCTTCTCCATTCAGTCCTGTTTGGCATTTACAGGTGTATCCATTTACACTATCTACACATTCAAAACGAGGATCTTTACAAGGGTTGCTCTCACACTCATTAATATCAATGTTACAATCAATACCTGTGAAGCCAGGCATACAGATGCACTCGTATTCCAGGCGTCCTGGAGTCCCACTGCAATTCCTATGGGCAGGACACTCGTGTTTATTGCACGCATCATAGAGGAGTTCGCAGTTTATGCCCATGTAGGCTACAGGCTCCATGGGGCAGGTGCACTGGTAACCCACTTCCAAATCCTTACAGCTTCCGCCATTTTTACATGGGGATGAGGAACAGCGGCTGTCATTTTCAGAGTATGAAGTTCCTGTTGAGAAAAGAGACTTTTTGTTAGTCAGCATTTGTGCCCCTAAGGAAGAAAGTTCTTCTGCTGATCACCACATACAACAACATGATACAACAAGATTGGCCACCTCAATTCCACACTGCAAGGGGCTGTTTGAGCCATTAGCTGAGAAGGATACTGGAGAATCAACACTTACTATAAAGAAGACAACACAACATGCCTTTGTATGATGGCAATCAAGAATTTCTTGCTAAGTTGGGTGACCTGATGCCTGCTTTTTTAGGAGACACTCACAAATCAACTATTTTACTTGTGACATCCCTGAGTCACTTTGAGAGCGGTGAAACATCTCACCTTAAATCCATTCACAAGAACTTTGTGTAAAATCCAATGACCCCTTTCACTGGTTGGGCACAGGACTTGTGCTTGGAAATCCAGAGAGGCAGACAGTATGTTTAAAGGTATTGGTTGTGGCTCTTAATGTCCCAGTTGCTCCTTCCGGGGATACAGTTTTGTCCCAGCTAATCCACTAGTGATTTGAAGATGCTGCCATAAGCAATCCACCTCAAGCTCCAAACTGCCACATTTCACACGGTCTCTGATTATATCAGGCGGCTCAAAGTTTGATAACTACTGCCCAGGCACCCTCTCCACAGGACAGACATGTAAATTAATCAGCAGGAAATATTTAGCTGTTGTAAGAACAGCAAAGACTGAGATTCACTGTACTGATGGCATTTTAGATCCAACCTCTTTGCCTAGCATTGGAAGCCAAGCAATCACTAGCATTTAACCTTGGTTTTTGATGCCATTGTGTGAGCAGCTCTTTGCCCTTTTTGCTGCCTTCTCTATGTAACTCTGGGCCAGCTAGTGACAGGAATCGGTCTCTGGGCAACTCCACAAAACTGCAGATGGAGAGTGGGCAGTTACTCTGACACTACCCACAGTTTAGCACCCTTAGCTCACTGAATTACTGCTAGTTGAGAAATGCTCTTTTAACGTACTGTGCTCCATGCTAAGGATTTGCCAGGATCACACACTACAGCATCACTTTTCAGCTGACCTTACGCATTCTCTCATTCATGCCATCATTATCCCAGCCCATTTTTGGTCATGTTTGCTTTGCTCTGGTGCACCTTCTACACACCCAGTAGTTAATCTGTGTCATTGGTTTTCTATTAACTCACTGCCCCATCAGCTCTTCAGTCTCTGTACCTGAAGGTGGAGGCATCCAACTTCAGGTCTGAAAGGGATTTATAGGAGACTTTGGTTTACAAAAGCCTGCCCCTGCCCTGACCTCCCCCAAATTCCTCCCACCAAAAGACTGTAGAGTTTCGAAGTCTTCTTTTAAGAGGCAGCACTGATGGGGGAGGGAGGGCGCTCAGGGATTTAGACAGCCCTTTTCTCTTCCCAGCATCATCTCTAGGGCCCACCCCTCCCTTCCTCTCTCATGTGATGCTGGGGAGAGCTGCTGAGCATTGCACTGTCCAGCAATCACATTATTCTGCCATCAACCCTTTTATTCTCAGATTCCCAGTCAGGCAGAAAACAAGGATGACGGAATCTGCCTGGAATCTCTGTGGCAATTAAGAGTGGGAGCCCAGGAAACTATTCGCAAAAGAGCTTTACTAGGCAGGAGATAGGAGCCTTTGTACGCTTAATGAGTAACCAGTCCCAGCCTGCACTTTCCACAGGCCAGGAGCATAGCCTGTGATAAAAAAGAGTGACCAACTCCACTGCATGTTCAGAGCGACTTCTCCGATTTGCAGCAGACTCCATCTGCAAAGAAATGGATATTTCAACAGAATCACCAAGCACCGCTAGTGTAGACAGGCTGAACTCATTTCAAAGGCTACATGCACAGCTTTCTCCTTCCATTATAAGTAGATAGTCTAAATGCTTCTTGCAAATAAAGATAAACATCAAATCCCTTTGCTATTTCCTGTCTTTTCCAAAGTTCTTTCACAACAGACATACCTTTTTGTACCTTCTTTATTTTCATTCATTGTATGACTGCAATGCTCAATAATCTGTACGAGTCATTAATGCCAGTACATTACAAAAAGATTTGGTAACAAATCTATGGCCCCATCATCACACACAAACCTGCAGACACAACAGGGCTCAACTACAGACAGGTACCAAGTCAAGCGAGTACAGGGCTTCACTAAGAAGCCAAAAGGCCCTCTTGGCTTCCCAAAGAACAGCAGCGTAGTAATAGGGAGAACTCCAGTCTCCTCTAAACTCATTATGATCATCAATAATAGCAGTGGTTAACTAGTTATGTGTACTCATAATGTGTGGTGAGTAACTAGTTATGTACAGGACTGCACAGAGAAAAGCTGAATTCCTGCATTGTTACTGTAGTAGGTTTAGCTACTTTTTATGACCAAATATTACCGTAGTTATGTCTAAAAGTGACGACTTCAGCAGGCCTTCATTTTGGAGGAAAATGTTCCTTTTTTGGAACAAACGTCCTGAAGTGACACAGCATTGCTCATAAGGCATGCAAGGAGCAGGCTGAGAAGACCGCAGCATAGATCACAAGAAATGAAGCAATATCTAAATAACTTCAAATTATTCTGTGAACTGCAGCTTGCAGAAAATACCCACGTGTTTGCCCTACTCAGTAGAGGTTACAAGTGTATTAACAACACTAACTCCAAGATTATATCATATACTCCCCTGTATATAGCATGCCTATACTAATACTGGAATATTTCCCAAGGACAAAACATGCCTCTGTGTAAATATAGTACAACCCTAGTATTAATTCAGTGGCAGTGCTAAACTTCTGGCTAAATAATTCCACAGATGAGACACTAATTGAAAACTGAATTTGTTACAGAGTAATGTCAGAAAGGGGGATTTGAGCAGTGAGAAGTGAATACAACACTTACGACGTCGTCAGGAAGTTAAACGCAGAGCCTGCAAGAATTCAGTGTACTAAATGGGTATCAAAGGCTTAGACTACCACCTAGCTTGAGAAAGAAGACATATGATTTTTTTAGCTCTGATTTTGTTATTTTCATGCATCAGTCCTATGGCAGGCTATACTGTTTCATGAAAATGGTGAAAACCAGGTCAAAGAAGTCGTTGAATGACAAGAGTTTATAGTTTTCCACAAAAGTAGTTGTTGCTGGATTAACAATGACATTCAGGATTTTTCCTTTACATTTCACAAGAAGAACATCAATCGGTGATGTTTGTAAGTGAAAAAAACATTAAAAAATATATTCCAGTCATATCATCCTGCAACCCTACTCTGAAATGAAACCGGAGAAGACTACAGTTTCTTTGAAGAATACGTTCCAGGCATTTAGGGGTGGGTTAGGAGGAACTTCAAAGGCTAACAGAATCCCATATAAAGCATTCATTGAGCTCAGTTGGGACAGGTCTGGTTTTACACTTTACAAGGTAGCTGACAAAAATTTTCCCTAAAAGATGAGGTTTGTGGCCTTTTGTATCACTTTAAAGCAAACAAGCTGCATTACCAGGCTTTGTTTTAATAATTGGCTTTAATAATTTTATACTTTACATCTTTACTAAATGATCTTGTCAAAGGGCAGTTGCAACAGCGAGTTTTCCAGCCATAAAAAGAGAAATCAGAAATTAATCAGATTCTGGGCAACCCAAGATCCCCCTGGTAGTAGTTCACGATCTCTCTCCCAGAGAATCCTGAGGAATCTCTTACTGCAGTAAAGCGGGACAAGATGCTGTTGCACTGCGCTGGCAGAGCAAGTTGTGGGAACTGATAAAAGACAGTGCGGGAGGAGGAGGTTCTCAAAGAGGTGTAGCAAGGTTTCTGTCCTCCTCTTTAAAAAACAAACCAAACCCCTCAACTTCGTCTGTTCTCCACTATCTCACACATGCCATGAAATCTCAGTGGTAATTCCCCCCACAACATGAGTCGCATGGAAGTGGAAGTAACTTCTTTCACAGCCTCCCCTCTCCATCCTGACAGTAGGTTAGCGCTGCTGGCAGGTTTTATTAGACACCAAGCATGAGATTGTAAGACAATACACAGGACAAGAAGCTTCAGTCATTTGATTACTTCACAGCTTGTGAGCATTAGCATTACTCAGTGGCTTCTATTTTTGGCGTTTGTTTTTCACAAGTTTGTTTTTTCAAAGTCTTGGGAAACTGTTATAGAGGATGGATGCCCTCAAGCTGGGGACACACCTGCTCTCATGGAAGATGCAAAGTGCTTCACTGACAACTACCCTAAGGGTGCTCTTAATGGTCACTTAAAATTCCAACAGGGAAGTGGCACACATTGGGGTTATCAGCCCTGAGATTACCTCGCTTCCTTCATACCAAAGGACAATCTTGACAATTGATTAACGTTTGGGGTTTTTTCTTTAATTATAATTGATGGGTTATTCAATGGAACAACATAATCTCCACAAACACAAAAAAATTCTAAGCTGAGTCAGCAGTACTTACTGAAAATGCAGTACTTACTGAAAATACCCATCTCTGAATACCTTTCTCATCCCTTCATCTTCTCTCTACAAGAAAATCAGCACCATTTACATCACCCACAGTCCAGTTAAAAAAAAAAAAAAGGACAGAAAAACAGGAGATGTAAAATACCAGACTGAAGCTGCAATGCTTTTAAGGGGTAACCGGGTTACACGTATGCCCAACAGTGTTTCCCTGTGACATGAACTGAGTGGACATGTACTCTTCTCCTCAAGAACCTATTACTGTGAAGGATTCCCAAACAGGAAAAAGAGTTCACACACTGCATCTCCTAGCACAGCAATTTTGCTTTCTGTTAAACAAGTTGCAATGGACAGGACTGGCATATTCTCCTCTTGTTTTAGTATATACTTTGGGAAAGGCTGCTTCATGCTTACAAGTATTTATTTATGTTTCCAAAATTATGACCCAGTCATGATGTATTAAGTAACTTTTGTGCAGGGATTTGTTATTGAGTTCCTTGTCTTCCATGCTATTTTAAATCTTGCTCCCTATGACTATCACCTTTTTAAAAAGGCTTGTGGAGAAAGAGGCTTCCTTCAGGTGTATTTCACCTGCCCTACTCAGTACAACAACTGGAAAAAAAGACAATTTACAACCAAGAGGTGAGAACAGCAGGTTTCCCAGCAGCAGCCTCCAACTGCACCACAATCATAATTGAGCCAGAGGAATCTTCAAGTGCCTAAACCGGGAATGCTCAAAACCCCAGCCTGATGCAATTCTTCCCAGGCAGGCTGTGCTCCTGCTGATCGCCCCAGCACACTTCCCACTAGAGAAAGGTATTGAGGCCCAGGATAGAAAGGGAACCCCTCCACCTCAAGTATCAGAGTAACACAACTACTAAATAAACTCTGAAAAAAGGAATGGAAAGAGTTATGTCTCCATGACAACAGGAAGGCATGTGCTTATATTAGTAAATCCCTGCTGACCTCTGCTGATCTTTCCCTATCCTGGTCAGTGTAAAGGATTAGCCAAAGGGTACACACTGTGGCCTGTTCCCAGGATCCACGCACCAGGCAGGAAGACTGGGCAGGCCTCAAAAGGGGCTTTCATGCTGTTCACCCTCTCTCTTCCCCACCCTTGCTAACTTTGGAAGGATAGTATATCTGCTATGGAAGGTAATGGCAGAATAAAGTCAAATCCTTCTTTAGGAAGTACCCTCAGGAAGTACTTGTCCAGGGAATGTACAAGGCCTTTTTAGGTGTCTTTACGCAGTCTAGGGCTTTACAGGCCCCATTTCCCTTTCGACACAGAGAGATTAAATGCTTTCTTTCCAGACCTGAGCAAAGCACCTGCTCCTAGTAATACTAGCATCAGAAAACAATACCCTGAAATTCTCTGAAATTACTGACAAGCTCATGAAATGCTAATAACTGGCACTGATTTTTCACCTAGCCTAAAATATTTCATAACCTTTATTCCTTGTCCTGTTTAATATGTTAATGGGTATCTTTTGACAGCTGCTTTAATGGTGAGCTCTTCTAGTCAACATCAGAAAACTGGATGTGGGCGTGGGAAACTTTCCAAAATACCAATGTTTGATCACAACTGCTAAGCCCACAAGCTGCAGCAAGTTCCCACCTCTGCCAGCCATCAGGAGAAGCTCTGTTGAAGTAGCTCGCTCCCACCTACCAGCTGCTCCCTCTCCCCTCAGCCACTTCCCATCAGCTTTTGTCTGAATTTCCTGGTCTTATGCTCAGGTGGTGTTGCCATTAGGATCAGGTATATTCAATTCCCCTCAAGATTCTGTTGCCCAGAATCAGGTTCTTCCTCTCCATTTTTCCATAGTAACTATTTCTTTTTTTTTGTTGCACAAACGGTATAGAAGGGAGAAATAATACTTCAGTGAAAATGCAGGCTGAGATACTACCTGCTGTCTGAATCTAAACATCACCATTATCATCTCAGGTTAACAGCTTATCAGATCTGACAATGTCTGTAAAGCAAGACATGACACTAAGACAAAAAAAAAACCAACCTCAAAATAGAGATTAGATAATCAAAAAGCAATGTTGGCCATTAGCAGGTAGTACCGCTAAGACAACACTGAGTAAATGGCCCAGCAAGATGCTAGGGATTCTAGCAATGGCTATAGCATGGTTTAGAAGAGTAATTTTAAAAAGAGCCTTACTATTCATGGCTTTCATATATCTTGTAGAGTTTTGGTAAAGCACACAAGTCCAGTATCCTAGCTAATGACCAGTTTGGATACTAATTTAAAAACCTCTAGTGAAGTCCCTGCACACAGTTCAGATTGCAGCTTTTTCCTATCCAAAGTTTGAGGTGGATATTGTGCACTCATCACTTCCCAGCCTACTTCTTACATTGGTTTTCTTTGTTACTGGAGACCAACAATTTCCAGACCACAACATCTGCATGCTAAGTTTTTGACGTGACAGAGGTTTTTCATGCCAGACACATGGATGCAGTCTACTAGTGTAAGGTGTTTATAAAGAATTTATAAAGGCCTAGACCACTAGACTTTCATTAAGACAGGCATAAGATGTGGCTCAGTTTCCCCTTGTGAAATATGCAGAATATTTACCCCCTCAAAGAAGCAGAATGCTAATTCCTGGCTCTCTCCCACCCAGCTTGCCCAGTGAATTGCTGAACGGTGCTGAATGGTAGGCAGCAATTCACAGGGCTGGGCAGTGCTAATATAATGGTCAGAGGCATTAACAGCATTAATCAGAAATACCACTTCAGGGAATTAAACTTACTCTTAACATAGAACAAGTAGACAGCTAGCTTATTTTCATTATATGTTCACTGTTTTAACACAGATTTGAAGATGAGACTCCTATTATCATGCTTCTAGAACTTGGAGAAAGACTAGAGCTATAAATCCGTGTTTTATGAGAGTATTGCATATATTGCCACAGTAACTCTTTGATCTCCTGTGCTTATGACACCCCAGTATTTTCCCTTAATAAACACTCCTCCAAGCTGACCTTCGTGGTTTACACATTCTGTGATCTCTCAGCCATTTCCACAGATCAAACGCTGAGACAGGGTTTCCTGTGTATTCAGTTAACCAGATTGAGTCACAAGCTTTAATTTCCAATTCTTATTTAAATATACTGACAATCAACAAAACAGCTGAAAAGATTCTGTTTCTTTGTTTCCACCTTTTGAAGCAAGTAAGATTGAAACTGTATGTATGCCCGAGCTAATCTCAAAAGCTTGCATTAGAGAAGATAGCAAAGTGCCAGAAAAAAGGTTTGCCTGCACGTGTCTCTCTCAATAGGTGTCCAAAGCATTTTCCAGGCCAAAGGTATGTGAATTACGGTGCTCATTGCTGGATAGAGCTGTGGGAACAGAAATGAGCAGACACTCATTCTGGCCTCCAGAATCTCCTTTAGAACACAACAAATAAGTCTGAGAGCTATTCTGCCCATTACACAGACAGCAGCAGTAAAACTGGAGTCACATGCAGACTCTGTACCGCTCTCCCTCTGGAGTTTATTTTAAACAACAGGAGATAGTGTGGATCTGGCTGCAGGATAGTCTTATGGTTACAGCTTGCAACAGGCCACCTGGATAATCAGAATTTTCTCAAAAATTTTGAACAAATAACTTAGCCACTTGGTGCTTCAATGAAATTTACACTTAGTCAATTAGAAATAAAAAAAAAAGCAGTCATATGCCACACAAGGGCGAGAAAAGGCATTTCCTTATGGCCTTAAAATTCTACAAGTGCTACATAAATACCATTATTCACTATAGTTAAAATCTGGCAGAATTCCCCTTGCAAAATAGGAGCAGGTGTAAAGACTATGGAAATTACTGCTTCCCTTGAGCTTTGCTGGCTATATCAAGATGTGTCATCCACCTGTACTCCACGAGAAAACAACCTTCTCAGTAAATCACTGTTCCAGAAAAGAGCTTTACCCACGACTGAAAAGCTATCAGTGCAATGGTCCAACAGCACAAATCCAGAGAAACATGCCAGCTCTGTGGCAGCCGCATACTGAGCAATACCGTAAAGGCAATGGGCCTTCCTTTTGCACAACACAAAGCCACCATAATTGCTTCACACTCCAAACCAGTAGCTATGGTTACTAGATACAAAGGACAGTCCTGCTGCTTCCCTGTGGCCAGAGGAATTCCAGGCACTTGGAGTGAATGCACCAGACAAAGAAGCTGGTACAAGGAAGAGAGAAAAAAAAAAATCAGAAAAAAAATCAAAACAGATTTTGACTTTCATATTCATAGTCTGAGGTGATCAGAGCAAAGGAAATTTAGGGAGGCTTCAGATGGGGAAAAAAAAAAGACTGTTGGGGAATCAAAGGAAAAGCTGAAAACTCTGTCCAACTCTCAGAAAGTATATAAACATCACCCACTAATGTGAGAAAATGCCAAATACAGTGTTCAGCAGATATTAGCAGAGAAAAGGCACTTTGACTGTATTTGCTGCATGTTCTCCATATTTTACCTAGACTTCTTCATGTCATTGATCATTCCTGTCCTAGCTCAGTGGAAACCAAACAGGACTTTCACATACAGGTACTGGCCTGGCATTCTCGAGGAGAGGATAAGGAGGCTGGTTCAATCCAAATCATACTTTCCAGTAAAAGGTTGGACATGTTCCTGACATGACCTTATAATCCCTAGATAACTAAAACAGATGTCTAGACCCAGCAGGTCTCCAGGCACCCATTCCAGAAGAAATGGAGAAATCTGTTTTTCAGGGGGTGTAAGAAACTGTATACAAGGGTGACTTTTGGAACCCGAAGACATGTTCATATGAACTTGAAGAATCCCAGTATACTCAAGTATATTCTTTGGCTATAAAATAAGTTTTCAATGTGGAAAAAAACAAAACAAAACAAAACCCCCCATTAGCGTGACAGACTCTCTTGCACTTTCAGGATGGATCTGCTTTCTTCAAAATTGCTAAGTGAGAATACTCACGTACTGTCTTCTTCCTCCATGTTTTGTACCAGAGGTAACTGGCACTTCAACGTATTAGTATACTTCCCTAGGTACACTCCTCTTTTGTCTAGATGTATTTCTAAAGCATACAGAATGGAAATAAAGTTCTGTGTTTCTTCTGTATGAGCACAACCATAAAATTTGGAACTTTTCAATGGAGGAAATGGTTACCATTATAGCTGAATACTTAATTACATGAAAGTGCACACACTTTTAATTCTTGTGAATAAACGCATGCGTACATGTGCACATGAAGAAAGAGAAAAGGAGACAAGAAATAAATAGAAGGAAAAACATATCTAAAATGAAATGCCTGTTTATCTTCCAGACAAGAAGTTTTCAGGCTTCAAATCTAACTGTGAGAGTGACATGTTGTTCAGTTACCTTTGCAATACGCGGGTAGGTCACAGATTTGATCCAAAGTTACTGCATAGTAGCTGGGTAAGAATCAGGCACAGAAGACAAAAACTTACCCCAAAATAAGAGGAAAAGTGGCAGCAGGAGAGCAGCATTGTACGCCCTGGATGTAGTTTTCTTTAATTCCATGACAAGTCTAAGAGTGGCTGTTCTAAAAGCCTCTGGGGAGAAACAGTAGTTGGAAACTAGCAAACACCAGCTCTCCCCTCATCACGGACCCTGGAGACCCCTCTCCCCCGCAGGCAGCGGGTCCATGCTCGCCGGGCCGGGCACCAGCACTGACACGGTGGACAGAGTCCCTGTCCCCGCGCAACGCGCCGCTCGCGCTGCGGGAACGGAGGGAAAACGCTGCCTGGATCGCACGGACTGAACCGCGCAGGGCGAAGGCAGCGGGGGGCAGGCGCAGCAGCTGCAGGGCTCGCAGGCCGGCTCCCACACACGCCCGGGCTGTCGGGGGTGGTGGGGGACTGGAGAGCCGGGAGCTGCGCAGTACAAGGCAAAAGGACCCTGTGTGGCTGAACTCCCACTATGTAACTCAGAAAACAAACCTGGTGTCTCCTCCATAGCTGTGACAGGAGCTCAGAAGCGGCCTGGGGACTGAGGCGGCCGGGGGTCACTTCTGGGGTGCAGGCTTCTGTATCAGCTCATATTTACAAACAAATTCCAGATGAGGATCAATCACAATTTTCTGATAGGGGCTGCTTTGTTCAAAGAGAAAATAAACAGAAAAGACAAAAAAAGCACACTATTAATCCCAAAGAGCAGAGTTAGTCCACATTGGTCTTTACTGCTGTCTCTCATGTGTGAACCCACAAGACATAGGAACCCACAAAATGTACATGAACCCTTTTTTCCCAATTAAGGAATAGTGCTAGAGATCAACAGGAGAAGCATCTGCGTAACAAGCACCAAATCACATCACCACCTTTAGATGCATGTGTTTAGTTTTAGAAGTGGAAAAAATTATCAGTGTCCATTGTTTTATGAGAGTAACTGGGAAAAAGACAGAGCCCACACTCAGTTGCAACCTACTAAGTACCTCTAAATCCACATCACAATTGGATTAAATTAACGGTAATGAGAATTACGTACATTGCCTCACCCTTCCACTGACAACTAAAAATAGAAGGCAGGTAAGATCCCACACAAATTCCTAGTTTAAACAAGACATATGCAAGATAGCAAGGAATTGGTGCAGACAGACCCAGGCTGCACGTGATGAAAACAACAGCAATCCTACAATGAGTAATTTATATTATTTCTGCATCTTGCAGAGCAGACAGAGGCTGATGGGCCATGTGCAGGGAAATGGGATATTTACTGCATTGTTTTTACCTTCAGTGCAGAAAGCAGAACAGTCACAGCAAGAGCGTTTTCACCACCAAAACACTGCAATTAAGAACAAATGGTTCATCTCACTATCCTGCCTTGGAATGCTCCAAAGATGATATATCATGTGTTATCAACCTTATCTGGACCACCCTGCCCCCACTTTCATCTCTGATGTCTTCAGTCTGTTTTCTCAAGATCAGCCTCAGTATTAGTTTCTTGCCAGTTACCACAACCATCTGGAACTCATTTCTCTCTCCTTAGATTCTCATTTTGCTGTCAGGGGACTTAACCAAGCACTGACACATACAGAATATTTCTGCTCATAAATTTTTTGCCTTACCTGTGTGAATTATCCTCACAACAACTCACTTTTTCCAAATCAAAGCAAATACGTATGAATCCATTGCATAATTAACACTGCAAGAAACCACCATTCTTCCTTGGTCGAATACAGCCACTTCTGTAAGTCGACCAGTGCAATACTTCACAGCACTTGTGAAATAAATCTATCCATAGTGATTTATGGCTCATATGTCTACCTGAAGGACATACTCAGCTTTCATAAAACAGAACTAGTGTAACAAATCCCCACACATAAGGAAGTGGAGGTCCTCCCACAGAGGCTTAGGTCTCGTGCAGCTCTGCTGCTGCTGCTGTGCTGTGTGGCCTGTGGCACCTCATGCCCCTGACAGAGCCATTAGCCACGAAAGACTTGTTACGCACTAGCTAGACTCAGAAACAAGCAAAAAGTTCAGTAGAGGCTCAACAATTAAGGACCTCCAGAGAGGAACATTCTTGGTGTCTCAGTATATTTGAGACAACGTCTCAAGCAGAAGCTTCTTGTGCTAGTGGCTGAGTTTTATTCTGGAGTCTTCATTTGGTCTTTCTGTCAAGTTAATGTTGACAGGTTCGAACTGAACTGCTAATGTGGCCAATATGTCAATAACATTACACATGCAGGAATGCTATGAACAGTACCTTTTTGAAGGTACCATTTAATGCATTTGTCACAACAGGGTTTGGACTCAAGCAACCTGGGAAACGACAGCAGTATATGGTTCTCAGCCAAAGTCTTCCACAGACAGAGGTGAGACTCTCATGCCTGCACTGCTGCCAGGACACACATATTGTGAGTTATGGGGTTGGAGCAGGTTACGAGCGATGATCCTCTTGAAAAAAAGTGTTGATTTGTTCTCTATGACCACTGTTAAATGCTAGCATATCCAAGTGCTCTGCTAGGACTTAAGGCTCATTTAGTGTCGCTCAAAACCCAAGTTAACAAAGCCCGCATAAGTCAAGACATCTGACTTCCTTATAATAATCATAATACCCTAATCCAGTGTCTATCTGTGAGGATATTAGAATTTAATTTTTTCAACGTTCATGGTTGCAATTTTATGAGATTTTGCCAGCATAAATGGCAGACCATTTCTGTGCTGGACCCTCAGGCACACAAACGCCGATGCCGGTATTAACCAGCTTAGTCCAATTAAAGGACCCTAATGCAACTCTGTTAAGGCCCTGATTTGTTAGGCTTGACTACATTTCCAAAGAAGGTACACAATTGGGTGGATTTGTTATCTAAAAGCATAAGCTCCCAGTCCTTAGTCATCCTTGATAAAGCCTTCCCCAAACTGGCCATGGTTTGTGCTACCTCCGCATCGCTGCAGTCCAATGTCAGTATAATCTGCTCTTTAACATAGTATTAAAACTAGAGCCAAAGGACACAGCTGCTTTCGTCTCTGTAACCCTCATTACAAGAGATTTAAGGACAGCATAACAGCAAGGCTTCTATTCTCAGCCGGGAGGCAGGAAACTTTGCAAGCCGGAAATGCATGCCATGAAAATGGGGCAGCAGTAGGCAAGGTGGATTAAGAGAAAAGGGAGGGAGTAGGTCTGGGGTACTCAGCAGAGCCTTTCTGCCCTCTTATTCTATACTTTTTGTACGCTTTTCACAAGACAATCCTATACATTTTTCTACAAACAGTTCAGAATGAACTGCACAGCAAAGTACTTAAGAAAAACAGCCTGCGCTTTCCGTTCAAAGAACAATGTATGCTTGCATGAGTTTCACAGTCTTTCCTCACACAGGGCTTAAAATAATCCGAATATTATGGACTGGATAGTTGAGCTTAAATGTATAATATGATGGCCAATATCACAGAGAGAACCTGGTAAGAATAAGGGCATTCTTATCTCCTCTCACATGCACATATTGTACCTGCCTCAGAGGAGAGAGCCTCACCTTCCCTCCTTACAGTTCTGGAGCCCCACCTCTGAATACAAATCTACTTTTCTGAATTGAGCAATGCAAGCTAACAGCATCAAAATCTTCTGATTTTTTCCCTAGCTTCATCCCCTGAGGATTATTAGGCACAACCATAAACAAAGGAGCCCATACTAACAGTGGCTGCAGACTTAGAACTTGGCAAGTTGATCTAGTTAAGAAACAAACTTCCAGTTCCACTCAAAAGGTGTGCAAAAAATGACTGCTTCAGTATGCTCTTCTGCTATCAGTCACTGCTGAAAAGTGCCAGGTATATTTTTAAAAAGTTCAGGTTTTGGAATTTCAAGCCTATGGACTCACAGGCCAATTCTGTAAACTGAAAAGCTCAAATACAGTTTGATGATGTAATGCTTGAGGGTTCTCTGGGGTCCAATCTCTTAACTCGAAATTTGCTGTTTCCTGTAATAACCAAGGTAATTGCCCTTAACATGCATTGTCACAATTTTTCCATCTGGCCACTAGATGTCCCTTCTGCACTGCACAAATTCAAGCAAAGGCCATTGTGTGAAAACAGGACTTAAGAAATTCATGTATCACCTGCGCTGTCAGACGAATGCAACTGGACGTATCCTGAAATGCTGCAGGACTGTGCCAAGCTGCACACTGAGCACTGTGAGACCTACAGCAACATCCACACATCAGAAGAGCCAAGGAACAGTTTTGTTTGTGAGTCAAAACTTTTAAACTTGCTATTAAAACTTGGCAAATCACACAAAATTTCCAGTCGCAAGACATCCTAATTGTACTTTTTAGTCACAGTAAATTTGAGTTTCATTGCTAACCAGAACTGCTGGCAAGTAAATCATGCTGTCTGATAAGACTTTTGAGCATATGACACTGGTCAGTCCTAAGTAATGGCAATGAAAAAATCATCATGACAAGAAATAGCAGAAAGGTTCCTATTTCTTGCCATGCAGTAACTCAAGAGAACAATGTAACGTCTGGTCAGAGTTCTGACCCCATCTCGCTTTCCTGGAGCACACTAATCAATTTCAGATAAAACTGTACTGTTGAGGAAGAGGAGGGCTGGCAGTCCAGTAGGACAGATGCAGAATGAACATTTATTTATGAGACTCTTATAGGAAATACCACTGTGGTTTAAGACTGAATGTAGCGCACATATCCCTTATGCATAGGTTTGGGGTCTAACTCTTCCACAGATGCAGCCCTAAAAGCCTGGCCATCAGGCGCCATCCTGTGGCAACGGACTCTCACTCTTGTCATGCACCAGAGACCGAGCTCAAACGCATGATTTATGTCAGTCATACAGCTACAAACAGCCAACAAAACCTCAGTGAAATCCTGCCTTAACTGAGGAACTGGGACAACACTGGGTCCTCTTAAAAGAATATCACTTCTACAGAGAAATTACATCTTAGACAGAACTTTTTCTATTCAGTGTCACCAGCAATTTGTTGGAAGACTCCCGTGTTTGTCTGCAGAGTATAGAAGGTCTAGGGTTAGGATTTGAGGGGAAAAAATTGAAGCAGACCTGCCTGAAGTCTGAAATCACCTACTCTGCCTTGCAAAGTTGGCTGCTTGTGCAGAGATCTTCATTACATGCCTCATTCCAACAAAGAACAAATTGTAAGAACTGTAAGGATACCCAATATACGTATAGAACTTATAGCTTCCTCTCCAACCTACGAGCCCATTCACTACATACACAGACCAGGCTGTAGTAAATATAGGGCCATACCTCTGCCACGTTATCTCTAAAGGAAGTTACAGAAGTCGGGCTCTAACCATGTATGTACCCTTTGATCTATGTGAGACCCTGCTGGAGTGCTGCAGGTCAACTTGAAGCCCCTTTGATCCTCTTCCACTGCTTACAGCTGCCTCGGTGGAGGTGAATCCCTTCCAAGGGGCCTCCTTTGGCAGATGGGAAGACGAGAATGTTGATCAGCTAAGAAGAAGCAGTTAACAGTGTAAAAAAGGTCTCAGGCAAGACTTTCTGCAGTAAAATGTTATAGCGGGAAGAAGGAATTGTCCAATACATTGCCTGGATCTAAGAGTGTTTTGAAGTTGTATTGACTATTGAGAGGCCTTTTTGCTGCTGTTTTTGTCAGAATGATCCAACGTGTAAATATCCCTTTTCACTACGACTATCCCACCACTGCTTGGAGGGAGCCTCTCAAGCCACTGGAGGGCAGTGCTGGGCAGTTTTCTGATCTACCAGCCTAAAAGCAGCTTTGAAACGCAACATTCTAAATTAGCAAATGTTTGTTGCAAATGTCTGCATTACTGGCAACCCTGGAGTCATGCTGGTGCCTAGGGCGCTTAGCAGGCTTCAGGGGAAAGGCTAAGTGCTCAGCCAGAACCAAAGGAACCCACAATCAGAGCCAAAGTAAGGGAGCCATGCCCTGCAGCAGAGCCTGGGTGAAAGGAACCTTGTAATGCAAAAGTTTGCACTCTGTGAAGGCCAGACACTGGGGGTGGGGAAAAAGGAATTTTGGAACAGTCCCCAGCTGGACCTGAAAAACAAACACATCTAGCTGCACCATGAGAGCTATGTGTTCTGAGGCAGAGTCTAACCTCAAAGTGCTGTATATGATATCTGTCTGCCACGGAATCGACACCTTTGAATACTGTATAAATCAGCAAGCTCTGCCTCATTTTCCTTCCAGATGTAATCTCTGTTGTCTCTCACAGTCTTCATGCGCAGTCTGCTCTGTAATGAGGCCTCTGGGAAAAACTGGACATTCTTACCACAGTAGATGGCAGGAAGTAAAATGGATTCAGCCCAAGGATGTACCAAATGTTGGGGAACAAGTAACCTTCTCCAAGAACCCAAAGATGCGGGTCTTGCTTCTGTGCATTTGCACCTTAATGAACACTCCATTGAAGAAGTACTCTTATTACCTCCAGCTAATCCAGGTAACTAAACAGACACACCTGACAATATGAAGACAAAGAACAACTGTACAGAAATAGCCCTATGTTCAATTTCCTGACTCGCCAGATGGGGATATTGTCCAACTACTTTCAGTATCTTAGGCTTGCACACTCGTGACTTTCTAGGCCATGTTTCACATCAATATTAGTATAAGTACAGACTGTGTCACAGTGACACAGAGTAGCAAACATCTCTGAAGTTAACTTCTGTTCTAAGAATATTTCACAGACTGAAGCTCCCATGCGAGTCAATTGTTTCGTCTTAATAGATGCCCCAGAATAATGGCCTTACCTAAACTAGGTGTGCAAAAGTTGCTGGATCTCCTATGACTTGGACAAGAGGGTCTGGCAGCTTTGCAAGGATTACGGCAGCACATACTGGCATATGGGCAGACATTTCATTTTGCTGAGACGCGAAATCCAGATGTTTCCATTGCCATCCATTTGTCAGGTTCCTTAACAGACCTTTAAGAATGACAAATACAGATCTTTACATAACTGTTAACAGCATTCAAGCTTGTTCTCATGGTCTTCAAATGGTACTTCATACCAGTGTCAATAACACTGAATTTGTTTCATAATTAGGACTTGAATAACTAACTTGTCACCACACTGGCAAAAATTCTTCCACACCCGCTCTGTATGTGTAGACCCCTCTTTAGGAAAAGATAATATCATGTAAGTTAGCAAATTTAACTTAATAAGCATATATACTTGTACTCCTGACTCTTTCCTTCTGGCATAGAAAGGTTTTGATGTTTACCAACTACATTACTAGTACTTTGGCAGCACTAATGTCAGATCAGAACAATTTGAGCGGAAAGACAATCCCACATTTAGTTAATGCTCTCATTCGCTATTAGTACTGCTGCATTACTGCAAACTAAAATGAAGGGATAGGGACCTATATAATTAGAAGTTATGGAAATATACATTCTCTGCCAAAGACAGCTCAATATCAGTTATGATAAATACAACAGATTAATTGCACCAATGAACTAAGCATTTTCTCAACTTCAGAATAGTGAAGGTTTATGACTGATCAGTTACGGGTCTTAAGAGACCAGTAACCCCAAATCAAATTTTATTTCAAAGACATGGTAAAAAATAGACTCAAAAGATATGCCCACCTTAATTCTATGATCCTTGCAGACTTAAATCAGGCCTAATCCCTCACATCTGCTTCTGAAAAATATCCACATTTGCGCTTAACTGCATAACGGGACCAGAGACTAGGCTAGGCGGACGTTTTTAGGGCTTCAGTGCTTCTCTCTGCCCTGAGGGAAGCTCTAGTTCGTTCCATTTCTCTTAGGGAGCATGGTTGATGCACATTTTCTACTTCATGTCTTGCAACAGCAGGCAAACCAAGCTCCTGCTGAGCTTCTGTGAAAGGTGGTATTGATCTGCAACACAAGTGTTTAAATCTTTAGCTCTGCTAACTGGTGCGCTGAATGTGCATGGGGAGTTCATCAATATATCTGAAACAAAATCTGCTCGATGACCTCTGAAAAAAAGAAAAATGAAGCTTTTATAGCATGCTGAATTAAAATGCACTCTATAATCTTGATTTACAATCAAGAAGTCCAACTATGATATCATCAACTTCCATGCACACAGACATCCCACCTGACATGGTCAATATGGGTTTCTTGCTACAATGGGCAAAAGGAGATGTGATACCCAAGTCTGGCTGCGCATTACATCAACCGTGATGACAACACACTGGATTAGTGGGAACGGTGCAGTTGTAATCGTTTGACCGTGCACTTTACTATATGGAACATTTTTAACCCAAGGGCCTCTGTCATTCTTGCTGGAATTCAAGAACAATCAGTCCTGTGACTGCACTGCCAAAGGCCTCAGGTGTGGGACGGGGAAGTAGCAGCAGCAGCAGACAAAGTCTGAAGCAGAAAAGTCCACTTTCACACAAGCACTCAAAAACCTACACATGGGGAACTGTTCTAAACTTTTCCAACCTAATTTGAACACAATCATAGGAATAGAGCACTGGTTAATCCTGACAAAAGCACAATGGTATCTTCATTTTTTTCAGTAAGAGCAAGAACAAGCAATAAAGCATGTCTCTCTGATGAGAGACATATAAGGCTTCTTAGGAGGTTGTATACAAAATATTCAAGTGGATGGATCTAGAAACTTCCCAAGAACTATGGGAAGAAATATGGAAAGAATTCTAATACTTTAAATCAGATGTCTAATGCCAATCCAGCTTTGCCATTCAGCAATTATATGTATCATTTCTGGAAAGAAACATGATAATTGACAGCTTATTGGAACACTATTCATTTTATCCCTGAGAAACTCCATTGCAACTAAATCACCCCTATATATATCCCAGTAAGAAGGACCATCTTGTATTTTTAAAGAAGTTTTCCACACCAAGGCCAGTTTGTCAGCATCATTTATTATGCTTGAATACTTTATGAGACAGAAGTCACAAACCTGACAATTTAATTCTCATTTGCTTAAGAAGTGACTGCATATGCTAGCCTAGCTACACTACCTGGGCAAATGATGAAACTTTCTGCTCCAACTGATTTTAGGTTCTCCTCTTTCTATTACACGACACGACTTCAGAAAAATTTCCTTTCCTGTATGTGTGACCAGAAGGCAAGCCAAAGTATGGATGGCTGAGCTTCCTGTAATAGTAGAACAGTTGCAGAAATTTAATTTCACTCCATGGTGTATGAATCTATGTCTCGATCTTTAGCTTTCGTTAACTTGTATGTTCAGTGAGTCACACGCATTTCAAGAGGGGCTATCAATGCTTTAAAAAAAAATTATATTTGACTGAAGATTTAAACTTCATTTGATCCTAAAGCCTTTTTAATGCATGAGTCCGAACCAAGGGACTTTGCATATTTCTGCTAGTCTCACTTCCCAGAAGGTCAGTAGGGCAACCACTCTGGAGAAAAATGGAATCGGAGAAGCAAGGAGAAAATCTCTTTAGATGTGTGTGTTCTGAGAAAATGACAAATCACTGTCACTTGTACTATACGAGACTAAATGAAAATTTCTTCAGTTCCATTTCTACTTCTCTGTAAAGCCTGTTGAAACATAGGTTCCCTTTGCTTCTGCATTTCCTTTGCTTCAGGCCAGACAATGTAACATGGAGATTAATCACCACACAGCATCCAGTATTTCTGAGATTTCACAGCTTCATTTCACTTCGAAAGGTAAAAGGTCAACCTGCAATACTGTTAACTGTATGGGCTGTTATAACATTGCCTCTTAGAACTTGGGGAGTCATACAGCCGTTTCCCTGAAATCTTGAATGAGCTAATGATTACTTTGAATTTTGATTTATTAGTCAAAGTTAA
The DNA here is from genome assembly GCA_947846985.1 of Fratercula arctica. NCBI lineage: Eukaryota > Metazoa > Chordata > Aves > Charadriiformes > Alcidae > Fratercula > Fratercula arctica. Next base: position 2,866,577 of record CANTUZ010000016.1, read on the forward strand.
CCCTAAGTAGCCTTCAGGAGTGCACACTGCATGTGAATGATCCATCACCTCTTACTATAGCAACCAACTTTCTGGAGTACATGAATGAGAAAACAAAAGCAACCAAAATGCCCTGGAGAAAGCCAGGAATGTCAACACATTGTTTTTCTACCTTGAAAAAGTTTCTTCCCATTCATCAGACATGATTTTAAAATTGTGAAGCCACTCCTGGCTGTTAACTTCAACACTGATATATACTTAACTCCAATGGCCTTGTTTATTTCTCCTCAGTACCTTAACCTTATTGGCGATTTCTGTTAAAATAATAAAGCTGACACTTTGTATTCCACCACCAAATATCCACTGGAGTTAACACTGAAGTCAAAGCCACAGTTCATCCTCTTTCCATGACTTTAAAGCTCATAATCCACCATTAAATTAGCTAGTAAGGACAGTGATTTGCTGATTCTGCCCAGCAGAGGACTTGATCCCTTGTCTTTTTCTATTGCTTTACAGAAATGGTACTTCAGTTATGAGCACATCCTTGTGGGCTGTCAGAATCTCACTGTTAGGTCAGAACAGGTTCCTACAATTTAAGAACTAAGTAACTTACTTGGGCAGTAACATATAAGAATTGCCATGGCAGCAACGGACTAAACACCTCCCAATTCATTCATCCATCTTCAGCCGAAACTGAGCTTCTGGGGGTGAAATAAGGTCAAAACAAAGTAAAGAGTGAAATGGAATCCGTCTGACAGTAAGCCAGGTGTCAGGCAACCAATCCACAGAGCCTGACCAAGGACAAAACGGTCATTCTCTGTTAGCTGTGGTGGGATGTTGGGAATTTTGAGCAGATGTTAATAGGATGAATACATACTAGTCGTACAGCCTCAGAATGATAATGCCTCTAAATACCAAAAGCATATTGATCTCCTGAAGTGCATAGTCAGAACATCTAATGGCTCTAGAGAGAGAAGGGAAACACTCAAAAAGGGGGAAAAAAAAAAAAAAAAAGAAAAAGAGAAGGTGCTTTAGATTGGAGAGTTTTATCAGTTAAAAAAGCCTTGGGGCACACAGGGAATGTTAAAATGCTGCTGCACATACAGACACAGAGTGAGGGATGCCAAGAATGTGCACTTTGTGCATAAGAATGGAAGAATGAATTTACAGAACTTGTATGATTATAGCAGGTCTGAAACACTTGTTCTAGGTAGAATATTAGAACCAGGAAGAACCTAAAGAGGAAAACAAGTCTTTACTGCACTATTCTGGTCGATCAAAACTGTGGGAAAAGAAAAGCTAACAACAGTGACGCAGAGGATGCAGATACTGTTCAAAAGAAATTCAAAGGGAAACTCTTTCTATTTTAATGACCACAAGTGTGTCCACAAGTGACCACAAGTAGTAATGCAGATCAGGGCTTTGCTCTAAAAGTAAATCTCATTTCTAATCTGCAGTGTCTTTTTCAAGTGTGACACATTTGAAAGCTCCTTTTTAAACAAGGGCTGTGTAACTGGGAAATTCAGTTCATTCTCTTTGCTTTGATATCTATTTAGTTCAGAACTATACACACCGTCAAAAGCGAAATATTATCCTCCACTCTGTACCAGAGGGCCAAGTGGTCCAATGGCATACACTCTCTGCTCCCTGGTACTGATCCAGTGTTTTCACCATCTCACAAAAGCATGTAGCTCTTTGAAGGAGGATGAGACTCCAGGCAACAGGACTGCAAATTATCAGCTTGTTCAGAGGTGGTTTTCTTTTTTATGGAGGTACAAATCAGACTAGATACACTAACAGAAAGATCATTGTAAAGTTCACTCTCAGCAGTGCCACCATAGGAGCGTATCATAATTCTATGAACTCTGGTCAATAGTATTATATATCCACTGAACCACTGAGGACATTAAGCAAATACATTGAAGAGATGAGAAAAGATTCCAGTTGTCCTGAGCTTCCCACTCTCTGACCGCAAAACCGCACTCTCACATCAAATGGGGAATGAAACTCAAGGGACATTTTAATCCTACACCCCTGCTCAAATTAATAATCCTACTTTATCAATATTTGATGGAGCTGTTATTGTGTCTCCTCTGACCATTACACTTTTCATATAATGCTCTGAATTATGCTGCTCTATAGCAATGTAGTAATGTTACTACATTGCTATAGAGCAGCATAATTTTCCCTTTCAAGGTAATAATTTACCCTTTCAAGGTAATACAGGTGGAAAAGACGGCACCTCCTTTCCTAACGCTGTGCCTTTCCAGAAGGCCCTGCTTCAGGACTAGCTTATGAAATCAGCAACTAAAGCATATGTAACTGGGTAACAACTTATGCAAAAAGATATATTGACTCAGCCCTAAATGACCCCTCCCCTTTGTGGCCCACTATATGACCATCATATGGAAAAGAAAATATATTCATATCCTGAAAACCAAACCAAAACATAAATAATGTTGTGCACAACAGAGAACAGTCATTGTGTATACTGGCATAGAGAATCACAGTTAATAAGGCACAAAAGCAACTATGACAAGAAAAACTTAAAATTTTTGCAAACTAAAGTGTTGAGGAGGAGGATGTAGACTACCCTGTGCTAAACACAACAGAAATGCCCGTCCCTCACCACAAAACCTTCATTCATGTCCCACAAACTCACTTGGATGAGCACATGATTAGGCATGCTGTTGTGGTTGCGTTTGCACAGGGTTAAGAGGTTACTGCTGCTACCCAATTACTCAACAGCACAGTTCCGCAAGAGAGCACTCCCCCTCCGCTTTGCATGCGTAACTGCAAATGCAATAACTCCCAAAACAGATGTTGTTAACATGATCAAGAATATTAACTCAGCAATTGCAAGCGCTTAAACTAATGTGAATTGCTTAGGTAAAAGGCAGCTCAAGAACAATTACATGCAGCTACATGGTAAGTAAAACATTCCACAATCCACATCACAGTCTTTAAGGATCCTCTTTGGAAAACAGAATGCGTGCTCTAATTTCTCTATCAGTGCAGAATCATTAAGGTTAGTCACCACTGCTGAAGAACTGAGACACAGGGAAAGGCAGTACAAATTCATGGATAGAGAAGGGGCTTTTTCTGTACGTTCTTCAGCCTCTCAGTTTCTGAACAACGTACCTTTCATCCACAAAGGATCTTATTTAAAAGAAACACAAAAAGTAACAGTAAAAGTAAAAAAAGTAAAAAAAAACATTTAAGAGAAAAATAACCTGCTGACAGAAGAGAAGCACTCAGCCTGTGCATTTTCTCGGTGCTACCCAGCTTGTTTCTCTACGGAAAAACTGTTCCCAAAGCAGAGGTAGGGGATGAAGTATGGCAACATACTGGGAGGCTTACACTTTCTCACCAGATTGCACATTTTCCCAATTCCAGGCTTTTACTGCATTATACAATGTTGGTATTGTAACATGCAAGTATCAGTTCATGGAGAAATACAATGAGGGAGCAGAGAAGCAGATGAATTAATCCCAGTGCAAAGGCTGGGCAACAGTGGTTTCACTGCCTGAAAAGCAATACCACAGCAGTTCCTGTTTACGGGGGGGGGGGGGGGGGGGACGGGACAAGAAAGAAGTACTTAGGATGATTCCCCAACCTTCAGTCACTAAAAATTAATCATAGAAGCTTGGCACTCTTCTGCCCCAGCTCCCTCATGCAGCATCAGGACAAGGACTACAGTTTGGTCTCCCTGTAGTAAGGAGGGAAAGGCAAGAAAGAAGTGGGAATGAAGGAAAAGGAAATCAGTCAAAAGCACGTTTGGGACTCCATATAGTTAGATATGTTACTTATTTGTGTGTCTGAGGAGGCCAAGCCAGTTCTTCCATTCAGAGTGTACAAACCTGTAATTTCAGCACCTAGGAACAAGCTCCCAAAGCTCCAGGCCCAGCCAGGATTTCCTGGGCTCACATTCTGCACAGAACCCAGTGGAGACAGAATTTCTGTGGTGAGTAAGGGAAAGGGTTGGGGTGCACAGAAAATCACATCAAAGAGGTTTTTGCAGCTTTAGCTTATGGAACATAAAGCAGGAATACTAAAATGGGAAGATTAAAAGTAACAAAGAAATTTAGAGGTATTCATGGGACAACAGGTATAAGTCAAAGTGCTAGAAGAAGCCAGAGAGATTGCTAGTTACTATGTGGCTTCTACACTTACCATCTGACTCAAAGCCCAGTGAAGTAATTAAACACAGCTAGCAATTACAGTAAGCTTTGGTTCAGGCCCACAGAGAGCATGCTGCTAGGAAGCTCAGTCCTTCCACATTTCAGCAGATTGTGACGACCGGGAGATTGACAAAGGTCAGAAAAACTATGGAGAGAGGGAGTAAGTCCTGAGTAACATCTGTCCAATGAGTTAAAAACAGTAGACAATGCAAGCTTTGAGGGAACTTTTATGTCATCTGTTCTGTCTTTAGAGATAAGAAAAGATGTGGTTGCATTTTATTTTTTCACAGCAACGATACAAGCACAGAACAGCAAACAGATGGAGGTGTCATAAGCGAAGTGTGAAAACGAAAAGAAAAAAGAATAGTGAGAGTCCCTCTGCTGGAGATTATCTTGCTGTGAAATCCTGTTTGAAATGACCTGCCAGAAAAATGCCTCAGTTACTGCAGGTTGGGATAAGCAGTGGGACAAGTATAGGTACTTGACCTCAGGGACAGAAGGTCCCTAAGGATGGACTGGTTGGCCACACCATCAAGCAAGGCCATAGAACTGGGCAGGTTGATGACTGCATGCAGCACGAGAGCAGGCTGTACACCAGCCCCATGGCCTGGGGCGTCATTGGCCCTGGCACGATACCATTTACAGGAGTATTCCGAGTAGTGGAGCTCTTGACAAGCATCAAGTGACAGAGTGATGCTTTTGGTGGGTTGTTTCCACCCACAAGTTGGGGGCGGGGGGGGCGGGAAGCGAAGGTGGAAAGTACAGAATAGAAAACATCCCGTAAGTGGAAGGAACTAAATGTTAGCAACATAATGGAAAAGGCTTAATGTGAACTATCAAAGACTATGTATCCCCATCACAAAACATGCCAGCAAGGTTTAACTGAGCAGTATGGATCTTGAGGGACACACTGTTTTGTCTATAAAAAGAAGGTTTGGAGATGTTACAATTTAGTCTTTTTGTCAGGAAGTCCTTTATTAAAATTGCTGTAAATGGTAACTTGTTTGGTAACTTGTTCAACTAAGGAGGAGGCCTTTTCTGCCATGAGCTGTAAAAGGGTGTTAGTTTTCAATTCTGTTTTTGAAGGATGTTTGAGATACTGATTTCTACCTCAACTTATGCTCAACATAAGTTATGTTTTCTTCACCGTTCTGGTGCTCAGAGCAGAGAGAAGCATTTTCCTGAATCTCTAAACAGATTTTTTTTAACACAATGTTCTCCGAACAGATCTTCCCAATACTTCTCCATCGCATAACCCAGCAGCCATAACAAACCAAAGTATTTGGCAATACTGAATTGCTCAAAGAAATCGGAGACTTCTTTCTGTTCAGAGGTCTCCCTCTGGGCACTGAGTGGGTTGGAATACCACAGACAGTCGCTCTAAACAGCTTGTGTCCAAACACTCTGCTTGATGGCAATTAAATGTATAAAATGGTACACATCCAATGTTTGAAACAAAAAGGCCCAGGCCACCTAAGAAATGCTTTCCACATAGAACTCATTATAGCACTGAAAGTACTGGAAATACTGTCATATGAACCAGTCACAAACTATGGCTCTAAAGAAAAGAAATTCAGAACAGAATGGAACAGTGAAAAAGTTCAAGATGTCAGACTAATTTTTTTTTTCTTTTTATTCCATGTGTAAGCCAGTCTTGGTTGTAGACCTGTATGAGAAAACAGATGTTATACACACTCATTCGCTACACAGGCAGTATTCCTAGGAAGTGTGCTAGTTTAGGCAATTCAGTGCAGGGTTTTCTTATTGTTACTGTAAGATCTGTATGCTTCGAGAGGAAAACAACTTAGGGTTTTTCTCCTTTGAAAAGGCTACACTTTACAAAGATGTTGCTAACAAGAAGTGGCGAATATCTGCAGAACACACTGATATTTTCTAGTATCAACTGCAAATTAATTAGACTTTGTTTCATAGTTATACTTTTTTTTCTAATATAATACTAATCCTGACAATCAGTTAGTACTGATTAGCATTTTGGTAGTGGTTGTCAATAGCTTCTGACTGATCAGGCTGTGGTCCCCACTGTTTCAACAAACTATAGAAAAAGGCAAAGCAAAAGCACAGAGAAGGCAAACACCATCTCTGGCTCACCAAGTGATTTAAATATATGAAAGTAAGTGTGGCTTTATAGTCCTTTAATTATGTATTGCATCTGAATTATGTATGGAACAGAGGGCATAGAGGAATTCTGGTGGAAAGAAGCAGCACTGTGCAATAGTATTTCCTCATCCAGGATAAGATATGAATGTGTCCTACAATAGGTTCGCCCCGGTTTAAAGCAATCCTGTAATTCCCAGAAAATCTGCACAGCCAGTCTCACTGCAAGAAGCTGTCCCATGTGCCTAAGAAACTCCCTGTAGCTCCCTCAGAAGAATACATTTACACTGCTGGTGAGCAAAAGCTTTCTCCTATATCCTGCTGTACTCAGCCCAAATACTGCTCAAGAATAACATAATACATAGGTACTTTAGACCTAAAAGCCTGTAAGACCTAACTGATTTAATGTGAAGTGTTTAAATACAGAATATACATCATGCCTTTCATAGTAGTCAGTGGTTTTGTAATGTATGGCAAGTCCTAGAATTGTTCCGATTATTCTGGGACTTTATCTTATCAGCAGTTTTACTGTTCTGTTGAAAAGTATGACGGTTTTTGCTATTCTGATTCAACATTTACGCCTCCACCATTTTTGTGAGGGACAGGAATGAATCAACTCTTACTATGTCACATAATATAGCTGTAATGTCACTTGGAAACAAAAGTCAACTTTTTTTTTTTTTTTTAGTGTTGTCATACTATGACTATACACATAGTGATGACAACACCTAACCATCATATCAAGTTCTGCCACTGCTAGCTATAGTGGATCTATAATAAATGTATACATATACAAATGATCCATTAGTATAACGATTCCTGTGTTATATCCTTCATTTCATTCTCTTCTTTCCATTTGTTTTTGGTTTCTCTTTTATGTTCTTCATTTTAAACACATAGTTGTGTATTATACATATATAAAGATTTTTTTAGAGAAGTGGTAGTAGATAAATGGTTAAACTTCTGAGATAGTTTTACAGGTTGGCCTGTTCTTATCCATTTCAATAATCAGATATCAACAAGAAACGTTCTTCTACCTGCACCCCACTACCTCTTTACATTGGGTTTGTAGTATTTTGCCCAGTGCAAGGTAAACACTGCTCCTCAGAGCTAAGTTTCAAGCAGAAAACAGTACTGTCAACTTCAGATAGAGTCACACATGCAGGCTGGTGTTTGTTTTGTGCTGGGAAAACTTCTGAAACTCCAGGTCTAATTTTGCATAAAGAATATTTGTACTTTTGTCTTTCCCTTAGGCACAATGACCTTCCCTTGAAACAGTGACAACGTTGGCCTTCTGATTAGCAGTGCAGCCCTGCAGCCAGACCTCCTCCGCATGGGGCCAATGATAGGCAGTGAAATCTAACTGCCACTTGGTGGCAGAGGTTAGATACCATAATTACATTTCTGGTTCCCAAGAACGCATCATGCATGCTTATTCTCTGCCCAAGGTGACTCTCAAGATTATTCTTGCCTCCTCATTAATTACTATACATATTTATAGACAAATTAAGGACTCAAACTTAAACATTTATTCAATTAATCACTTTGAGTTCTAGTAGAATAAACAGTATCAAATCAATTCATTAGCTCATGGGTTCGTGACAATTTAACACATTCATTTTCTGTTTCCTCTCTGTGGTATCACGTCTCACACAAGAGTTAAAACATCAAACACTACTAGCTATCTTTGTAACAGAAAGAGCATAAGAAATTCTGAACCATCAAACTATTTGCTTCAACTCACAGTGAACAGAAAATGGATTTGCTGCAATAATCAAATTAGGCTTGCTTCTACACCCCTCTTCCAAAGACATCGTGTCTAATCTTTAAGTCTTTAGCTGATAATTCAATTACTAGCTTATTGAGAGCGACTATAAACACAGTATATGTTGCTGCAATTTGGTTCACAACATGAACAAACAATATTCTACAAACAGACACTTCTGAATGTCTACTTCATGAGACCTTGCTTATCATTCCACTTCTGAGGAAGTTGCATATTTTATTCCTTAAAGATGCTGCAACAGCTCTGATTCCATGGCCACAACCTTCCATCCCATGAGAGGGGAAGCCCCATGACTTCATCAGCTTTGCCCAACACAACAGCAAACTGCAAGGTCTAGCCACAAGAAAAATCTTTTAAGCCAAGCCAAGGGGCCCTACGCAAATTGCATCTATGCTCTCCACTTCTTCTTTCACAGTCTTTTTAGAACCTGCATGACATTGTGAACCTCATAAATACATACAGCAATAACTATTCATTGGATCTATAAATAAATTAAAGGGAACTGACATTCACATTTGGAGGACTTTTTCAGAAGGACTGAGCTGAGCACTGTGAGCTAAGTTTACGCCTAACCTTGGGCATACGGACTCTTTCTGCTCCCTACGAATTTTGTCCCCAGCCTTTACTCCTCTCTACCCAAGTCTCCAACTCCATAATGCCATTCAGAGTAAGTTACACACAAAGCTGCAGATCATCACTGCTGACATGCTCCAAGCCAGAATGCTTCCAATTATACAATAGTTAGTAAAGCAGGATTAGGAAAAAGGCTCTTTAAGGACAAGTAACTTTTATCAGCTCTTTTTTTCTGATGGGAACTTCAGACAGACTGTACAAGTTGAAGTTCAGGACAGAGTTTATAAACCACAGGCATTTAACCTCAGAATTAAATATCACAAGTCTCCAAATAATGATAATTTCACCTAATAATAACTGTTTGGTTTGTCCACACAAGAAAACACTAATCTAGAAACACTGACAAAATTAAATATCATCTTAGTATAAACCATTTAATAAACTTCAATTAACTGAAATGCATCTAGCCAGTTTACCAGGTTAGCCAAGCTGGCTCTATGTATAGCAGCTGCACTTCATCAAATAGGAGTGCTCTATTTACAAAGTATGCATTTATCCAAATATTGTGGACCTTTTCTGACACTCTAAATGAAGACAGAGAGCAAGCATAAATACAACAACATGTTTCAGTAGTGGTAACTTTCAGGATCTAGCATAATTATTACTGCTACTGCAGATTTGTTAACTTTCCATGAAGAAACAAATATGGCTTAAAGTCAGAGCAGGCAGCAGCTGTGTACACGAACTAGAAAAACCAACTATATAATGTAATTTACAAAGTCTCAACAGAAGTAGTTACTGCAGAGACTGAATCTACTATCTACCAAACTTTCATTAATTCAGAACTATGTCACTTAAAATATTATTTTTTCATCCTTTACATTAGTATTTTCCAAACCTAAGTCACAGCTGCTAGAATTCTGAAATCTCCATTTGCATCTTATTTTAGCATAGGTGAGGAGTTACCATAACTGGTATCCCTCTATTACACCTAGACCTATTTGTATTTGAGTTTTCCATTCCATATGTGTACTTCTCTATTTCCAGAAACATGTCTAGTTCTCGAGTTGTATATTGCATATTTGGTGCCTCAAGTGCTGCACAAGCTAGTTGGAAAGTGCACCTTTCTTTTTTGCTTCATTATTGGGCATGAAGCCTGGAAAAATACGAATGTATAAATTTAATATGATAAACCTGGGATTTGCCAAATTGCTGCAAATCCTTCTTGTGGAGAAGGTCAGGTAAGACCAAAAATCTGCATGCAGGATTTCATAGGAAGCAAGTGTTTGATAACGTTTATTAACTATTTTTATAGCTCTCAGCATCAGAGTATCCAGGTTCTTAAGTAACTATGACAACAGCATTGACCTCTGCATCCACCCAAAGATCCAGAAAAACTGGCCATCTGTCAATCTTTCTTTCAGTTGCTCCAGCTTTTTGCTATAACAGATCAATATCTTCACAAAATTTTGAGAAGATCCCTGTATTTTTAGATCACACAAGTCCTACCAGGTCAACCCTTTTCCAGTCTCTGCCACACCATTCATGAAACCCCTTATAATGGAGTACAGCTTAATTCTGCCCTCAGTATTCCAGTCTTGCGTTCATGCAGTTTGGACCATTTCCTTTATTCAAACCCTGTAGAGTCTTCTGCTTTTCAAGTATTTAAGCACTTAAGCTTTGCTAATGCATCTTTTTATTTGCAGTTCTCACATGTTTTTGCTAGACTAGACACATGCAGCATGCTACATAGCTTTAAAAAAATGCATGTAAATATCCTTAGAATGGCTCAACTTGAATAGCCTAACAGACAGCATGTGGCCCTGGACCAGAGTCCATGCTCATTGTAATGCTACCTGCTGAGCACAGCCGCCAGCATTCAGAGCATTATAAAAAGGGCATTACTGTAACAATGACAAAGACAGCGAGCGCTACTTGCATAGTGTTTAATGAGCAGCACAGACCATAGCATTTGGAGACTGACAGTTTAGGTTTGTTTGTTGTTTGGGTTTTTTAACCCCAAATTTCCATCACCTTTCAAATAATAAAGCACTTGAATTAATCAGTGTCAGTTCTGAGAAAGCAGCACACATGATTTCAAGCCCTTTTGCAAAAAGCACACATGGATGCCTATCAAGGCCAGCATGACAAGTCTTCTGCAAAGAAAGAAATTTGAGAAGATCACACTACACTTGCTTAGAAATCATTTTGCCTTTACAAGATCTGAACTGTAATCAGAATGCTGATGCCCTGTTATAATAGACAGAAGTAGACTTACAAAGAGAGAGGAGAACAATTTTCAGGATGGGGCATTACTCACTAACTGAAGGAACTGGTCACAATGGACAAACTTCCGGTATCAGTTATTTCCAAGTTTTAGACCTCTGCAGAAGCAAAATAGAACAGCCAACAAATAAAAGTATATATGAATTAAAAAAAAAAAACACCCCAAACCAACAAAAAAAAAACCCAAACAAAAACCAGCCTATCCCATACTAGGTACTTCTCCTCTTCCCCTTTAAATTTTCCACAGAATATTGTTTTTGTAGCTGCCAATTCTGTGACCTTGCTGGAAGTCACCAAGCCAGAGATCAATTAGTGAGTACAGAATAGAGGAGCAGCATTGACTGCATCCTGCCCGTCCCTTGGGAAGAGCAGCTGTGCTTCAGGGTACAAGCAGCATAAGCCTGGAAGATTGTTATCCAGTGGGAGTGCTGATACGCAGGTTGGTTACTAACTGCAAGATGCACAACGCAGCAGAACTGAAAGGAAATAGGAAAACCTCCTTTTTCCTTTGACTTCCACGTTTAAAATCTTCCAGTAATATAAAAAAAATTTAATTTTGCACGCAATGAAACCTTATTACACTAAACAATATCTGCAACAAATACACCATGCTGGCTTCAAACATATAAATTATGAACGTTTGTTAGTACTCTTCCTACTGAAGTGCCCCATAGAAAACTATCCTTTAAAAATATTGCATACTCTTCACATATCCCGTTTAATCACTTAGCAAAGTTGGGAAAAGTTTGTCTGTAAAGATTAATTGGGAATATGCAAAATAAATTAAAAGAAACCTTTACTGAATCTCAGAAAAGGTTGCCTGGCTTTAATAGCAAAGGAAGAGAAATATCATCAGTAACATTGAAGCATGATCAAAACACCTACCATTTTCAACATACCTTAGACAAGCAAAATGGTAGTCGATACTTAGGAAGACTACTGAAATTTGTTTAACCCATGCAATGAGATCTCATCTCCCCCAGATCTTGACTAAATGATTAGTTACTGGTCTCGATCTCACACCCTGCAGTACAGATTACCTGGACTTGAATAATAAAACTATCAAACTTTTCAATTCTAACTTAACTTGTCTATTAGATCAAGTGATGTAAACAGAACTTCAGAAGAAGGTCTCCCCCCAGGAGATGTCAGGAGCACTTATTTATGTATTTCAGTCCCCATTTCCAGTGACCCTCATGGTATTCAGAAACAAATCAAATTAGCCACTTGCCTCTTGTTGAGGAAAGAGGACCTATTTGCAAGTCAGCAGGAACATCCCAACACTCAGTCTCAGTAAAAGTGTTTCACAGCACCTTATTAGAGACTTGACAGGGGTCATGTAGCACCATCTGCAAGAGCTGACTGATAACATAAAACACATAACACTTTGGGACATTGAGCAGGAAAATTTCAAAGATCAGCCCTACAGAACCATATATATTAGATTTTCTTAATTTTAAATATGAGCATTTTAAATACCATCCTGAAAGAGTTATCAGGAAACACAATGAATGATGATGATCACATGTTAATTCTCAATGCTACAACACTTATCTACTAAATTTCACAGTCTTCTCATTATCTCTCTCCTGTGACTACACTAGCACACCAGGAATGGGAAGCCAAAGACAGTGACTCAGAGCTCTGTGGTTCCTAGCAAAGGGCACTAACTGCTGAGTGTCTTTAGAACATAATCATGGGGCTTTCCACTAGGAAGATCCAACTGCTGACCGACACATAGCTGTATTCTCAGTACTGTGTGAGCTCCAGCTCTTTAGTATTTAAATCAGTACATAAATTTTTCACATAGAACTTAGCCTAAAATAAGCCACCTGCCTGGTTACTACAATGTTACAACAGTCTGTCTGCTTGCCTTAGTTTACAGGCAACTGTAATGCTATTTGTGTGATATACGATTCCGTAAGGCCTCCCAGAAGAAACCTGAGAGATCAATAGTCCTTAAATAAGTAATTAGAAGAGCTGAAATCATTTAGGTCATCAAATAGCAAGCAGGATAAATAAAGAGTCATAGCTCCATGAACACCTGCATTTAATAGAATTTTTACATTTCTTTGTTGAGTTAAATGATGGAAAGGTTGCACACCAAAGCATAAGAGGCAGAATTGCTGAATAGCGTCTATAATAGGAAAGCAAAGTAGGATAACAATACATACCTGCATTAAAATTATTTGGTGGGTTAATAAAAAAAACAAAAACAAAACCCCAAAACCAACAACAACAAAAACCCCAAAAGATACGTCAACAGCATTCAACTTCCCATTCATAATGCAAGTGAATTTAGATCACAAATTCTAAGGGAGCTTTCTAATCTAAGGTATGAAGCAAAGACAACACACAGAATTGGGCATTTCTATACTCACAGATGTGTTAGACTAAACATGAGAAAACGTATGTAATATGGACTATGACCTATATCCACTGCAGGTCTGTTGCCCGTTTATCGCTTTATAAGACAATACCAGTCAGTTAAGCAGCAGCATACTGGGTACGTGGAGTAAAGAGTCTCAAGTATTGAAAGGTTACTTTCAGTTTATGCAATGCAAGGAACACAGCACGTTATCACAGAAGAGAGAAAAGAGATTTCAAAGAGTAAGCTTTCTGCTGTGATTCTGATTAGAGGGATATGCCAACACTCGTTTGTCAGATCTACGTTTTTATGTACTGCACCATATCTGTTTGCTCTAGAACTTCAGACATGAATAGACATCAGAATTACAAACTGCTCTGACCCCACATTGCGGTACTGGCTTGGGTACCAATACCTTCAGGAAACACTCACACCAGCTTCAACAAGGTCAGCATTTTATCCCAACGGCACAGCTTGTGAACATTTCCAAATGCCATTGAATTCTGGCTGTGGTCTCACAAAATCTTTAATGACATTATAAAACTACTTCATTACAACCAAAATTCTCATTATAGCAAGATTTTTAGACCCAATTTCTGACCACAGTTCAAAGTGTTTTAATTCTATCTAACAATTACTATTATTCCTAAGGATTTTCCACTTTCTGTTAATGAAAATGTATCTTGGTATAGTTTTTTTTAAATTATCATTATTATTATTATGACTGTACTGCCAGCTGTGCTCAGACAAACTCTGATTCAATTTCTAGGCTTCAGGGTCATCAATACACTCAGCTATTGCCTCCGTCAAAAAATACAGGTCACCATAGACAAAAACAGACATGGGAAGAAGAAAACACGCAGTTAAAAAAACAAAGAGAAAAAACCCGGCAGCACTGAAAACAAAAACTTTTTGTACCAGAAACAGATTGAAAACAGAAAGAAAATTAGCATTTAGGAATGAAAAAGCCTATTCACTGTTGATGTTAAATACAACACCCGCAGAGATGGAAGCTGGGTTTATTTTTCATAGCAGCATAAACATTAAAGATAAGCCAAAAGCATTTAGAAAATATGGGTGCAGTACAAAGGCTCATGTGATGAGAGATACTTTGCTTTTAATCTTGACCTGGAAAACCTCTTGTATGACAGAGCCTCTTTTCAGTGGAGTCACAGTCCTGCCTAGTTACTCTGCCTATTAGTGATAAAAAGGCCACCCAAGTTGTTTCTACTTTGGAACGATGGCAGGTTTTCAATCCTAAACTTCAAAGGGAAAGGAAAAAAGGACACCTAATACATCTATCTAAGGACCTGTGCTAAACTCCTGTCTTCCCTCATCTGGTCTAATCACACTCTTCCCTAAAACAATAACCCTTACAACTGTATCATCATTTTTCTGGAAAGGAGGTACATATTCCCCGAAATATTTATCTACTTGCCACTGATATTTGTGAAAATACTTAGCTCATATTGATATGAGATAAACATCCATCATATCCTACCCACACAACAGAAAAAACAGCTGATTTCCAGATTGGTTCATCACATCTACAGTCCCAGTAACATGTAAGTGTTAACCACATCAACCACAATCATTGTGAGGATTAAGCAATCACAGGATGAAAGCTCAAATGTGTATTATAAAGTATTAAGACCGAAAACTGTGGGCACCTCTGTGAAGTTCAGTCCTACTTTGGATGTCTGTTCATACAGTCCAGGCTTCTCTAGGGAGGAGAGTTGCAGACCAACAGTCAATATTTGGAACTTCATGCCATCAAACTGCAATGAGAAACCTACTGCATAAGACACTGCCAACCCCACGTGCTCAGCTACAACTCGACTGTAGAACCATCTGTCACCTTCCCTAGGACAGGCCATACAGGCAGAGATGCCCCATAACCAGCAGCAGTCACCCCCCATTCCCATGTACACAACAGGTAAAAGCACTTCCATTCACAAGGAAAGAAAAATGTTAAATGCCAGATGATATATCAACATCCCATTTCCCAAAGGAGAGATGTTAAGGATCAGAAGACTTCAGACGATCATTTAGGGCCCCACCTTTATGAAAAATTTTAATTAAATGCAATCCAGGCCTTCCTATTGCATAAGGAATGCTTTACTGGGTCAGCTCAATGCTCCTGTGTAGCCTGGTATTGTGCTTCTGAAGGGAGCAACAGGAGATTCCACGCAGACAGAGCCCATGAGCCTGGCCGCTTCCCATGGGGTCTTCTCTCTGGTTTTCCCCCGGGTCTGCAATTGTTGTATTAGTGATGTTAGAAGGTACAAAGTCAGTAACTACCATTTCGTCTCACTTCCTTTTCTGTAGCGACAAGAGTTTGTTAGATTCCACTAACCTGCAGAAACACTTTGAGACGAGAATTAAAATTACTTTTTTTTTTCCCTCCACACTGACAGGAGTGATCACGGACCCTCCTCTCCAACATCAGTGATGAGCAATATGACAGCAGTCCTTTGAATGAGTCCATTCTCTTTCCATTTGAGTGATGCAATCCATATTTTGAAAAAACAATTAAACTAACTACAGAGTTTTAATTTCTCAGGAAACACTCCTGGGACACACACCACAATGAAATAATCTCAGCAAAAGACATGCCTGCACATGCACAGTTGCATTTTAAATAAGCCTGTTTACTATTATGACTTTTGTAATGGCCACTGGTGGAAAAGTTTTAATTATAGATTCAGCAGTTGCCAGAATACAACTAGCGGGCTGAAGGCGGCACAGTCTACAAAACAATTTAGATGTCAGGATGGCCAAGGCTATCCGCCTTGCACTGTGCCCTAAACGACACCTATAAAAATAAGATTAAAGCACTTCCGTTTACAAATGGTTCAGGAAGCTGCTGGTTTGCAGGTTCACTACAGACAACTCCACTTGGGCTGGTTCTAGCCCAACAAAGTAAGGAGGGAGGCAGTACAGGGTTATACCAAAGGGACTGGGATGCCGGGTCCAGTACAGCGTATAGCAATTCGCTTGCGAGTGTAAGGAACACTCTGTACCATGGCACTCTGCAAAGCTAAGACACATCAAGCAGAAGTGGGAAATCAGAAGACTAACAAGTAGAGCAGCACATATTGAGATATACACTCTTTTTTTTTTAACCTAGACCTTTGTTGTTTTTAATAATTGATATGAAGTAGCAAATGACTCACTAATTGCACTTCTAAATTGTAACCCAACCTGGAATCAATCACACATGGCATAACTTCTGTTCTTATTTGAAGCTAAATCCACCACAGTGCATACAGTAGCCTCTCTAATAATTGCATTAGTCATAACCTGAAAGTATTTCCCACTTACTTGGTTCCAGTTTTGCTTGCTTTTCAAGCTGATTCTCATCCCTATCGCTAAAAAGATCTCTGAAATGTTACCCCACAGAGCCTGCTCTGGGACTTGAAGAGCACTGTCGTACATTTCATGGTGTGATTCCTCCTCTTTCAGTGTCTAATTTTCCTCCAGTGCCATTTTATCTCCTTTGCTCCATTCCAAAGTCAAACAACTATCAGTCAGGATTGCACCAGATATTAGCAAGTACTCTGTTAACACTTTTAGTAATGAGTTAGATACACAAAGAACTGCCAGAATTATGAATGTCATCTTTTGTTTTGCAGAAGACATTCTAGATTTTTAAGTACCCTCCACACTGGATAGTCATCTGCTTGATTATGCCCAAGAGATACTTTAAAAAAAAATGAATACAGATCTTGTAAGTATTTTTCTGAATAAAACTCTTTGCAACATCATGCCACACATTAACTATCTAGTAGCTGTGGGTCAAATAAAAACGAAGGCAGAATGGAATTAAATAAATAAATAAAAAAAGTTGGAATCAAGTATACACAAACCAAGGTTAAGTTCTGACACCAAGGAACAACAGCGGATGCTCGAGGAACAGTGAGATGGCATTTGAGAACTACAAACATGAATTCAGTTAATCAACTTCTGCAGGAAACAGACAAGCTAGAGCCCATGTTAGAGTAAACCTCAACAGTACTCGTGCTCCCAGCTGCGTGGTGAGAACCCGTGCTCAAGTCCCATCAGTCCCAGCACAAACAGGGTGTAAGGAGAGTTACTTGGTTAAGGCTTGGATATACTTTCAGGAGATCAATACCCACACACAGTTACACCTACCACAAGCAATGCTTATCTACCCCAGCAAAGACTATTCAAGTACTGATATCATCTCATGTTTCTTTTCCCCCACTGTGAATCTTCTGCCCACATTCTGCAGAGAAACAGATGCAATTAAAATCTGCCAAGTTTTCACTGTTGATTTCCCTTCCCGCGCCCCCAGACCACTGCCAGCAATTGACTACTCGGATATTTAGCCTTTGATTTTAATGCAGATCTGCAGAAATATTTTTATTGAGTCTGGGTTTTAATACTTGCACAGTTGCCCTGCAAAGATAGGGGATTTAAAAAAAAATGTTCACCCTTTCTGAATGTAGCTTTAATCCGCTCAACATCTATTTTTATGCTGCTTATATTATAACCTTTTAACTTTCACCTTCTGCTCTCTACGTTGTTGGGGTTTTTTTTGTAGAAGTCAGATGACATCATGACTTCCCAGTTTGTTTTCTGTATCCTTTGGCATTCTACCTCCCTTCTTTTCTCATGAATTCTCTCCACACAAGCAAATACACAAGACAGAAGAGTGGCTCTGGACACTGTTCTATGTTGTATAGAATTGTTTCCAACTTCATTCTTGTCATGAAAGATGAGTTGCTTTTTCAAACTTCAAGATTTTCTTCAAAACACTTCACATTTGCAAGTCATCTTCTTAGCTTATCACCTTTCTAAATCCAAGCCTCTTGCGTGGAAAGTATTCAAACACTGCCAAACTTCAAAGCCTGCAAACAGAGACATTAAATGTGTGATTAGTCCCCCTGAAATTAAAGTTAAGCACATGTAATTATTTGTTTTTATAGGTTAAAAAGATGTAAAGTCAAACAAGTTCCTTTTCAAATTCTACAATTTTCTGTTATTTTTAAGTTCTTGTGAAGCTTATGAGACTAATTTCACATGTAAAGGTAGCTTTTTCTATGGAGATTTTAAAAATACACGCCTCGTACAGAGTTATTTTTTTCCAACTCAAAGTCTGTCCTCAGATATCTTTGCACAAATCCCATTAACTTTAGTGCATGTCTAAAGGCAGAATTTGAAACCTGTAAAGAACTGGGTCACTGGACAATGGTAAGTCTCAAACAGAAATTTCTGAATTATAACAAGAGAAAAATACCTCTTGCCTCAGGCACTAAGTGAACATTCCCATTTATCTGTAAACAATACCAAACACTTTGAATTTGCTGGGTTATATTTCATCTTTGCTCACTTAGGATTTTTCCCTTTACTATAGCTAATAGCCGTTTAGTCCTTAATATAGTATTTGTAGCTGATGCAGGATCATCGAAGTCCACCATCCCATGGGGCTGCCTCACTGCAGATTTCAGTGCCTGGTTCATTCCAAACTGAAAACCAGTCGCTGTCAACAACTATTTGTAAAGGGTTCCTCTCTTTTTCTGGGGTTTTTTGGTCCCCAGAAAAACTGCTTTCACATGCTGGTCATATATACTAGCTCCTGCCTTGCCTCTATTTTTTATTTAATACTGGTAATAAAATGTCTTTATCACACTTATAGAATATGGAATAATCAGGTATACGATCTACAAGCAGGAAAATCAGTCCAGGAACAGAGGTGTTTTTTTTTTTTTTTTACAAACTAATTCTACATTTATCGTGTCAGTAAACATCAGTGAAAGAGTCTTAGGAGACTTCCATCACAACTGTTCTCTGCATGAGCACCTCAGATCTGTATACTGTTCTCATATGATTGGTTTTATTCCTTTACATACACTTGTTACAGCACAAAACCTACACAGTACTTAAAATCAGACCATCCCAACCTAATCTGGCCAGACAGGAAATATAAAAAGACAGGACAAGCCACTATGCAGTATTCAGGAGATAACTATGAGTTCCCTTTCCACACTCACTTTTCCTAGAAAGTTTACATTTGCTGGAATCATTTAGATTGTCAACCTCTTTCAAAACAGCAAAAAAAACCCACAAAACAAACAAACAAAATCCAAGTTACACACTAACAACATATACTTTGTATTTTCAAGATAATATCAACATTTAGATTTGCTTCTGCTCACAACTGTGAGGACAGCCTACTGGAATGAGCACCAGCCTTGGAATTTTAACCCAGACTATGCTACTTATTGTGTGTGTGACCTCTGACAAAGCATTTCACCTAACTTAGTCTCTGCATCTCTACAGCCTTCCTGATTCCCTCAGTCGTCTAAGGATAACATTCAAGAATACATGACAATGTCTTAAATATTTCTATGAAAAGTTCTGCAGGAAACACATATTATTTCCATCATAGTTATATATTTAAAAAAAAAAAATCTTTCTATGCCAGTATTTTGTCACAGGAAAGAGCATAATTATTGTTAATTACTTTAACTTTCATCAAGGTAAATCTAATTCCAGATTGCTTTTGGCACAATTCAAGTCCCCATCTCTTATTGAGTATACTTAGAGATATAAATTTAATTTTCTTCTTTTTTATTCCATGAAGCCTAAAGACAGACGTTAACTTTTTTTCCAAACCTCAGATGTTCTTTTCCTTGTTAAATTTATATCCTTGTACTGCAGCGCCAAAGCTCTTCCAATCCCCTGTATTCTAAATTAATGCATCAATCCCCTTTCCTCTGTGTTTTTGCCCTTGGCAAATCATTAGCCCAAGGGAGAACTCAAAAGAAAAATTTAAGATTTCACTCAGACCACAGCTGAAAATATCTTTCTTCTGCCTCTGCAAAAACCTCACTATCTGAGATGCCATCTCTTGCGGATCTTTCTCTCCTTACTACACTTCCAGCTTCACTGCACAACCACTAATTTTCACAGCTGCCCCTTCCCATTCCACTGTCTCCTCCAGCAGCCTTCCTCTGGCCTGTATTTGTACTGTGTCTCTATTTGCTCTAATCAATTTCAAATAAAAATGTTCTCACATTAAGTCCTAGGGCCAGTCCTTGATTTTCTAGCTATTATCTTCTCGCCCCTTCTCAAGGCCTACACTAGTATTTTAAGGCGACAGGGGAGATTTAGCTCATTCATTGCTTTAAAACCTCTTGATCCTAGACTTGAAAGCAGTAATCGAGATTCCTCAGATTTGTTTCTCCTTTCAATCCTTAAAAATAATGAGATAAAAGTTTGTTGCAAAAGTAGAGCTACTTCTGACTGTTCAGACATTTTAACCACAGGCTTGCAAAGAAATATACAAAATCTATATTTAATTTGAACAAGCTGGATCCCTCACTACATATAAAGTTATTCATGCACACGTGTTTTCTACTTCCACTCTAATGCTGCAAATCGCTCTTTTGAATGAAAGTTACTGTTTCACTTCAGCACTGCAAATCTCCTGATCCTACTGCCTTTTGCCAAAGTTCCCCCATAGGCCGCTTCAGCACAGCATGTTGTGTACTGATTATTTCGGCATAGAGCTCCCCAGTCAACAGTTTTTAATTTTTATAGCCTGTATAAAATTAGTTTTGGAAAGTGTAAAAAGTGATATTAAATATGATTGCCATAGACTTATACGTTGAAAGCTGAGTTTGAAAAGGCACTTAACCTAGAAACCCGGTAGAAATTTTGAAGCATTTGTGTGAAGAGGTTGGCCATTTGGATGTTGAAGCAAAATCATAAAGGTTATGTGGAACACAAAGAAGAAAATCACACCACCTCAACCCTCCCTGCTCACACCTAAAGGTTTTGGCATGCTAGCACTTTTCTGAAGAGTGTGATGAAGAACAGTACGTGGAACTCTCACTTCAGCTTCACTGTGGTGCCCATCTGCTCTAGAACAGTCAGATGTCCGGGATTAGGAAGAATGATCACAGGGCAGCTGAAAGCTAACTTGAACCCTTTTGTCTTGAGAGAAAGATGGAGATCATTGAACACTGTATTCCTTGTGAAGCCTGACCTGCCTAAACACACCCCAAAGCTGCCTGGATTTTAATGTCTCCAGACAACCACCGAGGATGCCACATGGAGAACAACTGCTCACACGGAAACGCTACTTCTCAGCTCCATTTTGGAAACTGCACTCTTTCTGCACTGCTTTAATTTTGCACTGGGATATAAAACCCATGGAGGACGCGCCCTGCCCGAGTGAGGGGTGCCAGGGCCCTGCCTCACACCTCACCCCCGCCTTCGCCCCGTCCCCTCAGCCCTGCCCCATCCCTGCCTCCGGCCCCGCGTCCCGTCCCTGCCGGCGTCCGCCGCCTCCCGCCCCTTCAGCCGGCGGGACCGGGTCTGCCTGTGGTGAGTATTCACCCTCACGGCCCTGGGCCGCTGCGAGCGGGGCCGTCTGACGGTGAAACCACACGCCCAGTCCCCGCCGAGGTGTCCCGGCGCGGGGACGGCGACTCCTCCCCACCCTGAGCGGGGACGGGGCAGGGACGGTCCTCCTCACACACACACACACACACACACACACACACACACACACACACACACACACACACACACCTGCCTCCCGCCGCGCCCGGCCGCCCCTCAGACGGGGATGGGGAGGACCCTACCGCGCTGCTTACGCACTCTGCGCCCGATACGCTAGCACCTACGGCATTTGCGCAACGGGAGCCCTCTCAGGTGCAGCGCCCGCGTTGACGACATTACGGAGAATTCGTAAGAAACACTAACCTCTTTGAGGGGCTTTACGTAAGTGGCGTTCCTAGGTGCAGGCTTGGCCGCTCCTAACCCGCGTGGCTGCAGGAGCTCTGCGAGCTGCAGAGAGCCCTCTCCCCGGGCAGCGGGTGGGATTACGCGGTTTACGCAAGGAGTAGCGGCCCCAGGTAGGAAACCGGCTGGGCCGAGCGCAGCAGCTTTACGTAAATTCCGTAAGGCTGCGCTGGGCTGGCCGCGAGGAGGGAGGAAACGGCTGGTTCCGCGCCGCTACGGAATTGGCGTGGCGGCCCGGCATCCCCCTACGCAGTTGGCGTAAGGCTCTCTCTCAGGTGCAGGGAGGGGGCGGGCTCACGTTGCCCGGCAGCCCCAGCCTATGGGGGTGCCGGGCGCTGTCACGTGCCGCAGCCCCGCTCGCCGCTGCGGAGCCGGAGGAGCCGGACGGGGCCACGGAGCCGGAGCCGGGCCGGGGGAGCTGCGCCGGGGCCGGCGGCGAGCGGGGTGAGCCGGGCGAGCGGCGGGGCCGGCGGCGGGGAGGGGTGGCGGGCGGCGGGCGGCCCTCCCTGCGAGCCCCTGAGGGGAGGCGGGCGCTGGGCACCGCTCCTCCCACTGCACCGGGCACTGCGGGCAGGAGGCAAGGGCAGGACACGGCGCGGGAGGCGGTGCGTGAGGGGGGGGGGGGGCGCTGCTGCGCGCGCGGCGGCCGTTGGGGCGGGGGTGTGTGTGTGAGGGGGGGTCTCGGCGCCCTGAGGGGCCGCCATCCCTGAGGGGGCGGAGATGAGGGGCTCGGCGCCGCGGGGCGCGCAGGCGGCCGCCCTGCCCTTCCGCCGGCCGCGTACCTGTCCGCGGGCGCGCAGGTGGCCGCGGGCGGGTCAGGGCGCGGGGGTGGGGGGAGACTCCGCCGGTGTGTGCGGTGGTTCCCCCCCGCCGGGCAGGGCCGGCGGTCCCGTCCCTGACAGCCCGCCGTCGCCCGCCCTCCCGCCCAGGTGCCGTGGGAGGGGAGGGCTGCGAGCCGCGCGGGGCTCGGCGGGCGAGCTGCGCGGTAGCCATGGCTCCCCCGCCAAAGTTTGCTCCAGCCGCGCCGTGGCGGCGCGTGGCCCGGCTCCCCCCGCTGCCCGGGGACGCGGCCGTGCTCCCGGTGACCGGCCTCCGCGCCCTACGAGGGGGATCCGCGTCCCGCTGGTACCGCCACAGGTCTGAGGGAAACATCATCGCTGGGTTTCGTTCGGGGTTTGGTTTTGTTTTGCTTCCTCCTTCTCTTTCATTCTGCATTTGCTTTGCACTGGATTTTGTTAATCATTAACCCACTAATTTTTCTGGAAGTGAGAACTTAGAAGGGATAACTGAAGGATCTCATGCAGACTCCTGAAGTAGAGCAAAACTTGAGTTTTGAATCAACATAGAAATATGCATTGTCTAGCTAAATGTCTTGTTATTTATTTACATGTCTCTGAAAATGGTGCCGTGTGATTTACAGAAAGTAAGAAGAAAATGTCCTGCTCCAGAGAGTGCGTGTTCCAAATAGGTCGTGCACAGAGTATGGTTGTACAAAAAATTTATAAAATGGGGGATCCTGGACATGTCCGAATTTGTTTTTTTTTTTCTTAGCTATATTCTAGCGTTTGTTAACATTTTAAAAAAGTTACCATACTTTGTCCTGAAAACTTAGAAATTCTAAACATCGCTACAGTAAAGAAAGACTTAACCAGGCATTGTTGTCAGAACATAAGGTATTTCAAACCCCAAGTTCCAAAAAAGTGTTTGTGCAACTTTAACTTAAATTAAAATAGCTGGGCTATTTAACTTAAATTAAAATAGCTGTGTGTTCCAGTGAGCGTTTGAAACCTAGCCTTCTAGGGTAAAGACAGAAAATTAAAATAATTTCCTTCATTCATGCAGAATAATTTAACATCCTTGGAAAGAATGGAGAAGCAAGGTTTGCAAAACTTGGTCTTATTTTATTTTATTTTTAAAGATAGGTAACCATTTTTGAGAGACCCAAAGGAAGCAACTCTGGAGGCAGAGAGGGCCTAGTATTTGCAGGAAGGAAGGAAGGAAGATGGAAAAGTGCAATCTGTACTTTGAGGGGAGGCCTTAAAAACAAAACTTTTGTAATGGGAAGGAAGGCCTGGCAGTGTCTCTGTAGAGGTTGTATTGCTGTATTCCTTTATTTGCACAAGGTTGTTGCTCATAGTGTCTGAAAAGCAAAAGTGTTTTCTAAGGATTTAAATAGTCCACCTATAAGATGGGCCATCAGAAACGTGTAAAACCTGGGTTGTAGTTATTTCCTGCCAGTGTAGAGAGGAAGAAGACACCCATGTCAGCCAAGTGTGGCTGCATGTAGCTTCTACTAAATTCCTGGTCACTTTTAGGAAGTGGACTTGCCTCTGGAAGTTTTTGGCACATGTCACTTTCTTCTCTCTGGAACTTTCCAATCATTTTCCTCTGCTTCGTGTTGGTGTAGAATGAAGGGAGAGATGGGGAGAAAAGCGGGTAAGGATTGCTATTAGTAAAGTTTTAATAGTTTCAGTTTTCTGTTTCTCAGAATCTTGTCATTGATGGCACGAGTCTAGTGCTGCTTTGGCATTTCTAGTGGAATCTTTAGTCCTTGCTAATTTTCTTATTCCTGTTTCTATAAAGGTATTTTATTTGCATAGGCTGTTAATCCAAACATCATTACTATTGACAATATTGTCATCTCTTCACAAAGAAGATGCTGATGAAGTGCCAGTTCATGCTCCAGGTGGTTCACAGGCTAAATGCAAGGTAGAAGTCTAGGACTTAATTTTTTGGGGAACTGGAGATAGAATCTCTCTAGAAATACTTGTGTTTGGGGCTGGGGGGAGCCCCAGGTGGTAACTGATAATGAATGTTGCTGAAAAGTGACCAAATCCAGCCTTGTGGTTTGTCCTAGAAGAAGGAATTTCAGACATGATTGATTTCACACCAGAAGTTCAGAAGCAACTGACAAGAAAGAGTGAACAAATGGAAAGATATAACAGAAGACGGCAAAAGGCATGCCATGCCTAAATGTGAGAGGAGCAGTTGAAACTCTGGTGGATATGCAGATTTCGGTGACCCTTGTTTGTGACTTGTAAGCAGCTTTTTCTATGGGTGTTCATTCAGTAACAGAGCTCTCTTCTTTTGAAGCCCCTCAGTTAATATTCCTCAAAGGCCTGTGGGTGAACTGAGATTTTTTTTTTCTTTTTTGAACTGTGAAATCCTGTTTGGAAATAAAAAAAAAAAATTTAAAAAGTAGTCTAAGAAGCTGCTTCATGTTGTGAAAAACTGCACTGTAGAATCATAAAAGCTGCACTTTTTCCACGTTGCTTTGGAAGCAGCTGAACTTTGTAACTAGGCATGTAAATAGAGCTCTTTGAAGAGCATGTCCATGGCTGGAAAGAGGGGGAGAGAGAAGTGCCCTGGCTGGTTAGCAAGCTTTTGAGTGTGTAAAAAACCACTGTGAGCATGCTTGTTAAGTATCTGTTAAAACACAGAAGAGAAATTTGCAGAGTCTTGTCCTTGGTTGTGGTGATGTACATACACCTAGAATTGGACGTGTCTAAGTGTAAATATGAAACAGGAAAACAGTGGCCATTTGTGTATTTCTATAGACTGGGTGAAGGAGGGCACTCAGGGCAGCTGAGAGGAAGGTACCCAGGAATGTGTTGGTCATCTGAGGGAGATGCTAGGTGAGTGAGGATGCAGAGGTTCCATCTACACCTCACCATGCTAACTTTCAGTTCTTGGTGAGTTAGGATTTATGGGTAAGTCTAGCCTTGCCAACAGAGGACTTCAGCATAGCATTTTGATTTCTGTAACTTACTTTGTATTGAGGTTGGGGGAGGGACAACTTTTCTGTTCTAACAACATCCACACGAGGAGCACTTGGCTGATGTAGCGTCCTGGATTTGCTATAAACTGAGCAATATTGGCAAGTAAAGATTGCTTTACTGCTGTATATGCTGCAGTGATGAAATCAAAAGGAAAATTCCTGTTTCAAGCAACACGAGAAACAGTTACAGATTTAAATAGCAGAAAAATGCAAGTCTCGAACATTTCTGTAGAAGTCATAGTTTGAGTACATTTTTTGTACTCGCAGCGGGATTTAACAAATAAAACTTTGTACTTCATATTTAAGAAAACAGAAACCTAAGCTGCCTTACCTGAAAATATTTGCTTATATTATAAATTAAAAACAACAATTGATACAAGCTATGAGACCTAAGATGATTTTTTTTTTTCAGTTGTATTTCTGCATTTCTTGGCATTTGTGTAGTTTTTCCTTCTTAAGTGCAAGTCTTTCACTGAGCGATGGTGACAGAAAACATAGATAGTGGCACATGCTCTGTGTCAACCCAGATGAATAGTTTCTATTTACCTTTTTTGAAAACCTTAGTTCATGTCTCTCTAAGAAAAAGCATGTATAGGAATTCTTACGAATGATATGAGTGAGTTGCACTTTGGATTTTTGGACTCTATTTTGTAGCTAAATTACCTTCTGTTTCTAGTCCTCTTACTCTAAACATCATGGAATGGAAGAGGAATTGTTGGACCCCACTCCATGTTGATCTGTTGCCTTGTATTCATACTTCTGCTTTGCAATGCATATACTGCCCTTTCTGTTAATGTCCTATGCGGTATAGGAGTGTAGACAAGGTGCTGGTTATAGAAGCATAAGAAAAAATTCAGGGTATGTCGTTTGTTCTGCTGTTACTGAAAGGTATGTAAAGCATGGTAATGGGCTGCTCTGTCCCTCCTTCTTTGCTGGCTAAAACCAAGAACCCTGAGACTAATCCAATGCGTGGATTTTCCATGCAGCTGAGCGGGGCCACTGTATTACTGGGCCACCTGCTCGTTTGGTGATTGGCTTCTCAAGTACAGGCCATAGATTATTAAAACCCATGCCCTTGTTTTACTTCATTGATTTTTCTATAACTATGCAAAACTTTATAACTCTTTTGTAGTAAAATATTTTCATAATATGCTGGTAAATTAAAGTGTAAATGGATGTTGAGGAGGAATAATCTTTTGAAATTGAAACTGCTAACTCATTTTAGGGGATCTTTTGGATTGTGGAAACTTAAATGATCCTGCCACATGGGTTGATTTAAACTAGTTCTCTTATGTTGTGGTTTGGCGTACTATTTAAGAGCCTCAAGATGCTACTTGTGATTGACATAACAAAATGTAAATTATATGCTGTTTTACTAGGCTCTAATTTATCTGTCGTAAGGTTTGTGTACCAGTAGTAATAAGCTCTTCTTACAGTAATGTTCTCTTTCATGTAATGTCTACATAGGGGAATTAAATGGCTCTTAATTGTATGCTTAAAAATAAAATAAAATTGGGGTGTGTCTGGCTAGCACAGAAAACTAAGTTTTGCTGCTTCTTGTTCTTTTTGTGCATTTACTTTAAATTGACTTTATTGAAAAATTAAATGTTTGAATTTCTGGTTGGGAAGAACACTGTTACTAGTGGGTACTCATGAGATGTCAGAGAACTTGAAGAATTCTTAGAAAACAGAATTGATTAAGATTTTAGACCTTAAACTTTGATGTAGTTAGTGCTGAAGAAGTGAAATGATATTGAAGCAGAACTTGGCATTTGGCTTTACAGTGAACTCAATGTTGAGAAACTGATGTTGCCTCTTAAAAATTGCCCCTTAGTAGGAGTGGAAGAGGGCAAGTTGATTTTCGAGGCCTTTACTTCTAAATTTCCTCTGATTCTTGGGAGGGGAGGTGCTTTCACTAAACACATTTCTGGTTTGACTTGTAATACAGCAAATTTGAGTGTTAGCATAGTGTTTTATGTATTGGGCCCTGAAGTGTCTTTAGAGTTCTCTGAAGCACAGGTATTATGTTACACGTGAAAGTGTTTCTCCCAAGCTATTGGATTCATTTAGTTGATTATGACTTTAAACAAAATCTTCCTCTAATCCTAGTTCTCAGCTGGCAGTACCTGCCTTCCTGGAAAAGCGTAAACAGACTACGGGTGTGTGTGGAGCCTCTTTGAAGCTGGCTTGGAAACAAGTATTGTGTGTTTCTAGAAATGAGCTTTGTCAAAACAGTCACTGGAGACTTGAGGCTTGGGAGCAGCATCTTGGGCGTGCAACACTGCTGACTTCCTCCAGTGAGATTTTGCCATAAAATGGTTTATCCTAGTGTTGATGATATTGTGAAACCAATACACCCTTTTTATTCTGTATTTTAAAGGGGGTAGGCTGGGTCCTGTAAGAGTGGATTGTGATAAGTCCTAGTTAATCTTGGAGGAGGCATAAAAAAATTTCCGTACTTGTTGTAGGGCATTGAGTGGCTCTGATTTTTTTTACGGTGTAGCAGCCAAAGCATTGTTACCAGGAGCCTATTTAACCCTTTCTATAAACGTGATACCTCTCTTGAATGTCCCCATATTTGCTCTTTAAAAAGGTTGTATACAGTTCAGCAAAGAAACAAGCTGGCATGCTGCACCCCGTTGAATTTAGTTGCCATTGTTGAAATAGGTGATGGTCTTAAAATTGCTAGCTGGTATATACCTGAATAAAGAAGGTATTTAACTTAAATGCTCCTTTTACAGCCTGCGTAGCAAAGGATTGAATGGTGTACTAAACATGTCACATGGAGACTGGGTGAAAGCCTACAGTTAAGACAGTACAAATCAGTTAATTTAAAAAAACAAATTACAGCTTGTATAAAAAAAGAAGAAAAAAAAGACATTTGAGTTCTCTGTCCTATGGGAGTCAGCTGTCAAGAGTGAAGCTGTACTGTTTCTCTTACGGTATGTAGCATGGTCATAAAGGCTCTGATGGTGTAACCTTATGTAGATAAGATGAATGGCATTGGGTTGCGGATGTTTTTGTTAATCATGGAAACAAATAACATGTTATCGGAGCATCTGAAAGTGCTGACTAATGTGTGTTAACATTTAATCAATTTTGGAGTTGGATTTGAATAACAGCTATTTATGTGGTGTTAATTACGCCGTCCTGGGCACGGCAAGGACTGGTGAGAAGTGCAGGCTGGCCGCGGTGCTCCCGCGGCGCTGAGCCGGTGGGGAGTGGTAGCAGTCGGCACAACCCGCACGGCTGGTTTTTCCAGCTGTGCTGCGAGGAAGCTGTGTGATGTTCTGATAGGTGTGTAACTGATGCTGAATCTGGGTGAAGACATCAATTTTTCAGTATGAAGACAAGAAGAAAAATTAGTCATTTATTCCTTTTTTGGATACTTCTGTGCTGAAGGGGCAGCTCTTTGCATATGGAAACTTGCTCTTTTTCTCTGGTTATGTGATGCTGTAGTTTGCTTTCTGACCCTCCACGTGCTTAGTACTTTTCTGCTTTCCTTATCTACTTTGCTTGATTTCCATATGTATAATAGGACAATATTTGAGTATTTGCTTTAATGGAAAAGATCCTGGAATAGAAGGGGGAGCCGTAGGTGTACAGTGTGTGTCTTCAGGAAGCGAAGTACTGGCAGATATGTGCAGCCACTGGAAAGCTGAGGTATCATGGGACCAGTAGGGGACATGGAGCTTCAAGTAAGATAATGGAAAGGAAGGGGTTGCAAGGAATCCATAAAGGACAAAATGGAAGACTATAAAAATATATAGAACTATAAGACTATATAAAGTGCTTGTAGAGGAAACTGAGGATGGAAGGTACCCATAAAAATCTGGTAAGTGTTTAGCCCTGTAATATCATATTTTGTGGTAATTGTGCACCTCAGAGCCAAGGCCGGACTGACTTTAGAGTAGTAAGAGAAATTTCAGGTTGGATCGTACTTTACTACGGAGGTGGATTCTAGAATTCTGACTGGCTATTTTTTTTCTTTTTTCTCTTTATATAGCGTGCCTAGGTGAGGTCTTCTGTTAATAGTTTAGATGAATGTTAATTATGTAACACCTTACCCTAACACAAAGAGAAAAAAAAAATTGTGTGGCCTCAGTTCTCAGCTTCTGCAGTTCCTTTCCTGAACAATAAGTGCAGTGAGAACTGGATATTTCTTTTTTTTTTTTTTTTTTTTTTATACCTTAAATTAGACTGAAATCCTCCCTGAGAACCTATTGAGGCTGAGGCTGAAGGCTGGACTCTTAACTAAAGTGAAGGAGCCTGTGCTCATCTTATCTGCCTCACAAAGAATTTTGACATTTCTGGACTGAGAAATGAGATCTCGGATGTAATCTTAGATATCTGCTCAAATTATTTTGTAAATGCATGTGGCACAGAGACTTGAAACACTTGGATTTCTACTCCTCTTCCACTTCCAATCCTAATCTTTCTCTACTCTGATAGCTGGTTTAGCCCTACAGAAGATGAGAGGAAAACATAAATGCCTCAGAACTGGTTTCTCCCATCTTTGCTTTGAAGAAAACCTTTTCCATGTCATAGATTCTTAGTCATTGTCATCTTTTCAGAGAGATAAAAGTGTTTAGTAGGAGCTATTCAATGTCCTAATGCTTCATGATCTCTTGATTTGATGTCTAGATAATTGGACTTAACAAATAGATTAGAGCTTTTTTGGTTACCTGGTTATGCTGTCCAAGTCTTTAATCATATAGAGACTTAATTTGTTTCTTTACAGTAATCAGCTATGCCATTTGGATGCCCTTAAAGAGGGGTGAATGTCTCACTGGGCCTCTGTAGACTTGAAATGTCGTGTTTCTTATGCAGGGTAACTAGGGATGTTATGTTGTGTGCATCACAGCCAGGCCTCGAATAATTGTGCGCATTCCTTCTGAAACTAGTAAAAAGACCAGTGAGTAAACCCTTCAATACCAGGCACAGAGCAACGCTGTGATCCAGCAAAAAAGGTCTGGTGATTAAACTGAAAGTATTGATTAGGGGAGCATTTGGCCCCTTTTCAGGTTCTGCCACTGATTTACCGCATGATTTCATTTCTTCATATCTGAAGTTCCCCTATAAAGACCTGAAATGTTTCCCTCTCTTACAAAACCTGTTACTTTAAAACCAGTAATAAATGTACTCTGGTAGATACCGTGACAAGTGTTCTAGAAAAGCCAGGAAGAAAGGCACATACTGGGAAGTTGGGGGGAAACAAGGCTGATAACTTCTTTGCTTCTGGTGGGTGAGGGTGAAATTGGTGACTGCCAAAAATATGAGCTCAGAGAAGTAACTTGTTCTGCTCTGAGCCCACATCTGTACACACCTCCTCATCTCTACAGATGGCCAGGAGGCTGAGGAGAGAACACAGTTGTCTAAATTTGTGTAAGAGAAAGGAATCATGACTCCCACCTCAGAGACAAACGAGAACCTCCTGTAACTGGGGTATTTTCAACAGTTTAAAAAACTTGGTTGAATTTTCAGCCTTAGCAAATTATTTGAAACCTGACACGGTTTGTAGTTGGTAAATAAATATTTTTTTATATTACTTTGTATTAAAAGATGTTTGGCTGGAACTGTATTCTTTATTCCTTCAAAACTAGCCTGCTAAGGAATAAATTTGATCCAGAAGTCTTCTTTGTATGCTTATGCTTTAAAAACTTATAAGATACTTTTCCACTTTAGATTTCATAGTTCTTCACATTTTGGGAAAAACAGTCTAAATAGTGATGGTACTATTTGAATCAATCATGATAAAAAGCACAAAAATAAAAACAAAATATTTTTGTGTTTGTTTTCTTTTCTACTAATGTTAGTGTGGGAATAAGATTGTCTTTTTGTAGGTTGGTTATTTTTGTACACTCTGCTTTATCTTTTGTGGGAATTCAGTCATTTTCCTTTTGTTTAGCCCGTAAGATAAAGGATAGCGTTTAGAGCAGGTAGCTGGGAGTCAGCATTATATAAGTAGTGAACTCTTGACCAAAAATCTGTTTTTGTGGATGTGGCCTTATGTAATAAACCAATAATAAGAGCAGTTTACAAAGTACATCTTTGACAGTTCTCTGATTAACCCCTGTTCTTTGCAGACAAGGGTTGAATACTGAATGTTCCTGAATGGTGACTCTGTATATTGCTCCCCTCCACCCTGAACACTGAAGAACCTGAAACTGTAGACTTCCTGACCCTTTTAAAAACAAATGAGCAATGTTGTTTAACTTCTTGCTATGGGTCAGGAGCCGGAGCTTCATGCCAAGTTTCAGTGTGAAGCACAGTAAGACTGCAGAGTTTAGAAAAAACGCTTGCAAAGAGTTATATGGAACTACTGATAACAGCTACGACTGTTGAGGCACTGTGACTTATTAAGGCAGATTCTTAAAAAGGAAATGAGATATGGCCTTAAACATTCTTTAATAAATTACAGTCCTTAGTTGAAAAACTTAACAAGTGGATAGGTGCAGTATTTTCTGTTCCTTAATATGGATTGTGCATTAGTGTTAAAATAACTGCCATGTTACAAATGGGTCTGCTTTTTCTGTGTAGTTGGGTAGTAACATACCTCTGCTTTGGTTCCCGTTGAGATGCTTCCAAGTGTGCTTTTAGTAATGCAACACAAGCATAGTGTCATTGTCATAACAGCATTCCACCCAGAGTGAGAATTTGCAGCAGCACCATACAAAGATGCAGTTGGTTTCTTCCGTACAGGATGATGTCGGTCATCATTCCAGCACCATGTGAACTTTCTGTGATGGCTGTGTCAAGTTCCATAATGTTTTGGAGGGAAGCGAGTGTTCTGAAAGAATATTAAGGGTAAAGAGGATTCAGAAGAGTTTTCAGAGAAACAGGCAAATACAGAGTTGAGCTAAGTTAAATGGGATCAATTAATTGCCCAATGAAGTAAGAGAGTCCAGGTGAAACGGTCAAATGTGCCTTCAGTATTTGGAGTATCCATTTACGGATGCTTCTGCAGTTACTGCAGGGTTTGAATATCATTGTACCAGTGCTTCTGCAGTTGCTGTAGAAACTGTTGGCTCAGGCTGTCTCCTTGCAGTTCTCCTTCGGAGGAAGAGCTGCTTGAGGAGAGCTTGTCTGGGCATGGGACTCAGTGGTACGTTTATTGTTTTCTTTCACACAGTGATCTGTAATCTTTATTTTAATATAAATCCCTTGGCTATCTTCTTTTCTTTTGCCTGTAAATGTTTGATCTGTATGTGGTACTCACAGTTAAGGAGTTCTCTTGTGCCAGAAGAACAAAGACTTGCTTTCTGTTTGCGCTGGGCACTACTGATTTGCAGTAGTCGACTGGTTTTACTGCCAGTTTTAGCAGGTGCACCTTGTCTCAATGAGTTCTCTTTACCCTCATCACACAGTACAGTGGCAAGCCTCATGCACAGTACGTAGGAGGTTGAATTTTGTCTGCAAGCTGAGGAGTACAGGGATTTGCTGTACTTCGCCTCTCTTTTCTTTGTTCCATTTCCATTATTTGTGTTCCTCTTGTGTTGCAGTTGGACTAGACGGTCATTGCAGATCCCTTCCAACTGAAAATATTAAATTCTAACAAAATTTGTAATACCTTGTGAAAAGACTTTTTGTGTGCATGGGTAGGGTTTGCGTTGATAGATTGGATAGTAATTTGATAATACGCATGCACAAGATAGTCTTCAGTTTTCAGAATGCTGGAACAGATCAGAAAACTTGACAGCCTCATACTGTAAAACTCT
Source organism: Fratercula arctica (assembly GCA_947846985.1). Classification (NCBI taxonomy): domain Eukaryota; kingdom Metazoa; phylum Chordata; class Aves; order Charadriiformes; family Alcidae; genus Fratercula; species Fratercula arctica. The sequence goes on from CANTUZ010000016.1 coordinate 2,900,139, forward strand.
GTAGCATTCAGTCATAGAAGTGTGTAGAGAGAGAGTTGTTGATGTGGAAAAGATTGAAAAATATTTCTTGGCTGCTCTTGTTCAGAAAGAAAAATGTCTTCTAAGTTTGTCACGAGGTTGCAGAAACTTACTGTTCTCTTCCCAAAACATGGAGAATGGGAAGGTTGGAGGGAAGGGGGACAGCAGGCAGAACTGGTGCAGGGTTGGTTGACAGGGCCCTCTGTGCTGTTCTTCCACAGTACAAAACTGGATTTCCTCTTGCCAGTCTCTCTGTAGCAGTTGAGCGCTGCAGCACAAGAACAGCTTGCAGATACTCTAGCACAAAAATGATTAAACATGCTAGCTTTTAAGACTAGTATGGAGGGAAAGAGATGAACCGGTATTTTTTAGACCTCTCTGTGTTTGGTGTACAGGAGACAAAATTGCTTGCCTGGAAATCCAAATATCCAGAAGGTATGAAGGCCAAGGGAAGCAGCACGTGTTTGTTGCATGTGTACATTTGCTTTTCTTTTGTTTGTTTCTTAGGAGCATAAGAGAAGACAGGGTTAGGAGGAAAAAGTAACATCAATACGGATGAAAAGTGACCTTTTGGCAGAGTTTGGCTTACTGTAGGGATCATCATATTGAAGTACATGCTCTGTAGACTCCTTGTCAACATATCTAGGATCAAAGTAGCCATCCTGAATGAACTCACAGAAACGATAAGCTGCTATTAGATAGCTGGAGATACTGTTTGAGGTGCGTGCTTTGGGTACAGGCAGGGTAAGTGATGACATGCACTCCTGCTCATCCAGGAGTTGCCAATTTCTTTTCTGATTTGTAAGAGAGATGCTGTCAGATGCTGCATCCTTTTTGTTTGTTTTTGGGTGTTTTAGATGACTATCTAATAGTGTGAAGGCTGTTATTTTTCGATTGGTTGATTTTTTTGTTTGTTTGTTTTGTTGTTTGCTATTTAAGAGAGAAAGAAGCATGAGCTCCCTTATCCTCCATAGCCTGTTCCTGTGCCACCTAGAGCTTTAAAAATGCCAAGTGTCAAAGACAACTGCCTTTGTTTTTTTCCTTTAAAACTAAATGATATGCTGGAATTTGGTGTCCAGAGTGAGATGCTCAATGCTGAGGAGCAGGCTTTATAGACTTGGGCTGTGCAGCTTCCCCTTATCTTGCAGAATGGCTCAGGGCCCTTGTTAGTGTCCTGAAATGTTCTTCTTTTTCTGGCTTCTGTTCTTCCTGAGAACAGACTGCGTGTGTCCTGCTGCCTAACAAAAAAGGGACTCCATTGTCCTCTTTTGAAAGAGACACATAAGGTTCCTGATTCCACGTCAGTTTGACTTTCAAAAGTGTGGAGTGCTCAAAAAATTGGATGCCTGAAAATAGGACACATTCTGAATTAGATTCCTGAGTTTAATCACACTATATTCAGATATTGAATTGCTAATTTGAATCTGATGAATCTACAGGTAATTGTTGTCAAGCATTTACTATGACAGTTTGCCAAGCTGGCCTGTGAAGGATGGCTGTGGTCCTATGAGGGAGAGATTGAGCAGCAAAAGCAGCCAGCAGTGCAGTGTCTGTTCAAATGAAACTAAAGAAGCCTAAGTAAAGGATGGAAAGCCAGAAGGAGGGGGAGACAGCATGCTCCAGAGCTTAGCGTGTATGGTAAATTAAAAACTGCTTTTCCAAGTCCTACCACTGATTTACCATGGCAATGGGCAAGTCCCTTAAGTCTTTGGGCAATGGAGTCTCTTCTGAGTGCAAAAGTAATGTTTTTGAAGTGTTGTGGAATTCTTGTGTGTGTAGCTGAGATCTGATATTTTTTTTGCTAATAAAAGCACGTTGAAGCTTGATACTGCAATCAAAATGGAAGAGACTTAGTAACGTGTTTCATCTGTGCTGTTAAGTCCAGCCTGAAGATTGCCATCTCCCACAGGTTAGAAATGGGTAGTACTGTCTGCTTACCGGTAGATGGAGAAGTAGTTTCCCAGATTTCTTTGTGTTGTAATCTCTGAGCTGTTTCATTCAATTTATTGTTCATTGTGTTGCAAAAAACCTTAATCTCTTGGGTGCTGCAGAGACAATGCTAGTGAACTCGCAGGGATTGTCAGTTGGGTCCACAAAACACCTTGGTGACACCTGCGTACTTTGAGTATCTTGTTGTAATATTTAAGAATGCAATATATTCTCCCCATGGTAAATGGCAAAAAAATACCACAACCGCTTTGAATTAATACAGTTATGTAAGTAGTGTTATTTAGCAAACTATGCTTATTCTCCAATGGACATAACTTTGGTTCTTCTAGTAGCTTTTAATTTTCACGGTGATACTCCAAGAGGAAAAAACACTACTTAAGTTTTGCTCTTAGCACAGAGATAAATGGAATGTCTCTGTTACTTGTTTGAAACCATGTGTTGAAAGGCATGATTTTTTTTCCTAACAGTTTTACAGAGTAATAGGACAGAATATGATTTGGATTACAGAAGACACATGCTGGGTCAGTTTAAAGTCTGCCAAGTTCTAATTTGCAATTTCTAGAAAACTTAAAACAGAAACATCTGAGTGCCTGCAGAAATCATCATTCTAAATTTAACTTGTAGATTTTGTCTCAGTAAAGCATGAAACTATCTGGTAGTATTTGTCCACTGAATTTCAGGGACAACCTTTTCTTGTGTTGAGAGTTCCGCACTGGTGGTTCTGGCATTGTTTTCCTGGTCCTGCAGTGTATGAGTTCTAAATGCCTTAGAGCAAAATGCTGTGTGAAAAAGTGCTGGCTAGGTTTAATTACTTCTTTTTTGTTTCTCTCAAAACAAGCAAAAAGCCTTTGGAAGAATGTTCTTTCACCTTGTTATTGTTTTCGTTAAGGTATTTCTGCAGTTTAAAAAGTTAGTTCATCGTTAATTAAGTGGTTCTTATTGGCCTCTGAATACTCTGTTGCAGTAAGTGTAGGAGTTTCCAAGTATCACTGAGAAGGCCCAATATAGACACTTTTGTTTCCGCAATAGAGGATCCATGCAAAGTGAATAGAAAACTCAGAAAACAGCAGAAGCAAGTGCTCTTTCAGTGCACAAAGCAACACATACATGTACTTTTTTTTAAAAAAAGGATTTTTCTCATTAACACAAGTTTCAGTTTTTAAAGTTGAATTTTTTTTGAGCTGTGGAATAAGCTAGACTGACAGCATTATAATTTTACATTCTTTTACCACTAAAAGTATAATTTTAGACACTGAAAACAAGCGAGTTTTTTGTGCTGACAAGAGCAGAGTTCAATGTTCATGTCCCTTTGGTTCTTGTTCTCCTTGCTGTGGTATCCTGTAATAATGATGGTGGTGTGACATGGACGCAGATTTACATAGGTGGCTAAGCAGGCAATAAAACTGTTAAGACTCTAATCTAGCTTTCTCGTAACTTCTCACTCAGGGATGAAAGGTTTTTATGTCCTATTGCCAAGCTGTGGAGAATACCATCAATTTATATAGTAGCTGGTTTTTAATTCTGGTTTTGATCCTGTCCTCCGTATCTTGGACTGTGCACTCTCCTACCCTGACAGGTTGTGGTTTTCCAAGGGGACCTTCTTTTGAAAAATAAAATAAATCCTGTCAGTGTTGCTTTTAGGAACAGAAGGTTTCCTGTTATCAGGGAAACTGAAGTGGCTAGACACAAAATGCAGTTAATGGCCCAAAATAAACTAACTTGGATTGTTTTTCTCTAGTTTTTCCCCTGATAGTAATTTCAAGTGCTACTTTTACCAACTATAGTATATGAAGTGAGCTTTGGGGAGAAAGTGAGAGTTTTGTTGTTGTAAATTGATCTCCTTGTAAAGCTGAGAGCACTTTGAATGCTGCTATTGATTGCACAGTCTGTTTGCTTCCCTCAGAGAAAAATGGGTCTGTACCCTCTTTACCTGGAGTTGCAACAGCTTGCTATGGTGCGCTTCTGTTTCCTAACCTGGATGTTGTGTTATTAACCCCCACAAACTAAAAAGTGGGTTCCTGTGGCTTGTAGCAAGTGTGTTGCGTCTAAGACACTGATGTTGATCATAGCCTTATATTTTGCTGTTCAGAGGTGTGTTGCTTAATGTGGATAGGGAGAACAAGGTATGATGTTGATTACTTGATCTAAAGAAAACAGTAGTGAATGGCAAAGGCTGAGGAAGCCTTCTGTTAACAAATGAAGAACTAAAAAGTCTCGTGCTGTTGAGAGTGAAGTGGCACATGAGAGATGACATCATTAATCTGTGAAGAGAGATTAAATTAATTCATAGCCCTATGTGAAATTTAAAGAAAAGAGATCAAACCAACATAGCTGTGTCTGTATTCTTAAAAATGAGATCCAGGTGGGATTGGAAGATTAATACCCATAGCTGTTTCTTTCTCCCCGATTTTATTTGAAATTCAAAAGATTAAAAGAAAAAGATTGAATGTAACTTCTCAAGTTCAAGGTCAATTACTTACACAGTTGTGTTCTCCAAAGACACTGGAGAATGTAGTGCTACAGACACCTAAGCATAATTTTTCCAACTTTTTTTTATTTCAATATGTTAAAAATAAGCAAACAGAAAGGGCTGTGGAATTCATTACTCATCTCAGGAAGGGAATTCCTAAGGATGAGACTGACGGATATAACTTACACTGAGAAATTAATTTTGCAACCTACCTTGTGGTCTTCAAATTGAGCATTGCCACCAGTGATGGTCCCTGCTGAAGTTGTCTTTTTTTCCTTTTACGTAGCTGTGCTCTGCTAACTGGAGAGAAGAATAATAGATGGGTTTTGCAACTGAACTTGGCAGATCTCACAGCACATGCATGCAGCATAGATCTGCTGAGGCAAGAAGATGCTGGATTAAGCCAATTTAAAATATTTTTAGACTCCGATGGTTTTCCAGGGATTTTTTTTTTTCTAATATTAGTTTTGTAAGTCTCTAAATATGTTTGTGGTGCTCTTTCTTTCTCTTAGCCAAGCTAGGACTTTCTACTACACAATCTTGTTCAAGACAAATAGTGGACTTAAGTCACTAATGTCAGACTGACAGTTCTTTCTCTGCCACCTAACGTGTTGGTGTAGCATTGTTTTTTACTTTCATTATGGATATCGTTGCTAGCTTTCATGCCTAAATAAACTAATTCAAATCTTTTGGTAGAGTTATTGTGCATTTGAAGTAAATAATTGCATTCTGAGGCTGAAAATTGATGGCAGCCAGAGTGTTCTTCCCTAGAGAGTTATCCCCATTGCTTCTGTTGTAGGGGTTCTTGCACTGTATTCTGAATGAAATTCGGTAGCTTCTGCCTGGCAGACAGTATTTCTTCAATTCTTCTCACTCTCAATGCTTCCATTACTAACACTGATTAATTGGCTTTGAATACTGTTTTTTTGGAACATGTACTTTTTGGCAACAATTTTACTAAAAATCCCCCTTTCCCCTCTTTTTTGTGTGAATGACTTAAAATCAATTTCAAGTCAGTCATGTGGAAGAAATGTGTTGACTAAACTGCAGGTTCTGTGTTGTTGTAGCTGAGGGTGCTGTATCTGCTGAGGGACTGAAGACCTGAGTGGTGCAGTAGCAACAGGAGGATTCTGCTGCTCTGGGCTGGTGAGACTGTATGGGCCGCGTCTGGAGCATTGTGAAGGAAGAGTGTTTCAAAAGAGGAGGCTTTTGTTTCCGAAGCAGCCTAAGATCATATTTACAAGTTTTATTTCAGGTGCTTCTGTGGCATTATATGTTGTGATACTGATCTTCAGACTTCCCTGGAAATAATAATCTAAGACACAGGAGAATAAGAGAGAAACAAAATAACAGGGTTGTATGGATGAGAGATGGCAAGAAAAATGCCCTTAAAGAAGCTTTTAGTAACCTAGAACCTTTGACAAGATGGTCTTTGACAAAACAGCCATTTAGGAAGTAAAAAATTAACCTGAACTTCAGTAGTCATAGTGGAAGTAAAACATGGTAGCAGTCTGATGGAGGATGTGTATTGGCTGAGAGCACAAGAGCTCTTTGCACAATACTTGCAGAGTCTAGTGGTCATCTCTTCCAAATCCTTTTAAATGTTCTCTTGTTAAATTAAAAAAAAAAAATAAAGTCACTGAAGCAGCAAGACTGACATACTAGGAAATGCATCTAAGTGGAGAGGTGGAGAGTCATGAATGTTTAAACTGGCTGAAAGGCAGATGTGCACAGTAGCTGGTGTGGATTTGCAATATTGAAAATGCTAGCTTCTTTACATATTGACATCAGGGAGGAAATTCTAGGGGAGAAACTGTTGCTTAACCCATTGGGGGTTACTCAAATTTTAGTCAGAAGAATAGCATTTATTCTTAAGAACTTTTTAATACTTTGAAATGGAAACTTTATGTAAACATTAGAAAAATGTGAATCTCAAATACAGTATTTACATTGTATTACTTGTAAGAAAGAATTACCAAATTTGTTTTATTTACAACATAGAGGTTTAGAATCCATGTTGCCTTTCTCTTTCATCTTACTAATTACCAAGATATGTATTAGCTTGAGATGCAGAACAGAGAACAGTTAGTAAAGCAAACAAGTTTTGATGTTGCGTCATGGAATTGATGAAAAGTGCAATCTACCAGTACAAGCAGATCTAGTTTTACTGTAGGACAGTCTGTTCTCCAGTCTCCCTCTCTTTTTTTTTTTTTTTAAATAAATTTTATTTTATTTATTACCAACACAGGGAGGGAATGCCAGGATTTTCAGCCTTTTCCATGTATATGCCTTTGGCCTCACAGTTCTGTATAAGACCCATTCTTCGTGGTGGGAGAGTGACATCTTGGTGGCCTTGTCCTCGTCCTGGTTGTGTGTGTCAAACATAGCTAGTTGTCAGGCTGCAGCTTAGGTCTACCTGCAGTCTATGGGATATGAATCATAGCAGGCAAGAAACTGGGGCACTGCAGCTATTTCAGTTAAGCTGAAGGGTGCTCAGGAATGAATGTCCTTGGTCTTTCTCTCTTAAACATTGTGCCTGCTTCCCAGTATGATTCTGGAGCAAAGAAAGCCTTGCAGGTAAGGAAGTGGACACAAATGATAGAGACATGGGAAGTATCAGGGAGTTTGAAGGTCTATAAATCTTTAGTGTTGAGATGTGAGTGCAGGACAAGGCTTGGGTGGTGAGAAGCCCAGTATGGCACTAAACTGCACTGTGTGGTGGAGGAGGTAGAACTGTGATTCTCTTTTGGAGAATGTGATGTAATTTCAGGCATAGATCCAGAATTCTGCTTAAACCTGCTCTGTCTCTGGAAAAATGACATTGCAGATGGTGAGTGTCATTTCAGTGTCATGTAATCCTTTTTATTAATTTAGTTAATTCTTCAGCTTTAATTGAATGTAGTCTGTGTTATGAATTTCAGATGATTTTGAATGTGAATGGCGAATTATGACTGCTTCACAAACGGGTGTGTAGTGCAAAGTAGCATCAGGTTTCCATTGTCCAGTTTAGCCAGAAGAGCAGGAATGCCTACATTAGGCTATTGGAAATCAGAAATCATTTAACATTTCACAGACATTGAGAATTTAGTGGTGGTTTCTGCCTTGTCTCAAATTAGTAATTTGCTATTAATTGTTCTTGTACTATCTAATCCGTGATTTTTTTACATTATTTTTTAAGACGCTTGCCAAGAAGTGCTCCCTTTAAGAAGTTTTGTTTTCTGTAGTGTTCAGTCTTACAGGCAATTCTGTTTTGGATGTTTCTGACTGGTTGAGCAAGAAATACATTAAACTATTAATGCTCATGTGTTGATTTGTATTTAAGTGCCAACAGCCAACTTTAAATTCTTCTTTGCACTTGGTCTGTCTCTAATCAGGCTTGCGTCTTGATACCCATGCCAAGAGATGAAGGCATTTTCAAAATTATTTCATTTCAAAATTATTTCATTAGAGACCACACCACTAGGTGTGACTGATGTGCTGGGTATTGTGCAGGGGCCAGGGGACATAAGGCCATAAAGATCTGGAAAGAGATATATGTAAAAAATACCCTGAGGACTGCAACTGGTGTGCTGCTCTGAAGACCACGTAGTGAGTTTGGTGGCATATCTTCCTGTCCTCAGTAGCGAACAGTAGCTTAAATCCTAAAGGAGAAGGATTTATATTCCTTCCAAAACTATTTTTCTTTGTTATACATTATAATTGGATATCTGCAGTTATTTCTACTAATGTATGTATCTTTCTGAGACTGGATGGTGTGGTTCTGTATAAAATACAGCATTTTCTTCTTCAAATGGTTGTATATATGCTCACACTGTGCCTCTGTGTTGCTTTTTTAACCTTCCTGTTAGGCTAGTGATGATTTCCTCTTAGACCTTCTTTTTTTCACCCTCTTTTCAGGAGCTAAAAATATGAGCTATGCTCTCTACATCCCTGCTTGCTCTTAATCTTAATTCATTAATCTAGATTAACTGATTGTTTGGCTTTAATTCTTCAACTTCTTCAATTCCTTTACCAGTGTGATTTATTTCGGTTGTTTTTTCATTCCTGGCTCTACCACCTGGAGGGGAATCCATGTGTTCACCCATTTTCAGTTGCAAGTGCTTTGTTGCATCTTTGAATGCCCAAGTTCTCTGTCCATGCCTGTCCTCCTCGGCACAGCTGAATTCTCTCTAGGAGCTCTCTTGGTAGCTTTCTCCATGCTGACAAGTGGGGCTGCTGCTTTCCTTGCACTGTGAGGATTGGCAGAGCTCTAGACCATAGAAGATGATTTTGGTTCCTCCATTCTGGTGATTACAGGTGTCTTTGATTCCAGATCTGTCCATCAAGTATGTGCCTACCCTGTCTGTGGCACTCGTTAAAGCTTCGTGTTGGGGCTGCCTGGCAAAGGCTACTCCTAAGAGATTTCTGAGTATAGGAGCCTTTTCTTGAAATGTGAGAACTGAACTGACAGGAGTAATACTGGACTCAAGTATTTGTTGTATGAAGTGTAAGAATTTGCCAGAGGAAGTACTTTTCCAGATTTTAACTGTAGTGTTGCTTTGTAATTATTCATTTGGCTGGAAAATTCCAGGCTTCTAAAGGCTAACCCAGATGCAACTTTGCCAGGAATTGCATTACTTGGAAAATAATAAAACTCCTATGAATATACAGTCTCCAGGTGAAATTGAATGCTGAGCATATTGTTGGAAGCAGTCTAAGTCTTATTAAATGCGTATCCCAGTGTTACACTTCCACTTCTTTACGGAATGCTTATATGGTTGCAAGTGGCAAGGATTTCTCTGCATGTGGTGGTGAAGAATGAAGAAACGGGGAGTTCGGATTTAAAATAGTAAATATCTGCACAAGTAGAAGGTCAGTCATACTTTGCAGATTTCTCTGCCCCATGCTCCTCACCGAATCCTTGTGAATTATATTTCTTATCAGTTCCCCTCGGTTTGTTGATACTCTTAACATGAGGGAAAACTATTTTGATGTTTCTCTGTCAGTTATTTTGACATTAATCAACATTGCAGATCTTGTTTTGTTTGGTGTCTGGGTACATCATAAAAAGAGTTGCTGAAAGAGTTCAATTATAATATCAGCATCTCTGCCAAATGTATTGAGCTGTTCTGAAAAGCGGCTTGTCTTTTCTGACCCAGATACACAGTTTCCAACTGTGGGAGATGCTGCCAGAAAGACTCTTGGCAGAAGGCCAGCAATAAAATTATACTGCAGAAAAACATAACATATTTTCAGCAGCACTTTGTGTGGTGTGACGAAAAATTACCTGTCTCCTGAATGCAAAGCAGAAGTCAAAATAAACTTGCAATTTAAAGTTGCAAGCCTCTTATTCTGGCTTCTAAATGTAACAAAAATAGGATATAAATTGCACTTACCCATTCTGTATAAATTCCAGGTCTCTTCTATTACTGTGTCTGATACACCTCAGGCTGTGTTAGATACTCACTGATTTGTTATTAGCAACCTTAGTTGTCCTTGCTGCTCTGTTAACATAAGCTTTGAGTGATCCTAGGGTGGTTTATGCTGTAAACTGTATTTCTCATGGGCAGATACTAGTGTAAGGATAGATTAGGACGGTGGAGGATGTTTTTAATCCTTCAGCTGAATATTGTTGGTGTGTGTCTTCTTGATGTAGTGTTTAAAACCAGTTTTCGTGATATTCTGCTTGGCCTGGCCAGGTGCCTAAACAGCAGCTCATTGAAGTGGGGGTTTGGAGGACTGTAGTCCAGTGACCCTGGTTTCCTCTTCTCTCTTGCACCAGTAACACCTCCATGCAAGGTGTCGCTCTGTGCTGCGAGGGGATACCAGGGTGCCAAATGCAGTTCATGTCTCCTTTCTCGAAGCTTGTAGTTCTCCGATTCTGATGCTACGTTTCAGTCCCCATGCAGTAAAAGTGCCTGTTTCTCCTGCTTTTTCACTTTTCTGTTCGCAAACACTCAAAGGGAGCTAAGCATATTCATCACTTCTGCCTGTTTAAGTGTCTGTCTCTTGGGAACACAACCGCCAGATGCCCGAATATCTCCTACTACAAAGGCCTCATCTGAAATTCTTTTCCTTGTTTGTCTTGGGCCAAAGCATAAACTTCCGCTGTGAAGGATGGGATGTTTAATGGAAACATTGTTAGACTGTCAGGGTGTTTTAATAACATTTCTAATGTGTCAAATCCACAGTGACTTCAAACCACAAGCAGACTCGACTCTGCTCCTCTGTGACCTGGTTTGGAGACAGCAAGTATTTACTCTTGTTCTACACTTTAGGGCCACAGATGCAGAGGTAAAGTGACTTTCTCAAGGTCACCAAGGTCTCGGTAGTGCTAGTAGCCTTTCCTAGAAATTTTCTTGCAAGTGTGGGTGGCAGCCCCTAGCTAAGACAACCATGCATTTTAATGTTGTGCTTTTTAATCTGGGTATCAGCTGTTACTTCCCTAAGGATGCAGGGACAAATATCCTCCTATAGCCTGGTAGTAAAGTAAGGCTGTTAGATTTGTGGAATTGCTGCTCACTTCATATAATGCTTTCTGATGTGTTTGGTGCTGAGCTATGTTCTGCTGCCTTAGTCCATATGGTAGGAGCAGATTTGATTTTAGTTTTCCTTAATTTAATTCTGCATGCTGTCAAATGTACTTTGTTCTGTATATTGTGTCTGCACTTTTATAGTAAACTCCCTCCTGTTTAGTGTTTTTGTAGAAAATTTTTTCTCGAAGTCTGAACTATATTAGGTTTTCACTCCTGTGCACATTTCTGTGAAATATTCTTAGGATGTTAATGACTTGAAAGACATTGTATATCAGTTTCAACTTGACTTTCGGGTTATCTTTTTTTCCCAGTTTTCTGAGCTTTATAATAAAGATCTCTTTGTAATTCAGCTGTATATGCCCTGACCTCAGCCATTCAATGCTGAGAAAAAGGGCAGGTAGAATCAAACTTGTAAATACTGTCGTCCAACAGCTTTTACTTGTTGCTGAAACTTGAATGTGTCTTGAAAACAAGATGGTTACTACCCGCTGAGGCAGAGTATTGAGAGATGTTGGTCCTTTTTGCTTCATCTGCCCAGTAGAAGATTAACCCTCATCATAGCTGTGAAACAGTTATCTTTGGTCTGTTTCAGATTTTCAAAGAACACGGAAAAGCACTCGGCACATCCCGAATTGCACCCTGAGGTAAGTCTGTTTCCAGAGCTTGTGTGGTAGTTTGCAGACTTGCCCTCTAGACAACAGCCTGCTCGGCAGTTTACTGAAGCAGGAGAATTTGCTCAGCCAGCTCTCTGTGTCCATCTGCTTTCAATACACTGTACAAGCTGATAAGCAACAGCTTGCAAGAGTCTTCGGAGGGAGGCCAGGCTGGAGTGTTGCTTGGAGTCTAGAGACGCTGTACTGGGCATATGCTGAAGTCAGCAACACATTCCAGTGCCCTTCTCTCTGCCTGGAATTGCCAAGTTACAGTTACCAGAAAAGACAGCAAACTGAAAATGTGAAATGTAGGAGTCGCGGGGAAGAAGAGCATGTGAAGATAGCTGGAATTTAGTTTGCAGAGAGAACTAATTTGAAATAGATAGATGATCTGGAAATGTGTCTCGTAAAAGTCTCTCTAGTTTGCCATCTACTGACTCAAAAAGTTTATTATTATTATTATAGAAAAGGAAAACAAAAAGACCTCGTAAAGAGTCTGGTTGCTTCTGGAGATGGTGAAAGGCTATTAAATGTGGAAGAGCTTACAACTAGCTCATAGAATAAATAGTGCCAAAGCAGTAGTATTTCCTTATTTTTCTTACCAGCTGCCCCGATTGGGTTTCAGGATCGCTTCAGAGGAGAATCTGGTCCTGTGAAAGAACATCCCCTTCCTTGTTAGCTTCTGGGAAGCAATTTGGTAGAGTGTTAATATACCTTGATAGGGTATATAGCCTTTGTGATAAGAAGTGAGGTCCTTCAGGGGAAAGCTTGCTTTTCCCAAGTATTTTTAGTATGACTGCATTTAACTCTCTTGGGGTTTCTTCCTTGGCAATCCTTAGCTGCTGGAGCAGACAGGCCCCTGCACAGTGTTCATGTCTGGCTGCTTTTTGTTTTACCCAATTCTACATCCTAAATGCAGTGGTGTGAGATGCAAACAACAACTATTAAGCACTTGCTGCCAAAGCTATTGGTCCTGTAAACCTGCTTCATTTCTTCTTAACTAGGAAAATAGTGAAGTAGGATTTGTTGTTGCCTTTCCCCCGCGTGTTCAAATCTCTACGGGACGCAACATTTTAATTATTCCCTGTCACATCCCTGAGGTTTAAGCAGCTACTTGGCTTTCAAGTCATCTTGCCTATCCCTTTGCTGTTGCCAAACGTGCTTTTAATCTCTAACAATGTCAGGATTCTCTGACAGACAATATGCAACATATTGCTAGAGAAGGAGGATTGACATGTAGGAGAAAAGGAAAACATTTGAGTGTGTGTGTGTCAGTCTGCAGAAATTTACTGACTGGGTTTCCAGTTGCTTCAAAACATTCCTGAAAAGCTGATGCAACAATATGTGCAGTAAAAGGAAAACAGGAATTTTCTGCAAAGACTAGAGCGTCTTGCTATACAATGAGCTTATGCTTTCCTTTCTCATGTTACCTGCTCTGTTATTCTGCTCCGCTCTTGCCTTACAGAGCGTTTATTTGCAGTCCCTTCTGCTGCCAGTGCTGGTGTTCGTTTCCTAGTTCAGTACAAGAGGGCTGCTCTTGCAGGATCTTCTACGTGTTCTGTGCTGTGAAAAGCAGTGCAAGGGCAGCAAAGGTGGCGTGGATGATTTCAGCTGAACATTCTCACAAGTCTTATGTCTTCAGTTTGTTATAATGCTATTGTCTTTTTTTAACTAACAATTTCACAGTTATTGCCACCTGAAGTCTTGGTTCTTGTTGTACAGCATCTGGCACACTGGAGATCTAGGACTGCACTGGGGATTTCAACAGATAATTACTTTTTGATAATTAAATATAGTGCGTTTGATTCCTAATGCGCATGCAACATAAAAATAGAGAATTCTTGAGCTGGTTTCACACAGAGCATATTTGAGATGTTGGATTTTCTATCTTCGTTGTTTCAGAAACTTAGATTGCCAGGTGGCTGACAAACCATACCGAGATAAGCTCTAACTGGCACAGGAAAGTCGTTACATACGTGCGGGCACATTACAAAAAGTTGCTTTCCCCTGTAACATCTGCTTGTTGTTCAGGAATAAATGGTTCAGTGACTGCCTTCCCATCTTGAAGCCTGCTTGCTTTAATCAGGAGTTTGACTTAATGTGCTGCATTGAACATTTCCCGGAATTAACATGCCATTTCTTCTGGTTTCAAGTTGTTTCTCTTTTTGCAGGTGAATTACAGAAAGCAACTTCCAGAGCATCTTGGCTGTATGAACTCTTGAGCTGTCAAGGGACTGAGAGGCTTATGAAGAGGTTCTGTCAGGCAAAACAGTGCTTAGCAAAGACACCAAGGAGGAGGGAAAAGGAAAAAGGGAGGGAGAGAGCTGAAACACTAACAAACCATGGTAGGTATTTGTCATCTTTCATGGGGTTGCGTTAAAAATATTCTCTGCTGACAGTCTTGCATGGGGCCTGATGAAACAAGAGTAAGGGGATTTTCTGACCTTGCACTAAATTAGAGATGGTACTGCATGCTCTGAGCAGAGCAAATGAGGTTTGATATATTGTCAGCCTCTTAAAACCAGAGAGTTGTCTTGTGAGCCTGCATTACATGAATTATTAAATATGAACGAAGGGGATGCTCATAAGGTTTTCTAATAAAACTGGCATTAGCAAGCTGCAGCAAACAGCACAGGTGACCTTGAACTTGCAATTGCATAACCAAATGCTGATATTCCCTTTCCACCTCTTCCTCACAAAAGCGAGTGTTGATTATTCGTATTTGTGTGTGTGAAAAGCTAATTGATTGTGATTCTATGCACACTTTGTTAATAGTGTAGATGAAATGTGTGTAGTCAAATATACTTGGTGTATATCGTTTAAGTGAGGAGTCACTTCTAATTTGCCTGGTAGCGGTTGCAGATTGGGAATGCCTGAGATGTTAAACTTGTAAAGCTGTGCAAGTAGGAATTATTGTGATAGTAAGATTCTGAAGATGGGTTCACAGAAAGACAATAAGCCTACCCAGTTCCTGAAAAATAGCTGTGGAGGTCAGTTTAAGCATATTTGTATATTTTTGAAGTCCTCTAAGGGTTATTACTGAGAGAATGGAAATTAGAATAAATGCAATAAATTTTAAATACAGTTCTCTAATGTTTGTGTAGCTGATTGCTGCTGATGGACTGTGTATGTTTCAAAAAAAAAAAAAAAAGACCTAAGATGAGACTCTTACCTGCTACAGAGCACAAAGGGAGGAAGAACATTTGACAAAGCAGAGTTGTCAATATATTGTATTTTAAATAATGTCCCATTTTGCTATTATTTTTGGCCTAAATTGTAATGAAAAATTAATCTTGTCAGTCCCTGTTTACTCGAAAAGAAAAAAAAAAAAAGTCCTGTACATCATGAGTTACTAATTTGTTCCTGTTTGGCTGTTTTCCCCAATTGATATTTCATGAGATAAGAGATGGTGAGGGTGAATTAATAAATCCAGCTTATCAGTTTTCACTGCTGAACTGCAGCTTCTTTCTGTATCCATGTTGCGGATAAGCCACAAGAGGGACCTCCTGGAAGCATTTTGCAACCTATGAAAGTACTGGGGATAATACCAGACCCCGACTGATGAGTTTCTTGCCTACCTCAGTTGTCTACCTGAGTAGGAACACGAGGACCTACTGAATGCAGTGAACCAGGAAATCATGATCAGTTCCTTAACAAGGCTTCAACCCAGAGGCCTTTGAGATCCTTCAAAGGCCGTTTTTGTCCCTAAGTGCGTACTGTGACAAATACCTTAAGTAGGGGTGAAAATGAAACCTACTTAATGGTATTTAATGTGTGGGAGGAACAGAGATTTTTGCTTGGCAATTCCAAGTTCTGGGAGGCTTTCAGCAGTGATTGCTGTGTCTGTGGAGAGCAAGACTTAGAGCTCCTCTTGCCAGAGGTCTGTGCTGTGATGGCAGCTGGGCTGGGTCACTGTTTAGATCAATTAAGTCTCATCAGGATAGTGTGTGACAAACCATAGCTTCCCAGCACAAGTTACCCAACCACTTGAGTTTACCTTCCTCAACAATATCACTCAGGACTTTGAGTTTCACTGCAAACTCTTCTAATTAGCTCTCTAATCTCCTCCTATTCTTTCAAATTTTTTAGCAATTATTTTGGTCTTTTCTTACCAGTTTATCCTCATCTTCATTCATCCCTTTGTAAAGCCCGGTGCAGTTTGCTAAGCCTCTGGCAGCAACATGTATTGCCAATGACTTCATCTGCAGCGGTAACAAAACCATAAGGGAATGGCTATTTAATTGTCTTTGTTCTAAGGTGTGTTGCCATTGTCTGTAGCATAAATGGAGGAGAGATGGCTGCACTCGGCACGTCCAGAATATTTATTCTCTCCAAATACAACTTTGCATGCCTTTTACAAAATAGGAATCTGCTCTGTGTTCTCCTTGTCTGCCCTCCTTTCCACATGCTTTACTCAGCCTGCTCTCACCCTGGAATGCCTATGTTCTGAATTTCCCTGCCTTGAGATGAGGTTACCTTTGGGAATAAGGACCCGGCTTTTCCCTTTGCTCCGAGCTATCCAGCTGCTGAGGGCTGACCCAAACCAACAAAGTTTACTGAAATTAGGAACTCCTTAATTCCTGCAAGTATTCCAGGGTATGGAAGCCCCCCCCTTCTTTCAGCGCTATTGCTCACAGCTCCTATCTCCATGAGATGTAGGTCTTTCAGGCAAGATCAAGGCCTAAGTGATTTCTCCCTCACTTTGAAAGCATAATCTAAATAAACAAGCTAGTCAAAGGATGAGGCAAGTCAGAGACACATAAGTGAAATGAGTTGCCCAAGATCCTAGACTGTCTGTTGCAAAGCTGGAAATGAAACTCGGGTTTTTTGGGTCCCCTGCTTCAGCACTGTAGCCTCACACCTACTTAGCCAGCCAGACCGTGCCCTCTTCTCAAAGAGAAGCCTGGAGGGGAGGGCAGGGAGAAGTGAGGAAAAAACAATGAAAATGAGAAAAAAGAAAATGAGGGGGGGGAAGTTATGAAAGAACAAGATGTAGAAACTCCATTTCTAGCCACTGCAAATGGAGTAATGCATAGTGCAGGTCTTGACCCTGTTTTGTATTCACCATTGCTGTATATGGGAGTACGGAGAATTGTCTCATCCTAGACCTAAGTTCTCCCCTTTTTTTGATTTGTGGCTATTGCATGCACCGTCACAACTTCCACTTACGGTGGATTTACCAGACAAAAGATGAAATTCAGCTTGCTTAATTTTCAGATGCCTGTAGTGGCTAATCTGATACAGCAGTCTAGAATTCTGTAGTCACATGTGGGTGGGTGTGGAAATGTACCTCTGAAGCACAATTTATCTCTTCCTAAAGTAGACATAAACATAAACTGCTCCAGATGTGCCCAGTAGACATAAACATGAGCTGTGCTCCAGATGTGCCTGTTCCTCCCAGTAGCCAGTAAAAGGATTCTAGAAGAGTTGAATTTGGGTATCAAATATTAGGAGCTTAATGCTGATTTTGCACTGGTATTGGGTTTCTTGCTTTTTTTTTTTCTTTTTTAACTTTATTTAAGTAAGGATAAGAAGTCACTCCTGTATGATTGTAAGCAGTGGTCATCATAAAACACTTTCCTACATCTGTCAGGGAGGATTCCCATTCAGGCAATGTCCTTCTATTGATAATCCAATAACTCTGTTCTTTTCCCCCCCCTGTTTCCCACTTCATAACAGAGATCTATCCGATCTTTTGCTAATGATGACCGCCATGTTATGGTGAAACATTCAACCATTTATCCATCTCCAGAGGAACTTGAAGCTGTCCAGAACATGGTATCAACAGTAGAATGTGCCCTTAAACATGTCTCTGACTGGATGGATGAAAAGAACAAGTCTACAAAATGTGAGGGTGATGTGGAAGCAAAGGAGGAAGCTGCAGACAGCAATGCCAAGTGAGTGAGCTGAGCCTCATAATGTGTTACTGTGCTGCTCTGAATGGGTTCCTTTCCTTCTAAATAAGAGTCGCAGTGTTACTGGATTCTGTTACGTACAAATGTTCATGGGAGGAAGTGGATATATTTGGACTTTTTGAGGTGGGAGCACATAGGGTGAGTGCAGGGAATAGTAATAAGCCCAATGTGGGCAGCAGTTGCTCTCTATTTATTTATTTTACTGTTATGTTGTGAAGTTGCATTTACCAGACAAACTTCATGTGATAGAGTAGTTCTCTACTTAGTGTTTTGGGACTTCATCTGGGTACATCTGGTAGCAGAACTAGCACAGAGATGTAGTCAAAGGACTCTTTCCCTTCCCTTTCTAATGACTCATGGAATATTAAGAAAGTCTGCTGCTACATGGGCTTTGCCCAGTAAGTTCTGATATTAAAACTGATAAAGAAAGCGTATAAGAATACGCTTATTATTTCATTTATATTTTCTGACACTGACATTTTATGGCAGTGAGAGGTTTATTGTGAGACCTCTTTTAATTTTTGGGTCCTGGTAAATGATATATACGTGAAGTTGTTTACACTTTGGAATGGTGAGAAGTATAGCCTACTCTAGCAGTAACAGATCAAAATATACTCTGTATATTGTATACTTCTGGAGTAAGATACAATTCAGTGCAGGTAGTGCAGGAGGATCTAACTCTGAATCAGGAAGACTGTATCAGTTTTTAAGCTGAAAATATAGTCTACTGGTATAGTATGAAAGAGACAGTGATTACCATTGTATTTATGAGTTAGTCCTAAATGCATAATGACATATATCTGAAAATTCAAAAGTGAAATATTGCTTCCTATTTTATCATAATAATGTGGTTCTTAGTTGTTTCTAAATATCTCGTAAATTTTGAGAGTAGCACTCAGGAAATAAGGTGTGAAGCCCTGCTGTACCCCACTATCTGGATGTACTTCAGTTTAGAAACAAGAACTGTTCTGTATTAACCAAGGAAGTTTGTGTGGCTGGGAAGAGCAGCAAGCATTCATGGCTTGAGCTGGTTTCCCAAGATTCTACAGAAAATTCCTCAAGTCTTAGTAGTGTTTTTCCACAGGTTTCATTTTTAACGCTGAAGTTTGCCTTTGACGCTCTGTAGGAGAGGGTTGTGGGCTTGGGAGCTATTGAAAGAAACTGCTTGCTCTGCCTGGAGTTTAAATGCAGCACCACCTACTCGGAATAGACTGATCCACATAGGAAATGTTGAACCGTGTGAAGACCATTGTACGATAGTGTTGGAAAAGTAAATACACAAATGGTCCCTCATTTTGATGCCTGTGGCTTTCTGCATTCCCTAATAAATGTTTGATAGACACGCAAAAATGCCAGTGATCAGACTTGTAAGGCCGAGCTGTGATATATCACTTTTTTTCGTGTGAAATGTATTCAAATAGAAATAGCAAAACGCTTAAAATAATGATTATTTTTACATAAATTAATGTATACCTTGGTTTAAGACAGCATGATTGTATTGGCACTAGAGAATAATTTTAGTGGATTGACAGGCTGTTTCTCCACATATGGACAATTAAGTTTTGTCACCTTCTTGAGGAAGGTATTTAAGGGCAGTATTTTGCTGAAGAACCAGCCTTTCCTGACAGGCAGGGTGCTGTGTGTTGTGTTGGTGACTTCCTTGCATTACTGGTGGCATTCTTAGGTGTCTTCTGATGTGGGTGAAATAGCCCCAGAATGGATTCTTCAGGAAAAAAATAATATTTAAAAATCCAAGCCTGCAGTAAATGCTTTTGAGACAATTGGCTAGCCTTGCTTTTACACGTGTGCCTGCAGGATTTTTCATGCTTGTGCTCTGTTACAAATTTAGAGTACAGTTTTGGTAAACATTGGTGTATTATTTATACATATAAAATAGTTTGTGTATTTATGCCTTTGGGACAAATTATTTTACTAATCATTTTAGAAGCTAAAAGAGGCTTACGCTGTAGAAAAATATGTAGCTGAAAATATCTTTATGCTAGTTACAAACCATATCTAAAGGAGTTCTGCATTTTCTCACACGTTTGCATCCAGATGCTGTTGAAGTAGCACAGTTCCAGGGTGGAAGTTAAGATGTGCTTTACTTTTGTTAACATTTTTTTTTTGCTTCTGGCTGTTCCAAGGATGGTAGCTGGTTTGGGATTGATGCTTCATTTTCTGTGTCATTCTTTTCTTCTGTCTATTGTTTAAGTACCTATTCCTGCCTTTCCATTTAAAATACTCTAGGTTAATTATTCTAGATTAATTATTCTGCTCTTTTGGTAGATCTGTAGGTAGTGAATTTGGGCTTTTTTGAGCTTTGTGAAGCTTTGTGACTTGGCAACTAGGCAACTTCTGCTTTTGCTTGAATTGCAAATCAGTGCTTCAATTAATTTTTTCATAGGAGCTACTTGCATAAAAGGAGTCTATGTTTTTCATTTTCTGATCAGTTATTCGCCACTTCAGCACAATCATCAGTTCCATCAGTTTATCTCCTCACTGTGATAAGATAATACAAGTATTTTGAATGTGTTTAATTACTCCAAATCGTTTCATTTCCAGGGACCAAGGTGGTCGGACGTTGTGTGGTGTTATGAGAATTGGCTTGGTTGCAAAGGGCTTGCTGATAAAGGATGATATGGATCTGGAGCTGGTTCTCATGTGCAAAGAAAAACCCACAAAGACCTTGTTATGTATAGTTAAAGACAATCTCCCAGCTCAAATTCAGGTGAGTTAACTTAGGGTAGTCCTCTAACACAAAGTGTGTTTGGGTAAAGGCTGGAACTTGTTCCAGGAAAAAAGACAAGTGATACAGATTAAAGAAGTGTATTCTGAATCTAAGATGACATCTAGGGGATGTGACGTGTTTAATGTGGTGACATGAGGTAGCCATTCACAAAATTTAACATCTTATTCCTGTTGTTGCCTAATCCTTATTTGCGATGTCAGTTTTCCTATGATGGCAGCTAATGTTTCTGTTTGGTAACTAACCCAGCTGATTTTTGCTCTCTGGTCCAACCACTAACGTGAGCTAAAATGCAGTCCCAGAAATCCTCCCTGCGCGAGCATGTGAGTCGGTCTGTGGTGTTGTCCCCCGTCCCCTGCCTGAACCTGAAGTTCTACACTGCAGCTGCTTTGCTTCGCTTGGGCCATTCCAAGATAAGCGCCTCTGTACTTCTGAAGTGGGAGCAAGTCGCTTTAGGTGGTCACTCATTTTAGCTCATGGTAATCATGAGTGCATAATTCTTTTTATTTATGGCTATTTAATTCTGATGTTGGCATTTAGTAGGTAGCACTTACAGCTAATATTGGTCTCTAAAGCAGCTAGGGATAATACCTTTTGACAGAGTTCTAAGTCTGAAACATCAGTCCAGCCCCTAGACTGACATGTGCTGTTGCCCAGAAACTATGCCCTAAAGTATTCCGCTGCAAGTGCCTCTCTCCAAACTATGTCCAAACTTGATCTGCTTTTCTTCCGATCTGCTTTTCTTCCGATCTGCTTTTCTTCCGATCTGCTTTTCTTCCGATCTGCTTTTCTTCCGATCTGCTTTTCTGCCTTGTGTTTATTTCCACACACACAGTATGTGTTTTAGCATTCTTGGCAGCTTTTTTCCCCTCACTGTTCATTTTTTCATGTAAAGGGCTTGTTTTAATGAGATAATGTGCCTGCAGATGTGGCCTTATCCACAGCTGAAAATGCTAAGGATGTGTTGAGTAGTAAAGAGTAAATTTTACTACTTTGAAAATGATAGGGATGTATCGAGTAGTAAAGAGTAAATTTTACTTGTTTGTAGTGAGGCGTGAAATGAGAAGGGTTGAAAGTGATAAGAAAAGTTAGCATATGCTTCCAAAAAAGAGACCGGCAGAAAAGACGTAATTAAAAGATGTGAAGACTGCAATAAATTCAAGGAACAAGTAGGTAAGATGCTATGGGGAAGCATTGTCAGGGAAAGGATTACAGAAAACATGAGGTAAGAGGAACCTGACTCGTGAATGAAGCTACAACTATCATGGGCATAGAAGACAGCATGAGGTTCTGCAGACGCATCAGACGCAGGAGGGAGAAGGAAGGGGTAGGCCCATTAGTGGACAAAAAGAGCAGATGAGGCACAGAGATGTTAACAGCTTCTGCTTTGCTTCTTTGAAGGCTAGTAGGGAGCAGATGCTTAAATGTTTTCATCCCAACAACAAAGGAGCTGGAGCAGCGCAGATTGCAACAGAGAAAGAACTTAGAATATGTGTTAGATACATTCTAACTGTATGGTCTTGCTGAAGCAAACTCCCAAATACAAGGAATAGCTTTAGGACTCGGAACCATCTCTGGTTATCTTTGCACTTTTGGAGCCTGAGAGAGGTCCCAGAGGACTGCTGAAAGACCTGCAGATACAGATCACTTGAGATAACTCTGATACAATGCCCATTAATGGAACAAGGAAGTTGTAGTATTATCTACAAAAGAAATCTAAGCAAGAAATAAAAAGTTTGTTGAAAGCAATTTAAAAAACACTCAATTTATTGGTGTGCTGTCAAGAGAGGAAGGTCAGGTTTTCCAGGCATTGTCAGGGATCTCTCTTGGGGCTGGTATTAATGAATGAAGTGGGTGACAGTGTTGTCTTGCATCCAGTTTCAAGTGCTGTGTGGAAAGGGAGTGAGAGAGATGGACAGACAAGATGGAGAAAATCAGATGAGTGAGGATCAGCACCTAGAAAACCACATAATTAAGACTATCTCGTTTGGAAAAAGTCAAGACTGAATGTAGGTGTAAGTTTTAAGACATTAATGGTTACTTATAAAGGCGTAGTGATTTGGTATCTCATATGGCTACCAAAGGTAGGATGAGCAGTAATTGGAACTGTAGCAAGGGGGATTTTTCTTGCAAAATAGGTCATCTAAAAGATACGTGCGGCTAAGAATCAGAATAGACTATTTGGAGAGGTGGTGAAGTGTGTTGCTAGGGCATCTGAAGAGTATCTCGGGGTTGGTAAGAGATGGACGAGGTGCGTTTGGTCATACTTCATGGCAGGTACATGGCCTAGGCAAGCTGGTGCAGCTCCTGCGCTGGAACCCGTCATCCATTTGCACCAAGAGCTTTGGCTGTGTTGGTCACGCTGCATGTGAGAGCTTTCACATTTAGAGGCAGCATTACCGGAGAAGTGTGTGCTTATTAAGAACAAAAGTTGCTGGTGATATTTTGCACACTAGCAGCTATGAAAGTCAGCTTCTGCCTTTATTTAAAAAAAAAAAAGTTTTTTTAAAAAGTGGTAATACAGTGGAACGACTTAGTTTCTCATTAAACTTGCTGCAGACCTTTTTTTCTTAAGCATGTTACTGGAGTTCTGTTTGTTTTTAATGAGGGAGGCAAGGCCTTATTTGTTACTGCAATGTCTTGTAGGCTTTTCGTTAGTTACGAGGCATATGCACATACAGAGATTCTGCAGTTTTTCAGTTAATTGAGAGATTTTTGAAATCTTTCTTGGTGACTTTCAGAAACTTACAGAAGAGAAGTATCTCGTGGAGGAGCATGTAAATGAGGCAGCTATTATTATTCATAACACAAAGGAGCCCAAGCTAACTTTGAAGGTGATACTTACATCCCCTCTCATTCGAGATGAAGCAGAGAAGAAGGAAGGAGGTACACAGAGCGTTTTACCTTGTTTTTGAGACTGTTCTATCTAAATGCCCTGACTGTGCAGCACAGGGTTAATTGGGAAGTAGGTTTCTAATTGCGTGTCACATACTAAATAGATTGGCTATTGCCACAATAGGTTATGTTGTGCCTTAAAAAGACAACAGTCACTTAATTTTTATGTAAATAGGCATAGTTTTCATTTGCAAGCAATATTGCTACAGTGTTAACTTTGACATACAATTAGATCTTAGTTCTTTCTTTCAGACTTGCTAGTTAATTCTTGAGCACCCCAGTGCTGCACAGTCTTGTTTTCAAATTAAGTCAGTCAAGTGGGATTGGTTCGTAGTATCTTGAAAAACTCAAAATTGTTTCGCCTTCTACATTAAAAAAAAAAATAACCCTCTCCTGCAAAGCTCCAAGTATGTTGTCCTGGCCCTCAATTTTTATTAATTGATGATACATATGTGTATTTTTCTAGCTTTAAGAATCTCCTAACTGGGATACAATTGAAGTTACAGTGTTATAATACAGCACTTTTGCTTCTGAATTGAACATTGTACCTCATGTCTTTAGAGCAAAACAGATATAGAAAACTGTAACTTAGTTTCTTTGTGTTCCTTCTCCCTAACAGTGTGACATCCCGTATAGTTGTACGCCCCTTGTTAGAGGAATGTTGACTGTAGTATCAATGAGGTTGGAAACAAACCAAGAGAAATAGAGAAGAGCAAACGTAGCCATACTTTGTTTTATTTTTAAAATCTTGTCAGTAATTTCTGCTTCCGCTTCCCAAACCTATCCCTAGAAGCTTTGCCACTGGATGATGTCAGACCTTTGACCAACTGGCCACTCTCTGTCATGACACCTGAGGCAGCCGGGCCCGTGTGGGCTAGGGAACTCCCTCTTGCTCTCCTCCCATTTCTAGACCTGCCACCAGTCCTTTGCTTCCTCCCTTCTACCACCTGAAATACCGACACAATGAGAAATGTTGGTCAGTTTCTCTCCGTTTTTGTTCGAGGCAATGGCAGGAAGGATCCCTTTTCCAAATAAATCTAACTTTGGCAGCAGTTGGATGCAGAAAAATCTTGCAAAACAGATGAATGGCAAAGATTCCCTAATTGCAATGTCTGTATATTCTCAAATTAGCAACCATGCTCTTTTGCAATCCCATTAAAAATAAATTGCATATTACTTCAGTTGTTCTTTGGCTTCCCAAAAGATGCTGAGATCAGCCCCTGTAGTTGTTGCAGCTGATCCATGGTCACGAGAAAGAGCACAAAGTGCAGAACAAATATTAATGGTAAAGGATTTGTAAGATTCTCACAAGGGGATACAGTTTTGCACAAAGGCTTCTGTTCCTAGTATTTTCTTGCAAAAAGTGATGCCATTGTGGCAGTAAACTCCAGGGACTTCTAAATTAACCTCAAACTGAATGAGGATTTAGATTTTTATGCTTTCTTATATTTCAAATGTAGGTGTTCTATTTTCTTTTCAGTATCTTAAAATATTTTTCAAAATTTTGTACTAATTTTTTAAAAAATTAAAATGTTTTTACTACCTCTCTTAAAAGTGGTATTACACTATCATTTCGGTACAGCTGATAAGGACAGTTAATAGGGTAGTGGATCTTGTTTTAAAGCCCAGCTTCTTTGACATTGATTCATCACAAGTGAATAAGAGACATTTATCATATTCCTTTTCAAAGGTATGTGAAACACTATGCAGATGTCACTAAGTAAATTTAAAGGGAAGGAATAAGTTTTTCCATAATATTTCCAACCATATTTAGGTCACTGTCACATAGATTCAGACCAGAAAAGTTTCCTATCTAATATGAAGAGAAAATACTCAGAGAAACTGTCTGGTGAAAACACCTTGCTCTCCAAACAAAGTACTGCCATATTTTTTCAGTACCCCCAGATAATGCCAACTAAATGTAAATATACTTTCTGTGCCGTTTTAAAAACTGTTTTGAGTTTATTCCATCCATTCTTTTGAATGAGGGAGCTCAAAATGCTTGTCAACTTGCCTTTCATCTGGCTGTAAGATGGGCCGTGGGTGCTGGACGCTGCCGGGGGTTCTCCCCAGAGCCCCCTCGGGGCAGCAGCGGTGCGAAACTGACCAAGGTTTCGGTTGGGTGGGAGCGGCACTAACCTGTCTCTAACCCCGCGAGGTGAGGCGACACGGCCGCCCCAGCGCTCCCCTTTGTCCCTGTAGGAATGCTGTGTGTGCCTTCATGCCCTGATGTCAGAATGTATTGAAAAACATTCCTGGATTTCTCTTCAGTCCCCGCCTCTTTGGAAGAGTGTTCATGTTTAAGATGTGGTGTTTGTCCTATTTGTTTTTGCTGCTTGTTAGCAAAAATAAATAGCAGACCAGTGTGTGTGTGTGCATTTCAGTGTTTCTCACAAATGGCTATCCATAAAGCTCTGCTTTCTCATGTTGACTCAAGAAGTCAAGCACCTAAAATTCCCGCATTTTGCATCAGTTTAAAATTTAAACTTCTTAAGAAACTGAATTTTTGTAGTCATTGCATAAAATATAAATTGGGCTTTCTAGACCAGAACTTTGTAGCTTGCAAATCGGTTGTTGCTACTGAGCATATAGTAACAACGAGCTTATGTAATAATAAACAAGTTAATTTACCAAAGTGGGGCTGAAATCAACCTTGTTCCTTGGGAACGGTCTGCCTGTGCCGCTGCCTTCGCTGCGCAGACGTGACCAGTGATGCTCCAAAGGTGCCAAGTGCCTTTGAAGGGGCAACGAGCTACAGATTTACCTTGCCTCTATGGAGAAGACAATGCTCCTCGTATGGCTGGCTGCAAATGAATGAAGTTGGCAGCTCCTGTGTGAAGAGAACACATACAGCAAGTGGGGAGAGAATTACTGAAGGATTGGTTCCGTGTTGCATAGTGTGAGCTAATGTCAGGGGTTTGTTATTAACTGTTTATTAAACTCCCTGTATCATTGCCCTTCTTAAAACCACAAGAAAAGAAGTAAAGCTTTGCAATCACATTTGAAAATTTTGATTTGGTCTCACTTTCCTGACTGGCAGAGCATGAAGAAACATGCCATTCTCCCGAGGGTGTCGAAAGGGAGCCTGCTAAAGCTGCTCACCCTCTTCACTCACTGCCCGTTCTCTTCATCTTTCTGTTTAATAGAATCTTGCACACAAAAGTTGGCTGACTGCAACATCTGTGCCTGATGCTCAGCACACTACTACGGAATTTGTAATTGGCAAAATTCTCTGACATATTTGTAATTTAGACCTTTGGAAATAGCCTTAATCTGGCAGGAAAAACTTGTTGGAAACAATTTTTCATCCACGTGAATGACAGATGACAAGTATTCGGTTTATGTTTTGTAGTTTAAAGGAAAAATTAATATACTTTGTCAATGGCTGCAACAGACTTTAGCAAAGCCTTCTATGATACTAAGTAAAAATCCCTAGGCATTTAAAGATCCGGTTCATTGCAAGAAATTAAATGATTTTGCAATCAGTCGCCTTTGCCATTTCTAACGTTTTAAAATAAGATTCTGATCATTCATTGACCGTAGTTGTTTTATACAATACATGAGCTTTAAGCAGATGTTTATATTGTCCATAATAAAGTTTTCCTGCAGAACTACATCAATGTATGTTTAGTAATTGTGTGCCACAAAACATCACTCCTGGAAATAATGAAACTGCAAAGGAAATCTAGAAGCAAATCCTGTGTTCCAAAGTGACCTTTTGTGCTCATAGAAATCCAGTGCCTTGAGACTCTGCAGCTTTTATTTGGAAAACAGGCAAGAGGAGTGATTAATCCAGTCTTGTGATACTATTGATAAGGGCAATAAGAAACAATGCAAATATCTGCTGCGAACTTCATTGGGGTTAGAAAATAAGCTTATAGCACTTAAGTCTTCTGCTGACAGCAGAACCAGCAGGTGTGAACTGCACCTATGAACTGTCAGACAAGACGCCTGGTTCTGTTCAGTTTTACACTGCGTTTTTTCTTTTGGCTTTGGGCTCTTTTATCCATCATAACATAATGTGCTTTTACCAGAGTAACCTTCCCATTGAATGGAACAGGAGGTGAAGCAACTTTAACTTTAAAGATTCAAATACACATTCAACCAATACTATCCAAAGTAACCTACAAAAATGTACTTTGAGATGTTACTAATAAATTGTACTACAAATTGATGGTATTTTTTTCTTCAAACTTGTCCTCATATTTTACAAGTCTTGCTGGATTTTGCTTATCTAGTGTGGTCTTCAATTTGTAATGGGTACTGTATTGCATTCAGACCTGCACAAGTCTCAAGACCTGGAGAACAATGAAAAGATGTATTTCCAAATTATTTATTTTGAAATAAAGGGTAATTGTATATTCATAGGAAAATAACATATTCAAGGTTTTAATTGATGTTGCATTCATTTAGTTCTTCCACTATGTTCTTCTCATGTCACCTAAAAACTCAAGTCGTCTTAACCCGATTTCACAGATATGCAAAGTCTGTCGTTTGTGCAGAGTTTCCAGAGAATCTGTATGCTAATAACTCCTTAGGATAACGCACGCACACAAAAAAAACAACTAGGGAAGAAAGGTCTGATGCCTAATGTCCCTCAATATAGAATCAGATGGGACTGCTAAAAGCAGTTTGTTTGCATGCTGGATAAAAAAAGAGAAAAGGGGAGGAAACAAAAAAGAAAAAAGTGTAAACCTGCACAGAAGATATCGGTGTCTTGTCTCTCAAATCCTTCTTTGACTTTCCTCTGTTGATTTCAGTTGCTGTTGGGAAGAGAAGATTTTTACAGGAGGGGACTACCTCTCTAATACGTTGATAATCTGGAAGTTACCAAAGTACTCACTTCTTTCATATGTTCTGGTTATATGAAAGACTAATCAAACTGTAAAAAATTCTTACTAGCGTTTCTTTTATATTTGTTTCATTGAATTATATTGGCTTGTACTGTTCATGCAATAATATTTCAAATATTCAATGGTTTTCTTTACAATTTTTTATATCCCTGCAAGAATCAAAAGAAACTTGTCTCTCTGAAATTCTGTGCCACTTTTGTGGAATTAAAGTCAAAAGAAGGGAAAGGAGAGGGGGAAAAAAAAGCCCAATACAACCCAAACAACAACAAAAAAAAAAAAAAAAAAAAAAAAAGGAAAAGTGCTATATAGCTATTTTCTGCCCTGAAATGTGTTCTACATTTTTAATAAGATCCCAGATTGTCTGTAGCAGTGGCCATCTTTATTATTACTATTATTTTACAAGGAGTGAATGCCTTTGCTTCTGTTGCACACGTGCACATTTACTACCTTTAATGGCTTGTTTAAATTAAATAACATGGTGCACTTAAATTCTGGGAGTCTTATTATCTCATTGAGATGCTGCCGCTCTTTTTGTATTGTGACAGAAACCCCTTGGTCAAATTGTATCTGTCTCTTTTTATCCCATTTTTACCAGTAGATAATGTTGCGATGAAAGATCCTCCGGACTTATTGGACAGGCAGAAATGCCTGGAGGCCTTGGCGTCTCTGCGGCACGCCAAATGGTTTCAGGTTGGCTATTTGTTCTTACCTTGTTGTTATTGTAGCCTTACGAGGTTTAATTTGAGACAGTTTTAATTTTAATGCCTCTTTAATTTCTGACTAGCCCCTAATAGAGCAAAGGTCTAGAGTTCTGAATTCAGTGCTGTACTGTACCAGGGCAAACATGACAGGTGGACAGCCAACTGGTCTAGAGTTGTCATGAGGCTACAAAAGCAATCTTGACATTTTGCTTCCTCTTTTATATGTCTCTCTAAATTGAAGTATTTTACTTTTATATACCTGTTTTTATTTTGCATGAAGCTGATTATGTATTAAGTAGTAATAATTAAAAAAATCTATCCCAGGTCTCTGTGCATTTAAAAAGAAAAGCAAAATTGAAGGCCAGGTTTTTGCAGGTGTACTGGAATCATTTTGTTTGTTTTAGGCCAGGGCAAATGGACTAAAATCATGTGTAATTGTCCTTCGTATTCTGCGGGATTTGTGCAACAGAGTCCCCACATGGGCACCACTGAAAGGATGGGTAAGTACAGAAAGAGTTGAAGGGCATAGGGTCAGCTCTCAGATCTCCTGAGAATTGTAGCAGTGTCTGGAGTGGAGTAAACAGTGCATTGTGTGGAACTCCTCCTTAACCCCCTGCCTTTTACTCCCCACTAACTCTTACCTGTGTAGAAAAGTGCTTGTAGGAAGGAAAGAGAACGCGAGTATTTGTTCAGTCTGTAAGATGTACAGGTACTGTGGGAAGAGGCATAATGTTTTGGGCTTTGCACATCCTCATGGGCTTGCAATAGAATCCCACTTGTTTCCTCCAAGTTTAGCTTTTCAAAAAGACCTTGCTACGATGACAGTGCTGCTCCTACCAGAGGATTCCATTGCACATTAGCAGGTTTGGAGAGGGCCAAATGCTTGGCATATCCAGAGAGGAATGCTTTGTAGGTCAGGGGAGGCAGCATGTTCTCTCATGTAGAACTGATAACCCTTTGAGGGGAGGGAAATACTCACGTGACCTGGCTTTGCAAGGCTTCTCCTTTTAGACTTCAGGGGCAGTTAGTGGACAGCAGTTGCTTTCCTCAAAAGGTGACGCAGCGTAGGGGACAAACGTGTGTGCCATGAGCTGTCCTCCGGGATGGCCGTCCGTCAGTTAGACCTAGTGCATTAAAAATGAAGTAAGCAGATGTGAATATTCTTCCCCTCTACCCCTCCATATTTAACTGCAGTTACAGTTACCCTTGTGTCCATACTAATCGTAATTTAATGTCTTCTAGCCACTCGAGCTTATATGTGAAAAATCTATAGGTACTTGTAATAGACCTTTGGGCGCTGGGGAAGCATTGCGACGAGTGATGGAATGTTTGGCATCTGGAATTCTGCTTCCTGGTAAGGGGCCAAATTAACTTCAGGAACACAAATGAGGCCTTAACATTTTGCTGTTGCTGTATGATTAGATGAAAAATGCCTGCCTTGAACTCCTAACTTGCAGTGGAGCTAAATGAATGGTTTCTTATTTAAAATTAAAAGGCAAAAGAAAAAAGGAATTGCATGGTTGTAACTGTTCGAATGAGTGCTTCCAATGTAGTAGATGTTAATGGGGAATGTTAGGTTTGTTTAGAACTTAACCCCTATCTCATTAAGGGATTGCAAACAATTAATAGACTTAATGACCATCTGTTTTCTATAGATTCATTGAAATCTACAGATCTATCCAAATAATTTGTTTTTTTTTAAACCTACTGCTTTTAGTTCATGCTGTTATGCATGTGCGGTGTTAACCCTGGTAAATTCTGTGGCCGTTGCTGCAGGGGAGTACAATTCTTGGAATTAGCTTGCTTTGTATGATGTTTGCGTCCCTTATGGAAAAGGTGCGCTTCCTGCTCTGCTGAAGACCGAGCCTGTCTTTGCAATAGCCATCAATCCCCATTTTCGTATTGCTTCATGTTTACTCTCAATAATCTGCTTTGCCTCTTTCCCTCCTAGGAGGCCCTGGTCTGCATGACCCCTGTGAGCGGGAGCCAACAGATGCTTTGTCTTATATGACGGTTCAGCAAAAAGAAGCCATTACGCACAGTGCTCAGGTAGAAAACTCGTACTTCTGAGGAGCTCGATACTGTAACAGTGAAGATTGCCGCTCATTAATACAATTTATTCTCTGCCAGGATAGTTTATTTTAATGGCAGTCCTGACAGTTCTTCTGGTCTGCTATGGTGGAAAGATTTAATGGTAGTTCATGAGTGCAAGAGTTAAAAGTATATGAAATCTAATCCTTAGAAAAGGCAGTCTAATGCCTGGGTGCCACTTGCATCCCACCTCAAGTGCTTGTGGCACGGAGCCCTTGAGTAGGTTCGCTGTCCAAGTGTCCTGGGCTTTGTATTACAGAAATTAACGAGTTTTAAATTTTTAGACATTAGCATTTCCTATAGCTATCACAGAAGGTAGCTGTAGGAGCTGTCTTCTCATAGAAGTGGGTCTGTGTCTACAAACTTTTTTAGAAACTTAAGACAACTGAGATAAAGCAGTGCTGTGATGTAACTTACGTTTCTACTGTCACCTTATAGCATGCCCTCAGATTATCAGCCTTTGGTCAGATCTATAAAGTTTTGGAAATGGATCCCCTCCCATCAAATAAGTCATTTCAGAAATATTCCTGGTCAGTAACTGACAAAGAAGGTAGGTATTGTTTGCTCCAAAAATCACTAATTGGGCAGTAAACTGGGGGTTAATTTAGAATGGGTGAAATTCCTGAGTTAGGCTGTGAAGGTAAAGACTTTTGTTTGTATTAAATGTGGTTTTTAAAAAAATATTTAATTATTAGGAGAAAATGTAGAAGTTCTGTTCTCTAGAAGTACCAACAGAGGAGAGCAGCAGTACAGCTAGAATATAGCCGATGATTTTCTTTAAGCACAAAGTCCTTTGGGGTCTGAAGAGTAAAAGTAGCGTGTTTGACTCTTATGCTGAGGAAGGAGAGACTGTAGGCTGGTCAAAAAGCATATGATGAGTGTCTATAATAAGAATTACTCAAGAATTCTTCCTAGAAAACAGTATACATCTAATAAAATTAAATTCCTATGCATTTTTTTAAAAACAATACTATTAGACTAACTGTAAAAAACAGCACTGCAGAATTACAGTACTGATATCGCACATGATATTGGGAACAGACATCTTGCATGGCATGGTACAGTGAGTAATAAGCTAACATTGGCTTATGTGTAGCAGTAAGAAAGCTTTGACTGATGGTTGAGTTCTTTTCATTATAAACATGCAAGGAACAGTATGGGACTAGTCAGACTCCTGCTATGGAATTTTGTTTTTTTTTAATAGCATATCCATATTACAAGGAAATTTATACCCTAGGTACAGGCTCATCTGCTCTTAAGAGACCATTTGAAGACAGTGTCGGGGATGATAAAGATCCAAATAAAAAGATGAAGCGTAATCTGAGGAAAAGTAAGTGCAACACTTCTCCATACTGTTTTCAAAGCTCTATTGTACAGTGGGAGCTGGTTTAAAAGCTGCTCTGTGTCAGTGTGGAATAGCATGTGAAAAAGTCTTTGGAACAAAAAAATGTTGTCTCTTATCACCCCACATTTGAAATGTCAAACACATCTCTTATTGTGCATCTGAATTTCCCCTGACATGTTTTACTAACTGAATGATTTGCATTTTAAAATGGGATTACCCATCAAGTTACAGTAAAATTTAAGTTGCCCAGGCAGCTGAGGTATTTTATTGATGTCCCTATACTGTGGGTCTGTTTTTTTTTTTCCAAAATACTGCAGTCACTTTGCTGGGTGAAGATTTGCCTTTTTACATTTTTCCTCTTCTAGAGCCTAGTTGATGGTCTCTCAAGACCTCCCACAAGAGAAACAAAATGCTTAATCTACGAAACATTGACACTGCATATCTGCACAGACTAGATGCCTCTCAGCATTGCTGGGATCCAGTCAGTTCTGGGGGCTATTTTCATTGTGCTACTTGGGTGCCAGTTCTGGATCTGGTTCCTCACTAACTATAAAACTTGTTACTCCTGTTATAGCAGCCAGGAAGAATACAGCTAGCCACAAAAGAATCGCGTTAACAATATTAAAAAATGGGTAATTGTAGTTATTACCCAGAAGTAGAATGGCTTATTGAGGACTTAACAGTGTGAGGGCTATCCTCGACCTCTGAGAGGCTGAGGGGTTGTTTTGCTCCTTTATACAGACCGAAGGCACTGAAATGCAAACTGTTTCATTTTTCTGTTCATCTTGTTTTGTTCATCTCCCCTCTTTTTTTTTTTTTTCTTTTCCCCCTCCTCCCCCAACCCCCTTTCTACTATCTTGTACTAGTACTAGATAGTAAAGCAATAGATCTCATGAATGCTCTGATGAGGCTGAACCAAATCAGGCCAGGGCTTCAGTATAAGCTGCTGTCACAGTCTGGTCCAGTCCATGCCCCAGTCTTCACAATGTCTGTAGATGTTGATGGTACGACATATGAAGCATCAGGACCTTCTAAGAAAACAGCCAAGCTCCATGTGGCAGTGAAGGTAAGGCAGCCTGAAGTAATCTGCTAACCCCAGATCTTGGAACACGGAGTATGAAATATGGTTAGAACTAGTAATATGCAACCTCAAAATTAAAAAAAAAAAATTGGATGAAGCTGAGTTTCCTACATACACTAAACACTGCTGGGCATGGTTCAGAGAGCATCCCTGGTTTTACACTAGTGGAGGGGAGGGAGAACTTCCCAGGGCTCTGCAGGTCAGGTCAAGTGACAATGGATTGAATGTGGTGTTTAAGTTCTGGACTGGAGGGGTTCAGTTCTGTTCTACTGCTTCCTCCTTTTGGTTTGAAAACGGCACGTTGGTGGCTCCCTCTTTCTCCCCTTCCTTCGCTGTGTCCATTCCTGGGTTGTGAGCTCCTGGAAACATGGAGTCATTTCCTGTCTTCAGTGTCTGAAGATTACCTTTGCGCACTGGGATAAACAGTGTACACAAATGATTGCTCTCCAGTCCAATTTTCAGTAAGGGACTAGTATCATTCGGGTACTGGCCAGCCTACTGGTGCTTCTTGTGGGTGCTCTACATGACAGAGCTCAGCTCTGTAACGCAGTGATAGACTGGAACATCCCACATGAACGTCCTTATTGCATTGCGTGAGGACAGTTCAGACTGCGAGAGCAGACTAAGCCTGCTGGATTTCTGGGAAGAAATGAAAGTTTCCTCCAGACAATTCAGGTGAAAGAGAACCTCTTTTAATAGAACTACACTTATCAGAGGAAAAGCCCATCTGTCATTCTGTGCTTCACTTTGTTTTGAACAGAATTT
The DNA here is from genome assembly GCA_947846985.1 of Fratercula arctica. Taxonomy (NCBI): domain Eukaryota; kingdom Metazoa; phylum Chordata; class Aves; order Charadriiformes; family Alcidae; genus Fratercula; species Fratercula arctica. The sequence continues at coordinate 2,934,137 of CANTUZ010000016.1, forward strand.
CCTTTTTAGAAGCTTCATCTGGCAACTTTCTGCTTTCCTTTGATTTCAGTTTTGAAAATCCCATTGTCCCATGTCCTTTCAAGTTCAAAGTGTCCAGAAGTATCTGAGGGAATGTGGTGTTCCTCCAGGAAAAGTAGCTCTCTGCATGTGTGTCCTTCCAGACCTTCTGCCTCATTCTTTTATTTTGCCTCTATCCCTGCAGTCATTTAAAAAAAATAAAATATAAAACTTGCCCTGAAAAGCTGTCACTTGTCTGCCCTTGAATCTCTCTGCGTCAGCCAGATCTGTGCTGGTGCCTACCCAGCTCTTTTTTCTCTAAATTTTCACATATACAAATCCTGGGCTACACTTCAAAACATCTCTGATTCCAGCCAAGAGGAAGGGGGTGGTGTGTTAGAGACTAGCTTTTTTTTTTTTTTTCTTTTTCTCCTTCATTCTTTCTTTTCCTAAGTAGATCTGGGCCCTGCTTTCCCAGGCTTAGAAAAGGGAATAATGTGCCCATTTCAGTTTCTAGATCTGACTTTTTAGAATTTAGAAGCTCTGAAAATGCAGCCAAGTGGACCACGATTGTACAGGAGCTGAGCCTGGAGTTACCCATTCAGTTCTCAATTCAGTGTTGGAACACGGTGATTTTTGCTAACTTTGTTCTTGGAACTCAATTTTCAGGGGAGTTTCAGGTTCTTTTCAGATTCTTTTGGGCCTGTGTCTGGTAGCTCCATACAGCTAGGTTGGGTCGCTGGTTAAAGGAGAGGCTGGCCTTGCTAGCAAAGGCTATTTTTGAGGGAACTGATGAATACCTTAATCAGCAAAATTTCATTTGCTGTAGAGGTGCTGGTTGTAAGCAGTATGGAGAAAGGCCTGGAGGTTGTGGCGTGGTTCACCACCAGGCAGGCTCACTGCATGCAGACTTTGTTCTCTGCTCGCTGGGCGTCCCTTCACCTCATGTCTCGGTTCAGGAACTTGCTCCCTGTACAGCTGCTTTGGAAGCATCTACCCTCTGGTGGGGGTATCAGCCCTCTAGCTTCAGGGATGCGCTTTGTGTACTACTTGGGTACCCACCCGCTGTTGCCTGTGGTTTCCTAGTAAACTCCAGAACTACCATCTTGGAGAAATACAATGCTTTGATTCTCATAAGACTGTTTGTCTTGTTTGCCTCACAGTCAATCTCTTGATCTGTCCATATACACAGAGAGAGGGGGAAAATGGTGTGTAGAACAATCTCCTTATCATACTCTTAAGCAGTGCCATGCAGTGGATGCATTTCTGAATCTTGATTTATTATTGCTCAAGGAATTCTTGAGATGATGGATGATGCTCATGAGTAATTGCTTTCTTTGAGACTAAAATTCTGTTTGTGTTGATTCCGCTTTTGGAAACCGGAACTATTTTCCCCACTGCTATTGTGTTTTTCTCCATTTCAACACAGGAGAAAACTTATTTCTAAGCAATGTGCCTTTATTAAGTGTATGGTGGACATTCTTTTGTGTTGTGGTCAGCTTTGTATTCGTTTCTGTGCTGCTACGTATTTTACAGTTCAGTTCATGTGGCTTTGTTGTAGGTTTTGCAAGCGATGGGGTATCCAACTGGTTTTGATGCAGATGTGGAGTGTATGAGTTCTGATGAAAAATCAGATACTGAAGGTAAAAATGAAACAATATCTTCAATCTCAAGCAATAATACTGGAAATTCCACAGCTGACACCTCCGCTACCCTAGAGGTGAGTATTGCATTAAAAAGTACAAGTGATGGAGAGGTATGGGCTTTTAGGGTTTCGGGGTTTGTGGTTTTTTTTTCTCTTCTCCCAGGAGAGTATCGTGTTTTAGTTATGGTGGTGGATGAGGAATGAAGAGAAGGTTTCCAGTCTCAGATCTGCCATAAGCTTTGTGTCATGAGTAACTGATCTTTGTGCCTCCCTTCCTCAAGTTTAAGGTGGAGGCCATCTTGTCCTCAGAAGGCCATAAACCTTTTGAGACAGGTGTTGTCTCTTGGCTTACGTATGGTCTTACAATTGGGACAGCTCCATCTGGTTTGGTGCCTTTGGGCTCTAGTAATGCAAATTTCATAATTTCTGTTTTGTAATAGTGGGTTTGTCAAAAAGGTGTACTTATACAGACAGTGTTTTAAACTGATATGCGTGAAGACCAATGAAAATATAAAAATTCATTAGATGTTAAGAAATGTAAAACCTAATAACTCTAGGCGTATTGAATGGACTAGAAAATGCTGCATGGAAAATGCTCCAGTTTCAATGTAATGTACTTGAACTTTGGCACTTGTAGCTAAGTCCAGTGCTACAAGGAGCATGCTGTGCTTGTTTTCTCACTGAGGCTGTGGGAAATAGAGTATTCCTCAAAGGACAAAATTGCAGTAATTTTAGCTGAATGTCCCCCGGAATCAAGCTGTGATGGGACTGTAGTGCATTAATTGGATATTTTCTTAAAATACTTCTGGTATTTGTTTCTTTTCACCATTGAGAAACCAGGAGATTTTAAACTCATGCATAGATGTCACCCCTTTCTCCCTTCTCTTCCTGATTTCCTCGACCAGTGTTTGTAATTGCCACCAGGGATTTTGGAGAAGCATCCTGTGTAAAGACTGAGGAACAGCTTTAACTTGTATATTTGTCTGCCTGATAGCTCTGTGGCAAGCTTCCTGGGGGCTGTACTGATAAACCGTTGTAGATCCCTGCTTTTTTTTTTTTTTGTTATAATGCTTTTTTCCAGGACTGCAGGGGGGGATTGCTGTAAATATAAGTAATTGTTCTGTTCTTTGAATATTTGCCAAGGTGTTAAAACATGAAATTCTTCAGTTGGAAGCCACTTAATTTCCAGACAGTCCGTAATCACGGACAACTCAATTCACATATATATTTAGTGCACTGAGACATTTACAGGGAAAGAAAATGGGTGTATTTTATACTCAACAAACTGACCTGTTAATTTTCCTTTAGAATTTATTGTATTTTATCACAAAAGTGGGCAATATTTTAAGATGACCAAGGTATTTCCCAAGCTACAAGACTTTGTGCTTTCATGTTTACATTTTTGAGACACTTTACTTTTGAAGGGCAGGTCCTGCTACTAGGACTCCCAATCTTTATCCAAAATAAGAAGCTGCTTTGGAAAACATTGGTTTGATCCCTTAATCATAGTTTTCTTCATTAGTGAGTGATTTGTATCTGTAGCTGAGTGCACTCTAATGCAGGCTGGTGTGCTGGGAGCTCAGCTTCACCTTCCTTGCTTCCCAAACAGTTACAGGTGTTTCTGCTGAAACATGTGACCTGGGATATGAGACTTCTTCAGCCACAGCTCAGTAGTGCCAGGACGTAATTAGATCGCGCAGCAGAGATGTGTGCGAGGTTGTGAAGGCTGATCTCTCCTTTCAGTGATAAAGCCTTCCATTTCAAAGAACTTGACACTGTGGCCTCAGCTTCAGCTTTGGATACTCTCAGGGTTGAAATTCCAAGTGTGACGTTCAGTGTTGTGTAGACACCAGACCAGGCCACCAGAACAGTAGCTCTCACCAACACAAATAAAGGAGGTGTGACTTCTTTTCCAGTATTGTTTGTCCCCCGATGTTCTTTAGAGAAGAGACTTTCCAGCGCAGCATGTTACGCCGAAGCCAAGGCAGTGTTGCGTCTGACACGGTCTGTTCCTGCCGAGGCCTATGTGGTGGGAAGAACAAGCTACTGCAGAGGCTTGACGCAGTGCTAATGCTGGCCTTCTCTGAGTGGCTGGCCATGCGGCACTGTAAGCCACAGTGCTGTTAGATGTCTGTTTGCCTTTGGAAGAGACAAAGGCTCTAAAGCAACACCATAAATGTCTCTCTAGGTAAGAACTCAGGGTCCCATACTTACAGCAAGTGGCAAAAACCCAGTGATGGAGCTCAATGAAAAAAGAAGAGGTCTGAAGTACGAGCTCATCTCTGAGACAGGTGGAAGCCATGACAAGCGCTTTGTGATGGAGGTGAGTGAGGCAGAGTTACAGAGTTGGTAGGTGGTTTTATTAGCAACGCTTCAGCCTTTGGGGTTGCTTGCTGCTACAGTTCAGATTTTTTGCATTTTGCTTTTTGCACTGCACATCTGCGGTGGTGATGTTTTCAGATTTTTCTATTTCTTATTGCTGCTGTGATGATTAGACTGGGGAAAGGAATGTCTTCTATGCTTTAGGAAAATACAATGAGAGTTAAAACAGGATTCTGACAGCTCCAAACTACATCATGTCTTGAAATGAGGAGGAGGAGGGAAGTAGAAGATCCACAGCATGACAAAAATATCTGATCTGCAACTTTCGGTAACCCCACGTCAGTGACCTGATTTCAATCTCCTATTGCCAGCTTATCAGGGGTATTTGGAATGACTGTAGCAAAGAGTAAACTCATTTCTCTTCTTCATCTATTTGTGCTACCTCTGAATTAGTGCCGTGCTCTGAAGTGCTGTGAGGCAGCATCCCAGTTTAACAGTGTATGTATAGTGTAGGCAAAGATGTTGGTATATAAAGCATTGATAAAGATAAGGGGAGCCTCAAATGATTCCTAAACCCCCTGTTTCCCAGCGGTATTATTCATGTGTTGAGAAGCTCAAGCATATTGGCTAAATTCAGTATCAAACAGAAACACTGGTCCTCTTTGAATTGCATTTGTAGGTTCCTAATATCAGCGATATAATGGTTCACAGGATCACTTAGGTATTCTTTATCAGCTTCATAACCTAGAAGCAATAGGAATTTGTCATATAAAACACTGAGGATTTTATTTTTTTTTAAACTTCTGAAGTTCTTTATGGATGGCACACCATGATGAGTAGGTGCAGCGTGGTATTCCCAAGGATAAATACTAGGCGTAAACTCATGTCTCAATTTTCAGGTAGAGGTAGATGGGCAGAAGTTCAGAGGTGCAGGCCCAAATAAGAAAGTTGCAAAAGCAAGCGCTGCATTAGCAGCACTTGAAAAACTGTTTTCTGGGCCCAATGCAGCAAACAACAAGAAAAAGAAGATTCTTCCTCAGGTAAGAGTTGTTATTTGCTTTTTGGACCACTTTGTTATCACAGCTCTGGGTTGTTTTATGATACAGGAACTTAGACAGGAAGCAAGTGATTTCAGTCTCTTGTTCTATGCACACACATGTAAGGTTTCTATTTTTATTCTTCTATAATAATTATTGTAGTATAACAATATAATCTGACAGTTGGGCCCATATTGTGGGAAATATAGTAGAAAAGGAGGCACACAGAAAGAGATGCTGATTAGCTGGAGGAGGTACAATAAGGTCAGTGGTTCAAGCGGTGATGATGTGGAAGTCTGTTGTCTTTCGCGCCAGAGCCGTAGTGTGCTCCTTCATCAGGTACGATGTGGAGGCTTAGGGATGAGTCATTTATTGTCAGGTAAAGGTCTTAACTCTAGGTTTCGGAGTAAATGGAAATTTTTGCACCTTTTCAACTTTTCAGTTGAGCCATTTTGTTTGGTGAGGAAGACTTGTGTAATAAAAAGCTCGGTCTCGTCCATTAGGTTTAACAGCCACAATGGTGTGTCAAATCTATTAAGGTTGAACAGAGCAGAAACTAAAGAGTGTTCTTCCTCCAGAGGACTAGTCTGAACTAAGTCCCGAGGATTACAGTTTGTGTCTCTGTTGTGTAAATAATGTTAGAATTAGGATTTTCTTGTCATTTCACACTGGAGCAGAATGTATCTTAAAATACACTTACAAAAGATAAGTCCACTCTTTTTATTCTGTTCTGTAACTAAGTCCTCTCCATTTCACGAAGGTTAGGAGTATTGAAAGTCTAGTAAATGAGAGAAATGCTACCTCCCAGGATAATGTTCCACATGCAGTTAAAGTATGGAAATGACCTCTGATTCAGGCAGTTCCTAAATTCTGATTTTTCTTATTGTTGTTCATGTGTTCATTTTGCAGCAGGTAAACAGTGGCAATAACTGTCAAACCTGTATTTGAAATACTTGAATTTACATGATTTTATTGTTTTCAGGGGCAGCTGGGGCAGCTAGTACAGCAAAGCTGTGCTCTGATGCAGTGAGCAACAGCAGCTTCTGTAACTCGTTGCCGCTCTTTTTGCTTGTTGGTGACAATAGAAAAAGGCAGGTGGCATTCTAGCAAAGTTAGGTTAAAGCAGCCCAGTGTTGTCCTGAGCTGGTTATTTGTCTTTGGGGTGAAACTCTGGCCCTGCTGAAGTTCTCTGGGTTCAGAATGGCAGGAGAGAAGCAAGGACAATGTTGTAGATGGAGGAGAGGAAGCTTGTAAGGTGGTGGGAAAAAATGCAGCGAGGCACAGCAGAGAAAGGGTGAGAAGCCACCGGTGCTGGTTCATGCCCACGCAACCAAACCTGAGGTTAATAATACACGGTCTGACCGTGCCGCCCGCCCGGGCTGAGGCAAGGGAACGCGCTGGACTGGGCATGCACTGCTGTGTGCTGCAGTCGCCGACCTGGCTGGGTTTCTGTCACATTCTTCGGGTCAGTACTTCTCCAGTCTGTATTCCGCCTTTAACACGACTGGCACATCAAACATGTTTAAAGGGATTTTTAAAAGGTGGTGATTTAATGCAGATGGCATTTCCAGCAATGCTTTCACTTTCTGAATTGCTATTTTTTATTACTCTGGGCAGACTAAAGGGGTTGTCAATACAGCTGTTTCTGCAGCAGTCCAGGCTGTTCGAGGCAGAGGACGAGGCGCTTTAACACGAGGGGCATTTGTTGGGGCAGCTGCTGCTACCGGATACATAACACCAGGTAACACACGGCATTAACAGTTTAATTTTTGTCTGCTTGGATGTTCTTTTCCATGTCTGTCAGTCACCTATGCAAGTGATTTCTTCAGCTTTAATCATCTGAGATGAAGCCGAAGGGAGAATTCATGGGGCTTTAAATAAATCGAAGAGCTGAAAATCTGGCAGTACCTGCCCTTTATGAGCGTACAGCTTGAAGCCTGGCATGCACAGAGCACACAGTTATAGGCATAATGGCTTTCCTGGCTTTATTATTTTATTATTTGTCGTCTTCATAGCTCACTGCCATGGCACAATTCCCAAAACTCTCTTCCTAGCTAAGAACCTCCTGGATCATGTACCCTTTTAGCACTAGGAGTAGCTTTCCCAGGAAACCCTTGTGGAGATAAGGTTGGCAGGCTCGGGAGTCACTGAGCTCCCAGAAACCTTCTACATGAATTGCGCGTGTGAGCACAGCATCTATTAGTAGCTTCTGTTGCAGCCAAAAAAAAATAAAAGAATTTCCATTCATACTCTGTCTGCTGTTGATTCATCATCCCTGCTGCATTGTTCTGATCAGCAGACACTTCTTTTGAAATCCAAGGGCCTTCTGGTTGACATTTATCCTTGGTGCTTACCATTCAGAGCAGGTGAGTTACTGCTCAGGATCTCTCATTCCTGATTCCTTAGGGCAGATTTGCAGCCATCAGAGGCAAAACTGTTCCAGCCTGAAGAGCTGAAGTGCTCAGCTACTGCTGGCTGGTACTAAATAGCATAGAGTTTTTGTTGTGTTGTTTTCTTTTTAGTATGACAGGCACATGAAGTGTAAGGTGTTAAAATGTAAAGGGAAGAAAATTGTAAGGAAATGTTGACTTTCTCCTTACATTAAGTGCATTGTTCTTTGGGACTGCACAACATGTCTGAGGCTGGCAGGTGACATGTGAAGAGAATCTAGACATTGTTCTTAGTTGGAATAAGAACCAATTTGTAAGAAAGAGATGCTGGGGATTCCTTAGTCAAAGCAAATCCAATAGCTTCCAAAAAATAAAACCTTTATTCCTCATGCTTAGGTTTTCAGATTACAGCATGAACTCTAATTACACCCTTCAGCAGTTCACACACACCAGCAGTACAGCCCCGTTGTTCGGCAGACTTGCTTCCTGGCACAGCTGACAGCACGTCATCTTCATTGTTCCTATTTGTTGATGTAATTATAAATATTAAAAACCAGTAATTCATTTTTAATGGCTGTTAACATTGTTTTTGGAACTGTCTTTCTGCCTAAGGAGTCATTTATGAGACACTTTAACCTGCCAGGGGCATGCTTCTTGCCAGCATGGAATTACTCCAAAAATAGGTTCCATTTCCCAGTCGCTGTAGTTGTTAAGCTTTTATTGGCCTGGACCTTCACAGATGATTTCTCTTCATCCCCTATTCTTCTCAGAAATCTGCTTTTTGTGATGTACACAAGTGATCCCACCATAAAAAACCCTGTAAAGCCCTCATGAACCAGTGAGATGTACTAACTGAGATTGGGTTTACCACTGCTGCTTTTTGTCTCACTCCACAGTCATGCTTAGCTCTCTGGAGGAGAAGATCCCGTTCTCGGTTTGCCTCTAGGTGTTCAGATGTCCTTGTGAAACTGTCTCGTCTGTTAGAAATGGCAGAGAAAGCAGAACTCACAGGAGCTTTACTGATGATGATGTGGTATCTGCCACAGGCATCTAGCATTCCCCTCCTCCTAATGGAAGTTGAGGAAAATGACTGTTCTCCGCATTAGACTGTATTTGTATTTTAGGAAGAACATAAGCGAGTGTGGGATGTCTGACTGGATCATGCCAACTCCATGCTCTGACAGTACACACTTGAGGGCTTCAGCTGAAAGAAAATGCTAAGGAAATGAATGCAGAATTTAACTTTTTGGTGCTGAGGCTTAAGAAAGTCATTGGGTAGCTTGTTCTTCATGCCACCATGTAGGAGTATTTTAGTGTTTTCAGCAACATTTATATGTATTAGTGCGAGTTTGTTTTTTCCGTGGCCCTGCTTTATGTACCAGCAAGGGTCCCTCCCTGCGTGTTGGTGTGCAAACACCGTCTGTCTTCGGACACCCTCAGAAATAAACTCCATCCCTTATCTGTTTCTCTTGCAGGCTACGGGGCACCATATGGGTACAGTACAGCTGCGCCAGCTTACGGTATGTATAGCCTAATAATTAACAGATTAGAAATGATACAGAAACTGTTGTGGCAGTCCAAATGTGGCAGTCCAAGGAGAAATTCAAAGAGATTAAAGCTCTTAAACCATGACAACAACACTTTTATGCCATAACCTTGTGGTTCTTTTTTGGTTGGAGTAGCTTTTTTTGCCTATGCTTTGCCTGATCTGTGGAAGGACTGCTTGTTCTAATTGCCTGTTCCCTTTCATACTGAAACTCAATTGAAGTAGTTTTCTTACTTTTTACAGCCAATCTGTGCTCCATTCAAAGACTACCGAAGGGCCTATTTCAGCACCTCTGAGCAATACTTATCTAAATGGCATTACAGTAACATTGGCGAAATGTTTGTCCCAAGTGTAAGTGGCTTGTGGACAAAGCTCCCTTAATGCTGCAACTCTCTGAAGTCTGTGTGCACAGACCCCCACCCCCTCGCCCCCACAGGCTGAACCACCGCTGCCTGGGACAAGCAGAATGGTTTTTGTGTAGCTTATATCATTAGCAATCAGACTGCAAGGAAGCTAGGACATGGTGATTTCCCAAAATGCTTTTTACCAAGAAATAGTGGTACTAGGCTGGCAAAGCACTGGGTTCATGGAGACTGTAAAAAAAACTAATAATCAGGGAGCTATGATGGAAGGCTTTTTCTTAACTCAGCTTCTCCCTACCCACCAGCTTTTTTTATGCTAGACTAACAATGCATACCTCTAACCGGCCCTTTTGGTTACTTTGAATGAGGTTTATGTGGCAATGGGAGCAAAGCCGTTTGGAGTCAGTGATATGTCCTGGCACACAGAAAGCACGCCCGCCAGAACCAGTCCCACAGTCCTCTCCTGTCCGGGGACTGGGTGAAAGCCTGCTCTCAAGTGACAAGCTGAGCACGTTTCAGGGCCTGCAGTTTTTCATTGGGAAATTAAGCCTGCAATTTGCTATTAATTTTCTAGCTTTTGCAGCATTTGTTGCAAATACTTGCTCCTCAAATTTGTATAGCTTGGGCAGTACCAACTCCCCTGATAGCATGATAGAAGTTAAAAACATTTTGAGAAGTTGATTTCAGTACTTTCCTTTAGAAGTATGAGCTATAAATAGTGGAAGAATGCTGGTGCTTTATTGAAAATGTTCATTTTGCTTGACTAAGACCAGCTGTTCCTATTCGGTACTCCTGCAGTGGAAAGGGGAAGGAGAGTGGGCCCACGGGCTGCGCTCAGTGTGCAATTCTCCCTTCAGAACTGAAGCAATGTTCAAGGTGTAGAACTCCTGCCCCATTGCTGGCCAAGTGCTCTGACAGACCGGCAGCTGACAGCAGTGCCGGCCCGCTGAGTGTTCTCTGTCTTGTCTTTTGTGTTGCATCACACAAGGAACAGCTATGTGTTTTCTCAGGGAAAAATGAAAGGAAGTTTAGTTTAGGGCTTAATTCATGGTATGGATTTATTAAAAGTCCTTTTGGTTCTTTCCAAGCAACAGTCACAGACTGTAACTAGGATGAGTGGTCGCTGCATGTATGTCTCTTTACAAGCAGTGACACATAGCGACATAAGAAGAATCCTGTCCCTGCTGAAGAAATGACTACAATTGTTACCAACTTTCCTTGCAGCTTTTCTTGCTTTTTTCATTCATTCCTTCTGTGTTTTTTCTTGTGATGCCTATTTTGGGAGCTGGATTTTAATGACTTAGCTGTGTATATGTGACATATCACTGACTTCAAAGCATTGTGGAATTGAATGCCCCCATTTTTCACATAAAGAGTTTCTGTTTTTAATGTCTTATGATTGTGATGCGAAGTACTGGGATAATGCTTTTTGGCTGTAAGGTAAACATGTCTCTTTGCCTTTGTAAGCTGTTGCATGTTGGGAAACTTCACTTTGATCATCTGGTGCTCTGGAATACCTGCTGTTGCTGCTTTGTGATTTCTAAATGGATACATAGGTTAAATACTAGAACTTAAATAGGCAAGATTAAAAAAACAAACAAACATTTAATTGTGCAGAAGTTTGTGAGGCCACAAGAACTTTATAATAATCATGAAATCAGGCAGATATTAATCTTTCCAGATTTGCCATTTCAATACAGGAGAGGAAATGCAGAATAATGAAGCAGATGCAGAATTTACTGTAGGTGCTTGATTTTTGGCTGACCTACCTGGATGCTTATCGAAACTGCTGAACAGTTTCCCTGTGAGTTCTCCTTTATGCACAGCAGTGCTTGTCTAGAGTATCTGCAGTTGTTACTGGCCTGTGGAATTAACTCAATACATAGAACGGGATAGTAGAGACTTAATTATCATACAGATTATGAAGTGGAGCCGAAGTCCAAATACACGCTCTGCTTTTGAGAACATTGCTTGCTTTAATTTTACCAAACACCAGGACAAAAATAAAAGCAAGCTTTAAGCTATCTGTCTGAAATAGTCATAGTGTCGAAGTGTTACTGTTTATGGGACTCTGCACCCTAAAATCACATGGACTGACTGATCTGGAAAAGGTTAATGAGAACACTACTGTAAGCTCTTATCTGACTTTCTTGGATCACTGAACTTATTTGGAGTCCTCTCCCTTTCTTCTCTCTGTAGGTTTACCCAAGAGAATGGTTCTGTTACCAGTTATGAAATTCCCAACTTATCCTGTTCCCCACTACTCATTCTTTTAGCAAATGGCAGAAGCTAATTCCTATTGATTGAACAACACAGTACAGTACAGAATGTTAGAAGAAAAAAAGCCTTTTTATCCTGTTTTCTTTGAACACATACTTGAGCAAAGTCATTTGTAAAGAAACATCTTTTTCCTACTTTTTGATTTTAACAAAATGCAAATTTAGTTCTCTAAAACTTGAAAAAAAAAAATGTTCTGTGAAATGTTACCTCATTTTCAAATAACTTATACCAGCCTTCTGTTATAGGGAAGAACTAGAAGCTTAAATCTTACGTTTTAAATGAAGTATCCGATTATGTAAAATTAAATTTGTGAAGGATGTATAGAATATAAAACACTGATCACAAATAAACTGTTTTGTTGTAACACAAGAGTACTGCCTGTTTCCTAATGCAGTCACACAGATTCAGTTAATGACCTGTACTTGTTGTAGGGTTAATAAATGCAGGGCATAGTTCTTTAAAAAATAAAAATTAAAAAAACCCCAACAACTCACACAATAGAAACTTTACAGTTAACATTTAACTTTGTAAATATTATGGTGTGTAATAAACTTAGTAAAATATGGGTTAAAATATTGTTTTATCTTATTTTTTATAGTTAAGCATCAGTACCTGAGTTTCCTTATAATCTTTAAGATCAGCATACTGTAACTGTGATTTTAGACACAGTCTTAATTATCCGAGAAGGCTTTTCACTTCTACACGAAATACTGAAAAACAAATGAAACAAAGGGAATTAATCTTAGCCTGTCTCTCTGTATTAGGACACATTCTGTGAAATAAGTATTAAACAAAGGAAGTTCCCACAGAAGCACTCTTCTTGTGTAATTCCAGGGATACACAGTCAAGTCCGTATTGCCCAGAGAAAGGACGACAATAATGTTACAATCAGGTTCTTTAGAGCTCAAAAGCTGTTTGTTTTCCTTTCTTTTCTGGTTTTACAAAAAAAAAAAAAAAAAAACAAAGAAAAAAGAAAAAAAATAGAAAAAAAAATTGCACTTGTTCTTGTGGCCTTCTTCACTTTTACGATTGTCTGCCCAGCCTTGATTTTTCCATCCACCATTTCTACAGAAATCATTTTAGTTGTCAATCTTATATTAAAACAAAGGGTTCTCCTTTTCCCCCTTACATTTATAAGAATCTAAAGCAGCAACAAGGTCCCCATGAAAACTTGCTATTTAATTGTCCCAGTTCTTGTTGAGTGCTGCTGTGAAAAGTGACACACTTCAGCCATAGGCCAGTACTTTTCTGAGAGTTGGTGCTCAAACGGAAAGAATCCCCTTTCCGCTGCGGAGCGTGTGCCCCAGTCCCACATTGCGGGACAGGCCCCACCTCCAGGCTGTCTCCGTGTGTTGTAGCCTTCTGCATAAAAACTGCGGTGGGCTCTAAGGAGGGATTCAAGTAGTCTTTATTAAGGTATCACCCTACAAAATACGCAGCGTTGTTGACTGCACTTCTCTGCTCAGACCTCGCCCGTTGCTTTTCAGTAGGTTTGCTTTAGTTCATGCTGTTTTAAAGATCACCTCGATGCACTGTTCTCCAGCAGCCCCTGCTGCTGAGGCGGGAGCTTTGTACCTGCAGAGGGTGTACAGATGGTGCTTAAAGCATGTCAAGTTCCTCCTGCACCCCCCGTCACAGGGAAAGGAAACAGTAAAGCTTATTAAGGGGGGGGCTTATGTAACAAGCTGCTTTTCTTGGAATTAACTGCAGCTGTTACTCTTAAGAGAAGTATTTGTGCTTAGGAATGTGTTTATATCTTAAATGGTTTTTCTTCTGCCATAGCTCTCGCTTTTGTTTGGTGTTGGTGGTACTTTAATAAAAAACATAGATCTGTTGACAACTAGCGGTGAGCCTGCTGTTGTCATCCACGCGTTAGTGCTGAAATAGAGAGCAGGGTCCCGGGGACGCCATCAAATTGAGTGGTGCTAGTAAATCACTGATACATTTTGCTGGCCTATGGATGAAAAGAAGCCATCACGGAGCAGAAAAAGCATGGCTGATAAAAGCCCATTTTTGTTAATCAAATATTCATTAAAGGAATCTTTCCTCTGCGCACATTTCTGCCCCCCCCTCTTTTGGAGTTCCCCTGATTGGCAACTGTTTGTAGTTTCTTTTTTTTTTTCTTTTTTTGAATCCCCAGCTTTGTAAAATTTCAAACAAAATATTTTCTGAACCAATTGTATACGATGAACATTCATAAGCCAAATAACTTGTTCTTATTTCAAAAACGAGGGCGCTATGCTCTTTTCCAACATGATGGCAGTCATTTCAGATGATTTACAGAAGTCATTTTTTATTTTTTGTCATTTGTTGGGAGTTACTAACCACATTGTAAACTTGCCCCCTCGCTGCATATTTTACATTTCTCTGCTTTACTGAAAATATGAATGAGCTGTCAGTTCTTTGTTTAGAAGTGGTAACCTTGGAAGTGTTAGATGTTTCAATACCTTCAAAGAATTAAAAGTGCCCGTTTTACAATGAAAATTCCACTTGCAGCTGAAAGAGCAGAGAAATTTAAATGGAGCTTTAGCTTCAGCCAGTCTCTGAAATTAACATGAAGTTTTTGCTTCTCTGCTCTTTTCCCACTGTAGGTGGTTTTTTCATTGACAGTCCCTATTGCCAGCCTCTCAGCATCGCACCTTTTATTATTCACTTGGGCCCTCAAGATTTCTTCTCTGACTTCTAGAACCATCAGGTTGTGTGGCTCGAAATGGCATTTTGTACATGTCTTAAAAGCAAGAACAAACGTGGCTTGTTTTGAGGTTTCTCAACTTCAGACATGGAATCTGAGCTTTTTTCCTTTTTTTTAAGTGTTTTTCTCACTTCTTGAACTTTGTCCGTTTAAAGAAAAGCAATACTTACTCCAAGCCACAGTCCTTTCTTTGAGTACATAGCAATAGATGTGTATATATTTCTGATTATTTCTCTACATTAGAAGGGAAAGACTGGTGTGTTGGGGGGGGGAACCAAACACCAAACCAAGAAACAAAACCTAGCAGAGTGCCTGCTTTAAGCAGTGAATCCTGTGTTTACTTTCACTATTTAAATACTTCAGAGTTTTAATACCATGACTGTATTTGCATGTTTCCTATAAAAATTGCTACAAAGACTTGCAATGGTCACTCTTGAAGCAGTAGTGCTTTGTACCATTGTGCATGTCAGCAGACATGAAATGTAGCAACAGGCAGAAGAAAAAAATAGAATATATATTTTTTCCAAAACCTAACTAAATGATATATTCTCTCTCTCTCTCTCTGTCTCTTCCCCACATCATTAATATGAGGCACAAAAAGGGTAGGCCTGAACTTGACTTTCAAATGGATTGCTTTTGTGTCTCTTAAATCATCACCAAATGATAGGAAAACATAGTGTTTGGTAAACATCTAGTTCAAAAAACTTTGCTGCTCTAAATTTACTAAGTTTTTTTTCCTCTTAACTATTTGTACGTTGATAATTTGAGATTGTGAATCAGCAATAACTGAAAGGTGAATGTTTTTTTAAATGGTATTGGAACATCTATATGTTGCAGCTTAAGACTTTTAAGCAGTTATCAGCAGGTTAATACCACTTTATTCTCATTCTCTCCGGACCTTCATAGCCATATGCACTTGTATAAAATAAGCAGAAATGTAGTGACTGTAAGCTGAGATCGTGATATAAAAGGTAAGAGATTTTATTTTCAGCTTAAAGAATATTTTTATTGTTTTTTTCTAAAAATCTCATATACCTGTGACAATCTTGTATATGGCACGTTTTTCTTATGTCTTGTTTAACTAAATGTTTAAACAGGTAATACATAGGTCTGAATTCCAACTTTGTATTTTTCAAGGCCACTTCAAATACTCCAGCTTCAGTTAAAGGAAATGTGACTTAATACTTTTAAGAAATTGTTTGGTTTTATCAACAGACTGTTCTCCTTCAAATATTTTTCTCTTGTGTAGCATAAAAAGCTGTATTGATACTGCTGTGTGTCAGGCACTGCATTCCTTGAGTACCTCTGGAAAACATTTGGGCAGGTACCAAAGCCACGGCCATGGTCTGCGCTGAAGCCATACCATGGTTATAGGTACGTGGAATAAAAATGAGAGGTGGAATGTATGATATTATTTAACTAATACAGAAAGAAATTATTTCCCTAAACTATTAAAGCTAAACTCCAAATGAAGAATAAAAGACATTACAGTCTGCAGAGATCAAATTACATTAGGCCAAATTAATTCGTGAAGCAGCCAGGTTTGCTTTCCTCTAGTGGGAGGAGAGGAAGGCAGGCAGGCAGTGATTTAACTCTGCATGAATGATTTGCTTAGCTGTGGTTTTCTAAAGCTAGAAATTAGGATACAGCCATCCATAAATAATTCTTCTCAGTTCTGTAGTAAATGTTTTAACAAATATTTTACTTGGATTAAAATGGGTTTGGATTATGACCTATATGGTGCACATGATATGTGTAGTTTTAAAATACTAGGGTTTTTTTTTTTAATTTGCCTTTATATAACCTTGCATTATGCAAAGTTGCATAGTACAGTACTGCACAATTGCAGTACTTGCAGTACTTGAAGTTGCTGGAAACAACTCTTTTTTTATAAAAATGGTAAAAAAAAAATTAAAAAAAATTGAGAGATTTGATGATGTTGTATTAGCATTTTAGGGTCTCAATTCAGAGATGAAAGCATAAAAAAACCCTGACTGATCACAGTTTATACTGCTGTAAAACAGGAAACCAGTTGGTATGGAATCTGTAGTAATGTATCAGGCCCAAAGCTTGTTGTTTTGCATCAAAATATTAACAGCAAAAATAAACTGTATTTCATTTCAATATTGAAAACATCAAATTCAGTAAATAACTGCATGTGTAGGTTACCCGTAACTCAGGATATGTCTGGATAGAATTCATAGGCTGATATAGAAAAATAGCTGTTACATATTGGCAGCTTTGCTACTGTTGGCAGAAACATGATCTTGCCAGTGGCCTGTATGTTTGCACCTGGGGAAATGAACTTAAGGAACTGTACCAGTGACTTGCCCATGAAAGCACATAACCATTTGATTACATTTGCAGGTGCAATTGATGAGCCACCAGAATGTCCTTCCCATTCGGGGGTGCAGGTTTTCATCTGCTGTTATCTTCAAGGTGCAAACCTGGGGCTTGGTCTGAAGCCCACTTAAAATTCAATTCCTTCTTTCAGCCTGTCAGGCTAAGCAGTGCTGATAGAGGAGCAGCAGGCTGCTCTGTTTTCTTCAAAAGGCAGTATTTTATGTGTGTCAAAGCAACATTAAGGTGCATTATAATGACTTCTCTTGAGTATTCCTTTCCTAGGCTGTTTGTCAGTCTGACAAGCACCGTCCAGTTCAAGGACTGATTAAAAAAATGACTTGCTGACTCTTATTTCACCTGTTTCTTTGTGGCCTGTGCTTGGCAGCTTAATCCATTTGCATTGGTTTCCATCAGAAGGGCTTTGACTGTGAATTTCCTTATTTTTGTCATTACCCTTTTAACTCTTTACAATACGAAGTATTCCACTCTTCTGCTTTTTTAAAATTCTCACTTTGTTCTATCTTCTCTTCTTCACTGAAAAGATACGAAATTTCTCTACTACATTTTTGTTTGTAATGCAAGTACTTATGTCTGAAATCTGCCCCCTTGCCTTTGCTGCACCCCTTCTCAATAGGAGAGATACCGTTTCCTGCCATGCGAGATACACCACGTACTTAAGACTCCTAAATCCTGGTTTTTGCAGCCACTTGGAATCAATGATAAAATGATGCAAGATTGCCTAGGAACTTGCTTCGCTGACAGTGGAACTTGAGCAAAACATTCCCATGTATCAGAGGGTCAAGGATGTAGGGTCCTTAAGTGCCTAACAGACTGACATTTGAGAGAGCAGTTAAATTCTAACACCAGGTTTTAACCTAACTGAAATACCAGGCTATTATCGGAGAGTAATTTGGGTAACATCTGCTTGATCAATGTTGCAATAAGTGCATTGCTAAGGCAGAACTAAAAACTCCTTTCTTTGGCATAATATGTGCAGGTTTCCTTTTAAAAGCCTCCTCACGGGACCATGGTCTAAAGTAGCTTTTCTGTGAGATTAGAGGTCTATTTTATGGCTACTGAGCTTTGTATTTCTGGATATACCCAACGGCCAAATACGTAAACCTCATTCCATATGCTTTGTGCAGCTGCTAGTGTCATTGCCTATTTTGTAGTACCTTTTCAGTGAAGCAAAAATGTTATAGTTTGCATTTCTGGTTCATGGAAAAGAACGCTGAAAAAATTCCTATCAATTAGTACATATATAAATAGGGTACCAGGGGAAGTCTGTGCCTGTACACTACTCACCTTAACTCTAGTTTTAGCTAACCAGATGATATTTTGGGAGATGGTGTCTGGCACTTAAAAGATTAAAAGAAGCCAGAGCTTTACAATAAAGAATTGGCCTGTTTAATGTGTTATCCTGTACTGGCGGTGGATGGCATTACCAGTGACTTTGGAAGAACAACTGCAAGCTCCAGTGGTCTGCTCAGTTAACATGGACGGAAGCGAGGCTATTTGCACAGTGGGGATAAAATACAGACTGTTCCAATGGTACAATAGCATTTGATTGCCTTTAGCCGCTTTTGCATACATACCCATCATCAGGCAGGTACTTGCTTTCCCTTTTTACCAGTTTGGGTTTCATGGGACCACATGAGGCAGAAATGTATGGATAACCAGCCTGGTGCATTGTCTGACTGTTGTCTGAAGTGCCCATGGAGGACAGCGGTTCTCTCTGGCCCATCACCCCTTCAGAGAACTTAATCCCAGCTGTATTTACACAGTTATAGCACTGCTGTAAGAGCAGCATTGATATGACCTTGCTGTGAGGTCATACATTCTAGAAGCACTGTTTTCCTTTGTTTTGAAATAGGGTGAAAGCTAACCAAAAGTATTTTTTAGAAGTTTGTCAGCACATGACTTCAGGAGTCACCTGGCATTATCATGCATGTGATACAAATCAGCTGGTAGCTCCTCTCCAAAAGTGCAAAGCTCTGCAAGGAGTTGGCACCTCCATTTCACCAGCTGCAGTGGTTTTAAACAGCAGTCTTTACAGATGGAAACCCTTCAGGACTGTGTACTGATAACCATACCTCAGCATTTTTCCTTCTGTTGGGTAAGTGGCAGCTGGAATGCTTGTCATTTTCCCAGATATTCAACTGTGAATTCTGAAGAAATAAGGTATTTAATAAAGTAGGACTTCAATCCTACTTTGCCAGCCATACAAGATTTCTCCAGGTACGTTCTATCTAGAGAAGGTTTTAAGACAACCAGATTGGTCTGGAGAGCTTGGCTAGCTGAAAGCATGGTACATGATCCTTCCTGCCATCAGGTTCTCTCTCTGCCAGTGCTTGCTGTCTTCCTTAAGCACACGTTCAGGAGCTGGAACATGGTGACCTTATTCCTGGGCAGTGTGCCACTTTGATGGAGGGAGGCCAGCCTAAACTCATGAAGGAATGTGTGACACGCGGCCTCTGTTGCCCAAGCAATTTCTGTTGGACACAGTGCACAATCCAACCCTCTTAACAGCAATTTAGTGCCCGGGTAGGTGGTTCCTAATCTCTCTAGTTTGCTGTCATGTAGCCAATGTGAGTTAATTAGATGATTCAGCAATTGTCATGGTTCCCACTTAATGTGCTGTAAACCCTGCTGCGGTGACTTTCACTGCAGTTAAATACCTTTGCTTCTGTGAATTCTGTCCTCCTTCCCTGCCTTTTCTGATCACCTTCTAGCATCCCAGTAAATACCTGATTCTCTCAAATTTTGGAATTGTTACGTAGAAGTTTCTAGAATCTTAAAAATTTCTAGTCAGCCTATGAGAGTTTCAGAGAAACAAGTTTTTGTACAAATATTTCAACTTATTCATGTGTCAGGGGACTGTTTCTACTAGTTTACAGAGATCTGTGAAAACTACTCTGGTATTTCTGGAGACTCGGATTCTTTCTTTGAGAACACTTGCCTTCTGCTAGGAAGAAAGATTTAAAGTGTGTCTTACTCAATAAAAGACTATGCCCTCTAGCCACTGAAAGAACTTAATTGGGGCAAAGTGCACAAATCTGAAATTATTGAGGCTTTTTGCTTTCACTGAACAATTGAGAAAAACTTCCCTGTCCAGAAGTTCCTTATGTTAGTAGGAAGTAGAAAATGAAGGAAGAGTGGCATTAAGATTTTTTAAGTGGTCTAAGAAAAAAATTTCCTGTTTGTTTGCTGTTCAACTATGGGACATCAATCTTTTGGCACTTCTAAAACTCCAAGATTGCAATAAATGTGAGCAGCTTTAACATACCATCCCTGATCCAGTCCCAGCAATGTCCTCGGAGAGTGAGCCTGGCAGTCCCTGTCTTTTCAGTCACTGATCCCCTGAAAGAAACGGTGTCCCTTGCTTCATTTTTAATTCTCCATCTGTACTGCTGAAAGCTGACAGATCCTCATAGTCTAGAGGTGGGACTTCTGAACATCTCTCCAGAACTGTATAAATGAAAAGCGAACAGACAATAAAGTATTTCAGTCTTTACTAACACAAAATTGCAAGTTTCACTCTGCCTCTTTTGCTTGGAAGGCTCAGATACGATTATTCAGTATTAGAACTTCTTGCCTTTAGCTAAATTCTCTGTAGACAGTTGCCTGTTACTTAATCAAGGGAAAAGTATGTCCCAGCTTCAGATGAATTTCAAGTCACAGAAGCAGCTTACAAAAATGGCTGTGCTGCATTCTTTTTTCTTTTGGATACATGATGAGACATGTAAATATGAAGTTTAGATTGTTGTTCTCAGTCATGAAGCTGACTAAGACCTTTCCTCTCTGGCATCAAAAGAATGAAAATGAGCTCTCTGCTGGACTCCCCGAGGAGCTGTACAGTCTCTAAAAAAAAGTAACTTGGCTTGAATGTTCAGGACACAGACCCTCTCGGGCTTCCTGCTGAATAAATCTATTGAAAAATGAGATACTTTATTGACTTGTTTAAAGCAAAGCAAAGGGATATTACAGTTTCATCTGCTATCTATAGTATAGGAGACAGCTTGTCTAACAGCTCATTGGTTTCATTCTTCTGTTTTAGCACATCTAGTTTGTTGTGAATCTGATCCTTACTGTGGAAATTCTGTTATAGTAATTTTAGAGCAATTCAGTGGAGAAACCTGGCACTGAAATCCTATGCCTATGGATTGTCACAGCAGCTTTCACCTGTACTTTCTTTTGAACATTAACCACTTAAGCTAGTAATAAAGCGTTTGACATGAATTGTCATCACAAAGTTGTTTTATTACTTAACCTTAGAATTTATGTCTCCTTAGCTTTATCTGTGTCATCTAAATCCATAGCTATTTATGTCCAAGTCTTCTAGTGTTCCTGAAACGATCTTCCTTTTTCCCCATTCTGCTCATAGAAATGGGACCGATTCCATTGTTCGTCTGTAACTGATGTTAAAGAAAATACAAAAGCATCAATAGTATGCATATATGTGCCTGTTCCTCTAGTCTGGGGTCTTCCAGGAGAAAGGGTGCTTTTTCTGCTAGGCCTGTCTGATACTGTGTAGGCAATGCAATGCCTTATTAAAGTAGCAGTGTGAGTTTTGTAAATGAAGAGTTCACCATAGTATAAGATTTAAATTCAGTAAAGTGGTTGGGTTTTTTCCAGTTCCTGTGGCTGCATGGAAACATTCAGACCACATGTTTACCTTGATGTTTAAAAGGAGCTGAATGTCCAAAAGTGGTATGTAGAGATGTGCAATTCTGAAGCAAATTTCTTATTTTGGATGTTGTTTTATCTTGTATTTGGTGCCTTAAGTCTGTACAATCTAAGGTCGTATATACTTTACAACAGGTAGTTAAGTGTACTTTAAAAGACCCCATTGAGCCTAGTCTACAGAACTGTTGCAAAGACTGAAGCCTTCTCAGTGAGAGTTCTCTTCCACGTTTAATTAATAATCCACTGATAAACAAGAGCTGCAAGAATTTAAAGTGCATATAAAAGTTTTAACCACAGATTGAGACTGAATTTATCTGATTTACAACTTCAAAAGTTTGTGCCAATAAGATAATTAAAGGTACAGTCTCTTCTATGCTGTGTCAGTAAAAAACACCAAACTGTTTTCTAGCTAGCCAAAAGTGCATGTTTGTAGAGAAAACAGTCCAGAGTTTTTCACTAGAACAAGCTACACTAATTCTAAAAGCTATTAACTGAATGTAATTGGCTATCCTTCATTCATTGGTACGGGGAGTTGGAATGAGTAAAAGTCGCAATTAATTTTTAATTTCAAAATAGCACATGGACTTAAGCCTCATTCCTGCCTCTTACCTGGGTCTAGAAGCGCCAGGTGCCTTATGCTGCTTTGCAGTTGCCGAGGTGTAGTGCAGCTTCTACTTGAACACGGGCTTGCTGAATGCATCTGGTCCTGGGAGAACGGGCTGAGGCAAGAGAGAGAGAGAAGACAAAAATGAAGGTAGAATGCCCTTCCTCAGTCTTAAAAGGTTGAACATCATAGATAGTAAGTTGGGGGGAAAGTTGCACTGCTTTTTCCAAGTCCATTAATAGAGTCTGTGGTAAAACCAGGAGGTTTAGGTCTACTGTGGTAAACCAGCAGCCTTAGTATACTAAGAGCAGGGGGAGATGGTATTGTTTTTTTAAATAGTTTGTAAGAAGTCAGATAAGAGGTTTAAGCTATCCTTACAGCAGTCTAAAAGCTCCTAGTGATGTTGCTACAGGCAATTAATTTTTTTTTTCTATTCAGTAAACAAATCCAGGATGGAAGGTTTTCTAGAGGAGAAAGAGGAATGGGAGAAATCCAGTGAACAAATTGTATTTCCTGATGCAGCCCTATCCGAAACAGGGAGACTACTCCAGGCGGTGTACATTGCATGCAACTGAATTTTGGGAGCAAAAGGAATAATAGTGATTTCCCCTAACGGAATACTAGTAACTTATTTCTACAATGCCCACAGTATTCTAGACAACTGGATTTTACACAGAACAGCATGGCACCAAGGGAAAGCAGATACTGCTTCCACAACTACATGTTGTAATGTACATATTTCTGGTCACCAATATTGGTGTAACTAGTTATGAAAAAGTAAGTTAATCTTGCCAGAAAAGCACTTTTTGACATTCTATCCACTTCTATTTTTTTTAAGCTAGAGGAGAGTTAATTATAGCAATCATCTGTTTCGAAGGGAGTAGAGCAGAAGGTAAGTTTTAACTTCATACTTCGAAGCTGCTATGAATAAGTTGATTAACACTGTTCCATGGAAACAACCTGATGTACTTACTTATTTTCTTTGTGCTCATTTCTATGTTCTTAGAAAAGCACAAGCTTGTGTAAGCATAATCAATAAAAAGTTACTCAGGGTACTGTGTCATCTCAGCAGTGGACACTAACTGCATCTTAAGTCAACAGGCACATATAAATCAAGCTTAATTAAGAGGAACAGAACATCTTGGCAGGTTTTGCTTTGCTACTGGCACTGTTAAATTTAATGATCTATGCATAGGGAAATGTGTGTATTGCTGCACTCCCAATAGAACCCGTAGTTCTGTAAGGGCACCCTGTAAACTAACAAAGTAAAATGTAGTCAGTGTAGGAGAGAGAATATTATTCTTTATTTGCACAAATAACTGTTTAGAAGCAGACGTAAAGTGATACTGCTCCAAGCAGAACAATGGTGGGCTGAAGAACAGCATTCAGAGCAGTACAGCTTTTGAAAAGTTAGTGATTATATGAATTTAATTATGAAAAGTCTAATTTGCTATATAGATTATTTCCTGCATTTTCAAACTAGTATCACTGCTTCCCTGCTCAAAATAACAGGATAAAGACAAGTGTAGTTTTCTAATAACATCTATTGCATGGAAATATACATATACTGGAAGAAAACGGAGGCTGTAATGCAGAGGGCATATTCAACTACAGAGCCATTCTCTGGGCAATGCTGCAAAATTTAAGAGTGGGTAAATATGCCTTCAGGGACAACACGACACAGATGTTTAAAAAAAGAAGAAACCACAGAAAAAAGCCTTGAAGCTTTGTCCAGTCATACATTTATTCTTCCCTGAAAAAGGGACAGGTACATTCATATACGCTTAGTGAGTTATACATCAGACATCACAAAGGTCCTTAAGGACAAATGTTTTAAAGCTAGTCTCCTTTTGGAGAGGAAAGGGAGAACGTTGACTCCGTCTTCCAGTTCCAAAGTGCAGTGTCTTATTTCTGATCCTAACCCTAAGTCAATATTTATTGATCAAACTGGCTAAGCTTTTTAGGTCGACAAACTCTCTACGAAGCAATTCTGTTCTCTCAAGCCTCTGCAGGGGCCAGCAACTGGTGCTTAACTACTGCTTCCACTCCAGAATGTCACCCATCCTCCAGCTGTCCCAGAGTCATTCTGGGACACTTGTGCTTCTATGAGAGCAACACTGCTGGGGGGGGACTGTCAAAAGCACTGAAATACTACAGCAGAGCACGTCCCCATGGGCTGTATGCTTTTTGAAGTCCTGTCCAGTTCTTAGTGACAAAGTTGAGCATGAAACCTGTACTGCCAAATGTACCAGCCCCTTAATGAGAAGGACATCTATAAGAAGCAGTCTCGGAAGTGGAGATTTTGAGGCAAGGATGGTGTTTTCCAAGTCCAACTCATAAGCTTTTTTTTTTTCCTAATGGTTGAGTTTCCACCCACCAAAAATCACCATCAGTCAACTCAATTAAAACAACTGCTGCTAATTTGGGCTAAAACATCCCCCTTGTGTAACTACCACCACTCAGCCATCTAAACAATTCTTAAGCAAAGAATCCTCAGGAGGCAGAGCCCTGCTAAGAGTCTGCACACTAGAAGGCAGACAAGAAATCTGGCAGTGCAGTAGAATGTGACTTTTCTGATGACAATTACTTCTACAAGACAAGGAGAAGACAGAGGCAGTGCTTTGGGGCAGTGTTTCATGCTCAGCAAGTTTGTAGAGGGAAGGAATGCAATTCTATAAATCACTTGTACTGTATGTCTGTTTCTAGACTTGAATGAATTTCACTTTTCCTTTGTGGGTCAGCATAGTAAACATGAAAGAAAAGATCTATTTTTCTAAATCTCTTTCACCAATAGAGGTCTGACCTGCAGCCAACAGATGGATTTATTTATCCACAGAGGACAGAGTGTTTATTTTTACACTAAGATTGAATATGGCATTGAATAAAAAGAAGTATGACCTTTGAACTATCTAAACCTTAAATACTATGAACAAATTCCACAAATGAGTGATTTGGTGGATAATTCCATCTTTCTTCCCAATAAATCTCTCTCTCAAAAGAAGTTACTCACAATTAAACTTCCAAATCAAGTACAAGAGATCCTTGTGGTCTAATTGCAGACTACTGTCCAAATATTTAAGATTTCTCCCAAGTTGTAATCTGTAGAGAACAATGACGATTAAACTATTCCTGACTATACTGTAAATAATGCAACTTCAAATAAAGTAATTTGGCAACAACCTTAGCTGTTTATAGCATTAAAAATGTAATGTGAACATTCAAATTTTCTTAATTTGGTAGTAGTTGAATGGGAAGAAAAATAACTGCACACTGAATTTTCAATTGAGCTATATCTACTCACTAGCCAAAAAAGCCTGCAAATGTAAAGTAAATGGAATGCTCTTTGTACATTAAGTTGCTTCCTCATGTGATGCTGTACCCTGTACACTTGGCTTCAGTGTTGTGGTTTGTATGCCAGCCACTGTTATTAACTGTACACAACACTTAGATCTGCACTGTAATCTTGGTTCATTTGCCACTGATTGTAACCCAATGCTACAGACTTCTCTGTATATAAAACCGTAACCATATCCCATTTGCTTACAATAGCATACAATAAAGGCTTATCTCTGTAAACAGGAATTATGGCCTTATGATTGGTTTGGTGTTTTTTGTTTACAGTGAGGAAACGGGCTTTAAGGTTTTTTGGAAGCCTGGGAAGCCAAACCACAGAAGTCCCTTCTAATTTAGTCAGGTAACAGGCTCAGCAGACAGGGGAGACAGTGCTTCCTAAGGCTGCAGTTTTATCCGAGATGATTATTAGCAAAGTTGTGACTTTGAGATGTAAACATAAAGCACATTTATTCTGTAACAAGCAGAATGCATTCCTTCACAGAAGTGTCAGTGAATAGAGTATACAGGACTGAAATTGTGCAAGGGCTGCTGCACACAAATACTGCTGGGGGTTAGCCAATGGAGGCAGTAATAGAAAAGCCCAGAGAAGGCTGCAATGAGACTACCCAGGAAGGCAAGTTTTACTTCAGAATGAAAACCGGGCATTTCTTAGTATTTAGCAAATGAAAAAAATTGTACTTCTTTTATTTTCTTAAGATAAATTACATATATAAAGAACGAGGAAGGTCTTCTCTTTAACTTTTCTACTCTCCTGCCTCTCTCGTTTCACCACATTTCCTAAACATTAAATTCCTGTGGTCCCAGTTTGTCCTCTGAGGTCTGAAGCAAATCCGAGCAATTTCCTTGTCCGGAGCCATTGAGGGCAGGAGCTGAGGATACCATGACATTTGTGTGTCTGTTGCTGTTTGCTTGAGGCTGCAACTCATGGTAAGATTTACCGGAATATACAAGTATGTCCAGTTCCCTGGAGTTACAGAACAGTTTTACTCTAGAAGGGAAGACAGAGAAGCTATTTTATCATATGCTCTTACGTTTTCTTAGAAGTGTTTTTTCTAGTCTTTAATTCAGCATTTCAAGTCTAACTGCAGAGGTCATTAAATTCAGAGGAGATCAGCCTTGAGGAAGGATCAAAAACTGTTGTGAGCTGACTAGACTTGAGATATTGCTCTTAATGAAATGAGATGTATGGAACCCCACAGCTTAGCATATATGACAACTGGAATAAGAGCTGGTGTAAGACTTTTGCACTCAGCAAAACAGTGTGCAGCCAGCTGAGTCTGCTGTTTTGCGGCAAACAAGTCATTTATGCACATAAGAGCTATTGAGGGACCACTGCTGTACCAAAACCAACTAAACCATGCCTCACTTAAAATTCAGAGCTGCATCAAATATTTAGCAAGTAAGATGCATGAAGAATTGAACACAGTCAGTTAAGAAAACATCATTAACAGCTGGCTGAAACTGAGGTCAGTTTTATCCTATATATCAGCATAATACCATACCTATGTACATGCCTAATGTTAGCTAGCTTATTAAGAGGTCATTCAGAAAGCTACCTCAGGATTATCATCTCGGAGGTGCTGAGAAGACTGACAACTCTTCAGCAGTAGCCTGGCAACAGCTGGTCAGTGACAGCTAATGAAATAATCTGGACCCACTCCAGGAGCTGGCTGACATTCTGTGGCCTCACAGGAATGAAACAAGGGGTAGATAAGGGAGTGGTGCATGTGGGGAGTAATACAATACTGATTGTAGGTTGATAAAGGAGGTTGGCATGTCCTTTTTTGTTCACTTTGAAACTGCCTGACATCTCCTACCTAGTTTTCTTCCTGTCCTGGTGTAGCTAATGTAAACTTGCCCAGGCAGTTCCACAGCGTCTTGTTTGGGAGAGCATGGAAGCTGGGAGTTGTGGCCCCTTGTACTCATTACTGTTACCACCTCTCCCCGCCCCGCCCCCTCCAAACCAACAAACAATACCAAAGTCTGTCTACTTTTTCTCAGCATACTGCAATGTCTCTCACTGTTGACCTGCAGATGAATGCATGCAGTGAAATCTGCAACAGAAAGCTCCTTCATCATTTTCAGGCCCTCCCCAATGTTCTTTGAGCACTCTAGCCCTGTCCCTTGCTGGCACAGCACTGCAGGGATCCATACAGAAGGAACCATCTGATTACCAAGGAGGATGCCCAGTTTATCTTGCTGCAATCAAGGAAAAAATTATTTATTCACTGATGTCCATGCAACTAACAAGCGAGCCTGTCACTTCCATGTGCAAAGAACTGCTCCATCCATAAAACTGCCCAAAAAATCAGAGAACTAGCTCTAGTCTCACTTTACAATAAGCATGCAATAACAAACAATGGAAATTCCATGTCCTCCTGTCTCTTAATTTCACAGCCTGATTTATCTAGATGTCAGTTCTCCTTTCTCATGAATAAACAACAGATCCCAAATGCAAGGTTTTGTAACAGGCATTCGGGACACTGAGGGCTGACAAAAGCTCCTATTTACTCAAAAGCACACTTACAGTCTGTGTACAGCAAACACTAAACCTCCCTCATGCTGGTCTACTTTGATGCTGGTCTGTTTTAAAAGACTTGCAAAATGGTAAGGAAAAACAGTTAATGCAGAGTGAAACTAGAAATCTACTTTCAGAAGTAGGACACAATCGTATCTCAAGCAAGGACATCTTGCATACACCTTCCACAAGGCTGTTAAGACAGTTGATGATTCCACGTTTCCTTGGAAAAAAAATCAGAAGGCACTCATTTCAGCATTTACGTTTCTGAGAATTTATGTGCATGACATACCCTACTTGCCACAGGACTGGTAACTTAAGTCACAACAATTAGCTGTTGCTCAGAGCTAAGACTTAAGCACAGATCAATTCCTGTTGTTCCACAAAGAGCATATAAGAGGACAGATTACAAAACTGTCACTGTATTCCAGATGCAGTGTTCTAAATTTCATCCTCAGACAGAACTACAGCACTCTCCTTCAGTTGCTCCATCAAGCACCTAGTTCCCCAATACCAGAGGAATCTTCGTCTCTGCCGCAGAACTCCCTACTGGCACTTTACACTTACTTGAACATTACCTTCAACAAGGTAATGGCAAGCCTTCAATAAACGAGAAGAGTAAGTTCTTCACCAGAACTGCCCCCTCTGCTAAGCTAGCACAAATTCTTTGTGAACAGCACCCCTCTTTCTGCCAGCCTGTAAGTGTCACTTCACTTAACTGCTCACGACATAATGCTGACTTTGGTTGTTTGCTGCAGGATTGAGTTCCAGCCAGTCAGCCAGAAAGAGTTCTTCGCTTTCCCGTTTGCTAAACTGTAAATTATCCTTCGGTCACCCCAATCCTTGGTACATTAAACTAAAAGAAACTGGAGCTGCTAACACTTTCAGGGCCTTGCATTCATCTTCACTTTGGGCTGTATGTTCCAGCACATTTATTTGTAAAGCTATGAAAAGCCTGTGTGAACTCTTGTTACAGTAATACAAAAAGGCCCTTTCTTGCTCCATGCACGAACATGGGGCAAAAACCTAAAAAGGCCTTTGGATCTCAAAAAAGTGTCACATACCTAGCACAAATAACACTTCCCTCTAGTATCCTTTGCTTAGGTGCTGACACATACCAAAGATGGGATTTCCTGCTTGCAGTAAAGGCAAATTCAGCCCTCTGCTGGTTATCATTTATTCAAAGGGATTTTTTTTTAAATCTGGGTAACTTCTGATCACAGCAGAAGAGGGAAGGCTAAAACAGGGCAAGATGACAAACTATAGCTCAGTAAATCAAATCACACTGCCCTGCAAAGCAGTTCCATGCAGGATTTTTGCACACAGCACAAAGCAAGCATGTGGACAGGGATTTGAGTTTCAGATCAGTTATCCTGGTTTTAACGAACAACGTGACCTTGACAAAGATGCAGCTACAGGTTGAAGACGCCTAACTTTCTGCATCTGCAGCTTGGGAACTGCAGAGATCTGAGAGTGCCTCAGTTTAGGCTGTGAATAAACAAACCTGAAAGATGAGACCAAATCCCAGTGATTGGAGGAAGGGTGATGACAGCTTTCTCCATCTTCTATTAATACAGTTATTCCAAAAATCTTCCTTATGCTGGTTAAGACTAAAGGCTTAAATCCCCACAAAATTAAGCCAAATTGCAAGAAACTGCTCCAAACTGACTTTGAGGCCTCCATTTCTATGCGGTCTGAGAAGAAAGGTGCTCTTGTAGAGAAAGCCAAGAGTCAGTTTGCAAGCCTCTACCTCAACTGGCAAACCTCATTCCCAGCAATTTCTTCTTGGCAATAGCGAAGGCAGAGTCCTACCTGCACCCTGCCAGGCTGAGGGGTGGGATTCTTCCTACACGATAGCTTTGTACCTGGAGATGCAAGGCACAGAATCAATAAACCATTCCAGTGACACCACAGTTACAAAAAAGGATCTGTCCCTCACAGCTCTGGCTGACCTGTACAGAAAGGGCAGTAACACAGATCCTTTGTCATTATTCCAATCCTTTGTTCTGTAAATTTTGTTCTGCATATAGCTGACGGTAAAAAACACAGTGCTCCTTAAAGAAGGCATCTGTTTATAGCATCTGATAGAAGTCCAACAGAACTGGTCTGCCATGACTAGGCTGCATGTTTGAGCAGCTAATAATCTCTTGCCTTGCTTGCTACGTACAAAGGGCACATGGATTATTCAGGGTTGTCTGAGACAATGAACTGGCTTATTTTAATACTGGAACAAATTAAAAATTACACAGCTGAAGCAAAAGACAACACCCTCCCTTGCAAAAGTAACAAAATAAAAACAAACAAACCAACCAACCACTAAGGTCAGACTAGCACATACCTAGATTAGAAAAATGCAGCAGCGTTCAGGTGAAAGATGATGAATAAACTAAATTCGAGTATGTTACATTATTCTCATTGCAAAGAAATCAAGGAAGACTTGGACAACATTTAGAACTTCCCAGTTACACCACTTATTACTGGCCTCCTCACTCTGTCCTAACCATGGAAACGAGCAGCACCTGTAACTTCTAAAGACATTAAGAGATCAGAGCAGGCCTTTGAGTTGCTAGTGGATTCTAAAAAGAGTCTGTTACTGTAATGCCAAGACTGAAGGTACTCAGGACCTCCACAGTTTGCTGTTCATGTCTGTGCTAGCAGCAGACATCTCATCCATAATTCATAGAAGTCTGGCAGAGGCTTCCATAAACCCTCTGGCACGCTGGGTTTTTCACCGTACCATGCAAAAAAAACCTTAGGGAGACACACAGCCATCATCTCATAGAAACACTACCCTTTCCCCTCCATGCTAGATGAGATCTTGTTACACAAGTAATTCTCAGTGGGATTATGCAGCAGTCCTATCATGCCCTGAGTAGGTGGAGAGCTCAGATATACACTATGCTGTAAGCAACAAGTCTTCATCCTCCTCCTCTTTCCCATCCATTCACTCTGGTGCACCAGTATTAAATTACCATAAAACCACTTCTTTAAACTAGCATATGCCTTCAGGGCACTGAAGACATTAAGTCACTTCCATCTTTTCTTGTCAGCCAAGAACTGTGCCAAAACTACAGTGGTTTTCTATGGTATTCTTAAACAACTGACAAAAGCCCTTTGCTCACATCATGAAAGCTGATAGTGGCACAGCTCTTAGTCTCATCTCAGCAAGTATTTTACTACTTTTTCTCAGGCACAGAAATTGAATGAAATCTGCACAGTAGTTTTCTTTTCCCTACCTGGGATAAACAAGCCAGACAGATTAGAAAACCCCATTAAGAGTCATTCTAGTGTCACCTCCCAAAATTCATTTATGAACGTGGCTCTAAGGCTACCCTTTACCCTGGATCGCACAGACAACTCTATGCATTAACAGATGCTCACAGCAGGGACTTTAAACACACAGCTTTGATGTATTCATGGTATACACTAACTGTACACTCTGCATGATGAGAGCTTCTGTTCATATGTGGCAGCCTGCAAGTCTCATCACTTCTGCACCTTCTGGAGCCTGGGAGTCCAGAGTGGCTGTGATTCCATCTGTAGCACTGTAGAACCTTCCTAAAAATCACAAATTTTGTCATACAAGTTGAACCTCTGCAACACCATAACTAAAACAGCGTGCTCACTTCTATAAAACAACCTGTACTCTGAATAGTTACCACCTCCAGAGACAATCATATACAGAGTTAAGCTGCACACCAAAGCCTGATAAGGTGAGATGATATAGCAAACGAACAACTAAGGTCACATCACGTCCAACTGTAACTCAAGTCACTAAAGCCGATTAAAAAAAACTTTTGCCCTAACATTACAATTAAGGTAAATTTAAAGTTTTTTGTACTTTAAATGCACCTGCAATAAAGCACCCGCAAGTGTTTTCTTCCTTTATCTCTTCTCTGACATACAAAGAATTAATATGATGTGCCAGGCAGACTCAGTAATACAGGTAGTAAGGATAAGACAGTACAAGGAGAAATATTATCTTGAAATGTGCATCTCTGGCTGGATGCTATTCGGCATTCTAACAGGTTCTGTCTTTAATAGTTCATTGCTTGAATTACCCAACTGCTGTATCTTATTAAAATAGATTTTAGCTCCCTAGAAGTATAAAGAACATTTAATTTAACATTAAAAGATCATTCAACAAAGATGATTTCTGTTAAGAAACTTGCTATTTAACATTGCTCTTTAGAAGTCTTGCAGGGTTCAGGACCTTCACAGTGCCATCTGTGGCAATTTCATCAACGCCAATTTGGGCCAAACCCTGTAATATAATTACTCAATTAAAAATAAAAGATATTTCACAAAATTGGTTAGCAAACCGCTTCTGCAGTCCTCAGGGGGAAATCAGATAAATCAAATTCTCCCATTACTTCAGGAACAGAAATCAGAAACCTTCTATTTACAACAATTTTTACCCTATATAAATACATTTGTATGCATTACATGTGTAAATACCTAAGCTACAGTAGTTTTTCTATGTTAGCTACTGCACAGAAATAGCTTTTACGCATCTATACAAGCATTACCTCAGTGATTCCAATATTTATAGAAATGGATTTTTTTTTTCCTTATTCAGGCTTTCTGTACTTCTAGCATCAGAATACCACCAGCATTCAGCAGAGCCTGTAACAGGGAGTAGGAAACCATGAACTGGCTTAACCTGCTCAGTAGTTAGTGATTTGATTGGCTTCTTGTTGTGCAGGGTCTCCATGGGGAGAAGAGTACAAGGCAGCCACTCATCACATTATAGATCAAACGGTCCAAGCGCACAGTGCTTTATTAGTTCTCACATCCTATTTCAAAGCTTTCCATTTCAGGAGGTCTCATTTCACCTTTCAGCAAAGTTGGCGCAAGAAAGGAACAAACCTGTCTACGACTGTGACAAGCTGGCATAAAAATTAACCCCCCCCCCAGAATAGCAGGTGCTGATGCTACATCGTAAGAGAACTTATCACCTTCCTCAACGTAAGGGACCTATGATGTTGTCTGCAAAGGTCCAAAAAAAAAAAAAAAAAGGGCAATTTAAATCCCATGCAGATTAAGAGAAAATTTTACACATTCTCCACAAATACCATTAACACACTACCAAGTTCAGCATTATCAATCTCCAGCGACTAACACTTTCTTCTAAACCTCTGCCATCGTCCCCTACCCTAGTGCTCTCCAGACACCAGATGCCGGGGAGAGCTCAAGGAGAGCAGCCCGCTGAGCAGATCCACCACAGGCGCTGTGTGCGGAATGAGGGAACCGCCAGGCTGAAAGGCCTCCGCTCCCCTCAAGGCCTCACGATCAAGGGTGGCTCGGCAGCTCTGGGCGGGCTGCTCGGGCACCATCCGGTGTGCCCGCACCCAGCCCCTCCTTCTCCCCCGGGCAGACCCAGCCTTTCCTCTCATCACCACCCTCTTCCACGGCGCCTTTCCCTCGGCGCAGCGCCCACCACCACAGCGGCGGCCTCACCTACCACGAAGCTTCCAGAAAACAAGATGGCGCCGCGGAGAGGCCGCCGTTGGTGATGTCCAACGACAGCCCCACGAGCCGCCGCCTCTCAAGGGCTACTCCAGCTGTCAATCAGTGCGCCAGCCTATCAGAGACCGCTCTGGGGCGGGCGGGCTCTGCCCCCCCGCTCCTCAGGAGGGCGGAGGGAGCCAGGGTCGCCACTGAGGCGGCCGCGGTTCCCGCCCGGCTCCCGTGGGGCAGGGAGTTGCGTCCGGCGGCGTTTTCGTCTGTGCAGCCGTACAAGGACGGGCCTGAAGAATTTGGGGTGCTCCGCACTGCCCCTCCTCATCTAAATCAAGCTCAGACAATCACCCGCATGTTAAACTTCAAAAGTCAGCTCGGTTCCACTCAGCTCGTGCTCGGCAAGAACTTAAAAATGTTGCGAGAAAACACTTGACTTTCAGTGTTACACCCACGTCAGGCAACAAATATGGTTCCTTAACAGGGGCAATCAGGCTTTTCTTACAGTCCATGCTTTCCTGCCATTCCTGTAACTGGACTGCAGCTGCGGGGCCAGATTATCCTAAGAAAATGCCTTCAGCACAGGATTACACTTTGTCCTATTTCATTTCATTAGCATGCTGAAAATGCAGCAAAATCAAATCCTCATTCCTCAAAGTCATTATGGACGTGCAGCACTAAATTCTAGCAAAATTTTGAAGGTTTTTGTATGCAGAACCTTTGTGTTCAGCAATACACAAGGAATAATACTGCACAATAAAAAAAAGGGGGGTGGGGGAGAAAAAAGAGGAAAATTTTAAATAGAAAGCAGTCCTCACTGTGCACAGATATGCCACATTTTCGTTATATTTAAGAAGGACCTTCATGTTAATTAGCAGGCTCGTGTTAGTTTCCTTGTTCACTTGGGGCATGGTGTCAGCTGCCTGCCTCGCAGACCCATCCCCGCTCCTGCCCAGGGCTGAAAAACCGCCCTGGATTAAGATTTTACGTTAGGCACCTCCGAAGTGTCTAAAGTTAGGCTGGATGAATGCAAGCCAAGCTGTTGAACAGATGGAGCGAAATCCTCCTCTTGATAACAGGAACTTTATATCACTGCCATGGATAAGAAGGGCAGCTAAAAAAAGTCGGGGAGGTGGTTACATAAATTTCGAGCAGGCTTACCAGCAACGCTTAAAGGTAAAACTTTCTGATAGATCTTGAATATCCACTTCTAGCTGCAGACACTGAGCAGCTGAGAAGTTCTGCAAGAAAAACGAGATCGTCACACTAGAGCCACCGCACTACGAGACCATGGGAGCTTAATGATATGGCACAAACACACAAAGCATTAGGAAGTTGGAGCCTGGAGCACAAGAGACTTAAAATCCAGTGTCAGCAGAGTGGCACTTACCTCAAGTTCGGTGCACAAAACAAGCTGAGAGGCGTATGTGAACAGAAAGGTGACTGACTACCAGCATATAACTAACCGTCTTATTAACGATGATTGCTCATTGAGAAGCTCAACACAAGCCAGCAATGTGTGCTGTCAGCCCAGCAAGCCAACCACATCCTGGGCTGCATCCCCAGCAGCGTGGGCAGCAGGGCGAGAGGGGGGCATTCTGCCCCTCTGCTCTGCTCTGGGAAGACCCCCCTGCAGCGCTGCCTCCAGCTCTGGGGCACCAACAGCAGAAGGACACGGAGCTGTTGGAGCGGGGCCAGAGGAGGCCCCGGAGATGCTGGGAGGGCTGGAGCCCCTCTGCTGTGGAGGACAGGCTGAGAGAGCTGGGGGGGTTCAGCCTGGAGAAGAGAAGGCTCCGGGGAGACCTTCGAGTCCCTTCCAGTCCCTAAAGGGGCTCCAGGAAAGCTGGGGAGGGACTCTGGAGCAGGGAGGGGAGTGAGGGGGAACGGTTTTAAACTGAAAGAGGGGAGATTTAGATGAGATCTGAGGCAGAAATTCTTTGCTGTGAGGGTGGTGAGCCCCTGGCCCAGGTTGCCCAGAGAAGCTGTGGCTGCCCCATCCCTGGAGGGGTTCAAGGCCAGGTTGGACGGGGCTTGGAGCAACCTGGGCTGGTGGGAGGTGTCCCTGCCCAGGGCAGGGGGTGGCACTGGATGATCTTTAAGGCCCCTTCTAACCTGAACCATTCTGTGATTCTATTCTATGAATTTATTCAGTTATTTTGACAAATAGAGGGTCTCCTGTCTTCTGTTCTTACATCTCTCCTTTCTTTTTTTTTTTTTTTAACCTTGTTTCTTCATAGTCTTCAACATCTGCAAATTCATCTTCCTCATCTTAAAAATGACCTGCTTCCTTGTGTTTCACATGTAATTGAGATTCACAAGATATGCATCTCAGCACAGGATCCATTTTTCTCAATTAACTGTGGATATTTTAGATGGAGTCAGATGTGAAATACATGGGTAATATTTATTTCCGAGCATCAAAATCCTTCAGGTAGATATCTAGAATAATCCATAATGACTGGAAACGGGTTATAAAATGTTTCTTATAAAACATTGTGAAGAAATTAGTTTCTCATTATGCATGTTATATGTCCGTACTAAACAGGGAGTATATGCTGCATGCAGTTTTGAAGTAATGCTTACTAAGTAGAGAGTGGAAGAGATCTGAACAATAAAGCAACTTTTCCCCTCCCTTTAAGTACCTCATTTTGGGAGGAAAGAGCAAGCTATACTATTTCCCAGTCCCTTTGGCGAAGATAAGTGGATGAAGTGATTTGGGCTTGAGTTGTTCCTTTTTCCCCCCTGCTCCCCCTTCCCATATTTACCTTCACACTTTCTCCAAAAGTTGTAATTATTGAGAAATTGCAGAACTGAATTAACCAAGGGATCCACCTCTGTGAAAGACAAAGCAGCAAAGTCAACCTTATAATGCCATTCTCTTAAAGCAAAAGTATGGTTAGAAAAGTGACAGCGTGATAACAGCCTCCTAAGAGCAGGGCTGCTTTCGGAGTCACCTTTAGTCATTTTGGTGACAAAAATACATTTTTACTCCTTGTTATCTCTGCAAAACACACAGAGCCAGGGAGCCTGTGCTGCACTGTGACCCAATTAGTGCAGCCACCCAGTTGCCCAGCTAAACTCTACATTCAGCTATGACTAGAAAATCCTAGTGAAGATGACGTGAACGACACTTGACCCCCCAGAATTTGATACTGATGATGATAAGCAGAGCTAGCCTACATTTATTTTGCAGATCCAAGCAGAATTTGGAGGGCCATGGAAAAAAAAAAAAACGTTCTAAATTGGACATGTTTGAGAAATACTGAGTCACAAGCCTCAAGCTGCACAAGGTCACTCTTGCAGTTTCTTTTTTCAAAGCAAACCCTAGATTTTATTATATAAAGCAGTGTTGGCAGCACTCAGAATATGCAGCCTTTTTTAGCAAAGCCCTTTGCGGCACGTCTGTAGTTTTGGTATTAGAGAAGCTTGCAGATGCTGCTGCTTCTACTTGAAGAAGAGAATTAGTTTTATATTGCAAAATATTTAATTAATTTCCTGTTAAAATGAAATGAAACAACAAAATAGTTATACAATTTTACTAGTTTATATTTCAATTCATAAAGTATACACACTGCAACTATGCTACCACAATGTCCACGCACCTAATATTGATGGAGTTACAGTATTTCTTTTTTTTGGTATTAAACAATAGAGATAATGTATGCAGTTAAGGAAAAAAGCTTGGACATAGCATGTTCTATTCCGTAGTTACAGAGTACATTAGCTAGCATTAGTACAGTAAACAAGAAAAAGGTAGAAATACAAAATAAACCAAATATCTTTATATACAAACCAGTGCCTCTTATTGTTACCAGCTTATACTCACACTGCACACAAAATTTATCCACTGATGCAATAGATACTTCAGCATAACACAAACCATTATAAATTAAAAAAATTACAAGGTGCAAAACTCCATTCTACAGCTTTCTGGTGAGAACTCGAGACAATCCAATGAAGAAGAAATCCAAGCATGTTTAGCACCTATTAGTGCAACTGCATCGAGTGTGAAAATTGACCTGCACAACCTCTGAACATGTAACCAGGGAAGCCAGTTGGATAGCTATAAATGCTCGCAGCTACACTCACGCAGTGATTTTTGCCTCATGTATATCTCAGTTTATCATTTCTTTGTCCCATTCATACCTATGTGCAAAACTAAATCCTGGAAGCTTTCTCAGAGCTTCACAGAAGGCCTGCTACAGCCGGGTAAAAACAAACAAACAGAACCAAAACAAAAACCCTGACAAAAAACAGACAAAAAGACTCAGTTAAATGTCAGACCATCCACATAATTCCTACTTATTAGCAGTCCTGGTGTTGGGGATTTTAACGCTGTTGATATGTGGATCAAACAACATGACACAGAAGTGAAACGGAAATTTGCCAAGAATTCTGATTATTCTTGTCTAGCACTTAGACAAGTCTCCCAGCCTCAGGTTGTGAATTTGTTTGGCAGCCTATGCCAAAAAAGCCCAGAGTTGCATAGAATTGATTAGTAACAGAAAGAAATGCCAAACACAGAGACATGGATGCTGCATCTACTAAAACAAAGTGGGGTTGCTCGACAGGAATGCTGAAATCATCCCCATTCATAAAGCAAAACATGTCACCTCCTACTCTCCATATCCTACCTCTGGGGACTGCTTTCTGGCACTGATGTAGTTCTTGCTAAAGTTGTCTCTTTTTTGTTTGTTTTTTTCATTTTTTCCTTTTTTTTTTTTTTTTTTTTTTTGCTTTGTTAGTGACACTTTTCCTTTCAAATAAAATATTAAAAAAGGTTATAACTGTAAAAAAACCTATCATATGTAAACTTAACAATTAGGGTTTGGTAAGTTCTCGTACCTAGTCTGTGAAAAGCCTCCAGCCAGACCGCAGAATGGAGTGTTTCTCTGAAGAGCTTCAATCTAGCTACATCACCTGTTAAATATCAGTAGTATGAAGATCCCATGTCTAGTAATAAAACCCTTCTTGTGTTTCCATCCTCTTTATCACTGACCTATTGAAATCCTGACATGCTGTGTTTCTATTTTATTTACATTCTGGTCCTCTCATGTCACAGAATTAAACATCTGGCCAAGGAAGGCAACAAAAGGTGTTGTGTTAAGAAGGTGTGTTTGACAGAACTGCTTTTCAACAAGTCTCTTTTCCTTGGACTCCAGTCACTGTTTTTATAGAGCTTATTGTTCTGTTGAACCATGTTTTCTTTGCAGCTTGTACTTCATTCAATGCCAGACCCAAATGGTGCTCCAAATCCTGCAAACGGAAGAGTAATTTCATTAATTTGTTATATAGTCACAGCACGAGGTTATATGAGTTAAACTTAGAAGGCTCTAGGACATCTACAATGTCTTGGCCGCTTCAGAAGTTAAACGAGTCTTACGTAAATTAAAAGTAACACAACAAGCTGGTGACGAAAAAAAAAAAAAAGCTTTGAAAAGCACACCAAGACTTGTGTCCTTGCCTTCTGTGAAACATTCAGCTTGCTTTAGTACATCCAAACCCTTTAATTCCCTCCCATCTGAGAAGGGGCTATTCCCACAGGAAGTGGACTTTCTACACAATAATTCTTATGTTTGTGTGAACTGACATACCAGTTTTAGGCTAAAAGAACAATATTGTCATATTTTACACAAATACCTCAAATACCTGCAGTGCTTTCCAATCATGTTTTACGAAACACGTCTAACATTTGTCACGTTACTTCTTCATTTAACATTGATTGGGAGATAAAGAAACGCATGATTCAGTACTTTGTCAGAGCTTGGATTTCTTCCAAGAAGTTGCAGCAGCTCAGTCGGTAAGTACTGCACTGCAGCCAGGCAGATGTCTGGAAGTTGTAGTAGCTGGTAAATGCTTCAATACAATTTCAATTATTTTGTCTGCATATACTAAGTTTCAGACCAGTGCTTGGTTAAATAACCCCATGCAGGAAATAGCAAGTTACAATTTCAACCAACAGGATCTGTTACAATCCCTCTACAACACACACACACATATTTTTCTAGGAATGCAGACATACCATATAGACTAAGAAATGATCCTCCAAAGCATTACCTGTATTTTACATTCCGCCTCCACAAGCTGCAACTTGGTCTGGGCCAGCTCAAGCTCCATTTCCCTCAGCTGGTTTTTCAGCGTTTCCTTCTCCTCATCTGTGTCCTCATCTGAACCGTCCTTGGCAGAACTAGCAACCTTCACACGGCCTTCTTTATTGAAGAACTCCCGGCAATGCTCACAGTCATCCACTTTTTGCTAAAGTAAATACCTGATTGTGAACGCTTGCATTGAAGTGCTGGTGATATGATCAAAGCCTTTTCCTGCCTCTGCTCTGGAAGAGCAGCACAAGACGAGAGGGACCACTAATGACTTGCAAACTCAGGAACCCTTGGGGAAGCACAGCCAAGCAGGGGTTCCAGCCACCCCCAGATTTACGGGCTCTGGCAAACACTGCTGTAGTTTTGGTAATACGGTATTGCTACAATAATGGGCTCTGTGCTGCCTACATGTTCCTTTATGGTAAAAGACAGTCAGACAAATTTACTCCAGAAAAAGAGACCCCTCAAAAAAATTAACAGTTATTGCCCAGCATCAAGGTTAGTATGTAATCAATACAGCACGGGAGAGAGCTGACAGTTATTCATCTCTTCTCCAGGATTTCCCCCTTATCATCTTCTTTCCAAAACTGTAAGTCACTAAGGAACTCTCTTTCAGCCACCATTTTAGTAATGAAATAAATTGTATGCTTTCTGTTATGATTTTGCTGAGAGATTTAAACATTCTAGACTGTGGATCTATCTGGTCTCTTACCCGTATTTTCTCAATTTCAGCTTTATTTGCTGTTTGTTGCTTTTCCAGTCGCTCACTCAGCTGGGAACAAATCTGACATGAAAAAATATGTTACCAGACCATTTATAAATGTAAATTTCCTCCCAAATGAATGCTAAAGCACAAATAAATGCTACAGGAATATTAACATGGGTGGTCTGAGGGGCTCCGAGAAAGCCAGGAAAACTGGGATGCTGCATTAAGTTGTTTCATTGCACATATTCTCAGTTTCTACATATTCTTCTACGCCCAAAGAAAAAAGTGCAGTTTGAACATAAGTTATTAGCAGTTTGGCCTTGCTAAAGGAGACAGAAAAGGTTAGGAATAGCGTGGCTCTTTTTGTTTCCTTTGGGATAAAAGAACCAGGCAAGAGAGCCAGCGCAGTAAAAACACCAGTTCATTCCCAGAGACCTGTGTGACACAGACTTCAGAATGTTTTGAAGGTTATGGGCCCACTAAAACGATACATGAATTTGCTCCCTTGTTACCTTATGATCAGGAGCTTGAATTCCAAAGCAAAACCTTTGAAAGGAAAAAGGCATCTTTTTTTGTTTCTTAAGTGCATTTCCCATCTGATCGAAGAAGGGAAGCTGGGAGAGAAATCTTTTTGGGATGAGGTGAACCTTTAATGTACAAGAGCCCATTTGAACAGCGTTAGGCTATAGCTGATGCTGTGGTCACTGATGCCCTACAAATACCTACATCAGGGGCAAACAGAACTGACCACCAAGCATCAGGATCTCAGCAAAAGAAAATACAAAACAATCACAAGTTTCCCATGTAAAATATCTAAAATATCTCCTCAAATGCATGGCACAGATTACACTTATTTCCAGAAATCTCCTAAAATACCTGGGAAAGTCTTGCAATTTGATAGCAAACCACATTATCATTAAGTTGTACTTACCTGTTTGTAGTCACCAATAATGGAGCTGTTCTTTTTGATCTCCGACTCTGCTTTATCTAGTTCCCTACGACACATTTCCTTCAGCTGCAGAAAAAAAAAAAAAGTAAAGGGTTTATGTATTTGTACAGTCTGAGAAATAACCAGGTGGTATGTCCTCCTCCTCCTTAACCTTACTGCTGTCTTCTGCACCAGGGAACAACAGTCTAGCTCAGTTCCATGCAGACAAGGAAAAGCTGGACTTTGGTGGCCATCATTGTTAGAAAAATTGACTAGCTAAGAGAAGGAAGTATTAAAATAAAGTGCTGACAGCTGAAGTCCTCTACTGCCTCTGCGCAGCAATCTCTGGCACAGTCTGTGCCTTCGTGATTTCAAGTTAAAAATTCACTACCCTATGAAACACCTGGCAGGAAAGCAAAGAATTCTGCTTTGCTGACAGCCTTTACACTACAGAAGAGGGACAAACATGACTTCGAATATAAAGCCCTTCCCACACTTGTCACTTTTTTTTTTTTTTTTTTAATTTCTGTACTGCACAGAAATGTGAAAATGACAGAAATGCCCCTAACCTGAGCTGATTCTTCTTCTAGGCGCCTCTTTTCTTCTTCTGCATCAATCAACTTCTGTTTGGTCATTAGCAGTTCCTTATTCAGAGCATCTGCCTTTTCCTCCGCCTGAAACACAAAGAACAGAGTATGACACCGAAGAAGGGCTTTCTTGCTGTGCCGATGCTGCTAGGCAGCCACGGGCACAGGCTCCAGTAGGAAACAGCCAAGATCACAGACTTTTCATCCTTGTTAATAAGGGTCTGTTCATTGCTACTATTAAAGGTTTATTCTAAAAATTATTTCTCTAAAATTAATATCTACAATGATAATCAAAATTCAAGTATACCACTAGACTCTATCACTTCAAAACTCCTCCTTGAATTCAGGGATTAGTTTTAGCAAAACTGGGGTAGGGATTGCTCAAAGAAATCCAGTAACAAGTAAGTTTTTTCATCATCCAGACTGAAAGCTGACCAATACGTTTTGAAGACCACAAAAGGCACAGAACAGCTCACAATGTGCAAGATCGATAAAAGACTATAAGCAGCTTAGAACTAAGTTCAATTTGCAAACATTCAACCTTGCAATGAAAATAGAATTAATGAAAAATGCTTCTAGAACATTTAAAACCCCCCAGAAGTCTATATGACACCTACCAAAGGATGTGATATCATCTTTATCATGCCGCCCAGAAAATACCGCATGAAAAAGCTTAGCTACTTAGCTGCCAAAGCAAACATAAGAGTCAGACCTCTCTTTCCATTCTTCAAAGAAAAGAGATGTCCCACCAGAAACCATACAATCTTTTTTTACTGCAGGTTTTTAAGAATAAAGATGTATCGTTGAAAAATCTTGGGTTCTTTATAAACCACTAAAAACTCTCTCTGCAAAGTTAGGTCACCTTTTCCTGTCTTATACACAGCAACCCAGTACTTCCCAATAGGTGTATGAATTCTACATAAAAATAGATCAATAACTCAACTGATATATAAAATCTTCAGAAAGTGGCTGTACCAATTCCCTTCAAAGGAATAAAATCAAAAAGTGAATTTTAGTCCCTTAAAGTCCTGCTGATCCTTTAAAACAGATGGCAAAGGCAAAGAGAACATCTTTTCATTAGACATGTTTTTTAAGCTGTTTTAAAGTTAAAGAAAACTGGGATGTGGGAGTCCAACAACAGTAGAAAAATGAAGCCTATTTTCTGGTCTAGTGCAAAGGATATTAAGGAAATTCTTATATGTCCAAATGCTTTGCTTTGATCTTTTAGGCTGCAAGATTTCAGACATGCCATGAAAGTATTAGAAGAGGTGTGTTAAACAATGCCCTTTGGTACTTTTCTTTCAGGACATCTGGCTAGTAGAATGAAACTTATCCTTTCAGGATCCAATTAGAAGAATTAATCGGGGTCCTGAAGTAGGATCAAACCTACCTATCTCCTCCTGGGGAATAACCCAAATGCTGCCAACATCATTTACCATCTTTGAAAGCATAACTATTATAAATCCAATCGGGTGTCTCAAAGATTTTGCTTAATTTTGTTCCTCAGCTCTCCATTTAAACAAATCAATGTAAAAGCATAACTGTGTCTCATATGGGCTCAAACAGCCACAAACAACAGTTAGATAACAGCTGGTACAAAAAGCTTCTGCAGTACATTTTTTGCTGGAGTCCAACTGCTGGGCAGTCTGCGCGACCTTCGATGAGCGGCCTTTAATGAACCGAAAAAGCACAAGGTAACAGGAAATGAACATGCCAGTGCATTGTGAAAACCCTGCTTCTAGAACATACATCTGTGATTCACAGATTTTAACACTAAAGAGCAGTAGATGTAATAAACCTGAAAGTCACAAACCGAACCTCATTAAGAGCAACATTCACCCATCAACGTTTACTCTGAATATTTTTCCAACAGCAAGTTTCCAGGAGACCGTGGGAAACCTTAAATTCTCTGTAGCAGGTAAGTCGAACTGTTTTAAAGCCTGTCAACTCCTGCACCGTATGAATTTCAAAAGTGATTTTCCTTTAAGATTCCAGAAATTCATTAATCTTGGTATAGAACAAGAATGGGAAAACACAAGCACTTGAACTGTTCCCCTCACCTCCCCAAGCAGACAGACCAAATGTGTTCTAGCCTACCACTTGCACTACAAATGCCAGTATCTTTCTGTCTCTGCATGTCCTGTAAAAAAAAAAAAGCATATCCTAATAAACCCTCCCAAACATGAGTATGTAAAGAAGGGAATGGCACAGCAAGCTTAAAAAAAAATAATCCTCTAACACAAAGCAAACCCGAAGTTTCCTCCTGAGAACTCTACTGATATGGGAAACAACCCAGGATGATGAGTTCACACGGGCAGATTTCAACAAGCCAAATGGAAACCACAATAACATTTTCAGAGCTGCCTAAGGTACCCGAGAATCTGATTCCACTGAGAGCCAGACAGACTCAGACTTTCACGTTTATTAGGCCCTTGGCAAAAGCCTGTCTGCTGTGAGATCTCATTCATAAGAATACCAGTTGAAGGAAAACAGAATACAGCATCCACGTTATTATCTCTGTGACAATTCAAAGACTTGACTTAGCTCCTGCTAGACTTTCTTTTAATATACATAGAGAATAAAACAACTGCTCGAGTACAGGCTCAGAACCTCTCCTCTCCCTCAAATTACTCTGAAGGTTTTTCAGAGTAATTAGTATTTCAGTCACCATCTTGTTTCCCATGGACCTCTGACACAGCCCTATATCTCAGTCTGCAATAAGGCCATGGAAGAAAGAATCCTTTCCCACTCAACTGAAAACACTCTCTGTATCTCCTCTCCAATAAGAGGAGTAATAAGGAATGAGCCCTAGTACCTCATCTCCACTAGTCAGCATAAAGACATGTCTTACGTTGTCTAAATCTTTTCGCAGAGCAATCTTGCTGGTCACCAGTTCATGTGCAAG
The DNA here is from genome assembly GCA_947846985.1 of Fratercula arctica. Taxonomy (NCBI): domain Eukaryota; kingdom Metazoa; phylum Chordata; class Aves; order Charadriiformes; family Alcidae; genus Fratercula; species Fratercula arctica. Next base: position 2,978,597 of record CANTUZ010000016.1, read on the forward strand.
ATCATCGTTTTCTTGCTCAAGCCTCATGTTTGCTTCTTGTAGGCGCCGGTTCTCACGCTGTGGGAAACAAAAGAAATCAAGAAAAAAAAAAATCTTCGCAGATGTTTGTCTATAAAACACAATGCTTACTGTGCCTACTTTATATCTTAAGTATGCAAAGACAACTCTACCTGCATGAAATTCAATGTGGACAAAACTAGCCAGCCCTATTGTAAATATAAAATATTAGCCTTGAGAAGAAGCCACGTATAAATAACTCTGCTCAGCTATTACTTGTTGAGCTACAGAAGTGTTTTTGAAGACTGCGAAAGTGGGGTGTCATTCTGCCATCAACAGCTTGCCAGGAGGTTCCTACAAGTACTGATTTTCTTGGCTCAAAACAGAATTTGCATGCTGGAAACAGGCGAGAGGAGGATCCTGGGAAAAACACTCTATTTTCTCCCTCCTGTTACAACTCCCAGCACCCAGACAGATATTAAAGAAAGTTTACATAAAACTCTTCAGCTTAAAATATATAAATTTATGTATGGGTGTGTGTTATTGTGTTACATATACCCATACATAATTTTACATATAAAATTTATTCCTATGCTATATTTATTTGCTAAATAAAATATTTATGAAATTGTATACCTACCATAACACACACAATTTGAAATTAGGGAGAGGAGTGAAGTCAAGATTATAATCAGGAAGGCAGAGTTAGAAGCAATTAGGCATTTCCTTTCTGTTCAGGGCTTTTGGTGCAATCAGCATGTTACACAAGGGCTAGAAACAGGCTCTGGTGAACCAGTTGTATAAGCCTAAATATAAATTCATACTATTCCTTTTTTCCATTGTGAAGGTGGGCTCACAACAACCCCATCCTGATTAACATTGCCAATATATACAGATTCACTTCATGCTCATGTAGCTGATTCCCCTGTGGTATCCAAATAGGTCACAAAATGAAAACAGCTCAAAAAAAAAAAAAAAGAGTCAAAGTGGGAACTTCCTGCAGGTACCGTGTGTTAAATCAGACTGCAGTAGTTTAAGCATTACCTCAAATCTTTCTATAGGATCCTCCTGTTGAGCTTGCTGCTCTCTCATGGTATGATACTCCTTTTCATATTTCTTCAGCTTCTTCTGGCTAATCTAAATTAAAGCAGTCCATTAGTTCCTGCCCAGAACATCAATAAAAGAACACAATTCACAAAGGGTTATGGTACAAGCTTTAGGCAACTCCTGCCTTCTACAAAACACGGCTAATATCTTCACTCAATTTTGAGTATCAAACCCTTAGACACGGCCAAAAATTCTATTCCACTCAATATAATAAATAAAGCATCCCTTCCTCTTATCCTTCTGTGGAACTTAGAAAAGCTTTTGCAAGGCATCCACAGGAGCATCCTACCCAAGTTTTCCTTGTGCTGCACAGCTATCTGATGCTCCAAACGCTACGGTGGCTTAGCATAACAGATTGCCTCGAAACCCACAAGATGTGCTGAATTTTTGAACTAGCGAGATACTGAGGTTTCTTCAGCTGCTTTTTCAGCTCTAACATCTATCATCACGCAGAAGTATTTGGTTTACTGTATGTGAGTCTGCAAATGCTGAAAGGGCAAGTGTGGGCTTAGCTGACATTTCTGCGAGTGTCACTCAAGCTCAGGAGAAGACAGCCCAGTCCCAGAGCTGCTGAGATGTCTCAGCAAGCAGCAACGACCCAGAGCACGTATGCTCTGTCCCCTGCTGTTCCAGGCTTCAGAAGGCTGGAATTCTGTGGCTCTGGGACACCCAACTCTAGGAAAATGACTTTCTCAGGGTGCCAGTTTCCCCTTCTGTGAGAAGAGAGAGAAAGGCAGTGTTGAATTCAATGGCCTGTGCACAGTGCTCAGTCCTACAGGGCCAGAGACACAGAAGAACCTGTAACGGATCCCCAACAGCATCTTTGCTGGGGTCACCTCTCAGCTGGGCCGTATGCTACAAGGGTTTAGCAACACAGACCGCACCAGGACCACTGTGAGCATTTCACATGCAAGTTAGTATGCATCTAAGTGAAATCTCTGGTATTAAAAGTTGCTGCTGAACGATCATTATTATTATTATTTCAGTAAACCAAATAAATTAAAAACCTATGGCTATATTTTCCTCTTTAAAAAAGTCTTGTCTGAGAAACACAGTAAACAAATTTTACATGCATAAATGACAGGCAGAATGGAAAACCCGTTTAGTTTCTCTTATCTTTGGTTTTATCGTTAACAACCTTACTTGAAATGAACTGTAGAAAACTGGTAGTTAGGCTCCCTCTAGTGAGGGCTGCACAGAAACATTTCCCTGTACTTCAGTTGACATTTTTTTGGAGATGCCAGCCCATTTATCTGGAGTCAGTCCAGCCACATCACAACTGAAGTTATTCTTACTAAGCACTCCAGACAAACACGCAGAGTATTAACCCTTTGCTGACAATGAAGCCAGTAACTTCAGCAGATTATTTAACTGCTCTGTCCCTGTGGAAACGCTGCCCAGATTATTGGGTTTCATACCCCAAAATCTCAAGCTATGTAAAGGTTAGACCTTGAAAAACGAGGCGTACAGCCATGTGAGAGAGAAAAGAAGGCACGCCATTGTATTTTCATCTTCTACTTTTCTGAGTACACTTAACCAGTTCTGCTTCTAGTAACCAATAATGAGGTGATCCTGAGAAGATTTGCTATTGTCACCGATTCTGGAAAATGGAGTCCAGAGGGAATTATGCCCTGGGAAAGTCACCAAGGCCTTTGGGTTTGCATGTGACAGCTGAAATGAACACTGAAGTCTCACCACAGTTTTGCAGGGGCACAGGAGGCAGCAGTAATTCTGTTAACATTTGCCGGCAACACTGAGGAGTGACTTTAAGAACCTAGTGTTGTCTCAAGCTGATCATTTACTGACCTCCTTTCCAGCAGAATGCTGTTGTAATCACAATGCCTTAGCCAGGCTACTTCTCCCTTCCTATAAATGATTTATTTTGACATCAGGCCCTTTCCTGCTCAAAACCACTTCCAGAGCCAGAGATTTCTACTGACAGCAAAGGACTTATATTTTAGGTCAAAGAAAGCAATTATGTGCAGCACTCCCATCAGGGGAAACACACATGGATGCGACAGAGAAGCGTTCAGCCGCTGTGCAGAGCCCAGCAGCGCAGTCCCTGCTTCCTCCCCTACTTCGACTCAAAACCACAGAGCACTGAAGGAAGCAGTGGACAACCCTCCCGTGTACTGCTCAGAGAAGAGCGTTTGCTTTAACTACTTCACACCACACTGGGAATGCGGGGAATTTTGGCAGAGTGGGAAGAGGAACAAGTTGTTATTTGAAAACATGAAAGGCAAATGCACTCATTACACATGATCTTAACCAGATGCATGTGCAACCTCTCATCTGTGGCTAATGGTAAATGATTGGAGAGCTAAGATAGCCTACTTTATTCTTGATTATTCTGTCATTTCTACATGAGTTTCATATAAGATATGCTTGAACTCTATGCAGAATACTGCTATCTGTACTGCTACTACAGCAGGAGTACAAGATGCCTTGAATGTTAACGTACCAGGGAAGTTGTGTACGGATGCAATGATGCTCCAAAGAATTCCTCTATTAATTTTTTAAGGAAAAAGGATACTTTAAATCATACCAGTGTATTTGACTAAAAATTAATCTACATGAAACTATAAAGAAAGAATCACAGCTTCCTTAAAATACACTAAATAAATTAGCAAAGTTCCATTTTAGAACTCAATCGTTACATCTATGAAGAGGAATCAGTAACTTCCTAACTGTAACCTTTTTTGCAAATTTCACTTTAAGGGCTTATTCCAAAGTGCCTATATAAAGCTTTAGTTACAATATTTACTGATTAGAAAAGCAATTAACTTTCAGCTGTGGGGTAATGCGATATTTGCTATATATAACTAAAGTCTTAATGTCAAAGGCTAGAACTTCTATTTCATATAGTTATATTTAAAAAATAGGGCTTAGTGGGCAATTGACATCTAAAAAAACCCCACAATCAAGCAAAAAAAACCCTCCACTCTTAACCTCAGTAGTTCAAGCATACAGGACAGCTCACAGAGCTCTCTGAATAAATTCTATTAAGAAAACAGGAATTAATGAGATTAATTCATTTATGGAAGTGCATCTCTCCAGTCTACAGTACACACCGACCTGTAGTTCCTATCTTTCTATTCTGTTCAAAAGAAGGCTCCTGTAAGGACCAGAGATGACATTTTACTGCTATACACGGTTTCTGTTATACAAGTCAGTATTTCCTAAACATTGACTGTATGAACAGTTAATCAACGATTTGTGGGTGAAGTCAGACAGCTGTTATGACCACATTAAGAGCCAGCCTAGATTAGCTTGCTAGCCTCAACCACCCTCGCAGAAAGCAGTAGGTGCTTACAAAAGATTCACATTCAGAAAGATGGGCACACCAAACACCGTGTGGTACGTCAGAGCTCTGCCTCCAACCAGAGCGTCGTAGCACTTGTTTCCAGTACCCATAGGAAAAGACAAGAAGGAAGCCCATACTATAAACCTCCCACATGGGCTGCTCATGAAAAACAATGCTTTTTTTCATCATTAAAACACTTCAGCTAACTGTGGCAGCACTAGAAAACATACAACTCAGCTAGCACTTTGTTTAATTCCATATAAAGAAGACCCTCTTTAGACTACAACGATCATAACAGATTAACCTGTTATCGTCAGCTACCCAGAGTACAAGTGAAATAGTCTTGAATGGGAAATTAACTTAAAACGCTTTTTAAAAAAGCGGCATACATCCCCCACCATAAAACAATGACAAATCAAAACCTCACACAGGGAATATATAAACCTCAAGGTCATTTCCCTAGCTTGACTTGTAAGAAATTTTAAATGCCAAATCATATTCCTTCATCTCCCTAGAAGATCTGTAAATCTATCAATGCATTTTTAATGAGCTCCCTATTGCAGTACATAAACATCACATGCACCCGCAATTAAAAATAGCCATATTCTGTCGGAAAGATGACATTCTGCTTCTGCATTATTTACTCTATTTTAAATGAAACCTCCCCACTACCTCTTGATGAAAGACACTACCCTGTTTGCAGCTACTACCAGAGAAAGATTTCATCAAAGAACTACAGAGATGTCTGCAATTATTTTATATTAGTGCCATTAGTCATTTAAGTTGGGTTTTGTTTTCTTCAGGTTTTTTTTTTTTTTTCTTTTAAGTAGTCTGATTTTCAGTAGCACTGAATATTGCTTTCTGAAAGTCACTCTGGCTTTGAGTTCTGCAGGTGGGCCCACATCACTGAGAATCTTGGGGCTTTACTGGGCTTCGCTGTGAAGCATCTGCAATGTATTTGCATTTGGACAGGTAAGCTGCAAAGTTACATATGGAGATGGAAACTGTATGCATAAAGAAATGGTTGCAGTTGCTATCACCACATCTTTACCTTCATATTACATGCTAATTCCATCAGCTTTTTTGCATTTTCTTCTGAGCGATATCTCTTGGGGAGCTGTACACGGAAGAATTTTAATGCCCCTTCAAAGTCAGTCAGTAACAAATCATCCTTGGTAGTCTAGAGACAGGGAAAGCAAAAAACAGTTAACTGCAAAGCAGATCCTGCAAGATTACTGAATTCCCAGAGACAATAACACAACACCAGTTTTGTAAAGCTCCAACAACATGACTACTTCTTAACCTTCTCCAAATAACTGTGTGTTTCTATTTCTGCAACCTACTATTTCCCCCCCACCCAAAAGCACTGTGCTGTACAGCGCATGCCAGACAACAGCACGTGTAATAGAGGAAGCTGTTAGCTTTTTTTTTTTAAAAAAAAAAGCTTAATATTTTTCTACCAGGCACCTTAATTTTTTATATTGTGCATGATGATGCATAAAACAGAATGTAATGTTTGATACTCACTTTTAATAATCCCAGTGCAACATTAAAGATAACACTTATTCCCTGGAGAGAAAAACAATGACAAAATAAATTAATTCCTCAGTATTTACAAGCCAGGATATTAATTTATTTGGTGGGTTTTGTTGTTTGTCTACTTTCTGTGAAAAGGAGAAGCAGGATACAGAAGTAACAGGTGCTATATTAAATCAAAGGCCCAGAGAATGACTTTGCAAACAATTAGGAAAGTCTATTTACTGGAGAGCCGTTATAGATAGCAAAACAACGTTTCAACACAGGTTCTACTATCTTCTTAGTAGCTTGAAGCGCTGAAATGATGAAGGCACTGTTCTGTACTTTATTTTATTTTTTAATGACTAGGTGGGCGGCTCACGATCATTTATCATACAGCAACTTCTGAAAACCCTGGATTCAAATGCAGCAATATATACATCAATATATTAAGTTCTGGTACTAAAAAATTGCAATAATTCATGTAATGAAAAAGAAAGTGACTCACTTTAGGACAGAGTCCCATGTCGTCGTCATCTATTTTGACACTACTTGTTAGAAGTCTTTTATTTATATTGTCCAGTTAAATACAAACAGTCCCTATAGTCAGTAGTAGCACACACCTTCTTAAGGGGTACCTTTGATAAGACACATTGCTCATCTTATTTCAAGATTCTGTCTTTCACACTAAATTATTCTTTGACTATTACTTTAAAACAATAAAACCCCCTTAAAACTTCACTATGAACACATTTACTATTTATGAATTAAACATGTGTTTCTAAACAAATAGAACTGATTTTCTCCATCCCATCTGTTGCTTTCTATTACATTGGCATGTGGACAAAGCAAGCAGCAGACAGACACAGAGAAAGGGTAAAAACATTGACCAGCAGATTAATGAACGCTGAAAGCCTTCAGTAAAGGACATGCAGACAAACTGCCACTTCACAGGAGCAACTGCAGATCCAACGTAGAATGGATGCATCATGTTAAACAGTGAGTAAAAAACCAAATCATTAAATAACTCAAGGATGCTTCAGTATGAAATGCGATTTGTTGACTTATGTTAATAAACTCTGACTCAAATTACACTACTTACTAACATACTACCAAATATACTGTTCTAAACGTGATTACGTACAAAATCTCAATATAAAGAATTTTGCTCTCTAAATATATGCTGTGAAGTATAAAGAGGCTTGAAGTTTCAAGGAGAAAGAGCTCCAAGCTTATTAGGTTACCAGCATGAGAGTTAGCTGAGCAATTTTATATGCAATGGCCTCCGTGCAATAATACTCTAGGAAAAAAAAAAATTATCATTGTGTATAATACAATTTAATAACAGAGGAATCCACATATTTGTAAATTAACTCTTACCCCATATGAGCACTATACAGAATCTCACATACATTTAGCAGTGTTAAAAGAAATGGGAGATTCTAATATTTTATAGATATCGACTCCTAATTTATACCTTTAAAATCACGCTAACTCTTTTTCATTGCAGAAACATAACACTTCTACATAAAAATAATTATCACCTGCCTAGCTCTGAAAGAACAGACAGAAACAAGGACATGAATCAAGATAGTGAGAAACTGTCAAAAGCTGCCAGCAGTACAAGTCTCCAGTTATAACACATACCTCACATAAGAGTAAGTCAATAATATGGAAGACCATGTAGAGAGGGAATTTTGCAGTGAACAGGGTAAGGAACCACTGGGAAGCATACATGTGCGCTTCAAGGCTGATGTCCAGAAAGTGGTTATACAGATCAGGAATGTATTCCTAATAATAAAAAAACCCACATAAATACTGAAAGTTAATTTCTACTGTTTTGGAACCGTAGCTGAAATCCCAAAGTAAGAGAAGTAATTAGGATAGAGTGGCAATCAGCACAGCAAGGCAGGTTTCTGTATCCACCCATGGCGGACGAGACAGCTGCCCGACATGCTGAAGAACCTTCTAAGGATGCTGAAGGCTTGCCCTGGTGTGGATGCTCAGAAGGACACTGTGTCTCATGCACAGCAAGTGCAATCTCCAAGCTCTCACCTTTGCAGCAAACCCAGCCCGTGGATGTGCTGGCACTGCGGAGCCCCTCTGCGGTGTGCCTGCAGTGAGCTCAGAAGTCACCGCCACGCCAGGCCATACGAGGGCCACTCCGCGTGGTCAGACACATCTGCCTCCAAACTTATTGCACGCTGCCAGCGGCATCTAACTGGTCTCCAGTCAACAGTCTCTATTCTTTAAAAACCTCCCATACGGATAGTCCTCACACTTCATCCTTACTAAGAGGTCACAAACACTATTCAGGTACAAGATAAATTGCTAGTTTTGAATCGCAGGCTCTGATCCGTTCACTTCACGCAAGTTGAACACCCACCTGCATGAGGCGCTCCAGCTGATAGAACTTGCAGTGCAAATCTTCAAAGTTTTGTTTGAAAAGTTCCCTGAGTCCATAATCAAACATGATTTTGACCAGAACACTGAAAGCTTGCTCCTCGGGCATCTGTGAGAGAGGAAAGGGTACTTATCACTGAGCATTTAAAACTTTCATATCAGTTCCACTTGCCTTTACCTCCCTTCTCCTCCCTCTTAGAGAAAGGCTAAATTGTCACGACTTTTGAATCTGTCTCTATCCAGTTTAAAAGTAAACAAGAATATTAACACACAAAATGAGGTCTAGTGTTGTGAACAGCATTTCATTCTTGTTTTGTGGAATAAACGACCTCTCACTCACTCGACTAAAAATACATCTTTCAAACATCAAGACCAAAGCACTTTCTGGGTGTCTTTGTTCCAAATCCCGTCAGAGTCAGAATCTTACAGATTTTGAACAGCCTAACGCTTTGTTACCTACGTAACTGAGACAGAAGCAGTATTACTAGAGGATGTTAAACAGGATCTTTCCTTTATCCTTCATGTTATATTTGCCTTTTTAAATGACAGTATAACATTTGATGTTTATTTATTAGATGGCACGAGTAAGAGAGACCAGCTAACAAAAGTTCCACATATCACAACTCTGCATTGGTTTGGGAAAATTCAATATCCCTTTCCTGCCAAAAACTGAAGAAACTCAACAAAGCTCATCAGTGTTTAGACATTTTCCCCTGACATCAAAATTCAGTTTTCCTATTTCCATAGTAAAGTCTGACTTCAGGTCAATCACTTGTTCCTGTAACAGACAGAACATCCATCTCAAGTATTCTATTGTTAAAACTGAAAACTTTGCTGAGACATTCCACATTGGTAGTGAAGGACTCATAGGAACTTAATTTCCTTTTCTGCAACATTTCTTTTTAATATTTCCTTTCCCTAGCAGCCACACTCCAAAGACTGACTTCAAAGAGAATCAAATAAAAGAAATCTATTTGAAATTTAGCCTTTTTAAATGCATACATTATTCCCAGAAGCAACAGCTATTGTTAAAGAAAGCACTCTAGAATAATGCATGGTTCATTCTTGACAGTCTCTCTAATGCAATGGATATTAAAAATTGGGCATATGACAATGAAAAAGCTAAAAGAAAGCACATATGTTTCAGTAGAAGCATCCAGTTCTCCTATCAGAAAGCATCACCGTTCTTGATCTGATTCACTGTAGTAATAAAGAATTAATTGCTTATCAAGTAAATATTTCAGATTACAGTTACAAAAAATTAAAAGGTTGTTATCGTTAATTATTTAGCTTTTGTTTCAAAAGAACAGAGTTTACAATCTCTTCTATATCCTCCACTGACTTTACAACATTATGGAAAATCCTCCACTGAAGACCAGGCTTCCTCTTCCCTGAAAACCGCAGAGAAGGCTTTATACTTGGTTCTCTCTGGTAGCAGCAATCACTAAAAAGCAGCTGGGGACAAGAAATCTCAAAACACTACTGGGCTTAGGAACTCTGTTCAATTTCAACTACCCATGCTTGCAATAGAAACACTGATAAAAAGCAGACGTTACTTTAAAAAAGAACGGGCTATAAATAATTTGTACAGATTTCTAATCCTCTCGTATTTCCCAAGCATGAGCAAATCTAAAACTTTTGCTTCTGATATGCAGTAACCATAAATCTCTCTAGCTTCTGAACACACAAGCAATTAAAGGATATTACTCTGAGATCACTTCAACAAACAACTAAGTTTAAAAAAGCATAATTCAGTATCTTCTTTAAAAAATTAAATAAGGTTGTATCCTTCACTAACCCCTCAAACCAAGAAGCACAAAGGCCTACAATACAATAGCCCACGTAGGCAGCACATTGTTCAAAGCACTGAGACCTAATAAACTGACATCTCGTCAATGTCAGAAATACACTTTGGTGTAGACAAGAGATACAGTAATTCCCATCCATATTTCTGACTGACTCCAATATAAAACATCTTCTAAAAAGCTTAAATCTGACCTTGAAACCCTATAACAGAAACATTTACAGTGTTGTCTTATACACAAATTCCATGCCTACTGGTGCTCATGAGCACAACCCTGCAGAGTTTCAAATGGAAGAAACACAGTGAAATGAATGCTGACTGTAGACAAGAGTCCTTATGAATACCCCAGTAAGTTTTAAACAATGTACTCTTCTGTCTAAAATCACATTATTATTGACGGACATATTAGCCGATATGTGGCCAGCAGCTCTACTAGTTCAGGAGTTACCAACGTTTGTTCTAGGCAAGGGGAGCAATACTTCATCTTAAAGCAAACAGGGGAAAAAGCCCCACCACTTACATGTAGAAGCAGCACAGCAGCAAGAAATGATTGGCCTTGACAGTAGCCAATCTCTTCATCATAGACGGAGTAGGCCTAGGAAAAGAATCAAGACTTTACAGCGCATCTGCCTCGAGCTACAAAGATAAGGAAAACAAAGCATTGCATTGAACATCACTCCATAAAGAAGGAGTAACCTGTATGAAAATCAAAATGTGATACGTAGTGGCAGTGGCTGGTTACAGCGATTCACCAAGACCACTGCAGCCTATTAAACGACTTGGATAAGTGCTTTTACCTCTAAATAGGTGCTTCAGGGACATCCGGAAGAGGGAGAAACACAAGGAACACAAAAGAGAGTGCTGGAAGCTTAAAACATTCCAGTTGAGATAACTGAATACAACAAGCAGCTGCCCATTTTTGCTAATTTCTTCCTTCTAATAAGCAACTTCAGTGCATGCCTATGGCTTTATAACATTTATGGGAGGTACATAGTTATCTCCAGTTTTAAAGACACCTATGTATGACACCAACAGCTTGTGACATATGTTACACATAAAGGACACACCCAACATGAGAACATATCTTTTTCAAGGGGCAGCATCAGCATGATTTCCTGCATGTGTCCCTAACTTTGCCAGCACAACTTTGACAACATTGACACCTAGGGAGCATGCCGCAGCCAAAGATGATCTGCTCTTGATCAGTATGGAATCAGCCCTCGTCTCCATCATGGCATGCAATTTGTCCAGCTTGATCCAGACTAACGTGCCTGGAACCACATGAAGTCTCTGTACCAAAAATCTTAGCGTTGAGGAATCCAGAAGGGCTTACCTTTAGGTCTCCAATCTGAATGGCACTAGAACCACCTAAACATCTACAATGAAGAACTGGACAGAGTCTAGTGCCAGAGTCTGTCTCTATGACATGGTTAAGGATAACACATACTTACTCTTCTCAGGTAACAGTTACATCTGTTAATGATGTTATATACAAGTTACCAAAACAAGTCAAGAAGAATTTAAAGAATACCTTGCATATTTTGTACAAGGAGTCCTGACCATCTCCCCCGGTATCTTTAAAATAATCATGAGCAGGGAACGTTCGATTGATGTCTCGGGTGATAGCACTGTCTTGTGGAGACTCCTATTAGAAAAAAAAAAAAGTAAATTAAAACACATCAAAAGAATATAAATTACAACATGCTAGGACTGAGAGTTAGGAGATTGGCATCGTGTTCTGTGCACTGTTCTAAATTTAACACAACACAGTCTACTCAACCAGAACAGGCTGCCTGCAGGCTGGCAGCTCCAGATCACAATCTTGATAGATTTGGTTACCTAAGCACATCTGGGAACAGTCAGCGTGTAGCAGAAAAACCACACACATACAAGTGTTCCAGGACATTGCAATGCAGACAGCAGCTTTCCCTTGGAGACTTCTGAACGCGAATACTGCCCCGTCACATTTATTTTATCTCAAAACTGCGGAGAGGAACAGTCAATTGTAAGCAGCTGCTGTCAAAATGCTGTCCCCGAGTTTCAGCCAGAGAAATCTCTCTCCATCCCCTCCACAGGATTAGACAACAGAAAAGTAGAAAACTGAGTACGAGCGCAAGAAAGACAGCATCATATAGCAAAACATAATATAATGCAGGGACCGTTGCCTGTCTGAGCTGGGCATTTCAGCATGAGGAAGATGGAACTTTGTTTTCCACACTGCTGTGATGCAATCAGTTTTAGATGCCTCAGACACTTGGAAAGTTGAACAATAGTGAATAGCAAACAATTAAAAAAAACAGTAAACGTGAACAATGGACTGAAAAGACCAATTGGAAGAAACACCAAAGTAGTCTGCATCAAGGGCGAGTCCTAAACAAAAGGCAGTGAAAATTCCTGGTAGAGATGCAAGGTCTTTGACCAGGCACAACAATTAAATACAGTGAACAGTAAAAGGGAAATTTAGGGCCTTTTCCTCCCGGCTTTTCTCTGATAATTGAAACACCAAACAATCTCCATGAAATCAGTTGGCAAGACTGGCCTCAAATAGCCCACCCTATCAGGAATTGTCAGTATTGCTGGGGATGGCTTAGAAGGAATCCTAGTCCTACCTTGGAGAAATACCTGGAAAAAAGGTTTCCAGAACATGGAAGGAAGAGGTTTGTGTCAGGCACATCATCAGAAACCATAAGCATTTGTGAACAATGTCCAGCTTAACCTAATTTGCCCTCTACAACAAATTCACGTTCTGAATGGGAAAATAAGAAGGTGCCATTCCCACACTGAGGTCTTCTCGGGTCTCTGCCAATATTAGATGTGCGACCGAGGGAGATGTTCTGATCCATCTCATTCGCTTCAGTCTGAAACTATTTCTATTGTAGTCATTTAAGCCAGAGCTCAGAGCACTGCAAAGAAAAGTATCCTTTGAAAACAGAAAAAACTGCCTTCCCCCATTAGCAAATGAACTAATTTGCTTATTTAGGAAGCCAATGGAAATAGTTCATACACATCACACGTCCTCCTTTAATACAGAAAACAACAAGAAGAAATATGTATTTTAAAAACACACACCAGTGACACAAATGAAAAAAATTACTAACTGGGCACACAGAAAATGGCTGTCAAACAATTTGACACAGTTCCCAAAACCTTTACTTTTCAAGGAGCATTTATGCAAATTGGAAGATTAAGCAGCTTCTTCCACATGGATGGCAAAGGGCTGCTGAAAGAGCTGTGAAGTCTCCATCACCGCAGGTGTCAAGACTCAACTCACCAGGGCTGGGAGCAGCCTCATCTGCTAAGACCTGCTTTGAGCTGGACGAGATGACCTCCAGAAGTCCCTCCCAACCTAAGTTATTCTATGATGAGCATACAACAGAAATCACCTATGCAAGCTGTCTTTAAAACAATTTACCCAGCATACGATAGGCAATTTCAGTGTGTCCTTTGAATCTGGAATTGTGCTCTCCATATTGAATTAAAAAATCTGAATTGACCTCTACAATTTCAGAACAATTTCTACCATTTTATGCCGTATTTTGTGATTTCCAATTCATCACATTTCAGATTTTGTATGGATGTGTTTCACCATAATGTCGTGCACTTTTTGAGGCAGTCATGACCCAGCTGTTATCTACCTGATTACTATGACCATTGCTATTACCCAAATAGCTGAAATAAAACAGAAACAAAAGCCCTCGGTTTGTCTGCAGGTATTTCTTTTTGCCTACAATTGGTCCCTCTTTTTACTACTCAAAAGATGACTTTCCTGGGCAGTTAATGAGAGCAAGAGCTCCTTGGTAGCGGGAATCATCTGAAAAGATGCCACAATTATCATTAATCAATGACTGCTGGTGAAAGCGTCAAATGGTCCCTTGTTCGGTGCTTCCCTGGCAGTGCCTGAACACAAATAAAAAGGCCATTCTTCTTCAGAAGTGAGATTACCATGTAGCAGTGCAAGTTAACACTGCAAATGTACAAGATGCTGTGAGGAAGCAAACCAGAAGATATGTTTTAATTTTAAAAAAGTTTTACTACATCCAAATAACCCATGTTTCTGTTAGACAAACGGAAAAAAGCAGTAAAATAGATAGTAAAAAAAAGTACATGATCAGTGTGAAGATCATTAAATACAGCTTTTAGTTGATCTTTTTCTCCACAAAATGATTTTGCAAACAAGAATAAATTTACCACACTGTGGTTGATTTTCTCTTCTGACTTTAATCCAACGTTAATACTCTTCTCTGTGGCTTAATACAGACATTTCATTAGGAAAGCATTACTCTGTTGTTAGAATCAAGTTATTGGATTGTTTTAGAAAATATATCAAAAGTAGTGCTCAGCATTTCAATTTGATCACAATTAACATGCCAAAGAGGTCTGTCTCATTGTAAGGAAATCAGAAGCAAAATCCAATGCTAAATAAATTTCATATAACTGTAAGCCATTTAAGTCAACAGAGACAAGTACGATACTGGCTGGCTGTTACCTTCAGCTGGTTTTGCAAGTAGGGAAAGACAATGCTCAGACAATTCTGAAAACTTTAAAGCATGTGAATACAGTCTTAGTGATAACTTTCAGTTTCTTACAAGTTTGCAAGACTGAACTACAGTCAAGTACTGTGCTTTGCAAGAGCACAGTGACTTGCTCTTGGCAATTGCTAATGGCAATTTGTGCCACCAAACAAGTCGATTTCCTGAGTGTTACCTGTGCTCTGCTGCAATGGCAAAATAATCTTAAACACACTTGCCTTTTAATCCACTTATTTAATAGCAGAGACCAAAGCATCTGGTTGGAAACTCTTAGGACAGTCTTCTCAAACAAATAACTCATTATAGCTCAAGAGAACTAATTAGTGGTCTCTGGCTTTGCGTGACTTGTTCAGCGCTTGACTCCTATGTTTCAGTACAATTCTTCAAGTAATCTGTAATGCTAGTTCCTGCAGCTGAAACACAGCTTGGGGAGAGAAAAATTAACGGAAATGATAAGGTTTAGAAAATGTTTTTCAAACCATGGCTTTGAAATCTCCCCATTAGTACAAACTGCTGCAATCCAAGCATTGTGTAACCTTTTCTTTACTCCTATTTTTATACCTTGCTGTGAGAATTGGCTCAATGGGCAATTTCTCATGCTTTCAGGGGACTGGGAACTGAAGGAAACCCTTCTGAACCCACACCCTTCACAAACTGGGATTGAAAAATAGAAAGCTAAGAATGACAGGAAGAAAAAGAAAGTAATAAAGAAAACAGAATGGAAAACAGCCATGAGAACTGAGGCAAGTGTAGTGAAGATTAAAATTCTCACAACAGTTCACTGCTCCAGAGGAAAGCAGGAAAATGTAGATGCTCAGAGTAAGAACGTACCCTTCCTCCCTCTTTTATGCACTTCAAAATATTACAGGAGTTATACTGAAACCTTGCTCTCCAGTTGATTTAAAAAGAAACTATATGAGTAATTACGGAAACCAGGATGCAGTCCAGCAGATAAAAGCTCATCTATTTTATCAGCCTGTCTATAAAAGCATATTGGTTCCCACCTGCTAAAATGGACACACTTAAAAGACATTTTCCTTGTGTTTTCGTGATCTTTGGGGACCATACCAGGATCTGCAAACCATATCATGCAGTTACAACCTCGGTCAACATCTTCAGATGGACTGTGTTACTTTAGAAGCTTTTTCCACAGCTTAAGCCACAATTAAAAGACACAGAAGAGATGGGGTTCCTGGTACCTCTTCATGGGGCTCATCTACTTGCAGTTTTCAGCAGCTCAGGTTTATTCCTCCTAATCCCCTACGTAAAGCCAAGAGGATGAAGAAACAGCTGCAAAGACAAGGGACAAAGGGGAGGGACAAGATCTGTGATGAAAAAAGACTGAAATAAGAAATTTCCAGAGAAGCAGAGGAAGTTGCCTGCTGGAAATGGTTTGCCACCCAATGATTGATTCCAGTTGCACCAGGCTACTGGAGAAGTCTGAGGGGGGCATAAAACATAAAGCCTTTACCCAGACACAGGCTGACTTCAAAAACAGCATAAAAATGGAAAAATGATGAGGTCCAAACTTTAGATTCCTCTCTGCCCCGCCCCCCAAAATGCTCCAAACTATGAAATTTTGCTCACTGGGGTGAGGTACCCAACACACCTACCGCTAAACCCAAACTCTGCTTCATTCTCACTCTTGCCAATACGGCATCGATCTGCACATTGCAATTATTTCTTAGGAAGGTCCCACTGACTTTGCAAGGATTTTGTCACACGGTCAGAGATGACTGTGAGAAGGGTCCAGAGACTCAATCCATCAGTGGAATTTTACCTGCTTTGCCCAGCATCAGATCAGCGCGTGGCGTGTTGCTGCCGGGCAGCTCTGTGACGTGGACAAGCCAGTCAAGAGAGCAACAAGCCAGCTGACGGCTTTCAGCAGTCGCAGCAAGCGTAAAAAGACAAAACTCTCTGAAATCTTCAGCAATATTACACGATGGGGATAATTTTTTGGGGGCAGATCTGTATATTTTAAGTACATCCTAAAATATTAAAATAGCTATTTTCAATGTTAGTAGGATACCGTATCACCAGGTTGATTTTGCAGATGGATGGCATTCCCAAGATTACTTTTAATAAGCAATACTTATACTCACTTTTACACGGAATGCATTTCCTGCATTTGCCTTTGACCCAACCACTGTGAGAAAGTAACAGGTGTAATGCTTCTTACCAAGACCTTAAGGAAATACCACAAAACCCACTCTCAAAGCAATGTACTTGTGAGCTTCTCACAAGAAACGCTGCCCGCAGGATGTGTTACCTGGAGTTAGCACTTACCAAGAACATTCACAAATAAATAGTATTTGCGGAAAAAAAGCTGAATAATTCAGACAAATTCGGAAGGGTTAGACAGCTGCAATTTGATACAATAGTGCATTGATACAGCATACTTTCAGTCCAAATATGGCAATATAGTGCAATTCTAAAAATAAAAGTGAATCCCTTGTGATATCCAGCCCTTTTGCTTTGTTTGTTTCCTTTTAGGGCTCAAGTTTCCCACAGGAAAATTAGAGAGAGGAGTTTGCCTACAGTGCCCTACATCATGTATGGATAAAGCATAAACACAAAACGCATGCTGGAAGGTTTTCCTGCTCTTGGCGATTACGTACAAGCCAGACTATTTAGAGCAACCAAGATAAGAGGAAAAAACCCCACCCGCTTCCAAATGAACACACCTTTATCAGCACAGTTACATAAAAGTCATCCGAGACAAGACGTGAAAACATGTGACGTATCATTTATTTCTTAAATGTATTTATGATCCATTCAGACCTTTCAAATAAAGTGTACAAGTGCATTTCAGAATAAAAAACTACACTCTTCACACGGCTCTGTAGAACACTACATTTCATCAAGAAACTTGAAGCAAAAACTTCCTATTAAACCACCCATGCATCCTTTGGCTACAATAATATCACTGATCAACAAGTACTGCTATTCAATTCTGAGTTTCCCTTTAAAGAGAAGGAGCATCCTAAAATATGCAACCCCTTCCAGAGACCTCTCTTTAAAGAGAGAATATTAAATAAATTAGCTAGGCTTTTAGGCAAAACAGTAAGGCTACTTAGTACTGTCGATGCATGATCCATATATTTGGAGAACAGGCAATCCTAGGCTATGTGAAATGCGTCAACAGCCCTTGAAATTTTAGTAGTATCAAGATTACATCAATCCAGAACAAATGGCAGACAAAAATGTAACCAGTGGGACAATCACTGAAAAATGTGCAGTTTCTCTTAGGATGGGAAGTGCTGATAACAGATTCAGAAAAGTGTTTATAAAATTCGCTAAGAACCACATTGACATTCTTAAAATTACATATTTTACAAAGCCCTAAACTGTGTGACTGTGCAATTACTGCTGTGACAATTGCTTGTTTTAAATACATATATACACATACACAAATATATATGTAAAATACATACATATATGTATTTTAAAACAACTACTTTAACAAGGCAGTAATTGTACAGTCACACAGTACACATATATATATATATGTATGTACATCTACAGCAAAAAGGAAACAAGCCAAGAGATGTACGACACAGCTGGAGTACAGATCATCTCAAAGGGAATAATACATTTCTTTGAGTTTTAATAACTCATAGCAAAATTACCTCTTGGAAATAATTATGCAAAGATTTAGAATCAGATATTTACATGCTTCCGATTTATCTAGTTCCATTTAATATTTAAAAATATGCAAGTATTATTTTAAATCAGTAACATTTGTCATTTTTGGCTCAACTGTAGTTTCTCTTATTATTGGTGTTAGTTGAAAAATCAGCTACAGAAATGTCTCTTAAAATGACAGGGTGGAAGTACCTCTCCCCCCTGTATTTTAACAACAATTCTGAGTTGGCACAAAATAGGTAATTCTGGAGCCACAACAACAACTCTCCCTCAGCTGCCTGGCATATCGAACCCCCACCTTCAGCATCCCCCCCCTCGCAGAGCGGAGGAGCACCGTGGAGCCAGACTGACGCCCTGGTCCCCCTCGCTGTGTCAGAACCAAACCTAGCATTACACAGCCTTAAGGGTGGGATCGGCTGTAATTCACCTGTTTGTTTTGCTAATCTGCTTCGGTGGATTATTTTCCCCATAGTTCTTCACAGCAGGGGGTTTCACACTCACACCTCTTTCTCATCTCTTAATACGAAACAATTTCCAGCATTAAATGGTGCCCAAAGTTCTTACAAACACACACATCCACGTTCTTACCTCTGATTTTGTCTATTCTTGGCCTTTACATTGACACGGGAAAAAACTACCAGTTGTGACACTACTCGTGTAAGGAGCTGGACTGTCTCCCACACAAAACTCCTTGTAGCAACCCTCTGACAAATGTCAAATCTCCACAGAACACACTGAAGTCATCCCACCAGTGGTTTCTGCTGTCCCTGTTACTGTGGAGGCGCAAGGAAACAGGTGGGACGCAAGGAAAAACGAGCATCCTTTCCAGTGAGATCGCTCCACTCCATTTCCTTCAGCAAAGCAACCTAAAAGCACATGCACGCGCAGCCTCCCACGCTTGCAGTTTAATTGTAAACAGCACGTGGGGGGAAAAAAAAAAAAAACCAAACAATTAAAAAAGGTACTAATACAATTCTGAAATCCCTGAAGAAAAGACATACCCACGAGTATTAAGAACAGTAAAAAAGCTCATCATTAGCAATTGCAAACTCATTTCCATCCTGTTGCATTCATTAGAGGAATACAAAATTGAATCTAGTGTTTACATGCTAGAATGTAACTAGAATGCTACAACAGAAACTAGATTTCAAAGGTTACATATGGAGAGAAATTTATCAGCATAGGAACTTGCAAAACACTGTGCTGTACAGCATTTCTGAAGACATAAGTCTGTGAAGACAATATACGCGATTGCAAATCCTTTCAGACAGCTGAAAAGCGTGGCTGGAGGTAATGCTGCTTCCTCTGAGCTGAAAGGATTAACTGCACCATTATTTTTAGTAGGTTTTAATGACAACAATTTAACCTCAAGAAATACCTAACCCCTCAAAAACCGAGGTGATCAGAAACACACAGGTACCTTGCAGCCCTCAGGGTTTTATTTCTTTGTACACTAAACATCAATTCTTTTGACAGCATCTACAGAAAATGTTTTAAAAAAAGTTTTTATGAAATACTTTTAATACTCAGTAATGCTAATATTTAAAAATACTTCACAGTGTGGTACTAATGTAACTTCATAAAACGAGCAACTTGAGTTAGCTAAAGCTCAAAGCCTTACATTATATTAAAATAGTCCAAAGATTTCACACACACACACACACAAAATCACTAGCACTATAAATATACCTAAGCCACTTTAGTGCAAAGTGTGTTTTTTGCTTCCCCTGACAAATCCCTCTATATTCCTGCCAGCATATTAAAACGTCATCCTTTACTAATCTAATTATTGATTTTCAAGGATTCATTTACAGTTGAAATCCCAGAAGAACTTTTTTCAATTTACCATAAAAGTAATGACTTGGTTTATTAAGCATTTGATTGCTTGGATCACGTGATCTTTCTGACATTTAGGAATGACTGGCGTATGCACAGCAAGACTGGAGTTCATCTTTACAAGGAGTTACTTGGATTTATTTCACTTTTTAATTCAAGGATCTCCAGTAATGATCACCAGAGAGAAGCCAAAGCTTTGAATTACAAAATTGCTATCCTCATTTTACAAATCGATAAAAAGAAAGAAGTTGGAAGAAGAAGTTGGGACCTGTGTCCTACCTCCGGCCACCCAGGGCTGCCCGGGCGCAGCACTGCTCCGCACACGCACCCATTGCGAACTTCAAAACATGTTTGTCTCTCTCAACCCACATTCTAAATATAACCTAACGCAATGTGCATCCACTCAGTGTTTCTAAAAACTTCTTGGCAAATAAAGACAAGTTATCACCACCCCACGCGCAGGTAACGGCCCCACCATGGCCTCCCGGTCCCTGCCCGGGGCAGAGCCTGCGCCTCCTCTGATCCGCCCAGCGCCCGCCTCGCTCCCCAGCATCTTCCGGACAAATCCAAGATGACTTTGACAACTTCTGTTTCTCAATTGAAGTAACCACACGATCCCTTGCTAGAGAATCAGTTTTGACTGGACAGGTTGCTGCAGAGGCTGTGAACAGCCAACCTGGATCAGGATACAGGAACATAACTGATGTTAAAATTTTCATTAAGTGCTAAAGCTCAAGAGATGCAAATATGATATGGGTGAAATCTGCAAACACTTCCATTGGCAACCACCACTAAATGCACGTAGAGCAGACACAGACTATGGCTTGTTTTAAACTCTGCAATGGGAATAAAAACGGAAAGGTGACAGAAGTCAATACCAAGTAGAACGACCAGCCAAGCCACCTGCTTAAGTGAAACATTTCACCTGTCTAGAAAACCTTGTGTCATAGAAAAAAAACCTGAAAAGCTGACTAAAACTCTATCACATCAGATTATTTCCCTACTGCTAGAACACTCAAGATATCGAACTACAGACTGGAATGATCCCATTTTACCTGAACTGAAAGGAAGGGGCCGGATGGCCACTCCAGGTCTGGAGGGAATCCCTTCGCTGCACTGCGGAGCCCCACAGCTCCAACGAGCTGCCTCTGGAGCGCAGCAAAGTAAGAGCAAGAAGGTTAAACTCCATCTTTTAAAAAAATGTACTGTAAAGGATATGACCCGAATTAAATACTCCATTATTTTGACAGAACTGCAATTTACATCCTATCATCAGTGCAGGCACAGCTGTCCAGCGGGTTTCCTTCGTTTGTTTCCACTTGCCACAACTTTCAGTTTCCTTCTCTAAATACAACTGCATCTGGCTTTACACAGACTGAATGTTAACTTGGAAGAGCTCTCCTCTTCCAAAAACATTCTACACACATAATTTTAGTATTAAATTGTCTGCCTTTGCTTATCTGCAGAAAGTGTCTTTCAAAGCGGTACCTCTGTACAACCATGTGCTTTGACAACTGCAGACAGTGGTGGCAGTGAGGTAAAATTCAACTTTATCTTCAATGACACCACAGAAAGAACGCGTCGTCGTATTCTGC
Source organism: Fratercula arctica (assembly GCA_947846985.1). Classification (NCBI taxonomy): domain Eukaryota; kingdom Metazoa; phylum Chordata; class Aves; order Charadriiformes; family Alcidae; genus Fratercula; species Fratercula arctica. The sequence goes on from CANTUZ010000016.1 coordinate 3,000,332, forward strand.
AAAGTCACAGCAGGAAAGAAAAAGACTTCTGAAGTAAACAACAACTAAGGACCAGGTCAGGCAAATATTTCATCAGGTGCTTCGAGTACCCAGAACCAAAAACGGCTTAGTTCAAAAAACAACAAAGGCCCTCCAAAACCTCTACCTCCTCTTATTAAATTAAAATTACCTACAGTAGATGAATCAAGTAATTGGAAGAATTTTAAATGGGCCTTTTGTTTGTAATGTCTCAAGGTAGACTCCTATGCTCAGATATTAGGTCCTAAGAAATATGGTTTTTAAAGCACCGATCTGAATTAGAAGTTCTGTCACCTTCCAACCCTGATGTGGCGTGAGATGAGACCAGAATGTTTCAGACTTCCTGACTCATGACGGCTCAGTACATCTGTTACCATCACAGCGGCTGGAAACACCACAATAAATACCGAAAAAGCTGCTTATTAACTTTGCGTACTGAATGTTTCCATCTCACATCGCATATATGCCTTGGAAGTGTCTTTTGCAGGACAGACAATCTGCTGCAATTGAGCACTTCTTACAGGTAAAATCTTGCTATGAGCAGGAAAGGGACAATGCCATAGAGATGTAGAGCGAGACTGAAATTTGGAAACACTCATTCAAGTCTCTGCTGTAAGGAAGAGTCTTCACACAACCTCCTGCTACTCGAGATTCTCTGCACCCTGGTACTTTGCACCACTTTCTTCTTGTCAAAGGCTTGTGACAAATATTCACGATTGCCCCTTGGCACCCTGACACTGAGCCATGTCAGAATTCCAACTAGTGGAAACAAATTTCTGAGTGATAAGAAGTTTAAAAACAAGTACGAAATCCCTAATAGCAAATAAAGACTGTAAAAACTAGTAACATTTAATTAAAACAAAAAAAAACCCAACTAACAGCAAAACTTGTTTCACACAAAAGATAGCTGTTGAATTAAAAAATGCTGTCACTTGATTGGAGATTTTGAAAAAATAGCATTTCACAGATTTTCTGCCAACCTATTTGAAAAATGACAACATAGTCACAATCTAAACTTCCAGTTTAGAAGTTATGCGTATAGAGATCCTTTCCACAGTACTAAAAAAATGCCACTGAATTGCATCCTGCAAATTGAACCTTCCAGCAGCTTAATTTGAAAGTGAAGCAGATAACCCTAATAAAAAAAAAATAAAATAAAATTATAGTCTGAGATGGAACTTCAAAATTAGATCACTTAATCATATCACAACACACAGTTTTTAGGAAGATGTAATTTGATTTCTGTATGCTACTTGGTGTGGCATTCATCTGTGCAATGCTCTTGATACCAATTTCTAAAGCACCGGGCAGACTCGGATACAAATAAAGCCAAAAAAAGGATTAGTTTCATATGTACAATGACAGACGTGATCCAACTGGAAAGTTTGCTGCCTAACAATTCATAGCACAGATTGTGATGAAGAGGGCTACTGGTGCCCCACGTTAACTCTGTGACAAAGGATGTTAAATGGACTGCTGAGCAAACAAGGTAACATATTTCACAATTATTTCTTCCACAGTTGGCACAGCGAACAAGATTCACCCCCGTGCAATTTCACTGAAGACAACAGACTCAAATGTTATGAATATTTAAAAGATCTAATCACATACAAACCTAGATCAACATTAAATTAAGAGAAAAAAAAAAGTAACTTAATTTTTTAAAAAAATCAATAAATTAACACAGACAAAAATAGAAATATTTCACACTACAACTAATCTACTGAGGCAATATTTAAAAGTGTCTGTAAAAACACTGGATGAAACTTGAACGCATCAATCGGCTGCAGCTCCTCTTCGTCCTCATCTCCTGGAGACTTCCAGGTTCTGATTTTCACCTCTCACAGAAATCACCGGAGCTGATGAAGACTTTGAGATGAGTAAGGCAGCTGAACACAAGCCTGGCTGTTAGCAATGTTATAGCTGAATCTTTCCATATACTCAACTAGCATGCCAGGCTCCTAGGTAAACCCTCTAGTCAAGACATGGAAGGAAAAAAAAAAAAAAAAAAAAAAAAAAAAAAAAAAGCAACGCTCTTTGCTCTCCAGCTTCCACTTAAACCTGAAAACTGCCATTTTTAGGGTTTTAGGCCCTAGCAGATTATTTTCTTCTACTAAATTTATCAAATGCTATTTCAATGATAGACTGCATCACTTTAAAGACTTGGAAATGTTAGATAAGGTGAGGAGTCAGAGAAAAGCTATTGGGAGTTTACCTGAGAGGCTGTTCCAAAAATACCACACACACACACGCTTTGATATTAGTCACTAAAGCCCTTAAATTGTTCCCCAAAGCCCACCTTTGCCATAATACCTACAAACCACTTGAGAACAATTAGCCAGCTGATGTGCTGTGAGATTATTATACCATTTATAAATGACTCACTACACCCTTACACCTGCTCCCCCTGCGGCTGTCTGTGTCTACCCAAAATTCAGACTGCAAGAATTTGCAGAACAAATCTCTGCTGCCGTGGCTGTGGAAGGATCACTGCGTAAGCGCCCACTCCAGACACTCTCCCATTGCAAAAGACAACAAGAAATGTCGTCGTGAAGGCAGCAGGGTTTAGACAACCTTTGTTCTTAAAATTTCAGGTGAACTAAAGAGGAAGTTTATCTTGAGAGCTTTGGACTATGGATGAAACATGTTGAAAGCAGACCAACAGGGCGCTCAAAGCAAAACCAGGCAGCAACAGCAGGTTCTGCCCCGTCCTCCCCAGAACAGGTACACTCATACCCGTAAGGGGAACTCGCGTCTATCCGCAAGAAGTGCTGACAAGTACATGCCAGGAGTGCTTCATCCTGCTGCTCTCTCTTCTCTTCCCTGTTTCCTCAGGAGACTGTGCTGGAGTAAGGGTGGGTGGGCAGCGAGCAGGATGGTCTGTAGCAATCGCGGCGTGTGACAGGACAGAGACACAAACCGTTATCCTCCAGGACAAAGCAGGGAAGACGAGAGGTCAGCGCTCAGAGCAGACCAGAGAGGAGGGTGCGTGTATGTTCATGAGAGGGACAGGGCAGAGTACTAAAAAAGAGGATGATCTAGATCTGTAACAGCAGCAGACCTGAAAACATTTAACAAAAAATACAGAGTCTTCCCTTGGGCCAGGATAATTACCCCAATCCTATAAAAATCAAATTATTTTTCCCTAATATTTTTTCATTCCCACTACAACTAAGAGCCCACGCCAGCCGTACACGTGGGCTGACACAGCTCCCCAGGCTCTCCGCAGTGGAAGCGCAAGGAAGGCAGCGACCCACGGCCGGTCCCCACTGGGCAACCTGCTCTCAGAGCAGAGCTGTGGCGGGGGGAGAACCCTGTACTGGGGACAGGGTGGGATAAGACGATGCAGACTGTAATCCATTATTACAGGAATACTTGGTTCACTTTCATTTTCCAATATGGCATCAGCAAAAAGACAAGGATATTCCTTAGGAAAACTAATCAATTTGAGGGTCATACTGCCTTCTTAACAGCATTACAGTGCTCAAAAATATTTCATCTAAGCTGGCTTGAAAAAGCTGTGGTCAATGAGATTTTGTTTCTCAGATACTGACTTTGTTTGACCAGTTAGATATGCGTTTGCCAACAGGATTTAGCTCCTGCTATATTCGAACCATCTTTAATCCCACGAAGGCTAAAGAAAAATGTCTCTCATTTAGCTCTGCGCACTTATGAATAACTCAAATACTACAGTTAAATTTACAACATAGTTCCCTTAGCTGTTTAGAAGACAATTGTTTTCTTTCCTTTCCCCTTAAGTTCTAGTATGTAAAATATCAGAAGAATTTAGATTAAAAAAAAAAAAAAAGGGACATGTTATTTTTAAAGTTGTTCTTGAGAAAATTTCCACATACAAAACTGTGGCATTTCTCCACTGTTTTGAGAATAATTTTCACATGTTGGCATCGTCCTCGAGTGGCTGCCACAACTCTGGTATCATAAAGTGACATGTATTTTCTCTTAGCTTATCAAAACACATTTTAACTGCTAAATTTGGTCTGATCCAAGTTTTTCTTCTTACTTCACAACAAACAGGAAAATGCAGATGCTGTACTCTGACTGCACACATGCATCCTACCAGAGAAACGGGGCATGGAAGCCAGATCAGTCCTCCCAAGCGTATGACTGTTCAGATCACACCGCTGCACTCACGGCTCGATAAGACCTTAGGTTCACACTGAAACGTTCACATTGTTCACTACTGTTCTAGAAGTCCTCTCTAGGTAGCACTGAAATTTTTTGGCCCCTTCTGTTACGATGCTGGAACATTGTGTCAATATACTTTGGCATATATTAAAAAAATCCCTGTAATATACCATATACTGTGACATTTCCACTTCAGATCTATCATTTGCATGTGAAGCACGAATCTCCAAAGAACCTAGTAAAGCTGTAAGAAAGACTACATTTTGCCGAAGCTCTCAGACACCCACTCCATTCAGTCACACCAGCTGGAGAGGTAAGTGTCAAGATACAGCTTTATTCTTAAAAACGAATATGGAGGTGAAACTCCACAGCCTCCTCCACAGAAATCATTTTTTAAAGTGAAATCACAATGATATGTGCTCCTGATTCTTCTATGTCAGCAGCATTTCTCAGAAACCTTTTTGCAAATCTGGACATCTTAAAATCATATTTAACTTATTTTGCAATTTACAGAATTGTCCCTGCACTTCCCAGTCCAGCTGATAGGCATCTTAGACGTGACATCCATTGGAAGATCTTTTGCTCCTAGAGGTAGAGGAGTCCTTAGCTACCCTCTGTCTAGCGCAGGAGGCACAAATAGCCCCCGAGAGACGCTTAAGCCCCTTCTGAAAGACACTGTTGGAGAGACTGTAAATGACACAGTTGCAGAAACTGTTGCTAATGGCAAGCCAAGTGGTCAAGAAGGATGCAACACGGTTACTATAGACATTGGAGCTCTCCAGCAGAAAATAGATAATGTAGGGCAACCAGAGGATGTAGAAGACACTGGTGATGCGGAAAAGAACCATGGCATAGCGCTTGTCCGGGCAGGGCTGCGCCTCCCCAGCCTCCCCATCCTGAGAGCTGAAGCGAACTCGCCTCTCGTTGATCTCCTTGGTGTGCTGCTGGCAGATGCGGAAGATGTTGAAGTAAGTGAAGCAGACGATGAAAGCAGCCGGGGCGTAGAGCATCACCACAATGAAGAGGGTAAAATAGGGATCGGTGTTCCAGGAATTGGCACACCACTGAAACACATCCCCATGATATCCAGGCTTTCCCCAGTGAAAGGAGGGTAAGAAGACCAGGCAGGAGTACAGCCAAATGATCAGTATGCAGATTCGAAGTCTCCATGGGGTAACCAGCGTGTTGTAGGTCAGCGGCTTTGTGATGGCAATGTATCTGTCAATACTAATGCATGCCAAAGAGGCCATGGAGACACTCTTCAGCACTGATACCACATACCCAAAGATTTGGCAAACCAAGGACTCACTTAAAACAATAGGGTAGTGCAGCAGAGACAAAGAAGGCACCAGACAGCTCACGCCCACCAGGAGGTCAGCATACGCCATGGTCTGGATGAAGTAGCTGGTGGTGTGGTGGTTGAGCAGAGGTGCACAGTGAAAGACAAATATCACAATAATGTTGCCTGAAATAATCAGCACCATGAGGAACACAATAATAACCACTTCCAGGAGGCAAAAATTGATGGTCTCCAAATAGCTAATGGCCAGGAGGCAGAAGGGCCGGCCACTCTGGTTGCCAACCAAAGAGGAGTTCATCTTGAGCACTGCAGTGATCTCTTTACTTCATGCTCCTGCCTGCTGCCTGCAGCCACTCCAAGCAGCTGCTGTCATTGCGGCTGGTGCTGTGTGTGTGTAGCAATGTCAAAACCGGAGCTCCGGTCCCCAGGGCTGCTCCAGATGCTGCTGCTGTGCATTGTCTGCAGCACAATTCCCCTTTAAATCCGGCTCCCCGACGCTGCTGGTGCACCGGGACCCAGCAGCAGTCATGTCAGCAACTTCACACGCGCACACGGGAGAGGGCTGATTTTAAAGCCCTCCTGGGTGGGCAGCCTCGCCAGGGAGGGACGAGGGTTTGGGGGAAGAGGGAGAAGGAGCCTTCACCGAGTCAGGACGAGAGTCCTCCCAAAGGCTGACAGGAGAGAAGGGGAAAGTGTTTTACAGAGCCGCCTCTCCCCCCGCGCTCCCTGCCACCTCCATCACCACCCCTCCTTCCCCACGCCCTGCTACGGCGCTTCCCCGCCGCCGGGCTCCCCCCGGCTCTTCCCTACGCCGGGCAGCGGCCGGAGGGCAGCACAGCCGGGCTCCGGGGCCAGGCAGCCTCCCCGCAATTCCTGCCGCCGGCCATCCATCCACCCACCCACCCACCCACCCATCCATCCACCCACCCACCCAGGCGGAGGGATGCGCGGCGGGGAGGATGGGGGCGTCCAGCCCTTCTCTCCTGGCTCCATTTTGCACGACGCTTTTGTTCGCCGCCTCTGCCGGACCGCGCCGCCCCGGCCCCCGCCACCGCCCCCCCGGCGCGCAGCCCTGTCCCGCCGCCCCGGCCCCTACCTGCCGCAGGGGAACAAAAGCCCCGGAGCATCCTCGGCCGAGCGCCGGCACCGTGTGCTCCGGCCGCGGCGATGCGGAGCCGGGGGGAGGGGACGGCGGGAGGAAGGGGAGGGAGGCGGGCAGGAGCGCGGAGGAGGGCGCGGCGCCGGCGGGGACCGGCGGGGAGCGGGGCCGCAGCCCCCCGGGCCGCCGGGGGTGGGGAGGGGGAGCCCGGCTGCGGCGGCCGCAGCCTCGGAAATACGGGTTTCCCCACTCACAAAAGGCCGATGCGACGAGTGGCCGATGGCGGTAGGTGCCTCACCCGGCGCGACCCCGCAGCCTCCGCGGACAGTGGCGGGTCCCCCGCGGACAGAGGGTGCCTCTGCCCCCGCACAGCCCGGTCTGCGGACAGACACACGCCCACGCCCAGCTCCGACGGACGGACGGACAGACACCCACCGCACCCCCCTGCGCCTCCTCTCCGCACCACACACCACAGCTGTCCAAGCAAGAATGGGAATTCAAACGTTTAATCAGAATTTAAGGCTTTTCCATCCCAGCCCTTTTGGGCAAACACTGGAATAAACATGTCTTTCCTCGGTGTGGTTTGTGTTGCTTAGGAGACACGTGAAACCAAGGGCAAAGTCGAGAACCATGTCCCACCAGTGGTCCAGATGTTGCCCCAGGTAGGCAAGCATCTCCTGCACACGGATACACAAACCCCAAAGGCATCACTATCCCTGACAATCCCCAAAACAACCTACACCAAATGAGACAAACTAGAAAACTCAATGACATTCCAGAGAGCAAATATGCAAGAGATCCACAACACAGCACTTAAACCTGTATTCACACCATAAGCTAATACCATCATGCATATTTACCGGGAAAAACCTTACTGGGAAAAACCTCTTGGACGCATACAAGGCAGAGATGTCATCAAAGGATACTTGTATCTTGCTGTTTGTCTAGAATGTTTTACTCACTTGACGTGCTGGAAAACACGTTCCATGGTATGTGGAAGCTCATTCTCTGACCCGGATACCAAACTGCTCCCCTGGCACAACTTAGGGCCAGCCCAGCGCTACGGGAATTGGTCTTTGAACTGACCAAACCAGTAAGAAGAGACTGGAGCAAGGCTCTTCAACAATTAAAGTCCTTTTGTCAAAAAAGAAAGCCTGCCACTGGCCTCCTCACGAGTGTAAACCCACACACTGAATTCAACTGAAACCACCAAACCCAAGGTTTCAGTTAACCTAAGCTAAATGTCTGTTATTCTGTGGGATACCTGATGGAAAATGAATTGCAGCCAAAGGGACAGATCTCAAAGCAATCACACACTGCAGTGCTCGGGATTTTAGCTAACTTGGAAGTAGGAAAAAAAACCCATTTTACGATACATTTGTATTGGTCAAAAATCTGTGCTAGACAACAGCATGACTTGGCAGAATTTTAGTTAGTCTTGTGCAAAAGCCTGAAAACAAAAACTTGTTTTCTCCGCTCTATCTTTACCCCCAAAAAGATCCATTTAGTATTGTCCTTCATTTTTGTTATAATTTATGACATTTCTACTCATGGTAATTGAAGAACCGTAGCTAGGAAACATAAACTTTGAATTAAATTTAGGCAAGGGTATTGTAGTTATACAAAAAACAAGCTATGATTGAATTACTGCTGGAGAAATGATCTCCTGTCTTTCCAAAGCAGAGAATGATTTACATACCAATTGATTCAAATAGTATTTCTGGATCCTTAGGCACGAATAGACACATTATAAACATCCTTAAGAAAACAACATACATTGAACTTTAAATATATCTCAGATGTATAAAAACAAGATAGTATTGGAAATTGTGAGACTGACCAAAACAACATCTGGTTGCTGAAATTTCAAAACAAAGGATGCAGCACCAAAAGCTCCTCAATGTTTAGACTTCTATTACAAGTACAAGCTTAACTCCGAACCATCTGACAAGTATTTCTGTAGGAGAGAGATCTGTTTTTTCCTTTAACTGACATTCTGTTGTTTCACCAAAGCCGAGAGGGATAACTCCATTCCAAGTTCACGCCAACTTACTCCTGCTTAATACACCCCAGCCCAAACCAGCAATATCTCAAGTTTGTTCTCTCAAGCCCCCCGTGCACCAGAAGCTGGACCAAAGTGGCCAACAAAGGGTCTAAACTGGAACTGGGAGGTAACTGGACTGGTGATACCCCTACCTGCTACCCCAGCTCTCTGCGCGAGTGCCACCAGCCCGCCCAGCAGAGCCACTTCTACAGGACATCACAACGTGTGGCTCAGGTGGCTGAGATCTGCGAGAGATTCAAACTACTACTGTGCTGTAGAGACTTCTCCCACCCCGTACAGTGACACAATTCGACCTCATCTAAGACTATTAAAAGGTATTCAAGAAATCATTCAAAGTTACCATGAGAACTCTTGGGAAAACTACTGCTTGTAAAAGATAATTAAACTTTTATCACCACGTGATCAAAACTAATCAAACAAGGGATCTAGAGGTTCAGGCACACTTACAGCAAGATCACCGCGATTCCCAGATCTACGTTAGGTTTCATTTGAGTTGATCGTACACAGCTGTGGCCCTTTGTACTCCTGAAAATTAAATGTGTTCTTCTTAATTTATATGAACATATGGAAATCTGATTGTGATACAAGTGGAAAATAAATGTCAGCCCCCCACAGCTAAAGCACTGTTACACTTGGTGGACTTGGCAGTGGTAGGTTAATGGCTGGACTTGATGATCTTAAAGGTCCCTTCCAACCTAGAGAATTCTATGATTTTATGCCACTGATGAAGCAACGCATTCACTCAAATAATGGTAATGACATTTTAATCTATTTGTCCATTAAAAACTACTACCATGTACATCAAGACTGAGGAGTATATTTGGTAGAACTTCTGTGTACTGTAATTCTCTGCTCATGGAGACAAAAAAGTGGGAAGATGAGAAAGTGGGTAGTAAGAGTCCTGCTTAAGAAAAACTGGAACAAATTAATCTCTTACCAGGCCTAGAATTTCTACCAGAAATGGTGATCCCGGGGTAACATCCCAGGATACTCCTCCTGCCACTGGACTTTTTTTTATTTAATTTTTTTTTTATTTGTGCCACAAGATGTCCCTCTCATGTCGTAATTTTCTTAATATAGTGTATTTATCTGCTACAACAGTTCATGGTTTTTTCCTTTCAACATTCTTTCCTCCCACACAGACCTATAGGCAAAAGATTTTATTTTCTCCTCAATATTGTAAATGTCAGGTTCTTATAATTTGGGTATTATGAAGTGCTTCTCCACTGAGAGATCACCACTGATCTGAGAGATTCAGTAGTTGTATTAATCCTTTTTAAAAACCTTGTCTGAGAAGCTACTATTGTCCATTTTGCTTCATGTCATGATTTTATTTTTTTTAAACCTGTGTGGCTTGCTTTACAAGTTTTCTACTCAAGAATACTTTCCATCCACCTACGACTGTCAAAAACATGAAGTATTTTTCCTGCAGGTGTCCATTAATGCCTGGAGCGAGTCCTCATATCCCTCCTCCTACCTTTCAGTGGCCAGAAGCCTGAAAATTAACAGCCGTGACCACGATTGGCAAAGTCCTACCAGGAACAGATGCCTCTCAAAGGGATTGTCTAGATCGCTTTACCTAGAGTTTGCTTTCCGTCCCCAGTAGAGACATGACCTTAATTCATTGGGCTGGCTTTCATCCACACTCTCCACCATGAGCACGACAATCTGGAGTTGCTAAAAGCTTTATTATTGCACACAGATGGTGTGCAAATCCTCAAAAGTCATTTGTGGAAGCACCACAATGGTGAACCTTAGACACCACCGAAATAACAAAAGCACAGAGTACAAAAGCCCAGATAAATGTTTATCAAAGAAATAAGGAGCAAATAATTAATAAATACTGTCACGATGACTTGAATGCAACGTGCGCACCTTGAGGCACTGTTTCAATGCTATTTTTAATGCACAAATCAGATTCAAGAAGAGACCTAGACACAGCCTTCAGTGGTAGAACACAACAGAAGACATTTCCTTCTCAATCGTTCAGTAGCCCACACATCAGCAGTACACAAGAAACTATCCTTGCAGCAGCTAATTTGCAAAAGAAAGCAAAAAAACCACAGATTCGCTGAGCACCAGGGGCCAGAACTGCACAGAAAGCAAACACCAGAAGAAACACTGGGGCTCTTGCATCCAACACCCTGCGCACAGGGGGAAAAAAATCCCTGAAAGAGGCCAGAAGCTTTTGAAGCAGCTGTCAACGCAGATCCTTATTAATTTGGAACTGTGCTGCCGCACGGGGTCATAAAAAGCCTGTCAGAAATCAACTGCAGCCACAGGAATAGAGGTCAGCATGAAGAGAGAAGGGGCAGTGGATTAGGAGTACTCAAACAGGCTTAACTGCATCTCCTACTTGCACTGAAGAGCAAAGATTTTACATCAACTCCTTGTGCTTCTGCGCTACGCCACAGCAGTTCTCAGATAAACCATTCTCAATGCACAGTAATGCAAATAATTTCATGATTGCCAGAGAAGAATTTGTATTAGTGACATGCAAAACATGGCAAAGCATTACAAGGACGGTAATGCAATATATTATAAGGGACCCATGCATCCACATAATTAACAATTCCTTTTCCCCCCAGACACATTCACTCCTGTGCATCGCTGCATATTGACTATAACCGAGCTGCTATTTTCAGAGCAGTAAGAATTAGTCGCATTAGAACTCCAAAATTATCAAATAATCTATGAAAGACATGAAAATAACAAATGAAGGCCAAAGTGCAATCCAGCATTATTATACTATTATCACATACTATATACGACAGGTCTGCAAATGTTATCTTCCTGGGCCTTGGAATTCGTGTTCCCATCTGCCTCCCAAACAATTCTGTATTCTTTGCCTATTTGCATCTTTAGTACTTCCACACAGCCACTCATAACCTTTTTTGGAACCTTTCCCTTCTTCCACTGCCTGCAGGTTGAAGAAATCACAGTTCCACTGTGAACCAAGCAGATGCTTTTGCTCTCAAAGCGCCGATCTTTGTCCATTCTACAGAAACAGTCATGGCCTATTTTCATGCAATTTACATTTAAGTCACGATAACACAAACAGCCTCAATAATGGTCTACTATGGCACTTCCAGATTACAGGAGACTTCATTTTCATTTGCTTGAGCTGGTTATTATAGCATGCGGGTAGTATACTACAGACCTCGTATGATTACAGCAGAGCCTGAAAATGGTTATTCAGTACCCATTTTCTTTCTTTGTTTAATTCTTTAATTAGTTTCTATGCTGAATGACCACTGCAGGTATAGCCAGTCCTTTTGCTGCAGAACACAGCGCTGGAGCAGCCTACTCTCCCTTTTACTTGGACTCAGAGATGCTTCCAACACATTAGATCCAGGTTATTTCCTTTGTCTCTGCCAAATGTAAATGAGTGGAAAGGTTTCACAGATTTTAAAATGAAATGTTACACTATTCCTTTCTAGCTTACAAAGATAGTAGCAGTACGTGTCACCAACTGTGCCACAAAGAGATCATCTTTTCCATTCTCATACCAAAACACTGAAACAGAGAAACAAGTGATGCTGTCAGCTACTCACTAGGCAATTAAAATAACACAACAGGAGTAACTGTGATACACTCCTTGCCAGAGCACATTATTTGTATGATTTATTCACCACAAAATCCAAGTTATAGCTCTACAATGCATGTACCAATATTAAGGAATTCAGATCAAGTTTCTTCTATATTGAATAAGTGTGTGAAAGTACTTATGGCAGAACATTTTTAGCTAATCTAACGTGATGCATTCAAATCACGTAGGATCCTTCCTGCATGATCCCAGCAGAGGCCGAGTTTAATTTCAGAACCCTCTTGCCCTCAGAATAAGGTCTTTAATTGCTCCTTGCGAATCCGTGCCATCAGAACACAGATATACAAAGGCTGATTCAGTTGTTTCGCTTTTTTAACTGGTGAATAATTAATTTCTGTTATATTTGTACTAAAGTTGCATCATTAATAATTTCTAATATAGTCCTTCTAGACTTGCATGTTTGATGAAAGCAGTAGAATACAACATATCCGTAGAGATAATGGTCAAATCCAAATTAACACATTGGTTTTCTGATTAAGGAAGAGACATTTCATTTTGTGACCCATTTGTTACTCTCGAACTTTGAAAAACACTGAGTGATATCTGTATATAATATATTCTTATTTTCTTTTCCTATGTTACTGAGATCAGCATTCAAGATGAGAAGTTAAAAAACTGCTGTCTAGTGCAAAAACGTCCAAAGCATTCTGTTTTTTCTATCAAAAAAAGGCTGCAATTTCAACTACTGTTGGATTTTTAGCATAAATGTTAAGACAATACAGCAAAATCCAGCTTTCATTCAGGAAATCCAAACAAGCAAAGGAAATGAGCTCCCTCACTGTCAATTATGAAAGCAATTAATAGAATACTAATTTTTGACAAACCAACTCAGAAATCATCTGAGGGAAACAGCAGTAGGACTAGTAAGAAGAAAGCACCCTAAGTAGAGACAATGCCACAGCTAACACTGCATGTTAGTGTTGCAGGGAGAATTGAGTTATAGTCACTACCTGATACGCTACATTCAGATACACCCGTGAACCTTTAAGCAAGGGAGTACACACTCAGAAGTCTCTGTATTTCCATTCACTGAGATATGGAGCGGGCGGGGGAAGATGACAAAAAGCATTCTACCTTTGTGATGAGAATTCGGTACTTCTCCACCAGGTGATCGTTATTATGACACCCTGCCAGCAGCTGCCACACTTCTCCTCTGAGGGCCTCAGGGACACCGCTTCTCACCAACGCTGACAACGTCTTTGGCCTCACGCTCAAATTGAGGTGCCTGGGTGTAGGAGAAGGCATTGTTACTATTATCCAAATACTAATAAATGAGTATGTGAGCAACAACTGATGCATAACATCAAACACGTCAAATGATAAGAATTTCAAGGCAGTCCATATGTTGCCCGAGTAAGTGAAATTCAAGTTACAGGAAAACAAACACAGATTTGGAGAAGCACTTTCCAAACTATTTTCTTGATTTCCATTAAATTTAAATATAATATAAACATATGTTATAAAACACTCAACAAACCAAAACACTGGAGGACAGATACCGTACTGTGTAAGATTCCAAGCTCAAACTACACCAAAACGAGAATTAGTTTGCAGAAGCCTGTACTGCTCTCTAGACTTTCTGTCCCAGGGCGGGCAGGTAACCTTCCAGGTGAAGGAGGGAGAGAAGACAGACAAACAGAGCTATCAAAAAAATCTCACATGATTATCTAGCTACATCGTGCATTTCAGCAGCTTCTGCTGTACAAGCTAGTCCCATCTAAATAGTTTTTTCAAGTGAGACTGGTGACAGCTCATAAATTACAGCACTAAGTTGCAAAAACTAGACCTACATATAATTTACACAGTTACAGGAAGTTAAGCTGAACAGTCCATTCGTGGCTTATACATAAAATCCTCAAAAGACAGAGGCCTCAAATCAAAGAAATTACAATTTTCCTGCAGTTACTAAAAAAATAAACTTCTAGGTAAAATGATTAAGAGGACTGATAGACAAAGCCGCGTTATCTTCTTAACAATAAACTGGTATTTAATAACGTTTGTTAACAGTCTAACAGATATGTGGATGATAATTTCACACAGATTGGGACTCCTTGTTGCCTTTCTCCAGTCTACAGTGTTCCACTACAGTAATCTGGAGAGCAGCAATGCGGACATTTAAATCAGTATATACTGCACAGAACCTAGTACTATAATGTCCTCCTTCACTTCGCTTTCTCTAAACAAGATCAAATACAGTAAAAAAAAATATTTACATAATAATTACACATATCTATATATCCATATCTATACACTTATAGACCTTTATAATATATAAATACACAAAAGTATTTCTAGAAAATGACTTGTTACATACAAAATATTCAAATTCTTTGTAAAGGCCTATAGAACTGCTTTGCCTTCATCTCGGATCAAAGTACAACAGTAATTCCAATGAATACAGCCATGAACTGTAAGGCTGTAGGCTAAAAGCCACACACTACTAGATTCTTCCAAACTATTTTGAAATGAGAAAATTGTGTGACTCAGCAGTTATGAAATATGAGCCAAATATTATTTAGAAATCACAAAATACCATTGCATATTTAATTGCTATACAAATCTAATTACAGGATTCTAAAAAACTAGCATGAAACTACCTGAACTCTGATTTTTATGCTTTTCAATCCTCTTATGTTAAAAGCTCAAGGATCATTACTTCCAAATACTCGTTTTTAGTTAAGAAGGAAAGCCCTTTAGCACATATTAAAGTTGTTGCCAGCATTTAGCACAGAAGCACTTCATATCCTCTTAGAGCTGCCAAAACATTTTCAATGGGAGTCAGGTGGCTTAATTATCCTTGAGCCCTTGGAAGAATTACAAAAAAATTCAAGTTGAAAGAAACTTTCTCACAGCAGCAGATGCACAGAGCTCATCTGTTAAAGATGTTTCTACAAGTCTGGGAGAGGGAGAGAAAAGGGATCATGTATCATTTTACCACAGCCTTCCTCTTCTTATAATTGTGTCCATATCTAATGTCTGCCTTCCTACCAAATTAGCACAATAGTGCGAAACCAAAACCAAACTGGACGTAAAAGTACTTATTCAAATAAATACCACATAATTGCAGAAAATAAATAAATTTGAAAAAGCTAAATTGGGGGGGGGGGGGGAGAATACTGAATTTTGCAATAATCAGCATCACTTTCTTTGAACTGCTGAGGCTACTTCAAGATGAATAAAAGATCCCTCATGAAAGGAGGACAGGTGTTGCATTAGCAACTTGACTGTCAAGAAACACTCTCCTTGTAAATTGGCATTTTCTAGGAAAAAAAACAAAAGAGCTCATGTACTTCCTTCTTGGCAGGCTCTGGAGCCATCTTCCTTTAGATAAGGGAGGAAAAGCATCTTCGCTACCCAAGTACAAATCTCCCATATTCTTAAGCTACAGTTACTAACATATGACAGCTGCACGAAAAATTGGCTGTGAACTACATCAGAATTACAAAGAGGAGTAGAAGCGATCTGTGCAAAAGAGAGAGAAAGGAAGAGCTGCATTTTCTTTATACTACTTCAGGGTTTGCTTTAACAAAATCCCAGTGAAACTCACAGATAAGTAAAATACTCATTTTAAGAGAGAACCACTCAAAGATACAGCATAAGTGAATTTCTATACAGTATTTAAATATGCACTCAAAAATGAAAATACTTAAAACACTCTCTGAAGAAATCAGAAAACACAAAGCCAGAGAGTAAGGGGTGTTGTGGGGATGAAAGAGGACTAAATCCATACTAATCTCATCTCAACTGGCTTCTAGAAATAATAAAATCTCTGAGCAGAAGGAGCAAACAGACTGAGAATATTCAGAATTGCAATTTTCAGAATGCGATTTTGCCACTTACCATTTGGACAGCAGCTCTCCCCACGTCTCAAGAATTTTTTCTGCACACTCTTTGGAAACATCTCCAGAACCACTTAAGAGCGGTTCATCATTGTCTGCCAAGAGAAGAGAGGAGATGCTTTAAGATCAACCGCCATTACTCTACAGATTTAAATGTTGCCCTCCTAAATGTACCAGTGTGTGGCAAGAAGCTCCTCCTTTGTGGATGCAGTGCTTGTGCACTCACAGAGAAGGCAGAAGGAGACTCTTCTCTGAGGCACGCAGTGATGTGACAAGAGACAGAAGACAAGCAGCAACACGTGAAATCCTGGTTAAAAATCAGGAAAAAAGTTACCGTGAGGGTGGCCAAACTGATACAAGCGCCCAGAGAGGTTGTGGAAACTTCATCACTGGAGATGGTCAAAACACACCAGGACAAGACCTTGAACAATCAATCTGCCTGGATTCATGCTGAGTGGGAGGCACGATTAGAGACCTCCAGAGGTCCCTTCTCACATAAGAATTCTATTATTCTACCCTGAACTTCTGGAAGACTACAAAAATTCTCAAATAGCACAGCTTTCCGTACGTGAAAAGCTACAATAATATAAAAGCTAAAAAGACAATAAAATCAACAGAGTTCCACTGCAGACTTCCCACGTTGTTGCAGATCTATGAAAGTCCACAAGGTATTTTATTTTAACTGTTTTGTACTTTTACTGTGAAAGCTAGTACTTTTTGATAACTTCCTTGGCTTAAACAGCTTTTTGAATGAAACGCCTTCAAAAATGCGGTGGAGGGGGAGGATTAGCATAATCACAGTAAATCTTTTTGAAACCAATACTAACTGATGTACTCCCAGATATTTTTAAACACTCACAGCAAGTATCATATACGAAAACTACATTTCATTGATAAAGTAGTCAATATTGGTTTTGCATTATTGGGGAAATATACTCTTTTTCATTAAATCTATGCTTTCTCAGCTGACACCTGAACTTGTCCCCAAACTCTCGCAATGTTGCAAGCCCTGTCAACTGTAAACAAAAGTTATGCATGTTCCTGGTCTAGAAAACAATACCACCGGGGTTTAGCGTAGTGGTTAGAGGCTGCTACTGAATAGCACTTCACAAAGGAGTTAATTTTCAAAGCAACCTTCCCCTCATTCCCCCTCAGCCCCACCCCAAAAGAGAAATAAAAGCACAGAAGTGAAAAAATTCACCCAAGGCCACATAGAAAGCCAGCAGAAAAAGTGAAAAAGCAGATACTCAAGCCATCTACATTGCAGCTCTGAGCTGTAAGGCCAGATGTTTATACACTCAGAACTAGTCCATATTTTGGTTTAAGAGAATTTTTAAAAAGCAGAAAAAAAGATCCTGAAAGTGCATTAAGTTTCAAGCTGGGCAGCTCCTGGTCTAGTTTTATGCATTACAGATGTCTATACTGGCCTCTTCACCAAAACATGCAGCTTGCTTATATTTCCAAATAATATCAGCTTCTCATTTTTACTCTCAAGTCTGTTCACAGCTGCTCGGGGAGGGGCAGAAGCTACATGATAATCCCAAATTTTTAGCAGCCTCTTTTCACATTGTTCCAAATATATCACACTGGAGGCTTCATGAGGCCTGGGCTGAGAAAAGCGCAGACACAGAAGTGTCAGACAAGGGAGAGGCCGATCCAGGAATGTGGGGGTACTGGTTATTGAATACTTGCAGTGTTAAAGCAAGAAAAAACACCATCAGTAGGCCAGATTCTGACTGGAAAGGCTTTGACATCATTCATAACTTTGTCATTTACCGATTGCCCTTTCTTTCGAAGTATACAAAAAGCACACAATCCTCCTCTTACCTTCCTCTTCATCATCCTCGGGAGGAGAAGGAATCATCGAGCCCTGTGACCCAGACTGGGGCAGACGAAGAGAAGGGCTTGCTGTCGTTTTTCTTCTCTCCCTCTCCGATTCACTTTCTAGGCACACAACTTCATATAACGTGTCCGAGTTATTCTTTCTGTCCTTTTGCTTTATCTAGGAAACAAGACGTTTCATTTTACTGAGAAAAGCTATACGAATACCCTCATGACTTCCTAAGGCTCAACCTTCTCTTTCTGGAATAGGAGAGCTGAGAAACAATTTTCATCACATTCTGCAGTGAGCAATGTCCAGTCCTTGCAGCACTTAATGCATCGGGCAGACCTGCAAGTGTTTCTATCCCTGATGCCCTAGAGCAAGCGTAAGCGCACTGCAGCCAGACACATGAGTATCTGAATATCTGTTCTAACAAAAATTGTTCAATATTTATTTTCCCATCATGGTAATTGTCTTTAGTGATGCTTCCAAGTCATATCTGTGTACACATTGCTGCAGGAACAGAAATTGTTGAGTCCCAAAGTCTATCATGTGGCTCTGTTTCCTCCTTAATTTGCAATGCTTTGATACGTTCCTTTCCTTTAAAGGAAGATTTTTCTTTGTGAAGTGGTTCTAAAATTTTAATACAGTCTAAGAACTTTTAAAACTTTTTTTTTCATAAATTAATAAAAATAGAGAGTAAAAAAGGAAAGGTGAAGAAAAGAGGGAAATAAGATTTATAATTATACTCCACACTAAGCTCCCAGTGCTCAATTTTATCCTTTGGAGTATTAAAAATGAAGAGAAATGCATCAAAACTAAAAATGACTAAATCACTGAATGTAATCTGAGCAAATAAAATCCCTCTGCTTTCACCATTTCCGAATAAAGAAACACTGCCAAAGTAAGATAAGCCAATTCTACACAGCTGTATTTTTAATAGGCTAATCATGACTCCATAGAAACAGGTTTCCCTTCCAGGCTTATCAGGCAGCACATTCTATATTTGTTGCTTCCACTATGAATTTTTATAATCTTCCATTAGTAAACACTGGAAGTTGGATAACCTGACAGTGCCTGTGGAAAAAGGAGAATTAGCTAAGATAAGTCACAATGCCTGTGAATTTGGTAAGACAAAAGATACAGAATTAGCTTAGTAAGATAAGCTTCCTTTAAACTGCCAAACAGAAAAGCGCCTTTTGGAGGTTGTAGAATATTTATAGCCCTACAGTCTTAACTGTTCAACATCTCCATGCTCAAAGATATCCTTAATTAAAAGGCTGATCTCATCCATGAGGAATTTTTCCACCTTAAATTTTGAAGGAAAGCTTCCAAAACACATATTCATATTTTATATAAAAAATGGGACATACACAAAAAAGAATCCTTCGTGAACTTCATCTTGGTTACTACCAAGATGCCATTATTTGCTAGCACTTTAAGACAAGTGCAAAAAGAACTAAGAAAAGTTTATTTCATTGAAAACCTCTTTAAAAAAAGAACACTTATCAAGAAATCAGGACTCCAACCTTGCTTTTTTTGGCTGTGTCCAGAATTATTAAACCTTGAGAGAGCGCATAATACATCCACATTGTTATTTGCTTCTACGTATTTCCATTTCTTTAAACAGGACTTTAATTTCAGAGCTATACTTTCTAAAGCAGGAGAATGGCAGCTACTTCAAGTACATCATCTCTTTAATTGGACCTTTAACTTTCGAGCATTATTTTAGGACCAAGTTATTGCCCTGCACTGTTATTATGAATATCCTGGGCAGAAATAATCCTTTCCTTTATAGCAGATAGCATAAAAAAGTAAGTTGGAAAAAAACAGTAAAAGTTTTTAACAAGTTCTAGGGATTTTTTTGTGGTTGCCTGGATTTTTTTCCTCCAGGGGAAACTTGGGGTATGTGTGAAATCTCTGCTTCCAGCCATGTACAAGGGGGAAAATAGACTTTCAGAAAAAATATATTTTTTTCTAATTTCAAGTAGATGTTTGCTCGTCTAAAAAAAAAAATACTGGATTTGTATGATAAAATCAATTTAGTGACATACAGATAGCATGTCACCAGGATTATATGAAAGTCTTTTTAAATCTTAACCCTTAATTTTACATACTCAGCCTACTATACCCTTATGCAAGCAACTGTCATTATAGCCCCGGTTTGCAGATAAATCCTCTGCTCCTTTTATTTCTGTGGTTTGGCTGGAAAATCCACAAGCCTCTATAACTTTGCAGCCTCATCAAAGCTGTCAAAATTTGATTTGAAATGAGGACATCCAGCTTTTTATGGGAACTTTAGATAGCCAGCAACAATTAGAATAATGAAGGTGTGGTGGTGCAACACCCTCCATCCTCCCTGGGCCACTGGGTGCTGGGTGTGATTCTCCCTCCTGGGCCACAGACCATGCTGAGGTAAGTCAGGCGTGGCTGGGGAAAGGCAGTGGACATCCATTACCCCCAACAGCCTGGTACAGCCCTACCTGGATCGTGTCCCAGAGGGGGAAGATACCAGAACTTCAAAGTCTAGCAAGTTTTGGGCTTGCGCAACTGGTGGAAAGCACCAGAATATTTCACTGTCCAACTTGAGACAAAATGGAAAAGTACCTGACAAAAGTCAATTATCTCGGACTCTATAAATAGCGATTCCAAGCAAGACCCTTTGAGCTCTCCCGGATCGCAGTGGGCTGTGACCAGCAGCTCCCCTGAGGTGGGACATTGCTCAGGCATAACCAAAGGCCAGGGCAAAGTCAACCTTCTCGGGGCTCAATGACAGCCTATCGAGGAATGACGATGCATTGTGAGTATTTACTCGAAACTCGAAAAGAGGGACATTTTAAATATAGACTAGCCTCTCTCATTCACCTCTCTACCTATCTGTTTTAAGACACACATTAGCCTTCATGAGTGTGGGTTTCTATAGTTTAGTGGATCCAAATACTTCTGTTTGTGTGTGCGTGTGAGGAGTTGAAGGGGGCACCCATCGGCTCACTGGGGTCACCCACTGTGAAGGGACCCTGGTCTGAGCAGTAAAGACTTGGGTGGTGTGTGTGCAGCTCCTTGGACGGGGTGTGTTTGTATGATTTGTGTTTACGCATATGTACGTACATATATTTTGATTTAGGATGCCCTGTAGTAAGGTAGTGTGAATCTTGTCACTCTCGAATCTGTTATTAAGTCACTGTTTAATTATTCTACTGAATCACCTTGTTAATCCTTAAATTGGTTAATGATTAAGTGCCACTAATTCAACCTTTTGACGTACCTCCAACCATTAATAAATCTTAAATTGTTGCTAAATCATAACTGTGTCAAATATTTTCAACCACAACAAGACAGCTCTTCTAAAACTGAAGAGCATTTCTTGTACCTGTTTGATTCAGGAGAAAATGTTGAAATATGAACATTATATTAGTAAAAGTTTTACCAATAATAAGGAGAAAAACACACAGTGAAATCCTGATCTGCCAACAGGCACTAATAACTGCAGTTCATCTTCACCTCCAATGCATTTGTATTTATTCAGCATTATACCGTAAGCCTACTTCTCAAATCTCAAAATAATATAATTGACCATACCACAGTTACATTTGAAAAACAACCTTGCCAAATCCCAAATTAACTGTAGATTTCACTCATTGATTTATTTTTAAAGTGTTACCTGTTTCAATTTTAGGAAAAAATTTTCAGTAGAGCTACGTTTGCTGAAGGGCCAGAACAATCTCTCATTAGGTGAACAAACTCTGACTTTAGTCTCCAGAATGAATCGAACAGGTTCCTGAACCTCAGTTATCACCAAATCCACAGCAGTCGTCATGAACAATACTTTATCTAGGAGGAAAAAAACCAAAGTGATAGTATTAAATATTTCAAACAAAATATTCTATAACCTCTTTCCTAATAACAACAAAAGAAAACTTCTTTGCAGATTTCAATTTTTCCCTTAAATTAACATCTCAAATCCGTAGAATTTTCAAAACAAGAAAATAAGATGACTATCCAGTGTTCACCAGAGAGTACGGAAACTTAAGTTTTCAAGCCAAGAGAATGATCTTGTTAATGAGAATAAAAATTTTGCTTTTTCAAATCCCACTGAAATGTATCAAAAATCTTCATTAAACATTATAAAGGATCTGAATACTTAACTCTACAGAGCAGATCTCTTGCCATCTAACCTAATTACATTTTAGTTGTTTTTTTGTTTTTAGAAGTTATTTAGACAACACTTAAGTCCCACCATATTAAAGGTAGCATTTAAGAGCATCTCTGCTCTTATTCTGAGATTCAGAAAATTGACTCTACAGTATGATGCTCCAAAAGGAGGCAACTGGCCTTGGTGACCTACGAGATCTCTTCTGGTACTGAACGATAAATCGTGTCCTTTAGGCAGGATGACATTCAATCTAGCAGCAGATTGTACCCAGCTGCACCCAGCAGCTGACTTTTATGACTTTGCCCAGTCAATTCCCATTAACTTCCCCAACCTTTGGCATGCAACTGTGACAACAGATTGAAAAGATGATAATTCAGCTGATATCTTAAAAGAAGTAATGACAGATCTGTTGCAGGACCTAAGAGAGCAACACAGCATCAGCTATTTTCAGATTACAGTTGGAAGTGTTTTACTTTCATTTTCATAGGTACAGGAATCTTCCTTTTTTAATTAAAAACTTGGATTCAGAAAAATCTGCACTGACCACAGAAACTAAGCAAGGAAGGGATCCGCAACAGTCATTTAGTGCAATTCTCAATGGGATTCTTAAAAAGCTCTAACGGTGTGCAAAGCATCTGCCTCCTGTCCCCACACCTGTACAGCCTTGTACTGGGATACAGTTCTTCTTACAAGGTATTATTACTGGTTTTCTTGTAGCCTTCTATTTTCTTCAGATTTTTATGTTACATCTGGCATCCTACTTTCTGACAATATATCCCATACTATGAAGAAAGTCTTTTTCGGGAGTCATCTTAAAGAAAAGTCAATTGATCTGATGCCCGCTATGTCAGCAATTTGCCCTGGCTAGGGATAACATCTGGCAAAATTTTCATACCTTTTGGTGTTTCTTCATTTACAAATTGGAAGTGTGGAGATTTTTGATTCCAGCTCCCAGTGATCACGTATGATTTCCCATCAGAACTTTTACCCATGGACTCCTGGAAACAAGGTAAGTTTATGTATTTTGATTTAATTTAAATAAATTATTATGAAGTCTCAGCCCCATAAAAGAGCTGCTGCACTGGCAAGAGAAGGGCAAGCATCTGAAGCCCCTGTGCCACAGTCCTGTAACAGAGATCGTCTCTGAAGAAAAGAATAGAGTTCCCATGCAAACTTTGGTCTCCTCGCTGATAACACAAAAAGGCCAATTAATATTAATTGTTACATATGTATGTGGTGAACATCTGTCTCATGAGACCTGAAGACCAATAGCTCATTTTGGCAGTGGCCATTTTAAAGCAACTTTCATCTCACACGGGTGTCTCTGAGATCACAGCCAAGTACTTGGAAAGACAGGACTCCAAGCTGCAAAGGCTTTGCTTTTTTGTTGCTGCTGTTTGAAACAAACAAACAAAAACCCCAAAACAACAAAAAAAAAACCAAACAAAAACCTTCCGACTTCTTTTAAGTTGTTCTGGAAAACCCAAGGCAATCCAGTCTTTATGGCCCCATTTTGCATCACTCAGTCTCTGAATGACAGCTGCCTGAGCAGTAAAGCTTTTAAACATATCAGGCTTTAATCATGAACTGAGGGGATGTAGTTCATTGCCTCTAATACAAGAAAACAAATTAAATCAGAACACTCTCTTACAAGCTGCTGAACTAGTAAACTTGGCAGATGTTTCACATTAACATACCTTCCACTTCGCTATGATGTTTTAATACACCAGTAGCATTTTATTTTATCCTAAATAGCTATTTTATAAAATAAATTTTCACTCTAAACCACCTTGAGATCAGCTTCATTCAGCATACAAAGCACAGGTTACTCAACTATTAAGAAGCAATTCAATATTTTATCTTTAGTGTTCAGTGTGTCTGTCTTCCCACCAACCTTATTTTCTGGGCAATCCAAAGCCTGGTAAAAAGCAAAATTATTCATATAGTATTGGACCAGCCTGGGTACTCACTGCTGTAACAAGGATGTACTTTATAAACACTAGCAAGCTTGTTTTCACAACACACCTGTGAAGTCAGATGATCTCTATCATCATTTTATAGATGTAAAAGTGAGTCATAAAAATAAAGTGCCCACTAATTCTCAGTGACATATTTGAAGCCGCTTAGGCCTCAATTTTTAGAGTGATAAGTATGCTATAAAACTTTTGATATTCAGAGCACGGTCTTTATTCTTCAGCACTTTCAAAAATAAGGTTCCATGTTTCTTCTTCCAGGCCCCGAAATAAGAAGTCATGATTGCAAAATTGGGCAACTCCCTTGACCAAGCATCAGGTTGTATTCTAAGCCTATAGCAAAGGCAGGGATTCAACCCAGTTGCCCAGCATCTCACTCTCAATAACATAAGCTCCAGCATCATCACCATCAACAAGTGCGCATAAGCGTCTCAATCTTTTCTGTCTATCCTGAGATCACACACAATCGTAATCAAAATTATTACTGAATTTTGTTAATAAAAGATCCTTACCAAATCTAAAAGGTGCATGTCACCACTCCGAACATCTTTCCCACGGCTAAGGAGAAGGCCAAAACATCTGCAAATCCAGGCAAAATATTAAACCACAAAAATTAGACTTACTCATAAACAAACCATTAACATTCCGTATCTAAATATTTGCTGTCATACATCCCAAGCAGCCCATCAATCCAATAACAAATGCCAACAAACCTTGACATTTGAAAGCAGCACCAAGCATGTCAAGCAAAACAATGTCAAGCCAATATTAAAAACATCGAGCAAGATTTCATAAGTGTATTTACAACATGATTTTACCCTGCGTACAGTAGTCTGGAAAGTTGCTCAATTATCTTTGTTTGCAAGAACAGTGTAAACCAGACACTGCTAACAAGGGTTCCCTATCCCGCAGGACAACTTGGCCTGCATTCTTCTTCCCATCTTTTTTTTTTTTTTTTTGAGACATATTTGCATAGTATTTACCCTTTGATACACACAACAATCAGGAAATTCCAGATGAAGTGCAAGGACCTGTCTTTTATGGTTTCATTTTGCAAAGACTGTTGTCCCACAAAGGTATATTCCGCTTCATCCTCTGGTTTACCACATTGTCCTGCATTTCATTGCAGACTGCATCTTTTCTCTGTAGTATGAGCAGCCCTAAACGCTAAACAGTGAAAGATTTGACATCTGAGCTATCCTCTTCCCTACACAGACGCTCCATGTTCTACAATTCCAGACTGTGGCAGATTCAAAGTGTACATACAACAGTATTCTCAGATGCAGCACAGATGAAAGGAAAGCAAATTGAAATAACTCAGTCAGTGATTATAGCCTCAGCATTTAAAACAAACTGGCCACTGAAAATAAAAGCAAGATGTTTTTTAAAAAAAGATTTTGAAATGGGTATTTAGAGGGGATGCGACCACTGATCCCACAAACAGAGCTGTGCAAGATTTAACTGCAGCTGTATTGTGTCCCTGCCATACACACACTGAACAAACCACTCTGATCTTCTACACAATCCCTCTCAAGATAGAAGTGTGGAGTTAAATTACATAAATGGAGTATCCATAGAACAACTACTAATCTGCTGTCTCAGAGCAAAAAAAAAGATCAAACAGATAAAGAATTTTTTCAAAATCGATGAAATTACCTCTCAATAGCAAGTTCTTTATTAGTTGTCTGTTGGACGTAAATCACTATCTTCTTATCAATTCCTTGGCGGAGTTTAAAGCATTGCCTGTCCTTGTCTTTGGGAACCGCACTGTTATTTACCAGGAAAGGGAAAAAAACTGTGTCATTTATCTGTATTCCTTGCATGTATCAAAAACAGCTTCAGACACTTGGTGAAGCCAGCTTCTTACACAAAAGCACCCAAGATCCTTCTCCCTTGCACACTGCAATCAGTAACATGAAAGAAATGGCAACATAATTAGGTGACGTTATTTTATCTTCATTAGTGAAAACTAAGTGTCCTTGGTTTTCACAAATAAAACCGGTGTTTTTATACTGTGTGGCTTAGTGTTGTAAGACTTCCAGCAGCATTTCAATAAAGTTTCTAAATATGGATTCCCCACATAACATGCAAGTATTATCTGTTAAGCAATTACTTCTAAGAAACTGCATATTGCTTTCTTTCACAAGGGAGGTGACTGCTGGGACACACGATAAGCCAAAAGCCAAGAGAGGGCACCAATCTTTAGACTATTTCTGTTATATTTCCTCTAGAGCTGCTGCAAAAAGAGGGGATAGTGTGCTGTGGTGGAAAAACCTAAAATTACACTTCAACACTAACACACGGGCTATTCCCTGTTGAGCAGCACAGTTGCACTAAATACTGGACAAACTGAGACTGTTGGGTTTAGACTTTCTTTTTAAGTCAACCACATGTTCATTTTTCCTTTGGATATAAAAATAATCCTTATTTTATTTCAGACTTTCAAACTATGCGTTGTTACCCCCAGGAGTTGCAAAATGGAGCGTGGAGTATTGCCCATAGTTTAACGCCTAAAATTTGGGTTTGTTTTCTGAGAGCAGGTGCTTTCCCAGGCCAGGGAACGGCAGACTGCCATCAGCTGTCAGCAGGAGTTTTGTCTCTGGGTACAGGACAGTGGATTTACAGACCTACAGCCAGTACGTGCAGTCAGACCTCATTTCCCCGGCACGACAGAAATGCACTACTAGTGACCCAGGGTGACAAGTGACGGTAGATGAGCCAAGACAGGGTCAGGCACTTTAAAGACTGAGACCAGACGCTGAAAATGTGAAAGTGTTCTCTCAACTTCCCGGTAAGTGTGGCTCTGCACATGAAGGGTCATACGAAGATTAGTGCCAAACTGCTAAAGCTTGCTATTTGAACTAAAACCTGTGCTGTATGCCCAATGTAGGTAGGATTCTGCTTAGCTGGAGACAAAAATCCACTTTTCTTCACTTTGTATAGAGTAGGTACATAGCTTTTAAACAAATGCACCACCCCTAATGCAACTGTATTTTACTTTTGGGGCTGAGAAGATTTTTAGATACATGTCCATAGCAAAGGCTGAGGCTCCGGCTGCAGCCCATGCTGACATACCCGAGCGGGCTATGACCAAAACAGCTCTTAGCAGCACAACTTCTGGAAACCACGTAAGCATCGAATCCTAGGCTGGCTTACACAACCTGTGCTGCCATGGCTGTGCTGACATTGGTACCACGCCAGCAGGACTGAGCTTCACCCGGAGTACCACCGCCTGCGGAGCCATGCTTCCTCCACCGGGCGCCCAGCAGCTGCTGCTGCATCCAAGCCCAAGAACCGTCAGCATCTTTCAGGCTCAGGCCCTGAGCTAAATCATTTGTCAGTTTCAACACTTGAGCAGTCCTTTGGAGTGCCAAATAAATATTGGATTAATAAATGGGATTTATTTATTTAATAAACAAAACTTGAGTTGGATGTAAATCCATGAAGAGAAACATCTCTGAAGCCGTGGCTAGGAGCCAATGTGCTCAACAAGTCAGAGTACTTGGCAGACACACTGTACTGAAATAAAGACACTTCAGCAATTACAGAACACTGTAAATGGTTACATAAAACATCTAAAGGCACTGTGTATAGGCTAAGCAGAAAAAACCCAACTTTTTAGCATAAAGCATAAACTAAAAAAGGTCTTTTTAGAAACCAAAGTTATCCACCATCAGACTGAACACGGGAACAGCATTAGCTGATACAATGTGAAAAGCTGATCTAACACCGCTTGCTAACAACACCTGGTTCAGGAAAAAAAGGAGGAAAAATTAATTTTAAGAACTGGGTCAGAAAATAGAACCAGTTAGAAACGGATGCCAGCTTTGTTCATAAAGCTTTTTGATACTGATAAACACTATATTACAGATCAGAACAGGTGAGTATTTTAATGAAACAGATCATAGCAAAACTAAGGAGAACTAATATTGATGATCTTTGATAGCAAATTTGAATTCTGCCTTCTCATCTACACCTCTATTGAGTTCTGGAATAGCTATGTGGGAACAAGTTGGAG
Source organism: Fratercula arctica (assembly GCA_947846985.1). Lineage (NCBI taxonomy): Eukaryota > Metazoa > Chordata > Aves > Charadriiformes > Alcidae > Fratercula > Fratercula arctica. The sequence continues at coordinate 3,028,372 of CANTUZ010000016.1, forward strand.
ATCTTGATCATCAAGCGCTCGTCTGATGAAGCAGTAATAGCCCTGTACTAGGCATTAAAAGTTAATGTGTCTTATGACAAACAGATTTGGCTGAATACTGCTCTAGAGAGCAACTTATCCTTTGGGATCAGAAAAATTATTTCAAAAATTGAATTTTTATTTTCTCTGCCTCACCTCATGAGACTTTATTAAAAATATGCACCCTTATGCCTCCTGCAGCATTCACACCTTTGAAAACCTGCTGCATCTCAGCACCTTTGAAAACCTGGCCGAAAATGCACATAACTCTGGATATGAGAGCACAACGACGCCTTTCAGCTTTAGCAGGAATTCAGCTGAACATGACTTAAAACACATTGCAGAGAAAAAGGTTTAAAGATGAAAGAAAAATACAAAATATAAAAAGCACTTTGCAGGTAGTACAGATTCAGTTCAATGACCAAGATGAAATAGTTGAGAGGGTCATCACTGTTTTACTTCCCAAAAATGTTTATGCCTGGGATTCATTTAAACTAGAATAGGAAGCTTTCAAAAAAGGAATTTAGGGACCACCCCAGACTCACACTCCCTTTTCACTAACTTTCCAACAGAAAGAGAGGCTGTGTGCACAGGAATGAAGAATCAATACCTGAAATAACCTTTCCCATCATCTTCTTTGATTTCCAGTGACACAGAGAAGGTGAAAATATCACTGTCTGGAGTTTGTGGGGTGGCAATGGCTGAGTGTGGAGTTTGTTTGGCAGAACGACGGAAGGCAGTGGCGAAGCTGTACAGTATTCGGCTCACCTGCATTTAAATGGCACCAAAGAAGAATCAGAAAGCTACAGACATACAGAATGCAGCAGCTGAAACCTACCTGAATTTTCACTAAATAATAGAATGAGAAGTAACTGTAGGAAACACGTCTTAAAAGGATAAACTATTAAATCATGTGCATTCTTATTTCCTATCTGAGGTTTCTACAATTATCTTAACTTGGGGCAGGAAAAAGCCAACAGTGATGAATTACATTACTTCTAAAGTGCCTGAAATACTTCATTTTCATTTCAGTAATAACGTTTAGATGTACATAATTATAATTTGACAAAAAGATTCAACTTACAGCCTCTTGGATTTCACATCGGAAGACATGAATCCTGAAGAGTTCTGCATTGTAGTGGCTTTCAGTGAAAGCAAAGCAATCACTTTCAGGGGTTCCATCATGCCCTCGTACACAGAAAAGGATTTTATAGATTGGATAATTTGCTATTTCTGTGTTTGTCTGAGGATCTAAAAGCCTGTTAAAAGAGAAAGAGGAAAAAAAAAACCCAAAGCTTGAAGCTTTAGAAGAATTATTTCAGCCTGGTATTAACTTATGAGCTTTAACAATTTCATCGCTACTGGAGAAACTACATCACAAAGAAACTAGCTCCTGACTGTCATTTATTACAAAGCTTGACCAGAATAATAATATTTAAATTGAACAGCATAAAGAAGTACAATGCAACAGCCATTTCCACCCATAATTTCCTCATAGCTTTCAGGGCTTAGCCTTCAAAATGCTAAAGTAATATGCAGCAGTGGATAGCCTCATCCCTGTTAAGTCTCCTGTATTAGCCACTTTCCAGCCCTACAAATTAAATACTTTACAGGCTACTTCCAAAGTGCCATCAATAACCACTCCCACTATGGCTTTTGGGACACCTTGGATCATCACAACGTTTCATACTGATCCTTGGACATAAAATGTCTTTGGTAAACAATTCAGAGCGTCACTTTTCTCAGATCTCTTTAAAACCTGCTTTTTCCACTAAACAAAATCCCAAGTCACTCATGTCTCCTCCCAGGTAGACTGATCGCTTGTTTCCTTTGCTAAGAGGAAATAAGATTAAATGCACAAAGTCACAGAGTGCACCTGAGCGAGCTTCATACCTCACTGTTCCTTCAGAGACATTAGGCACTGACAGAGTCACATCTAAAGAAATCTGGCACTGGCTTCGTAAGATGGACATCATTCTGAGGGCTTCCACTTCGCTCCGGGGAGCATTGACAGAGGCGCAGCCTAAGTAGGTGAGCTTGCTGAACACCACGCTGTCCTCATCGCTCACAGGTGTGAAAGGGCTCAAATCCTCACAGTCTAGGGTGAGACACAAAGTTGAACGTTAGAAGCAAGACAAGACGTATGTAAGTAAGTTACCAGAGTCTGACTCATCACTAACCTGATGAAAAAAGTGACCAAGAAACCCATTACAGAAAGTCAGGTCAGGCTTTATAGGAAAACCCTGCCTGAAAGTGAGTTACTGATAGCAGAGAGCAACTTGGCTATCCCAACTCAGTTCACTCAGATGACTTCTTTTAAATATGAGTGCATCGATTTTCACTACAGCAATAAGATGCATAGACGAGCTAAACAGGCTAGTATTTTGTACCGCCAGGCAAGTAAGCATAGTATGTCTGCACACATCTTGAGGCTAGAATAGCAAGTGCTTTCAGAAGAGAGGATAATTCAGCATATGGTAACTTGCATCACATAACCTGGCATTCATTGTACTAGGTGATTATAACGGAAGAAATGGGGAAAGGTGAGTGGACACACCTGTACCTAAATTTTTCCTTTCCCACATAAAGCTAGTTCATAAGATACTACCAGGCATTTGCCATTTTTTTCTAACCTCCCTGGGATGGTTTCACTGGCAAACTCATGTCTGGTTTCTGGAGTCCTGCCACCGACACTGGATTAATGGTAGAGGATGCTGAAGCTTCAAGAACAACGGGTTCTTCCCCATCTCCATCAGTCCTAACTTCTTCTCCATGGTCCCGGTCCCTTGACTGATCTTCCATGGGTGGGTCCATCAGCACATCTTCAAGTTCCCTCTGCAGCTGCTGTTCGCTTCCATTCCCCACAATCTAAGAGCCACAAACAGAGTTGGGACACAAAAAAAAGACTGTTCAAATGAAAAAAAAATACCTCTCAGGCACAGGGTCATTCATATGGCTTTTTCTGCCAACCAAAGCAGTAATTAATAAATTTAACCTAGTTACAACCGTAAACACAAACTGCAATGTGCAAATGCTCACCAGTACAAATTAGATCCTCCCTGCTTTAACAAACTAACAAAAGGAGCTCAAAGCAGGAAATTTCTAGTACTAGAAAAAGTGAGATTACTTTAAAACTAGTCTTTAATCACCAAATACAAAGACTAGCTTACAACAGGGGAAACTTACGAATGTCTACAGTACAGTGGTCTATAATAATTCTCAGAATGTTACCAGAAAGAGACAAATATAATTAAATATGGTACGTGGTTCACGGGTAAAATAGGAAGGTTTCACATACGAGAAGAATCTGGAACAGGATCGTGCCCTCATGCTGAGGAGAAGAGGTAGTGTTGTTTTGTTTCCTAACACTCATCTACAGCCTGACTTCGCACTCACTGAAGTCAACATGAAAGCATGAGGCAACCTAAAGGGTGCTAAGCTAGAAAGAGAATAAAGGCATTAATTTCAGGAAACTCTTAGATATTGTATCTAAGGAAGCTTTGTCCATTCCTCCGCAATTAATAGGGAAGTGACCGGTGCTTTACACCGTTTAGAAATTAAGCACGGAAATGGAGTTTACGGAAGCATTTTACCAGATGGCAGTCAGAGGAAGGTACCTGGTTCCAACACTTCAGCTGCTGCGTACTGCTGCTGGCACCAAAACTCAATCCCATGAGCAGATACGCATTCCTATATCCTTACCTCTCTGTAAGCTTACTGACTTGGGACACTACATGCAAGCTAATAAAATCCAAATTGTGCAACTACCCCAGGTTCTTAAGATGACTGTAAATGAAGTCTTATTAAAGAACATTTTCTTTTTTTTTTTTTAAATCTTTAAAATAAGATAGTAAAGGAAGAAAGTGGTTAAAATCAGGAGGAAGAATATAAAGCAGACAGAAATCTGCCTGTAACATCATCTCAGTATTGAAGCAAATTCTGTCTGCCTCAAAACTAGCATCCGATAGCAGAAAATTAAATTATGTTGAAAGTACCTAAAGCAATGGCCAAGATTCTCACGTTTTAACAGTGAATAAATCAATCTGAAGTCCAGTTAAGATTGCTGAAATAACGCTGGATCAGACAACAGAACACCTCCATGCACACATGGATGAGCCTTGCAATGAGTTAAATATACTATGAGCAAAAGATCAGATGTCACTTAAATACTCTGACATTCATTTCCATCAGGTGCGTCTCCAGAATAATTACAGTGAGATTAGAGGTTTCTCGCCCAATTCTGATTTATGGTCATTTCTATTGCATCCCTAAATACAAACTCCTCCATTCAGAGGGAAAAGGAAGAAACATGAAGTTTACTTACTGTCTTCTCTTTCACGTTCAGACACATAATCTCCAACTAATTATCTGTATCTGCAGCCTCTAACTATTTAATATACAAGAATATTAACAAAGAACAGAAACTGCTGACCTGGAATTACTCTAGAATAGAGCAGAATACAATCCCTTTAAGAGAAACAAAAATAATCCCAGAACCCTGTACTTCAGAAGAAAGTATGCAAAAAGTGAAAATCACAGGTAATGAAAAAATTAACAGGCACACAAGATCCTAGAGGCAGGAGGGACATAAAAAAGTAACCTAGTGAATGTTTTACAGATTTTTTTTTTGTTATTTAGATTCTGTAGTGAGATGTCTGTGCTCTTGCAACTCATGTTCAAACAGAAACTATTTTTTTAGTATGGATTAAAATACATTCATGTGCTATCTGGGATCACCTGCCAGGAGTAGGACAGAATAACTGCCTTACTCAGCTGTACATCCCCAGAAGTACCAGTAACCTGTAACTAGCTACAGGAATCCAGACATTTGCACGTTCATCCCAATAATTTTAGTCTGTATGATTCATCATGGAAGCAATGAAAAATCTTGCACAAGCGTGTGGTCATTAAAGGCACAATCCCTTGAAGTATCAAGTTTATTATTCAGGTCTTTGCAGGCATTCGTCAGAAAGATGATGATGATGATGACGGAAGATGCACCATGTCACTTTACACAGTTCACGTTTTGCAACAAAATACAATGAATCAATTATAATGTCCTACCAGCCCTATTAAAGCCTATATATTAAAAAACCATTAAACTTGTAGTTTACAGGACTTGTTTTCTATGAAACTTGAAGTTAAAATTCATTCTGGCAAACCCCCGCATCTCATAAGCTTTTGCTCACGGTGATTAAACAGACTTCAGTTTGGGTGTGGGAAACAAAGGTGAGGAATTTCTATTCAGTGAGAATTAAATGCTGTAACGGTATTAACGTTAAACGTACATGAAAAATGTGCAGGATCCTGATTCCATCAAGATTACAAGCCAAAAAAAGTCTCAATGGTGATATACTGTATTTGGTAAGATTATCAGTATCAATTACTTATATCTACATATTACCCTATAAAATATGATCTTGAAAATAAAAGTTCCTAAAAATAGTAGTGGCAGGTAAAACACAAGTCCAAGTTGTTTACGGTGTGACAAGAAATAGGCACGTAAACAGAAAAAAAAAAAAGTCTCACAAATATTCTAAAACTTCAACATCAAAATCATCATTTAAGAAGTAATTTAAAAGAATCCCTCCAAGAAAGCCTTCCTTCTCAGCCGAGACTACCCTCAAAAAACAATTCGAAAAGACACAGCGAATATACTTTTGGACTGGAGGAGCTCTGCTGTTCTCACAGCCCTAACAGTGAAGTGCCACAAGCCAGCTGCCCAAGAAAGGAGCCCTAAGATACAAACTAACTTCATGTCAACCAAAGTCTCTCATATATAAATTCACCACATTGTGTGAACAGTGCACACTAAGATGTAAATATGTCTGAAACTTTGCTGCAACCCAAAAAAGCAGCAAGAGGCAGCGTGACAGCGCAGCAGAACTAAGGGCAGAAGGGGAGAAGAAACAAGGTGGATCTAATAAATGCTTCATGTAGGTTTCCCTGAGATAGAGGAAAGAAACAATTTACCCTAGTCATTGTTTTCTCTGTTTCTCACAAACTAATTTTACTTAACATTTAAACGAGGATGTGGCCTCATTTAAAACTTCCTTTACAGCAACACCAGGGATTTCTTAGAACTGTAGTTCATTGCCTTCTCCTGACACATGCGCTGCTGGCCTCTGCTGCGAGAGGTCTCCTTGCATCGTGTAGTTCAAGAGCTCCCGTTCTACACTGTGCTCCAGAAACAAGGCTTTCGTAAATCCAGTGCAGTCCCACTGGCACTGGGCAAAAGCAGACACAGAAACAATACTGGAAAGCAGAGACAGCTAGAAAATTATATTTCTGGAAAACAGTAACTGACAACCCCTTTTTAAATTGTTTGAACCATGTATTTCAGCACAGACAAAAAGCAAAAACACATTTATGAATTATGACCAACTGAAGAAAGAATATGGTTCATGAATTGCATTCATAAGAAATATTTATCTGGCTGGACTTGAAAAAGAACAAAAATAAAAACATGAGTTAATTCAGTCCACAGCACTATTACTTAAAACTGTAGCACAGCAACAAATTTGAAGTGAGAGCCTTAGGTATGATGCACAAATTTCACATTCTGTCACAGTCAGCAAACACAAGCCTGAACTTCTAGCACCATCCTCAGACTGTGCTTAGCAAATGTAAGATCCTCAAATTGCTTCTCTAAAGCAGCAGAACATCAGAAAAAGACATCTGCTCAAATATGAACCCAAACTTATTTTCTCCTTTTCTTAGTGAGCACATCAACACAAATGGGTTTTGAAATACAAATTAACTTAGTTATAAATACCAAAGCAATTGCTTCTCCATGAAAAACCTCATCTCATTTGTTCCTATGAAATACACTATCTCAGTTATCATGTTGCACTGTTAATATCAATTTTCCATATACTGCCTAAACACTTTCAGATATCACTGTGACAGTATTTTTAAGATACCACCAAAAACCTTCACAATTCCACTTATCCGTGCACATAGATAAAGTTTACTAATACAGTAAAACTGGATACTGAATTTTTGCAAGCTGAAAAAGAAAAAAGGTAGCAAGAACAAAGACATATTCTAGGGTGGTATCTCTCTTTACTTGAAGTACAATTCCAAAAGACAATTTCTGTCCCTAAGATCAGCTAGAAAGTCTTCCCATTTCCTCTATTACAAGTTTTCAGCTCCTTAAGCAGAAGGAAGGAGGTTAACAGGAAGATCCCTGTATGGGAGAATTTAGACTGCACGCTGACAGCTTATCTAAGGCATGTTTCCATTAATCATTCAGCTCCCAGCCAATAATCAAACAGCACAGACTCTCCAACGCTGGAATACCAAAAGGCTCAAGGTAAATCACTTTGTTCAAGGATTGTGCTCAGTCTTGGCACCAAATTCATAAAGCAGCTTATCTTTAAGACCTGCAAAGCTCTGTGACATTCAGTGCCAAATCAGGGAACAGTATAACTTTATTTTACAATTGTTGGCGGTCAGGAGGCAGCAGTACTGATGTTCTTCTTTTCTCATCAAGAGAAACAGCACACCTGTAGCCAACATTTTATAACCGCTTTGGAAGTAAACACATGAGGAAAACTTAAGGAAAGTAAGTTTCAGGAGTCGGTTTTAAATTGATTAAGGATATTCTTCTCTGAAATAGTCTCAAGCTTCATGAAAAAGACATTATATACAAGTCTCTTCAATTTTTTTGATTGCACTAAACAAGATACAGCGTGTCATACGAGCGCTGCAGGACAGCCACACGGCAATCATTAGACCAGCAGCACAAACAGGTCCCATGCGGACCGACAAGTGTTGCAGACTACAGCATTTCATGTTTCCAAATTTTCTTTGGAAATAACAGGACAGAATGGAAAATCCGGTTGCCCATGTCTGTCTCCCGGGGTCTCGAATGATGCATCACAACTTTGGGAGCTAATCCCGTGCACTGCCACATAAGCACTCTCGGGGTAAGCACCACTATGGAGACTGTTCTGAATTCTTAAGTATTTATAGCTGCTGGTATTTGCAGCACCTAGAAAGACAAGCGTGAGGTTACAGTGTTTCAGCAGGCCTTGTAGATCACCAGGCTGATTGTTCAAGAAAATTTCAAATTTTTTTAGACTATCCTATGATGCGAAGTGGCAATCTTCTGCAATAGCAATAAAATATAAGTGAACATTTTTGCCAGATTAAGCAAAAGGAAGATCTTGAGACTCTTAACTAACAGAATTAGCTTGAAGTCCTATGTAAAAGAGAACAGCCACTATAACAGTATATCTTGTCCAGGATTCAAAGGAATGAAAGAAAACCAACCAAAGCAGCTGGGAGGTAAAAACAAGATGAGCAAAAGCATCAAGAAACGTTCAATAAAGTCCCTGTTACAACTGCTGCTAAGGAAAAGAGGAACACCCAGTCCAAAAGGCAGAGAACACATTACTTCTTGTCATCTTTAAAGATATTATTTTGAGGACATAGATGTCACTGTAGACTTCAGTCTGTTGTGATGGTAGAACATCTCTTTCCATCTCCCACAAAGAACACACTAACTTGACTCAAGCGGAAAGATCCGGTTTTCAACACATTACAACGAAGGAATTTGGAGTGGCCACCTTACTTGTGTCTCTTTGCTTAAAGACTGCTGAAATACAAACTGGGATGAAAGATTTCAAGTATCCAAAAAAAAAAAAAAAAAGAGAAAGGGAGAGTGACAAGGGCCTCTTTTCAGAACAGCACTTTTAAAAGTGAGAAGATGTCAATGCCCTTCCAATTCACACAAGCCTACCACATAGGCTTGTATTCTCAGATTCATGCCAAGTTGTTAGTTGTAACTACACTTCTACATTTCTTAAAGGGAACATTTCACATTGGGGAAAACTTTAATATATGTTTGAATAAACAGATATGGTCAAATCAAGTGTATGTTAATATTACTTTCTATCTGAAAGCTGTGATAAAATCACAGCTCCAAGTTCTTGACAGTCTGTTTCATCCTAAGCATTTCATGAAGGATTCTGCAAAGTGGGAAAACATCCCACAGGTAGTGATGGAGAGAGCTCTTAGTCAAAACCTAATTATCACCTCTGACATCAGCAAAAGTAATGCAGAAATTACTGGCAAAATTGATTCTTGAATAAGTTCTCCCTTCTGTCAAGTTTTCCACAATAAAGAAGTCCCTCTTTAAGCTCTCTATGGTTAGTTTGAGTTAGAAGAATAGGGAACAAACTCAGGTTATTGATTCTTACCTTCAGTCCTGTTTTTTCATCATCACTACCATTATTTGTAGATGGTGTTTCATCCCCTTGCCTGGAAACCAAGACAAAATCTTCACTGTTAAGAGTGGATACCGAGTCTGAAGAGACACTGATTTTTCCAACAGAAGCCTTGTCATCCATGACTTAAAAAGGAAGTTCGATTCATGAATGAGATTAAATATTTTATAAACTCCTGAAAAACAAAAATCATAAAAATACTTATATAAAACTTGATGCTAAAATGCTCAAACGTTTCTTTTCAGAAACCTGCTGACTAGTTATAAAAAGTAACACATCTGACAGCATAACCAAGTTCCAGCTCTTCTGCCAGGGTACACTCATGGCCCTGCTTTGATTTTGCCAAGAAGCACGCGACTATTAGAGCACTGGTTTCCACAGCTCACAAAAGGGAAGTTAATAAATCTTTTAAAGCTTTTTGCAGTATTTCATGATTATGGCAGGCACCATTTTCTACACATAGCACAAAACAGGCCCTTGGAACATACACCATGCCTGCTGACAAAGGACTCACATTAAGGCCAGAACTATAAAGTCCATTTACTTTCTTCAGATAATCCGTTTGCCTTCACATATGTTCACGCAAAAATTACTTTTGTAGATATCGGAGTTCTCTGCATGCTGCAGTCACATTCTTTTCCCCCAAAACAAGAGTTAGATCTAACTCTTGACATTTTGTGGTAAGGACGCTCTAAAACCGTGGGACATTCAGCATTTTATGAATCTATGCTGAATTTTCTGTACTGTAAGGAACAATAAAAGAAAGACTTCCAAGAAGCAGGAAGAACAGCGTAGGCTGGATCAGTACTGAGAATCAGAGCCAACAGAGGATTTTAAAAAACTGGAACTGGCACTGAGAGGCATTTGAAGAAAGGAACAAAAGGTGAAGTTCAGCTGCACACCTTGAACTCTACAGCACAGATTCTCAGAATCCGTGGCTCAAAACAGACTGCCATGATAAAAATGGGTGATTAAATTTCCCAGAAACCCAAATATACCCTTATCACAATGGCTTGGCTCTTTACATGCTCCCAAGCATGACCAAATCCAAGTGATTTTTCAGCCTTAAGTTATGCCTCCTCTTTGGTGGAGCACTGTCCCAACCTGGCTTCCAACAGAGCAGCCACACAACAGAGAAACCTGGCACATCCACAAGCGCGGCTCATCTCATTCCTCGCTAAACCAAGAACAATGCACCAAAAATAGCAAAGCCTGCTTTTATTTCTATCAATACCCTTCTCTCCACAGCCACCAATATGACTTGAAAACCTGCCAGGAGGACAACATTTTTTTTTTTCTCTAGGTTATTTTTAACCTGATTGCTTTCCTAACAGTTGCTTCGTGGTCCTGAAACATCTTTCACTGGACAACTGAAGCAGCGTGCAAGAGATAGAATGGATGTGGGTTGTTCACGAATAACATACATCTATGATGTTCGGGTTTTGTTTTTAAAAGCATGTAAGATATTTAGATATCCTTTTCAAAAAAACATTTTAAGATCCACGGACTTTCAATGAGAATTACTGGCTGAGAAATTCAGATATTCTGTAAAGTTTTACCCACTGTATATGTCTATCTGGTATTACTCACATGTACCTTAAAGGTAGGGCAGATTCTTGTTTTTAAAGATGCTTTTGTTTAAAGAATTCATATTGAAAGATTTCTATAGACATTCCTTATCGCCCCTCTACCTAATACACAGATCATCTGAAAATGATTAAATCAAATATATTGAAACACACACTAAAAATAAGCTTCAAACACTTAATATCCCTTTGGCTTTACTGTTTTCATTCAAACAGTGCAAACTCATCTGCCACACTAAGACAGCATGAGTAGAAGAGCAGGCTTTGATCACAAGCAGCTGTAAAGATCATCTAAGCAAGGATCAATTTAGCAATTTATTTTGATAATGCATCTATCTTGAAGTGTTAATTTCACCTATTTCCAAAATCTTTCAATCTGATACCTTTCACTGAGATTAACTTCAATTAAAGACAAAGTATGCTGTGCTTTTGTGTACTCCTTTTTTAGTAGCGTGGTGTAAACAGAGACCACGCTTGATCCCGGAGCACAGCAGGCTTGGCCTAACCCCTGCAGCAGTTTCATAATACAGAATTGCAAAAGCAGAAGGTCCCAATTAGCCCAACTTTGCCAACCTTACGTTAAGCAAAAGTCTTACTGAAATTACACAAGATAAGAGAGCACAGGAAAGGGGACAAGTAGTAACTACTGTAAGCTTTTGTTTATGAGTGATGTACCAGCAAGCAAGGCTCGATTACCCAACCGTGCTGGAATCAGCCACAGAGGTTCATCAGGTTAAGGCTCAAATAGTGGAGGTACAAAAGCACAGGCTTAAAATATTAAAAATGCTACAATACTACCTGAAGTTAACCAAAAATTCCTTAATCCCATACTTCACTTTGCAAGCATTTTACGTCCTCTGTTCCTTGCTATCACTTTGTTCCATGCAGACTGGAATCATGGATCATTTTACCTGAATCAGAAAACTCACGCTGAAGGAATCAAACAAGAGAAAGTCGACGAGCTCATTAAAACATGGGTCAGCCTGGAAAGGCACACATCAAAGACCAGCCGAGCAATTACCTGTGGCAGGCTTATGACTCCTCTGGAATCAAAAAGCAAGAACAAACAGCAGTGGTGACAGTGCTCTTTAGTAATACCTGCAACTTGTCTAAGAACTGAAGGTTTCTGTTCTCACAGTTTAAGAGTGGTAGGAGAAAGTTTTAATGTTTCTCAGAAGAAGTCAATGTCTCATCCTTCCCAAGAAAAGAGACTTTCATTTGTTCCAGCATAAATAAAATAGGAGCTTTTGAATTCAGCATACTTTAGTCCCTGACACAAAACTAAACACGATAATGTAGTATTTGCCTGAAGGTGTCTTTACACCTCTACAGGAGACAGAGTGTCTAGGTAAAACGTATGCTGAGGCAAATTTTTATTAACTTATTTCTTTGCTCGCCTATGTAACTAAGTGGGTATCCTGACCTCTCCTCACACAAAAGACCATTGGAAAAAGCTGCAAAATGAGAAAAGACAACACAGCTGGCTCTTGGGTTACTGCTTTCAGTTTTATTTAAAATTCTAATTCTCAGTGCAATTCACCTTCACTCTATGCTTGCTGTTGCTATACAATGTGAGTCCAAGAATCAAACTATCTTTTTTAAAAGTGTTCTTTTTTTAATCTTTAAAGCAACCAAGAGTAGCAACATGCCTTACTCTCTCTATTCAAGATAATGTGCAAAGGAACAGCAAAGGCACCATTCACCATGCTAAAATCTCAAACAATTGGAAAACAAACCTATCAAAGTTCAAGATTAGTTACATAGATTTACAAAATATTTACCCTTTACTTTCCTATCCTCCCCCTAGTATTTGGCACCTGACCTGCAACTCATGATCAAAATTTTCCTTGTTAAGTACTGCCAGGATGAATTTAAAAGAGCTTAAAGCAAACAGTATATAAACAAGAAAACCAGAAACCCTTCCATTTTACATTACTGTAATAGACTGAGGCTTGAATGCCACCTTGAGACACGTGCAACAAGTGAAGCAAGGCACTTGTAACTATGGCTGGTCTCACTCCATTTCCAAGGGGCGCCCATTTTCCAGTGTTTAGAACATCCACAGCCACACAAAAAGCCAGAGAGCAAGCAGAAAAATCAATGTTCCAGCTGTGAACTTCTCAGACTGCTTAAAACAGCAGTTACCTTTAAGCCAACAGCAGACATATCAGCCTTTGCACTGAATTCAGAGGGGAATACAACACAAAATACAATTAAGTCTTGGGTTTTCAGGGCAGAAAATAGAATGAGCATGAGAACAGGTATGCAAACTAGAGAGGAAAAGAGATTTTTTTCCCCCATTAATATCTTTCTCAGCTTTTGTACTTCAGCAGCAGCTCCTATAGCGATTCCACAAAGTTACAGTATATCTGATGAAGAATGCACCAGATAAAGAAGAACAATAGTGCAATAATAACTAAATTACTGAAGAATAGTATAATTCAAGAAGCTACCTTGAACAACAAAGTCATAAAGCTTGGCATGCAAAATAAACGTATATCCTCTATCCCCTAAAATATAAAACCGCTAAGTATAATGTTAAAAAACATGGAAAACAAGGAGGTAGCACACAGCCAAGACACTGAGGTTACTGATTCAACGCAAATTGATTCACTGAAAATAATGTATTTTCTGTTTCTATTCCGCTGGCTTTATGCATAGCTTAACAATAATATCCATTACTGTTCCATTTAATCATACAAAGTTCTACTTTCCTAGTTTTCATCATTAGCATCTTAGTGTGGGTGAAAAGTGGAATTTGCAGCAGAGTTCAGCAGCTTTACAACGTACTTCGCAAAGCTGTGTTATGACAAATAAGCCAGCATTCTTTAGGATTCTAAGCTCTTTACAGTCTTTGACATCTGTGAGTTTTTTTACCTTTGCAATTCACATAGTGTACACTTATTGTTTTAAAAATACACAGTGAGTCCTGACAAAAGCCTGGAAAATGCTGCAGCCCAGTGCCGTCATTAGAGGTGGTCGTGCCAGTTGTTTCAGTCTGAGCAGCATAAGAAGTATAAGAGCAAAAGTGATGTCACACCGACAGACACGTGGGAACGGAGCTGTGGTTTGACTTCTTCTGAGCACATACCCACCACCTGTATTTTATTGCAGCTTTGGGGAAAAGAAAAAACATACACGAAAGATCGATCACTAGCAACCTTTCTCTTCTCACATATCCCATTACTAGTCTGCATAATCATATGTTTGATATTTACCCACCTTCCCTGTGCAACACACTCTCAAATGCAAAGGGATGTATTTTGCATTCAAAATGAAGCAAGAAAGCCAGTGGAATACTGCATGTGAAAATACAGAGTTAGGATTACTAAAAAATAGCAACTACAACACCAACTTTTCTGTTCGTTTTAGAATACGCTAACAGCCACAGATGTTGCCATTAACCTCAAAAGCCAGAAAAAAAGATATTTATTTGGAGATAATGCTGCCTCGTATTTCACCCTCCCTCCTCTTTTCAAGAGCGGAGAATCGCAGAACTCGAAGAAGCTGAGTGAATCATTAGACATTGTATGCAAAACCAGGAACCACACAAAACACAAGAGTTAAGTTAATGCAATCTTTGTTAACAATCCTTCACAGATTCACAGTTATTGGCAGCATAATTTTGCTTTTAATCTTAATTTGAACTATCTGCTCAGAGGACAAAACTCTAATTTTAGGCTCTTGTAATAAGCAAATTCTACAACCTCAGAAACACGCAGCAGGTCCTGGGAAACCATGGTTTATAAAAGAAATGCTGACGCTGCCTTAGCGAGCCCATCACAAGAATGTCACTGGAATGAATTAACTATGAACAGATGGTTCATCCACGCTCAGCAGCTGATGCTCCACCAGCATCGGGGACATCTATGTGCTGTCTGCACAGGGGAGCAGGACACGCAGGACACAACACAGGCTGGATGGTAGGATAAAGGCAGCGGAGCCAGAGGCTAAACAAACTCTGAAGAGGATGCTCTGTAGACTCTGGAGCTCCTCTCTCATTAGGATTCAAACAGAAACAGTTACGCTCACCAGACAAAACAGCACTTTAAAAATATGCTATGAAAGAACTGAAAAAAGGAGAGTTACATTCAGTGCATGCTACTGAAAGCAGTCCTTGGATTTGGAAAACGAAAGGAAACCCCTATGCCAAGTTCCATTTGTTAATTTGTTTACTGTGTACACAAAACTAAGTTTGCTCAGTCGTTGACCTTTTAATGTTAAGTAGAGGCCTTTAAAAAGAATACAGTGTTTCTGTAATTTAATCAGCAATAGGGAAGTCCATGCAGTTACGCATTTTCTAAGTAGCCAAAAATCTCAGAAATACCATGAATTTGTATTTTAACAAAACACGTAAGTAGAATAAAATTGGAAATATTGATCAAGCTATATCTGTATACAAACAGCACAGGTAAGGAATACTTGATCTCCAACTTGTATCTAAGAAATAAACATGATCTTTTCCCTCTCTCCAAACCTCCCCCGAAACGCCTGGAAGAGGCAAAACTACACAGATGAAAACTACAAAGTCTACTTCTACCAGTTCAATTTTCACTTAATTTTTGCTGATACCTCTTGTTAAACTACTTAGCACAGTCTGTTTATGCTTAGTTTTCATCCCTGACACAATCAGCCTTTAAAAATTATCTTCTGGGGATGTTTTAAGTGAAACAAACATGTCCTTGCCAACAGGAAGGAAAAAAACCCGAGTGAAATACCGAGGTTACGGTATGTAAACCAAATAAAGATTTCTGGACGCAATTTAACGCCGCATTTTAGGATACACCTGGCAGCAACAGGCAACAACCGACACAGCCAGGCCACGGCGCGGAGAGCAGCCGCCGGGCCGGTAAATCGGCGTCAGTCCCGAGGGAGCCCAGCGCAGCCCGGGACAGGACGGCCCCGCCGCGGAGCGAAGCCCGGCGGCCCCAGTACGGGAACACCGGTGGGTTTCCAGGCTGGAGGAGCGAGGCGGGTCCCTCCTGTCCCCCCACCTGGAGCCAGGGGAGCTGCCGAGGACAGACACGCCAGCGCCCGGCCCGGTGCGAAGCGGGGCGGCCTCACAGCCCCGCTGCCGCCGCCGCCGCCACCCACACCGAGGCCGCGGCCCCCGGCGGAGAGAGGAGACGGAAGGGCACCGCACCAGGAGGGAGACACAGCCGAGGGGGAGGGACGCGCCGGTAACGGGGTACAGGAGGGCCGCCAGCTCCCGCACAGCCTCTCGCCGGTCAGGGGTGGGGAGCGGCAGTGAAGCCCCAGAGCGGCCAGCACCTGGCAGGTACCGCGGCGGCGGGCGAGGGGCGGCCCGAGGGCGGAGGGACGGGGCGAACGAGACCCCACCAACAGCGCGAGCCCCACCTACCCCAACCGCCGCCGCCGCCGCCTCCCGGTGCCGGGCCTGGGCCGCCGCTGCCGCCCACCACGTGACCAGGCGGAGGGGCCGGGCGCCCCGCCAGGCGCTTCCGGGTGCGGGGCGGAGGGCGCGCGAGCGCTTCCGGCGGCTGAACAATGCGGTTCCGAGTCGCCGTCCTGGGCTGCGGCGGCGGCTGTAGGTCCCGGCGGGCCAGCGGGGCGCGGGCGGCGGCCCCGGAGCGGGCCGCGCCTCCCGCTCCCCCCGCCAGCCGGGTTCGGAGAACGGCCCGGCCTGGCCGGGGGCGCGGCGGGTCGCGGGGCCGGCCGGGGGGCGCGGCTGGTGGCCGGGCCCGGCCCGGCGGTGGGGCGGCGCGACCCCAGGCCCGGGCGGCGGCTCACGGCGGCTCTCCTCCCCTCTCTAGGTCCGTAGCCGGAGGCCGCGGCGGGCGCTGCGGTAGGAGCGGCCGCGGGTGCCAGCGGGGGGACGCGGCCCGGCGCTACAGGTACCTGCCCCGTTCCTCCCGCGGGGCCGGGGAGCGGGGCGGCGGGGCCGGGGCGGGCGGGCGCGGCCAGCCGCCTCCTCGCCTTTGTAGAGGAGCTGGCGTTTGGGTATTGTTTTGAAAAGTTGTGCCGGGTCTCGGCTGAGCTGTTCCGCAACATTGTTGTCCCGGTTACCGGCTGAACGGGAGTCGGGCCCAGTCTGCCGCCCTCCCGAGAAGGGAGCTGGGGGTGCGTGTGGTGGCTCTTGTGTCTCGCAGAGCAGTGGTAGTGGAAACTGAACCCGTGCCAAGGCAAGTCACTTCTTTTCTGTTTTCAGCCTCTCTCGTGATGTGTGCTGAGCGGCGGCGATGGCTGTGCCTGGCTCACAGCATCCCCCCCGGCACCAGCACTTCCACCTCGCTTGTACCGTATAGCCCAAGGTGGGAGGAAAAAGCAGGCTCACAAGTAGAGTTCCTTCATCGTTTGCAAGAGAAAACACAAAAAGAAACGGTTCAATAATGCCTGAAATTCACTGAAGGCACTTCACGATGATCTGTTGCTACCGATTATATTTGCCAAAGGCTATTGCCTCATAAAATTAAACTTTTTGTCCTAGAAATGGGGGTGAGTCAGACAGCACTGACGACGGGATGGCTGAGAGATTGGCAGCTCTACTTTCTGTAGATTCAGCAGAATTGGGTGTACTGCAGAATGATGCTACCCCTGTTTCCAAACTGTGATCCCTTGTTTCTGAAGGCTTTTGAAATCTTTTTCTAGTTTTTGCATGCCATACACTGGAAGATATACTTGAGGGGCTTAAGTACTGAGGAGGCTGAGTCTCCGGATGATGTCTGATCAGCAAATTGAAACAAGCCTGATTATCAACAAATACTTCTAAAAATGTACTTCTTTGCACCCTTGTCCTGTGTATTAATTCATTTACACTAGGCACGACTCCATTTCCTGGTGTGTACGCTGAGCCGATATTTCAAGCCCCGAAAGAGTAGTATCTGCTTTTATCTATAAACTTCAAAGCTTCCTTTCAAGCTTTATGTGGTGTTTGTAACAGTTGTGAGATGTAAGTTTTGCTTTGTTTTATTTTTTTATCTCACCAAATCTTGCATCATTTAGTCTCCTGTGATTTCTTCACTTCCTGCAATCCCAGTTCTCTGGCAGGATTGCGTGAACAGTGTTTCATCGAGAATCAGTATAGTCTTATAAATCCTTAAAAGAACTGTTGAAAGGCAAAAGATTGATACTTGTTTTGTGGAAGATCCACTGTTCTTCATTCCAAATACTATCAAATAAGAATGAATTTCCTCGAGGAGTGATCTTCCAAAGAAGAAGACAAGAAACAAGCCTTCTGACGTTCGCCAGGTATTCCAAACTGGGAGCTACAAGGCATGATTTATCTAATGATGGGCCAGACAGAAGACTTTTTTTCAGTGATTTTTTTTTTTTAAAAACAAACAGAACCAACACACAGCAAACCAACTCCCACAAAAAAAAAACTTAAAAGACAGTCTAAAACGATGGATTAAACCCAGTGCTGCGGATATTGCAAAGCTTGTGTAGTCCTTCCTGCTAAAAGTCTGCCTTGTTGAAATTACAGTTACTGCCAGTGAAATGTGTCCTCTATCCAATTGTGGAGTGTCCTAGAAGAACTGCAGCCATTGTGCTTGGGCTGCAACTCTTACGAGTATATGATAGAGGCAGAAGGTTAAGAGGGATGTTTGTATGTCTGGCAAGTGCCGGCTTCTCTCTCACCTTGAATTCATTTGTCATGAAAGCTATTTAGGCGTTAAAGGAAATCGAGAACCAAAAGCTAAAGGGACATCATTGTTACGTGGTAAAGACAAAATCTCTGAGGAGTTTTAATATGGAAGCAAAGCTTAACAAGAACTAAGGCTGCTAAAAATACTTCTGTGGTTTCCTTTTAAATTGCAGACAAGTACTGTGGAAAACATCTTAACTCTTTAGCATACTGCTTCAGGAGAATTTCTGTCGTGTCACCTCCACTTTATATTCAAGCTGCATTAAATGAAAAAAAGGTAGAAGATATTGTAAGGCGAGGTGTAAACTTGATTGGTTTTTTTCTTTTAACTTGTAACAGACTTTAGTATTTATCTAGCATAAAACATCTGATTAAATGCACACTTTATATTATTACTTTAGACCCTTCTAATTTGCATTTTAGAAAACAAAAAAGTTCTCACTTGTTTTTTTTTCTTGCTGCTTTTCCTTAGGTGTGCCAAAATGTCAGAAAGATCAGATATTCTTCACTTCAAGTTTGACAATTATGGGGATTCGATGTTACAGAAAATGAACAAACTGAGGGAAGAAAACAAATTTTGTGATGTCGTGGTCCATATAGATGACGTTGAAGTTCGTGGGCATAAAATAGTATTTGCTGCTGGCTCTCCCTTTTTAAGAGATCAGTTCTTACTAAATGACTCCAGAGATGTAAAAATCTCTATCCTGCAGAGTTCGGAAGTGGGGAGGCAGCTGCTTCTGTCCTGTTACAGCGGCATTCTGGAGTTTCCTGAAATGGAACTGGTAAACTACTTGACTGCCGCGAGCTTTCTGCAGATGAGCCACATTGTTGAGCGATGCACGCAGGCCCTCTGGAAGTTTATAAAACCGAAGCAGCCATTGGAGAGCAAGGAGTGTGAACAGCAAAGTGACTCCTCTGAGCTGAAGGACCAGCAAGGAGACGATGACTCTCTGCAGCAAGATTCACCTTGTATTCAACCTTCAGAAGACAGTATGGACATGGAGGATAGTGATATTCAGATCATCAAGGTGGAGTCCATTGGGGAGGTAACAGAAGTTAGGAACAAGAAGGATCAGAACCAGTTTATATCTTCTGAACAAACTGCACTGCATTCCTCAGAGCCTCAACACTTTCTTATCAACTCTACTGTTGAAAACAGAGCAAGTGAAATAGAGCAAAACCACCTCCACAACTATGCCCTTTCGTATGCTGGCAGCGATAACATCATTCTGGCCTCTAAAGATATGTTTGGGCCTAACAACCGAGGTATAGACAAAGGCCTCCAGTGGCACCATCAGTGTCCAAAGTGCACAAGAGTATTTCGGCATCTGGAAAACTATGCTAATCACTTAAAGATGCATAAACTATTTATGTGTCTACTCTGTGGCAAGACATTCACTCAGAAAGGCAATCTCCACCGGCACATGAGAGTGCACGCAGGCATCAAACCGTTCCAATGTAAGATCTGTGGGAAAACATTCTCTCAGAAATGTTCCTTACAGGATCACCTCAACCTGCACAGTGGGGACAAGCCCCATAAGTGTAACTACTGTGACATGGTTTTTGCGCATAAACCTGTTCTGAGGAAACATCTTAAACAGCTACATGGTAAAAATAGCTTTGACAATGCCAATGAAAGAAACGTTCAAGACATAACAGTGGACTTCGATTCCTTCACATGTAGCACTGCTACAGACAGTAAGGTCTGTCAGCAAGGTGATGCAAGCCAGGTACTGGATGCAGGGAAGCTGCCTCAGGCTGTGCTCAGTTTAAGAAATGATAGTACCTGCGTCAATTAAGCAATTAAAAACAGCCCTTTGTAGGGATTGTGACTGAGAGGAGCAAAGAGTTGGTTTGGGCTCTTACCTAAACTAGTGATATGCCCTGAAAGGCTACGGATGGATGGATGGATGGATGGATGGCAGGTTGGATTGCAAAACCTGGCAGGTCTTCAGCCATCGTTCGTAGTCTTACTTGATATTTTCTGTGAATAGCAATCTTCCTTCAGGTTTCTGTCTGTGTCTCTACTGTGGATTATGGGGTTAATTGTTTCATTTCTCTCTGATTAGGAGACTCAAGACTAACACCTTTTGAAAGACTGTTGCTGTGGGCTGCAAGTAAACCATCTGCTGAACAGTTAGAGGCCTCTCTGTGTCTGGGCAGATGGAGGAAAGAGCAAAGAGGACAAGTCTGTGAGATAACCCAATTATTTTTTTTTAAAGCACTGGATAACTGAAAGCACTCCATACAGTTAAATTTAAACTTACCTCTTAAAATTATCTTTCTCTGATCTTACCCCTAGACCCCTACAGTTGAAATGAAGTATTTTTGCGTCACTTTTTTGCCCTTTCTAAACTATTTCAAGAAACTTCTGCTGCCAATCAATGCTATCTTAAAAGCTCTCAGGGTTTTTAACTTCAACCTGCATTAAGAAAAGATAAAACCCTAAATGATTTGGCAGGGTTAGCTGATCATTGCATAGAACTGTTCAAAATAAGAATAAATTGCAGCTCTGGAATGTGAGAGGCCAGTGGCTGGAGTGCAAGTATGACCTATTTCCTTTGCTGTCATACCTAGGATTTTTAAAGGGCACTTACCATTGTATGTACTAAGACAAGCTAAACGCTTCAAAACTAAAAATTAGCATCCATCTTCTATAAATTTGGCATCACGTAGATCACAACAGTTGTTGGTTTTAGAGCAAAGCTGGAGTAGAAAAATAATTGCTTTTTGACACTGTGAAAAGGATCTGTTTTAAAAGCTGCAATGTATAACAACTCCATGCTTTGCTTTTTTTTTTCCTTTTTTTTTTTCCCCCTTAGTTTGTGTATATCTCTCCTTGATAAGGGCCACAGTCAGTTAACTTGAAAAAAGAAACAAAAATACCCGCCATAAAAACATTAACAACATGAAGTTTTTTGATTTCTTGGACATTCAGAGAATACTTTTTTTTTTTTTAAGTGACCTGCATAGTTCATGACCATAGAGCCTAGGGTGAGGTACAGGTAGCACAATTTCCATAGGTTAATATACAGCTATTGACTGTACTCAGCAATACCTCTTGTATACCGCCTTAAACATCAAATGTAGCGGGAATGGCATGTTAATTGGGATTCTGGGATTATACCATATTGCTTCTCAAAAGTGCCGTGGAATTATCCGCATCCCAATCAGGCTGAAAGAAACTAATTTATCTGAGGAACACCATTCCCAGTAGAACAGCACTCTTATTACATTGAAGTGTAGCATAGACTAATAATCAAATGGCTGATCCTCGGTAGAGAACTGCTGTTTGTATTTGGAATAAGTATTTCTTCCAATGCAGCTCTTTTCCACAAGGTTTGCCGTGAGGCTGAGATTATGCTTCCTACCTAAAAGTAGTACTGTTAGTGTGTTTGAATGAGGGGGTTCGGGGTGAAAGGCTGCTATTGTATGGTTAAAAATGATAAACAGGTATGACCAAAGGTGTGCTAGAGCAAAAAATGTTTTGTATGTAATTATCAAAAGTTGGTCTTGCTCTTCATATGTGTGTGTTGTAGAAGCCAAGATTTCCTTATGCAGACATTACACTGATGGACGATAAAAAGTGTTAATGTTTTCAGAACGTTTTCAGAAATCCACATACTTTCAAGTAGAAAAGCAAGGTGATTCTGTGAATCGGTTTTTGCAATTGAGTTCTTAAACTACTGTACTTGACTGTTACATGAACTATTAGATGGACAGCTATGAAGTAAGCAATTGAAATGGAGTCAGGGCATTACATATTTCAAGTTGTAGCAAATATATTTAGGCCTAAAATCTAACTATTTGGAACTTTTTAAAATTATTGTTCAGGTTCCTGGGGCAGAAAATAGGTTTGCATGGGAAGAAAAACTGGTTTTCCTCTTAAAGCCACCCACTTTCAGAGTCATTTTGAGCTAAAACTGACTGTGACAGTTGCATCTGACACTTGCATTCTGTCTTCAGGCAGAATCTTCTGTATTGTTCAAACATTTTGATAATCTATTATTCACTATATGGAAGTAAGTTCTAACACTAACGTCACAACGAAGATAGACATGGAGAATAAGAGCTTGCAGAGCCAGGTCAACGTGCTGTAAGGGACTAGTGAATGATCTAACCAGATGTGAATATGGACACGATAAAGAAAATGGTCTTCTGCCAGAGAAAGGAATAAAACTGTACAAATGCTAGAAAAAGTGGCAGCAAGATGGACAGTATTGAAAGCTTTGTCTGTCTGAGAAGTTTTTTTTTTCTGTGGCATCATGAAGCTGTAACGTTACTGCAAGGAGAATGCAGCTTGTTGAAGTAGCTGTGGGTGACCTGAAGCTGATATGAAGAGACAAGGGATTTCCTAAGAAACAAAAAATGATTTGGTCAAGTTATATAGGTTTTCAGTCCACCCTGTGCTGTGGAAATGTCAATGTCTGAGAAGACTGAGACTGCTGGCTGTTCCAATTAAAAGGCTGCTTGTGGTCGTTTGGTGAGACTGTGGCAGAAATAAATAGGAAAAAGCAGAAATGAAGAAGATTGCTTCTTCAATGAAAATGGACACATCTGTTGGATGAAAAGTGACTTCTTGCTAATGATTGTGCTTTTGGCCTGGCAAAAGGGTGCAGACCAAAAGGTTTATGCAGGAGACAGCTGTGTGACTCCAGAAATACTGGAGATCTGAGGGCAACATGCCAATGGCACGGTGCAAAGTGCACTTGGTGGTAGAGGTCATCTAAGACTTGCCCCTATATGGAACAGACAAGCAAAGAGTAAAAAAGAGGTATTAGAAAATCTGGCTAATGCTTCTTCTCTGAATTACAGATGAAAATGGAGTGAGAATTATTCTAAATGGAATATACAGAGGCAGCTTGATTATAGAATAAGATGAACTTAATTGTCCATGTATGTAAATTGTTGTCTTCATTGCAGTGTTCCGATTAGTGAAAGACTAGATCCATTGGTTGTTGCTACTGATGCTGCGTATTCAGATGAGGACTATGGCAGTTATCATAATCTGTGTGTTAATGTGTAGAATACTATTTGCTGGTAAGTGGATAGTCTCACAACTTAATGTGCTGTACAAGTTCCTGCATATCCTAAAAATAACTGAAGTCTATTACAAAAATATTTTAATAACTCCTTGAATATATTAGGATTTTTTTTTTATGTTGGCATTTTATTTATTTATTTTATATAGAAGAAGAGAATCTTAGAACTCTTAGATTTACCAGAGGTTTAGGTTCACCGCTTTTCTGAGTGGTGGTAGCTTGTGTAGCATGTGTTCCTGCAGTATATGGTGCAGCTGCACAGCCTCCTGTATAGATCAGGGATGAGTCTTTCCTTAATTTATTTTTCTTTTAGAAGACATGTTTTGCAAGTTAGTAACTGATAAAATTGAAGTGTCATTCTTTTTCTCCCCTAGCTTTTTGGCAAAACTTAGATAGCTGCCGCTGAATTTTTGTTGAAATAATTTCAAAGTTGTGTGGGGCCGATTCTGGTTCGAGTCATTGGGAGGAGTAAAGGTGAGGAGGGAGAATCAAATGTGATACAAACTGAAACTGTTCAAACAATTCTAAAGTTACGTTAAATCTTGATTTTTTTAAAAACCAAGGGAGGAAACTAGCCGGCCCTCCTGACTTGGTAAGGGTTGAGAAGGCAGAACGGACGTTTTTCCTTTGAGATTGTATAATCGATGGACTGAGCATTAGCTACCTCTTCAGTGACTGGGCAAAAGTCTCATCCTACATGTGATTACCAAAGCAGGCGGGTCGGCGGCTATCGGCGCAGCTCCCCCCCCCGCTCCGGGGCCGGGACGGGGGCCGGGGAGGGGCCGGCTGCCCGGCCTGGTGCACGGCGGCGCGCCTTTCCTTCGCTGAGGGTGCCCGCCCCCGCGGCGGGGCGCGGCGGAGCCCCCGGGCAGCCGTTCCTCCGAGATGCCTTACGGGGGCGGCGACCCTGGGCCGATACGTTGCTACCTCTACCGGGCGCTTGGCGAGGCGCGGCCCGGTGTCGGTGCGGCGCGGTGTCCCCCGGCGGCAGCCGCTGTAGCAGTGCCGAGTCTTCTAATAAACGTGCTGCTAACTCTGTCTTCCGCCGCCTCTCATTTCCCGCCGCGGTAACGGCGCACGGGGGGCCGCGCCGGAGCCGCTTCCGGCGCCGCTACCGGAAGGGGCGGCCGGGCGGGGGGAAGCGCTTCCGGGGCGCTGCGGTACCGGCGGCGGAGCGCGCACCGGCTGCGGGGACCGGCCGGGCCGCGGCCGGTGAGTGGGGCCGAGGGAGGGAGGGGGGCGGCTCGGCGGGGCCCGTCAGCCGCTGGGGCGGGGAGCGAGGCCGCGGCTGGGCCCTGCCGGCGGGGGTGGCCCGGGCTCGGCGTGACTCTCCCCGGCGGTGCCGGTGCCTCCCCCGCGGGAGCGGAGCCATGGCGGCGGACTCGGAGGTGCTGCACTTCCAGTTCGAGCAGCAGGGCGATGCCGTGCTGCAGAAGATGAACCTCCTGCGGCAGCAGAACCTCTTCTGCGACGTCTCCATCTACATCAACGACACGGAGTTCCAGGGGCACAAGGTGATCTTCGCCGCCTGCTCCACCTTCATGAGGGACCAGTTCCTGCTCAACCAGTCCCGGCAGGTGCGGATCACCATCCTGCAGAGCGCCGAGGTGGGCAGAAAGCTGCTGCTCTCCTGTTACACCGGCGCGCTGGAAGTCAAAAAGAAGGAGCTGCTGAAATACCTCACTGCCGCCAGTTACCTCCAGATGGTTCACATCGTGGAAAAGTGTACGGAGGCTTTGTCAAAATACTTGGAAATTGACGCTTCCATGGAAAATGGCGACCAGGTGACAGAAAGATGTCATTCCTCAGATGCTGAACTGAGAAACGGGGATGACGTTTTAGATAAAGATTGTGAAATAATTGAGATTGCTGAAGACAGTCCAGTGAATGTGGAATACCCTGTGAAACAGGAGAAGGGGGACATCTCCCGGCCCGCAGTGCAGAGCTTGATCTCAGAAAGAAAGGACACAAAAACCCCAGAAATATCAACGGTTGAAATCGGATATAAGGACGATGAAATCTGTATCTTCAGAATGGATTCTATGAGCGTAGCGAACGTAGAAAGTGATCATTTTCCTCAGCCTTGCACATCCTCTAAAACAAACTTGTATTTTCCGGAAACCCAGCACTCCTTGATAAATTCTACAGTTGAAAGCAGAAATACAGAAATGTCAGGAAATCACTTTCAGACTTTTGTCAGTGACAATACAGAAGGAACTTCTAGTCTGATGAATGGGTTCCAGAGTCTGGACGATTCTGGCAATTCATGGCGGCACCAGTGTCCAAAGTGTCCGAGGGGATTTCTGCATCTTGAGAACTATCTCAGACATCTGAAAATGCACAAACTCTTCTTGTGTTTGCAGTGTGGCAAAACATTTACGCAAAAAAAGAATCTCAACAGACACATCCGGGGGCACATGGGCATCCGCCCCTTCCAGTGCATGGTGTGCTTGAAGACCTTCACTGCCAAAAGCACGCTCCAGGATCACCTGAATATACACAGCGGCGACAGGCCCTACAAGTGTCATTGTTGTGACATGGACTTTAAACACAAGTCTGCTCTGAAAAAGCATTTAACTTCTGTTCATGGAAGGAGTAGCAGCGAAAAGCCAAACCTGAACACTATTACGAAAGTTAAAATAGACTATGATTAACAGATGGGTGGTTGTGGAGCCAGGCTTCACAAAGAGGTGCCTAGTGAAATTCTAGATGAAATTCTAGATACAGATCCCCACGTAATGGAGAGAAGCACAAATATGTGACTAGTGATCAAAGACAGGCCTCGCGAGCAGCAAACTTGCCTGCTGCATTTAGGCTCTGTTGTTGTAAGTGTGAAAAAGGTGTTTACTAGTTGAAAGTAAACTGCAAAATATGGGAAACGATTTCACGCTTCTCTTCTATTACCCCAGATGCATTCAGATTTCCACCACCCCCCAATTACGTTTTCCACTCCCCTGTTCCAAGGGCAGGCACTGCTGATTTTCAAAGTATTATTGATATTGCAATAAGCTGAAGCCTGAGCCATGATGTTCCTGATGTATAAAAGCTAAGGAAAGGGGATGTCTGTATTTATTCTGCAAGTCAGCCATTGCCACCCAGTTCAGGTATCATTTATGGTGAAATCTCAGCTCCTTATTTGCTCAAACTTTGTTAGATCTTTCAACAGAAAGAGGCATGTTTTCATACTCAAGTCTATGGTATTTAAGAAAGAACACACAACAAACAAAACATAATCAAGGAAGCTTTCAAATTGCCTTTTGCAAATAGAGAACTGGTAAAAGAGAAACAAACTATTTTCAACAGTACTGCCTTGCAGTTCATTTTTAACTGGAAAGTCTCATCAGGAGGACTTGTGTTCAGTTTTATGAATGAGTTCTGAATTTTTCTAAACTTTGTTGGGTTTTTTTTCTGTCATACCAGTGTTTTGCACCTGTATTTGACTAATTCTGATTGTTAGTCCTGTTTGTTGAATTGTAACATTTGCCTTCATTTTTAAAAAATCTTAGACTTGTATGCGAACGTGAAAAATTAAGCTGTGTGCTGTTACGTAGTAGCAGTGTCTACGTTAATTTTGAAAAACAAACCTTTATATCTTATTAGGAACGGCTTAGACATAGAGGTCTTCTCATGCTCTAATTCTGTGATACAGTAAAACAGTAACTGTGTGTTTGGATAGGTGTGTTTGTACTTTGTCAAAGGTCATTTCAGTTTCATCACAAGGATCGAGAGCCCTGTAACGCAGAATATTTATCCTGTACCTATCTTTGACTGGTATGTTTCTTCCACTTAATGTGATATGAATAAAGAGTCTATTCAGTTGTTATTATGAGATAATGGTACTTACATTAGATTCCCTCCAATTAGCAAAAAGCAGTAGTTCTTAATCTTGTCTGTATCATGAGGTACATTTTTCTTTAAGTTTCAGAAGTGCTGTTGTGAAGTTCTTGCTCTGAGTCCAAAAGTCTGGCCCGTGTGCTCCATAACCTGGTTGTTTTCAAAATACAATATTTTTTAATGCCAGTTAACAGGTTTCACTTATTTTCCTTCCCTGTGCCTGTAAGTGCGCCAGCCATTGCTTGGGGTTTTATTTATCAGCTACGCAAGGGGTTAGGTGTGAATGATATCTACCGTGCAGTTTCCTTTTATTATCTGTTATAGGCGTGGTCAGCTGCGCCAGCTTTATTGCTGTCTTCATCTCTTGGAATTTCAGTTGAAGAATTTTTAAAAGCTTGTTTCATCAGTTTTTTTTTAAGCTCTTCATCTAATATTATTAACGCTTAAAGTACATATTAGTTGGATTGCAGCAATATTTGCAGGCCGCAGTTTATATTGGGCCCTGTTGTGGGAGGCAGTATATGTCTTCCTCAAAACCCCTGTCGCCTCAGTAGGCAAGTAGTGTGTTCAAAAGCTGAGCACACCACTAGGGCCGTAGTCCTCCAAAACCTCACAAAAATGCCCGACTGCACAAACAGTTGACTTGTGAAGAAGCCCATTGCATTGGATCAATGGAAAGGAGCACGTGCCAAATCTGTGCAGGTGTCCCTGTGAATAAGGACAGAAATGACAGCCCCCGAGTCAGCAGCTAGTGTAACTATGAACTAAAATCACCTGGTTTAACCAGTACTTTAAGCATAAAGCCCAAACTTTCACAGTCTCTGCTATTACTTCATATTGTAAGTGGATCATTTGCTTTATTTTGTTGATTTTTAACTACAGTAATTGTCATGACAATTACTATCATTAAAAGGTTTGCAAATCATGTATGGTGTGACCACCTGACGTTTTGCAAAAAAAAATTGCATTTTATAGCATCGTCTTCTGCTTGTGTTCGTTACTCTGTCACTGTTTACAGCATTTTTGACCTTGTGATTAGTATTGTTTGCTTTGTTTTTCACAGAATACCATTAATTTGGAGTTCTTCATTGCATAAAAATGAAGGGTCTGATTTTCAAAAGCATGCTAATACCTGCAGTTGCCCTTACTGTATACACAGATGTTACAGATGTTAACTTGGGTATATGTACAGGTTTGTATGTAGCTTTTTATTTGTGTCTACAGACTGACTTAGTTCCTTAAAATAAACTCCTTGATCCTTGAAAGAGGTCATAAAACAAGGAAAAAGTTTATTTCCCTCCCCCCATCCTTTTTACATAGGGCTGCCATTACTGTAGTTCAGTAAATAAATGTATTGTGCATTTATGGGACAGATTTGGTTCGATTGTGCTTAAATTTGTTCAGTTAATATGCATTTTTGGCATGTGTATGATTTTACCATTGATAACACTTCAAAAGATCATTCCTCAGTTTATTGTTTGACTGGTTTTTATAGGTGTATGCATGGACATTTCCCTGCATGTCAAAGGGGAAACAGAAGCTGATCTTTTGAAGTGCATCTTTGTGGGAGCAGGACTGCAAGTTATTTTGGTTTGCTGTTGTAATGCATGTAAACATGAGAGGGAGCTGTGTTGTGTGATGGGCCAACAGCATGTTCTGTTCAGTGGCTAGAGTGTCTTGGTAAGCTTTGTGAACAAAAACTGATTCTGTGGCCATTTTCCCATTCACAGTGTTTCCTCTCCCTTGTCCATAAATGTAACCGCTCGTCCTGTCATAATACAATAAATGAAACACCAATAAGATGTTGTTTCAGAAATACATATGCTTTTTTCTAATCACAGTTTAGTAATTCTGTGCATACCTTAGTATTTTGCCTTGCTATGGTGAGTAAACGATATGTTGTAAACAAAATATGGTGTTCAAGTGGCAGTCATTCAGCAACACTCGTTTTCCGTCGTTCAGAAGGGTCTATCAGCAGCGCCTACTTGTCAGATGAATGCTTTCTCCTCAGAAATCACAACTCTACATGGCCTCGGCCTTGAGTAAAACGAACGGTTTGATCTTTGTGAGCGAACAGAGACATGAAGTGCAGCTCCCGAGCTTTCCTCTGGGGTGCCCTGTGGTAAAGCAGCAACCCCGGCGCTCCCGCCATGGCCATGAGGCGGCCGGGCCGGGCCCCCGGCCTGTGCAGCACCTTCTCCTCTCACCGCCCCGCCAGGCCGCGGCGGGCGGCAGCGGGACAAGCGCTGAGACGGCCTCCAATCCCGTCATCCTCCGAGCGCTAGTAATAATAAAATTAATAATTAAAATTTGAAAAGGAAAGTAAATAATCGACACCGGCAGTGAAGACGGGGCGCCGCCCGTCGAGGAGCCGCTGAGGCGCCGGCGAGGCCGGTCGCGCCGCCAGGGGGCGCTGACGGCGGCGGCCGCCGCTCTACCACGCCCGTCTCTATGGCTGCGGCGGGGCACGTCCTACCCAGCCGGCTCCCGCCATGCCCCGCGGTAGTCACGTGCGGGGCGGCGGCGGCGCGGCCGTTGGGCTCTCGCGCGGCGGCGGGCGGGTCTCGCGAGAGGGGGCGGGGCGGCGCTCCCGGCTGTCAGCGCGATGAGAAGGCGCCGCCGAGGCCCCCGCCGCTGCCTCCGCCGGGCCGCGCCGCGCTGCCCGCCCCATGGCGTGTGAGAGGCCGGGGCTGCCGCCTGCTCCCGGCCCCTCCGCCCGCGCCTCGCAGGTAGGAGCGGGCTGGGCGGGGGGCGGCCGGCGCCGGGGGAGGGGGGACGACGACGCGGTGACCCGGCGGGGCCCCGCCCGCCTCCCCCCCCCCCCCCACCTTCGCTGCCTCCCGGCGCTCTGCGGGGTCCCGGCGCTGCGGAATCCGGGCGGGGAGCGGGGCCGGGCCTCGCCCGCCCAGCGCGGCCTGTCAGCGCCCCCGCCCCGCCGGCAACCGGCCGCCGCTGCGGCGCGGGGGAGGGGGCTGCCGGTTCCCCCCGCCGCCGCTAGGCCGCTGGGCCCAGCCGGGGGACGCGGGGCAGCCATTTGGTGGCGGCTTCGAAATGACGGCGAGAGCCGGGGCTGACAGCGGCCCTGCGGAGGGGGGCGAGGCTGCCGGGAGCCCCGCCGGGGCCGCGCCGCGCTCCCTGCGCTGGTAGCGGCGACCGTGAGGCGGTGAGGCCGCCGGTCACCTCGGCGGCAGCCCGGTGTGCGGCGTCCCCCATTGCGGAGGGGAATCGCCCTGGTATCCCGAGTGTTCCTGCTCTGTGGAGCTCTACTTTAGGGTGATGGTGGAGAGCAGCCATGGTGGAAAACAGGTCCTAGGACTGCACCTTTCGTGTCACGTTTGAAGTCGCTTAAACAAAAAAAACCAAAACAACTGTGTAGGAATAGCGTGTCTTGGCTCTGCTGATCCTTGAGGTGCGCTGGGGATTTTAAGTTAAGCATAGAAGTCAGC
This sequence comes from Fratercula arctica, assembly GCA_947846985.1. Taxonomy (NCBI): domain Eukaryota; kingdom Metazoa; phylum Chordata; class Aves; order Charadriiformes; family Alcidae; genus Fratercula; species Fratercula arctica. Next base: position 3,059,137 of record CANTUZ010000016.1, read on the forward strand.
CCAGCACCTGGGAAAGGGCAGCAGTGTGATTGGAGAGTGATGAGTATTCAGTTACCATCCGGGTTCGAAGTGGGATGGTATGTGTCTTTAGTGAGAGAAAATAATGACAAAATTTGGGCTGACAACCAGGCAAATTTCTGATGTAGATCTGTTTAAGTGCGAACTTAGGATTTCATTTGGGTTTAATTGTAATTCCTGCAGGTACTCCTGATCGTTCTTTCATGCTCATTGTATCTTAATGTTGAAACAAAAATTAAAAACAGCCCTTCACATTATATGGATCTAAATTTGTAATTGTATGAGAAAAGATCTCATTTTAAATGGGACCCTACAAGTACAATTGTAAATCTTCTGAATCAAAATACTGTTCTTTGACCTTTGGTCTGTGTTAAACATCTGTGGAAATTGTAGAAATTGAGGCTTGTGTTGCTAGTATAAGTATTATTTCATGAAACACTGAGTTCTTAATTTTTGTAATTAATCACTTTCCCAAGACCTGCATGCCTTTTTAATGAACTTTTTCTTGTTTCTGCAATCTAAGCAAAGCTTTCCACAAGAAAAGGTTTCTTATTAACTTGTGTTCCTGTCTTGTTTGAGGTCATGGCCATTTCTCTCAAAAATATTCCAACATTTTCAGTGTCAGTGCTTAACACTGTTAAGTCCTAGTCTTGAGTATTGATCTCTTATTTAAGGCTTTGTTGATTTACAATAGATAGAATATTTACAGTATCCAGATGGTAATAGCTAGTAGCATTTGTTTTGTTAGCTGTACGTTACATTTTGTGTGGAAGGATTTTGTCTACACCTTAACGAGATGAATAGAAGTGGTCTCTCCTTACTGACTTCACAATCCTAACAAAAGGGAAAAACTCTGTATCTGTGGGCATATTAAGCTATTCTGTACAAACTTTAAAAGGGCTTTCCAACTCCTATGGGACCCTCTGTTTTCTTGCTGATGTCTCAGAATGGAATTAGTATTTCATTAAAATTATTGGGAAAATGTTAGTATACAGAATTTCTCTTTTGAAATCTATAGTTTAAGCATGGGCCTTGATTTAAAAAAAAAAAAAAAAAAGGCATGGGGACCTAAGCCATACATGAGGGTTCTTATTCTCTGCAAATATTAATGGAGAACAAGGAATTCTTAGTGTCTCTCTTCTAAGCAGATCTATTTTGACACATTTACTTCAAGAAGTAGATACCCTTTTTCTGCATTCAGTGTAAGTTCAACTGATTTTGGTGGCAAAGAAAATTTTTCATTTATTTGCCCTTCAGTTAGTCCTGAAAAGTCAATACTGTTACAGGAGCTGAATTCGTATCAAACTTGTGGCAAGGACAAATTCTCCTTTCAGTGACACCTACGAAACAGAAAAAAAGCCCCACAGCGGCATTACATAAGTACATAGGAAACTTTTCAAATCTAGTGAGAGGATATCTGCGAGAAGCACCCGAACAGAGACGAGCGGGCGTGAACTGTTAAGGATACACTGACTCTGGTGCTGACTTGGGGGGGATTTACCTCTGAATTGAGTGAACTTTGGCAGTCACTGAGCAACTGTGAACTTAGATTTGTATCAGTGAATTGTACCACTGTTGGTAGAGAATTATTCTTCAGCCACATGTTTTAGGGAAGGAGAGGGGTGTAAGCTTTAATTTTTTAAGAAGGTAGCAAGTGAAGCATCCCATAGGTGTTTGGGCGAAACATGGTCTGGATAGATATATTCTAGCGTGTCACCACATTTTCTCTTGATGATAACTTTTCTGGAGTTTAAATTGGGCTGTAGATATTCCCAATAGCATTAACATTCAGCAAAAAAATTGCATTGAAACACTGTCTTTAATAGTCATTAAAGACTCTGCTTTATATATAGAATTTGCACATGATATAAAGAGATTTACATGTGACAGATATCATAGAATGTAGAAATAAGCAAGTCTGCTCTGTAAAGAGGATTTATTTTAATTGCAAACCGTCATAGCTGAATGATGCAAAGCTATTACGGGGATGGCCCTTTTCTAAGCCTTTAATGAAGCTAGATTTTTAGATCTGTAGATGATGGCTGTTGAAAAGAAATTAATAAAAGATTCTAGTCCTTTCAGAGAATAATTTAATACTGATAATTTGATTATGTGGACACTAAGTTTTTTGACCCAGTCAGGATGCTTTCAGATCTACATAACTTAGAAAGGAAGACTTGAAAAAGATACCCCCTTATAGTGCAAACAAATCACTCATCTGTATAAATGGAAAATTATAATGGAGATCACTTCAAAAAAGAAAAGAAAATACCACGATCTATGTGGTCAATATCAAGGACTCTTTAATTTAGTGATTAAAAATCAATTGAATTCTAAGATTTTGGCTTAAATCCATAGTGGGATTGTAATTGGACTAGCTTACTTTGTGAAAATGTCATATAATCCCACAAGTTTTTCAAGATTTTCCTTCATCTGTAGAGAAGACTTTCCTTTGTTCATCACTGGCAGAACTGCTCCATGTCGCATTATGAGACTCTGCTTCACGCGTGTCCTGCGAGGGAGCTGAAGGAGTTGGCCTGAGCAGAGCAGACCTAACGTGGAGCTGTGAGGCTGCCTCTTCTGCTCAGAAACATGGCTGCTGGCGGTACCGCTGCTTCTCTGCTTTTTTCTAGGCATTTGCCTAGCTATGGGGGAGCCGAGTTCAAGCCTTCAACCCTTACCTTGAAAAGGGGTAAAACTTGCGTAGCTCGCGCTTTGGTAAATGCCCTAACTCCAAGCAACGGGCAGCTCTGAAGGGGGTCACTCCCTGCCTTGTGTTCAACCTGTTTGGCTTTGAAGAGAAGTTTTCTGAGGCTGAGACCCACACTCCGCCATGCTACCTAGGAACTGGGGCATGTAGCTGGGGAAGAGGCACTGAATTTTTGTTCCTTGCTCAAAGAACCATACCTAGATTTAATGCAATGACTGATTAGTAAAAATACACAAATGATCTTTAAAAATGAAGTAAAATCCAAGTTGTCTGCTCAGGCAGCTGAAGACTAGGCCACAGTTGTCTTTGATGAATATTCAGTCCTTTTATGTGTGAGGAATAGCTTTAAGGGGAGGGATTGAAATTGCCCCATCTCTATATGTACGTGTTTGGAAGCTTCTTTGTAAAATGGAAACATGGGTTAAAACTATTGAAAAGTAATTGATAGTGAAGGTGGGAAATCTGCCCACTGAATTAAAATGTAAGGCAGCGCCAGCACCACTAACTAAAGATCTCCCTTTCTCTATTTTTGTGTCAAGTTGTTGAACTCCTGAGGTCATTAACTTCTGGTGTGGAGAAGTCTCTAAGCCTTGGATCAAGGCAGACTTTAAGATAAAGCATTGACATGAGAATTTCTAATTAGCTAGTCCAGGCAATGTTCAGCTCAACATGCTGGCTCAGTATTGTGTCATGGGGTTCTGAAACCTCTCCTTGCCTTGCTTAATGAGTACCGATACTGAACTCAGGAGGCCAAGCGCCAGATGTTCGTCATTGCTCTTCATAGATCAAGCCCTCTGTCTTTAAAGGTTTGTTGGAATTCCTGCAGATTTGTGTCATGTCCCTGCCTTCAAAATAGCCCTTTATTATATCTGATCAAAATGTGCTAATTTTTGACTGTGTTTTGGTTGACTGGTAGAACAGAAAAGTAGGCAGAACAGACGGATAAACTGCAGAGCCTGGTGCTGTGGCCTTTCCTGAGAAACGTGTGAATTTGGAAATTTTTCCAGATAGCAATTTTCATGGAATGTATATGCATTTCAGACGTGATGCATCTCTGTCAGGTTTGCTCAAAAATGGTCCAGGTGTCCTGAGATTTATGTGGGAGAGGAATACAGTAATAAAACAGCATGATCACCTAAGCTTGGTTTCTTCAGGAAATCAGGATTAAATAATAGTTACCATGTCCAAAGGTTGCAGAGTTAAGTGCGGTGACTTGGATTAGTTAAGTGTCATGGGATTAGGTAGCTAAAAGTTAATGAAAAATAAGAACATCTAAATCTTACAACTTCCATAATTTGTAAATGGTACAGCTGTTTGAGGAAGACTATGGGGCTTTACCTTTCTCCTCTTCCACCCCATCTTCCAATTTCATCAAATATCCAGGTCTAAAATTATCATGAGAAAATCAATCATTTATTGTTGTTACTCCACTCCATTGCAACCAGTACTGCAGTGGGAAAATGTTACTGTGTTAGAAAGAGCAAGTTACTCAACTGTTAATAGTTTTTATGTATTGTGTAATTTCTGAATTTAGGTTTGTGTGGTTTTTTCAGTTTATCATCTGAACTATTGCTTCTAATAGTATTACTATAAAATTTATTGTAATGGTACTATATAAACATTTTTTTAAGTAAGGACTACCATGTTTTTTCAAACTGTTTACCTTGTATGTTTGGGCAGTTTCTGTATTGGCCATTGCTTTGGGATTTTTTTTTGCAGGGTGCTTCTACTTTGACAGGGAAGACAAGCTGGGTGTGTGTGTAGAGACAGATAACGTGTCTGCCGGAAGGAACAGAGCGAGGGTAATTGCACTAACCGAGTATACTGCCTGTTAAAAACAAACCCAAACTGACTTCTAGTTGGCCTTCTTTATTACACTCTCCTCCTTGTGTTTGCTCGGTGTAGAGCACTGGAGAAATTTGTTCTTCAAGAGGACATCCCTGAAATACATTGTTTCTGACAAGGAGCAAGAATCTATTAAACATTTGCCTTATGCTTTTTGAGGAAGTTGACATGATAATTAGGAGATGTGAGATTGTTTTCTTAACACGCTGGAGTGCAAGAATGGCAGGGTAGCTGGCATGCTGAATAGAGTATGGAGACTTCCTCTGTATGGCTGCCTGAAGTTTTAGGAGTTGAGAGCGTTCCCCAGCTCTCTGCTGATTTAATTAGATTATTTTTCCTGTCAAGAAATCTGAAGGTCAACACATGCTCAGTAGAATCTGTCATTTATGATAATTAAACACACAGAGATAGATCTTTAAAAATCGGTGGTGCACGCTTTAAGAATCTGTTGTGTTTCATTTCTGTGCTGGTCAGGAAAACAAACAAGTGTATTTTAAAAGCTTGTAAATAGAGAGGTGGCTGATTCTTGCAAGTCTCTGAAGTATCTGTGGAAACTGAATGTGGGTGCTGTCTCAGAGCAGATTCCTGCATTTGAGGTAATTAATGAGCAGTGTGGAAATAGAGCCTGTTTATTAGGAGACTGTCAGTGACCAACAACGTTTTAGCAATTGAGCTGTGTGTGTACAAGCCTTTTCTTAAACTTTTCCCTGTGTGAGCCATGACAGTAGCACATTCCCAGAGCCCTCTTGTTTGGGCTCTTAGCTGTGTCGTGCAGTCAGACAAGTGAAAAACCACCGTCAGCGGTAGTGTTGGTGTTAGTATTTTGACATTTCTTGTAACGCTGGCAAGAAGCTTTAAGGGGAGTGTTTACTGCAAGGCTTTACAATTCTGCGCTTCTCTTGTCTTGCTGTTCTGGTAGGAAAGCTGAAGTAGATTTGCTAAGGAAATGGTGGGATTCTTTATAGTGGCATTAAAAATCTTTCTAGGCATGTTGGCTCATTGTTTGGTTTTGCTATTATTTGTTTTGCTTTTGAATTTCCTTGGTTAAAAGATGTACGTAGAAACAGCAGATTAGAGGACTGCAATTTTTTTCATCCCTGCAAGAGCTTTGATTGTGCTTTCCTAGAGGTTGGATGAGAATCTGTTTTGTCCAATGCATGTGAATATTCTGGCTTATGTTGAAAGTGTTACCTCAGCAGTTTGGTTTTGAAGGGACAGGTTCAACTTTCAGTTTGTTGTGTTTTACACTTACTATGGGAATTCGTTTGGGAGAAAAATTGCTGCATAATATTGAAAAGCTCAATGAGATAAGGACATCTTGTACAAGTATCCTGTTACTTAAAGGGCACTGAATGTTCATAGTACTAAATAGAATGTCTAAACAGATGGTCATAATTAACATAAAATACATCACCGATAGTCTGTTTGGTGTTCTAGTAATTATTTCAATGGTCCGATACTTCAGCATTAATTAAACTGTAGCACAGCCAACAATGGAATTGCAGTAAAGAGTTACCAAATTCAAAGCAGAGGGGCGATCTCAGCTTCCTCAAAACAATTACCATTCTTTCTCATCATTGGAGGGAAAAAAAAAAAAAAGAAAAAAGAATGTTAAACATGTAATTAAAACAGTTGTGTATGTGCATTTCTAACAAGCTGCTAGGAGAAGCTTGTTCCTAGCCTTGAAGTGAACTAACTGGTCTCGAGGTTGCCCAGAAAGTCACCAACATTGCACATTGCAGCAGAGGGTGGGGCTGCTCTGCGCCGAGGGGAAGCCGTGGATTTAATTCTTCGTGACAAAAGCTTGAATGTAAACAGTTTTGATGAACTTCTTAGGCCTGTTACCTTTTTCGAGAACGTGCATTATATAAGATGGGACGTCTTTCACAACAATTTCTATAAATCCATGTTTTCTTTGCAATACATTTATGTAAACGATTTTTATGGTACTACTGCACAGGGTGGGATGTTTCAAGAGAAAAGACTTAATAGCAAGCCAGCTGAAGTTATTGCTTGCCTTATCGTAAGTTTTGTTCTAAATACATGGGTTTTCAACTCATCAGAGAGTTTCTCACTGGGAGTTCATGGAAGTGGAGTTGCGTTGTTGTGCAAGGCAGAGATGTGAAAAGCAAAATTGAATACGGCAATCTCTGTCCCTGAGGGCTCCGATAGGTTCTTGGGAGAAGAGGAGGAAGTAACTCAAGAGAATCACAATACTAAAAACTACTCTCTCATTCTTTTAGTGTTCTCTTATGATTCTTAACTCTTGTTAATTGATTTGTTAATGGATTTGTCTTTCACAGAAAGAGAAAATGTGTCTGGTTGGTTGGTTTTTTGTTTTTGTTTTTTAAAACAAAGCTGTGCTTAGTTCGGTGGCTGAATAAGATCTGTAGAAGGAAGGCATTGTTCTACTTCACGGCAAATGGAAATAACATTTTAACTCCCCTGGGCCAAAAATAAAAATAAAAATTTCTGTGTCTTCTCCCCACCCCAGGCCCGTTCTACAATCAGGGAACGTTTTGAGAACTTGAGGTTAGATGAGATAGTGTGAGAGATGGTTTACTGTGATTCATGCCTTTATGCTTTCCATGCCAATAAATGTCTTCCTCTTCCTACGCTAAAGGTGTATTTAATCCTGTGAGAAGAACTTTAATGGCATTTATTGTGAATAGGTTCGACTTCAATTTATGGTAGACTGTATTAATTCAGTTCATGAGCCTTTTTTGGTACAATTATTAAACTAACACAAAGTTGGGTTTTTTGAGTACTTCAGCATAAGAATTTGGTTTGATTCTGTAAAATATTTAAATGGCGGTTTGATGTTTCGTGTTTTTTTTTTTTAATTAAAAATCATTCTAAATTACCGGAAAACATGTTTTAAATATTCTGTTATTCACTTACAGCTGCCAAAACATAGTACAGTGAAATAATGGTCTGCTAGCCTGCTAAACAAGTGTCCAGCTTCCACAATGCCTGTGCAGGCAGCTCAGTGGACAGAATTTCTGTCCTGCCCAATCTGCTACAACGAGTTTGATGAGAATGTGCACAAACCCATCAGCTTAGGTTGCTCTCACACTGTCTGTAAGACCTGCCTGAACAAGCTTCATCGCAAGGCATGTCCTTTCGACCAGACTGCCATCAATACAGACATCGATGTGCTTCCTGTAAACTTTGCACTCCTCCAGTTAGTTGGAGCCCAGGTATGATTTAAGCAGCTCTTTGTTTTGCCACTTCATGTTATTACCGTTTACATGCCAGTTGCAATATGCATGTTGATCTTTTTCCCCTCGTTTTAGTCCCCCCAAAAAATGGTAAGACTTTAACTTTGTAATATTTAGAAGTCCATATATACTCTAAAAGCAACCACACCGTTTTCAGGACCATCCTTCTCATAAAACGAAAACATGTTCTAATTGAAAGCTGAATTCTGGTTTAAAAAGGCTCTTGAACTGTGACTGGAGAAAAAATATCAATTAGGAAACAGACAATTATCTGTCATGATTGTCATTAGAAAAGTGAACCTGCAGATTGCACTTGTTCATCGTATTCTTGCAAGGAATCTCATTCCTACGTCACATGTTCGAAAGTAGCTAGCTGTTTAACCAAGTTTCAGAAGTGTGTGTGTGTGTATAATTTTTTTTTTTTTAAATATGCATGATGATGGCTTTTCAGTCGCGTTTTCAGACACTGGGTAATCAGGCCAGGAATGTTCCCGGTGCTGTCTCGTAGCAGTGGCAAAACAGCGATTATATAATCAGTACTGCGCTTTATGGAGACTAAATAAGTCTGTTCACCTCCTGCTGATTCATATGCTTTTTCATGTTACTTGCTGTAACACCTGGGTGATGCAGTAAGAAGATGCTTTTTCCTTTGCTTTTTAATGTCTTATCACATGCCTTGACACAGCTATTGGTAATAACACTATCAATGTCAAAGTGGTTTTGTTTCTCAAATTCGTACGTTCCTTTCATTTTTTTATTTCTAAGTTTGTGTCAAATCACTGCCTTGATCTTGCAACATTCATTTTCCTGGTCTCCTGACTTCTTGCAATGCCTTTCAAACAATTTAATGTATTTTGGCTAACACTCCCTCTATTTTCATTGTCTGACCTTGTTACTCTACTTTGAGTTTTTTTCCACCAAGTTAAGTTTGCTAGTTTTTCTCTTTGAAAATTTCAGCATGCCCAAATTATGCTTAAATTATTTTTTTAACTTTGCTTTTGATTTTTTCATATTATTTTCTTGCCAGTTAATTTTGTCATATAACTTCCCTTGTCTCTCTGTAGTAAATCATGCTGATCTTGTACACTGATCATCCCCTCAAATCGTGTGTTCTTCATTCATCTTTTAAGTACCTTCTCATTAGACCGTGGCTGTTATTTTCGATCCTACTTTTGTTCTTAATGTGTTGAGTGCTAACAAAAATAACCTTTCATCACCCTGACCTCATCTTGAGTCCTTTCTGTATTCCTTATTACGTTTTACATACCTTGGGTGTGTCCTGTCTTTCACTTCTCTAAAAAGCAGTGTACATCTGCAATGTTATGTCCTTAATGGTAGTGGTGTTGGTACCGTCATAGGCGTATCAGATAGGTCAGCCGGGTATATGTAATTCTTCTCCCCCTCCTCCCCCTTGCATTTTCTTAGGTACCTGATCATCAGACAGTAAAGTTGAGTAACGTAGGAGAGAACAAACATTATGAAGTAGCAAAGAAATGTGTTGAGGATTTGGCACTCTACTTAAAGCCGTTAAGTGGAGGAAAAGGTGAGTCTCTACTGAACAATGGAATTTTGATATCACTTACTTGTAACAGCATTGTGCTTTCAGCACTAATTTTAGATGTCAATGGGATAATCCTCTTATTTTTGTAATAAGTTTTCCCTTATGTCTTTAAAAGCTTATTCACACCTGTGACACTTGGTATTTTTTTGGTTTAGGTTTGCAAAAATTTTTTTTTTTTTAAGGGGCTAACTTTGTACTAAAGCTGAACTTTCCTCAAAGGATGGGTCTGATGTCAACTTAAGACTTTAATTAAAATACTTTTTGATAATGAATTACACAGAGCTGCCTAAGAGAAGGGAAGATACTCATAACTAGCATCCAAGTCCTAGAGAAAGGCACATACTATTAAAACATTTTGTTTGTCTTATTCAGAAAAATTTGCCTGATTAGAAGCAATCGTTTGCCTTTTCTCTCTTTCTTTGAAGGTGTTGCAAGCTTGAATCAGAGTGCACTGAGCCGTCCAATGCAAAGGAAACTTGTGACACTGGTGAATTGTCAGCTGGTGGAGGAAGAGGGTCGGGTTAGAGCTATGAGGGCAGCTCGATCGCTGGGAGAGAGAACCGTTACAGAACTGATCTTGCAGCACCAGAATCCTCAGCAGCTTTCTGCCAATCTTTGGGCTGCTGTCAGGGCACGAGGATGCCAGTTTCTAGGACCAGGTAAGGTACCTGTAGAATCTGCAACAGCTGTACTTTTATGTAGCTGTACCTTTTGCTTAACAAAAAATTATTTGGAAATTTCTTCTGTTCAGTTGAAGATGTAATTACTTCTGTTTTTCAACTTTTTGCCACAAAGAAAGGAGAAGGGGGAAAAAAAATAGACAAGTTGGTAAAACCTGCTGTTTTAAAGTTTTCAGGGTTTTTTTTCCCCCCTTATTAACTGCTCTTCAAAATTGTGAGGAAGTATTTAAAAAATTCTGTCAAAGGAGAGTAAATAAGCATGCTTTCTGCACAGTTTGTAATGCAGTGTAACTGTAACACAGGCTGATTGTACTGCTGCCTCTGATTAGAATTGGATAGGAAGCGGCAAATGCTCTCTTGCTTATACTTTAGCTGTAAATACAACGAGCCTAGCTTGCAGCATACTTTAATTTTAAAATTTACAATGAACACGTTTGTATCTTTGATAGAAACAGCAAATTCTTAGTTAAGAATGCTGCTGAAGCAAGCACAGAAATGAGAAGGAAATTCTGTTTAAACTGAAAGTAGTCCTCTTTCGATTCCAATAACTGATGATAGCGTTCCTGTAGTGTTCCCATATCTATTTTATACAGTTCCGTAGAACCATAGAATGGTTTGGGTTGGAAGGGACCTTTAAAGATCATCTAGTCCAACCCCCCTGCAGTGACCAGGGACATCAACTAGATCAGGTTGCTCAGAGCCCCATCCAGCCTGGTCTTGAATGTTTCCAGGGATGGGGCATCTACCACCTCTCTGGGCAGCCTGGGCCAGGGTTTCACCACCCTCATCTTAAAGAATTTGTTCCTTATGTCCAATCTAAATCTACCCTCTTTTAGTTTAAAACCATTATCGCTTGTCCTGTTACAACAGGTCCTGCTAAAAAGTTTGTCCCTGTCTTTCTTATAAGCCCCGTTTAAGTACTGAAAGGCCACAGTAAGTTTTCCCTGGAGCCTTCTCTTCTCCAGACTAAACACTTTCTCAGCCTGTCCTCACAGTAGAGGGGCTCCAGCCCTTGGAGCATCTCTGTGGCCTCCTCTGGCCCCGCTCCAACAGGTCCATGTCTCTCCTGTGCTGAGGCCGCAGAGCTGGAGGCAGCACTGCAGGGGGTCTCCCCAGAGTGGAGCGGAGGGTCAGAATCCCCCCCCAAGTCCTGCTGGCCACGCTGCTGGGGATGCAGCCCAGGTTGCAGGGGGCTTTCTGGCCTGGGTGAGTGCACATTGCTGGCTCATGTCCAGCTTTTTACCACCAGTAGTCTTAGCTCTTTAAGTTTTCTGTGCTTAGAGCGCTTCTAAATACTTCTTCTAAAGTAGCAAATTTCTTAAAATGTTTAAAAAGCTTTTCTTTTCTTATGATTAGTCAAATAAAAAGTAATAAGGAATTACATTCAAGATGATTCAGATGCTCCTACTTACGGTGTTAATATATGATAGCCTTGCTGTTTCCTGGCAGAATATTTCACTTCCTATCTTTTATTTTTGTGCGTTAAAGCTATGCAAGAGGAGGCACTGAAACTTGTATTACTGGCACTGGAAGATGGCTCTGCACTCTCAAGAAAAGTTCTGGTACTTTTTGTTGTGCAAAGGCTAGAACCAAGATTTCCTCAGGCCTCTAAAACAAGCATTGGTCATGTTGTGCAGCTACTGTATAGAGCATCATGCTTTAAGGTAAAATACCAATATTTGAAGTTTGTTCCTGTAAACTAGTGCAGCTCCAGAGAACCCGACCTAGGATTAGTATCTTTCACCTGTGAGATGTTATATAAATTCAATTTCTACATGTTTAAATAATGTAGACTATAAGATTTAATCTAGAATTGTCATGAAGTATTTGTTGGATATTTAAAATTCCCTGCAAAAGGAACCAAATGGTCACACGTGGACTTAGCCATTATAGGTTCTGAAATTACTGCCCTCATTATTAACTACTGCCCATCATCTGGAAATTACCTGCCCTGGCTGTAGGCACTCCTAGCCTACTTCAGGAAGTAGTGAAATGTTTTAATATAATCACTTTTGACTTGATTTAGATTCATAAGAGCTGGCCATAGCCAGACATGCCAGACTGGCCTGGGTGCCCTCAAAGCTTGGAATCCAATCCCAGCATTCTAAAGAAAACATTTGGAACACTGTGGTCCTGGGAGCTTCCCCAACCCCAACAGCAGGAGTGAGAGAGGGACACCATACACAGAGTGCTCTCAGTCTCAGCTCCAACATTGTGTTCCCACGCGTTTGTCACTCTCTCTCCTTTTTCTTTTGTCTGTATCTAGCCGCCTTGCACTCAAGAGGTGCTTTATTTTTGATATATAGGGGTAGGTTGTTTAAAATGAATAGTCCCAACTCTTTATATCTGGAGAAGAATGAAAAGTTAATTCAATGGGTCTTTTTCTTTTGAATCGCAGTTTAAAAACATGATTATCACAACATCACTAAACTAAACATTAAAGTAATGAGACCTGTTGCATTGCTCTCCTTTATGACAAATGTGTTCTGTAACCTAAGAATTATACTTAATATTTATAGCAGGCTCTTAGTTAAATATTCTGTTCTTTAAATGTCAATATCTTACAATTTTTCTGCCGCCTTATTATTTAAGTCACTTCTAGAGACTTTCCTGTTTCTTTAAGTCATCCTTTAGTAACAAAAACTGCTGGTAGAACTACTAAATATCTAACTGTATATCCTGTGACTGAAGCAAATCTGATTACTTCCCTAGTTGGAAGTAGTGAGTTGGTATGGTTTTGCAGCTGTGATCCCTGTAAAAGCTGGTGTTTCTGCCTGTGCACTTCTAGCTAAGTGGATGAATACATGGAAGAAAATGAAGTATATGCTAAATATACAAAAGCAATAATTTTGTAATTTGTGCTGTGTAACTGTCTGCTTCTTACGGTCCTGGAGATTTTTTTGGTTAAAGGAGGAGTATTTAACTATGACTATTTATTAGGTCACTAAAAGGGATGAAGATTCTTCTCTGATGCAACTTAAAGAAGAGTTTCGGAGTTATGAGGCTTTGCGGAGAGAACATGATGCCCAAATTGTTCACATTGCCATGGAAGCAGGACTTCGAATATCACCAGAACAATGGTCTTCCCTTCTTTATGGTGACTTGGCACATAAATCACACATGCAATCCATTATTGACAAGGTTTGTCAAAGGGATGATTTTAATATCTTTGTAGGGTTAGATTTGACAATTAAATGTTATAATAAAAATCCAAGAACTGCTTGAGTTAGTTAATGTGACTAAAGACAAAAAGTTAAAACTAGAATGAAGGGTTTTTTCACCACTGTAGTGTATTCTTCATATGAAGACATTTTGGTTTTCAGTAGCTTAAGATTAATTCTGGGTTTTGTGTCTTATGATGAAGCTTCATAGGGCAGATTCTGAGCTGAGAAATAAAATTTCTCTCCACTGATACTCTCTATATGCCATCTGAAGACACGCAATTGTTTAGGAACCACTGTAATGAAAAACTTTTTAAGATTAGTAGTTCACAGTTGTAAGATGCAGCACGCTAATGCTCACTTTGTTTTCAGCTCCAATCTCCAGAATCTTTTGCAAAGAGTGTACAAGAATTGACAATTGTCTTGCAGCGCACGGGGGATCCTGCAAACTTAAACAGGCTGAGGCCTCATTTAGAGCTCCTGGCAAACATAGATCCAAATCCAGGTATGCAAAGGAAGATTTTTAAGTAGTTCTTGATATTTTTTGTATCTAGCAAAGTAAATTATTAAGATGATAACCTCCATTTCTGGTCTCAAAATTCCCATTAATTAACACAGTATATCATAAACTCTTCTTCAGGGCTCTCTGAGTTCTGTCCTAGTACTTGGCATTTTGAAGTACTACAAGAGTTACCTCTTGTTTATTATACTACTGGAGTTATTGACAGAAGCCTGCTTGTAATGATTTTAGATGCAGCATCTCCAACATGGGAGCAGCTGGAAAATGCAATGGTTGCTGTAAAGACTGTGGTACATGGGCTGGTGGATTTCATTCAGAATTACAGTAGAAAAGGCCATGAAACTCCACAGGTAACTATATTCGATTGTTGCATTATATGTCTAAACATACATTTACTGAAAGATGCGACTGAAATATTTACAGCCTTTTCTGTGGAATAATTGATGACACTGGTTTTTACTGCGTTCAGGTTTTGAGAACTTAACATTTCTGAGTATGGAATGCAGCAGAGCTTGCTGTAGTGAGATCCATACAATGGCATAGTACTTAGCCCATCAACAAGAAGTTTCCTTAGTTTTCTGATTAAAGGTGCAAAATGTAAAAACGTATCATGGATGTGTTTTGTGTATTTCAAGCCTATTTTTATGTAAATGTTTGTTCAATTGTAAGAGGAATGTCTTGTGCTTGTTTTTTTTCTCTAAAGCCACAACCAAATAGTAAATACAAAACAAGCATGTGCCGAGACCTTAGACAGCAAGGGGGATGTCCAAGAGGAACAAACTGTACATTTGCTCATTCTCAGGAAGAGCTTGAAAAGTGAGTGTGCGAAACTGCCTTTTTTTTCTTCTTCTCTTTAATTTAAATCCAAGCAATCTCCATAGAATTTTGAAAACAACTTCTTCTGTACATTTATTCATTTGGAAGGATTTGTGAATCTCTTGAAGTGACAACTCTTTACATGAAATTGAAGGTACAGTAAAGCAATGTCTGCAAACTAATTCAAGTTTTATTTTTCATTTTATGCCATATGAAGTAAAATTTCCTTTCCTGAAACTGAGTCTAGGCTCAGTGTCTGTCAGGGACTGGTTATATCACCTACAAGAGAGAAAATGTAATTGCATTTTAGTTGATGAAGGAATAAAGTGAGTTATTTGAAGAGTATGTAATGTCTGCATTCTTGAAGTAGTTTTCACCCAAATCCGTTTTCAAAGAACTGCAGAAGTGGATCTTCTAGGAGGAGAGGTGATCTTTGGTTACAAGGAAGATGTTGATGTTCTATTTGCAGATTGTTGAAAATAAGCACGAGTTCTTGAAGTCTTGTAGTTTTTGGATATCATGTTCTTCTCGATCACTTCCTTTTGCTAATTTTGCAAATAAACTTAACAATAAGCACTTTTTAAATCATCTGTCTTTTGTGTGTGTTTCTATGTGTTTTTTAGATATCGTTTGAGGAACAAAAAAATCAGTGCAACAGTGAGAACATTCCCCCTTCTGAATAAAGTTGGTGTAAATAGCACCGTCTCAACCACAACAGGAAACGTCATTTCTGTCATAGGAAGCCCTGAAGCAACAGGGAAGATGGTGCCAAGTACTAATGGAATAGCTAATCTAGAAAGTGGTGTTCCCCAGTTGATCCCTCGCTGTGCGGACACCTCCTTGAGAGCTTTGGAGAACACCAAGAAGGGAGGGAAGACTGCAGCCAATGGTCAGAATGTTTCTGGATCCCCTACAGAATCACTACCTGAAAAGTAGGTAACTTTTTTCATGAAGACAACTAAGCACAACGTTTTGCTTTTAGACCATCATGGAGTTTGTAGATGGCAAACGAGATACTGAATTCTGGTCCTGGCTTGCAGTTGTTGCAGGTCCTCACTGGCTGCAGAGTAGTGTAAGATCTCGTACTGCAGTACAGATATCGTTTTACAAAGTCTGTGGATTCAAGTTGTCAGAGCCAGCATCGGTTGTTTTAGCTATTGAATGCTCCCATGCAATATAGATAAAATGGTAAAACTCTCCTTTTATCTTTTATTCTGTTGTTCTCAGCCTGGTATCTTGCTTACTGTTGGGTTATTACATAAAAATAAAACAAAAATCTTGCACTCAAAATTTGACACTTCCTGAAACCGAGAAGGGTGCACGTAGTGCATAGTCCCTTAATAATCCTGGAAACCTTCTAGCTCTGGGGTTTTCCCTTAAAAAATTTTCAGATGCTTCTGCAGGAAGTGCTGAGCCTCTACATAACTTTTCAAAGCCTTTGACTTTACCAGAATACACTTAAAAATGGTATGTAAGCTTCTGAGTACATATCAAAACATTTATATATCCACTTTTGAGTTCTCTTAGGAGAAAGTCTGAGATGTAATAATACTATCAGTTTCGGGTACGAAAAATAAAATTCCAGAGGAAGTGACATGGCCCAAACTTTTACATTACATGGGAGTGTACACAAAGAGATGACCAACTGAAATAAGTAAAGATCTGCTTAATGATTTCTTGGTAATCCTTTTCAGTAAAATTGGTTCTCCACCCAAGACTCCTGTAAGCCAGGCAGCAGCTACCTCAGCTGGTCCTCCTAATATTGGAACAGAAGTTAATTCTGTGCCTCCAAAATCCAGCCCATTTGTTCCCAGAGTACCCGTCTACCCTCCGCATTCTGATAATGTTCAATATTTCCAAGATCCCAGGACTCAGCTGTCATACGAAGTTCCACAGTACCCGCAGACAGGTGAGTGAGATAAGCAGTGTGCATGTTTATATTCAAGCAAAAATCAGGTGTTACAGCATCAGGTCATTCACAAGCTCTCAAAACAAAAGACAGAGGATTGTTCCTCTCCAAAGAAAAAAGAATAAGCCAACTGTGAAATGGTTATTTATGGACCTTTGGAAGTACTTTTTTTAGCAATATAGCTTTTTATTTTAGAGACAACTGTTTTAACTTACTATATAAAGAAGTGCTTAAGATGCTGTCTTTTCAGTTACATAGTTATACCATAGGATCAATGGCAGAGAAACTCCATTTTCCAAATTGGGTCAAGGTGGTAAAGGGTCAGCACTACATCTGCAAATATGGTTGTCATACACGAAATCATATTCCACAGAAATATGACAGGGTCAGTAAGAGGTTTGTAAAGTGTGACTCTTCATTCTCTAAAGGTACTTATCAAGACTATTTACAGTTTTAGAACGTGTAAAATTCTGGGTTATTTGTGGTTACATTAA
Source organism: Fratercula arctica (assembly GCA_947846985.1). Lineage (NCBI taxonomy): Eukaryota > Metazoa > Chordata > Aves > Charadriiformes > Alcidae > Fratercula > Fratercula arctica. The sequence goes on from CANTUZ010000016.1 coordinate 3,076,072, forward strand.
ATATGCCTTTTTCCAATTTTTAAGGATATTATCCACCACCTCCAACAGTACCAGCTGGTGTGGCTCCCTGTGTTCCTCGCTTTGTGAGGTCCAATAACGTTCCAGAATCCTCCCTCCCACCTGCTTCCGTGCCATATGCCGATCATTACAGTACATTTCCCCCTCGAGATCGACTGAATTCTCCTTACCAACCTCCTCCTCCGCAGCCGTATGGACCAGTTCCTCCTGTCCCTTCTGGAATGTATGCTCCAGTTTATGACAGCAGGCGCATCTGGCGCCCACAGATGTACCCACGAGATGATATTATTAGGAGCAATTCTTTACCTCCCATGGATGTGATGCACTCATCTGTCTATCAGACATCATTACGTGAGAGATACAACTCTTTGGATGGCTATTACTCTGTGGCTTGTCAACCTCCAAACGAACAGAGGACTGTGCCTTTACCGAGGGTAAGTGAGAGCCAGAAAGGGAAGAATGTAGTCTTGGTTCTGAAGGTCAGTACTGAAAAGTTGGTAAATAATTAGCATAGACCTCATCCGTTTATTTGGGGTTACAGTGATCAAGACATGTGACCTGGACAAAGTTCTTGTTTTGTTTTTAAACTTAATAAAATGGACTTGTAAAATAGACCGCTCAAATCTGCCTTAGGACCAGAGCCCCTCTGCCTCTTTAATTCCCATGCATGTTGCTTGAATTAGTTACATATTTAAGATTTGAGTTGCTATACATAGGGCAGCTTCTCCTCCAAATCCTTGTGGAATTCTTTTAGTGATAGCAATGGAAGGTTACACACCCAAGGGAATTTGGGGGTCCAAGTGTGTCCCCTGCAAGTATTTGCCTTCTGCTTAGAGTACGATAGGATATACAGTCCTATATTTATTATTCCTAGGAGCCTTGTGGTCATTTGAAGACTGGTTATGATGAGCAATTAAGACGGAAGCCAGAGCAATGGGCACAGTACCACACGCAGAAAACTCCTCTGGTATCATCAACCCTTCCTATGGCAACACCATCTCCAACACCACCTTCTCCTCTCTTCAGTGTAGATTTCAGCACAGAGGTGGGAAGCCAGAGAACTTCTTTATTTTCCCTTCCTGTTTCTGTAAGATGCCATTTAATATTTCTAGTAGAGAGTTACTACCTGCCATCTATTGTTCATAAAATTAATTTAATCTTCTAGCAAAAGGAATGCATTCACTACTAGATATTACTTTCAATTTGGTGATGCTAAACACGATTGCTGAAAAAAGGTCAAGAAGTAAAGGGATTCAATTTAGCCTTACTAAAGAAAATGTAATTTTATTGAACCAGCTTTGTGAACCTCCACATTTTTGTGTAGGGAACAACCGTTGTTTTCCATTAAGAAGGACTTTCTCTTTTATACTCCAAATGGTATTAGGACATGATGAGTAGACTGAAACAAGCTGCAGATGCTTGTCAAGTCCCAGGGAATACATATCCCTTAGAAGTGGCAAAAGGCATTGGTAGAATGTTGTGTACGTGTGTGATAAGTTCTGTAAACAAGAATGGAAACTCAACATATAGAAATAATGTGCTTTTGTAGAAAAAAATATCTTGTGATATTTATTTTCTGTATGTTTACATTAAATGCATCCAAGAAATTAGTTTGAGACCCACGGTGCCAAGCAGTCTTTGCTGTGATTTGACAGGTTCGTTGATGATATTTGAGGTGTTAGACTGAAAGTATTCAGAAAAGGTCCTGTAAGGTACTTGAAGTCCCTTATGGGTACATTCAAGGTAGATCAGGATTTAGTCCTTTTCATCCAGATTGGAGGTTTCCAAGTTGTACTTCTGTCTGCCATTGGCTCATACGTTAAAGGAAAACGCATGGCTTCCTCTCAACTTAATTACTGTAAGTATTTGCCTGAAGAAACCTGCCACTAACATAGTGACACTGATTTCAGTCTCTCATCTTGGCAGACCAGGCAGTTACTTGCTTGCCTTTCTTTGACAGTTGTCAGCTGCAGTGGTTTAAAATTTCACAGAACGGTTATGTTGTCCCTGAGTCGAGTCTTGAATACAGATAGAACTCCTTGATTGACTTTAGAGATAATTCAATGAAATAGCAATAAATGTCTTTTCTTATTTTAAGACTGAATTCCCTGTTTTTATTATTCACTGCTTACTTATTCCCTTTTCCATAGTTCTCAGAGAGTGTCAGTGATTTGAGTGGAACTAAATTTGAGGAAGACCATCTCTCTCACTATTCACCGTGGTCTTGTGGCACTATTGGCTCTTGTATAAATGCTATCGACTCAGAGCCCAAGGATGTGATTGCCAATTCAAATGCCGTGTTAATGGTAGGGGTTTTCTGCATCTTATCTCATTAGTGTAATGATACTTACATGCTGAAATGTCTTCTGTTTGGTTAACAAGCCTTTTTTTTTTTTAAGTTGATAGTTTCTATTCTTAGTATTTTAAAGTAGTTCTGCCCATTTGAATTTGTTTGGAGTGTCTTTTCCCAGTTTTGTAAACAAACAATCTGTTTACTTCAGTGACAGAATGTAGTGCCATAAATGCAATTCTCAGACGTCTGAAACAACTATTTTAATAACAGATCTCTGTAAATCAAACTTGTAACCAAAATATTTTGAGTAGGTGGTCTGTAAACTGACAAGAATTCATTAATTTTAAGTATGTTCTCTGATTATTAGAATGGATACAAATTTTTGACTTCTTAATTTTGTTTGTCTCTCTTCAGAGTTCTTTATATGAATGTATATGTGTACGCACATATCCTTACAATTTCTGAGGCACCTGAAACAGTCTTAGAATACGTTGCAGTGGCAGGCTTGACTGGTTAATACAGGGTCATTGTGGCCAGTTCAGAGCACGTGTTTCCACTGTAGAAATGCATTTTCTATTTGGCTTAAGTGCGATAGTCCATCCTGTATGAATGAATCACTGGCCTTTTCAGGATTCTATGATTCATTACGTTGCCATTATTTCAGAAAATCTTTGCTTTGAAGCTAATCCCAAGAGCAATATACACTCACAGAGAAAAGCTGAAATATTGTGGACCCAGGATAATCAGCGTGAACTTAATCTTGACTGCTTTGTACCTACAGAGACTCTGTATAACTGTTTTCCTAGATTACACCTCATACTTGGTTGGAAGGCACTTTCTCCTCTAATGAACAGTTTAATGCCAACAAATCTGTGAAAATAAAATACAACTTACTTTTTATCACCCAATTTCCATGAGAGAAAAAAAAAAAGCTAACTGAAAGACAAAAAATATGTAGTATGAATCATGGAATACATCTTGCCTCTGGAGGGGCAAGAGCTCATGCTTTTGGGAGACCTTCTGCTATACAGGGTAGCAGGTTACCTTTATGTTCTATGAAACAAGCGTAACCAAATCTCATCCCAAGCCTTCTTTGATACTGCCTCCTTCAAGTATAGGAAACAGTACTGAAGGACCTTAAAGCATACTGGAACTTTTTCTACCTGGAAACAAAAGCTTGGAAAAGCAAAATTATTTCTTCTAACACTGTCAATAGTTTTCTCATGGTCAGTTTGCCATTAAAGGGTGATAGTTAAACCGTTGAGACCCATCTTGGCTCTCCAGTTGAACAGATTTTCAGCATTCTATTCAACAACAATAATCAGAAAGTTATTGACTTATGAATCTGAATAACTTCAAATGAGTCCATGTATCTTCTGTCTCCTAAATGTGTAGGATTTGGACAGCGGGGATGTTAAAAGGAGAGTACATTTGTTTGAAACTCAGAGAAGGGCAAAGGAAGAAGATCCTATAATCCCATTTAGTGATGGACCGATTATCTCCAAGTGGGGTGCAATCTCCAGGTCATCCCGCACGGGTTATCACACGACAGATCCTATTCAGGCCACTGCTTCCCAAGGAAGTGCTACGAAGCCCATCAGTGTATCAGGTACAAATACGCTTTGTATGACAATGTAGCATACATCATGTGTGTTTCATCCTGTTCATGCATACTACAGCAATGAAGATGCAAAGAGATAAAACACCTGATTATCCCACTTTAAGAACAGAGAAGATAGTGAATGGTATCTTAATTTGTTACAGATTATGTCCCTTATGTCAATGCTGTTGACTCAAGATGGAGTGCCTATGGCTCAGATTCTACTTCATCGGCACGTTATGCGGAACGGTATGGACTTTTTTTCTGTGTTCTCTTAAAAGCATTTTCCATAGCTTGCTGTTCTTCAAAATCCTGCATGTGGGGGGGGGGGGGAAATCTGGATCTGTTAATAGACGTTCTTAATTTTAACGATTTTTTTTTTTTCTGATCCAGCATAAAGCCTTGGAAAAACTACATTAAAACTCATGTAGTCTTTAATACTTAATGCAGCTAATAATACCCAATTACGAGCAACATATTCCTTGAGAGAGCTAATCAAAGAATTGGAGTCAGTACTGCCAAGCTGTCATGTCAGAATCTGTGATCTTGAGTAGTTTCTCGCAAGTTTTCTTGCCACATCTTACCCATATGTAAAATAAAGATGTTTGCTTCATATAATGTCTTGGGGTATGGTGAGCCCCAATGAAGATGAAGAGTGCTTTATCTTAGTCACACGGTTTCTGTCCAGAAGTCTATATCATTGACAGACTAATGAAGTTTACGGGGCCTTTGATGTAGAGAACTTGTTTTTAATTCCTATTTTTGCCTTCTTTCTTTTAAAGGGACAGGTTCATAGTTACAGATTTGTCTGGTCACAGAAAGCATTCCAGCACTGGAGATCTACTGAGTATTGAGTTACAGCAGGTAAGACCAGATATTATACCATCTGAGTTTTTTAATTTAAAAAAAAAAAGATTTAGTAAAATGAACAGAAAACAGTACAATTGACAAAATGATCAATAAGGGTTAACTAGATGCTAGTACTGCAGCACTTAGTATGATGCATAAAGACTGCTAATATGAGCTGTTCCATTGACATCAGTAAGGCCATTTTTGGGAGAAAGTGGTGGGCCTGATAAATGTCAGCAAATGCAGAACAAAATAAATGCTGTGCGTGAAAGGAATACATAGTTATCCATCTACTGTTCTTTTTGTAAACTGATTTATTTTGCCATTTGACAACACATGGTTTAAGTGTAGTTGTTGGTGACGGATATGTTTCTTTCCATAGGCCAAAAGTAACTCGTTATTACTTCAGAGAGAGGCGAATGCACTAGCCATGCAACAGAAGTGGAATTCTCTAGATGAAGGCAGTCGTCTTACCTTAAATCTCTTAAGCAAGGAAATTGATTTGAGGAATGGTGAGGTAAAGAAAGGGGTAATTGGGATGAAACAAATCTTTGTGGTTTTTTGTATATGCATAAGTGCATGCATTTTAAATAAGAGTTAAAATTCTTAGTCTTACCATTCCCAAATATTTATAACACGTTTTGTGTGAGTTAAGTCGTTGTTGTTGCACCTTGTTATTTCCCTGAGATCAAGTAGGTGCACCTGCTATGCTGCTGCTCTAATCATCCATTTACAGAATCGGAAGAATGTGACAGTCCGTTTTCATGCAATCATTACTTTTCGTTCTACTTGTATGTGTTATAAATCTAAACATTCTGTCAATGGACTATATAGAAATTTCTACTTTAGTACTTTTTTTTCTCTGTTTCAGTACTTTGATGTGATTAGATTTAACTTTGTATCCTGTGCTGTCTATGCCCAAAGTTCTATTTATGTCTGAATAGCTCTTTTGTATTGTAGAAATATTGTGTCCTAGAAATGCATCTTCTGTCTTCACTTTAATACTTAAGTGTTGTGTCAAACAGGTGAAAAGCCAACTTGGTATTTACAGAATGTATTAATTCTTTTTTTAGACTGATTATACTGAAGATTGTGCAGACACAAAGCCAGATCGAGACATTGAATTGGAGCTGTCAGCCCTTGATACAGATGAACCTGATGGGCAAGGTGAACAAATAGAAGTAAGTACAAGAATCTGTGTGTCTAAAGAGGTCACTGGGTGCTTTCATTATTTATTAAAAAAACCTCTAAAATTTCTTTGTGAATAAGTAGATTATGTTGACAGCAAAGCCTTTTGGTTTTAGTCTTTGTAGTGATGTCAAACATTTGCCTTATTTTAACACAAGGGATCTCATCTCATTCAGATACCTGGTGGTTGATATTACTGACATTAAAGCCAGCTCACTGTTCTTTGTCATAGCTTTCAGCTTTTTGCTCTTTTATCTTTTGATGGCATTAGTAATGATGGGAAGTCTGTTCCTTTCCCTTTCCCCTCCAGTATTGCAACTGTAGTTAGGAATATTTTACATTGAAGCTTACTTTTAAATGTGATCATTTAATTTAAACTTTGTGCTCACCTGATTCTAATAGTAAAGTCATTTAAATGATTTTAATCCAGTGTTGTTTTATTTCCACTACTACTTCATTGTTTGTTTGTAATTCTGTGCATCTACTCCAGTTTCTTTTGTGCTATTTCTTCCTTTGCTGTGCAGTCATAAAACATTCTGGTGTTCATTCCAGGCGTTAGGATCAATTGTCTTTTTTTTCTAAAGCATCATACACTTAGATGAAATGAAGGTTCTTATCTGGAACATATTCCATAATCCATTCCAATACTGGCTTACAGTACTGGCTACAGCTTTCGTTTGCCTGTGGCATGTGATGCAGTACTGTAGTATTAGCTGTGAATCTCCATTACATGAGTGGAAGGACCTTTATCGTTAGCCTTTCCTCCATTCCTAGCTATTGAAACAGCCCTCACTGGATTCATTGCCTCCTTTGTATCTCACCTGATAAACCATTTTTTAGCAACTGATGTTTTATACTGCTGTTGTCGTTCACTGCCATCTTTGAATAATTATTTTTTCCTTTTCCCTATAGTAAAATGTGGTAGACATTCCAATAGTATGAAATAAAAACGAGGAGTCTTATGATGAGACTCCCATTTCCATCTGCTTTATGTAGTGGAACATAATAGGAAAACTTGAAGCTGGTAGCGACAGTATTGATGGACATTTCTCCTTTTCTCCTGTAGGAGATTCTGGATATACAGCTAGGTATTAGTTCTCAAGATGATCAGCTGCTCAATGGAACAACTGTAGAGAATGGGCACCCACTAAAGCAGCACCAGAAAGAATCTATGGAACAGAAGAGACAAAGTTTAGGTGAAGACCTTGTGATTCTGTGAGTGTTAGACAAAACAGCAGTGTCTGCCAGTATTAGACAAACAGCAGCATCAGAATAGTTGAAGCATGATTGTTTAAGGATGAACGACGTACCCACTCAGACTCGGATTAGACATCTGCATTGTGTGCAAATGGTGAAGTGAGAAGAACCTGTTCAGAACTAGAATTAGGTCACAAACATGAAAGTCACAGGATGGTACCATTGTTCATATGCATTGTTGTAATCGTATCTACTGAAATGTGTCACAGCTGTTAAAAATACCTTTCACATTCAGTAAGCAAAAAATGCAAAAGTATTTTTATAGCTAACAGAAATTAAGAAAAACTTCAAACGGTTAAACGTCATACTGTTTGCACAAATCTCCATAGAGAGGTAGTTTTTAAAATACACTATTTTAGGTTTCTATGTTCTGTAGTCTTTAATGTGTAATGCAGCCTTTGAAAATGAGGCAGACTGCATTTAACATCTTGAGCGTACCGTTCCATAGTAAGATGTTTAGCCTGTTGCTAAAAACGAGTTTTATGTCAGTATTTATTTAATGCACACAATTCAGTTCCGGATACTTGTGCATGTACTTGTTTAATATTTGTGTAACTTATTTTTCTCCTCAGGGAGGAGCAGAAAACAATCCTGCCCGTAACTTCTTGCTTCAGTCAGCCGATCCCAACACCTGTTAGCAATGCAAGCTGCCTGCCCATCAGCACCGCAGTCAGCGGTGGCAGCCTCAGTTTGAAAACTGCTCACATTATGTCTGAGGATAAAAATGACTTTTTAAAGCCTGTTGCAAATGGCAGGATGGTTAACAGCTGAAAGGCACTCATCTTTCCAGCTTGTGACCACACCATGGAAGCATTTACACTAGCTTTTTATATATATAATATATATTATATAATGTATATTTTTTTTAAAAAAAATAATACTGGGGTCATGCATTTCCTGTGGACTCTTTGATACTTCAAGCCCCTCTCGCATTAGCATTCTGAAGAAAAAAAACTTACTTTACTAGAGTAAGGCGTTCACTTTCCACAAATGAATGGAATTTGGACATTGTTTTACTTAAGCTTAAAGCAGCTTTTTATGAGTTTGTAGCAATCCGGTGCGGTATCTGAGCCATTCTTGTTTAAAATGGCTTCTGTAGAAAACTAACAACTCAGTTATTTAAACTAGCAGGATCCTACAATGATACATCTAGTGAAAGGAAGACTAACTTATTTGTCTCTATTTTGTTTCATGAGAGAAGAACTTGTGTCTTGTTGCAGCTGCTTTTTCTTTAGTTGTGGAACTTTGCATGGAGTATCGTTTCCCGTTTGAAGACTGAGAGGTGGAGATTTGGACTTGAGACTTTTACAGGGTTAACACACCATTAGCTTTGCACTGCTGCGTTATTTGCAGGTCTGTGGTGCAGTGCTTTGCTGCAGCTTTTTGTTTCTGGTTTTTTCCCCCTGCCAATTTCTGCTTTAGTACTGTAGATACACATACACAGGCGACTTGTCCAAGTAAAGTTATCAGAAGTAAACCAAGTGCCTAAGTCCTCCAGCTAACGTACTAGGTATTGATTTCCCCAAGTTAGACATGAAACAATTTTCAACCATTTTGAGAGGTTATGCACTAATGCAACAGCAATTTTGGGTTTTGGGTGGTTTTTTCTTTTTTTTTTATTAATGGTTCTCAACTTGGAGATTATAGAATCCAGATGACTTGGCAAAAAGTATCAGGTGCTCTTGGCTTTCCTTTGAAAACCCTGTATGTAGTGTTTGCACTGACTAACAAGATGGTATTGCTGTTTGTACTGTTTTGTTTTTAATTTAATCTAAATATTGGGAATTTAAGGCGGTTGTATTACCTTTGTTAAATGTTGTTAATCATAATTTTGTATTCAGGTTTAATTTTTGCTTGTTCAGTGGCAACTTATTTTCAAAGACCTTGAAAATACAATAATATAGCATTATCTGACCTTCAGAGTACTGAAAATTGTATGAATTTATGCCCTGTTAAGATGTGACTGAGAATCATGTTATACGTGTCAACTGAAAATTGGTTTTCATAAATACACATGAACTAGAGCCCTGGGCATATTTTTTTTGAGAAGCTTAAAAATCCACGTTTGTTTTTTTTTTTTAAAAAAAAAAAAAAAAAAAGCAGGACTCTCCCTGATGATTACTGTCTTCTTGTTTGTCCTCTTACTTTTCTTTGTGACAAGTTTTACATTTTTTTTTATGTTTTTATTAACTTCTGTGAAGTTGTTTACTCTGAAAATTGTACTGGAATATTTTAAGCCAAGCTGATCTTTCACCAGGTGTACTGCATGTAAGGGCTTTTCCTGCTAGCAAAATGCTTAAAGAGGATCATGTTACTGGTCGTCTGAGTTGTTATTTTACAAAATCACAGCTATGTGGTCGGGTAAGATTTTGATAACTGTTTTGTGCACGCTTCTGGGGGGTGGGGGTTGGCATTTCCCTGAGGGTTACCGATTAGACTAAGTAAATATTGGTGTTTGATATCTCTCCTAATGAACCTGTCCATGAAATAATTATGTTGTAAATATACCTGAAAATCCAAGGGTTAGTTTTGATATTCTGGTGTCAGTATGGAAGATCTTACACATCTATTTAATACTCAACTGTAAAGGAATGTATGTAGAAAACGAGTCAAGTAGTCTTCTCTTAGTTTCCTTTGGCTGTTGCTGTACCTTCCTATAGCCAGCGCCACCTCGTAGCTAGGGTTAGACTGATGCTTTGTTTCACTTGCAACTTGAAGTGAATGGACACAAGAACCAGACCACCTTTGTCACCTTAACTTATTTCCTATTGATGTTAACTTTAACTTAGAATGTTAGACATAAATATGATTGTTGTATATTTTATACCAAGACCATTCTGTAAATATGAATTTATATTACTTTTGAAATGCTTCTGAGATACTATTATTTGCTGTACAATGTAATTCCAAAACAGATATGCAAACAAGTATGTCTCTTTCATGGATATTTAAACAGTGAGATCTTCCATGTTGAAGGTGATGTAATTTTTTTAAAAGATTTTTAAATTTTAAATTGCTATTTTGTTACAAAAATAGAGAAAATATAAAGGTTTGAGAAGTCCTTATTTGCCCTCAGGGAAAGAGCCCTCTGTGCACCAGAACTCCACAGAACATCTTCAGCATGATCTGAGGGTGAATATATACTACATAAATTGATTGTGTATTTACCTTAACTTTTTAATTTTAAAATTGCAATTTTAAAAACTTGGTTGTGCTCTGCTGGAGGGGGATTGGGATAAGCTGCTTACACACATTTGCCTGTTCGTCCAGTGAAATTACATAAGCCTAACATATTCCTGCCAACCATATTGGCATATTTAAGAACAAATATCTCTATAGACTCTTCTCTGCAGCAGGAGGTCCCGTGATACAGCAGTTCTCTAGGATGACCGTACACTTCATATGGAAAGTTGGTTCTTAACTGAGGCTAGGTTTTTTAGTTGAATTTTTAATATATAGAATGACAGGCAAAAGACTTATCTGGGGGTTTTAACAGCATGCCAGCTTTGTCTTACGGTTTTAAGACTGACTGTGGCTTTTGCCATGAAATTATGCCCTCCAGTGCCCTGACAGGAGAAGCTACAGGTGGGAACCTCCTTCTGGCTTCCTCCTTTGGTGAAGTTTCAGCCCTTGACCCTATACAAACAAGTATGTATTCATTTGTCTAGTTGTAAATCAGGTGCCTTTGGGCAATGGAAGGGCTTATTTTCTGACACTGAGATGTAGTGACTAATCTTTGTGTGTTAATAGCAGTGATTTCCATTTAGGTTTTGGCCTAATTTACCTGTGCTGTCAGAAAAAAGGCCCGTAGCAGATTGGAGAAAGATTGGCTCTTTTGCTTCGCTTGGACAAGCATTTTGGGTTGTTTTGGTTTGGTGTTTTTGTTTTTCTTCCCCCCCCTCCCCCAACTAGGGGTACAGCAGGGATTTCACATGCAAGAGATACAGGAATTATTAGTATCTTAAGTTAATTGTGTTGCCTCACTACCTGGATTCATTCCTTGGTTTGCCTCGTTTCCCAGATAGGTCTTAATAGAGACTAATGCTTGTGCTGGGAGAATGCTTGTGTGAGAAAGGAATTATCTGTACGTTCTTAACATATAGCAGAGTGATTGCCCTGCTACTGATATTTTGTTCCTGTAAACAGGTGACAAGAAATGAATCTTAGTGTTTATGCAGATTTTGCATTGTAGAATGTATACTAGACCCTTCAAAGGAAAGGTTAGACTCTTTGCAAAGCAAACTGGCGTTGGTTCTTGGTAGTCTAGTACAGGGACACTAAAGTTTGACATTTGATGTAGGGAAAAAAAAAAGTTGTATGCATCTGATTATATTAAATAAGCTCTTAATTGCTCTTTGTAGAAGTCTAATTTGGAAGGTTTTAGTGCTTTAACACAATTGAAATTTTAATTTATCCTGTACTCAAGAGCTGAATGCTGTTCTTGTATAATAGTGTACCAGGCTGGATGAGGTACAAAATAATGCACAGTGGTCAGAAACAGCTGAGGAAAGAACGCTTAAAATAACTTGATCTAAACTCAGAATAGTTCCAAACATTGTTTTTGTTTGCTTTTTTAAAGCACGAATTGTCAAGTTGTACCTGTTGCTGTACATAAACACTGTATACCAGCAGCTCCTTGATCATATTTGTGAACAGACTTTTCATTATTATTAGACTGTTATTAAAGGAAGATGTTGAATTTGAGAGTGTAACAAAATGAGAAATGATCAGATTATCTATAGTATGTAAAAGTTCATTCTTTATGTTGTAGTTTAATCCCTTTGTTAGGAAATTCCCTCTCATTGAGGGACCTCTTCTGCAAGCAGAACACAATAAATGTGCTTTTTTTTAAATGACCCATTTTCCAGTATAAATGAACAGCTGACCCTGGCAGTAGTCATGGCCGTGTATCTCTTTGCTGGCAAGGGAGCACGACAAAAAAAAATCAAAACAACTGTCAGTGATGAAATAACACAAATCTGAATAATCAAAATGACCAATACCTGAACACACTACTCCACCCCGTTATTTAAGAAGGATGCTTGTGGGAGCTTTTAATCACTCAAGACTTTTGCTGTAAAAGCTGAAATAAAACAGAGCCTGGCTGCATTTATTACTGCCGAAAGCCAAGGTCATTTGCACATAGCCCATTGATTTATCCAGAGTAGATCTCAGTTAATCCAAGGCATGGAAATGCATGCATTTTCTTAGCTGGGCAAACAAGTACATTATACAGTAGTTGTGATACAACACACGTGGCTTTTATTTGTACTGCACATACCCACTGTACAGCCACTCAGAAGTATTGTGGTTAGCTTGCAGCATCTGCTGTCCGCATTTATACTGTTTACTGCGTATTCTTTTCCCTGGAAGTTTTAAAAGAAAATTTTTTTTTTCTTGTTGCATTGATTACATTTTATAAATTTGCTTAGCTGGAAAGTTTGGGAAAAGAGGCCTGTTTGTCAATTGTACAACCGATTGTGAAGCTCTAGTGTGAATATTTTTACGTCTGTATTAGACATTTTCTTTGCAAATCTATTGTTCGATTGAAATGTAAATGAAATAAAAGATGGTGTACACCCATCATGTATAAAGCAGGCACCATCGCTACGATGGATTTAATGCTCATTTTTATGGCGCATTCTCAGCTTCTATTTAAAACTATAATTTAAAAAAAAAAATAAATAAAAAAATCTGTAAAAATGAAATGGGGATATATGGGGGAGTAAATTCTATGCTGTTTTATCTGGGTTTGGAGTCCCGATGGTCTGTTTCCCGTGGTGGTAGAGGTAGGGCCCGGCCGCCCCGTGTTTGCTGTAGCGCTGCGTGAGGAGGTTTTGGCTGTGGCTGGTCACGGATAGAGCATCCTGGTTTTCGGTGTTTGAGAGACTTGATGGAAGAAGTTTGCAGTATTGACATGTATTTGCATGCACGAATAAAAATTATTTGTCCACCTTAAATGACTCTTTGCCTTCCAACCGCGGCGGGGGGGTGGTGGCTGTCTCCTCCCCGTCCCCTCAGGCCGCCTCCTTCCCGCCCTGCCCCGCGCCGGCAGGGGCGGCCCCGGAAGGCGGCGGCAGCGGGTGAGGCGGCGGCGGGCCCGGGCCGGGGTCCGGTGGGGCGGTCAGGGCGGGGATGGCCGCTGGGGCCGGCCGCCCCCGTCCCCCGCAGCGGGTCGGGCTGGCCCGGGGCGGAGCGCGGCTCCCCGGGGTGGGCTGAGGGGCGGCGGACGAGGCGGCGCGGCCCGGAGCGGGGCGGGGGGCTCGGTCGAGCTGCGGGCGGACCTTCGGAGCACTCGCCCTTTTCTGCTGAAACCGGACCGTTTTGCGTCCTGCCTTTGCCTCGGCCGGAGGCCCTGGTCGAGGATCCGCGTTTATAAAAATATACGCTTTGCGGTGCTTCTTGGACGTCGCCCCGCGATGCTCTGGGCTGTGATCTCAGTAATCACGGGCCACCTGCCACCCCCCGGTAATCCGCTTAGGCTGCTTTTAACTGCCGCAGAACCTGCCACCGGCTGGCGGAAAAACTAAAAGCCCTACTTTATCCATGCGGTGCTCGGGTGTCTCTGTCAAATATACATTAATAGGGATGACTTGTAGAGTTCTGCAGAATTAAGCGGGGGCCAAAATCAACTGATTTGATTGAAATGGCTTTTTTTTGTTGTTTTGTTTAATTAAAATTTTGCGGACATTTCGGTGTAGTTTGTGCATCACAGGTCCACAACCACGTATCTGCCCGTAGCGGCAGTCCTTTCTGCACCCTCTGCCCCTCGCCCGGCAAAGAAGAGTAATTCTTGGGTGTTTTACACCTCCGTGGGGATGAGATCCGACCAGCAGCTCTTTTAGAGAGCTGCGGTGGAAGGAGTCAGAGGAGAGAGACCCCCAGACTCCTAACACGTCCCATGGTTCCTCGGCTTTCCATCACTTGGAAACATCTCCTCTTTCTGTTCTCCTGATGCGAGAGGCCTACAAAGTCAGTAAATGCTGACGCTGTCAATAGCTGTAGAGGGTGGATTCTGCTGCTGTTAATTTCTATTTAGCAGAGGGTATTTTGGATTAAAAAAATGTTTAACTCGGGAAAAGTGAGGATTCTTAGGATAGCTGCAATCACTTTATCAGTGTGTCATCATCTAATTTCGGTGTTGTCCATGCAAACAGGATGCTGTTGAGCTCTGTGAATATGACTGATGTGGACAGTGAACAGAAGAAAATATGACAGACATGAAGATCTCGCTTTTGATGTGTTATTTCTTTGCCTGGAAGTGTTGTTCATGAAACTGTAGCACTGACTGCACTAAACATTTGTATATTCTGTCTCAATACTTAGTATGTTTTCTGTGTTTGAGAGTAATCTTTTTTATTAAACAGCAAAGGTAGTTAGATTTCCTTTAAACTGTTTTCTTGCATGTGTTATGTTATTTAAGCATGACGGATTTCTGCAAAAGTTTTTTTGAGATTGCCTTCGACAATTTGAATTGATGTTCTTCCAGGTTTTGATAGAAGCTTGCCTCTGAAAGACTGAAAAGGAATAAAGGTCAGCACATTTTAATTTGATTAATTACACTGATCATTCGTCAGCTCAAACAAATCATTGTTAAAATAACGCAAATAATACTGGAAATTTAAATTTCAATAACTGGGAAATCAACCTCATGGAGCTATCTGAGTGAGGCTGATAAGACTCATGAATTATGGTTAGAAAATTCATTCTCCGTGAATGAGAAAACACATAAAGTGTTTCTGCACGAGTGAGCCTCAAAGCAGTTCTGTTCATAAAGGTTTTTAACTTAAGTGAGTTTGAAATTGTGACGAAGAATTAACTCGTGACTGACTGCACTGTAGGCTGTTTGATACTGGGCTGTAAACTGTTCTTATGTGACTAAAAAACTGCTCTAAGGAATTAAAGGACCATCATTATGCATTTGAAGTGGTGTCTCGCGATGCATGTTTGAATAAGAGATACATTCTCTATTTTGTTAATTTATTTTTTAGAACATAATGACAGCTTTGGATGATAAACTGCTTGGTGAGAAGCTGCAGTATTATTACAGCAGTAGTGAGGGTGAGGATGAAGACAGTGAGAAAGAAGATAAAGAAGGGGAGAGCACCGTTCCTGAAAGCGTTGGGGAAGTAGAGCTCAGCAGCGATGGCAGTGCAGTCAACACAGGTATCGTCATATCAAACTAGTTGTTTTGTAAATACTTTTTTTATTGGACGATTTGTGCATTTTTCTAAAATTAATTGTTCAAAATGAAGTCTTTCACCTGAAGGAAGAATGGAAGAATTATAGTACTAAACTGTCATGCTTAGAGAGGACTTGAAAAAGTAACTCTTTCTGCTGGGCCCCAGCAGCAAGGTAACAGCAAGGTACAGTCTGTAAGAATTAACGCTATTTACATCACAGAATGTACTTCTGTACAAGAGCATTGGCAAACTTAATTATACTTTCCCATCGTTATTTTTGTTCTTAGGAAAAACTGTGCTAACAATAGAGGAATTCTTGAGGACTGGTGGTTCAAGAACACAGATATTAATCTTTGGAATAATCTTTGGGACAGTTATGAGAGTAGCCAAGTTAGACAAACATTAGCCTTAAAAAATAAAATAGATACAACATCAAGGAGGTGTAAATGGCAAGTTACTTCTGTTTCATTTCAATGTTTTGCACAGTATACAAAAAGTTTGCGACAGGGCCGCTATTCTACTGATGACTTATAACTTGACTTTTAAATGTTAGGTGTAATTTTATTACCCTTTTATACAAAATGCATGCATATTTAATTTCAGGTCCCAAAGGAGTCATTAATGACTGGCGAAGATTTAAACAACTGGAAACTGAACAGCGTCAGGAGCAGCGCAGAGAAATGGAACGACTCATAAAAAAGTTGTCTATGACATGTAGATCTCACTTAGATGAGGAGACTGATAAGCAGAAGCAGAAAGAGCTTCAGGAAAAAATCAATGGAAAGGTAGCATGGCACAAAGGAATTAAAATGCCACTTGAACGTTTAACATTTTCAGTTTCATCCTTTGTGTACATGAAGCAGATAGGAACCCTTGGTCTGTCAGTAGATATATATTGTTTCTCCCTAGTAAATAGAAACACAGCAGCGGTATAAGGGGTGCATTATAACTGTATTCGCCAGGTGTTGTCAAGTTTAATTATTTTGCATTTTAGTGGTATTCCAGGAGCATTGCATTTGCCTGTGTTAAGAAATAAGCAATTTAGCTGCTGTACCAAAGAAGTCCAAATCCTTTTCCCAGATTTCCCTTATCTGTTTATCAGATAAGTCAAATAAGAATACTGCCTCCCATGCCTAAAACAAGAGTTTAGGTATCCTCATTGATTTCGTGTTTAGTAAGTGGATGTTGAGAATTTAGCTTTGACTGAGCTCCAAAGATAGAAGGTGTTGGAAGTAGTGAATGGTTTCAATCAACTGGGCTGTATAACTAGCTCTTACGGTTCTGGTCAGAGAAGTTACTAATTAGCAGACAGTATTTCTTGCTTTCAGATGATGAAAGTTGGCCAGACTGTCCTATACCTTGAGTGATGCAAATATGTTTAACAAAGCAAGTGAACAGATACAAAATACATAAAATCCTGTTAATTTTAGTTCTTCAGACAAGAGAGTGCATTTGATTGCCACAAAATGTTAACTAAAAAACTAAATGAAAAAGCTAATGAAAAAGAAGCTAGACTTAGGTCAGGCACGGTACCCAAATCAGCGCTCGTAGCTTAGTGAAAGCACAGAGCCACCATTAACCTGGGTTAAAGTGGGAGCGTGGAGCAGCCACTTGCGTTATTAGTGCAGGCTGTGGAAACTGGAATACCCATGGCTGAAATCGCTGTTCCCACTGGACATGGTTTCTAATTGGATCAAAGTGGAGAATAATACAGAGGGTGCTTGAGCCTTCATGGGTTGCACTTTGCTGTTATTAAAGATGAGTGACCCACATTAATCCTCTTGATTTAAATTCTCATTATACAAGTGACCCACATAGTGATGCAGATCTTTTTTCTTTTTCATGTATCTTTGTCTGTGTTTTTTAGATGACGTTACAAGAATATAACATGATTCACAATGATGAAGATGATGAGGAATTTTTGCAGCGATACAGGAAGCAGCGCATGGAGGAGATGAGACAGCAGTTGTACAGTGGGCAGCAATTTAAACAGGTTTTTGAGATTACCAGTGGAGAATCGTTTCTGGACACAGTTGATAAAGAGCATAAGAACACGCTGATCATGATCCATATTTATGAAGATGATATCCCTGGCACCGAATCCCTGAATGGCTGTATGATCTGCCTGGCTGCCGAGTACCCAACAGTTAAATTTTGCAGAGTGAAGAGTTCGCTCATTGGCGCTAGCACCCGCTTTACTAATAACGCTCTGCCAGCTTTGCTGGTCTATAAGGCAGGTGAGCTCATCGGCAATTTTGTGCGAATCACTGACCAGCTCGGAGAAGATTTTTTTGCTGTAGACCTGGAGGCTTTTTTGCAGGAATGTGGTTTGCTTCCAGAAAAAGACCTAGTGCTCCTGACTTCTATACGTAATCCATCTGCATGTTACAGTGAAGACAGTGATCTGGAGATAGACTGAACCGCTTAGAGCGAGGGCCAGCAGGTGTGGTTGTACTGTGGGATGTTCTTGTGCTAGGGATTGTTCTCTTTCTGCTGTAGTGTGGGTATGTATTCTTCCCCTTCATGCACTTTGACTTTTGCTTGTTAAAAATTTGTTTAAAATAACGTAAGGAATTCATAGCAGTTTCTTAAATTAATTCAATAAAGTACACACTAAAACAGTCTTGTTTTTATCCAATTCAAATATATTTTACTAAACATGATGTTCTAACACAATTCATTAAGTCTAGGAAATTGTGTATTGTCATTTCTGTTCTTTAGATCACTTACGTTTTTTTTAAACATTTAGTTCTCAGATGAGCTGTGTATGGTCAGTCCCTTACAGGTTTCCTGAAACAGCGTAGTGTGAATACCAGTTGGATTGAGATGTGGCCACCTACTCACTAAGACAAGAATTGAGACTGCAAATGAGGAGGTATTTAAGCATTCAAGACTTTTATTAACCTGGAGCTGAACTGATGCCAGTTAACAGTGCAAGGTCCCATCTTCTGTTCCCCAATTTGCAGTCCCATTCTTGGAAGTACCTTCTGGTTTTAACACTTGGGATCAAATTTTTTGTTCCTTTCTCACAAATAACAACAGCCCCTGGCTTCATCCTGAAAATTGCTTTTTGGCTGAAGAGAGTTCTTCCTTTAACCTTGCCTGAGACTTAAATGAGAAAATTTTCTTTCAATTACAGCTCCCAATATATTCTTGGGTTTTAAAATACCCACCCTTAGAGTTCATAGTAGTCACTTCATCAGAAAATGATCTCTGCCTCTTAAAGGAGAGACTGTCTATTGTAAAGAGCTCCAACGTGTCCTGAACAGTGTCGAGGAGAATTTTGTTGGCAAAATGCAGGCTTGAATAACCTCAGAATTTCATATCTCTCTATAATTACTCAAATCAGTGCTAAAGTTCATTTCTGTCTGCCTTCATATCATCTGCCTCAGCTGGCTCATCAGATGTATTTTGAATACTAATAGCCCCTAGACCTGACAGATGACGAGGTGGCTTTGTGGGGAAGCAGCCTTGCGCCCACAGACCAGTCACCAATACAGGTGGGCAGTAGCAAACCCGTTTTTTCACAGCTGACTCCCTTCTCTGAAGCTCAGTATCCACTTTCTGTACAGAGTGTTCAGCAGGATCAAAAGTGTTGCCAGTGTCCTGGTTTTCCTCTGATGGCAGCTCTTTGGGAGCATGTTCTGTGTACCGTGCATCAGGGGAGTTCACCAACGGAAAAGAGCTTGTGGGGTGGGGGTGAAAACTTTGTGGAGATTTAGCAGTTTTTCCCTCTGTCCTTTGTAAGAAATAACAAAGCCTTCCTCAAAAGCATCACGACAGCTGTTCCCCGTTGCCAGCGACACTGACCTTAAAGTTCTCGTCTTCCACAAAAACATGGGGTGACTCCCATTGCTGGACACAGAAAGACGCCACCAAGCGCTGGCTGAGCCCCTTCGTCTCTTTGTGAACATCATTGCTACTGAATGCAGCAGCTGTGTGTTACACTTCCCTCCTGCAGCATCTTTGTCGTTACCATTTGTCAGCGATTACATTTTCATTAAGGTGTGTTTATTTATTTCGTTTGTGCTCTACTTCCTTCATAAATCAGACCATAATATGGGCAAGTAATTTCCAGGGTTTCTATTACATGAGAGTTCACCCTGCCTCCACGAGCCTGCTGCTCCGTAGCTGTCCGAGAACCTGGGTAGCATCAGAAGCCATTGGCGATTTACAGCGAATGCAAGCACGGAAACCTCCGGTGCTGCAGAGGGAGGTGAAGGCTTTCCTGGCCGGCTCGTGGCGTGGCTGGTTTCCTAAAACAACGAACCCGGCGCCAACGAGCAAATGGCACGCCTGCGCTCTGAACTTACCTGTTACTCAATCGTCTTCGACAGACCTAACTGGGTATTACAACATGTTTGCTTTCTCACCCATTACTTCGCTTGTTATTTCTTAATTTTAAGGAAAAGTAGGTTATCATTACCTAAATACATGACCCAATGTAATGCCGTGCTTAAAGATTAAATTTAATTGCCAGTTTTATGTAAGGCACTGTGGAACACTGGGAAGACATGCGAATGTCTCTGTGTAAGCACTAGGTTCTTAATAGAAAGGATCTTAGGATAGAAAAAAAAAGAATTTGTAATTGTATCTATTTGAACGGTGTTCTAAAAAGTACTGTAAGCAGAAAAAACAATAATTTGTAATTAAAAATTACTGAATTGGCACAAATTGTGGCTGTTTCAAGGAAACTGGCAGAAATCCAGATTTTAAAATGTGGTTAAGAGATTACTTCTTTTCATCTCAGAATTGCAGAAAAAAATCACGACAGTTACATGAAATTGAATCATTGAGTATGGATATCAGCACATTTAAGAAAAAAAAAATCAAAGTAGCTGTAATTTATATTCAGGGTGAGATTCAGTGAAGTCTGTCGTGCAGACGGCGTGCATCTTAGCGTCAAAATAAAACCTGGCTTGGAGAGGGGGCTGGGGAAGAGCTGGCTGCTTGACTGGCTTTGAAGTTTTATTTTTATGAAGTGCTTTTCTTTTTTGCCCCTATGGTAGCAAAACTGTAACAGGATCAAAACCTCTCGTGCTGCTCCATGTGAGCTGGCCTGCAGCAAGGTGACTCCTGGTTATTCCTCTCCAGTGCTCCAGTCCTTTTTTGTCCCGTTTTCTATCTGCTTTAGGCAGATGGAGCGTGCGGACGTGGCCCAGGACTGGGCTCCTCCTGCAGGTAGCGGCTCTCTGCCGGGTGGGTGTCGGGCGCCGCCTCGGCTGCAGCCTGCTCTGGTTCATGGCCCGCACCCTTCAAGAAGGTGCACGTACCAGCTCTCAGAGGTCTGCGTCTGATTTTCATCTTCAAGAAGTGCTATAAATAGGAGCTGGAAAAAACACTTGTCAGGTGGGTTGTGCTGCCTCTGGGAAACGTTTTGTTTTGGAAAAAGCAGCCTACTGCAGACAGAGCAGCCAGAAAGAACTATTTTTACAGGAGGGCATAATTCTGCACTGGGAGAGAGATCACCTGGGTTTGTTCACGTTTAATGATGTTCCAATACAAACAGCAGAATTTGGCCACGGAATGCGCATGCACAAGGAAACGCAGGCGGCTGCTTGGCAATGGCAGGGATGAAATCACGGGGTGAGCTTAATGCCAGTATTTAATCACGGTGCCAACTTGGGTGCCAGGCAGTAAGCGACAAGATTTAGGAAAGTTTATACTGATTTTTTTTTTTTTTGGCCTCCAATCTACCTCTTCTTTCTAACATGTTGAAAATATGCCCTTGTTGAAAATCCAAACGTCCCTGTGCGATCGCTGGCGTGACTCACGCCGCGAAGGCGCCTGTGGGGCGGCGTGGGGGTGACTGAGACGGGGAATTGCTTTGCCATTCAGCCTCAGGACCCTACTTATTTTTGCCACCATGGCCTTTAGATGGCTTCCAGTGTTGATCTTGGTACGGCCGAGTGCTGGATGCCGCAGAAGGCAGCGGGGCCAGGGAGGTGTGGGCTGCCCGGAGAGGGAAACCCCGGAGCAACCGTAGCCCGGCTGCAACCTTCCCTCTAACCATAGGGATGGCTTTGCATGAAAAAGCGTTGCAGACCATTGACACGGTCTGCTCTGGTCAGCAATAACCTCCTGCTCTGTGAATCATCGCTTAAGAGGTCGCACAACCACAGGCAGATGTTTTCATTGCCGCTGCTCCCCCTGCACGAACGCAGGCAGCGCCGTCCTCCCGGCCCCGTCTGGCCCCGCGTGGGCAAGCTGCAGCTGGGCTCCTCGCGGGGGCTTGTTTAAAAACTCCGAGGACGTCCTATGGGCCATGTTTACCAAGAGCCCAAACAGTGGGCACGTCTGGCAGCACTCGCCTCTGGGCTGTCCCAGAGCTCCCCGTGGCAGGGAGCGCTCGGAGCCCTTGCCTTGGTTGGGTGATGCTGGTGGATGCACCAGACTAAACACCGCGTTTAGATGTAAACTACTGTCTTCTACCTTGGATGTGGCCACACATTGTGATGGACAAGCTGGTGAGGATGTGAGCGATTTCTACAAACCGCCATGGCTGAAAGACAAGCGGAGAAACCGCAAGGGCTGGGCAGGGCTGGGCTGGGGGAAGCTCTGGGGGGGGGGGTGCTGTGGGTCCCCAGGCTCACGGAGGAGGTTTCAATCGCGTGTTGGATGCTGTGCCTGGGGTTGGTACATGTCGGTCCTACAAAGAAACAATTTCAAAGCTTTTCCCACTAGCAGAAGGGTGCGGTGCAGCAGGGTGATGCTCTGCTGTCCTGGACTGTGCCGTGTGGGAGCTGGCGGCACAGCTGGAAGAGACGTCAGGTTTGCCAGCGCTGGCTGGAGACGTCAGGTGAGCCAGTTCCTGGTGGAACATTCCTCCTTGGAGGCAGAGAGCATCTAGGCAGCTCTCTGTGCCTGGTGGGCTCTCGGACGCTTATCAATTGGTACCAAAACAGCGCTGGCAGCCTTCGATAGCTACAAACAAAAGCAGGATGTTTGTGGTCTAACTGAAATGAGCCGAGCTTGTGCCTTTAGCTGGACAGTGAAGGATGCTCGAGGCCGGAGCAGCTCCGCACAGGGCGAGGGCGGTCATACATGTGTTCTGGAAGTGTGCTCCAGCTGGCTGGAGGCACGGGGTGCATGGACCCCACTGTGGGTTTGAGACACACCAATGGTCTTTGGGCTCTCTGTTGCTCCCCATTTGCTGCTGTTTGCCTTTGATTTTGAGTGTTGTGTTGCTGGCTGTGCAAGGGAAGCGTAGTGAGGGTTGTGCTCCTCAGGGGAGTCACAGCACAGGGTAGAGATGGTGGCAGGCAGACCCTGGGGGAGAGACCCCCTGCCATGGCCACATAAGAAGCTGTTCGTGGGTGTTGGTCATTTGGGTACCTGGGCACAGCATCACCACTGCACGCTGGCTTCCCAGCCAGAGGGGAAGGGAAGGGGAAAGCTGGGGAAAGGGAGCTGTGGGATGGGAAGGGACCGTGTCCTCCTCTCGCCTTGGAGCCTGTCAGCGCCTGCTGGTGCTGCCCCGCCATAAGACTGGGGTCTCTGCGTGCCGGTCCCCGGCAGTGCGGGACGGCCGGGCAGGGCACAGGCGGGACAGGGCCAACCCAGGTGAGCACGCAGCTGGCAAACCCGCCCGCTGTGAATTTGTGGTCGCACCTGCCTCTCTGCCTCCCTGTGTACCGCAGGGAAACTAAAACCCAGATGATTTAAAATCCTGGTGAAGCAATGGCGTTTCTGAGGGGTTAAAGAGAGCGAGTGAGAAGGCTTTTGCCTCGGGAGTCTCTGCTTGCAGATGTTCCTTTGCCATGACATGCTCCTAACACATCCCTGCCAAGGCACCAGCTCTTTAAATCTCCCTGGTAATCTCTCCTGTAACACCTCCCTGTAACCAGTTTTATTATCACCTGGAAGTGCCTCACAACCCTCTCCTGAGGAATTTGGGTCATGACCTACTTGGTTGATCAGGGATAAAAAAGTCAGCTGGTTCAACCAGAAATGATTGAAACTTCCAGGGCAGAAAGTGAGACATCACAGGACTGTCACTGTCCCCCAGACAGCCAACACCCCCATCCATCCTCATCCCTCCCAAAGAGCATGGAGACGGCTGTGTCTGCCTGGGTGTATCTACCTGGAGATACCATACCTGTTGTCCTTATCATCCCCTGCCTGCCTGCTCCCTCAGGTGCTGCCTGGCCCCAGGTTTTGGGGCAGTGCCCTGGACTCCCTGCCCTGGTTCTCCTCATCTCCCATGGCTTTGTGTGATGGGCAGAGGAGCAGCCAGTGGTGCCCAGGGGGGGTCAGGGTGGAGAACCCTGTGAGGAGGATCCGGGCGGGAGCAGTGTAGCCCCCACGGCCTCGTGGCATGAAGTCACCCTGCTGGGTGGAAGTGCTGCCAGGATGGAGCTGGAGCCCAGGAGCGGTGCCCTCCTCCAGCTCAGCACAGGGGCAACCCGTGGCCAACTGCTCTCTTATGGACTGTGGCTGTTCCATGCCTACAAAATACCTGGCCAGCAAGACTTATGTGTGGATAGATTTTATGTGACAGGAATACACAATGTTGGATGTAAGCACTGCGTTACCAGCGTCGGAGCAGCGCAGGGCTGTGGGGGGGTGGTGGCCGCAGGGCAGCGTAGCTCAAACCGTCATGGGAGACCCAGGCTCAGAGACCCCTGCCGAGGCAGCTCCTGAGGAGGAGGGTGGCTCTGGTTATTTCTTCTCACGCAGCCGGCAATGACAGGGCACAGCACCGGCGAGCATGGCCCGCTGCGGCTGCATGGCCCAGCTGTGTCCCAGCGGGGACACCAGCCTTCCAGCAACGCTCCAGGGATTTCTCCTCTCCCCCAGCTCCTGCTGCCTCCCAAGCGTCCTGCCCTCCTGCAGGGCCTGGCACTGGCGAGACAACACTTGGGAACTGGCTGGAGGAAATGAGTTTTTAAAATCGTTTATTATTTTAAATGTCCATTTTCCTGGAGGTGAACCGGGATCTGATGGGGATCGAGGCCAGTGACAGTGGCTGCCAGCTACCATGTCATTATGTCAGTGAGGGCTGACATCTGCGTGCATTTCTGGAGCAGGAGAAGTGGTCTCTGTGTGCCTTGGGGATGCCATTTGCTGAGCTATTAATGCAGGGAAGTGTAAAGATCGTAGGGTGGGAGAGACTTCATCACTGTGTTTGCACAGAGGTAGCGTCTTGCTCCAAGCAGCCCCGCTCAGGCGGCCGGCGGTGCCTGCCAGGGTCCCAGCAGCGGGTGGGAGATGTGGGAGGTCTGGGAGGTCTGATCTGATGCTTCTCCCCTGGTCTCCTCCCACACAGACGTTGCTTTGGTTCCTTGGTGTCTCAGCCATGCCCATGTGCTGGGCACGGTGGGGTGGATGGTCCAGAGCAGCTGCAGGAATGGATCAGGGCAGGTTCCTACTGCAAGCTCAGCACGACCACCTGCAGCGTCTCCTCCCCGTCCCTCTGCGCGCTGCCGCCTGCCTCTTCCACCTCCCCTGGGGAGCTCAGCGCCATAACCGGGTGCAGTAGAAGAGGACGGACTCTGAGGGCTCCCTGGGCTCGGCTCCCCGGGCTCTGCGCTCCACTGTCCCAAGCGGGGAAGCCCTGCGGAAGAGGGGCTGCTGGTGGCCTGGTGCTGGAAAGCAGCGGGGATGGAGGGTGACAAAGCGCAGGGGAGTCCGGAGCATCCCAGGGCGGTGGGTGTCCCCTGGGGAACCCCAAAGCTGGCTTAGTGCAAGGTATTCACTAGCAAGAGAATTGGGTCTGCTGAGGACAGCAGTGGCAGCCAGACTCCTGAGGCACTCCAGCTTTTCACAGAGCAGGTGCCAGCCTCTCCTCGAGGGCTGGTGTGGAGGACACCCAAGATGGGACCATCTTCTATCCTGCTTCTGCTCGGCACAGGGGTGGGCAGGTCCACATGTCCCTGCTGCTCCCTGCAGGAAGGAACGGGACATTCAGTGCCAGGCTGGGAGCTCGGCTCTGCCGGCGCCTGGGCAAGGACGGTCTCTACCTGGGCAGGCTGTCCTGGTGCTAGAGCTCAGTAGATGGTCCACCACCCCGAGGGCTGCCATTTTCCGTAGCATCCGGCACATGAAACGCCACATATGGGCACTTCTTCACATTGAGGCACACGAGTTTCTCCAGCGATGCTGTCTTAACTATCTCAAAGCCAGTTGCTCCACCAAAAGTACTGGGTTTCCAGTACTCCGGGGAGCAGATGGGGTTTCCAAGAAGCCCCTTCAGGGAGAATGGAGCTCCGATCTCCACCATGCTTTCCCCAAAAATACCATTGGGTTGGGGTTTCTCAAGCAGCAAGCCCGGATAAAACTCCAGAGCATCAATGTCTCCATACAGCTCTTCTAGCTCTGCCGCCTTCTCTTCCTCTCCTGCACCAAGTGAACGTCAAGAGTGCTTTAGCAAGGGAACCAGCCCAGCAAGGGCTGGCTTTGCTGTGAGTAATGGGAATGTGACAGCTCCCGCAATCCAGGCAGCGGCGAGCCCGGCTCCCAGGCCAGGCACTGCCCCCTGGACCACTCCTCCAGCCCCGCAGGAGGAAGGACCCCTGCAACCAAGGCACCAGCCCTGTCTGCAAGGCTTGGATGGGCAGAAGCCCAGCAAGCTCAGTGGCAGGGGGGGCAGCTCGTGGTCTCGTACCCCACTGCGAACCCAGAGCGTCTGCGCTGCCCCAGCAAAGCCCTGAAAGCTCCCGCGGCAGCACTGCAGCCCTACCTGTAAGCTCCTGAAAGGACTTGTAGGGCTTCATGCCAAACCTCTTCCGATACTCGTTAAACGGCTGTAGCCTCAGCTGCCGGGATTCCTCGATGACCCCAACAGCCACTTTCAAGACATTGGCGTTGATGGTTTGTATCCCACCAATCTGGAGGGCGAGAACACAAGGAGGAGCACACGTGAGGTGCCAGGCAGCCCCAGCATCTGCCCCAGGGGAGCCACCGCACCAAAGCATCCGTGTCCTGGGCACAGTGTCATGGAGATCAGCATGTCATCGCAGCAGCATGAAGAGGGGGAATCACTGGACAGACTCTAGAACCAAAAACCAGCTGTAGAGCAGCTTGGGCTAAAGTCAGTCCTGTTCCCAGGGCAGGTCAGGGAATGATGCAGGAGAAGCCCCGTAGGGTCGGTGACCCACTGGCCTGGGAGGAGGGGAGAGATGTCGGGGGTTTGGGGTCACAGGGAGAACCCGAACACCCAAAGAGCAGCAGGTCTGCGCCTAAGCCTTGCTGCTTTACACAAGCAAAGAGGGTGAGAAATGCAGATGTAATCGCTTGGAAGAAAACATCCATGCGATGGCAGCAAAGAACAATGCCAGACAAGCTCCACAGCCCAGTCTGGGCCAGGAGATCCCAGCTCACCGCAGGCTCCTGGTGTCACCGTGGTGTTTACTACAGAGTCCCCAGAGCCAGAAAACGGGACTGCCAAGGCCCAGCCTTGCCACGGCGCTTGTGGGGAGGACTCATGACATGCCCGTCAGGTGTGTGCCACGCAACCCACTACTGAACGGGGACATTTGTTACTCCTGAATGGCACTGCCCTCACGGTACCACGAGCATCCCTCCCGGGGTCCCACAGCCCCGGCGCTGGCAGGGAGAGGGGGCAGGACCTTACCCTTCCTGCAGTCTGCTTGGAAAAGGACTCCACCAGCGCCTCCACGCCGTAGTCCATGAGCATGGAGGTGTTGTAGAGGAACTGCTCGTAGCTGTACTCTTCCCCCTGGATGATGAAGGAGTCAGGCATCAGCCCGTGCCAGTGATAGAGCTGGTTGAACTCCACCGCGATGCGATTCCGGTACTGGAACTGTGTCCCAAACAGCAGCTCGGGGTCAAACTTGAGGCTCAGGTAGTACCCGCTGAGGTGCTGGACATAGTCTTCAATGACGATCTTAATGGTCTCCCCTGGGCAGGAGGCGAGAGAAACAGCCGTCAGCAGCAGGAGCTACCAGCGCTGTACCCAAATGACGTCACCCACGTGCTACAGCAACAAGTCCCAGCACCCATCCACCACCTGGGACCTTTCTGACTACGGGCTTGTTGAGTTGGTTGGGAGTTTTTTCAGTTAATGATTTTTTTCACCAGCAAAGGTCAGTCTGCCAAAACTGAAAAGGCTCCTGAGGAAGCTGACCTTGATACGCTTCTCAGAGATAATGTGGTGACATGAGGCTCTTCTGGATTTTGGTCAAAAATGACATTTCTTGAGATTACAGTAAATTTATAATAGAACATTAAAATGAAATAATTCAAAATTATGACAAAATTAATTTTTTGATGGACCAAAGCCAAACTTTGCTATATGGACCAAAGCCAATGATCCCCAGAAGCCTGCCAGAGAAACTCCCCCAGATTCTAAAGCCAGCCTGGCCACCACCCTCAAACAGAGACCAACTAATGCCAAGTCCTTGGGGCTTGCCCAGGGAGGTGGGACACGGGGCTCTGTGGTGCCCGTGCCCTGTGGCACCACCGATCCTCACCAATGAGGATGAGACGAGCTGTCTGGAAGAGCTGCTCGTCGCTCCAGGTGGGATGCTCCCGTTTCAGTATGTCGCAGACGCGGTTGTGCTCGCGCAGCCAGAGCGTGGAGTACATGCATAGCCCCGGCAGCAGCCCAAACACCTCCTGCCCCATCGCCAGCTGCTTCTCCTTGGGGACGGCAGATGGGTAGACCATGTGAACCAGAGCATCGGTGACCACGGGGGGGTACACCTCTCCATCCACCACCTTGGGGAGACAAGAACGGGATGGCAGAAGGGAAGGAGGGGAGAAAACCACCCTGGTGAAAGCCTGCCCATCTGTGACCTGCGTCCCTATGGGCACCACAGCCAGTCTCCCACAAGTGCTGAGTAGGATGGAAACAGCCCCCTTGTACAGCCCCAACCGCAGGACCCCCGCTGCCGTCAGAACAGCTGGACCCCAAAGCTCATCCCTCTGGTCAGCAGCCACTGAGGCCCTGGCTGTGCTCCACACGGGGCACCAGGGCTGGGGTCTCCTACAG
Source organism: Fratercula arctica (assembly GCA_947846985.1). Classification (NCBI taxonomy): domain Eukaryota; kingdom Metazoa; phylum Chordata; class Aves; order Charadriiformes; family Alcidae; genus Fratercula; species Fratercula arctica. Next base: position 3,104,415 of record CANTUZ010000016.1, read on the forward strand.
GGGTGGGGTCTCTTGATGCTCCCAGGAGACTCTAGCCCAGGACTGCCAGAGCGACATGGGCTTCAAACAACCCTGGATTGCAGGGCTGAGACATCTTTTGGCCATGCCAGGTGGTACCTGGAATTTCAGCTTCCCATCTCGGAAGAGTCGCAGCTGATGCTGCCGTTGCAGGTTGTCCCCATACAAGTGCCCGAGATCCACCTGCCGAGAGAGCACAGTGTCAAGGCTGCTCCAAAAGGCCGTGCATGCCCTGGTCCCCTCCTCACTCCCTGCATGCCCCCATGTCCCCCTCACCCCGTGCCCCAGCGCCTTGGTGAAGCCACGTCCCATCTTCCCAGATGTCTTGAAGAACTGGTGGGTGAAATGCTGGGCGAAGAAGGCAAACATCAGGTTGGTGCCTCGGGGATCGGCTTCAAACTTCTGCCGCAGCAGGAACCTCTCCGCCAGGAGCTGGGGGTCGGGGAGCTGCTGCTTCCCTGCAAAGGATGGAGATTGAGGGTAGATGCCCCACATCGACCCAGCTGGGTATCGGAGCTGGCCATGGGGCTGCCGGTGAGCACTGTCATGTCTGCTGCAGCACCAGGCACCGATTCACCTGCATAGACACCTTAGAGCCCTCTTACACAAGCTACGACATGCCCCAGCAGCTCAACCCGAGCTGTCCCAGCAGCGTTTTGGATGCCATCAAGCTCCTGCTGCCTGTGGGACCATCAGTAGCACATGGCACTGCCAGCAGTACCTTGTCCATGGCAGTGAAAGCCTGGGCATGGGTGGGTGGGAAACACCGATGCTGCACCGAGTACAGACCCGGAGTGCTGCTCCGGTGACTCGGCCCCACCGTGCCAGTCCCCCCGGGCCAGCTGCGTACCTTTGGTGCCCATGGGCGTGGGGCAGTTGTCCGGCACGGGCGGGAGGACGCGGGTGTAATAGCTGACATTGGCGTAGGCCTCCCAGCTGATGTAGCCATAGTCAGAGTTGAAGGTGGGGGGGCTGGGGATGAGATTGGCACGAACTGAAAGGAGAGAGGGGGGTCACCACTGTGGGGCCTGGGACACAGGGCAGCACCCCACAGGCTCTGCCCACCCGCTCAGTGCTGCCTGACACCCTCCCCTGCCACCCCAAAAACCAGAAAGGTACCAGCAGTGGAGGCACGTGGGTGCCCTGGGCTTTGCTCCCAGCCTTTTAAAGGCTGCAGTTCCCTGCAGATATGGAGGGCTCGTACTAATGTGCTAAGTGGACTCTTGGATGATGAATGAGATGACAACCACACAGAAATGGTAAAACCAACAGCCGGAGCCTTGTGAATGTGTCGCTACGGCTACAAGGACTGGAACCTAAATATTTATGCAAAGTGATGAATATGGGGACATGAGTAACAAGGGCCAGCTCCATATTTCCATGGGCTGCTTTCCGTGCGGCTGCTTAAGAGCCGTTTGGCCTGGGGAGCGCGGCATGCTGAGAGCCGCTTGTGATTTCCAGCTGGCTGACAGCCCGGCACGCGGCCGGAGATGCACGGCTGGGGATGGATGGTCGGGGACACACGGTTGGGGATGCATGGCCGGGGATGGATGGTTGGGGACACATGGCTGGGGATGAACAGTCAGGGACACATGGTTGGGGATGGATGCATGGGCAGCCCAGCCTGCCAACCCCCTGCACTCTGCTGCTGCCTGGCCGGGCAGCCTTCCCCGGGCAGAGTGATGGGGTGACATGATGGGATGACATGATGGGGTGACATGATGGGATGACAACCTCCCTGGGTCGCCTGGTTACCACTGTGGCTGCAGGAGCTGCTCAGCAGCACTACAGCTGTGCCACCTCCACCCACATCTCTGCTGATGCCCAGGGGGGTCCCCGAGTCCTGCTGCACCCCGAAACCTGCTCCAACCCCTCACCTGTGAGTATGAGCCTCATGAGCGTGTCCCTGATGAAGGTGCTGTTGACAATGTCCCAAAACCACTTGAAGTGGGTCAGGATGAAGTGGCAGAAGGCAGGACTGGGCTTCAGCCAGTCATGGAGGCGCATCCAGAGCTCGGCTGGGGGAGACAGACCAGGGAAATAACTCTCCCTGCTAGCGAAGCCTGTTAACGGCCCTGGCCCACCCACGCTGTCACTGCCGGTGAGAGCACGTGCTGCAGGTGCAGTGTGCTGCCCCGGGACCCGCGGATGCCGGAGGTCCTCTGGGTGAGACGGACTTACGGGAGGTGCAGTTGGCCCCGAAGTATCCCGTCCGCGTGCAGTCACACTCGTATCCTCCCAGGCCGACCCTCACACACACCCCTTGGTGCTGGCAGGGGAAATAGCAACAGGGATTCACTGCGGGGAGAGAGACATGTCACCGTCCATCCACACTGTCACCTTCCTTGTGAAAGCTAGCCTTGTCCGGAGCACCTGGGACTACCAAAGGAACCATCTGCACCCCATGGCCACGCACCGACAGGTGCTGCAAGCCCCAGCCCCAGCTTGGGCTGTTGCTGCTGGGGCCGTAGCCTCGTGCATGGGGGGCTGCTGTGCCCCCGGAGCCCCGGCGTGGGATAAAACAGTGCAAACACAGCACCGGTGTTAATAATAAGAATGGCAATTGTCAGGGCTGAAGTTTGCTTTGGCATGTGGCCCCTCCACCCTCGCTGCCCTGAGCGGATGAAAAGGGCCAACTGCTGGGCTCGCTCCCCGGCTCCTGCCCGGCCCCTTCCTCTGCTGCCTTCGTGCCCCAGCCTGCAGGCGCCAGATAAGGGTCCCTTCCTGACGGCCCTACAGTGGCGGGATCCCATGGGACAGGAGCAGCACTGCCACCAAGTTGAGTCAGTCCCCACAGACTCAGGATGGGGACTTTGTGCCAGGAGAATGAAAGTCACCAGCCCTGCCAGGACACACAGCACTCAGGGACAGTGGTGCCACCAACACAGCGCTTGGCTCCGGTGACACTGGCTGCGGGGACAGGGATGGGCAGCACACCTTGAGCACCAGAAGGGACCGACAGCCATCCCCAGCGTGCCCAGCGTCACGGCTGATGGTCCATGGTCTCAGCAGGCACCCACCGGCCCTGGTTCAAATTCTGCTGGAATTTAGGAACAGGTTCCAAGGCTAGGGCGGAGGGACAGGCACGCAGAATAGAAACCACGTTTTTTCCATAGGAAATTGCAGCTAAAAATTAACATATTTGAAACATAAATCTAATTTTGCAAAGTTGCTCACCCCCCAGCCGGCTGCTGGCTCAGGGCAGGGCAGGGGTTGCCTCAGAGCCCAGGGCTTGGCCAGCAGCTCTGTCCCAGCCACGCTCAGCCCTGTGACCCCGAATCTCTCACGTCACAGGGGCCGGCTTGCAAAGACGCGTTCAGCTCCCAGCCCTTTCGTCAGACTCCCTTTCATCTCAGAATTTTTTTCATGTATCCAGATGGGAGGCAGCAGGCAGGTTCTTATTTATCTCAGACAAATTGAGGTCAGACCACCCGTTCGGTTTTTTGCAAGATGGGAACTTTCGCAAAGGGAGCCGTGTTGCAGCACAGCTGGAGCATCCTCCAGGCTGTTCCTGCGTCGGTAGCTCCGCACTCAACTCTACTGCAAACTTTGCAACACCTAAAAAAGCAGCCCCATGCTGGGGGGATGCGGGGCTGCTGCGGGTGCTGCAGCCACGGGGCTGGGAGGATGCTCCATGCCGTGGGCTCTGGCACGCCAGGTCGTGTCCTGCCCCATCTCCAGCTGACGCGGGGAGTCAGGAGAAGTTCACTTTGCCGGGGCTCTCCCCGATGCGGGGCTTGATGGCATGTCATGGCCGAGCACTCCTCCAAGGCGGGTTTGGCATCGCGCCAGGCTTGGCCGAGCTGCCTCCTCCCGCAGTTCACAGTGGTGTCAGCGCCGCAGGGTCCCAGAGGTGGGGCGGGAGCGGTATGTTCCAGCCAAAAGGGTGGAAGGGGGATGGAGCATGTCCTGACCTGCGACAGCAACCCCCTTGCATCCTTTCAGAGCCTCCCTCACACGGCGGCTCCGTGCCTCTCCCCACCCTGGCCAGGAATCCTGCGCCGGCCCTGCTGGGATGGCTCCAGGTGTGGAGAAAGCGGCTGCCAGCCTCCACGCTGGAGCGCAGCCCCCTCCGTGACGGCAGAGCTGGTGAACATGCTCCATCACCGCTGAAAAATGCCAGATTTCGGGGACAACATCCGCTCTGCAAACCACAGCCAAAGCAACCTGGGGTGAATCACGGCCGGGCTGGAGCCAGGCTTGCTCGATGGGACACAGCTCCGTGGCCACAGGCTTTGAAGACGATGAAAGGCTCACGCACTTGCTTTTCTGATTCAGGGAGGTTTCCTCAGGCCCACGAGCTGTTCACAGCACAGGCAGTGCAGCCAGATTGTCATCTGCAACCACTTCTGGCGACGCCATGATCAAGAGCAGTGTGCCAGGGCCACAGCTGCACGCCACGCGGGGCTGGGCGATCCTCGTCCCCGCACCTGAGCCAGGCTGCTGGCCACAAGGACATGCTGTGGGCGGGCGGGCGGGCTGGCTGGAGGGGGTGACGCAGCCCCCGGGCTCTCGTGTGGCAGCAGGCTCCCCTCTGCAGCCTGGGATGATGCTCTATGAGGCTGTGTTGGGAGGAGGCGGTTGACCACAGGCTACAAAAACAGGCATAAAACAGAAATGGCTCCGCCAGAGGCACCCATCTGCTCTCGCTCAGCAGGGTCCGAGTCCAGCCAGACCCGTGGCTGGAGCTCAAGCAGACAGTGATGTCTGGGTGCTCCCGCACCTCCTGTTTGCCAGCAGGAGAAGTAGCATGAGCCACCTGATGAGGGTGGAATGGCTGTGGAGAGGACGGTCAGGCTTATTTTGCAAGAATGCTTGTACAAAACTACACCCCTGAAGGCAAGGCAGCAGCCAAGGGCAGTATCTGCAGGGAAAAACAAAGACACACCGTGGGACTGGCTTGGCTCTGCTCACAGCCAGAGGAAAAGTCTACAGAGAGCAAACATGGCTCGGAGCCAAGGTGCAGCCAGCAAGGAGTCAAGTAGAAGTGCTCTAAGCAGCAAACACCAAGTGAGCGGGAGATCCCAGCCTCAGCCCAACATCCTGTTATTTGGCCTTCGAGAGCAGATCCGAGGGGTAGATTAGGGTTGTGGTGCTCCTGGTGCAGCGCTGGGGAGGAGCGGGAGCCCAGCCGTTCTGCTGACAGCACCTCGGGGCACAGTGCAGTTCCCCTAATCCCTCAATCAGATATCTCCCTCCCTAATTAAGGCTTGGAAGAAAGCCGTCCTTTCATGTATATCCTGGGCATCTTTTTTTTTTCCCCAACGTAGTAAAATTTGCTTTGATCCAGGCATGCAGCAGTCAGCTCCAGAGGGTGGTCATGGTGTGTCTGTCCCAGCTGCTTCAGGCATGTGGGTCCCCAGGCCCTGTCCTGTGCCCTGCAGGACACACGGCTGCTGCTCCCAGCTGTCCTCAAGCTCCAGGAGGAGCTTCTCAGGGAGACGAGACGCACGCTGGGAGGTGGTCAAGCCAGTGGAGGGACCATGCAAAGGCTGTCCCTTGCCTGTCCCCACCAGCTGTAGTCCAGGTGGCAGCCAGGTCCATCCCATGGGATCCTTCCTTTCACGCAGACGTGCCCGACAGGCCCCACAGCAGAGTGCCCGCTGCCTCCCCAGCGCTGGCCCTCCTCCTGCTGCTCCTACTCTGTCCCTCTCTCCAGCCTGAGGCTGAGAAGCCCAAAGGGCTGCAGGGTGGCTTGGCCATGCTGGGGACACCCAGCCCTGCTGTCCCCAGTGGGTGAACCTGCCACCTCCTGCCAGGTCGCACCCCAAATCCCAGAGTCCTCCACAGAGCAGGCATGGCCACCCTCTGCATGGCCATGGGGCCTCAAAGGGCTGCAACCCTGGGCTATGTTCCCCTTTTGGACATGGACGCTGCCGAAACAGGGAAGTCCTCGAGGAAGTGAACCTGGGGACACTGTTTTTGCACAGGACCAGCCATCCGGCGGGACGGCTGCAGGGAGGGGGCGCGGGCAGTGCGAAGGGCAACATGCCCTGCTCCGGCTTCCAGCTCTGCCTGCTGAGCCCAAACCTGCTCAGCTCGGGTCGCTTCTCCCCTGGCCCCGCGTCCCCTGCAAAGAGGGGGTGCTGCTCAGCACCGCACGCCCAGTCTGTGCACATTCTGGGGGCTCTTGGTTTTGGGCACATCGTTTCCCACAGTGGCAGGTGAAGACGGGCAGGCTGCTGGGGACGGGGTCACTCTCAGCACCATTTGCAATGCAGGCGGACAGAGCCCCACTGAGGGATGCGGCCCACGTGCCTGGGACAGTTTTGCTGAGAACATTACTTTAGTGAGGAAGTGTGAAACCTGAAAAGTGCTATGAGCTTCGTGCTGGGATGGTGCTTTTCTGCAAGGAGGAAAGTCGTTTCATGGAAGAGGGACTGGAGTCAATGCCCCATTAAGGACCAGGAGGAAACTGCACTGTAGGGGCTGGGGATGGAGCTGACAGGATTTGAGATGTGGTTTTATTTCGCAACACACTCTGTGGATGCCTGCCATAAGCAGCATTAATCCTCAACATCCCCGGGTGCACGGGCAGCCCGAGCCCACCGCGGCTGTGCCAGCTTGTGGGCACGGGAATGAAACGATGGCTCAGGCCACCAGAGCCATCCCTGCTGCTCCCAGCCCTCCATCCTCACCCTCAAACTGCAGTTTCACCTGGTATGTGTTTGGGGAGAGCAGGGAAGGGCCCTGGCTGCCAGCATTCATGGATATTGCCCCCCTTTCTTTTGAGAAGCCCCATCCCAGCTGGGAGGCTTCAGGGAGCAGCCGGGTGCTGCCCCTCATCCCGGTGGCGGAGCCACCTCAGGGTGTCCACGGTCCTGCCTGCCCCAGGGGCTCGCGGGACGGCAGTGGCCTTGGCAGGAGCCCAGCCCTATCGTGCGGCTCCATGGTTCCTCCAGGCCCTGCGTGTGGTCCCCCCGCGGCCACAGCGGGAGGTAGAGGGGAAGTTTGTTTTTCATAGGAGATTTTGGTCTCTGGTCAGGCGTGACGGGCCAAAGCCTGCAGCTCCGGGTGCTGCGGGAACTCTGCCTCAGGCGGCTGCCCCTGCCCGCCCTGCCCGCCCTGCCCGCCGCCCCGGGGCTTCTGCTCGCCACCCGACGGCCGGTTCCCGGCAGGACCAGCCCGTGGCGATGGGCGCGATCCTGCTCGGGGACCCGTCGGGGCGCGGGCCCGTCCCGCAGCGCTGGGCAGGGGCTTGCGGCAAGTGCCCCGACTTCTCCGAGCGGCCGCCCCACGCCCCCTGCGCCTCCGGGGGTCCGGGACCTCCGGTACGGGAGCCTTCGGGACCAGGTCCCCCTGCGTCTCCCGGTGCCGGGTCCCCCCTCTCTCCCCGGGTCCCCCCGGTGCCGGGTCCCCCCTCGCTCCCGGCCCCCACCCGGTGCTGGATCCCCGCGGTGCAGGATGTAGCCGCTCCCCCCGGTACCGAATCCCCCGGGGCCGACTCCGTCCTCGCTCCCCGGGTCCCCTCGGTGCCAGATCGCCCCCGGTGCGGGATGTCGCGGTGCCCCCCGATACCGGCTCCCCGGGTCTCCCCTCCCTCCCTCCCGGCCCCCTTCCCGCGTACCGGAGCCGTCGGTGGCGGCGCTCCCGGCGGCGCAGAGCAGCACGACGTGGGCGAGGAGCAGCCGCAGCGCGGCCCGGCGCAGCCCCACGCCCGGGGGGGCCCGGGCCCGGCACCCACCGCCCATGGCGAGAGGCAGCTCCGCCGCGTCCCGCCGCCGCTCCCGGCCCGGCCCCACCGCCCCCGCCCCCGCCGCGCCTCCGCCCGCCCCCGACGGGACGGGGCCGCCTCCGACAGCCCGGCCCGCCTCGGGGGGCTGCCCCGGCCCGCGCACCCCTCCCGGGGTCCCCCGTGGCCACCCCTGGCTCCCTGGCCGTGCCCTGAGCCCCGTGTCCCCCAGGAGCCTCCTGCCCGTCCCCAGGTCCCCCCCTGGCCCTCACAGTCCCTACCACCCCCAAGCATCTCCATACCCATCTTATGGTCCCCAGGTCCCCCAGCATCCCCATGCCCATGCCCTGGCCCCCAGGTCCCCCTGGTCCTCACATCCCCCAGCATCTCTATGCCCACACCCTGGTCTCCAGGTCCCCCAGCATCCCCATGACCATGCCCTGATGCCCAGTCCCCCAGGACCGCCATGCCCATCCCCTAATGCACAAGCCCCCTGCCTGTATCCCCATGCCCCAGGGCACCCTGTTGCAGCTCAGGCAGCAGCACCATCCCCACAGCATGGCCGTGGGCTGTGGGCCCAGCTCAGCTCCCTCCGTCCTGCTGTGGGAGGCTGCCCGGCAGGGCTGCCCTGCTGGCGCCAGGAGCTGGGCTGCACACAGCTGCCAGCAGCCAGAAAAGCTGAGTTTATCAGTGAAACCATTGCTGGGTGTTTCCTGCCTGGCTGCTTTGCCCCCCAGCGCCAGCCTGCTGGCAGCAGGGACAGGATCAGGCCAGCCCAGCCCAGGCAGGCTCCAGCCACCCTGCAGGGGAGCTCATCCGGCCAGGAGAGGCTCTGGATGTGGCTGGGGTGGGCAAGAGCACGATGGGCTGCAGACCTTGCTGGGCCAGCCTCAGGGGATGACCCCGAGCCTGGTGGCACCCAGAGCCCGGGGCTGTGGCTGCTTGCCCTCTCCCGTGCTGCTCTGCGGCAGTGGCAGGGACCTCAGCACGGGCCTGGGTGTGTTTCAAGATTATCTCGGGTTTTGCTGTCACCTCCTTGCAGCATGGCAGGAAGTCCTGGGGGGTGCATGGTTCCTGCGTGGTTCCCGTGCTTGGCGTGGAAAGCGGCTGGGGATGGGGCGGGAGCAGGGCTGTGGCAGCGGGGCTGGTGCTGCAGGGCTTTGCTGGGTTTCGGCAGCAGGGAGGGAGCATCCCCACAGGACGAGCGGCTTTCGCAGGTGTCCAAAAATGAACAAGGGCCTCAAATCCAGCTTCAGCAGGCAAATGCATCAGCCATGATGCAAATATGAGCTCAGCGGGCTCTCAATGTGCTCTTAGGGTGGGGACACCGTCTGCCTCCTGACGATGAACACGCACTGGAAATGAGGGGCAGGTTTTGCTGTACACGTGCAGTCGTTGCGGTCAGTGTGTGCCACGGCTGGGACTGCTGCTGCTGCCCGCAGCTCGTCCCGTCCTCTCCCCTCCGAGACAAAGCATCAAATATAAAGCCATGGCAGGTTGGCAGTTCAGTGCAGAAGGACAGATTTCGGCAAGGCATTGGGATGGTTTCACCGGGAGCGCAGTGGGGACAGTGTCAAACACTCGCTCAGGCGCTGCCCTGTCCTCCCGCCCCGTGCCTGTGTGCTCCCTGGCTGCAGGAGCAGGGCAGCACTAGGTCCCCCCCAAGCCCTGGCTCCGGCCTTTCCCCCCCACACCCTGCACCCCATGCCCCGTGCTGTTGGCCACAGCATTGGGACCTGGCAGAGTTCGACACCCCCCTGCACTTTCCTGGGACAGCCCAGCAGCCCTTGGGGATGTCCCAGCTCCGGGAGCTCTCCTGCCCTCGCGGTTCCGCTCCCTGCCCCCTTCTCAGGTTTTAATAATCATTTGCTTGCACGATATGGGAAATGGTTGTGACAGCCGCAAGGCCAGCTGTCTAGCCAGGACCACCGAGGGGCTACCATGGAGGGGCTACCATGGAGGAGCTGTTCTGGAGGGGCTATTATGGAGGGGCCACCATGGAGGGGCCGCCATGGAGGGGCTGCCATAGAGGGGCTACTGTGGAGAGGCTACCATGGAGGGGCTACCATGGAGGGGCTGCCATGGAGGAGGCTGCCATGGACAGGCTTTCACAGAGGGGCTGCCATGGAGGGGATACTATGGAGAAGCTGCCTCCAAGTATTCATCTGTGCGCTGCAGCCGTGCTCGGATGCACCCCAAGCCCCTCACCGGTGGAGCAGCGGCTCTGCTCGCTCCGTGCAAGCCCTGACACACCAGTGAGAGGTCACTCCCCATCGTGGGTCCCCCATGTGCACGTCCCCGGGCAGGGGACAGCGAGGCCCTTGGCAGCACCGGTTCCCGCAGCCTCGCCGGCTCCTCCGCCGGCACCGGTACCGGCAGAGGAGCTGGCGAGGCTGCGGGAACCGGTGCTGCCGGCCTCGTCCTCCCGTAGGGAGGCAGCAAAACACCGTCTATGGCAGCGCGGCACCGGCCAGGGCTGCGGGAGGCACAAAGCACCGCAGGTCCTGGACCCCCTTCCCCCAATTTTGGGGTGATCCTGCCTCTGGAAGCCGCAATGCCACCGGGACGCAAGAGCCTGTGGCAGGTCGGCACCCATCCCCATCTTCCCAGGGGTGCTGGAGTTGTGGGGACACTCCCTGCCGTGGCTCCGCAGCCATGGGGTGGATGGTGAAGCTGCAGTGCAGGGTCCCCACCCCGGGCAAGCAAAAGCCCGTGTGGTTAGGGATGGAACCTCCCCGAGCCCTGCACAGGGAGCGGAGACGTGGGGTGCCCCCATGGCCCCCCCAGTCCAGTGCTATGGGGAGTGGCCATGCCTGGGAAGAGCGTGCTCCCCTGATCCCAGGCGACTTGCATGGCCCAGGGAGCATCCCCTGGCTTGATCCATTCTTGCAAATCCCCTGAAAGGCTTCTTGGTTGGGGTGTGGCTTAGCAGGTGAACCCTGATCTGTGGGTTGTGGGGGTCTGGGCAGAGAACAGAGAAGCCAACCCCCTCCCATTTTTCTACCATAAGATTAAGAGACAACTGGTGCCGAGTCCCCTGTGATGAAGGTTCCCAACAGCCACAGGCACTTCAATCCAGCACAATGGCAGCAGCAGATGCTGGTGGCTGGAGACACCACACAGGGCATCGGTCTGGTCTGGTCCACCCCACACTGGGCTCAGAGGGGCTGTGGGGGGCACGGGGCCAAGCAGGGCAGCAGCAGGGCAGCCCAGGGAGCGAAGCTGTCCCCGATGGCTGAGCAGGGCTGGTGGCCCCTTCCTCAGCTCCCCTGGGCACGGCGGCAGAGGACCCAATGTTTCCTCCAGCACGGGGAGCTGACAGACGCTGTTTGGGGGACTACAAATCAGAGCTGAAAAGCCGGGGCTGGACAGGCTGTCTGGGAACTGGTAACCTGAGCCCCAGGAAAGGAGGACTCAGGAAAGCGCTTTCAGCAATCATATTCATCATCTTCAGCTCAGACTCATTAGGCTCGCAGAGCCCAGCCCCGCCACCACCAACGCCTCCCGCACGCAGATAGGGCCGCCGGCTCAGACAAATAAATGCTTCCAGCTTCCTGGTGGATGCAGCAGGTCAGGGAGCATCTGATGCCAATTACCCGTGGTGTAGGGTTCCCCGGCTGCGCTCGCCGGCTCTGCGCAGTGAGGCGGCTCCCGCACCCCAGCCATGGGAGTGCTCGGCCCTACACGTCCCCTCCGATTTGGGGTGACCCCATGGGTCACCCTCTGCTCCCTGTGCCAGGAGCCATGGCGGCAGCCAAGGGGGACAGTTTCAGCCTCCCATTGCAGGGGGAAGAGCAGCCCTGTGCCACCCATGTTTTGAGCTCCTTCATCCTGGGGTCAGGGACCAGCTCCAAGATTGCACACCCGAGAATTTCAGGGGATGCTTGGAGGCCACCTCTCCGTGTGGCTGTCCCTGCCATGTCTGGCTGTGCACAGCACTGAGCACTGGCATGTCACGGTCAGTGTTTAACTCCCGCAGGTTGTTTCCTCCCAGGCTGTGCCCAGCACGCGTGCTCACAGCACGGTGCGGCAGGGACTGCTCCTCCCGGCTCCCCGGCTACGGGGCTGTGGGCGAGGAGCTGCCCCGGTTGGTGCAGCAGGTTTGGAAACGTCTGGGTGGGAAGTGTGTCAGGGCTGCACATCACCGTGTGACACTGCACGGCTGCCCTGCGGTCCACTGTGCCCATCACACACAGATCCCAGTGATGCAACTGCCCAGGGACATCCCTGGGGTGGCACATCCCCATCTCAGAGTCTGAGTGGAGAGAAGTCACGGGAGTCTCCATCGACTTCAGGTCCAAAATTACAATGGACCATGGAGATCCATGGACGGGGCTGGGAAGGGATCCCAGGGTCCAGGCACCCGTCCCGAGCAGTGATGGCAGCCAGCATAATGTCCTGCTTTGAGGTAACACAGCCACACAGCCTTGCCAAGACTGTAGTGAAATGGGCACAGGCGGCTCCGCTCACCTGGGAGCTCTTCGGGGCAGCTGCACATTTCCACTTCTCCAGGCTCAGGCTGGCCTGGATGTCCTTAATTGCCCAAAGGTCGTTGTCCCCGAGCCCAGGGCCACGTGTCGAAGGGACCCTGGGCAGGAACCTGACACGGACGCGAGTCATTCAGGATCAACGCTGGGGGCCAGGAAATTGCAACAGACACGAACCTAAATATGCCGCGCGTCTCCCCAGGTAATCAGGGGCCGGGCCAGATTCCGGCTGACAGCTTAAATGCCTTAATTCCTTGGCCGCTGCGGTTCGAAGGGGTCCCGTGTGCCGTGGGCTTCTCCCAAACGGTCGCTGAGCTGGAGATCTGTCTGTAATTGGAGGCATGTTGCATTCCCCTGAAAGTAGCCAGGACCCGCTGGAGGGGGGCGGTGGGAAGGCAGCAATTTCCCTTATGGAATTATTTACCTGATTAGAGAGTTTATTTTATCAAAATTGCTTCAGAATGGGGCTGCTCGGTGTGTCCAGCACGGGGAGCTCCCTGGTGGGGCCGGCGGCCTGGAGACAGGTAATTTGTGTGGCTAATGGGACTAATCCACTAGGCAATTACACCAATAGATTTCATGGCTGCAAAGTGCTCTGTTCCCATTAATTAAAAATCTGTTAAGAAGATTAGCATGTAAAGGTATCAAAAGAAACCCAAGAGTTTCTTTCCCCACTGGCTTCCAAAGGCGAATGTGGGAGTGCTGGATTGCTCACATTAGCACAAAAATTATTCTTTTAAAGGCAAGGGCTTCGCATCCAAAGTAACCGCTGACAGCTTTCCCTGACTTCCCTACCAAGAGGTCCTTTATGTTTAATTATAGTTTGTTTAAATTAGCCCTGATTGTTCGCATGGAGTGCTAGCTTAAATATATTTTGAATGTGCAGTTCCTGGTGCCCTGGCTCTGTGGTGCGGGGAGGGCAGCCTTGGCCGAGCCCCCGCCGCGGGGATGGTGCTCGGGGACACCCGGGAGGAGACGGGGACCTGGGGGCGTCCAAAGGCGGCATCCCCTGGTCGAGCCGCTCACACCGGAGCGGGAGCCGATGTCGCTCCTGGCCTTTGTCCACAGCCAGACGCGGAGCAAAACAAAAGGAAATTCCCCGGCAGCTGAAGGTGCCATTTTTATGGCTGGGCTGAACAAGGAAGTATTTTTTGATCTCTTAAAAATCCCGAATATTATCTGACAGTTTATCTTGTTTCTCCGCATCCGTGTCTTTGCAGCAACGCCAGCTCATTTACATGTGTATTGCGCCTGCCTCCACGGGTGCTGAGGTCAATTGAAACTCAAGAAAAGAGGAGAAATTTATGCAAAACTGTTGATTGCATTTGTATGTAATGAAATCATCCAATATTCATCTGACTATAGACTCTAATCTGAAAGGAGAAGTGAAGGACATAAGAGTCACTGGAAAGCAATAATGAGCTTCTGTAGTGATTAAAAAAGCACTTGAGCTTTCTGAAAATCCAGCCAGAAATCGTGTCTAATCAACACGGAATATAGGAGGCAGAGATTACATTGATACATTTTGCAAAGCTCACTGTTGAAAATGTATGCGAGCTGTAAACTCTGACATGCCATCCATGGTCTGTTTTATACAAATCCGGGCGGCACACAATCAGCGCCCGGGCTCGTCCCTGGCACAAAGCAATCTTGGTGTCTCTGCTCGATGACTCACAAGGAGCGCAATCACATCTATTTTGAAGAGCAATGTTGGTTTTTAACTATCTCGAGAGCTTCCAGCTTCCTTGGAGTTTTTCCTTCCTCTCACTGCCGTGTCGCGTTTCCCGGAGGCCGCGGGGCTCAGCCGGGGCGGTGGGGGGGACCGGTGCCCGCCCTGGTCCCTGCCCCAACCCCCGTGGTGCGGCCGCCCCGGGTTCAGCAGCCCAGAGCAAACCGGGGTGTCCGGGGGGAGCTGCGCATGTCCGGGAGGGTGCGGGTCTCTGCCAGGGGTGCGATGAGCAGGGATGTGCACGGGGGTACCACATGTGCCAGGAGCACAGCCCCCCTCAGGGACCACCGACCCATGTCAGCGCTCGCCAGGTGGGAACCGATGGTGCTCTGAACCCACGTGTGCTGTCGGCACAGGGCTCCCGGCAAGTGCAGCGGGGTGCAGAGAGCCCAGGGCACAGCCTGAGGGGGTCCAGTCACGGCCCACCCCTCCGCCTGCCCTACATGAGCAAGTGGCATTTGCTGCCGAGGCCAAACCATTTGGTGGCTGAAGTGGCATCACCGACATCAGTTCCTCATTACACTCAGCCCAAGCATTTTCTGGCCCACGGTCCCTTTCTCTCCTGGGTTATTGGGTGCAGCTGGAGCTCCTTCCCCACCGCCAACAGCATCAGCTGCAGCTTCTTATCAGCTCTGGGTGTGATCCAGGCTGGAGCCGAGTGAGAGGTTTCTGCTGATGCTGATGGAGGGAGCCTTTGGAGCAGGCAGGCCTTGTGCTGCAGCTCCTGCTGTGGAGCACCAGGACAGCAGGTGATTTGTGCAGAAAAAGGGAAAATGGGGCCAGCCCAGAGCCACCCCATGTGCCAGCCGGCCACGGTCACAGTAAGCATGGTGAGTGTCTGTCCTCTCTTCTCCTGGGTGGTTTGTGGTGGCCCTCGGTGGGTGCCTGTGCTGGGGCTGTGGCAGGTGGGGGGTGGCTGGTACTGGGGTGAGAGCAGCATCTGTGGATGCTGTGGCTGCTCCTGGCTGATGCAGAGCATGGGGGGTGAAGTGATGACACAGGCAAATGGACTCCCCAAACCCTCTTCTGCCATGGGGCCATCAGCTGTGGTCACTTGGAGAACAGGTCTCTGTCTTGCTTTACTTAAAAACTATTTTTGCACCTGGTTTTGCCTCACCAGCGTGGCCAGCTCTGGACCTGTGCAGGACCCCCTCTTGCTGCCCCACAAAGGCACAGCCATGCTGGGGACAGGCAGCTCCATCCCCAGCCTGGTGCTGGTGCAGTTTTACCACTAGGTTTTAATTCCTGTGAGGTGGAATGTGATGCTACAGGGTAAGGAATAGTAGCAGATACTTGGGAAATTCCCCTGTGCAATGACCCCCTGCAGCTCCGCTGCCTGCCCCCACCAGCCCACCCCTCCATCGTCCCATGGCCAGTGCCTCAGAGACTCGGAGACTGGGAAGAGGCCGGAGAAGCCCCCGTGGGCAGTGCCAGCCCCGCTGGAGCCTGCACCAGCAGCAGCTTCTCCACCTGCCCTGGCTTGGAGAAACCTCCAGCTCAGCAGCCCCCACTCTGGGCAGGTACCAGGGAAACCCTTCAAGGCCAGGCTGCTGCTGGGATGCTGAGGCTGCAACAACAGCAAAAAAAAAAAAAGCCTAGTTGATAAATGTCAAAAGAAATACAGTAATCAGCTGAAAGCAATTTACCGAGCCATGTAACCGCCCTGGGCTCGCCATTTTCCTTTATTCATTTATCATGGTAAACGCTTTGGCCAAAATACACAAAGCAGAGAAATTGTTGACATGTGGGGCCCTAGCAGAGCAAATCCTTCATCCTCCTCCCCCTCCCCACTGCACACAAACTCGCTTTTGGGGAGTTGTTTATTTAAGGACTGCAGAGCACTTGGTGCTCTTTGAACCCAGATGCCTTGGGAGCCGGGCTGCGGTGCTGGCCACCACCTTCCCTCCTCTTGCCATCCTCTGAGGCTGCGGGGAGGCCGTTTGCTGCTGTTGGGAAGTACCTGCTGGCAGTGAGGAGTCGGGCTGTGTGATGTGCTCAGGACCCCGTTCTGCTTCTACCTCCTCCACCCCCTAAAATGCGGTACTGGTGGCTCATGCGGGTGCTCTGTAACTGGTCAAGGAGGGTAGATGCTGGTTTTGGAAAGTTCTTGTGTTAGCTTTTGGTTTTCTCAGTCCTAGCTAAAACAGCCATGCTGACTGCACTGGTTTCAGTTCTCTATCCACGAAGCTGAGGGAACCACAAAGCCCCTTTCCACCGCCCACCCTGCACCAGGCGGTGTTGAGCTCCCTTGTGCCTTCCCGGTGGCCACGCTGCAGGTGACTCTGCTGGCCACGGCAATGGGCAAACACTTCTTTTGGGACACGAGAACCCAAGGGGACACACAAAGCAGGAACTGGCTGGCCTGAAGTTGCTCCTCCACATCTTATTTTGACTTTATTTTAAGTAAAAATAAATGTTGAGGTTCACAGCAGGATAGTGCAGGTTTCCCTTGTGTGTGGTCCTCACTCCTGCTAGGCTGTGAGGTGCTGGGATGCCAACGGGCTGGGGTGCAAGGTCAGCAGGGCAGTCGTCCCTCCTGTGCCTCAGCCTCCAGTCCTCCTTCCTGCTGTTTTATTTTTAATCTTTGTTCACCCACCTGGATGAAGAACAGCGAGGAGAGTTCCCCCTCCCTCCAGCACAATCCAAGGTGGGGAATTGGAGCAGCCGAAGCACAGAGCTGCTCTGGAGGTCTGGCAGAGCTGCTCCTGCCCATTGCCCGAGGCTGCTGGCTCTGGGCAGCGATGGCCGGGGTGCATGGCAGTCCGTTCTTGCTCGAGGGGGGAGTGCGTCCATCGGGACGGCGCTTATCCAAGCAGCTCCTTAGTCTTCGCTGCCAGCAGTTTGTCCATCTCCGCTGCAGCGCTGTCTGCCATTTGCTGGATCTGTGACAACACAGTACAAGTCTGAGTCGCGTGCTAGGTGATGCCAGAGTTTAAAGGGAAAGGAGTGACTGGATCACCTCCTGAAACAAAGCCTGAAGTATTAATAAAACCCAAAGTAGTGCTGGAGCAATAACTGGCTCTTCCTGGGGGCTCCCACCAGCCCTTAGTGCTTCTGTGCCAGTGTTGCATCTGTACAGTGAGAACAGGGACTGGTCAAAGGCTCTGAAAAGAGACACACAACGCAAACACTTGGCTGAGCCTCACAGGTGACTTGGTCAGGTCCTTATTTAATAGAGTGACTTCAGGGGAAGGCAGAGTTGGAGACCCGCTGGTGTTGGCACCAGGGAAGACGGAGCTTATCTCATTACCTCCTGCAACCTTTCCACTATCAGAACAAAGTAGGTAATAGCAGGAGTGCAGCCTTGATAGATGCTAAGAATTCACACATCAAGTAACAGGTCTGTTTATTTCTTGTAAAAAGAAATAAATGGTGATTGTTAAAGCCCTGCCCAGGAATCAGGTCTCCTGGTAACATGGGATGGACATAGAAAGCATGTAAATGGGACCAAAATGTGCATGCACTTATTTGAGTGAGTGCAGATAAAGGTTGGAGCACACTGCGGGGGGTTTGTGCGCTAATTTTACAGGACTGATTAAGATACACTCGCTCCCAAGATCCGAGCTATATAGCGATGACCTTTCCTCATGCTGAAAAAATTGGGTACAAGCGAAAATTAGACTTGAGACGCTACCTCTATAAAATGCAGAAAACCATCTGTCTGCTCTGGGAGAACTGCTTCCCAACAGGATTCAGTTACAACAGCATGGCCATTTTTCCTGCTTGCACAAATGCTCTGTATATCAATGTTTATTTTTGTGAGCACACAGAGAACTGTCCCGAAGCATTTGCAATGTATCTAACTTTAGCTGTTAATAAACAAACAGCTAAAAAGTAATGGCCTGCCTTCAGAGGCATCAATTCAGCAAAACACTTAGGCTTGTGCCTGAGTTTATGCCCAAGTAATTGACTTTAGTGACATCTGCTCTTAGGGAATTAGGCATGTGCTTAAGTATTTTCCTGAATTGGAGCCAAAAACTCCTAACAGAGATAATCTTGCTAGCCTTTTCATTAATAACAAACTGGAGCAATCCTCATTAACACCAGCTGTTTCGCAGTGGCCAGGCACTGTGTTAACGGTGGTGAAGCTATGGACGTGGGTCGTTTTGCTCCCCAAGTTCAGCTGGTTTCTGCAACAATCCTTCCTACTATGAAAGCTTTCGGGGAACATTTCCCCCTCCCTCCACTCCTGTCAGCTTACAGTGGTTCATATCATAAATTTGCCTTTGAGATCAAAGCCCCAAATCTCACGGAGAAAAAGCAAATACAACAGCCGTTGCTGACAAAAAATTCAGCCCAGGGTCGCCCGTTCCACAGCCGGGTTCTCAGTGCTGGGGATTTGCCATCAAGGGCTGGGACAAACATACCACTGAGCTGTGAAACATCACGACATGGCAGAAGGACAAAAAAAAAAAAATAATTACCTGCTTTTCTAGCAGCCAGATGGTGTCTTCAGACACTTTGCTCTTGAACTTCTTTACCTGGTTGACGCTTTTGCTTCGCACCTTTCTCAGGGCTTCTTTGGACTTGTTGGTGGACTGTTTGGCCAGCTTGGCCAGGCTCTCCCTGTGCTCCCTTGTTACCCTGGCAGCGAGAGGAAGGAGAAAAAACCCAAAAAAGAACAATGTCAAGTGCAGCACAGCCAGATTTATCTTCTGCGATGTAATCTGGGTAAAGGTGTCAATCCTCTCTGCTGCGGATCTCTCCAACTGGCCTAGACAGAGCTGCCGCGCAGCACCGAGCCGGGCTGTGCAGGGACACCCAAAAGCCACAAGACAGCTAAGACAGAGCTCGCCCCGCGTGGAGGCTCTACGTCGCAAGGGCAGAGGGACTCGAACAGCTCAGGGCGTGTTTTTCCCCTGCTTTGGTCCACCCGAGTGCATCAGCCACCTCTGCGCAGCATGGCCAGGGCAGCTCACCCCAGTGAAGCAAGTCTTGAGCCTGGAATGGAAAGTTCCCAGCACAGCCCTAAGCCGAGGGACTTGGACTGGATCTTACTTGTTTTATAGTTGTCACTGCAGTGCCTGAAAGTCAGGCTGAAATGTTCAGGCTTTCCTTTTTTCTGCTGCCAAAGCATCTGTGGGAAAGAGGGAAAATCCAGCTCCAGACCTGAGAGACGGAGCTGAAAAGCGTAATCCTGCAAAGCCGGGAGGAAACCTCCGTCCCTTCCTGAAACTTGGTATCGTCTCCCTGCAACTGAAGAACCTGAATTATGTATCTGGAAGCTACAGAGCTTATGTTCCGCTCAAGCTTATTCCAGCTCATCGCAACCAGGCCTTTTTCACCAAGATGATGTGAATGCCAAGTTTGACAGGAGGAAGATGCTAGACAGGTAAAACTCAAACCAGGAGAACTTCAGCTCTACCTTCCCCCAACATGGTGTCAGTTACTGCTGTGGTACCTCAAGAAAATCCTCACCTTTCTATCCCAAACTAACAACTGCAGGTGATGAGGGAGTCTGAGCACCTGAATAAGGCACAGGAATGGCTGATGTGTCACCTCAGCTCTGGTTATGCTCCAGCATCTACAGCTGATCGCCGTTAACATCAACTGCTAGTGCTTAACAATAATATTTTAATTATTTTCATGGCTATTGAAGTTTATGGACTGCCTTGAGAATGAAAAAACCCCCGTGCGCTCACAGAGACTTGCTCGAAAGAGAGCGCCTGTCTGCTCGCAGAAGGTATTGCAAAATAAACATTTCACAGGCATATTTAGAAATTGGCTGCAACAGCCTGGGTCACCGGAACACTGAGGCCAAGGCTCTTCCTGCAGAGAGCGCAGGAAACGTGGGGCGAGGGCTCCCAGGGCAGCGTGGGTGCATTACGGGGAGGCTGTTGGGGCAGGATCAGACCCTCAGCCCTTCCCGAGTCGCACCCGCGCCGATACCGTGCCTCGGCAGCCTGGTCGCTCGCAGATGTCTGCAGCCTCTGGCCAGTTATCCTTACTTCACGGTGCAGGAGGGAACAGGCTTCCCAGAACTGATCGGTAATTAGAGGAATTGGGGATTGCTAGAAAAGTTGACAGACCTGGAACGCAGTGACCCAGCCCCGGCATCAGGGGGTGCCCCTCGCAGCCACCCCCAGCCTCACCGAGGGGCAGCTGGGGGGAGATGGCCAGCGAATTTCACATGTGGCGAGAGGCTTCTGGTCAGCACAGGCTGCAGCCTGGACTGAACGCCTAATTAGAAGCGAGCGGGGTTACTTGTGGTTTCCTCTGCATCCCAACATCGATGCCCTTAGGGCTTCTCGTGTTCGATCTCCCCAGCCAGAGGTCCCGCGGCACATGCGAAACCAGCAAAGCCGGCCCAGAAGCAGAGGTCTGGGTGAGGTCAGATTCTCAGGCAGCTTTTGGGGGGGGGGGGGGGGCAGGGAGTCAATCCCGGCTGCTGAACCTGGAGGAGGGAGCTGGAAATCTCTCCCATCTCCTGCTGGGTGGCGAGGTGAGCCGTTCCGCAGCAGGGCTGCTCAGCAGTGGGAGAGCGAGTTGCCGTCAGCTATTCGCCTCCCCGCTCAGCTTTTGCGAATTGTGCCGAGGGTATCACTCGCCTGCTTGGGGCTGCCGAGCCTTTAAGGAAATGTTTTTGTTTATGCAGCGCTGCCAGATTTCCTATGCTTCTTGGCACGGGGTCACAGCTTTCATGCCTCCTTGTCTGTCTTTATTAACACCAATTTCTTTTTATCACTGTGCAGCGCCGTGGAGTTTCTCAGCGGGTTTTATGTTCCAGCCAGACTGTGTGTAAATTCTCAGCAATGCTACCAACAATGCCAGAAACGGACGCTTTTTCAAGCAGATGCTGTTTCTGGTTAAGGAATCCATCAACACGAGCCAGGCCCATGGTTTCTAAGGACAGTTGTTTAATCCTGCCCCCAGATCTGGGACTTTTAAGCTGTTCTTAGATATGTTTTCTTTTCTGTCTAGTAACCATTGCCCCTACACGCTCTTTAAAGCCAAAAAAAGTGTGAAGTGAACCCGGGGAAGGGGTGCTAGAAGTGGGGAACGAGACAAGTCGCCCCTTCCCCTCTCCCCCTGGGGAATGCCTCCCTCCCCTGCAGCTGGAGGAGCAGCGGGTCAAATCCTGCTGTTCCCCCGGGGATGGTCCTGCCCTGCTGGGATCTGAGCCTGGTGGCTGACCCGCCAGGGTGTTCGGACACCCCAGGGGTGACATCTCTTTTTCTGTTTCCACCAGCAAGCCGGGGTTTAAGCACCTCAGCCCTTGGGTGCCGCTCTCCCCATGTGCGGCAGGAGCTGACCTGCAGCCAGCGCAGGCCACGACTCGTCTCCAGCGCAAGACCTTTATGCAGGTAAGAGTGATTTCTGTACCTCAAACGCTAGGAATTTCCTGTGAAAGAGAGGGATCAGTCAAAGGAAAGCAGGCTTAGCATGCATAATTGCAGATAAACACAGGGTGCAACATATAGTGCTGAAAAAAAAGCATGCGAGAGACTCCTGATGATGAGCGATCCGGGGCAATGCAGCTCACAAACAGCTTTTTCTTTTTCAAATGAATTTTTTTGAGTCCTTTCTCCCCGTAGTAGGTGGTATCTTTGCATATTTCTTAAAGGGCAAAGGAAAAAAAGCTCACAATGAGTCATTAAACTTTCAAATGAGTCATCTGGCTTTCAGTAAAGCATGTGTAAAAATATTACTAATTTACAAACAATATCCAGTGGAACACAATGGGTCCAAAAAAGATGAATCTAAAAATGAAGCAATACCATAAAAGACACAAGGTCAGGGCAAATTTGTCCAAAAGATCAACCAATACAAGTGTTCCCATGGCTGGCTTTCTTTCTTTTTTTTTTTTTTTTTTCTTCCTTTCTAAACCCTGAGAGAATACTTTTTATACAAATAAATATTGCCTATGCAGTGCTAGCAACACAAACAGGCAAATGCCTTAGGGAGCAGAGGGGATCCTAGCAGGAAGCAGAAGTAAACACGAAAGAAACGAGTGTACTTTTTCTGTAAAAACCGCAATGCAAAAACTAAACTAACAATAAATAAGTAAACTCCATTTCAAAATGCTCAGTTGAAACACTCTCAAGCACTGAAGCATAGCTGGAGCTGCAGAACGCAAAATATGATGCATGTGTGTCCAGCTGATAGGTAAGAATAAAAAGTGTTTTTAGTAACAGGCAAGGACAATTCAGGTTTGATTTTACTTTTACTGTGCCTCCCCTTATGAAAGAACCAATTTCTGCAGAAACAATATTGTCCCTTCGTTTCCGATTTGTTTGCACCTGCCAGAACTTTGGCAATTTCACTGCATCTCTCTGTCACATATTATTTCGTAAGCAGCTTCAGAGAGTTGGGAAAATGAAAACCTTTGGAAAATTAGAAAAAGTAATCTGGGCACATAACAGTAAAGAGAGGTCGCTAGCAGAATTTGATTATTCCCGCCTCCCTTTGCATTAGAAGGTTTTAAAGGATTGAAACTGTCTGCTTGTCTTTTTGATGAGTGGATGAAACTCTGAAAGAGCCAGTTGTGTTCCTAAAGAGCGGGCGAGCAAAGGGGACTGGAGGTGCCCGTGGGGACAGACCTGCAGGGCTCGTCTCCCAGGCCAAAAACCTCCTTAACTGGGGACTCCGCAGGCTGCCAACCAGCCGGCAGAGAGGGGCCAGGAGCAGCAACCCCCCTGCACCAGGGGAAGGAGGGAGCACACCAGGCAGATCTCCCCTGGGGAGAGAAGACCCGTTTTTGCTCTGCAGCACCGCAAAAGATAGTGACAGACCGTACACATTTGCTTTAAAAACAGTATTTTCTTTTTTTTTTTTTTTTTTAAAGATTGGGATTTGCAGTTTTGGAGTTTCCTCCCCTGCAATTCATATTCAAGGATGACCCAAGTGCCCATTAACAATCAAACCACTGTGCAGCAACCCAGGAGCCTCAGCAATTATGAAGATAATGGTGCCCTCCTCCTCCTCTGCCTCCTCTCCTGAGGAATGGGGGAAGGGCAGGGAGCACGGGGAAAAGAAAATCAGCAAATAGAATGATAATGTCATTCCCTCTCACTGACAGCAACGGAAAGCTGCAATTAGACTTCTCTGATCAAAATGCTAGATAAAATTCCATAGAATTTTTAAAGTAGATCTAAAGTGCGAGAAATTCTTGGTTCATCTCTACTGAGAAGTCACCTGCTTGTGAAACGCAGCGCACGTGCAAGGTGTTTGTGCGCACAAGGCAGTGTATGGACCCGTCTCCACCCTTTGCGGGAGCTGTTTGCAGCAGCCCAGTACCTCGTAACCCCCGGGTGCCAGACCACCTACATCCGTATCTGCCCAGGGTAGTTAGACGGCTCCATGGCTGCAGGGCCTGAGCCCCGCTGGGAACTCGTGAATTCCCCTTGCAGCAGCCAGACCTGGCAGAGCAGTGCTGCTGCCCCGACCCAGGCTGCGTCTGTGCCAGCGAGGTGCGCGGCAGTGCGCGGCACAGTCCGAGCGGA
This sequence comes from Fratercula arctica, assembly GCA_947846985.1. Lineage (NCBI taxonomy): Eukaryota > Metazoa > Chordata > Aves > Charadriiformes > Alcidae > Fratercula > Fratercula arctica. The sequence goes on from CANTUZ010000016.1 coordinate 3,127,764, forward strand.
GCCGCTGGGAGGCCTCACTTCATACAAGGTTCAGCCTGGTCCCAGGACTGAACACGTGTGTGCAGTGCGGGAGCACTCCCTGTGCTCCCAGAGGGTACCCCTCTATTTAGTTTCACCTGACAGGAATCCTGTTCGCAGGCAGAGACCCCAGCGTGCTGCAGCCCAAAGCACGTCAAGCAGGGATCATGCAGGGACTCACTTCAAAAGCGCTCTCCTGACCCAGACTGAAGCACTGGCTAAGTGCCCCTGATGCAACTGGTTCACTACTGCGTTACAGCTGCTCTGCGCTGGTGTAACTCAAGGAATTTACAGCAGGGCAGCAAAGAATCAGCCCCTGAATTAAGGCAATACAGCTTCAAAAGCCTCTGGCTGTCACTCGCCGAGCGCTGCAGGCAGCTAGGACCAACTTTCCTCTGCAGGGGGAAGATAAAGAACAATAAGACCAACCACCAGATGCCAAAATGTGGTGACTTAGGGCTCGGACACTTGGAAGAGCTTCCACCGGACGCTTTTAGGGACTCAGATTTTTTTTTCTGAACCTGAAATATAGCTATTTGGAAAGCAGCTGCATCACGACATTACAGCAATCGTGTGCACTTGCCCTCTGAAGGGCATTCACTACAACATATTGCATTATCCTGCGGGATGACAAACTCAGGCAGGCATCAATACTCACTTAGGAATTGGCACCCGAATTAGTGTCCCATCCACTTCTGGGTTCAGGTTCATGCCACTCTCCCTTATAGCCTTCGTAGCCGCAGCTGTGCTCTGTAAAACAGATCAAAAGGTAAAGGGAATTAGGAAATAATCATTCCCATATGCCAGAACTCTGTCAATAGTTGGCAATCCATCTCCATGGAACATGGAAACATTTACTTCTGTTACCAGTAAGATCAGGAAGTTACATTGGTGCGGAGAGCTTTGATCAAACCGAATGGGAAACTCCGGCCGCGCTCGGCATCGGGGTAGGGGGGCACGAAGGGGGGGAGAGGGGAAGGGAAGCAAAGCAACAACAAAAGAAAACTGTTTTGCTGCTTTGAAACTATTTGAATGGTTTGAGGCAACGCAGAGTGAAACCGCAATAAATTCCCAAGGCATAGCCTGACTGTGGCGAAGGAGATGAAAGATTCTGAGCATTTAAAAATTCCAGTTGAATGTTTCCCACTAGAAATCACACAGTGCCAATTTAGAAACGTTAACTAACTTAACCACTTCAGCACTACAATCTAACCGCATTACAGCAGGGTAGTAGCAGTTGGCTAAGAAATAGCACTCGTGCCCAGCTCTATGTTTATTTTACAGCTTATTACTTAGGATTAACTTCTCAAAACTCCATCACCGCTGGCTGACACTCTGCTCTGCTTAAAAGGTGGGGTGCGCAGGTTTGCCTGGGAACTGCAAAGTGATTAAAGGGCTTCTTTCCCCCTCCCAGGGCACTGGTGTACCTTCGCAGAATGTCAGCCTTTACGGTTAAATTGGAACTTTGCCGGGAGCTCCTGCAGTGCTCTGCCAGGTTGCTTCGTTCTTGACATTGACAATAACAAGACCGAGTGAGTCTGTATTCGTGTGGCACTCGCGTGGCATTTCCTACAAGGCGCGTTGCTATTTCTGATGCTCTCTGCCATCATTAACTCTAGCTCCAGGCTGCTGCAGTAGACTGTATTTATGAAGTTCGGCTTTTGTCAACTGAGGCACAAAATAAAGCTCTGCATATTTGTTTAGGTCTCCAACGCATGATGTCACTGAGCAAAACGAATGCTGTGCCAGTGTTTTGCAAGACGTAACTGCTGTCCTCCAGAACACAACAAGGGCAGAGAAAATGTAACCGAGATGATCTCAGCACGTTAGGAATGTAAACGTGTTGTTCTATGGACAGTGCTTGCACTGTAGGAAGGAAATGCTCAGCAAAAGCTGTGTTGTTTAATATACATATTGGAGGGGACAGAGGAAGGGGAAAACACTGGAATATTGCCCCCATCCTCTTGCAGCCCGTGAAATAAATAGCCATGCTTAAAAGACATAGTCCCGTTTGTTTTTATAACTCTCAGGCAAACAGAATTTGGCTCTGCAAGCCCTTTTCTATCATTATTTTCTTTCCCAGACTCTTCAGGCATTTTTATTTGCTTTCCAGTGCCATGAAGCACTGGGTATATGCTGTAAATAATGGCATCAAGTTAAGCCGTCTCTGATGGTTTTAGAGAGTTCAGTCTATCCATGGACTTATGGTATAAACCAACTGCATTGAGAGAAATAGTTTTAGTTCCAGTTCGAATGAAAAATGGTCCTTTGGCTTAGAAAGCAACTGTAGGCAATGGTTATACAGTGATATTTAATTTCTCCTATGCTCATTTCTCAGCCTGAGCTCCTGTTTGGACACGGGTTAAGTCATGGAGTGACTTCCCCGGCCCTCTTAGCTCCGGCACTCCGAAGGACCTCACTGCACTCGCTGATGAGGGGCCTCCATTCTTCAAAGCCATTATACATGCTGGATACACTCTGAGAAACACTTAGGCATCAAGTGCCTTACACTGACCTCCTCTGAGACTTTGCTGACTTAATTAATTGGGGCAAGCCTTTGCAAAATAAATAGAGATAAGCCTTGGCAAAGCTCCAGACCTGGAGCGGGATGAACAGCTAACCTTGCGCCGGTTACTGCTCCTGTCTGCGTGGCTGCCCGGCTCTGTCTGCGTGCGCCCGCCGCAGGGCACCACGTGGGCTTGATCCCAAGGTGGGATTCAGATTTGCTGTCTCATTTACGGGCAAGTCGACCTAAGGCTCCTGCAGAAAATTAAGGGAAGTCGGCTCTTATGGAGGGCAGGTCAAAGCACCTAATTTGGGGTTCTGACGTGCAGGAGCTGCCAAGGGAGGAGCTTGCCACGCTCAGCAGTGCCCGAGCCAGGCCCTGTGACAGCACTTAGCACGGGCCCAGCTTCGTCCTACCAGGGAGGCTTTTCAGAAACTCGTAGGCTACATCAGCAGCTTCTTCCATGAGCTCTCTGGGGGTGTCACCAGCCCTGGTGATAAGAATGCAAGTCTTAGAGGAGATTGATGGTGTCCCCAGCACAAATACAGACTATTCCATCTGTGTGTCTGGTTCTGTGCATGGTCTTCATGAGGAACTGAAATGACATAAATACAACGGGGCAGATGCAGCATCGTTTCCGTGTGTGTAGTTCAGGTGTCTGCGACATGTTCAGCCCCACTTTTCAACCAAGCTCTTACAGATCTGGCTGATGGGAAACCAATCCCCAGAGCAAACCCCTCATACTGTGGCACGTACGGGATAGAGCCTGAGAGCGACCATAGCCCAGCGCAGCCCATAACTCCTGTCTGACCCTGTGTCGCTGCACGGGAGATGCTCTGCGCGTCAGACAGGGCTGGGGAGTCGCTTGCCCTGTGCAGTTGGCAGCAAAACACCGCTTCTGTTTTGTGTCAGCTGCAACGCGATGCACAGCCCAGCCAGAGCTCTCAGCCCTGCCAGGTTTGACTGATTTTGTCTAAACGTTCCTTTCCTCAGCATCAACCTGCTTGTTCCCATGGCAATTATCTCCCCTCGCAATGCCTTTGGTAATGTGTCCTTACCTCTGGGAAATTGGTCATGTTCACTATTATGAGCTGCGGTGATTTCTGTGAGATCTGCCCCAGCTGGTTCAGCGGAAACTTCCCGTCTTTTGTCACCACGATTATGTGATCAAGGACCCCTCAAAAGAACCAAACAGAGGAGTTTCAGTACGATACAGCAGTTCACAGCAACACTGAAGAAAAAAGCATACGCAGTGTCGCACTTCCCTTCTGGTATGCAAAATATAGATGTTACAAAAGAAAAAAAAACATGTTTATTCAGGCTTCAGGTGCTGTTTGTGTTCATGCATCCCCTGTGGTATTTGCGAGCTAAATATTTCAATGCTACTCTAAAGCACAAAAACATGAAAACAAAACTCTTGTTTGTTTTTGTTACTTGAATAGGAAAACTAAGGAAGATTGTTAAAAATTAAGAGGAAATTGTTATTTTTTAATTCTTAGAACTTAAAGAAAATCAAGATGTTGTTACGAAAATCAAGATGTTGTTATAAAAATCAAGACAACTATTGTCTTTAACTTAGTAGTGTTCTCTCAACCCCCTCGGTTTTTTTCCCAAGTCCCAAGAGGAGGTGTTGTACGCTGCCTAATTTAAAGTATTCAGTTTCTCCCTGAGCTACTCTTAATCTGCTCTCTAGTTTCTGCTCCAAAATGTTAACAGGCCAAAAGGCACATGGGACAAGAGGTACTTTATCAGTGCAATTAAAAAAAATACCTATGGTTAAAATAAATAGTTAAGAGACTGAGCTAAGCTTTCCAACTCCATTAAAGACTGAAGTGCCCCTGCCAGAGCTGGGGTGGTGAATGATTCAAATTTGGTCATTGTTTAATGTTAAATTTTATCCCTGACACTTGATACTACTTACAAATGCGTATGTTCAGAGTGTTATAGTAACTGTAGCTTAGTCAAATATATTCACATTTCTTCCTAAAACACAAAATTCACTAAGTGAACAAGGCTTGTAAAGGTCACTAACCGCAAAGACGCACAGCAAAAAAAGTTTGTATATGCCAGACACCAGCATGATGGCAATTTCCAAGAGGCTAATTTAATGGCAATTGGATTTTTCCTGCCCTACTGCACCATTAGCTGACAACCTGCTTCTTCATCACATCTGCAAACAGTTCAGTTAGACACTTTTGACATCTCCCACTTACAAAAGCTATTTCCAGGAAGCTATTAACAAAAATGGATTCTTCCTGGTCAAGCTCAGGGTGAAGAAAGCCTTTAGTTGGGGACGTCAAGGTTGTAGTAAGTGGGTGCTCAGTGAATAACTCAATAAAGAGAAAACAAATGTTGAAAAAAACAGAGTTCTCCGTTACTAGGATTGGTATCCTTATTTACAGGCAATAGAGCATCATACAAGAGAGTTACCAACCTGGTGAGGTTCTAACACCGAGATTTCTGCTGAAATCTTCCTTCAGAGCTTCTACTACCGCCTGCATATCTTCACTGGTTTCCTCCAAATTGATAATATCCTCAACTAGGGCAGCACTGATATTCACTCTGGCTTGACTCTGCCCTTTACCTTTAGCTGCAGATTACACAGAAAATTAATTTCAGTTTCCAACAACAGTTAGTCGTTACGTTAGAAAGCAGAAAGAAGACATTAAAACCCCTGTTAGATTTAGAATTGAGTCTAAGATAAACCAAAGTAACTGTATTTTCAATTGAGTAAATAGCCCAGCACCTGAGCACATAAGACAAAATGTATTTGTAGGTCACACTGTGGGCACCGACTCCAGCCCGGCCTGTGACGATTGCTGCCTGCTGCCCCAGTGCAGCACCAGCTCCGCACGGTACCTCTCCTGGGGAAGGGCTCAGGTCCCCTGTACACTGCAACACCGGCCGGCAAACCAGCGCCAGAGCTACACTCTGCCCAAGTTAGATCAATACCGGTACGCAAGATAAAAGGGATAAGGAAAGAAACCCTGTCAACATACCAAGGGGTTGCAAACACTAGGAAAAAGGCTGCTGACATTACCTTTTTTGGTAGCTAGCTGTCTGGTCAACTGCAGCTGATGGACAGACTGTCTGCAGCCATCCAGGAGCAGGGCCGGGCAGGCTGCAGGAGCCTGCGGCAGCCCCCATCGCATTGCGAAGGAAGAACGACAAAGCAGGGATGGCAGATGACGGAAGGATCTTAGTGCCACAGCCATTGTTTACAGCTGTGCTCTAACCCACCTGGAAAAGAGAAAAGGCAGGTGCAACACTCAGCGTGCCAAAAAGAAACAGGTTCAGGATTTAGGTGTGCTGATGAGTGCAAGGTGACAGCTGACCAACACGGGTGGCAGGTCTGGGGGCACTGCAGCGACCAAAGGGGAAACGTGTCCTTGCTGTCCTTGGTGACAGCCAGTCCATAATAAGCATGTTCTCTGTGCAGCCTTCGTGTATCTGTCCAGAAGGGCACGGGTCTAGGGGGCAAAACCCACACCTGCTGAGCAGTAACAGCTCGTCAAACTAGCTGGTATTTGCACAACAGCCCAGTAGAAACTTTAATTTCTGCCACAGGAAGTTTGAGGACCCAAATTCCCCCCCGAATTCAGAGGTTTTATTCGAGCCTGGGCCGTCGGGGCGTTACTACAGCCGCGGCTCGGCCGTGCTCGGAGCTGCACAAACACAGGGCTCCGTTTGGACAAGGGCGCGATGGCTGCGGGAGCCGGGAAGCTGCCGGCCACCGGCGGCACCGGCCTCTCCCCGCGCTTCCGGCCGCGGCGGGGAACCCCCCCGGGGGCCCAGCCCCCCGGGACCCCTGCGCCCCGCGGCGAGGACCGGGAGGGGCCCCGGGACACGGAACCCAGCTGGGTCTGCCCGCCCCGGCGGGGTCCCGTCCACGCCCACCGCGACCACGCCCACCGCGACCACGCCCACCGCGACCACGCCCACCGCGACCACGCCCACCGCGACCACGCCCCACAATGTCCCCGCCCCTGTGACTCCACGCCCCTGCGCAAGGCCCCGCCCCTCGCCGTGCCCCTCCTCTCTCCTCAGGACGCGCCGGCCCCGCCCCGCCCGCGCCCCCCGGTGCCCCGCGGATGGCCGGGCTGCCCCGCCGGGCCGGGCCGGGGAGCGGTACCGGGGGCGGTGCAGGGGCAGGGGGGGGCTGGGGCAGGGCAGGGCAGGTCGGGCGTCCGCCCGCCGCCTCGCTTACCGTGGCGCAGCCCCGCGCGTTCCGCCGACGTCATCGGGCCGCGCCCGCGGCGTTACGTCGTCAGAGAGCGGCGCCAAGGGCGGGGCGAGGCCTGCGGGAGGACTGAGCGGCCGCGGCCTGCGCCGAGCCGCGGTGTGATGGTGAGTGCGGGCCCGGCCCGGCCCGCGTCCCCCGCCCCGCTCTCACTGCTGCCCCCCGCAGAGCCATGGAGCCGGGGCGCCAGGCGCTGCCGCTGGAGAACGCCTCCATCCTCTCGGTGGTCGCCCTGCAGGACGGGCACCGCCTCTGGATCGGCAACCTCGACCCCAAGATCACGGAGTGAGTGACTCTGTGCGCGGCACCGCACCCCCTCCCCGGCCCTGCTGGTACCCCCCGCCAGCGGAACCGCCCCCCACGGCCCTCGGAGGCGCCACCTCTCGCCCGCTACCCCTCGGTACCGCCTCCCCAGTACCCCATCAACGGGGCCGTGTCCCTCTCCAGCAGCCGTACCGGCCCCTTGGTACTCCGTCAACAGGGCCGTGTTACCCCCCCAGCAGCCGTACTGGCCCCTCGGTAGCCCATCAACGGGGCCGTGTCCCCCCATATCAGTGGTACTGGCCCCCCGGGATCCTATCAACGGGGCCGTGTTTCGCCCCCCCGCCCCCCTCCCAGCAGCGAACATCCCCGGGGAGTGACACGTCTCCCTGCCCGGTTCCTGCCTTGTCCCTCCCCAGCCCTGGCTGCCCCCGAGGGCCCGGCATTGGGTCCCCACTCTCCGGTCTCCAGTGCCTACCTGGATGTGGGCTGGGTGACTGTTTGGGGGACCCTTTTTGGGGGTGCCCCCGTGCCCAGGAGGGCGGCGCAGGCTGGTGTAGCACACCCAGCTCTCGCCTCTGCCCCGCAGCGAGGGGTGATGGTCGCCCACTTGAAATTTACCAGCTGGTCCCAGCTCCCACGGCACTGCGTGGGCAGCTCAGTGTCTGCTCGGTGCTGCTGCCTGGCAGCAAGTGGCCTGAAGTGCGTGTGTGTGGAGTGTGTGGGTGTGTGTATGTGGCATGTCTCCAGGGCTGTGCTGGCCCCGTGGACCAAGGGGCTCAGAGGCAGCCACTTAACTACTGCATGGAGCCGTCCTCTGAGCCACTGCTTGGGCTGGGAGCCCAGAGGTGGAAAACATCTTTGTTTCCTAAACACGTTGGAATTTTAGGTTTGAGACTTTCAGGGTGACCAAGAGCCTTGTTTTGCTGTTTTCCTGGTGTCAGCAGCGGGATGTGGGTTGAACAGAGGAGAGTTGGAATAACTGAGGGGAAATGGGGTAGGGTACAGTGGGGCTGGCTACTTGTGGTGCATAGATCAAACGTGTGTGTGTGTATGCATTTCATCTTTTCTCCAGACTGCAGATAATTATCTTCTGCGCAAACATAGTATTGGATCAGCTAAATTGTCAGGGAAACATGACTTGCTGTCCAATGTTTGGATAGTGTGTTGAGAAATCAGTAGGTTGTAGAAAAAAACCCACACCAAAACAACAAAACCCAAAACAATTTGGGGTTTATACACTTCTAAGAAACAAGCATTTTTGATTAACTATTGTATATGCCTGTCATGGAATATTTTTTCTTCCTGCTTCTTTTTGTGTGTGTGCAGGTGCTAGGTTTTTATTCTAAATGTGGTTCATCTTAACAGAGCAGTTTTCTAATAGCCTCTAAATGGAATCATTAATGCATTGTGCTTTTCAGCCATTCAGCTTTGGGTGGTTTCTGCATTAATTACCATTTTTATCCCACAGCTATGTTACTCTGGTTTGTCCACATTCACTGACCACGTAAAATTAGATATAGGAGTTCTTGAGCATGTTGTTTGCTGGGTCCTTAAAGATTCACGAAACTGGGTTAGCATGAGAGGAAGAATAGTGGGTGTTTGTAAATGCATTAGATTTTCGCTTCCCAGGGTGTTCGTTAGTGGTGTTTTTAAAGACCTTTTCAGTCTAGGTTGTTTCTCTGAATCTAGGCCAGACAAGTGATAGTTTTATATGGCAAAATTTACTGGTTTCATAGCTTGGGTGAAGTGAGTTTTGTGGGTTTCAGTCAGCTGTTTGCACGGGCAGGCTGTTCCTTTTCGAATAACCTATTGCAGCTGCATGAATTCAGCAGCTGGGGCACGGCTGCCCTGGCACCCTCACTGCCGGGGACCGTGTCCAGAGCAGCGTCACGGCTGTGGGCAAGGGGCGGGAGACTGGTTAGAGGGTTTTGTTCTCCAGCATCATCAAACCTAGAGCGCTTCCATGCTACTAAATGTTTAAAAGTTTGCCCAGTGATGAGTGACAGTGCTTGTTGCTTATCCCACACTTTATAATTCTGTGCCTTGCTTTTGGTTTTACTTCAAAAATGGCTATGCTCTCTGCAAACGATATTGTAATCTTTGTTTCCTTGTGAATAAAAAAAGAGGCAGTTCCTTTTAACACATTGTCAGTGTAGAGAGAGAGTGCGGTTCTGTATCAGCTCAGTAAGTTTCTTTCATCTTCATCCTTACTTTCTTATCCTAAGGGCTTACATCTCTGCTCGCAGTTGCTCATCTGAGTTATCCCTGTTGAGTTAACTAATGACATGACTAAAAACATATATCTGAAAACTAAATAGCTGCTTCTTCATTTCCTGCTTTTATCTGATTTTTGAAGGGTTGTCCCTGCCATTTCTATCTAAGATTTGTTTAAGACGGAGTAAAGTTGATTGAGTTGTTAGCAGGGTTAATAAGTGGTTGTGACTTTCTCGAGCAGAAATGAGTTCAGAAAGTCTTGAATTAATCCAAGACTTCCATTTAGAGAGCAACCTATAGCTGCAATCAAGCGCTAGGGAGTTAATAGGTAACACACACATTTGAGCACAAGCTGCAGGAACAGGAATTTGTAAATGTAGGGCTGCCCACAAATTACAGCCTGCAACTTGATGGCTTATAGGAGGTTATTGCGTATACTAACTGTGACTCAAAGGGGATTCTCAAAGGATCTCGAACGCTGACATACCCTACGTACTGGGGTATGGTGGGTCTTCTGGGGGGCATTCCTCCTTTTCAGTAGTGTTTGCTTGGGTGACTTTTCTTCTTTTATCCAGCATCCTTAGAGGATTGTTCTGCCTGTGGAAGAAGATAGTTTAGGAGCATGCTGAGTGTATTCTTAGCAGCTGGAAGGAGGTGAGCTGCCACCGTAGGACCTGCTCATGACATAGGACATTGTCTCCAGGCACTTCTGATGCTGAATGATCCCTGCTGTGGGGCCTGCCACAGCAATGCACGAGGAGGGCAGCAGATGGTTGGTTCTGGATTTGGTATCACTGGAGCAAGGAAGCTGTGGAGTCCCCTCGCCATCACCATGAGCATTGCCTGGTGCAGCATTTGTCCCCCAGCTGCGCAGTGGGGCAGAAGATGTGCTGTGGCACAACCGTTCGTTCACATCGCCTCTCGGTGCTCCTGTCCTGTGCGGAAAACCCCCATACTTCAGTTACGTCTTCTGCGTGGCAAGCAGAGTAGGACTGCCTCCTCTGCCCATTCCTCTTTGTAAAGCCTTCTGAGACTCTTAAACATTTTGTGCAGCCAAAAATTTCATTTCCAGCTCTACAATTACACATACATATTATCTAGTTTCCAGTAGCCTTTGAATGACCATTCATTTTCCACAGTTATGAAATAGCGGGTGTTCAGCTTCCTTGAGTGTTCTACTGCTTGTCTAGGATCCCATCTTGATGAGTCTCACCTAGAAAACAATGTGTGTGTACGTTGTTGTTACAGACTCCTGCTGACTCCCAGTGGGGCAAAATTCTTCGCAATAATAGGTTTCGCATGTGGCCCGGTACCTTTGCGGTATCCTTGGGACAGCATTGTTCAGAGGAAGCCTTGCCTGTGTTTGAATAGCGCTTGGGGTGCCAGGAGGAAGAGTGGAGGAAAAGGAAATGGGGGAGCTGCTGGTTTGTCTCGCATTCACATCAGATGACAGGAAGTGGAAATTGAGGTTGGCTGCGGTGATCTGCACAGCACGGTGCGGCCACATCTGTGCGAATCACTTCCAAGCTCTGGATAACCCAAGTCGTTGCCATAGGAAAGCTTTTCACATGTTCTCACTTCTTTTCTTTTTTTTTTTTAAGGCTTTGGATTTTCCGTGGTGGGTCTTCCTTCAGTACTGAAGTCCTCTTGGCTTGGAAAACTACTTGTCAAGTTACTGTTAATGCCCTCACTATATTAACAATAACAAATCATAATTACAGCCTGAAACTTTAAGTTATACAAGACTTCAGTTCTGAGTGTTCCATGGAGAGTAGGTGACCTGCGGTTGTAAGAATTGCCTGTGTGGTTGGAAAATAGCGTTTGCATCATCTGTGATCTAAATATTCTAAATAAAATAGATTACATAGGTTGCTTCTAGACTCTTAATAAGATTTGTTTTAAAGGAGCAACTACCACTTTGCTGCTAAGAAAGTATTATTTGAATGCAGAGGTTCTCAGAAAAAAATCCCTGCCACAAAGCATTCCTTTTGCAGGGCAGCCGCAGGGTTTTCTTGCTGCTAAACAGAATGCAATGAGAATCGCTGTTGCCCTTCCACTGCCTCTGTAATTGCCAAAAGAAGGACAGCATTCTAGTGGTAAGGACTTTATTTCCATACTGCTGAAATTGCAAGTGCTTTTTGCAGCAATATGTTTACAGAAACAAACCTGAGGTGCATTTACATATTTTGGAGGCTCTGAAAGTTCAACATGTGGGGTTTTATATACATCATGTGTCTCCAAAATTAGGGTTTTTACTTGTGCTCCTGGGAGTGCTTGTTGGTAGCTTGAGATGTGGTGGGGAAACTTGGCTACTGCGTAACCAGCTCCTTTTTTTCTTTTTTCCCTACTCTTGCTTTTCTGTCTCCCTTGCTTTCTCAGCAGAGACTGAGGGTTTGTAGGCCTCTTGGAAGACCACAGTGCTGCTTCTGTATTCCAAAGGATGTAGGAAGCCTTCCATAATCAATAACAATGTGTTTATTCCCCTGGGAGATCACTTGGCCCTTCTGCGCTGCTCATCTGAACACTTGCTGCACCTTCACCTCTTTAAAAGTGCATATCCTGAATGTCCACAGTGACCCATCCTGTGAGATGACTCACATTCCTGGAACTTTCTTGCCCGGCCTCTGAAGCTTAACAAAGGGCTAAAACCCTTTTCAAACATCCTATCGGGCTTTATTAGGAAAAATGTTGTCTGCCCTTCCTCTTTGGACTGTCCCTAAAGTTGCCTGGTGCATTTGGCCATCTTGGGCCACTACTGACCGTTCATGTCTGACACGCAAGGTTTCATCTGCTGCCTGGTGCTCCATGTGCTCGTTGAGTTACCCTGGTAGGCTTTCAGAGCGCTGAGTGTTGCCTTGCAAGCTGAAAATTTGGCTTAGACTACGCGGCTTGCTAACAAATGCCATACAGCTGATCAGGAGAAGATCAGTCCTGACTAAGACACCTTTATTGAACCCTTAGACAATTCTTAAACTCTAGGGATGGGATCAGGCAGTGAAATAGTACAGGTGTCACCTTCCTTCCTGAAGGCCACACTTTTCCAGCTACTGTTGTTGAACGCTTTGATCCAGGGAACCAGAAAAGCTGCAAAGAACTTTCAGGATTAGATGTGGCCTGTACAACAAATGTGCTCCTAATTTTAAGTTGCTCAGTGCACTAGAGACTAAGCAGACAGATTTACTCTGGCTTTTCCCAGTTTTATTGAAAACAGCACACTCCCTACTGGATGGCAGGAAGATAATTGGCTAAATAAGTGTCTGACTTCCATGTGCATGTCGCTGCAAAGCCGTCTGAGCCAGAAGCACTGGCAGATTTGGCCTGGATGATACTGAGGTCTGTCTGGTGCCTTTTTTTGCCTGGTCTGCTGTCAATTCCTGGTTGCAGTTTGTTCTGCTTATTCTTCTCTCCTCCTGCTTCCCCAGCCCCACCAGGCAAGTGGGAGATGGCTGAATTTCGGTGTGATCTGGCCATGTCCTTGTTGGTGCACTGATGCTGCTTGGCACGGGGAAGGGATGGGACTAGCAGTGCTTGTACAGGGAGAGGGAGGGCAGCAAGAGTAGCTGGGATCCTGAGGGACACGGGGTGCTGTGGACTAGGACTGGGAGAGGAATACATAGGATGGAGCTTCAGGTGGTCACATCAGGGCTAGGGAGGGGGAGACAAGATGTTTATGCTTGAAAGTAGGTGCGATTTAGAGGGGCAGGAGGCAAAGCCCTCTTTGACTCCTAGCAAACCTTTGCATAACTGTCCAAAAGCCAACTATTAATAGATCTTCTGCACACCCTTCAGCTGACACCGCTGGGAGGGAAGCTTTGTGCCTTGGGGTTTTAGAACGGCCACTGATAATGCAGCTCAGAGCTATGGGTGCTGAAGGGTCACTGTACAGGGACCCATCTCTGTGGGTATTTGGGAATATATGTATGACACAACTGACCGTGATATGTGTGTGTGTGAGGGGGTTCCTCTCTATCTTCTCATTTTCATAGTGGTAAAAGTTTTCATAAATGTCTTCTTTCCACTTCAGATACCACCTTCTCAAACTCCTTCAGAAGTTTGGCAAAGTAAAGCAATTTGACTTTCTGTTTCACAAGTCTGGTGCTCTGGAGGGGCAGCCGAGGGGTTACTGTTTCGTGAACTTTGAAACCAAACAGGTATGTTGCTATTATCTAAAATTCTCATTTAAATGACTGGCTTATTTCCCCATCTTTTTTTTTTTTTTTTTTAATGTCAACGTAAAGCTAAAACAGGAAGGGATAAGTTAAATACCTCGTCTACACAACCCCACAGAATCTAACAGCCCCACTCTGTGACTGCTCCTGGAAGCAGCAATAGTGATTTCCTTTCTCCTGTGCTGGCTTTTCCTGAATCCTACTTTCTAATGCTAATCGGAAAGGGCTAGTTCTTTGGTCCACTTCTGGAGTGAGCTTGTGGAGTTGTACAGCGGAGATGCTGCAATCCACGCGGAGCCTTGGGTCAGCCTACCAGACCACCTGAAATCCAGCACTGCTCTGAAGTCCTCCTGGTTTTACTTTGGCCTCGTGAACACACAAACACCAACTTTTTTGTTGCTGCCAGATGTACGACATGACAAATCTGCAGCATCTTGGAGTGATCTGCCCCTGGCTGTCCATTCAGGGCTTTAGCTCTTGTTAGAAATCAAAATTTCAAGTCATGCTCCCCTGTAACGTCAGAGCTGTAGTTATTTTGTCGCAATTCTGCTAGAACTGTTCAAAAATTATGAACAGTGTGTTTGGAGATTGCTTGCAGGTTTATACTCTCATCTTTTTGCTGTGCAGTAGCTGGGAAGGATGTCAGAAAAGCCCTGAGACAGTGCGTTAGCTCTAGAAACTGCTGGAATGATTATTCATGGCAAGGTGGAAGAGCATTGCAACATAAATTTTCAACTGCTGTGAATCAAGTTTTATAGGAGTGTCCTGAAGCTGCGATTCCAAGTCCTGAGCCTAGATCAGGACCGAGTGGATAATTCCTCCAGTGCGCATGAGCAGGATGTGGAATAAGCATAGATAGGTGTTAATGAGACACATGCAATCACTGTAATGAGTCACAGTATTTTCTAGAGAAATTCCTGTAGCATAAACCTCCCTCAGAATGCTGTTCCAGTGGCTTCTACTTTTGGTATTTTCAAACTCTTGATCTTTTTCCCTATTTCCTCCCCCCAAACAAGTGAAAGAATCCACCTTATTGGTTTATAAAAGTCTGGTTACTCAGATGGATGTTGGTGACTTACAAAGATATTCCTGGGTTGGGATACAGTGGGGTAAACTTTCTTTGCTGTCAGTTAGCTGTACTTACAGAAGACTGATTTACAAAGAAAAAAAAGGCTCTTTACATCTGAGTCGGTTTTGACTAAAGGCTTGGTTTGTTTATTGAACTGTCTTCCTGTGCATCCTGTGCAGGAAGCAGAAAAGGCGATCCAGTGTCTCAATGGGAAGCTGGCCCTTTCCAAGAAATTGGTGGTACGGTGGGCACATGCGCAAGTCAAGGTAAGCTGCTTGCTGTAATTTGAAAAATCCAAAAGATCTAATACTAAGGAACAATTCTTATCAAAGCTGTCTTAGCCTGGCAAGGTAATTTCAGTCTGTTCTAGGAAATAACTCTCATAAAAATGGTATTAATCTGCTACTTCTGTCTACCTAAACTGTGCTGGATTAGCTGTGAGTCGGAATAGGCCATTGAACCTGATGTTTTGTGTAAGGGAGTTTCTGATCAGAGCGATATGAACAGATTACTTCTATAAATGTCCACATTTTAACTTTTCCCAAACTTAACGAGTGATTGGCTGAAAGTTTGTATCCTTGCCTTTGTGGTTTTGCTCTCTTTTTGGGTAGGAGATGCATGGAAATTCGCAATTACTGAGTACTGTGGTGCTTTGTTCCACTTCTGAAAGCACTTATATGGCAGCAGCTCTAATTACTTCTGACTTTAAAGCAACATATTTAACATCTAAGCTAAATATCCTTTTATTGCTTGCTGTGTTCCACAGAACATCAAGTTTTTACTATTAACTTAGGCAGTACCTTCTGGAACATATTATTTAAAAAAAAAAATTTAATTCTTGTCTTGTTTCTCCTGTAGTTAATTACTATCTGGTATTTGATAAAGCAATTTATTTTGATTGACTTTCTTTGCGGATAAATGGATTCTTGTTGCTGTTTTCCATTGGGTAGTTTGCTTTTAGCCTGTGTTGATTATGCTACAAGCAGCTTTCTACTCTTTCTCTTATCAAGTATTCTAGTGCTTTGGATGCTAAAAAGAAAACAAAACAAAACCAAAAACAAAAACAAAAAAAAAAACACCAAAAAACCAACAGGTATCTTCATTAGAGGAAACCACGTTGTTTTAATTATTGGTTTCAAGGGCTTCAGGCTCTTGTCAGCACATCCAAGCTTGTGCAAATGCTGTCTCCATTTTCTTTAGCTCTGTAGCTACTGGAGCTCCATGTGCTTCCGGATGCCTGAGGAATGATCGGGCTGTAACAGGGGTTTTGGGCAGAGCAGTGAGTGTGTGCTCAGGCGGGAGTTCAGCGGGGCAGCTCAGGGCTTGGCTGTCTGGGCCATGGTGAAGAACAGGCATAAATAATCCCTTCAGTTTGCGTGGCGTTTTCTAATCTGTGAATAGAAAGATTTAACAACACAAAACAGGCTTATTGTAGGAAGTGTTTATTTTAGACAATACCAGCACCATGCTAAGTAGTTCTAAGATGAGCGGCCAAGGCTTACCAGACACTGTCGGTTTGAGCAGCTTTGCTGAAAAACAAGCCTGACTTTGTGCCAAGCGAAATAAGGAAGCAGAACACTGCGAATAGTTCAGGAGGCCCGTTGCCCACAGAGATGACAGACTCATAAGCTGCTTTCTTCGGAAAGGAGGAGGTCGTTCCTAACTGGTCTTTTTTTTTCTTTTTTTTCTTTTTTTTCTTTTTTTTTTCTCCCAGCACTGCATGATTCTGTGCAGTTGTGTGCTTGGGTTACCTTCTGCCTCTGCTCAATGTCTGTGTAAAGAGCATTGCAATACAGTACAGAAGTTACCTTAAAATTTACCGTCTTTGCTTCATGCCTTCTATAGAGGGGAACAAGAAGGGATAAGACAGGATAAGGCTTAAGGATCTACAGTACAATGCACATAAGTGGTCGACATCAGACTCTACATTCCATGTCGGTACTAAACAAATACGATTGGGATTTGTTTTGGTGTTTGGCCACCAAAACCATTCCTAGCAAAAGTTTTACAGGATCTGAGGTGATAGTAATACAACTTTAAAGTGTATCTGTGGGCAAACGTTCCTTTGTTCGTAATTCCAGTTGACTACAATCCTTGGTCTCTTGTTCGCAGAGATATGATCACAATAAGAATGAGAAGATCCTTCCAATCAGTCTGGAGCCATCTTCCAGCACGGAGCCGCCCCAGTCGAACCTGAGGTAGGAGATGGGATGGGTGAGAGGTGACCAAACTCTGGGAGCAGCGGGGAACTAACTGCTTCAATTAGAGCTGGAGTTGTTGGTGTTATCTTTTTGCTAAAAATGTAACATGGCAGAAAAGCTGCAAAGTGATTTATTTGATGTGGGACCCTTCAGGCTTGAAGTTCGTTTTCTAACGTGTGAAGCTACTGGGGCAGTAGGAAGGAAAAGAGGTAAGGCAGGGAACTGGGAACGTGTCACATCCCAGCTCATTTGGACAGAACGTGCTTTGCGCTTTTTCATATGAATTTCAGTGAGAGGTTTTGTACTGTACTAATTTGATTAAGCAAAATGCTTATGGGCAAGAATTTGTATTATAGTGGTAAAAGGTTAGAACAAAATCAGAGGTCAGAAGTAGTACTTCCCCCCGCTCCCCCCAGCGTTAGGGCTGGTAGGTCTTCTCTGTGGGATGTGGTTAAATCCTCCAACCCCTCTACCTAAAGCATGTAGTGCTGCTTTGCTAATTCACAGTCTGGTTGAAAGGGTATGTGGTTTTCTTCTGTGTTCTGTCAGTGGGACACTGTAAGGACTGGGGGTAATGAATTTGCCAACAGATAAAATGAGCTTGGAATTCAGAAGTAACACACTAGGAAGCAATGAGCAGAGACTCGAGTCATGCGGATTGTTAGCTACGTCAGTGGCACAAAGGAGTTGTTTTAGTGAGGATGGATGCTGCAAGACGTCACGGCAGAGAAAAGAACATTCCTCGGTCCATACCCAATGGAGGATAGCGAATAACAAAAGTCCTAGGAATTTGGGGTGTAACCTGGGATAGCTTCTCCCTTTGGGACAAACCCTGCTAATGCTGAAATAATGTTTCTTCCTGACCTAATTAGAGTCTGGGGTTTTCCCATCCCGAGCTGTCTTGTAGCTGGGAGGAAGTCTGGCTTTCATTTCTCTGCTGTTTCCAGCAGCCTTGTCTGCGCTGCGCTCTGCTGCACATGCTCAGACCTCGTTAAATGACATCATTTCACATGAAGTAGGAAGCCTTGTTGTATACTCGCCTTGCTCTGTGTCCTCAGGAAAGTGCTGAGTCGGTGCAAGGACCATTATTTTGTGGTGCTGTGATACATCTTGGAGGACTTTTCCTAAGCAAATCCATGCTGAGGACTGAAGGGAAATGTGTGGGCTTTAAGCAGTAGATTCCTGCCTCCCACCTTCATGCTGCTTGTGGTGGGGGCTGCCTCGCCCCTCCTCGTGTGGCTAAGTATTCACATGTCAGCAAAATCTCAGGATTGCTGTAGTCTGATTCCATGCTAAGATCAAGCTCAATTTCTCTTCTGTTTTTCCTCTTTCCAGTGTCAGTGCAAAAATAAAGGCCATTGAAGCCAAGCTAAAAATGATGGCAGAAAACCCAGATGCGGAATACCCAGCGGCGCCTGTTTATTCCTACTTCAAACCACCGGATAAGAAAAGGACTACTCCTTATTCCAGAACTGCCTGGAAATCTAGGAGATGATGCTTATGAATCGATAATGGTAGCAAGAAACACTGCTTTGTATACCTGGAGTCCTCCAATGCTTTTGTACTTTGTAGAGTGGGAAGGATGCTGCCACCTGAGCACGCCACTGTACGCGGCAGCGTGTTTTGTAACACCTTGGGTGGTTGCTGAATAATTCCTTACTGCCAGGGCAGCTCCCCAGCTGAACGCTGTTCAGAGAAGTAGGTTCCCTTCAAAGCCTCTGATGAACACGCAGACAACCTCTCGTTAGTGTGCATTCATTAGCAAGATTAGAAACAGTAACCAGTCTGTGGAGTAAAGCACATCCCAAAATACTTCATTTAACTGATTACTTTTTAAAGTATTTTTGAACAAAAAGTATTCCGATTTGTGTTTTTTAATGGAGGGGAAGCACTTGGTTTTGATTAACATTCTGTAGTTACCATGGAAAACTTTTTCATCTCAATAAAACTCACTTTAAGTAGATTTTGCAACACTTTTAGTAACTGTGCATGCAGTATTTTACATGCACCAAAGCAAATTTATTTTGCAGGCTTTCAGGTATTAGTTTATGCTACGGTAACCTTAAGATAAGTCATGACACAGCCCGGGTATTTTCAGTGTCACTGAGGCTGTAGGTGTGTGCCTCTGTGTAGGAACGAGCGTATTCACACCCCGGTGAGGTCCGCGCTGTGCTGTAACCTTCGGAGCGCAGCGGTGGCGTATCTGATGTTTGCGTTCAGTAATCCCCTTCAGTGGTAGCTCTTCATAAACCAGATGTGACAGCGTGAGAATAATGCTGCAGCCTCAGAGACATCTGTCAAGCACATGACCTCAGCCCTTGCCACCAGCCAGTCCCACTTCTGCTTTTCGCTGGCTGCTGGAGGTGGTTGGTTGCCTCTCGGTGTAAAGTGGCACAAGCCTTTGTGGCGAAGCGGTTCTGCTGTGTGCTGAGGTCACCCGCACCACATGCTGAATTTGCAGGTCTGATGGATGGGATTGCACTTAAACCGTTTGATCTGCAGCACATTCTTCTCCCCAAACATTCTCTGCAAAATATAAATCTGAGGAACAAACATTGTCTGGCAGCGTTTTCTCCTTGGTACACACAGCAGTGTGACTGCGTGTGCGAGGGCGATGTTGGAGAACGTGTGCGCTCGAGTCCAGGAGACTCTGGTTGGACTTTGTCGATGTCCACTCTCCCTAAGCCTTTCAGTGGTGAATCTTCACATCTCTGGACACTCTTGAGTTGCCTCCCCAAGCTGGTTAACAGTGGTCTCAAGCATAGAGGAGGAGAATCTTTTTTAAGCAGCCCCTGGTTTCTGTGCGCAGGTGTTGCTCACTGGCGTAGCAAAGTAAGGTTTGTATTCCTGCAGCAGCGCACCTACCTCCAAGCAGAGCACGTATCCCGCTTCCAAACCGAGTGGCCGGAACGGAGCTGTGTGTTTGTGGGATGGATGGATTGTTAAAAGACTGAATTGTTCAAAAAGTAGGTCTCGTGCTGTTAAATATTTGCTTTCTAGTTTTTTGGGTACGTGAGTAAAGAGAAAAGTAGTGTCACTGGGAGTCTGTACCCCTATGAACGTCAATAACACCCGTTTACATTCCTCTGCGAACAGCCTGTGTTTTGTTCTTGCGTGATCTAACGTTTGTAGTCTTCTGGATCTGTATCTGCGTTCTTTAGAACAGCAAATGATTCTATTTCTATCAGGAGTTTAGAAAATACCTTGATTCAAATCGGGCACGTGGTTGTGTTCCTGTCAGAAACATACTTTGATATTTATTTGTACTTAAATACAATTTGTTGAAATTCTCTACGGCTCTAAATAAACATTTAAAATGCATGTTTTCCTCCAGGAAAGCGAGGGTGGCAAGCAGGAAGTGAGGGTGGTAAATGCTTGGCATCAGCCGAAGTCCACTGATACAAATCTGGGTACAATAGCAGTAGTCTTTTTTATTATTATTATTTTTATTTTTTTTTGCACTACCCCAGTGACTAACAGAAGTGCCTTGTCTGTTGCTTGGCCGGACTCAGACCTGGGGGAGCTTTATTGCAGGTCGGTGTTTGCGTCGGTCATTCCTGCTGGTGCTGCCTGCGCTTCCCAGGAATGCTGCAGCTTCCCCAAAGCCCCGTGCCTCCTCGGCACCCGAGAGCGCAGCAAAACCAGCCAGTGCCTAACCCTGGAGCCAGGAGCAGGTAAATGCTCAGTAACGTTTTCTCATGAGCAGCAGCTCTGGGGCTTTGAACATCAACCGCCATGAAATAGGTTTGGGAAGCTGCAGGCATCAGGAAACACTGTGGTGGAGGATGCGGCTGCTCTGGAGCCGTAAGTATGGAGGTTGGCAGGCTGGTGCTGGTACGGGGAGCTGGGCTTGGCACCTGCCTCCCCTGAGGAGGAGTCTGGGGCTGTTTCTTACCTCTGGCATACAGTCCTGTCCCCTTAGGGGCTTCTTTGCTTCCGCTGTATCTCCAGCACATCCCTGGGGCCAAGGTGGGGTACCAAGGACCATGTTCACCATGTCCATACTGTGGGTTTTCCCTCAACAATCTTCCTTCCTGCGGTGAGACTCCCTCACTTGGGACAGGTACGAAATCATGCCTTCACCTGTGGGAATGTGTCACATGCCTAACCCCAAATCTTGGGATTCTGGCTGGTTTCATTGACACCCAGCTGCCTTGTGCGAGCTCTGGTGCTGCTGGGAGGGAGCCTCTTGGGGGTAAGAAAGGGGATGAAGTTGGTGCTAATACCCAGCAGCTCCACCCCGAGCGCTGTACGGGCCACGTTCCTGGGGCAGGCAGCTGTGTAACTCGCGCTTTGGAGATCTACCTGCTCTCAACAGGCAGCGAGGGCAGGAGACCAGCTGCCCACAGGAACAAGGCTTGATCCCAAGGCCGGGAAAAGGCAGAGGCTGGGCTGAAGTCAGCCTGTTCCTGAGCCTCTTCTGACTTTGTGGGGCCCAGAGCGCCTGGTCTGTAATTATTAGAGCAGAGAAAGCCATCAGCGTTACCGTGCTGTGGTGTGCCGTGGCGTTACAGCCCTGCATCGCGCTCAGATGCAAACAAAACCCGCATTGCCCTGCTCCCACTGGCGCTGTGTAGGGGGGCAGACAGCTTTCATGGCTGCGTCCCTGAAAACTCCTACGTGTTTCTTCTGGAGCAGTGGGAGCCAATTCAGACCCCGCCAGCCTGGACGAGTGGTTTAAATTGTCCTTTCTCAGCACCGCTCCTCCGCACTTGTCCCTGTCCCCCTGTCACTCTGCCGAGCGGAGGACGGAGGGGAGGATGAGCAGCAGGCCTCGGGCTGAGTTTCTTAGGCGTTTGTCAGGCTTTTTTGCAACCTCAATGTTTAAACCTAATGTCTTGTATTTATTCTAAAATGGCTTTCATCTGATTTCCCTCTCGGTTAACAATTTAGCTGTCAAAATCAATAATGGCGAGGATCCATCCCCGGCCGCCATCAGCTCACGTTACCGTCCTGCAATTACTCCGTGGTGGAACCGCTGCCGGGGCTTTGCCGGGGAATTATCAGGTTACTAATGAAGCCCGGGCACCGGCGGGCGGCCAGACGCCGCGGCGGTGGGTGCGACCCCCGCTGCCCGTCCCCATCCCGCCCTGCGGGGGGCTCGGGGGCCGCGGCCGGTCCCGGCGGTGCGGGGCGCTCTGCCCCGGGGCCGGCCCGGCCCGTGCGCCCCGTCGGGGCGGGCAACGACGGTGCGGCGGGGGAGGACCGCACCGGAGCGGGTGTCGTGTGTCCCCCCTCCCCGCCGGTGCCGCCGCAGGTAGCGGGGCCCGGCGGGGCGGGCGGCCCCCGAGGCGCGGCGGGGGGGCTCTGCTTCCTGCCCGGCCCTGCGGCCGCCCCCGGCGGGGGAGCGGGGCCGGCGCGGCTCCCCGCCCTTCCTGCCGCGGCCGCGGGACGCGCCGCCCGCGGGCACGGAGCGCGGCGGCGGCGGGCGGAGCGGGGCGCGCCCGCCCCATGCACCGGAGCCATGAGGGCGGGCAGCCCCGGGGCCCGGGCCGCCGCGCCCCGGCCGGCGCCCAGGCGGGCAAGGTGAGCGCCGCCGCCGCTGCCGTCGGGGTCGGGAGCGGGGCCGGGAGCGGGGCCGGGCACCCCCAGGGAGGGCGCGGGCCGGGCCGGGGCCGGGGCCGGGGCCGGAGCCGGGGCCGCTCGCTACCTCCCGCGCCCGAGGGGAGGATTTTCCATCCCGGCGTTTTCTGGGGCGTTTTGTGCTCGGCGGAGGGAGAGGGGGAAGAATTTCGATTTTTAATTACTACCATTAAAAAAATCAAATTTGCAATTCTTTGGGTGGCCTGATGGATTCCCTGATTGACAGCCGGAATTGACACTCTGGGTACCTCTTATCTCGGGCATTTACGGCAATTTCTAATTGCAGGTAGTTTGTGGGGTTTTTTCAGCGCTTTGGCTCGCATGGGAACCGAGCGATTACTTCAAGAGGCCCGGGTTAAGTGCAGGCAGGGAGAGAATTCAATCCACATTCAAATTGCTTCATTAAAGAGACGCAGCTTTTGTTGCAAAGGATTTAAATGGCCACTAGAAAGTTCTTATTTATTGTTTTGAGGCGGTTTATATAGGGTGCCCCGCGCTCGCCCGGCGCATGGAGCCGCAGCCTCCCTCTCCCGCTCTCTCCCGCAAGGTGATGCCGCCGGAGCCGCTGCCCAAGGGGAGCTCCCGCTGCCTCGACCCGCACGCCCGCGCCATGGTAAGCGGGGCCGGGGGCTGCGGGGACCCGCCGGGGCTCGTCGGGCCGGGGGCTGCAGGGACCGGCCGGGGCGCACCGGGGGCTGCGGGGACGCGCCGGGCCGGGGACGTCGGGGGCTTGCGGAGACCCGTCGGGACCCGCCGGGCCGGGGATGCCGAGGGCTTGCGGAGACCCGTCGGGACGCACCGGGGGCTGCGGGGGACGGCGGGGTCCCGGCTGATGGCCCTGCGGCGGCTCTGCCCGCAGTCGCAGCCCGACGGGGAGCCGCTGCCCGGCGCCCTGGAGAAGGAGGACGCCCGCTCGGCGCCCAGCACACCCTCCACGCCGTCCGTCTGCTCCCCGCCGTCCTCCTCCTCCTCCACGCCGTCGGCCGGCAAGAACGTCTGCTCCAGCTGCGGGCTGGAGATCCTCGACCGGTACCTGCTCAAGGTGAGCGGCGGCGACGACGGGGGGCGGCGGGGGGCGGCGGGCGGTCCCGGGTCTCAGCCCCCTTCTCTGCCGCAGGTGAACAACCTCATCTGGCACGTCCGCTGCCTGGAGTGCTCCGTGTGCCGCACCTCGCTGCGGCAGCAGCACAGCTGCTACATCAAGAACAAGGAGATCTTCTGCAAGATGGACTACTTCAGGTAGGGCAGACGGGCCGGGGGGGTGGGGGCAGCTCCGCGCCGAAGCCCCGGCTCCGGGGGAGCTCTGCGTCCTCGCCGGCTGCCGAGGGGCCGGGACCGCTCCGGCGCTGGCGGGGAGGAGGTTTGAAAAAGCCGGTGGGCTCGGCGGAGCAGCCCGGCGGAGAGGCGTCCCCTCTGGGCACGGGGAGGATGTGGGTGCACCCACACCCCATCCCGGAGGGGTTCCTCACCCGCTCCGGGCCCCCCAGCCGGGGCACCCCGAGCCCCGGCACGGCGGACGGAGCCCCTCGGCTCCGCGGGGGTTGCGCGGCGGGGAATTGTCCCCTCGCCGGGGGAAACGCCGGTTGAGCGGCTCCTGCCGGGACCCTCCTGCCGGGAGGGTGGATGTGTGCCCAGCGGTCTGCGGCGTCGAACGGCCTTTGGAAGCCTCTGTCCGCGGGGCAGCATCGCAAAGGCCAGAGCGTCCTTGGCCGGTGCGTGTTAAAGAACCGAAACAAACCCCCGGCAGCGCAGGTCCCCGCGGCCCGGCCGGGGCTCGCCGGGCGCCGTCGGGGTCGGTCCCGACCTGCATCCCCCGAGGGAGCGCGTCCTGCAGGGAGGCTGCTCTGGCTCCGACAGCCTTTTGGTTTAAAACCTTAAACCACGATTTTTCCCCCAAAAGAGGGGCAGGGAGGGGATGGAGGATCCTGAGCTCCTCACTGGGCTTTAACTAAATATCAGAGCCCGCCGCTCTGACTTTCCCCATCCCGCCAGGATGAGGAAATGCTGTTCTCCCCGGGAGGAAGGGAGACGGCGGGCAGGCGATGAGAGTGACCCCGGCGAGGGCGCGGGGGGCTCGGCAGCGTCCTCCCGCCGCCGCGGAGCGCTCGGGGCCGCCTCCGCCGACAACGGTGCCGCGGGCAGGGCGTGCTCGGCAGGAAAAAAGAAAAAACAACCTTTTGAGATTTCTTTAGGGTTTGTTATCGGGAGGGTCTCCAAATACTCGCCACACCGCCGCTCGGCCCCCGTCCCGCCGGGCTCCGCCGCGGCGCTCCCCGTCCGGCCCGGCTGTTACTGTTGTTGTCATTATTATTACTATTATTATTAAACCGCTATTTTTTAGTGAATTCACCGAAATTTCCTTCACTTTCAAGTGAAAGGTTAGGGAATTCCGTGGTGCCGTTGTGCTGCTTCAGGGCATTTCCAGCATTTTTCATGAATTAATAACCGTTCCGATGCCGTTAATATTTTTAAAGTACGGACATTTCCGAAGGCGGTTTTAAAGTAGCGACTGGATCTCTAAATTGCCTTCGAGCAAATCCAGCGAATAACATCTGTTAAAAATAAACCCGTTGAGCTGGGAAGCCCCGCGCAGCAGCTCCCTCCCTCCGGGCCGGCGCGGGGTCTCTGCCCGCCGGGCACCGGCGATGCCAAAGGAAAACTAAAACGAAAATCGCTGCAGGCGCCGCAGGACCCCCCCGACTCCCGGGCGACTGGTTCGGGGGTCGGGGGGACTCCCGGACCGCGCTTCGCACTTGGCTTTTTTGCTGAAAAATAGCGGTTGGATTTATTTTTTTTGGGGGGGGTGAGTTGCCGTGCGGCGGGAGCGGCAGCGCTGGGAGCCGGGAGCGGGGCGACCCCGCTCCCCCCCGGCCCCCGGGTCCGCGGGGCTCGCTGCGACCCTCCACCCAGCCCCGGGCCGGACCCGCTGCGGGGGCGGCGGGCGGGGGTCGCTCCCGCAGCCTCCGGGGGCAGCCGCGGCGGATCCCGCCGGGTTGAGCCGCGCCGCCGCTGCCGTCGGTGCCGGTCTGCGGCCGGAGCCGCTCGCCAGGGCCGGGGCGGGTCGGGGCAGACGCTCCCCGGTAGCCCCCCGGCAAACCCGGCTCGGGGGCCGCTCGCCCGGCCCCGGCCCCCGGGAGCATCCTGGCCCGCAGCCTGGCGAGCCCGGGACAGCCGGGACCCGAAGGACAAATCTGACTCTTGAGTTTTGTTTGTTTTTTGTTTTTTTTTTTTTTTTTTAATTTTATTTATTATTTGCTGCAGATGAAATGTGTGGGGTTTTTTTAAAGCAAAGCAGAAATCCCATCCTAACACGTGCGGGTCTTTGGAGCCAAGGCAGATGGGAAGGGGTGGTGGGATGCGCTCTGCATGCAGCACGTCGGCTTTTATCACACCAGCGCTGATTCCCCGACAGCCAGGGCTGTTGGTGGGCAGCCGGGGCTGGGGGGCCGCCAGGCGTGGGGCCGTCCACGGGCACAGCCCTGCTGCCGGGTGGGTGCTGCTGCCCAACGGTGGGTGCGTTTTGGCCTGGTCTGTCCGACCTTCCCTTCCCCGTGCATGTGAGGGGCTGCATAAGTGCTGGCACTGCCACGGCACCGTGACCTCGTGTGCGTTTTTAAGCAAACGCTGCTGTTTCCTGTGTCTTGTCAAATAATTGCATTTGGCATCCAGGGCTCCAGTGCTTCGAGGAGAACCAAATTAAAATTGGAGCTCATTGAGCAGAACATTGTGTTCCCGGGCGATGCGAGGGCTGCTTGTGGCCAAGCTCCCATGGCTGCGGTTGCAGGGAGGCCCGGTGTGATCCCGGTGTGATTCCCGCAGCACCCCGCTGTGACGCCCGTGGCTCTCTGCCTCGCTGGGCAGCCCTTGGGCACACGAGCGTGGGGTTGCTGGCCCTGCTCTGTGTCCCTGGGGGCTGGGACAGCAACAAAGCTGTGCTGTGGGTGGGCCAGCGCCCACAGCCCGGCTACAGCCCAGGTGGCTCCTGTCACCTCTTGCTGTCATGCCCTGCTGGGATGGCGCTCCTACTCGAACAGTGCTGTGGCTCAGCGTGGAGACGGACTCGCTGTGGCAATGCGCCGCTGGTCTACTGTGCGATTTGGGGTGATGTCTGGAAGCTGCAGCTGCAGCGTCAGGGGCTTCCTACGGAGCGGGCTCAGGAGGGGATGGGGACATGTGGGAGCTGTGGCCCTGGGAGCTGGGTGTCCCTTGCCCCGTCCCTGCAGGTGGGGATGGACAGCAGGGCTCAGGGAGCTGCAGTGCCCGGATACAAGCCGTGTGTGAGAGCCAGGACACACCAGGGCATCCTCCCGCCTCTGCTCTTCCTGCGCCCCAGATGTTGCGGCCGCCCCTGCGGGAGGCGGGATGAGTTTCTCTGGGATGAGTCTCTCTGGGATTACTCTTTCTGGTAATGCTGTTGGCAGTTTCCATCTCCTGGTGCTAACAGTTGTGGAGAGCTGGCAGCATCTGCTCACCCGACCACAAACCATGCGCACGGAGCCTGAGCCGATGGCTCTGGCAGATGTTGGTGATGCCCTGGAGAGTGCTGCAGTGCTGGGCTCAGGGAAAGCCCCAGTTCTACATCTCCTGCTGCAGTGCGGCCCCGTCCCCATCCCCATCCCTGCCAGGCGGGTGGCAGGAGCCACAGGGAGCTCCTTGCCGCAACCCCACGTGGACAGGGCTCTTTGGGCTGTCGCTGCCCTGTGAGCTCGGTGAAGTAAAGTCTGTTTTATTTTTGAGCTGTTGTTTGCCATGGCGACAGGTCAGGTCAGCCTGCTCGCAGGCATTTCTCTCCCCGTTCCTGCGTCCCTGGCGGTGGCAGTCTCTGCGGTGGCAGTCCCTGCAGTGGTGGTCTCTGTTGGGTGGCAGCAGGTGCCCGTGCCTAGCCCTGGCTCAGCCTGATTTCTGTAAAACCTGATGGCTGCGGTTGGTGCCGGAGGCAGGTGTTGGCCAAGAGCCGTAGGCGCAGCATCGGCGGTTGCTGGTGCTGCAGCCTCCGCAGCCTCCGCGCCCGTGTCTGGCTGCCGAGCATCGTCCTCTCACCGGGTGCTACTTGTGCAGTGGCTCTGCAGGGGACAGTGGTGTCACCCCCCGCCTGCGCTGGCTGCTGTGTCCCCATGAGCCC
This sequence comes from Fratercula arctica, assembly GCA_947846985.1. Classification (NCBI taxonomy): domain Eukaryota; kingdom Metazoa; phylum Chordata; class Aves; order Charadriiformes; family Alcidae; genus Fratercula; species Fratercula arctica. The sequence continues at coordinate 3,155,150 of CANTUZ010000016.1, forward strand.
CCATGCCCTCGGCAGCCCCTGCCACGCTCCCTGGAACCAGCGCCAGCCTAGGCTGGGGGAACACCATGGTGGGGGTCTGCTGGGTGCCCCCCCAGATCCCAGCTGGTGTGTGATGAGGATGGGAGGTGGGACCTTTCCTGCACGGTGCCCTGTGCCTCAGTTTCCCTCAGTTCTGGAGGTGCAGGGATGTGCCTGTCCCTGTGCTGTGCCTCCCCTCCCTGCAGCAGGCTGTGATTCGAGTGGGGAGCAGTGATTACCACGTGCTATTAGCTCGGTAAGCCTGCCCCTCGTTTGGTACCGTTCAGCAAGTACGACTGTTTACATAGCACATTGTTCAAAGTAATTCAATTTACAGGAATGATCTTTACTTCTAAATAAAAAATTAATACAGTTCTTTTGTTTGTGCGTTTATATAAACTAGCTGGCACACAGTCAGTTTACAATGTTCCCATCTGAAGTAAATTAGTGAAGTCTCTTAGCTAAGTCTGTATAATTTCAGCACAGAAATATCCTCTCTAAGGCAGCCCTTTTAGGTTTGCTTTTTTTTTTTTTTTCCCCTTCTTTCTGGTCAGCTATGGTCAGGCTGAAAAATTTAAACCTTTCTTTTCCTCCCAGATAGTTTTGCAATTAGTAATTCCAGCACAGGACGGTCTTTCTCCATCTCGCCGAGCCCACGGCGGGCGGCAGCTCTGCGGCGCAGGGCCGGGCGCGGGCAGCGTGCCCCGGCTGCGGTGGGCTGCCCTGGGCTGCTCCGGCCACCCCAACGCGAGGGGCTCACGGTGCCGGGGGTCTCCTGCCGCTTGGAGCGGTCACCTCTTCTCGGTGTTTTGTGCCGGCGCTGAGCGATGCTGGAGCTGCTCGGGCAGAGTGGCAGAGGGTGGCAGCGGCTCCGCACCCCAGCCCGCATAGGGTCGGGATGTGCGGAGGCCAGCTGCGGCAGGGGCTGGGTGGGAACCCCCGGGGAGCCCGAGGCTATGGTGATGGGTGCGTGGGGAAGTGCAGCGGCTGCGACCAGGGCTGTGTGGGAGCCAGCACCAGCGCTGTGGTGACGCAGGAGATGCTCGCTTCTCCCCTGCTGCTCTTGCTGCTGCTCCTTGCATTTATTTTTTCGAGCAGCAGTAATGCTAAAATGCAGAAGCCAAACCAAGGCTGTGCCTGACCCTGCCTGCACTGCGGGCAGCACCCCTGGCCGGCGCTGGCCCAGGGATGCAGGGCCATGGGGGCCACGTCTGCTGCTCCCTGTGTCCTAGCAGAAATGGGATTTTTCATAAGTGCATGCGTTTGACCAGTGCCCGGCACGGGGCTCCTGGCCGCCTTGTTGCCTCTTCATTGCACTGAGTTACTTTCCAGCATAACTCACTCAGGCGCGATCATCACCCTCTCGCAGTGAGGAGACTCCTTGTAGGAGGAAAAAGCAGATGCGTGCGGCTCTATGTGTGAGGAGAGAACACATGTTTTGATTTATGGCAACGGGAGAGAACCGGCTCTGACACAGTTTTCATCCCAGTCTCACACTGGCTGTTATCAAAATAAAAAGCCCACGGGCCTGGAAGCTGATTCATGGCGCTGCGTCACCTCAGCCTCTCGGTCGCTGGCGCCGCTGGGCTGCAGCGAGTCACGTCCCGCTCCTGCCCACGCCGCTGCCTGCACCGCTGCCCGTGTCACTGCCTGCACCGCTGCCTGTGCCGCCCTGCCATGGGGGAATGGCACCGCCGGGGCGGCTTCGCTGCAGCTTTTTCCCTGCATGGGTGTTGTGGGATTTGGGTGGGATGGGGAGAGAAATGGGGCTGGCACCCTCCTGCCCTCACCCTGCCTCTTCTCCTCCCGCAGCCGGTTTGGTACAAAGTGTGCCCGCTGCGGCAGGCAGATCTACGCCAGTGACTGGGTGCGGCGAGCGCGGGGCAACGCCTACCACCTTGCCTGCTTCGCCTGCTTCTCCTGCAAGCGGCAGCTCTCCACCGGCGAGGAGTTCGGCTTGGTGGAGGAGAAGGTGCTGTGCCGGATTCACTACGACACCATGATAGAGAACCTCAAGCGAGCGGCGGAAAACGGTACGCAGCCCCAGCGCCGTGGTCGTGGCCTTGCCCCTGGCTGTCCCTGTCTCCCACGCTGACCCCATCACAGGGTGCCGGGGCCGGTCCTGTCATCACCAAAAGGGGGTGATGAGTGGCCCCAGGGGGAGGTGAGCGTGAGGCCCTGGGCTGGCAGAAGGCTCCTGGGGGTGACCGATGTGCCAGCAGTGCCCACGGCTCGTGGGAACCATGTCTGGGCCTGTGTGCCATGGGCAATGCCAGGGACAAGCCCCCGGTTCCACGCAGCCTGGTGCGCCACATGCAGCGAGTGAGGAATCCACTGGGATTTTGAGGCTGTGAGTCATAAATCTAGAAGGTGGGAAAGCTGGCGATCCGACAAAACCTTCCCGTGATTTTCCACCCGCCCTGCCCGTCCGGGGACATGCCGCTCCCAGCTGGACCGCACCGTGCGCTGCCGTCCCTGCCGCGGCACACCATGAGCCGCTGGCCAGCCTCTGCTTTCCCAATCAAGTCCCGCTCCCGCTGGGGCCAGGCTGGTGACACCAAGGTCACGCAGTGCAGCATCCCCCTCCCCGCGGCCACGGCTCAGCTCCATCCTCCGGCGTGGCAGCAGCCAGAGAGATGCTCAGAGGAAGAAATTGGTGGGGTTAATCCAACATGGTGCATGGGCCAGGCAGTGCCAGGGCTGTCCTGCGTTGGAAATCACCTGAGATATAGTGATATGGCAGCGATCGCAGCTCAGGGAGCCAGCAGCCTCCTGGGCTCCAGCCCTCTGTGCCCCTTGCTAGCGCTTGGTGGGCACAGGGAGGCAAATGCCGTGTCCCAGCCTGTGCAGCATGTGGAAAACATTAACAACCTGACACGAAAATAATCAGTGTTTCTGTTTACAGCCTTTGAGTAAGAGGATGCAAACAGAGTGCCCGGTTGGGCTGGGAGGGTCTCGGCTTGGGCTGTGGCTCGCGGCGTCTTGGTCCATATGGTCGGCTGCTGCGGAGGCGTGAGCGAGGCAGAGGGGAGTGGGGACGGAGGGGGAGAAGCCGCGTGGCCGGGAGGAGCAGACTGGTGCGAGGTCGGCAGGGTCTGGTGCTGGGGGTCCCACAGAGCTGTTACACCAGCCCAGGGCTGGGGTGGTGGGTTTGCTGCGGCTCGTAGGGTCCTGCTGGTGTGGGCTGAGCCCCGCCGTGTCAGGGCAGCACTGGGACACATGGCGAGCGTCCTGCGTGGGTACCTGTGTCCAAGTGTCCCCTGGTTTTGAGAAGGGGATGGGATTGCTCTGGAGAGCTGCAGTTGCTGAGGAGTTGGAGATCCATGCTCCCCCCCCCCTCCAGTAATTACCCAGCAATTTCTTCTGCACATGAGGTTTTACATAGAAGAAAAATAAACAGATGTTGCTGAAGTCAGAGTCCCATTCATCATCCTAAAAGAACAAGTCAAACTATATGAGAAAGTCCTTCAACTCAAGCCAAGACAATCACAGCCCAGTCCAGCTTGCAGAGCGAGCGCCGGGCTGTGCAGGCGCATCCTGGGAGCGGGGCGAGCGCCAGGCCCGCTCCGGCATCCTCCCTCATCCATCACTCATCGCTCCTTCACCCGCACCGCCGGGAGCAGCCGGGTCCGGCACGACACGGGCTGCGCTGGGGACCCTGTTGAGGACAGAGGAACCCTGGCTCTGGCCATCCCCCTGCAGGCTCCGTAGCCGTGTGAGCATGGCTGGGCTCGCCCTGATGCTGTGCTTGGCAAGCGGGTGGACACCCCCTTGGTGTGTCCCCCATAGTGTGGTTGCTGCTCAGAGCATGGGCACCCCGAGGCCACGGGGACAGTGCTGCTCCTGCTGCTGCTCCAGGAGCCAGGAGGAGGAGGTTGGGGTGCCGGGAGGAACTGGGGCCATGGAAAGGAGCAAAGAGCCCATTGAAATGCTCTGAGCAATTGAAACAACTGACGGAGGCAGTGCCCGCAGGGGAAGACGGGGTCACGGGGAGCAGCATGGGGCAGGAGTGATGGATGTTGGTGAGCCCGGCGGAGGCAGGATCCCCTTCTGAGCCACTCGCTGGTGGACATGGACAAGTGGTGACCGCGAGTCAGGGCCAGCAGAACATCACCTCAAAATCCATCTTCCTGCTGCCGCTTCCCTGTTGCTCGTTCCCTGCATCTTCCACCAACTTGCTGCATTTTTCTTAATTCAACAGTAAACTCCTCGGGGCGGGCAGTGTCCCCTGGAGGGGCTCAGCAGCCCGGGGCTCACCGGCGGTGCTGGCTCTGCTCTCCCTGCCACTGCTCGCAGCAAGGGATGCTGCACTGCCCCACGCCACGACGTCAGGCATGTTGTCCCCTGGTTGAGTGGCCATTGCACGCGGGGGTGGGGGCGGGCAGGGGGTCAGGGGAGTTTCTGACCTGCAGTGCACGGGGCTTCTCTCTCGTAGGCAATGGGATCACGCTGGAGGGGGCTGTGCCCTCGGAGCAGGACAGCCAGCCGAAGCCGGCCAAGAGGGCCCGCACCTCCTTCACCGCCGAGCAGCTGCAGGTAGCGGGGCTGGGCCGGGGGGACCGGGGGGGCTGTGGCTCCCCAGCCTCATCCTGACCCCCTCTCCCTTCTCTCCTCCCCAGGTCATGCAGGCACAGTTTGCTCAGGACAACAACCCCGACGCACAAACGCTTCAGAAGCTGGCGGACATGACGGGGCTGAGTCGGAGAGTCATTCAGGTGAGGGGTGGGCAGGGGTGGGCAGGGCACAGGCACCATCGGCCGAGCAGGGCCAAGGAAGGGGCCAGAGGATGTGCACCAAAAGGCTGGTGCTAGCCAGAGCTCACGTCCCCGTAGCCCCTTGCTCCCGCACATCGACCCTGGGACTTGCCACATCCAGCAGCTTCATGCTCCCTCACCGGCTTTGCCAGGTCCCATAACAATGCCAGCACCATCCTTTTTCTGTCTCGCTTATGGGTTTTCTATTTGTTTTTCCCTCTCATGATGCAATGAAAAATCCCAAACCATACAGCCCCAGCCTGCGCCAGTGAATTTCTGGGTGGGAAAGCTGCTGTTAGCCTTCTGCCCTAGAGCCTGGTGCTCTGCCCGGACAGCCGGCACGGCAGCACAGGCTCTTCCCGGCAGCCGTCCTGCCGGGAGCAGGCAAAGCCAGCTGCTTCAGGAAGCACTGGGATTGAGAAGTTTAAAGAAAAAGGGGTTTTGCAGCCCCAGGGGAAGCGGTGGCAGGAAAGTCCCCGCGCTCACTGTCGGGAGGGAGAGCAGTGCTGTGGGGACTGGGAGAAATGTCCTCTCTGCAGCTCCCAGCTCACCCTCCTCGTAGACAGCCCAGTTTTGCTCCCTGGTGACATTTATGCTCTTCACTTAAATGTTCTGCTGACATACTTTCCACATACAATAAAAACATGAGCGATTAAAATAAATTTGGAGCTTTCATCCAGGATTGTTTTGCCAATGACACGTTTAAATTTCGTGTATGAAAAACTGGCTCGAGCCTCAGTTATTGAGATTCTTCATTTAGCTAAAGATCAAGCAGTCTGCATGCTGGGCTATTTTTTATGTGGATATTTTTTAAAGGCACTTTGAACAGGAAACGATTTGTCAAATGCTTACAACTGTTTCCTTCTCTGTGGTCCAGCATGCGTGGCCTCAGGGAGCTGATCTTCTCTCAGTCTTGGAGAAGATTTTCACTCCCAGCTATCTTTCAAAAAATAAAGCATAAGAAAGAAATCACCACATTAGCATAGAACCCCCTCCATGCATGTATTAACTCTAGGATGTAATCCCCTAACTATTCCTTTAATTAGAAGCAGTGAGATATGGTCAGGGAGCTCATACCTGCTGCTCAGATGGAGTAGGACTATATCCCACAGTACCCTCCTTTCTCAGCTTTAATGTTCTGCTGATGTGGTTTTTGAATACAGTAAACCACAAGTGATTAAACCAATATTGTTTTCATTGTTCCTGAAGTCACATCTTCTCCTAGTCTAAGCTTTTGTGTCCCCTTGCCTTGTCAATGCTCACACATTTCCCAGCTGCTCTCTGCCGTGCTTTTAGGCCAGGCTAGCTGGGGTTGAAGCTTAAAATCTAAATAAGACCCTGAAGGGTTCTCCCACCGTTTGCCATGGAAGCCATGCAGGACCAAGGCTTTCTGCCTGCAGGGATGGATGAACACAACCAAGGCTTGGGTACAGGGGGTGTTTCTGCCCAGCCGCTCCCCCAGCCAGTGCCGTGCCATTCCCAAGGGTTTCCACAGCCCTTGGAGCTCAGGGAGCAGCTTGCTGTTAAAATTATTTCAGCGTGGAAAGGAATAGTGTGATCATTAATGTGAGTTTCTGCATCCCCTAGTCAGACTGTTTCATTCAGTGACTCCTGCGACAAGCTTGGAAGTTTTAATTACCCTAATAAAAAATGATGTTGGTTTTGACCAAGAGAAATTAATAGTAGAGATGCCACTTTGGGCACCCTAATGTCTGTACTATCTTGAAACAAAAACTCTTGGTCTAGTGAGTGTAAAACAAAGCTACGGAAGCCAGTGGAGTGCTGGTGAGGTATTTCAGCCTGTGGATTTCTAAATTTGAATCCTTTTTTAAAAATATTTAGAAGAGACACCCATCATAGGGTCTTGGTGAAGGACCACACTTCAATCCAATTGTCTCTCCGTTGACACAGGGTTTGCTGCTTGTGTTTCAGGTTTGGTTTCAAAACTGCAGAGCCCGCCATAAAAAACACACCCCCCAGCACACGGTGCCGCCCTCGGGAGCCCCCCCATCCCGCATCCCTTCTTCGCTCTCCGATGACATTCACTACTCGCCCTTCAGCAGCCCGGAGCGGGCCCGGATGGTGACGCTGCACGGATACATAGAGAGTGAGTGGGTGCCGGTGGGTGCAGCAGCAGGGTGCTCGGGATGGTGGGCCAGGGGGGTGCTCCCGGGAGCAGGTGGTAAAAATGCCCTTGTAATCCCTTGCACGTCTGGTGCACACGCTCCTCTTCCTCATGATCTGACGATTTTCTGAAGGGCTGTTTACGGGGAAGCCCCAGATGAGAGAAGGAGGGAGAGGGGGCTGCAGCCTCTTTCCCTCCATACCTCAGCCCCAGAAAAATCACTGCCAGAGTTTTCCACGACTGGTCCTTGGCCCTCCTTGCATTTTCTTTGTCATGGAGAAGAGGCGTGAAGGTGCCCTGCTGAGCTCGGTGGTCAAGTGGTCTCCTTCCTGCTCACAAGATCAGAGTTGCTTTCTCTAACAGTTGCCAAGTGCCGGTGAATCATTTGCGAGTGGCGGGCAGCTTTGGTCATGCCTGGACGGAGGTTTTGGCTCTGTGACTCTTGTGAAGCTTCTCCCCTCCCTTGCCCACGCAGGCCGTGGTAAAATGTGGCTCCTGCTGCGCCTCTGCCTCATCCACCGGGCACCTCTTCTTCCACGCGTGTCCTGAGCTGCTCCCCAGTGGAAGCCTGACCGTGCCGGTGGCAGGGCGTGTGTTGTTTGTAGTAACAGAGGCTGAAGCCTCTTCTCATCCACAGGTCAGGTACAGTGTGGACAAGTGCACTGTAGACTTCCCTACACTGCTCCACCAGTGCACCTCAAAGCAGACATGGAAGGACCACTATCTAATAGGGGTGAGAAGGTAATTGTAGACCCTATTTTAGGCTTTGAGGCCAAACCACAACTGTAGCAAAGATTTTTGTGTAACATCATTGCCACTGCTGTCTCTTGTCAGCATCACTGCTTCTCCATGATCTCTGGCAGCTGCCGCCCGCTCATGTGTCTTTTCTTAATTTTGGTGGCCCTAGGTCGATGTACCAACTGTTGGTCAAAATGGCATCACTTTGTTCTTCACTAAATACCCCTGGTTGTTGTGATGTGCCGGGATGCTGTGCCTGCATTCCCTGAAGGCTTTTGACATCCTCCTGCCTGAACTCCTCTCTCTCTGGTGTTTCCCCTTCCCATGTGCAACGAGCTCCGTCCTCCTGCTCCGTTCCTCAGCTGCCTGCACGCGTTGTCGGTGCCAACAGTGACTGGCTGTTAGCAACGGAGCAGGGGGGACCTTCAGCACGTGCTAACTTTCCAGTTTTCCATGAGTTATTAAGAAAGATTCATTTCTTGGGGATTCCAGTATTGCTTAAAAAAATACTGACTGGCTGTTACAATATCTGAAGTATGACTGTTATTTCACAATGTCTGGCCAGGAAACAATATTGCATATTGATATTTTTCTGTTCAGCACTTAAAATATTGGTCTGTTCTAAGACACAGCTTATTTGGGGGCAAGACTTGTGAAACATGCTTAGGCTCATAAGATTTTATTTAGGAGCTCAGTTTAAATGTTTTGTTTTGAGGAAACACTGAGACTTTGGCAACTCTTATTGGTTTCAGCTTTTGCCTTTACTGTTAGAAGTTCTCAGCCTCTCTCTTTTCAAATCTCTCTCAATTCTGTGCAGCAACGGTAGCTTATTGAGCTCTGTTTCGATAAGCACAAGGAGAGGCACAGCAAAGTTACTTTTTCAGTCTAAATGCCACCATTTTGTCATGGTATCGCACAGCAAGCTGGAGGGTTTTCAGAAAATATTAGACAGTCCTGATGCTGTCGTTCAGAGAAACTTCACTGCAGCAAGTAGTTCCTGTGATTTAAATGTAATTTCTTGCTCGCAGCTGTTGCAGAACTGGGTTTTCAGGACATGGAGCTGCCCCCCAGCCAGCTCCTTTTCCGAACTATCACTTGCATGTTGAATTCCTGAAACCTGAATCAGCCTCTTTCCACATCCAAAATTTTTTAAAAGCAGTGATAGCTGAGATCCTGGGAAAACACGTGTAAAGGCTGAGTCTCTGCTTCCCTCTGCACATGGGGCACAGAGCCCCGCTCCTCTCGGGGTACCCAGCGCAGCAGCCGGAGCAGAACCGAGCTGGGACCAGCTCAGCGGCTGTTTCCCTGGCTGATGGCAAGGACAGACGCTGCATTTGCAGAGCTGTTTGAGGGAAGCCTCACTGATTAGCAAGTGAGGTGGACAGAGTAAGGGCTGTTGGCGATGGTCTTCGTTTTCTTGGCAGCTGCTGTATCGCAGAGCAAATCAATACTGGTTTCAGTGTGTTGCCCAGTGTGATGTAGTTTCATAGATAAAGGTGTGCCCGGAGATACGTCCCCCTCTCAGGCTGTGCGCTGCCACAGTCCTGTTACCTCCGCCTGCGCCTTCCCCGGCTGGCTCCGTTCCGTGGGCAGGGCTGGCGGCTCCCAGGCAGACAGAAGTCCCAGAGAGGGTTCTTCCATGGGAATCGTCTGCCTGGGCAGCCGGTGCGGCAGCGGGGCACGTGTCAGTTCTGCTGGTCCTGAACACACGTTTCATTGTGAGGGCTGTCTGTCTCTGAAAGCGGCTAATGCTCGGTTCCCGTTTTTCCCACTAGGTCATCCTCTTTCAGTACTGACTGCGCGAACTCTTCCTCATCTGCCCATGGCGCTACCAGCACCACTGCCCCTCAGCCGCTGAAACACGGCGTCCAGCCCAAGGCAACTGTTATCAGTCATGCAGGAGAAACTCAGATCCAGCACTCTCAGTTATTTCCATTGACCAGCACCTAACATCCACTATTATTTCTCCAGCGACACTCTGTGTATGTGTGTGTTGAGTGCAGAGTTGCATTTTTCACTTGTTTCTTGTGGACTTGTAGAATGACCGTGAGTCTCTCCAAGGCAATGCCAGCCACAGTCAAAATTAGTGACTCTACTGTGCTTGCAAATCTTGCTCCCAAACCCACGGGAATATGAACAAACCAGAACATGCTGAGTCTCGGGGGGGTCAATGATCACCTCTGAATATAAAGGAAGGAGGAATTTACATGGTTTGGCCTGATTCTCTTTTTGCACCAGTGAAGCGCTGTCGGTTCCCGGACATCCCTCCTTATCTCCACTTGCATGTGTGAAATCTGAAATGAGCTTTTTTGGCTCAGCAACTCGATGTATACACAGACCTTCCTGACCCAAACTCGCGGGTAGCTGAGACTCCACTAAGTGGAAAACACGATGCCAGCTGGAAATAGGCAGTTTTTCTTCCTCAAAGTGCTTTAGAATCACATGTCCTTTGATTTACTCTAAGGTAAGTAAATCTTAGTGTTTTTCCCCCCATTTTATAGGAGGGGAAACCGAGATGTCCTAAACTGAGAGGAACCGTGGGGGTTGGTGGCAGAGCCAGGATTAACACCCTGAAGTTTTTGATTGCTGACTTGTTCTTAGAGCACTGAGTATCTCTCTCCTCCCACAGCCATCTACCAAATCTTTTTTTTTTTGTTATTTTTTATTCTTGTTCTTTATTAACACGCTACTTTATTTCCTTGGAGTCATATTGGATCACAAATGAGTGATTTCAGAATGTACCTACACAAAACTCTTAGACACTCCATACTCTGGGACTGGGAAATCCTCAATGGAAACTGATCATAAAGGTGTAGAAATGGTCTGCCCTGCTGTGGACCCAAGTTCAGTTAGTGGAAACAGTGGGGTAGAAATCAGAGGCCAGTTAAAAAGAGGAGAACCGCAGTAAGGCCAGCAGGAACAGTCGCTAGCTGAGTGGCCAGCAGCGTGATGGCGTGTTCCTTTATCTGGCAGCGTCTCTCTGGTTCCCTCTGCCCTCCTGTTGTTCTCCCTTGCTGGAGTACGGCCGAAGGCACAGCCCGGGAGGACTGATGCCGGCGGGGCCGGCACCGCGGGGCTCATTGCAACAGCAAAGGAAGTGCTCAACAGTCTGGCCCCAGATCAGGAAAAAAACTCCGAAATGATTCTTCATTGACGGTAATAACAAAAAGTAAACAAGTAACCTTTGCCAGCCCTTCTCAGTTTCCACCGAGCCAAGAGCAGGTCTGTAACAAAACCTCTCTCCACGCGAGCACACGGGCCTGTCTTGCTGCTAAGTGTCTGTGAGGCCGCGTTTCCAAGAATGTGAAAGCCTACTATGAGCCACAGTTAGTGTGTAATGTGACCGAACTGTGCCCAAGGAGCAGAAGACAGGAATCCATCCGTTACATAACTTGTTTTTAATTCGGGCTGTAGATCCAAGTGTTTTTCTCTCTGGGAGATCCTGGATCAACCTCCAGCGTCGGCCGGGTGGGCAGCCATCCCGCTGGTTTGGCCAGCCCGTTTTGTACACGCAGCGAGGCTTCTCCTGACTGTGCCCCCGAGTGCTGTGTGTCACCGATGGCCAGACACACGGCTACAGCCAACCAGTAGGCACGAGGAATGGCGCAAGGAGGCGCAGATGGCTGCTGAGGTGACCACCAAGATCTCTTGGGATGGGAAGTAACTGAGCACAAGCATGCATTGATATTTGTTAGAACAAACATATATATGTACACGCATATATACACACACGCACAACTGTGTGTGTGTATATATATTAAAAAGAGTACAGAGAGAGAAAGAGGGTGATGGTAATATCTCGGACAGTTAGGCCAGTATTCTGTCTAATTGCAGCCAGCAGCTAGCAGCTCCATCCCCAATTTAAAATAACATTAGAAAGGAGAGAGGAAATTAAGTCCGCAAAGTACTGTCACCTTCTGACATGCGAATAACCGTTTCCAGTGTGTAACCAATGACAAGGCACTCCTGCACGCCTGACCTGACTGGAACCACCGCTGCAGAAGTGTCCCCTCGGGGAGGGGACAGTCACAGGTTGCACCCATTGCAGTCACTTTTCTCCTTGTCTGTAGCAATGAGCACAGGACGGGCATTCCCTTTGTTGGCTGTCGGTGGAGCGTTTGTAATTGCGAGGTTGAGGTGGATTGTTGTGTCCACACGCAATAACCTTGAGATGCTGGTGGTGGTTGGCAGGGTCACTGGGGCATAACTTTCTTCTCCGTTTTTTGCTCGTGCATCCTGATGACCATTTAGTTGTGGAATTAGTGCCATAAATGAGTGGGTAGCTGTTTCATTTAAAAGTGAAGGAGAGACTTTGGGCTGTAACTTGACCTGACGTCCCACAGTACTTGAGATTTCCACAACTGTTTTGTTGAGGGAGAAAATGGTTTGGTGCATTTCTCTTCTGTCTCGGCGGTGCAATGAAAGGGGGAAAATATAAAATATATATCTGCTAAGTATCACCTTAGTTACTGATCAAAAAAAGACCCCACTTGTGAAATGTACTGTATATCAATGTTTTTGTAACTGATACCACTGACGGGACAGGAGTGCAAAGCAGGGGGCGAGGAGCATAGGCGCGTCTCTCCAGTGGGAGCGGACTCGCCATGACCCATGGGGCGAAGGGCCCCGTGCAGGCTGTGCTCCGGGGCACCGTCCCCCATAAGTAGCCAGGAGCAGCTTTGCTAATTCAGAAATAAGGCTCTGTTTATATTAAGCCCAAATTGTTTGCAAAAACTGGAAGCAATTCAGCTTGTGCAGTTTTAGAGCTAATTATGTGTATGGAAAATATTCAACTGTACCAAGAATGTAAGAAATCCTCTAATTTATTCAATACATTGTTTCACAACATATTTCACACTGACTGTTGCCACTGAACCAAACCTTATCTCAGGTCATTTGCATTCATCTCCTGTCTTTAGATTAAAAAAAAAATAAAATTAAAATAATTCTCATTTTCTTAGTTCATTCAGTAATTGCCAGATGGGTTCTGGTGCAGCAATGCAGCCTCCACGTACTAAACTTTTCCAGTTGCTATTTACAAAACCTTTTGCAGACAAAAATCCAATGAAGATAGCCAGTGAAAGGCTTTTCACTCACGTTTAATAAGGTAACTAAATACGGCTAGGGTCTGAAAGTGGAATGGTTTACAGACTTATTACCAATTCTTTTTTTTTTTGGGCTCACGCTGGTTAACCCCAATGCCCGAGCTAAAGGTGCTTACACAACTTACTAGTTGGGACGGGGGAGTGGGAACCAGTCCTGCACTATCAGTGATATATCTGTAGGGTGCCAACTATAGACACATCAGTTTTATTTCATCCACCAATCATTTTGTTGTAGCATGTTGCAATTCTGCATGTCTTGGCTACAATGGTTAAAAAAAAAAAAATCCCTGAATGAGTGGACGGTCAAGACTAATATTTATTTTAAAAAAAGTAAAACTAAATTGTAAGCACTTTTTTGTAAAACCAATGTCTGTTTTGTTACATACTTTTAATGTTGTGCTTTGTAAATGTCTTATTTGTGTAATAAATAAAGTTAATGCAAGTAGAAGTGCTGGCACTTACATCCAGAAAATGATGTAATTCCATTTTATTTTATTTTTAAATACTTTCTGGCTTACTAATCAAGCAGCAACCCACCCAGTTTTCCTCTTTTATTATTTTGTTAAACTCTGGCTTCAGGAGAGTTCAACAAACGTTCGTAGTAAATGGATATAATTTCCTAGTTAGCAAACCAGTCATTAAAGAATACCTCTGGTGTACATTATTACAATGATCAATCAATATCAAAGTACTGAGCAAAAAGAGAGGAAAGGAATTCACCAGGACAGCTAACTAAAATCTGGGAAAATAATGTTGATTAAGATGGATTTGAATGACTTCAACACTGAATCTGAGGCACTCTTTTTAACAAATTGTTTTCAGGCTTAATAACGTGTATATATACTACACTACACACCTCTCAGGAATATTATTGTGAGTACAGTCTGCTTTTTTTCCATGGCTTTTTCTCAGCATGACTGATTAAATGATTATTTCCATTTTTGTTTGTGCTGACAAAGATGACGACAAGATTATATTCCTGTAGAGGGGAAGGGCGAGACAAATCCACAAGGACAAATTAGATTTATTGTGAAACAGATTACCTGCTTTGGAATATTAACGTCTAACAAAAGCTGTTTTCATGGTTTCGGTTTATGTTCAGTTGTTTCATCCCAAGCTTTCCGGCAGGTCCGAATGATCCATTCATGCTCATCATCATCTAAAAGGGAGATAAAGGGAACACCAAATATCACTATGTCAGATCTGCTTTTTGTATCACTAGGGTCCAGCTCAAGCAAGTGATTTTTCCTTTCAGAAATGAATCCATTTTTAGCCATTGGCATCTCTTAGAACACATTTTTTTGTTTCTTTAAAGGATTGTGTGCTGTTGTGTTGGAATTTGTCAAGGCAGGAGGTACTGGATCTATGGCAATGACTCTGATTATTGTTTGATAAGATTAGCTTAGGCGGAACGATGAGATTTACACGTATATATTGTGGGTTTTGACTTTCTGGCAGGAGTTGTGCAGGAGATATGTCGAAGCTATCAGAGATGAAGATACACATTTTTAAAATTCTGTGTTTGCATGGCTTGTCGGTTTATGAAAAGTGAATGTGAAGAAAAATCTATAGTCAGGGCCTGGGTTCTTGTCTTCCAGCTTTTCTTTCAGTGCTGTTTGTGAAATGTACGTTATGACAGGTATCAATAAGCTGATACAGTGGCTGTTAGACATATTTTAGACCATCTTCTGTGTCCTTGTTAGTATTCACATCTGTCATATTTATTCTCAGAGCATAATGACAGTGTTGAAAGAAAAAAAAAAAAAACAAAGACAATGTAGGGAAAAACACCGTTTGAATAGAAATTTTGTGTATGATTACAAAAAAATAAGCTGGCAAATGTTAAGTTGTGGCTTCTTAATTCCCGGGTTTTACATAGCCTTGTATCCAAAGAGTGTTCTGCAGCCTTTTCTTTTGTGTTTGTGTAGGGGAAAAGAGATCTGTGTAGTAGAACAGGAAAAACAAACTTCAAAAAGCCTCGAAAAAAATCAAAGTACTACTTAAAACAATACCTGTATTTATTTTTATATAAATGAAATGTATTAGAGCTGCCTCTTGTGTTTACCACTGTTTTAGCATATTCATATTAGCTGCTTGTGATGTGTGCGTCTAACCTGCCTCCATCTAAATTTTAAGGGGTTTGTAGCAGCGCTTATAACCTGAAAGAATAGACGATTGTCAGAAGGATGGAGCCGAGGGGGCTGTAGTCCCGGTACTGTGACCATCGCTTGGCATAGCGTGTAATCTCACTCACACACCACTGCCCTGCTCAGCTGAGCGCCTGCTTAGGTAGGTCAAAACAGGTCAAGAAAGAAGCACATTGCTTGTAAGGAGTCAAATTTTCATGGCGATATTTTGACTATACAGTTGTACTCTTAAGTTAAAGTGACACATTAGCATTTGAAATGCAAAAGGTAGGAAAGTCCTGGGGATGAAGTTGTGCTGATCTAAGAAGTGAAAGTTCACAGAAGGGTATGTGACAAATTAGGTCTGATGCACAAGTCTTCAAGCTTGGGGGGTTAATCTTATTGTCTTATTGATTGCAGTGGTTTTGAATCAAGTCAGCTTTGTCTTTCCTTTTTTTCTTTTTTGGTTTTTTTTTTTAATTTATTTAATTCCTGGCCAAGTGAGTTGAGTGCACGCCTTCGCTTCTCCTAAGGTGCTGCTCACACGCAGCTCTGTTGCCATCCTGGCAAAAGGCTTAAGCAAAGCATGTGCCAAGGCATTTGTCCCTTGTCTGAACGGCAGCACTTGTCTGCCACACTTGACAACCGGTAGTCAGAAAGGCTGGCGAATCACGGGAGGTTTTCCCTAAGAGCCTGTTCTCCAGTTTGCTCTTCGCATACAGTCACTGGTTTCCAGACAAAGTGCTGGCTTGTGCCTACTGACCCTCTTCTCATTCCCCACGCGAGGGTGCTGGCTTGCAAAAGCTCGGTTTTGGTGGTGAGTGCCCACCTTTGAGCAGCACCCCAGTGACCGTGAATGGGTCAGAGAACACACTTGTACTGCCATTGTTCCAACAGCTCAGCCTGTGGGCTTGCTTTAATGACTGAAAAATGTTACCGTTTGGATAGAATAGCTAAGTTCGTCTCTTTCTGTGTTTCCCTGACATGATCTCTTTTTTATTCCCTATGCCTATGAATCAATAGGTCCATTACAAAATACCCTGTTAATGGCACATTTCTTATTCAGGTATAAACTAGGAGAAAATAAATGCTAAAAAACAGACTAAAAGGGAAATTAAAAAGATAAGCACTGAATCATGCTTAAAGACCACACAATCCTTACAGAGGCAGAGATTCCACTGAGGGCTGCAGCAGGAATGCAAATGTGGTCCTTCAGCTTCCTTAAAAACAACATCAAAGCCATAATCAATGTGCTGGCTTTTGTTCTATGCACTAGGTGTTCCAGCACGGTAACGACGTGATCACGTGAGCCTCGGCTATAACAGATATTGTCCAGCCTAGGTAGCTCTGTGATTTTAGCTGGAATCGCCTTAACTAAAAAAAAATAGTTTATCTGAGCCTGTTATAATTGCAAGAAAATGAAACTTTGTTTATTTCTGCCACAGTGAAGGAATAAACAAAACTTACACATGCTGTACGTCACCACTATCTAGCTTGTATTTGGTACAGCTATACATGGCTCACCTAAGTACAAGAAATAATCAATCTCTCTTCCTAGTGAGAAATGTACAGTGCTCACTTCGCTGAGCAGCAAGGCTATAAGCACTTAGAAGGGCAGATGCTAACTTGGCTTTCAGGTTTCCAACACGTCCTTGGTTTGCTTGGACTGTTTCCTTCTGCCCTCTGGGTTTTCATGGTCTCCTGGGAAAGCACACAAGGCAGGTTGCTCTAAGGATTTTAGCATCTCAGTCCCAAAATGTCTTAATTCATGCAGTGATCTGATCCCATGCAAATTAAACACATGTTCATAAGCACTGCTTAACTTGCATATAGCTTAATCAGATGTAAAAACTGAATGAGCTATATGGATTTCAACTTTGTACATGAAAAGGAAAAATACATGTAATGACTCAATATTCAAAAAAATATAATCTAAAGCAAATCCCTGGAACTGCCATCCAGCCCAGGCGTACTGTGCTACTGGTCCTTGGTCTGGGTAAGGGGAAACGAAAGAATTGATCCAGCATAGCGAGAAAAACCACAAACCCAGAGATGAGAATGGCTCCAGGGCTAGCTATGTGGGAAGAGGCAGGGAAATATTAGAATGTAAAGAGTTAAGCTATGGTAAAACATACTTTTGCTACACTAAAGAAGACTGGTTGATAATTACTGTAGTTTTAGGGCTATTTGAATCAGTGCAGCTGCAACCTCTTCAGTAGTAACCCCTGAAACAAGACAAACTGGGTTTATTGTACTGAACAAGTCTTAAAGCTCCTCCCTGATTGTTAGTAATTGGCAGCAATGGACTTAACAGCCTCTTGACTACCCTTTTTACACTCTACCTGACTGTGCAGCTAACAATTTAAATCACAGATGCCGATCCTTCTTTGTGGCAGCTGCTTGTTAACTACACGTTCCTCTTTTTCTGTCACTGGCTGCTTCCATAACCCTGCAACACCAGGGTTAGATTGGAGAATCACATTTCATCAATATTTAAAATGGAATTAAACCTTGAAGTTTGATTAATGCTACCAGATAGTGAGTTGTAATTACTATTTTGCAAATTGCAATTGTTTGAATATGTTAATATGATTGTCTAAGCACATCTTCACCTTCAGAAGTAATTTTCCCTTTAAAAAAGATTTGAAAAAAATACAAACTCTTTAATCAGTGGTAAATTATCACCCTGTGCACAATTAGGTAGTATGCGGTTCTTCATGTTGTGTGCTGAATTTTGTGTCAGCATATTTATCTTTAAAAGTTTATCCATTTTTTCAGATGTTCCTCAGTAGAATATACATTCATGGAACAGACTTTGCTGAAACAGGACTAACCATGTTGATATTTGAAGGTAAAGGAAAAAAGCTGTGTCTGAAAATTTTGTTGCAATCATCTGGTTTATCTCTGTTCAGTTAGTAAATGTTAAGAAGTTATTTCTTCTGAAGTTAGTGAAATATAATGATTGTTATCATGATGTATCCCTGAAATCTTGAAGCAGAGAGAGATAGCAAGAGATCTGAATGGATGAGCTGATAGAATAAATGTAAGTATTGACTGATTCCTTTGAATTATTTTCTTGTGTCTCAATCAAAAATAAGATCAGTTTTCTAGTACCCACAAAATACATTTTGAATATTGTGGGCTAGATCCTCAGACAGCCCAAACTGGGATAGCTGTAATTGTAATTACAATCTTTGTAATTAATTCAGGCTGTTTTCATTAAGCAGGCAGAGGCATACGGAGCCAACCCTGGTAGCCACCTGCACGACTGGTCCCCAGAAACAGCATCTACCCACAGTAGATGATTAACCAGGGGTGCAAGTCCTACTGCTCTCCTGTTGGACACTGTCTACACAGTCAACAGGTCAGTTTGGATAGAGTCTTTTTAGGCAAATAAGACTCAACTAAATCTGTTAGTCGTACTGTGTTCCTGTAAGTAGCCCATTTCAAAATCAGTTCTTCTCAACAAATACTGCTTTGCAAGTTTCTTCCTTGTTTTGGGTGGCTTTAGGGGAAGCTCCAAATGCCAGCAAAGTCCAAACAGGTGTCTGTCAAAAGTGCTGTTAGGTGTATTCCACGGTGAGCTCAAATTGCAGCCCACTTAAATCAGTGCATTTTGGCTCAACATCACTGCAAAATGAAACCACTTGTCTAATTTTGAATGTTCAGTCTAGAAGTAGTGGCAGAAGAGACTTCCCCAACTACACACTCCAGATTTATCTCTCAACTGGGATTAGAAACAGCTGAAAATTCAGGGTGGGCTTGCTTCAGGGTGCTTCCAAGGGACGACTTGAAAATACACTGTAATTTAGGTGCGTTTAATCTTCCTATATTAAATGCATATTGCAAAGTTTAGAATTATTTGCTTCTAGCTATTGCGTTTCTGTGTTGCTTATGGAAACCTCACTGTGAGAGACTTCTCAGGACTCTGCATGCTTAGGGGTCTGCCGTGATACAGAGCGGAGACTGCCAGCAACCTGCAGTATTGTCGTGTAGGCTTCCAGATGTGCCCTCTGAACTAATGCCTTCCCAGCAAACCACCCAGAGGTGCACAGGAAGATGTACTGCATTGAAATTAGAATACTTAGTAGCCTACACAAGGAAAAAACTACACTGGTCCCCCTAAAACCTTGTCTGACTCTATGTTAGGTCTTGGTAGCTGTATGTGTTCCTGGTGTGTTAAAGGCTTTGTCTACACTGGAGGCCTCATGCACTCAAAAATTCAGATCCTTGGCTCCCTCCTCTGCCCAAGGGTGAGTTGGGACCAGATGTGAGTGTGCATCGTCCCTTTGTTCACTCTCGCTTCTGTTAAAGGCCATGTGAGCAAGGAGGGCAGTAGACAGTGCCCTGGTATGTCCCTCCATGAAGGCAATGAGAGGCTCCCAGCTCCAGCGTACCCTGAGGACACAGCCATGTGGTAAGAGCAGCTTTCCATGACTATGGTTTGTAAGAGAGTGTGTTTACAATAGACAATTCTTGAACAAGAGCTGAGTTTCCTCTCTGTTTGCAGAAGGCCAATCACACACAGACCACTGTAAACAACAATATCATTTAATTCTTTCGTGTGCCTGACTCCTCCCATCACCCGCAGTGCAGTTTATCATGTTCTTCCACTACACAATTACAATCACATGTGATAGCATCTCAGCCATGGATTCTGCCTGGCACACCCCTTTCATTTCCACTGCCCCCTCCGGGTCCCTAGCACCACTTTCCTTACTGCACCTGACCCCACCAACATCAAGGCTGGCAAGAAAATGGAAAATATGTTTTCAATTAACCTTTGCTTCCACCCACAAATTCTCACCCTTCCACTTACTTTTAATTACTGTAATTCCAAAATGGCCCCCAAATGAACTTTCCATCTCTTGTAAAACTTGTTTTCACATGAACCGTATAGTTGAATGGAAGTGCCTATAAGACTTGTGTATAACCTATCTAATGGATTCACAATGGGATGGCTAGCACACAAACAAAGTTGTTATTCTTGGCATGCCACTATTTGGAACTGAAACTTTCACAGTTTTCAAAACGATAAGTATTTTAAGACCAGGAAACCACAAGGAACAATGTATCTGCAAAAGCTATAGCTACTGAAATTACTGTAGTAACCTACACCGTGATGCGTATATTATTATGATTATTGTTGGTTATAGTATTGAATATAAATCATATGCATTCACAATCTATTTTACTGAATGGAGGCTATTTTATATTAAAACATGTAAGCCAAATTTAATCTAAAAACATGTTCTTGGTTACATGGAGAAGTAGTCTCCAATATCTCTGTCACCTGAGCAGACTCTGACACTGAGAAAGACATAATGTGTTTTGCAATGGCATTCCAAATGTGCCTGGTCTTAACACACTTCTATATAAAAAGATATGAAAAGAGCATATGATTGGTAGGAGAATTGGTCCCAAATTTTTAAAAAGTGTTTAGGGTAGAGTGAGAATAGACACGAAGCTATGTCTCATAGGAGTCTGGGATCTTCTCATCAAATTAATTAGATTCAATTTCCTTCTGCCATCTTCACTTCAATACTCATTCATTTGCCTCGCCCATTCAGCAGTCCTCAGTTTGATACTTGCTAAGGTTCTGCCTCTCCTCAGAAATTTCTAAGATCTGGCTCCTCAACTAATTTATTTGTTAAGCATTGGAGATTATTTAGGTCCAAGGCTCTCACAGCAGGACAAAAGCTATCTAAAAAATAGCAGAGATAGATGAGTGACACTTGGAGATCCAGCTAAAAGAGCTGTAATACCATTTCTAACCTTCCTCTAAATGTAATAATTTTCAAATCTTCTGACCATCATAGAAGCAGTGAGTCTGAAAAGCAAGTACCAGAAAACGGGAATTGTATGAATGTGGGCAGAAAAACTATGTCCTGGGACTAGACACAAGGGAAAATGCATATGGGATATGGAGGAGACAAGACCAAAAGGTGAATTTGTAGGGACTTGTGTAGAGCCTTGCGGGCAAAGAAAACAAGCTGAGTGCCACGGCAGAGAGAGAAAGTATGTTTTGCAATGGTATTTTGGAGGAATATGAATCAGAGGCCAGAAAGAGGAGTTAGCAGTAGAAAGGATAAGCGCTTCAGCTGTTGTGAGAAAAGCAAAGGGCTACTCGCATTCGTACATTCTACTTGCGTAAAGGGAGAGTAGTATTGGCTCTGTTTTGTAAAACTCGGTTTTCAGAAATAAGTTTGTCAGCCAAAGTAAAGAGAAAAACATCAATGGATTGCAATAAATGGCACTTAACATAAAAATGAGTAAAATTTACAATTCAGTTAACTTGTTAAATGTTAAAAAATCAGCAAACAATAGACACAATTTGTTTTGTTCAGAGCCCAGAGGTATAGACCAAATCCTCTAAATTAATTTCTGCAAAAGCTGGGGTTTTTTTTCCAAACAGGTCTGGATCCTATTCGTTGTAGAATATACTGATTACCAACTATTTTTAAGAGCTTTACACAAACATTATTTCTTTTGTTGTGTGAAATGCAGAATCAGCCATCTGGCAAATGCCCCAGAGCTAAAATCTTTTACATGACATATAATTCAAAATGATTAAATATACAACAGAAAATAGCTATAGCATTGCACTTAAAATAGCATGAACTTTTACTGCCGATCAAAACTGATTTCTTTAGCTTAACAAGTATCCAAAGAACAATTATTTGAAGAGCTTTTAAGAGTTTCAATATGTAGGAACTAAACCTCATCTAAATTCAGTATCTTAAGTCAAATAAAAAAGAAACAAATGTACAAAAGATTAAACGGTCCTGTGTTATAAGTAGACATTTAAATCTATGGGAAGCTAAATTCATTCGAACAAAAATACTATATTCCCTCTGTATGTGTATTGCTGGGGCTTTCCTCTCCATTGCAAAGGGCATCTGCCAAAACAACTCTTGCATTCTTAGGCAATGACTAGGGACTAGCCTGGAATCAGACTGTTCATCCACTCCCTCCATCATCAGAATGGGCAATTTCAAAGAAGAACAGGGAATAAAGCTCTGTGCATGATCCCTAAGTGCAGTCAATCTTTTTTCCTGCACCACAGTCGACTTTAAGTTAAACTTGCTGTCTTTTTTCCAGAAATACTCCAGGCCTGAAAAATTGCCAGGTCCTCATCCCACACCCAATTCTCCAGTAGTTTGTGAGAAAAAGCACGCAAACATCTGCATGTATTTGGGGTACATGAGGGTAGGTACAGAAATATTACCCTGCGTAATTATTGAGTGGTTATGGCTCTGTTTCTCAACTACATTTTTCAGACAAGTCAAAGTCTACATTTCCCAAAAAGCACTTGGTGCAAGTCAGATCTGAGTCACAAGACAAAAAAGTCTAAGTGTAGGAGATTTCTCTTGTGGATTTGCGTACTTGGATAAACCTGAAATGGATGAATACATCGCTGCCGACTTTCCAAAAAATTTTGCTTCTAAATTCTTTCAGACCAAGCATGAGAACCTTCATCCCAAAGTAACAATGTGAGGAAACTGTAAGTCTGTGATTACTAAGGCTTAGAATCAAAATGGCTTTGCACCCTTGCCTGTGGAGTTGGGTCAGCCTCACAACCAAGGAACCTCAGACGTTCTAAATCCAGACTTTTCTAAACTATAAAAAAATAATGTTCTTAAATCTTGACCTTTTCAGCTCATAATGATTCCTGAAGCAGCAGGATTTTTCCTGCTGCTTTTTACATGACTTTCAGGCTTGTAGAAATCCTAAGCTGATTGCTGGCTGGTTTGGGATTGCAGCAACACAAAACCTCTCCTCTTAATAAGACACTTGTCCTGGTTTTCTGGGCCTAATCCTGCTCTTAATAATGTACACGTTAATTCAGTTATCTGACTGAGCTTTTAGTGTGAAGGCAGGCTTTATGTCTCCCTGCTCTTGATGTTATATGAAGAGATGCACACATTTCAGGTGATATTGACTGCAGTATAGCAAGCTGCCCTGTACAACATACACATACTAATTAAACCTGAAGATGGAATATGAAAGTAGTAGCACAACTATTCTCATATTACAAAGAGCAAGAGCATGTTTTATATTATTTAACCCATCCTTGGGAGAACCACAGTAGAAACAGAGCAATTTTAATCAGAAGTATCTTTGCCTTTCATCAAAAGAGAGGTGACCCAAGCAATTTCCTATAATCTTTTCCATCTCAGTAGAAAAAATTTCTATTTTTGACAGTATTTTCTCTTTGAAAGCTGTGGGCTTCTACAATATTCAGGGGTCCTAAAACCTGAATGTCACTGCTCTTCTTGTACCTCCCTTCTTTGCATTAAACATAACATCATATATTTTCTACTTTTCACTGAAAAACTGGGAAATCTTCCCAGCATTCTATTGACCAAACTGTGTTACAAAGGTGCCAGGAGTCCTATTTCTGGGAAGAAAAAAAGAAAAAGTAATACTCCTAGTGAAACAGGAGTCTAGTCCCAGTATCTATTCAAAATAAACAACGGATCTTCTTACAAATAAGCATTCCCATTCTTATTTATGTGTCCAATTTTGCGTACTTCGCAATACTGGAAAAAAGAAAAGATTGAAGAACACATGGAGAATCAAGAGAAATTTGAGCATCCCCGAGGTAACAGAGGTTTAGGGACGGAGTAATAACTGCAAGATTGTAATGAGAAGTTGGAAAACTTTGCTAGATAAAAACGTATAACAAAACTGTTGCTGTCATTTCCTTCCCTGGGCCTGATTATGTTTTCATGATGGGCCTTTGCACTGTTTTAGCAGTAAGAGCTATTTAAGTAAATGAGTATCAGACCTCCACGCTAGTGAAATGCAAGGCTTGCCAAATTTAACAGGAGCTCTATGGCACTCTACATATGCTCATCTTGACAAAGAAGCAGTGGAAGCAAGCTCAGTAGTTTCAAATAGTGACTATTTTCTTCTCTTTTGGAATGGTACCTGGATGCTGCCAGTTGGGCCAGCAAGTTGGTGCCAAGGCTGCATGTTTCCTTGCCCTCTTTTCACAAACAGCCGAGAAACAATCAGAAATTGCTTCATAATAGGGCCAGGGTGAAAGGTGAGAACTGGAGTATTCTGAAAGCCTGCTGCCAGACCTGAGGAAGATAGTGTCATTTTGGTAAACCTGTCAAGCTGTTGTAAGAACTTCCTGAATGCTTCCTACCATCTGCTTTTGATGCTTTCAAGACTTGGCTGGAAGCCTGGAGGTTTTCCTGCTCTTTCCTGCCCAACCTATAACGGAGTAATTCTGGACCTGTTCCCTGTCATCCCAGCCTCTTCCTCAGTTTCTTCTGCTTACAGCTGGTTTTTTTTTTTTTTTTTTTTTTTTTTACTGCCGTGGCCTTGTGCCCTGAATCATCTCTCCTGGGGCGGTAAGAGTTCCTCTGATGTTGTACAAGTGCCGGGTTTTTCAATTGTCTTCATGTTCTTGAGAGGAAGGGTCTGGCCTACATGACACATTCCTTCTTCACACTCACATCAACAAGTTTAACTTTGTGTACTGGGCTCTCAATGGAGCGGCCACATAAAGCACATCTCCAACCACTCCGTCAGACTGCACGCTGCGCTGGTCTGGTTAGCGAATATTGATTGATATAATTTGTAGGGTTTGAGATAAATGTCATAAAGGACAATGAGTTCAAAGAACAGATTAAAAAACAATAAATTGAATTCCAAGGCGTTCCCTCCTGTACTAATCTGTGTAGGTTCCTGTGTTTTTGGAAAGCATGTTGCTTATCTTCCTCATCAGTAGGCCCACTGCATTCCAGTATTTTGGATCAATGCCATTTGTAATAATCTAGATCAGTTTTTATTCAACGTTTATAAAACAGGCCATGTATCATAGGGTATATTTTATAGCAGATGGTATCTCCAATTCATTTAACCCCCCCTTCACTTCCCTCCTCCAATATCACAGTGCATACTCATAAAAGCTCTTGAAAGTAGAGCTGAGCAGAATTTTATTCAACAAATAGTAAATTTGCTGAAAAATGGAGTTTCCAAGCAACAAAACTGTTAAACTGTGGCACACTGAAAATGAAATGTTCTGTCTTTTAGAAACACCAGGTCTTGCAATTTGGACATTTGGGGGAAAAGAAAAAAAAAAAAAGTGAGTTGGATGGGTGGTTGCTTTCAGAAAACATTTTCATGTTAAAAAAATTCTGCACTAAAAAGGTGATAAACACAAAGGTTAAAGAGTCAGAACACAAAGCATTTGTTTCAGGTCTGATTACATTTTCTTGTGTTATGCCAGTATCAATTGCTAGGGGATCTCTTGTGTGTTTTTAATTTGAAAAGTTTTTCTTTTGACTTTGATGAGAACTAATTTTCCCCAACGTTTATTAATTTGGGAACTCATCCACAAGACCCAATATTTGCTACGCTCTACTCAAAACACAGCTCTACAAGGGGACAAGAAAGTTTCCTGTTCAGCAAGGCATTTTAACGCAGCCCTCAGACTCATTTCGATAAAATGGACTATTCTAACATGTAGAGATAAGCACGTGCTTAAGCACTTTGCTGGTTCACAACAGAGTTGTTTAGCTTTCACGATCAGTGATGTACACCTTACAACCACTCCCTTGCTTGAGATCATAATGTAAGAGACTGAAGATTTTCCTGAGATTAACATACCAAATGGTAATAAAATAATCATATCGGCTTGGGAATACTTCATTGTAATTTTGCAAAATATGATTTATACAACTCTGGGGATACATAAATCGCTGATAAAAATAAATAAGTAAAAAATATTTTAGCTCAGTGGTAAGAAAACCAAATAATGGATTTTTTATGTTTTAGCTTTAATCACATATCCTAGAAGATATGACAAATAAACTAATTTTAGTTTACCTTGCAGAAGGAATTAATCATACCTGCGTTTCTCAGAAACCTGAGTTTGTAGTCAACAATAACTCTGGTTTCAGGATTATAGAATCCATCGCCACAGTCGTAACATCCTACTGGGATTTTTCTGGGAGGATCCAGATTTGTAAACTGAGAAATGCCTGAAGAAAAAAACACACAAAGGGTTTGCTTTATTTTGCTTTTTTTTTTTTTGCATTTGTGTCTTTGATCATGGTAACTAAGAAATATTACATCTCCATGGCATTTGCTATAGAAACAATGCAGTTACCTTACAATAATTTTTATAAAACATTTTGCCAATTTTGCAGATGGAAAAAAATGAAAATGGAAAAATCCACACACAAAAAGTGTGTGATAAAAAAAATATCATTTTGATTTCCTCATTCACCATCCTATGATTCAGCCCACTAAGCTAACATTATAAATATGACCCCAAACTCCAAAAATGGGGCCAGGAGCGTCTTGCTGGCCTCACAGAACAACTACATGTCATTGCTAAAATATTCTATGTAGAAAGAAGAATATTTTATTTATTACGTTACAGATTTTACTCACTTGGTCCTTATAAATCTTTTCACCTTTTGACTACAGACAAATAATAATATTATAAAACTCTTTAGCAATAATATAGTCTGGAAACAAATGTTTATTTCGGTATCTACTAAAAAGCTACGTGGGACAGATACATTCAAACTTTTTTTGATATTCTGGATGTAAATGAATTGCTTTTGCTCAACTTTCCTATATTAAAAGCACGCTGCTAATGTAGTGAAGGCGAGATGTACAAAAGGGTTAATGGGGATATCACAAGCTGTAGATAACAGAGCCCTGTCCTGCGGGTCCTCACTCCAGAAGAGACCCCATAACGGTCCATCCTGCGCTGCGCTGGTGGAAGGTGGTGTCAGCATTCTTCTGGCAGTGTCGTATGGTCGGGTCCTGAAATTAGCCAGAGCGTTTCTGCTCCATGTTACTCATGTAGCCGAATTAATCTTTCTTAAGCAAAGTTGTTAGTTTAATTCCTTCCAGACTCTTAGGATCGCAAACGCAATTCAGTACCTGCAGGTTTAAGACCAGAACAGATTTCTGTATAAAATCTTCTGTCGTAGCCGTCACAGTAATGCCATTTTTTATCTTTGTATTCGAGACCATCTGCAAAAGTGTATTTCCCCTGCAAAACATGTTCAAGCACAGAGTTAATAAACATGATGGATGGATGGAGTACGAGCAAGGCCAGCGTTCCCGCTGCCAAAACCGCGCGTTAGCTGAGCAGAGCCAGCGCAGGGGTCAGCTGGGGCTCAGGTAGTGCTGGGAGCCGCATCTGCGGGACTGGCCATTAGCAGCCCCTTCCTCACACGCTGAGGGGGCAAAAAATTGGCTGGGCTCAGAAATTCGCATATTTCACCCCAAAACTTTCCCAGCAGCGTGGCCTCTGGGGATGTCCCTCGGGGTGAGGCCCCCCTCACCCGGGATACCTGCGTGGGCACCCCGCGGTGCCAGACCGCCCGGTATGCGCCACCGTTGGGGAACAGCAGCTCTCCCTCGCCGTCGAACATCCCGTCCCTCAGCGCTCCCCGGTATTCGGTGCCCGTCGGTAGCGCGTAGGAGCCCTGTCCCTCCATCCTGGAAGAGACAGGGCGGTCGGGGAGGGAAGGAGGGAAGGAGGAAGGGAGGGCGGGAGGAGGAGCGGGTAGCCCCGCGCCCCGCCGGGCCCACCTGCCCCTCACGGTGTCCCCGCGGTAACGGCTGCCCGTCGCCTCCATGGCGGTCGGGCCCGGCGCGGCCGCGTCTCCATGGCAACGCTGCGGCGGGGGGGGGTGGCAGAAGGCCCCGCCTCCCGCGGCCGCCGCGCAGGCGCGCTCCCCGCCCCTCGCCGGCGGCGCATGCGCAGGTGGCGGCGGGCGTTGAGGGGAGCTCAAGGAGAGCGGCGCGGCCGCCATGCCCGGCTCCCTGCAGGTGCCCTCCCTGGAGGAGCTCGACGTGCAGGAGGTGAGTGACCGCCCGCCGCCGCCGGGCCCTTCCCCCGCCGGGGCAGCGCGGCGGGCCGGCGCCGAGGCGGGCCGCCCCCATCGCCGCTCTGCCCCGCTGTAGGTGACGGTCAGCTCGGCCGTGCTGAAGGCCGCGGCCCACCACTACGGCGCGCAGTGCGACCGGCCCAACAAGGAGTTCATGCTGTGCCGTTGGGAGGAGAAGGACCCGCGTAAGTGCCTGCGGGAGGGCCGCCAGGTCAACCAGTGCGCCCTCGACTTCTTCAGGTGAGCGGGACCCCCCAGCCAAGCTCCCCCCGCGGCCGCCCGGCCGATGCCTCCTCTGCCGTGAAGGTGTTTCGGGGGGGTCTCCTGCTGCAGCGTGTCCTTGCCGAGCTTTGCTATTCCAGCGCTGTCAGCCAATGGGTTTAATTAAAAATGCTGCTACCACCGCAGCCTTCAGAGTCTTTATTATTGCTTCTTAAACTTTAACTCTTGAGAACAGAGGCTGTGCCCTTTTTTTTTTTCTTTTATTTATTTATACTTTAATTTACCCTTTCATGTGAAGCTCCATGGCCTCTGTTTCAGAGCAGGTGGCTCAGGTTTTTGTTGGCTTAGCAATGGAATGCATAAGGGGGGTGGTGGAAGGCTTGCTGCTTCTGCATCTTGCATCTGTATTATGAAATCCAGGAAACTGACCTCTGCTTTGCTTTGTCTCTCCTCTCTATTTTATGCTCAAGTAGACACACAATTTATCTCTTGTGACCAAAAAATGTAGATGGAGGCATGTGCCAGTGTCATGTTCTGAAGTTGCTAGGAAAAGGCCTAGTTTAATTAGCTCAAAGCATGTCCGCTTTGAGTACAGCAGCTAGTAATCAGAAACCTCTGTCCTAAGCGTGTCTTCAAGAGCTTGAGATACCAAATTAATTTGTAAGCATTAGAGCATTGTATAAAGTACATTAAGTTACTTGGCAAAGCAGGGATCCCATATGGAGGAGCTGTGTACATCTACCTAGCAAGAATACCTTCCACATATTAGTTAAGTTGCTGCTATCCGTACTTGTAGATACAGCGATACAAATTTTACTGGTATTGGTCTGAAGTTATGTATAACGATGCTTCAAATATTGACTTCTCTGAAGACTTTAAATGTTCCTGAGAACTTAAAACTACAGAAACACTTTATCACAAGTTGAGGTTTGAATGAGTGAGAGAGAAAAACATTAAATTTACAACACTTGCTAACAGTTCTCTTCCTGTGATCCCTTTCTACAGGAAAATTAAGACGCACTGTGCGGAGCCATTTACTGCGTACTGGACGTGCATTGACTATACCAACTTGCAGGAGCTCCGTCGATGCAGAAAGCAGCAGGCAGTATTTGATAACTGTGTGCTGGAGAAATTGGGTTGGGTGAGACCTGATCTGGGACAGCTCTCTAAGGTAACTTCATACCTTCACGATCAGATCTCCCTTCTTATGGACATTAAGTCCAGACCAGTCTCAGACTTTTCTCCCAGACAGAGTGTGATTCGTGAACTCAGCACTGGAAGCTTGTGGACTTTACTAGAAGTCAAGATTCTGTCAGTGTTCTCCAGGGCTGCTTTCCCAGAAGATTTGCACTTAAACAGTGCCACTTACTCTTACGTTTTTGCTCTTTCTAGTGGAGAGACCTTTCCTTCAGGAGTGAAACTCTCACACATGTAGAACCACTCTGTAGTTATGAGTGAAATGCCCCTCTCCTCCCTTTTTTTTAGAAATACTCTGGAGATAGGAGCTCTCATCAGATCAACAGTGTGTCGTTTGGTACTTTGTGGTAGTTCTTCCTTTAAGTTCTGACTCAATCTAGCTTTTCTATTACATGCTGTGAGAAGTCGTATAATTTATTTTTTCTTTCCAGGTCACGAAAGTGAAGACAGACCGTCCTATGCCTGAGAATGCCTATCACTCTAGATCTAGACCAGAGCCAAATCCACCCATTGAAGGAGAGCTGAAGCCTTCTCCGTTTGGCAGTAGGCTCTTTTTCTGGTCCTGGTGAAGTGGACAGACTGTGCTGTAACTAAAGTGCAAAGATGTATTGCTTGCAAATGTAAATTGTCCAGTATGCATTGGGTATAACTTTAATCATTAAAGAACGCCAAACCGTTACATGGCTTAGTAGACTTCTTTAAACATACTTACACGTCACAGCATCTGAAAAAATGTATTTCCCTGTTTTACTCTGCAGTCATATAGCCCTTAGGACCATATTAACACTAGTAATGTCGGTTGTTTGATAGTGGCTACCAGGCTTGACCGAGATGTGTATAAATGTAGCTGGAGTCTTTCACTACCGCTTCAAACAATCAAGAACTGGCGTGTGACTTATTGAGAACACTCTCACTTGCGTCAAGGAAACTTTAGGAACAAACAGGTTGTTAATGTCTTCCCTTAGTCTTGCAACTGATAATTATGCATTTTTATCCAAGGGACTCATCTGTATAGATTTAACCTAAAATCTGTCTTGAAGCAAGGATTTAGTCTGAATATATTGCTTTTCCTAGGTATGAGGTCAGTACTGTTTCTGACATAAAGATCTGTGTTTTACTCTACCAGCTATTCATTCCTCATGCAGCTACATCAGCGGCTTCCTTTTTCTTATTTTTTTTTTATTTTTACTGATGAAACACAAGCTACTTCATCAGAAAATTTACATTAACTTTGCAACACTTTTAAGGAAAAATTTATCTCCTAAAGGATCTTCCTGTCCCATTAAGCAATGCAGGAAGGTGGCTTGCCTTCTGTCTCTGGAGGGTTTTGGGGCAGATCCTTCCCATTGCTTCACTGTGATAGTCTTTTTGATAGGTGAGTAAATCAGCTTTCTTTTAACTTATCTTTTCTACAATATCTAAAAGTGACATATTTCATAGGAAGCAGATCTAATCTTTCCTCCACTTCTACCCAATAGCAAGAATCTTATTACAAAGGTCAGAAAAAATTAAATGAACTTGTTCTCATGAAGCCGTGTGCAGTTCAGCTCGCTCCAGGCCAGATGGTGCAGCCTGAAGCATAGCAAGGACTTGAACAGTGCTTTACTCCTTGAGCAGCCAGGCCACTACTAGGATCTGAAGGTTTACCATCTTCTTGTTTGGGGTAGGATTAAACTGTAGTGGGTCTATAGCTGTAGCGTGTGTTTCTGATCCATGGAGCTAGAGGGGAAATTGTATAACATTTATCTAAAAATAGCTCATGCACTGTGGCTCGTGGGTTCTTGCTACTTTCTGCTTGGGTGTGTTGGCTGAAACTCAAAGCAGGTGCTATGGCATACATGTTTGCATTTTAATGTAGGTATCATACTGTCTTAGCAGCTCCTTGTCTAAATCTGTGAAATGGTGTGCACCTTTGCAGTTTCTCCTTCCAGATCACTGCCAGCATTTCAGAGCAGCCACGTATTATTGAGGAAAGATAACCCCCTTTCTGCAGAGACTGAAATTAGGACAAGCTTGAGATCTAATTACATTCAGCTGAGTGAGTGAAATGAGGTTTGGCCAAGTAGAGGATAAATTGTTCTGGGATGTTAACACATGTCACATCTGATCTTTTGTTGCTGACCCACTCCAATAGTTAGGCAACCTCGCAGAAGGACTTTTTAGATGTTACTTACTATGTTTTGCTAATAATTTACTATTGTCAGCATAATGCATGAAACATTGCACTGCTGAACATCTGCTTTTGAATAAAAAGGCACGGGCATTCCAGTAGTCAGCCCCTAATCATAATTAAAGAGTATTTTTCCCATTAAATTGCTTTTGAAAAGAATGACATGCATAAATAGGGGGACAATTTTTTTTAAACAGCCTTTTACGAACCCCACCCTTAAGTTAGCTGGTACTGTAAGCAAAAATAAAAGTGATTTATACTACAGCCTCAAAGGTTTAAGATTGTTCATCTGTTTCATGACAGCTGAGTCTGCTACCTCTTGGGTCGGAGGTAGTTGATCCAGTAATGATGCATTGACCACATTTTGAAGTGAGAATTAACTGTCTGCTCGCATAGATTCCCACTTCAGTTTCAAGGAGTGGGCAGGTGAAGGTACAAAAGAGAACAGAAGAGGAGGACAATGAAGCGATAAAGTCAAGTAGAATTCAGATGTATTGTGAGCACTTCTTTCATTAAGCTCTCTGAGATAATTGCTTCTTGTTTTTATCTGTTGGCTGAATCTCTGTGAAAAAGTGTTGCCACAGGTCTGTTTCTTGGTGCTTTGGACAGTGCCTGTATGTAGCTATTTCTGTTCAAAATCGTGTGGTTTTACTCATAGATGCCCCCTTTGGAGCTGTAATGTTTTCTCGAAAACTTTAGAACAAGTGAATGTCAAGATTGAGTAAAGACCATAAAACTATTTTTGAGGAATGTATCTTGACATTTTTTTGGCAGATGGAGAGCAGACGCGTACAGATTCAACACAGATATTTTGCTGGCGATGTGAGAAGTGTTATTTGTTATGTTGTAGGCTCTTAGCTCTGCCAGAGCTTCTAATCACATGTGCTAAATTAACAAAGTTTTAAGCCAGCGTCATGGTAGCTTGCCACACCATGGGCTAGATCAGGCAGAACCTGCTCTGTTCTTGCAGATTATGGATGGGAAGAGTAAAATCCCAGTGTAATCTCTGATCTCAGTAAGGTAGGAGTATGCATTTCTGGTGCAGCAGAGTTGTGTGGTGTGAGCACAGCGGCATCCTTCTGCAGAGAAAAGTCCCCCTCCAAGACACCTGGCAGTTTGATGTACCCTGGTCTCAAATGGTTCTGCTTAACTCCAAGGCGAAAGGGCCGAAGAAGGTGCACCGTTAACCAAAAAGGCCAGGAGTCCAACAGCAACTCGCGCTGCTTTTAACCTCCAAATCTGAGCAAGTGGTGGCAATTAATTAGCTTTATTCGGCTATCTTGCCAGTTTCATAGTTCTGTTGCCTGTCACATTATCCATATTACCATCCCTGATAAAAAAAGAGACTCCCAGGAGTCAGTTCAGGTGGAACTAGCCTTTCAAGCATTTGTAAGGTGAGATTCGCCAGGGCAAAAACCATTCTGGTACTCCTCTTCCTCTGCCTTCAATTGCAATATGGTTCTAGAATGGATAAATAAGGTAAGTTGGGTTTGTTCCCCCCCCCGGAAAAGATCTTTATACCAAGGATTCATAATTTTAAAGAGTCTTTACCTTCAAAACAAGGATACCCCTACAAAGCCAGGGAAGAAATTTGGAGCTCAGGATAACTTTATAAAATCCTTCTGAAAGCTTGCCATGTACTCTTGTACTAGAAACGTTTTGAAACTAGAATCCATCTGGATGCTAATAGGAGATTTCAGACTCCCTCTTGTGGCTGCATTAAGCTGCTCTCGGGCATCCACGGGAAGATTTTGCCATCGTGAAAGTCTTAAGGCCACTTCGGTATTGCTAATAGAAACTTGATTATCTCTTTTGTCTCTGCTACAAAATTCACTTGAACGTTGTCTCAACTTGATTTTTCCTACATGTGAAAATTCTTGGATTCGGTATGGAGTGAGAAGTGGAAGAAAAATGGTTTGAAAACGTTCTGATCACCTCAATCACATTTGGTGTGACCTGAGGAAGTTAAGGCAGAGCCAAAGCAGATGGGAGGAGGTTGGGAAATCCCAATGTAGATTATATTTGCTTCTCTGAATCCAGAAAGGGGGTGTCCCTGGAGCTGGATAGAAGAGGATGATTCTGTAACTGCGGGGCCAGCGCTAGCAGTGTGACAGGCAAACACAGGAAGCAGGTTAATTGCAATATTTCAGGTAAAAGCACATTATTTCTTTTTATTAGGAATACACATGACCTTACTGAATGGTCTTAATAATGCAACCTGTTAATAGTTTTA
Organism: Fratercula arctica; assembly: GCA_947846985.1. Lineage (NCBI taxonomy): Eukaryota > Metazoa > Chordata > Aves > Charadriiformes > Alcidae > Fratercula > Fratercula arctica. The sequence goes on from CANTUZ010000016.1 coordinate 3,188,710, forward strand.
TGGTTTTTTACGTGAGCCCTTCTGGCTGGGGACTTGATCTGAGTCCGTTCTAAGACCAGCTGCGGGGTTGAGTGTGGTACAGGTAGTAGTTTGGAAAAGGGAGAAGATCTGAGAAAATACGGAACAGCAAACTAGAAGTAAAAAGTCTGTAGTGTTATTTTGGATATTAAGGCAGTAAATCAGCCCTGCAAGCAGAAGCTGAAAGGGGGGTGGCCCCCTGACCCCAAAGGCAGGTCAGCAGCACAGCTCACTCGGCGCTGCAGGGGCTATTCCTGGTTTTGGTTTCTGCTTCAACAACAAGTTTCTCCGCTCCCTTACATGTGTTGAAGAAGCTTTGGCAAACCCAACACATGCATCGGTGCAGGTTCCTCTTGTGTGCGATGTCTGTGCCTGACCGGAGCAGTGCCGCGAGAGCAGGCGATGAGGAGGGCGGCGTTGCCTGCGCGCTCCCAATCGGCCTGGCTGCTTGAGAGCTGCTCCAGGGACAGGGCTGGGACAGAAGCAGGAGCTGCTGGGACATGAAGAGCTTCGCTGTACCTGACTGGCTCCAGGACTGAGGGCTCAAGGAAAAGAAATGAGAGCATTCAATCCGGTAAAAGCTCTTCTGTCTTGCCTGCATCCCAAGCATCTCCCCATTGCTGCTGCCCTCGCTGTCTGCGAAATCGCTGAGATCACGTTTGTCTGCGTTGGTCTGTTGCAGATGCCTGAACAAAAGGATTCCAACCTGCCCGTTCCTGTGCTCTTGCCTGGGCTGGCAAATGCAGATGGTTCAAGTGAGTGTTTCGTTCCCGCTGTGTTCTGCAGCACAAAATGGCGAACGGCTTTTGCTGTTGTGATAGGGTTTAAATTAATTTCTCCCTTCTCACCAGGGGAAATGAGGGCTGGGAAGAACGGCCATGCCTGTTGCTTTGTTAAGCTCGGCTTTGGCTCCGATTCTGGCACCAAGAATGGAAATAAAATACAGGGAAGGGGAGCTTTAGAAAAGAGCTATGGGTCTGCTCCCAAGTTGATAGGTTAAACTGTACAAAACACTGACTCTGAGGCATTGCTCTAATATTTGTAAAATCAGCATGGCAGCTCTGTTAAGGGCTATGAGTCACCCTGAGGGTGGTTCAGCTCTTTATAAGTAGTAGCACAGCCTTGTGCTTCCGTGCAAACGGGAGTGAGAATTTTAATGGAGTTGGAATTACCCCTTTGGTTAGAGCACCGTCTGACCTCTGCTTTGTTCTCACTGCCTCCCGTTTACAGCTGTGCCGACAGTGGAACCTGACCCATCTTTGTCTGGGAGAAAAGGACTGGATGGAGCCCTTAAATGTGAATCACACCAATTCTAGGTGTTCCCCCCCCGCCACCCCTCCTGGCCCTGGCCCGCAGCTCTCTCCAGACTCCTGCGTCCGAGCTCTGCCCGGCTGCTCCTGTGGGACGCGGTCAGGTGTGGCCCGACTTGGCTTTCGTTGTCAGGAAGGCGCTGACAGCCGGCCTGACCCCGGCCATGTGCACGCAGCGGGAGGCTCTGCCTGTCCCCAGGCACGGCCCCGGGCGCTCGTGGCAAGCCTGCGCTCCAGGCTAAACAGAGGAAGGTGAGGGTCAGCGGCAGAGAGCTCTGCCCAAGACTCAGGAAGCACATTTTGGCAGAGGAAAGAAATACAATACAAGCAGGGAGGGAAACTCAGCTTCCATCCAGCCCCCTCCAAGAAGCTTTTGGCTCCCCACAGCTGCCGGAGTCGTTACTATCAGTTATTGGGCTCTTTATTGTTACAGGCTTTCATGTGTTTGTTTTCTGTTGTCTTTTACAGCAGCATGCTGCAGAGGGGACAGAACGGAGCGACACCGGAGCAGTATGGACAGGAGGGTAGAGCCCTGCACTGGGGAACAGGCAACCCGGCTTCCCTTTCCTGCCTGTCACTATCTCATTGTGTGGCCTTGGGGCATGTCACTTCCCTCTCTGCCCTGGCTCCTCTGTGGGATGGGGTGGTTCCACCCAACAGAGCTCTCTCCGCTTGTTTACTCCTCTTTGTCCTTGTGAAGTGCCTTGGAGGAGTCTTGGGGGAAGCTCTGCATGGCCACGGCAGGCGCAGACCCATCGCCGAGTGCCATTCCCCAGAGCAAGCCACAGGAGCCAGGCACAGCCAGGGCGTGCGGTGGGGAGAGGAGTGACGAGCCCATCACCCTGCCCTCGTCACTCAGCTGCCTGCCGTTCGAATCGCTTCACTCTACAGACTCTGCCCGTTCTGCCCTCTGTGAGCACGCCAGCGAGCAGAGAGCTCTGTGGTGGGGAAGGCAGTTGGAGATCTTGCTGTCAGAGGGGTGGAAGATGAAAAGTATCTCTCTGAGCAGTCTTGGAAGGATGTTTCCCAATTCTCAACGTCCTGGGTCTCTCCCGCCTTGCAGAGATCAAAGGGAACACCCAGCTTCCAGCTCTGAGCCGTTCTTAGCCGCGGGGGCACTGCCATGTGGGGGAATGGCTGCGTACAGGGAGCAGGGATGTGGTTACAGGAGCGAAAGTCCCCAAAACACGTAGGACCAGGGCAGAGCGCTTGTCCTCGCAAACCCCGCTCTGCTCCCCATCTCACTTGCTCAGAGCCTTTGTTTCTTCTAACCGTGAGTGAAACCAGTTGTGGGATGGTGTGTTCAGGGCATGACATAATCTGAGTCTGGGACTCTGCTGGAGGAATCCTTTTGAAGATTTACTAGTCTGGATAATTACAATAAAACTATGAAGGTGCTACACTCTAAATGATTAACAGTTAATAAGTTGAGGTTCCTGCTTTCTTGTGCTTCTTGCTAGGAAACAAACCAGAGCAATTCTGGCTACATCAGTCGCGTTTTCTTTTAGGAAGGGGGTCTGTCGGAGGCACGCTAACACGTTTTCACAAAGCCACTGTCCGTCTCTGTGTTGCTGGTAGGAGATAATTTGATTAAAAATATGCCACTTCCTTGCTCCTTTCTTTGTGTGTTGCCTTTCTGCGTTTCTTTAAGCTTGAGCAGTGACAATAGCCTGCAGGATTTATTTGCTGTTTGTTGACATTTTCACTTTCTGATGCGCATCCTGGCGTTTCCCTGGAGTTCAGCTTGTGTCAACTGCAGAGGGATGGTTTGAGGAAAGGCAGCGTTAGCTGGACGTGCCTCTTCCACCCTTGTTCCCTCCCAAAATGCCCACATTAATAATACACTTAAACGTTACGAATTTGAATATCCATATGTTGTCCTGCTTAGCTGCTATTGTCCTTAAAAGATTTATTTGCTACCCATTTGCTATCCATCTTTATTGTATTTTTGAGAGGATGTGTCATTACGTGTCATCTGTAACAAAGCCGTAGTGTCTCATTCTCTGTGCGTACAGGTCTGCTACATCTCGCACAGGTTGGTGTCACACCGATGGCTGTCACATCCGTGTGATGGATGCTAGGTGTGAAATTCTGTGTGAAACAAGCTGCGAATGTATAGACACAGGAAAATTATGAGAGAGGGCTCTGGGGCTAAGCTGGCGTGTGGAGGCAGCAACGTGACGCCCCCAAGACTCTGAAGCTGTGGAGAACCTCGGTAACTTCAAGCCCCTTTTGGGGTTCCTTTCAGCCATCACAGGCCAACTGCCCCATGGATCTATGGAGGAGAAAGGCCAAGCCCCGCAAGTGCTGCTGGAGCCCCGTGTCCACCTGTCTCCAACATTTCCAGGGTACTGACAGCTCCCGAGGAGCAACGAGAGCTACTGGGTCCTGGCCCTGGGCCGAGCGTGGTGGTGGGACGTGGGTGGCTGGGCCCCGGTGTGGCAGGCAAAGTGCTGTCGGAACAAAACTGAATTGAAGTGATTCTTTTTCCTCTCCCCTTGGCCTGTGAGGAAATCTTTTTCCATTTACTATAAAACATGGTCCTTAATAGTGCTGAAGTGTTCTATGTATTTTAAATAAACATGAGTGGATTTGAGCCCAGGAGGACATGAAAGAATGCAGCATTTGCGGGGTACCGGCCCGGCACACATGTCAGCAATTTGGCTGCCTTGTGTACTTTGGCTTTTAAAAAAGCATTTAAAAGTAAACAAATGAAGGAAAATCTGGCAGCTGGATTTCAAAGTAAATTGCTTTCAGCTGATATACCCCGTTTCCAGCTTGCTTGGGTAGTATCAAGCCATACGCATCCAGCGAGAAAAGCGAGCGGCCAAGGAGAAGAGCGGGGGCGGGAGGGAGAACAAAAGCAGGGAAGTTCTGTGGATTTAATTCTTCCATTTCCTTCCTTTGCACCAAACACTCCCTGCCTGTCACTGCCCTCCTGTCAGACAGACGGGTCAGTGCTTCAGACGGTGAACTGGGCTCCATCTTCTCTCGGCCCCTCTTCTGCCGGGCTCTGCCTGCCTTCCACCAGACCTGGAGCAGGGATGGGATGGGATGGGATGGGATGGGGTAGCAGCATTGGCCACCACATCTTTACTGTGAGGGTGGTTGGACAGGAGCAGGTTGCCCAGGGAGGTTGTGGCTGCCCCATCCCTGGAGGTGTTCAAGGCTGGACAGGGCTTGGAGCAGCCTGGTCTGGTGGGAGGTGTCCCTGCCCAGGGCAGGGGGTGGCACTGGATGATCTTTAAGGTCCCTTCCAACCCAAACCACTCTATGATTCTACGATCAGAGTAGCATCCATAGGATGGCGTTAGCTTGAGCTGCTCCATCAACCCTCATCCCGGCCACTGCCCCACCGAGCATGGGGAGAGCTCCATCCCGCAGCCCCACAGAGGACATGGCCCCAAACCCCATGGACTGTTGGGACGAATCTGTCCCTCCGGGGTCTGCGCAGGCGTGGGCCAGGGCACTGCCCCCCCGGGACTGCCAGCCCAGGGAGGGCATCACCCGTCCGCCGGTGGAGGGAAGCGGAGCTGGAAATGGCAGAGATAACAGAGTCATTAGAGGAGCACGGGCTGTGGCGAGGCCCCGCACCTCCGGAAGGGCCTGGTGCGTCCCCCGAAGGAGGAGACTCAGCAAATGCTGACAGATAATAACGAGGTCCCGGGCTGGACAAAGAGGGGAGGTTGCTGAGGTCACGCTTTGGCTCGGTTTTGGGCTCCTTCTGCTTTGACTCGCGTTTCCTCAAGTTTATAAAACTTTCTGCGGGTTGGTTCGGTGGAAAGGGCAGAGGAAACTGGTGGGTCTTAAATCCTGGCGGCGTGGGGCCAGGGCAGGGCTGCTCCCAGCCCTCCGGCAGACCCTGCACGCACGGAAAATGTGCCCGGGGCTGCGAGTGGTGTGTGCTGCGAGCTCAGGCTGAGGCAGCAGCCACCAAGCGTCCCTTAGGGGCTTCCAGCGGTGACACAAGCTCCTGCTGTTGCTCGGGAGCGCCCGGGGGTGCGATGCTGCAGGCAGCACCCCTGCGGAGCCCGACGGACCTGAGCGGAGCACAGAAAGCCCTGGGGCGGCTGTGGCACGTGCACGGTGGCTCATGGCAGGACTGTGCATATAGCCAGTGGGACCCGCTGAGCCTGCCTGGCTGGGGAGCCGCGGCATTCGTCTGTTCCTTTGGGAACCAAGGCTGTGCTGCAGGTGATGCCACGCTGGCAGCCTGTCCCAGTGCCACCCTGGTGCTGTGGTGCCCCTCGAGCACCCAATCCGACAGCATCCCTGCACAGCACTCAGCTCCCTGCACCTTCCTGCGAGAGCCGGCTCTGCTCCATAGCCGCGCTTGTGGCTGCGGACGTGGCTCTGTGCGATGCTCCGTGCAAGGCAGCAATTAGAACGATCCCCTCTAACAGCTTTTCTCCTCCCTGTAACTCGGCAAATGAGCTCCCTTTCCTGGCTCGGGATTAAACCTCTCGGCTGCTGGCAGGGTGGAGGTGCTGCCAGCTGTAACCTGCAAGGCGAAACCTCCTGGATGAGCCAGGCAGGAGGCAGCCGGGGCTCAGCCAGCGTCCTCGGCACGTGCTGCCGCGGTGGGAGCCAGCGGTGCTGGCTGTGCCCGCGCTCCAGCACAGCACTCATTATCCCTTGGCACGGGAGGCCCCTGGCATCGGTGTCGGGAGCTGGCAGCACCCACACGCACCTGCCGGCACCAACGAGCTCACCGGCAGTTTCTTGCTTCTCATTAATGTCATGGAAAGTCATATTTTGGGCCTTTCTGCCACCCACGTGGGCTCCAGCACCGTGCCCTGGCCGGTAGCAGACAGGGCTGATGAGTTTTGCTCTGGCTTGGGAGGCATGTCTGCCCCCCCGGGTCCCGCCAGCTTTTGATCGCTCTCTGGATGTTATTTTTGAGAGTGAAGCAGCCTCCCACGAGCCGTGGGGCACGGGGCCTCCTGCATGCTGGGAACGGCCACCCTGTGGCTGCACCGGCTCTGGGAAACTCAATGCCCCTGTGGCACTTGCTCCCCGGGGACCGCTTTGATTTGCCTCCTTTGCACGGGGTTTGTGCTCTCCCTCTCCCTGCCCGGCGTTTGCTGCCTGCTCCGGCTGAAGCAACACATGGCGGTAACCACCGTTACATCACACCGGGGTCCCTTGGGCGGGCAGGGGGCTGGGGACACTGTCCCCACGCCGGGGGCTCCGGGGAAGGGGTGACACAGGGGACTCGCTCTGCGTGGGAGAGTGGCCGTGGACATGAGGTGGGGAACGCTGCAGCCCTCCTCTGGCAGGATGGAAAGACCCCCCCGGTGAAGACAGTTGCTCTGGATGTCCCTGTGATTAACGGGAAGAATATGTAAATGTATATGGCCGTTGCCATAGCTACGGCAGGAATCCTGGCTGGTCCCAGGAAGGCAGAGCCCCCAGCACAGCCCAGGTCAGGATTTGCATTCCGGGCGCAGCAGCACCCGCGCATCCCGCGGCACTGGAGCAGCCAGGCTGTGCTGACCCCCGTGCCACCGCCACATCCCCAGTGTGGGCAGGGGGACAGTCCCCCAGCACACCGTCCCACTCACCATCCTGCGGCCACCAACTGCTGCACGGCAGCATCAACCTGGGGGGCTGCAGCCAAGACAGGTACACCCCCAGCCTGGTCACGGGGTCCCCAGGGAGAAAACATCCTCACAGGAGGGGGTGTCCCTCAGGTCCAATGGGCAGGTCTTGTCACACAGCAGCAGAAAGCTTGGTGCAACCAGGAGATGGATGGGGATGGGGATGGGGATAAGGATGAGGATGAGGATGAGGATGAGGATGAGGATGAGGATGAGGATGCCCAATGTGCCCATCACCCTCCTGCTCCAGGTGCACCAAGCCCCCAGGACCACCCAGCCCGCCTCACACCTGGGCAAGCAGAAGCCCTTCCCAGCAGCTCGTTTCTGGCTGATCCCATAAAGCTGGGAGGGAAAAGGGTATTCTCCTGCCTGGAGTCTGTGGACCCCCCTGCCTGTCTGGGGCTCTGGTAAGTGCTGCGGGTTCAGGGCTGCAGGGGGAGGGTTGTGCTGCGCATCGCGCTGCGTCACTCACCAGCGTGGCTGTCACAAGCCCTGGCAGGAGCCCTTGTCTGTTGGTGGGCATGGTGCGTGCTTTGGCAAGTGCTGGTGCCCATGCACGAGCCCTGTCCCCTGGGAGGTGCCGGGTGGCTGCAGCCAGAGGCTGAGGCTGAAACCCACTGGTGTTTGAGCACTCAAAACCAGAATGTTCCCAGTTACCTGTTGTTTGCACGTCTCCTTCATCCTGCGGGACTGTTGTGGTTTGGGGGAGAGCAAAGGGGGTTTAAAATGCTGTAAAAGAGACCAGTTACTCCTATAAACTGGGAAACATGGGAGGATGAGAACTGAGCCTGCCCCGTGTCACTGGCGCTGCGGATGGCATTGCCAGACTGCGGCCCTTCTGGCGGTGAGGGCTGCTCGGAGATGGGTTTCATGCTGAAAGCGTTCGTTTTCATATTTATTCTCAAATTATTTTGCAAACCTGACTTGCAGCAAGACCGTGGATTGCTGCTCCGGAGCTGAAGCCCCTCCAGGTGTGGTGGGTGGGGATGGGCAGGGACTTCCCGGTGCCAGCTCAGCCCAAGGCTGTCCCCGCATGGGCTGGAGGGACATGGGGACCCCCAGGGGCGCAGGGACCTCAGTCCCGCAGCCTCCTCCCTGGCTGGCCCCGGGGTCCTCCGCTGTCCGAGGGCTCGGCCGTTACCGACGGCAGTGTGCGTGGCCGGGCTCCCTGCCTGCTATTTCCTTATAATTTAAGAGCCTTCCTCACATTAATCTTTTTATTTTTATTTTGACAAATGTATGTTTCCAGGAAGTTGCTGAGGTCAAAGCAGCATCTGTTGCTCGTTATTTTGGGGGATGCAGAGGGTCTTTGTGAGGGTTTCCAAAGCAACAAGGAATTAAGTGGTTTGTAAAGCAGAGAGCAGGAATGAGGAGCGGGCTGGGGCTTCCCGAAAGGCAGCTGAAGATGCTGATGAAAATCAGATCAGCTTGCCTCTATTTTCTTGGAAACTTGATCTATTTTTCTTGTACGACTGTCAGCCCAACTCCCGTATTTCAAGTGCTTGGCCACGGCCAGCTCCGTGTTTCGGTGCTGGGATTAGCGTGTCCCCGGTCAGATTTGCTTTCCCTGTGCCGTGCCGTGCTGGCAGGGAGGACTCGGGATCTGCAGAATGGGAGTAGAGAGAAGCTTTTAGGAACAGAATTGTGGGTCCCCTGGTGTGGCTCTGTCTGGAGACCCCCAGGACAGACACCAGCCCCCCCTCCCCTGCCCTGGGGATATCCCTTGTCTCCCAGAATCCCACCCCGAGTGGCCCAGCGCAGCCCACGGGGGGCCAGCGGCAAAAGCTGCTTTTTCTTTCAAAACAACCCGAGGAGGGTCCAGTGCCAAGGCGAAGGCTGCGAGGAGCCCAGGAGATTTATCGCTGAGGAAATACTTTCTCCAGCGAGGGCCGACGGCCGCAGCAGGAACAATGGGAGATTCGCAACGTGAACAAAGCTGATTTCGTTCTTCTTTTTATCAATGCATTTTCCTTGCGGATCCTCCCTTCCTGGAAGTGGGAGATGCAGCTTCCCCCGCGCGCCAGCCGTGTAATCAGCAGGAATGGCCATATCCTGGCTGGGAAGAGAGCTGTGAAACGCTGTCGCCCGCTGTGATTTATGAGCCCGTGGCAGCGGCCAGCGGCGGGGCTGGCCCAGGGACAAGGTGCCAGGGCGCGTGCAATATCCACGTATTCTTTCTGCTCCTCGTCGGGTCCCCGGGGAGCTGCCAGAGGAAGTTAATGGATTAGACACACACGTTCCACTTGATTTTTATTTTTTTATTGCCGTGTCTTTCCAAACGCCTTTAGCAGACGCGCGAGCACAATGGGGCCGGGCAGCGAGCATCCCGGCCAGGTGGGCAGCGGGGCAGCATCCTGCCTGGAAAGGTCAATACGGACAGCATTTGCTCAGGGACACGGGGACAGCCTGTCCTGAGCAGGTATCATCCTTCCCCGCCGGGCAGGGCTCGCAGGGGCCATGCTCAGCAGCGGCCCGTCACCGTTGAAGGGCAGAGTTAAGGTGATCCAGCTCCTCTGTGACCAGTGCTGGCCAACAGCCTCGGGGCATCGCAGCCCCTTGCCCGTGGCTCCTTGCCCATCCGCTGGTGCCGAGCAGCTCTCTTGCCATACCCGGAGCCGTAACATCCTTCCCTGGTGGGGGTGGGGGCTCACGCCTGTGAAAGCGGACGGTTTCGCTCCCGGCCCTGCGCTCCTGCCATTATGCAATCCTCACCCGATACCGGGAATATGAAATAATTATTCCAAGTGATCAGATTTTAATTATGCAACACAGAGGATGATTATTGTACGCCAAATTGGTGCCGAGTGCTTAGTTATGTATATGCCAAATTTAGTCTATACTATTATACCCAGTGGGTGGCCGTAGACAATCAGGAAGTAATTAGTTTTGCTGGAGGTTGTTCGCCTGCCTGGTTCGCTGTGCTGTCTGGGGAGCGTCTTGCTGCGCTCTGTGAATACCGCGGGCTTTGAGTTCAATACCGTCTTTTTGTGACAAGCTAATAAGCTGTCTGCATGGCGGCCTGTAATTAGCGCTGTCGATATTCATTTGGAAGCGGAGACTGCGCTGAGCAGCTCCGCCGATGGCGCTTCCCTTTGTCGAGGCTCTCGGCTGGTCCCTCGGAGGAGCGGCGATGGGCGACGGGGATGCGGCCAGATGTGCTCGCGTGTGTGCAGCGCTCTGGGGTCCCCGCCGAGGAAAGCACCCGGCCACGAAGGGACTGAGCCCCTGAGACCAAAACCTGCCCCCACCCACCCTTCTGCCAGCCTGGCCCCGTCCTCCATGGGGGGAGCTGCCGTCAGCCCCGGGAGAGGGGTGTCCCGGTGTCCTGTCCTGTGGCACCGTCTGCGAATGCTGATCTGGCGTGGGGGAGATGGGGGCATGCAGGGGGCTTTGGCGGGGGTGGCTGTCCCCTCCCCAGAGCCAGAGCTGCTCTTGGGAGCCTGGGCATTGCTGGGGGGTGCCAAGGGGCTGCGTGGTCGCACCTTTCCAGGCGGCCTGATCCTCTGGGATCCGGGCTTGTCCGTTGGGGTCTTACACACGGAATTACCGGAGGGCCTGGGGCTACATTGGCTGGGAGGTCAGCGGGGTGTCACCCTCCCTGGGATGCCGTCTGTAGCCGGTCAGTGTTGCGGGGCACCGGGAAACGGCCACCTCCGTGGGAATGGCCCGGATCTGCTGGGTGGGAATTGTCTGAAGTATGGAGCAACTTTTACCTCTGTTACACAAAGGAAACTTTCCTCCTCTTTTTGTCAGAGATGTTCACTCCATTGAGATGATTGGCATACTGGAGAGCTGAGAAACTAAATTGTTTATACACTAATGAATAGAAGCTTGATTGCAAGATCCTGTTTGGAAAATTATAGTGCTGAATTGAAGCCGTACAATTACATCCAAAATGCTGCATATTCATTTCATCTGCTTTGCATAGAGATTAACAAGCGAGCCCTAAAGCAGACTCTGAAATTAAAGCTAACACCAGATTTAGTCACAGGTTACAAACTAAATGGCATTGTTTGATGGATATGAATCTTTACCACCTGCCTGCCTGATGATTGCTAGCAGCTTACCAGACAGCAAAGGAAAAAAGTTTCTTCGCGTGAAGGAAGCATAATATGAGGCTGGGCTGGAAGTGCCCCCTCCCTGCACGGGCAGCACCCCCCCCAGGCAGATGTCTGCGGTGGGCCTGGGGAAAGGGCTCCCAGCTCCGTCCTGCCGGAGGCTGCGCCTGCTCCGGGGAGGGATGGAGAGTGGCTCGGAGACCCCCGTGGAGGTCCCGGGTCCATCCAACCCCTCCAGGGCTGAGAGGGGTCCCCCTTCCTGCATGGGGGGACAGTCTCGCAGGGTCCCCATCCATCCTGGAGCCTCTGTGATGAACTGTCCATGGGTTCCTTCCCCACCTTGGAGGGGTTGGGGCCAGGGTGCTGCAGAGGGCAGGGGTCTTTGCCCATGGCCAGGATGGGCAAGTCCCCATGGGCACCCCGGCACATGGCCGGTCCCATCCCTTCCCACCCCACAGGCTTTGCCACCTGCCTGTGACCCTCCTCCTCCCCCCGTAGCGCTCCTGTCCTGCCTGCTGGGGCCGGGCTTTATTTCAGGAGCAGAAATGGGGACAAGGAAGGGCAAAGGGGGTGCGTGGGGAGTGGGGCTGTGCCCGGGGGCTGCAGCAGGCAGCAGCATTCGGTGCCATGAAGCACCGTGTGGGGGCTGCTGGGCTCGGGGTGGGGGGTGTGTGTGTGTGTGCATTGGAAATGGGCCCCAACCCTGATGGAGGAACCCGTCCCCTATGTGGCAGCGTGTCTGGGGACATGGGACCTGCTGCTGCTGGCACTGCAAGGGGGAGCAGATGTGGCTGCTGGGACCCATGTTTGAAGTGGGGAGGGTGCAGGGGAGCAGGCTGGTGGCTCAGGGCAGTCTTCCTTCCCAGAAGGGATCTTCTTTGGGAATACCCAGGGAGTCCCCAATCTGCACCTGGGGATGGTGGCTCGGGGCTCCCTGCGTGCAGGCCCCCACGGGGCAGAGACCACAGCGCCTGCTCTGCAAATCAGACACCTTTATTTTTTTTTCTTTAAAAGTCAGTTACCAAACTGCAGTGTACTTTATTCCTACGGAGGGGCTGGTCCATCTCTACCACACTACAGGACAGCCCAGCCCCAGCTTTACAAGCCCCCAGGCCCGGTCACCAGTGGAGGTGCCACCACCCGCCACGTGGCTCCTCCCGGACAGCCCTGGCATCACCGCAGCTGGTCCTGGGTACGTGTCCTGTCACCCCTGTCTGTCCCTGTGGGAGCAGTGCCGTGCCAGGAACAGGCGGCGTGGCTGAGCCGAGTCTCCATTTCTGCTCCACACTTCCCCAACTCGACCCTCCAACACTTTCCCAATGCCCTCTTGCAAACAACCAAGGTGGACAAGCATCTCCTCGGGTCCCTCTCCAAAACCTGCCTGGGCTAAAGGGGACACGTGCCACCGCCGGGGCCTTGCCTCGGCCCTTCACCCAGGGCTGGGCTTCTGCCTTAAACCTTAACTCATCCCAGCACGCTCACGCTTCCGAGACCAAACCCAAACCACACCGTTACACCCTAAAATCAGCGCAATGGAGCAGCCTCCAGCCACCAGCTGCTCAAGGCATGGCAGGGCTCTCCCACCCTGACCCCAAGATGTGGGGTGCACCCTCCCTCCGGAGGGGCATCCACCACAGCAGCGGGCTCCCCGGGCCAGCCCTGCACCCGATCAGTGGCCTCCAGGGGTGTCCCCAGCCTGCGCGGGCAGTGGGCGCTGGGGCGTGGGAAAAGGCACCTGTGGGGGAGGCAGTGGTGGCTTCGCTGTGTGGGCACGCGTCGGTGGGGCTGCTGTCCCCAGCAGCAGGGCTGGGCACAGCGCGGTGCTCCCTGGGGAGACCCAGCCCATGTCAGCCTGGCACCCGCCGCGGGGAGGGGAGCAGCGCTGCGGCCGTGTCACACAGCCCCGCTTGCACCGCTACCGCAGGTGGCAACTGACGGACTGGGGTAGTGACAGCAGCCTCGTGTCAGGATGTTCGCAGCCCTGCGCCGTGCCATGCCCCTGCCCTGGGGGTTCCATTGCCTGCGGCCGCCTGGCCAGCAGAAGGGATGTAGTGACGAATTGTGCCTCTGCCAGGCAGCAGCAGAGAGAGCTGCCCGGCGGCAGGGACCCCACGCAGCACCCCGGCTGCGTAAGCAGGGACAGGACAGGCAGCAGACGGGGGGGACGGGGCAGCAGAATGGCAGTGTGAGCTGGTGCAGGTTGAGGGCAGGGGCTGGCCAGGTCACATCCTGCCTGGCAGCCCTGTATGCGGCGGGGGGAGCTGCTGCATGGGACGGGGACAGCAAAGGGACCTGCCTCCCAGCCTGGGCACAGGAGTCCCCAGCCCCAGCGCGGGCCGGTGGAGCGGCGTGGATGGAGCTGCTGGGACTGCCTGCCAGCCAGCTGCCACCTCCTGCTGTCCCACTAAGGGGGGACCCTGCTGGGCCCCCCAGCAGCGTCCAGTTCTGGTTCAAGCAGCTCATCTTCTGAGAAGCTGATGTGCAAGCAGGTGTCATCCGCAGGGGAGAAGGGCAGCGTGAGGTCCGTGGGGCTGGCCAGGGCGGCCAAGTCCTTGGCCAGGGCCTCGCTGGCTGCAAGGTCGCGGAAGCCAGCCAGGGGGGACATCTGCCCGCTCTCTCCAGTCCTGTCCTTGCCCAGAGCACGCTGGCAGGTCCCAGCAGGGACAGGCTCTGTGCTGGAGGCAGCGCTCCATGCGGGAGTCCTTGCCTCGGGGTCCAAGAGGGTGAGCGAGCTGGCAGCGATGTTGGTGAGGCTGGAGATGCTGGGGCTGGGCAGGCTCACATGGGCAGCGCTCTCGGGCTTCACCTCCACTTCCAGGCTCGGGGAGGTCTTGCTTGACCTTTTGCGTAGGATGGGTGGTGGCGGGTTGAGCTTGGGAATGGGCTGCTGCCGCCTGGAGAGCAAAGGCAGAGAGATGAGGTGACGGGCAAGTACTTACTTACCTGGGCGGAGGGCTCAGGCCGGCTGCCCCAGGCTCTCCAAGAGACCTTTGCTGGGTCCCATCAGTGCAACCCATCACCTACAGACGATGGAGTGGGGGTGAAGTGATGCGGCATCTTGGTGAATGACCATCTGGCCGCAGGGGGACAGAAGCAGGGCAGGCAGCGACCCCACTGGGGGACACGGCAGGTTCCTTGCCCTGCCTTATTGCACCTGAGCCAGCGCACAGCCCCTGGGCTGCCTGTCCCTGCCCCTGAGCACCCAGAGCACAGCTCTTCCTCCCCAGCCCCTGCTGCCAGCTCTGCTGCTCTGAGCCCTCCGAAACGTGGCCGGGGCAGCAGTGGGGAGCGGGAGGGCCAGCTCAGGATGTTCCCGCTCTGGCCAGCGGGAGACAGAGGGGGCACATCCTACCTGTCCTCGTCCCCTCTGTCTGTATCATCCGCCTTCTGACGGCTGCTCCCGTTGAGCAGAGAGAAGTCGCTGACCTCGGAGCCCTCCACGCGCCGGCTGAGCCCGTCCTGCCCCTCCAGCACAGCCAGGCACTCATCCCCCTCCTTGCTGCTGTAGCGGTGGCCGCCCCTCTCCAGGCTGACGAGGTTGAGGTAGGAATCCCCGGGGCCCAGGGCTGGTAGGGAGCCGGGGGCCACGGGGCTGCCCAGGATGCTGGCGGGGGTGGAGGTGGACGGCACATGGACGTCCAAGCTGTAGTGGTTCTTCAGGTTCAGGGAGAGGGACTGAGCCAGGGACAGGTTTTGCAAGGAGCGGTCAACTGGTGAGAGAGGGACAAGGGTTGTGTGAAGAGCTGGGGACCTCCAGCCCAGCTGCTCCCCATGACCATGAGGGGTGCAGAGATGCTCTGAACCTCCCCCAGAGCCTGCTGTCATGGTGTTGGGAGCATCCCAGCTGCTCCCTGGGACCGTAAGGGATGCAGAAATGCTCCAAAGCCCCCCCCAAGCTTGCCAGGATGGTGCTGGCTGTGCCCAGCTGCTGCCCAGTACCGTGAGGGATGCACAGATGCTCTGAAGGCCCTCTGGAGCCTGCTGGGATGGTACTGGGAGCACCCCAGTTGCTCTCCATAACTACGAGGGGTGCAGAGATGCTCTAAAGCCCCCCAGAGTCTGCTGGGCTCATACTGGGAACACCCCAACTGCTCCCTGGGACCATGAGGGCTGCAGAGATGCTCTGAAGGGATGGTGCTGGGCGCATCCCAGCACCAGAACAACCCCGGTGCGTGGGCCACTGCACTCACCCGGCTGCCGGTGTTGCTCCCGGGCTTCCAGCACCGTCAGCTGCCGCACCAGCAAGGAGACGTGCTGCAGCAGGTCCCGGTTGGTCAGGAGCAGCTGCCGTACCCGGGCCTGCGCTTCGATCCGCGCCGCCGTTTCGGCCGCCAGTTGGTCCTTCAGCAGCTGCACCTGCGGGACGGGACGGGACGGGGCGGTGCGGGGACGGGACCGAGCATCCCCGGGATCCCCGGCATCCGCGGCGCGGCGGCCCTCGAGCGCCCTCTGCCGGCCCCGCCGCGGCACCCCCCCGCCCCGGCACCCCCCCGAGCCGGTCCAGCTGCGGGCGGGGGATGCCGCTCCATCCCGGGCCGCGGGAGGTAGGGGCGGGGGGTCCGCTGCCTCCTCGGTAACATGAAACGAGCTGGGGAAGTGCTCAGCCGAGGGGGCATCGGCCTCCCCACTGTGATACCGGTTTGGCGGAAGACGCACGGGGGCGGGGGGGAGGCTTCCAAAAATGTTATGAAACGGGAGCTGGTGGCTCTGTGGGGGTCCCTCACCACCCCACTAGAGCAGCCTGGGCTTATGTGTGCAGCCAGCCTCCTGTCTGGGGGAGCTGAGCCATGCTGCGAGCTACACTGCGAGCTGTGCCGCAAGCAATGCTGTGAACAGTGCTGCTGGCGATGCTGCGAGCTACGGCGCAAGCGATGCTGCGAGCTCCCCATACTGCTCCCACCCCAGCACAGGGCGCTTGCCCCCGCTGCCAGCCCAGCATGGCCGGAGGCTGGGGCAGGGAGAGCAGAAGGGCTGGTGGCGCCCGAGGGGAAGGCAGGACGCGTACCTGGGCCACGGCCACCTGCGTCTGCTGCTGCTGCTGGAGGAGCTGCTGCTGGAGCAGCTGGAGGCAGTGCTGGGAGGCCAGCGGGGTGATGGAGGCCGAGGAGCAGGGACTGCTTGGGCTAAGCAGCTGCTGGGAGCCGGCTGGGTGGAGGGAGCAGTTCTCGGTGTCCTGAGCATAAAGAAATGGACAGGGTGAGCAGATCAACTAGCTCAGGCTGGGGTTTGGATTATGTTTCCCCATGGCATTGACACCGGTGTCGCAGAGCGACCCTGGCACCCCGGGAGTGTTGAGGGGGGCAGCCCTGGGCTTGGTGTCAGGCTCTGCGGGTCTGTGTGATCCTCGGGAAAGCGTGTTTCGGAGTGACTCCCGATCTCCAAGAGCTGGCAGGGCTGCCTTGTTGGCATCTGGCTGCAGCTCCAAACAGGGAGGGCAGATCCCCGGGCAGGAGGCACTGGGGTGCGACCTAAATACCCCACCACCTTCCCCATGATGTGGCTGCCCAGGCTGGGTGGTTTCTTATTGCCTGAAGCATTTCCCAGTGGCAGCAGCACCCCGTGTCAGGGCCACCAGCATATTAAAAGACTGCAGGGGTCCCGGCCCTCCAAGATGCCCAGCAGTAGCGTGCCACGCACCGACTGACTTCAGCAGCCCCTGACCCAGCCACAAGCCCCCGCACCTTGGCACAGCGCTGGGCCCGGGCTCTGCTGGGGCAGCCCAGGGCGAATGGGCTTGCAGCCACCTCCCGTGCCCCGGGGACTGTGTGGTGGCCCCGTGCGTGGCTCTCCTGGCCCTCAGTAGCGCCGGGGGTCTCAACATGCAGCGCAGAGCCGGGCAGCGCATTCCCCCAGCAGGCAGCCTCCCACCCCGCAGCGGGGGTGTTTTGGGACCGTTCCCCCAGCCGCTGCCTTTCCTGCCCCCCTCTCCCTTGGGCAGCTCCCGCTCCCGAAGCAACGCGCGGGGAAGCCCTGCCTTTCCAGCCACGGAAATGCGTCCCATTGAGCGCATTTCACCGCAGCTGTTTTCAGCCAGGCCCTGCAAGCGATACAATTGTGTGAGATGAAGCGATGCCATTCAGGCCGCCGGGAAGCGCGCACAGAGGGGCTCTGCAGAGCCACTATTCATTACGGTGAAACCACGGCTCGCGCCGAGCGCATCCTGGGTGCCTGCGCTGATGGGGCTGGGCCCCCTTGGGGATGCCACTCGCTGCGCCTGGGGGGCGAGGGGAGCTGGGGGTCGCTGCCGGGACAGTCAGACAAGCGACTGCTGTGTAGTGGCACAGAAATCCACCCTGCATGGCGGGGAAATGGTTGCCTCACCAGAGATGCCTCCTCTTAGTTTCCACCACTGTTATGTGGATGCTGTTGCGGTGGAGGGGGTCCTGCCTCACTTCTCCCTTCTAGCGCTGGGTGATCGCTCCAGCAGAGCCCCTCTGAGCTCTGCCCTGCCCTGGGCTCTCCCAGGCTGTGTTTGATGGCCGTGTGCCATGGGCTCACTCCCAGCTCTCGCCTCTCCCCCTGCCCCAGCGTGGGGACACAGCTCAGCTGTGGGTAAACTGGGAGCTGAACGCTGTCCTGCCTGGGGGCTGTGAGGGAGGGGAGCCAGGAGGGGGGTCTGCAACGAGGTCTCTATGAAAGCCCCTCCAAATCAAGCCGTGATAGAGTGACCCCAAGCAGAAGGACCCCAGCAGTGGCAGAGCACATGGACTGTCCCCCAGCCCCCCCCCGCCCTCCGCCATTACCTGGCAGTTCTTATCCTTTGCAGCTTGCCCAGGTTTCAGCACGCTGAGGTCCCCCTTGGCAGCGGGCAGCTCCCTGGGTCCCCTCTCAGACACACAGATGCCATCAGAATCGATGCCAACCTCGTCCGCATCCATCATCTTGGAGCCCTTTATCTGGTGAACTTCAAACGAGACGGATAAATAAACTCAAGCCCCCCCTTGCCACAGGATCACAGCAAGGAGCCAGGGCCCTGAGCAGGGCTGGGAGCCAAGGTGGCGGCTTAGGGACAAGGCCAGAACTTGCTTCGAGACTCAGTGTGCTGCAGAGGAGCAGGAGGAAGGGGCTGGAGACCCTCAGCCCGCTGTACAAGGGGACTCAGCCTCCGCCTTCCTGGTGCCCAGGACGGGTGGGCAGAGAAGGCGGATTCCCCGTGCCCCCCATCCAAAGGGTCCTGAGGCTCTCGCTGTCACTAGAGCTGGCCCACGAAAGACAGGCCACCTTGTGGTTTTCCCCCCCTCAAAGCATCCCCGCTGCGGCAGCTGAGAGGGGTCTGCCTGCGCCCCGCGGGGACCCACGCGTCACCTTCCAGCGGCTGCTCCTCGGCCGACTTGTCGCTGGCGCCGTCCGCCTGCCCGTCGGCGTTCTGCAGGGCGTGCTGCAGGCTCAGCTTGTGGCACACCTCGAAGGCCTGTCCCACCGTCCGCACCACCCGCATCGCCTGGCTCTGCGGAGCAAACCCACGCTGCTCAGCCCCGCGCCAGCCACCGCCCATGGCAGAACTGGGAACCTTCCCAGTTTCCCGCCCCAGGGCTGCCCCATGCTGTCGTGTCTCTTCCCGTGCCGGGGGGCTCCACTGTTGGACCCGATGCATGGCATTCCCCAGCTCCCCACGCTCGGAGATGGATGCTCTCATCTCCGCGTGGGCTGGGGCAGACGAGCTGTGCTGCTGCCCGGGCTGGGCAGGAGGGGACAGGCACCAGGCATGTTTTTTCGGGGACACTCAGCACTGGCACTGCCTGGGTCTCTCCCCAGGGATCCGCACTCTCCAGCCCGGCGGTTGCTTTGGCACAGGGAGGTGCGAGGTCCCTCAGAGACCTCTCTCCCGGGGATGACCCAGCCATAGCCCCCGCAGCATCCTACCTTCTTCTTCGATTTGAAAACGTTGCACCTGAAGGAGTTGTTAGCGCCGTCCCTTGCGATGTAACTGAATATTTTCAGGTCTTGCGAGTCGTGAGACACGTAGAAGATTCTAGGTGGGAGTGAGACAAAGGGAATTAACCACCCAGGGGAGTCTCTGCCCCCTGGACAACCTCAGAGGCTCCCGTATGTCCCCAGGACAGGCTGGGTCACAGCACCCAGGGTTGGAGGAAGGACATGGTGCCGGTGCACGGGCCCTCCTGTGATTTTCAAGGCAGGAGGATTTAAAGAGTACTTCTGGCTTGATGGAAAACCTTCTGGTTTCTGAAGCAGGCAAAAGCTTTTTAAAGATGCTGCGGGAAAACTAAAAAAATCTATAGTACTGGAAAGCGCGTGGCTATTTTTAGCCCCAGCAATTAATCCCTGTCCCCACTGCAGCGTGGCACAACTGCCGCCGTCCTGCCCTCGGTGCAGCCCCCCCCGGGACAGTCCCAGCAGGTGGCACAGCACAAAAGCCACCGTCCCCTGGGTGCCTCTCCCAGGGGCGCTGAGGGTTTGGGACTGCTCCCTCTCCTGTTCGGGCTCACTCTTTCTCCTCCCCCTGCTGCAAAACCATTTTTAAAGACCTTTTTACACATTTGATTTAACTGGGTAAAAATGTGACAAGCGAGTTCAGCTCTGAATAGAGAAGAAACCAAAGGGATTCTTGAGATGTTTTTCTTTTATTGACTGGAATTTTTTTGTGTTGAACTTGCAATTGGAGCAATTATGGCCCATGCACCACATCTTGTAATAATCCGTAAAAAAAGCCAGAAGTGAGAGGAAGGCACGGACAACGCATCAGCACGTCCTCCGCGCCCCAGCTCCTCACCGAGGGCTCTGACGCAGAAAACAGTGTTGGTGATGGTGGCCCTCGGGGCTACGTGGGCTTCGTGCTCGTGGTACGATTATTCACTTGGCAGATCTAACGGCCCACTGCAACCTGCGCTCTTAACTGTGCTACGCACCATCGCTGGGGCTGCCTTCAAGGAAGCCATCCCTGACGGCTCCTGAGGCATCTGTGTGGGGCTTGTGGTCTCCAAAATACTTTGAGATCCCATGGCAGGTGCTATGGAAAGCTGACGCTACCTTACCGCGTCCTGTACGGGTTAATTCCCTGTAAGCACTTACACCTGAGAGTACGGTGCTTCTTCAGAAGCACACGGTGAGCCGTGCTCTGAAGGAAAACCGCGGGAAGCCTGTCTTCAGAGTCGGAATGAGAGAGTAATTCAGGTTGAAGGCATCTCTGGGGGTCATCTAGTCTATCCCCTGTTCAAAGCAGAGCCAGCTTCAAAGCTAGATCAGTCCGTCTCACCCTCAAAAATGTATGAAAAGGATTCCCCACCAGTGGTAAATTTTGCAACCTCATTAATTTTTCACGGTCCTTTGGAAAACCAGCCTTGGTGGAGGTAACTCAGCAAGCAGGAGGATGGACGCGCATCGCTCAGGGCTGATTAACAGCTCTGGACCGAGCTGGGGTAGATCCCCTGCCGCGTACCTGTACACAGGATCGTGCATCACCACCATCTTGCTCTCGTCCCAGGTCCACTCCTTTCTCTGTAAGGGGGCAGAAACAAAATTACAGTGAGCCAAGGCGAAATGAAACTCCACCGGCCCGAGGGGCAGAACCCTAGAGAACGGTGTGTTTCTCCCAAGCCAAATCCAGGCTCCGGTTTGACTATAGGAACAATGGCTGTTTCGTCACTATCTTGGATAAAAATAGATTTCTTTGATCATTTATCATATCTGGTCATCTGATCACAGCCTCCAGAGCTGAAAATGGTCCCTAAGATTAATTTATAGCATCAAATATGCAGAAGAGTAACACGTTTTGTGGAACAAGAGGCGGAGATGGGGCTTAGGAGATCTGGATCCGGCTGCTGGCGCGGTGGGGAGCACAGTCTGGGCGAGGAGCTGAGGGGCTCAGCCCAGGCAGCGTGGAAAAAGCCTATAGGTATTAACTAGAAAAAGAAACTGTATTTCCTGAAAGCTTGACATCTTTTTGATACGGGAAAAAAATTTTCCTCTTCCCACAGTGTAATTTTCCCACTTTTTTTCAGCAAGGTTTTGTTATTAGTTTGTTTGACAAAAAAAAAAAAAAAAAAAAAAAAAGAGTGAAAAATCAAGTCTTGTGAAAATTCTGTGTGGTTTTTAAGAAAAGGTCAACTTTGGTTAGAAGCGTGACTGTCCTGAGCAGCAGTAACACAAAGACATGGTCAAAGCCAACATCCCGGGTGCCCTGGCCCCGCGCGCCCCGGCTGGGCTGGAGAAGTCTCACCTTCTGCTTCTTGCGCAGAATCACCTTCACCCCGTCCACGGACACAATGATGCTCACCTTCTTCTTCTTAATGTTCTTGGCTTTGAATTCATACTGATGGGAAGAGAAACCGGGGTTAGAAGAGAGGTAGGACTGGGGGGGGGTACTGCGACCGTGTTTTACATGAAAATGTCAATTTTGTATTTAACGCCAGCTGCTGAGGGAAGTGGGAATTTGTTTTATCCTGCTAAGAAAATCCATGTTGGGAAGGACCTGCTGCCGTAGCTGGGATGCCGGCAGGATCCTGGCTTTGTCAGGAGCGTCCCTTGGGAGAGAACAAGCAGAGCTCAGTCCTCGGGACTACACCCAGGGATCGTTAATTCGGATCTGGGAAGAACATTTCCCGATGCGTTGGCCGTGCCTATTCCAGCAGGATTCTGCACCAGAGGCTCGACAGGGAGATGGCTCTTGCAGCAAACACCAAGCAGTGATTTATGGCGTCTCCGGTGCCCTTGTATGTCAGTGCTGCAGCGCATGGGGAATATAAAATCACTTATGAATTGCAGGGAGGGCCAGATGGGTGGCAATAATGCAATTATACCTCAGTCATTTACATAATCACATTAACCTCAGTGGGCTTGGTATCTCTGGAGAAAAACCCAGCTCCTCACCTGCAGGTGTCTGCAGTCTAAACTCGCCTCCATTTGTGTTAAAAATTAAACTGCTGCTTTTAAATGTTGCTTTTGCTGACAGCTAGAAGCATGGCAGAGCCCTTCCACTCTGCAGACCTGTATTTACAGCACTGATCCTCACTGGCCCTGTTTTAGCCACTATTTTTGGCTTCTAAATACAGCATTTTGATACCCCATGCTTTTCACAGTCCCTGTCTGAAACCCATCTTTCCTGGGCCAGATCCTCAGTTTATCTAAACCAGCACATCCCTTACTGTCAGGGCAGCTACAGTACCAGCCACCATGTATCTATGAAAAGGAAATCCCTTGGATTAACTCCATGTACAGTTCCCATAGTTGGAAAGCAGAGGTTACAAATCCCCTGGTTTAACAGTCTAATAATCTGAACCGTGCTGTAACGGAGCTGGGACTCGGCGAAGGGGACATCGTGGGGACACCGCTGCCGGCTGGCTCTGCAGGTTGCAAGCTTTCCCCGCTGAGGTGCCAGGGTGATGTGGCCCCTCTGCGGCGTCCCGTCCCCCCGAGGACAGCCAGACACCTCGCTGGCCAGGACAGCGGCACCGAGCCTTCCTGGGGAACGCGGCACCGCTCCGGCGGGCTCCGGGGGACCGGAGGTGCCTCTGCTCCATCGCTGCCTCCTGGGATGCCTCTGCCACATCCCTCCGGAAAGTCAACGCAGCCCACCTCATTCGGCGACACGGAGGATGAGGCGAAGCTGAGCGACGGAGTGCAGCCTGAAGCCTACCAACACCGTGTAATTAGACACCTAATTAGAAATCTTATCTCTTTAGACAGTCAGCGGAGCTGCAGGTAGTGATTGAGATGTTAAGGGAGTCCAGGCACCTCTTTCAGGTGCCTGAAGTTGAAGGACGCTGTGTGTGGCACCCAAGCACTGCAGAGAAGATACGCATCTCCCAGCTCCTCAGCACCCATTGTAAGCCACGCCAGCCTTACAGGCAGAAAATTGGGTGGCTTTCATGTTTATCAGGCTTTTGATGCTGCTCATTGAATTCTTCGCAGTCTGCAAGGTTTATGGTATCAGGCAGACCCCGGATTAAACCACAGCCTTTTGATCTCCCCATGAATTATTACTCTGAGACAAGGTCTTTAAAAATCTATCTATAGCACCATTGCGTGTGAAGCCGGAGCTAAATTTGCTATACACGTTTTTTTATTTATAGGCAGGAGCGAAATGATGGGTGAGGTGGGGAGCGCATCCTTCAGACGGCCACGGGACACCTCTGTGGGGATGAGGACAGCCGAGAGGGCATCTTCCCCCCTGTGCCCCGGCAGCCCCGAGGTGCCCGGCACCCCCAGCCCACCCCCAGCCCACCCTTGCTGGGTGCTCCCGGCTCTGCCGGGCTGGAGCTTCCCCCTCCCCTGCACCCTGCACCGCCAAACTGTTTCTCCTTGTCTGCTCGCATGAATGTCAATAAAACTGGGATAGATTGTTCTGTCCGCTAAAGAGCTATTTATCTTTCTTTATACACAAATGGCTGGGAAAATACTAGCTGAGCTTTCCAAGAAAAAGAGAGCAATACAGTGTATTTTCCCCTTGTAGCAACAGGGGTGCAATTACATTCAAACAAGGCTCTTTACTCAAAGGCTTTAAGCGAAGTCCAAGCCTGGATTTTGCAGAGATGCTTTTTCTTTCTCTCTTGGACAGAAAGGAACAATCGGGAGCCACGGCAGCGCATCTCTGGGCGCTGCCAGGAGGGATGGCGAGGCTCTGTAAGCCCAGGGGACCCCAGCCAGCTGCCACACCGCGTCGCCCCAGCCTGGCTTCGGGACAGGTACAGGGCTTGAGCCCCAAGCAGAGCTGTACAGCCGGTGTCAGCTGCCCGGCACCCCCTGCCCTTGCCCTGACCATGGGCTAGTGTGAGCTGTGCCGCTGCAGTCGGGGCCAGAGAGGCTGAAGAGACACATGGGGTGAGCAGGAGCAGAGCTCAGAGCTTCTCCCCTGCCCCGCATTCCCCAAACACGGCGTCTGAAGCAGTTTTGACCCTTGCAATCTGCAGACAGCACCCTCAGGCTCTGCTCAGGATGTGTCCCTTTGCCGTGGCATCGTCAGCCAGGAAGGAGGACGATGAGTTCGCCGGTCCTGCTTCTGCTTTGCTGCTGCATCCTCCTCAGAGCACCCGCGAATGGCCAACACACGCTCCCCACCAGCTCCCGGCCATGGGCAGAATTAGCTCGGCCTGAAAACAATTAAAACCCACTGGGCCCCAAAATCCTTTCCAAAGGGTGAAAGCCCTCCAGCAGCAGGAGCTGTAGGATGGCCGGGCCCCAAGCGGCGGCTCGCATGGGGAGCGGTAACGCCAGCTCCCAAGAGTGGGGCCGGGCGAAGCCGCACCGGCTTGGGTTGGACTCTCTCTCCATCTCTACACGTAAGAGGCAGATGGGACACAGCTTCAGTCATTTAATTGCTTCCTATCAAGCAGGAATCGGTATTTTAATTAACTGTGATTTATATAAGGACAAAAAAGCACGTGAAAAAATGCACTCCAAGACAGGGGACTTTATCTCCTATAAAAACGTTCATGTATAAACCAACACACATGCGAGCCCGAGCTCCTGGCTAACCTGGCACTGCCGTCAGGGAGCAGTCGAGTCACGGATTTTGTTTTATTCTTACTATTGAATTAATGTGATTTTTTTTTTCCCAAATTTGTCAAGGCTACCGACAAATCCAAACCCACACAGCAACGTTCATCTTCTCTGCTGCCTTCCGAGATCCAATCGTTATTCTCTCGCTGCCTGTGCTACCCTACGGGGGAAAGCTTTCCCCATGGTAAAGGATCTGGAGTTGCCCTTACACGTGGCGATTCAGCAGGCAAGCTTTCTTAGCTGCGGAGACAGGATGGGACATTTTATAAAAAAATGCAGGTCAAAAAAGGGCAATGCATCTCATTTAATTTAGCAGCTTCATTAATTCTATTTCTGATGTGTTTGACCTGGAATACTTTCCATTTTGGCTTTTAAATTCCCGTGTTTGAGTCCTTGCCTTTCATACGGTCCCACACACTGTTGGCATGCAATATTAACCTACCCAGGAGCTAGAGACTATATGACTAGAAATGTTAATGGCGCCGTGCAATGCATATTTCATCCGATAATTCCACCCAAGCAGATATAAATTACACATGCAGTTACCAGCTTCCATCTGCTGATGAAAGAGATGGGCTAATGCACATTTGAAATCATATGCAGTTTCCAGCACTAGGAACAACTTGCATGAATAGAGTTATTCAAGGAAGCAATTCTTAATGTGATTAATTACTGAAGGTATCAGGGCCTTCATTATGCAAATGAAAAGTGTCATAAAATAGAGAGTTTGCAAATCTTAGAGGCAGCCTCTCTTTCCAAAAAATGCATCTTCCTCATTAACAAAGAGCAGAAGGGCCAGCCTCGAGCGAGCCGGCGGAGCCGGAGGATGCTCCCTGCCATGCTTCACACGGCGTTTGCTGCCACGCGGCCCAAGCCGTATTGAGGGAAAACAAGGCAGCGGCTCTCCAGGAGCTAAAACAGGAGTACATCGGTGCTCCCAGTCACTGCTGGGTAAGGACTTTGTTTCCATGCCCAAAGGAAGATGCCACAGGCTTGGAAATGGATGGCCCTTTCTGCTGCAGCTATAAATTCTCCATCCAGCCCTTTGCCCGTTGTCCAGCCTGGCCCATCCAGCTGCAGGACGTGTGTGTCCATGAACAACCCCACAACAACAGCGGCCCCAGCCCCTTCCCAAACCCTCCCCGCCAGACAGACACAGGCAGCGTGGCAATGAGGTGGAAATCTCGGCTCTGTGCCCCGACAGACCGGCTGCGGGCAGCGTCACCCCGGCAGGACCCACGGCCCTGCTCCCGCTGCCAGGCTGGCACGCGGCCGCATCCCAGCGCGGGGGAGGCATCCTTCCCTCCCGCTGCAGCGTGCAGCCCCCGGTGCTATATAACCGCCATTTTAGGCATTAAAACCATGACGAATCCAAGTATTTCAAGTTCAGGAATGTTATTAATTTCAAACCAAACTGACCCACACAGCATGAGGACACAGCGTTACCTCGACTGCTGTTTGAATTACTGATGCTTGGAGTGCTGCTGCTTGGAACTGATGCTACAGAAAGCTCCCCCAGTTCTCCTCCCAGCGAGGGCAGCTTAGCTGAGCGCTGCATGCCGCCGCCAAGCTGACAAACGAGCAGTGTCAGTTCCCATACCCTTTGGACTGCAGGCTGCGGTCCAGCCTCCAATCCCCCCTGACCCACCGCGGCCCCTCCTGCATCACATCACACCTTCTCGCCACGGCCCCGCCAGCCAGCGGCGTCACCGGTCACCCACAGCCGCTCCTGCGCGGCCTCCGGTTGGAAACCGCTGGGTTATGGCCTCTCCTTTGTTCGTCTTGGGAAGCATGTGCCTGTCTGAATCCTATGAACTCCCCGTGCCCGGCGGCGGGGTGCACGCTCCTGGGGACGTGGCCGGCGTGAATGCGGCCGGGCATAGTCTGGGTCTGTGCTGCAGTAACTGGGCAACACGGACACAAAGGCGATGCAGGAAGCGGTGGAGTCCAGGAGTGCACCTCCTGCCCAGTGGAAAAATGAGAATTTATGATCCTTGGAAACATAAAACTGTTCAGTGGAAAGCAGAAACCGAAGGGGGAGTACAATAGGCAAGGAGAATGCTGGCAACATACTCAAAGTCTTTTTTTCTCATTTAAATTAGCTCCTTCCACCATCCAACAAATTCTCTGTAGATACCACAGCCTGTTCCCCACACAGTGATCCGAAGGGGGCCGGGAGCTATCGCGGCCCTGCTGGGTTTCTGGGAGTCCCTGGAGGGGCAGCAAGGAAATGTGACCGCAGTTCATCAGAGGATTTATTTATTTATTCCTAGCTCTGCGCTTTGTCAGTGGTGTTGCTGCCTGCAGAGCCAGGCAGGGCTCGGACCTCTCCAATGAAGGTTTGTGCTCCAGCCCCGGAGTCGGGCTGGGGTGCCGGGATGTGGGTTTGTGGGGATCTGTGTGCGCTTCTGCCCCGGACCTCGGGTCAGGGCCCAGCTGTGGCCGCAGTCTTTGACCGGATCAGTGATCCCTGTCCCTCCTTTTCCAATGCTCCTTGGGACCTGGCCGGTCATGGGCTGAATTTACACGTTTGAGTGTAACCCCTCTGTCCTCTTTCTAATCTGAGTGCAACCTCTGGTGACTGGCATCGTGCCCTCATCCCTCTTAGCACCCCCATGGGCTTCAGGACCCCGGTGACCACCCACAGAAGGTCCCACCACACTCTCCTCCCCGGGACTCCCGTGCATCCATCCTTTCCTGCCTGGCAGGTCATGCAGGTAACCCCCCAGCAGATGTGGGCAGCAGGAGCAGGGTCCCTGTCGCAGCGTGCTGTCCCTGGGGAGCTCCATATGCTCCTTCCCAAGGACTCCACCTCAACCACAGGCTCAGTCTCTGCACAACCCACCCAGCAATGCTGACGGCCCTGGCCACAGCCTGAGCTGCAGAGAGCTGCTTACAGACTAAGCTTTGATTGGTCTTGGCAAGAAAAGCACCACGGGATAGACTGGCCACAGATGATTTATTAATAGGATTACTGCGGCCGGCCTGGAGCCGGTGCCCTGCGTGCAGCGGATCTGCAGATGCTGCTCAGGTGCAGGAGCTGGAGACAACTTGTTGCATAGCTGTGAGGAAAGGATTAACGGGAAAATCCACTCTATGGGCTCAAAATCTCCCCAGCAGACCACATCTACGGTACACAAAACCATCTGCTTCCCAGCACTGGCTTGGTCAGGCAGGCAGGTAACTGCTCTTTCAGAGCTGGGAAGTGGAAGTCGAGGTACTTGTAGGCTGGCCAAGGGGCAGGACTCCAGGATTACGGAGTCCCAGCACTTGGCTCTAGTTGGAGGACAGCCCTCCTGCTCCAAAGCCTCCCACCAAGCCCAGCTGCCTTGCTGGGACCATCTCTCAGTGAGCTGTGCTGACACCTCCAACTCTTGTCACTTTGGCCCCTTCGCAGTGACCAGCTGTGATTAGGTGTTAATGGTCCTGAGTGGCCCCACCTGGGGCCTCCACCCACACCCCACCCATGGGCTCAGGAGCTCCATTTAAGCTCAGTTGTGGGCCTTCATCCCCTTCCTGAGTCCTAGTGTAGCACTGTTGGTCTCCAGCTCAGCTACAGCCATGCCTGGCCACAGACCTGCTGACCCTGACATGCAGATTGACCTTCCAGCTTTGCCTCAGACCTGCCTCATCAGCACAGACCTACCTGCTCGCCTGGACTCTTGGCTGAACCTACCTACTACCTGGGGTCTGCTCTGCTCGCCTGGCTCAGGTATGATGGGATGGGGCCCTGGCTGGCGAGGCCCCTGCCCTCCCAGCCATGTTATCATGGTTGGCTTCCAGCTCCTCCTCCCTGAGGCAGCAAAGCCACCCTTGCTGCTCCCGGACCCTGGGGCCGTGTGTGGCCCCTCACAGCTACCTTGGTGCAAGGAGATGCACAAGCACCTCACTGATGAGGGGTCTGTTTGCCAAACCCTTCCCTAACGCCCAAGCTTGGTGGTCAGCCCCTCACCGCAACTCGAGCTGGGCAGTGGTGTGGATTGAGGGGGGAGGAGGGATGAAAGGCAGTGGAAGAAATCGCAAAAAAACCCCTGAATTAAGCTAAGAAAATATTTGCATTTCTGGAGTCTCCTGTTTGGCGTTGTCACTGCTATTTTAATTGGTCTAATCTGCGGGTCTTCTTGGCCCTGTGCCCCGCAGCCCCTCAGCCAGCACGAGGGCACTTCAGCTGTGCGTAGCCAGCTCCTGGCTTAGCTCGCAACCGTGGCTCCAAAAGCAGCTTCTTGAAAGTTGCCTGTAAATGGAAAAGGGTGTGCGAGCTCAGGCCAGTCCTCTTAGTCCTGGCTCTGGCTGCGTTTCAGCTCTCTGCAGAGATGCAGGTGTTTTCTGCTTCTCTCTTTAGGATGCTCCTTAGGGGACAGGTTTGTGGAAGAGGGGTGGCTGGGGATGCTGGGCGTGCCTGGCCCGGCTGCCTCCTGTCAGCTCCTGTTCTGGCTTTGGAGGTGCTCTGGGGTGATGTGTGTGAGTGCGGCCACAACACTGCCTAGGGTCTAAGGGGAAAAAAATAATCCCTTAGGAAGCAGTACCAAGTGTCACCCTCCTGCCAGTGCTTTGGAAGCCACAGAGAAGCAGTTTATGGAAAGCAACCTGTGGATAAAGGCTTTCCAGACACTCCTTCCCAACGGAAATGAAGCACTGACAGGTTGCTTCAGCCCAAACAGCTCACGTGCCCTCTACATCCCCTTGCAGACACCCCGCCTGCTGTCATCCCAGACTTGTGTGTGTCACCTTGGTGGAGTGAGGGCTCATGGAGAGACTGAGGTAAACAAGCCTCCGAGCCCTGTTTTGAGAAAACTGTTCCTTTCAGGAAAGGAGCTGTGCAGCTCAGCAAAACATGCCTGAAAATTTTCTGTTTTCATAAATATTCAAAACCAGCCGCACTGGGAGCTGACTCATCTGAAGGCCTTCCCTGAACCGAGCTTTCCATGCTTCAGATTCTTTTGCAGATGTGAATCCTGAGCTGCAGCTTCTCCCCGAGGTGGGCAGATGTTAGCCAGAGTCCCAGCACGGGACACTGAGGCTGGATTATTCATCAGGAGCTCACCTGGCAAGTCACGGCAGAGCAGAGAGCTGAAATCAGGAGTTTCCAGCGCCCACTCATGGTGGGGATTACACATCCCCGCTGCAGGGCATGTGTGAACTCGTGCTCCCCAGTGGGGCTGCAGTCCCCATGGCCACCCAGGAATCACCCATGGAGCAGCTCAGGACCCTGCTGCAGGTCGGCAAGGGGGGCTGGGCTATGGGTGCCTTGGGCGATGCCCTCTCTGACTTTGAGAGCCTGTTTACAGTGCAGATGGATTTGGAGAGGAACACTAAACCGCTCCTGAGTGTGAGGATGGAGAAATGCAGGCAGGCACCCGCTCACACCAGTGGGAACTGAGGTCTGCTCCTCTGCAGCAAGGTGCACAGACCAGGGAAAGCACTGCCTGATGCCCCCTGCTCGGCAGGGCTGGGATCCGTCAGCTCCACCGCATGGCCTGAAAACACAGGCTTCTGGGGGGCTGCCCTGACTGCCAACGCAGAGGGGGTTGCCGTGGATTGTGCTTCAGTTTGGCCATTAGCAGTGGGGCTGTGAGGACGCTGCCTCAGGTTCGGCAGCTTGGAGGTTGGTGTGATAAGGGGGAGGCAGAGAAAAGGGCTGCCTTTTATCCAGGTCTGCTCGCCTTCTGCGGCTCTGCAGAGCATTCCGATGGGCATGGTAATACTGGCCGCCTTCTTGGCCCCCTCTTCTCCCCATCTTCAATGGATCTTGGGGAGGTCTCAGGCTGTTGGAGTCCCGGGCAGCCTTTAAGGATAGTTCAGTCTTTCCAGCTAAAGGTGAGGTGGCGAAGGCAGGGGATGTGGCTGAAGTTTAGATGTTCCTCTGAGCCAGTCAAAAGGACGTGGAGCAAAGAGTGGCCAGAGCTACACCGATGGGCAGAGCAGGGCTCCTGCAGGTGATGGGAGCCAGTGGGGAGACCAGCACTGGCAGTGGCTCTTTAATTAGTCTTTTCCACCTCTGAAAACAGGCAGACTGTTCTGGAACAAAGCTGCTTTGCCTGCTTTTAAAACAGGGTGGTATAAAAGCAGCCTTTTCAAGGCCTCCTCCCTGTTAAAGAGATACCGCGATACTGCTGAGCTCCATCCCAAGAGGCACAAGCAGCCGCAGCCCAGCGCAAGGTGACATCATCTGGCCTTTGGTGCCTCTCTGACAAAAGCGCCATTGTGTGACTGTCACTTCCAGGAACCGCCTGCTGTCCCCAGGTTTAATAGGGAGCTTTCCCACACACAGCCCTTCAGTCCTTGTCTTCCCAGGGCAGGCCAACCCCAGCTCACAGGGAAGCTGGGTCTTATTTTCCTCTCCACCTCTATTCACTTTGCAGGAGAAAACAAATTACCTTCTCCATCCGCAGTGCTCTGGATGATTAATTAGCTTCAGTAATGAAGTAGTGTCTTGGGACCCCACCCCAGTGGAGTCTCATGTACCAGGCGCGGAGTGCACAGGAACACGAAAATGGTCCCTTACCTCAAAGACCTGCTAGATTACTGCGGATAAAAAGTGCTAATTTCATTAGAAGCAGGTCAGATTCACCTGAAATAACCCTTAGAAGTGAAACTGCAATTATACACTGCAATACCTTCAAGTAATTTGGTATTTCCCTATAAACATCAGTGTCAAGAGGCCCTGCAGAGAAGGTCCTGTTTTTGTACACATGATGTTTCATATCCTAGTTGCCCTCCAGCCTGGTATGTAGGACAAGAGGCAAGTTAGGAGATTGATTTTTTTTTTTTTTTTTTTTAAACCTTGTTCATCAAGGTTCAAACAACAAAGCTCAGAAGAGCAGGAGCCAGGACTCTGCGGCAGAGCTCGGAGCTCCATGAAAAAGCCTCAGACCCCCTACATGGCTGTGGGAAGGTAATGGAGTATTTTGTGTTTTGTGTTTCTCATCCACAAAGCAAGGATGTTCATTTTCTACTTCACTCATACGGTTGTTCCCATTACAGCCAGTCCCCTGCTAAGTGACAGCTACCCAGCACCTACCTAGCAGGGCCAGACCACCAGATACTGCTCCTACAAAGGCATGAGCAGGGAGCAACTGGGGATTTCTGCTGCTCGCTCCAAAATCCCTAGTGTACTTTCGGTCCCTTCCCACCCCTCCTTGTGGGCCTGATGGGCCCGCACATCAGGGAGCGGTATGAGCCCAGCAGCAGGGGAGATGCTCCTTGTTTGTTAACGGTGTGTCTGAGCTGTGCAGAGGGAAAAGGGGAACTGATGCCCTCGCAGAAGCAGGAGAGGAGATGGGACAGGGGTGACGAGCAGGATGGCTTTGCTCTGTCTCTGGGAGCTGGTATTTATTGCTTGTTTGGGGAGAGAATACAAATTGAAAGCCAATTTTTAGTTCTCTTGTGGCTCTTCGCAGGAGGGTTTGTGACAGTTGCTCCTCAGGGAGCAGAGCACCCGTTCAGACTGTGAGTGGTCTATGGCATGGGAGTCGGGTAGGACCCACCATGGTGTGGGTGGGGGAGCTGCCGTGCATGGGGTGGGGGCTCCAGGGGTGCCCCTGGCAGGGGCTCACACTGGCACAGCACAGAGACAGGGAGAAATCCTAACCCCACTGCCATGCTGAGGCTCTGACAAAGGCAGGTGCCAGGATTTCAGGCCTCTAAATAATGCAACACTTCCCTCCGCGTTTATGTAATGATGCTATTTTAGCACAGGTAGTCCAAGAGGAGGAGGGTGGCAAACAGGAGGCGAAGGCAGGCAGAGGCGGGCTGGGCGAGCCACGGGCTGCCTGCGGGGATGGAGACAAGCATCAGCGCTCGAGGCTCAGGACAGGCAGGTGAGGTTCAGGTGCAGAAGGCAGAGGAGAGAAGGCCCATGTGTTAAACTGGTAACTAAATCAACGCAGCCCCTGCTCCTGAGAGGGCAGGCGTGACCTATGGTGGTTCTTCACTTCCAGCACCCGCGGCTGCCCCGCAGCCGGGAGAAACCCTGTGGCTGCAGCTGCCTCCTTTAAAGCCTCTGACTGCAGGATGCGGGGGAGAGTGCTGCCGAGCACGTGGGTACTTATCCAAAGGAGAAGGAGGAATCTAGTTTGCTGGTGAGAATCTGGAGAAGCTACATCTGCATGACTAACACCCGCTTTTGGTGAATGCTGCAGGGAGGGACCATCTCCTGGCTTCTAAACCTGCTATCACACACCATATGCATCTTGGGTGCTGTCTTCCAGCTCTGTGTCTTGTAGTTTCTCCTAGGGAGATTAGCATTTTCTTTGCGTATCTACAGCAGAGGTAGGAAGCTGGACTTGGCACCTCTATCTTTGAGGAAGCAGAATTCAAGCTAGAATGAAGACTTGATCTCCATTTGCATTTGGAAACAGCACTTGATTACGAACTAGACCAGAATGAAAATGGGAGGGATGCTGAGCTGCCTCGCGTGCCGCAATGCGTGGACCAGGTTTCATGCCTCGTGTGCTAGATGCAATCAGGCTCCGTTCTCTTTCACGGCACAGAGTTCTTTGTTAGCTCAAGCCCTGGGTGCAGCCAAACCTTTCTGCTTCTCAGTGCCAGCAACTTTCATGAACAGCCTTGCTATGTACTGCTCTGGGACAGTCAGGGACTGAAATAATCTGCTTTATTCCCAGGCAAGGAGACTTTTTCTGTGTAGCTGTTAATACTATTGATCTCCAACAGTTCCACTTGAGAGAACATTTCTTACAGAAAGCCCAGTGACTTATAGTCGGCCTCCAAGCACTGCACAGAAAGGATGTGTCTGCATCTGAGAGCACCAACAGTACAGCAATTCCAGCCAGGAACAGGCCATTGAGCTTGGAGGGGGTCAGTCACCGTAGGGCCACAAGGACCATGCTTGTACGGTCTATTAGTAAAGACTTGGCATGCAGTGCGGAAAGATCCTGCCTCCTCAGTAAAATCAGCAGAGTCAGGTCCGATGTTTAGATGCAGCTATTAAGAGGGATTTTCTAAAGCACACAATTCCTAATTCCTACTGAGTTCAGAAGGAATCTTGGTTCTTCTGAACAACACACAAGGCACAAATGTTACTTGCAACCTGCCCAAGAGCTCTTGTATCATGTGCGTTTCTGGAATACAGCAAAAGCAAAGACAGAAGGGAGCTCACCCCTCTCCTGCCAGGCTGTCCCAGGCAGGCATCGGGCGCACCCAGGTATCACCCAGACGTGAGACCCGAGCAGCGCCAGGCACAGCACGGCTGGCATGCTGCTTCTCCCCAAGCAGGCCTTGGTTAGAAATTATTGAATGCTGATAAAATTGCCAATAGATCGTGGTAACCCTTCTCTGTGCCAAACCCGAAATCTAAAGGAAAGTCTTTGGGTTCTTCTCAAATTGTCCATAAAATCTTACTCCAATTAGGAAACAAGAGTGCTACTATAAGAGAAAGAAAATTCAATGCTAATTGTGTCACCTCCAGAACTCCAGAATATTAAGCAGTTCAAGGACTCTGATAGCCTCAGGGGAGCTACTGAGGTCGGTGAATCTTGATGAGAGAAACAGCCTGGGTTTAGATAGTGGGAATTACGGATAAAGAGGGTTTTATGGTATCAGTATTTATTGTCACTGAGTCTTGTCATCAAAACTGTATCAAAAGCAGCTACAAAGAATGGGAACCAACCTGGGTGTGCCCTGTTTGCACTGCAAATACAGCTGTGACATGCTGTTGTCCCCCTGCTCAGCAGTGACCAGCAGCCACCCTTGGGGCTGATGCTCAGCTCCTCTTCCCCGATGCCTGCTCTGCTCCCCAGAGCTGTTCCCATGTCCCTGGGCTGGCAGAGGTGTCAGCAGCCAGGTGTGAAGCTGTGGACATTAATGCATCCCACGCTGCTTCGCATACAGGTCGATGATTAACCACGAACAGTGTTCCCTGCCCCAGCTCACAGCTTCTCCTGCCCTCGGCTTGCATGCAAAGAAGCACGACGAGCGGGAGACCAGCATTGCCCTGGGGGCGGCAACGACATGAAAATAAGAAAATGTGCCTGGGCTGGAAGTTTAGGCCCCATAATCATTAACGGCAGGAGCACGGGCTGCAGCAGGACTGAACCGGCCCACGATGGCTTGGGATCACTGAACCTCGGTGCTTCCTGAACTGTATACAGCTCTGCAGCAGGTACGGGGCACTCGGAGAGGCAGCTGGTGTCGATGGCAAACACAAGCGTTTGGGACACTTCTACCAAAGGCTCCACATGCCTGAAGAGTCACTGTGTGCCTTACGCCCTCCTGGAGCCGGCTGTAAATGCCTAATCCTCCATCACACTGCAGCTCATCTTCACATGCCCATTGCTCTTCCTTTGTGGCAAAAATAATCAGAAATCTTTAGAGAAAGAAAAAAAATCTTTATAGAGAGAAAACCCTGGAGCTCAGAGGGTCTGGGGGGACTCCTGGGGGTATGCTGGAGCTGGCTGTGCTGGCAGCAGGGCAATGGGGGGCCCTGGCCCGCGATGCTCGTGGCAATCCAAGAGGCCATGTCTCCCTCCAGCAGACCCACCGCCCGGCAGCATCCCTGTGGCAGCAGAGTGACAGAAGGACGGAGGGAGGGGGAAGTGACTCAGGTGTCCTGAAAACAGTCAGGCGGCTGCCAATTAGTCCAAATAACCCATCTGGCCCAGGGAAAGGCCATTTAGAAAATGTCTAATCGCGACTGTACAAAAGAAAGGAAACCATTCCGTATTGCCTTTGAAAAATCCCTGCTCCCTCATCAAAGTACCCTTCCCTCCAGGGACCCAGTCAAGATTTTTATTCTGTAGATTTATCATAGAGTTATTTGGTCAAAACATGAAGTAGCTTGTCAAAGTATTATGTTAAATAGCACCATTTTGGTTGGCCTTCAGGCCTCATATAGTACAGAGCAAAAGCAGAATGAAGAAAGCAAGTGTAGAACCAAGCTACTGACAGCAAATCTTATTTTACTAGGCAGAATTTTGCTTTGTGGTCATGGTCCGTCAGGGTCCCCTCTCCTCAGAACACTGATCCATAAAGTACAAAGGGCCCCTGTACTGGACAAAACTGAGACATCTACAAGGTACCCACGGTTGTGGCACTAGATCTGGCCTTCCTCCCATGTCCAGTGCCGATACTCAACCGAAGAACCAGAAAGGCTGAGGTCAACGCATGAGGTTACACCGTGGCTACAAGCTGATTTTTTTGTATTTTCCCCTGCGTGTAGATAGCTTCGCGCGTGGGACAGGTTTAAGTGTTTGTGTTTCCATGTTTTGTTGCTGATCCTGAAACGTCAACTTGCTCTAGTGGAAACCAATGCGTGTGCTTGCATTAGCTGCACAAGGAGGGTCTCTGCTCCACCAAAGGCACTCCAGGCCATGGCCAGCCCCAGCTCCTGTGCCCTCGCCCATCCAGTTGTCACTCAGAATAATGCACCTCCTCGTTAACAAGCTAATCCAATGTGCTCGCTACCGCTCTGCTTACCATTGCCATCTCAATCACATTTTTTCAGACACCAATAAAGAAGCAGCTTTGAGTCGTGGCTGATAGTTCTACACCAGAACATAATTTGAAAGCCATTATATTTCATCTCTGTAATATTCTACAACCAGTAACGTAATTGTTGAAAAAGCTACTTTATTTCAAACTAGATAAAAGCTTTGCAGAGATCTCATACAGTGATATTTTAGCTAGTAAAATCAAATGCTTCAGTAATATAATGATAATACTGTTAAAGCCACTTTATTTTACAATTAAAAGGTATGTGCCTCATTGCCAAGATTTAGCATCAGACAAAAAGCTTTGTCTTGTTCTATTTAATATTAACATTCTAATTTAGCTTTTATCTGTTTAACTGCTGCTTTTATTAGTCTTCAACTAAACTCCAATCCGTCCTGACTCTTATGCAAAACAATATCAATATGCCTCACTGGTTCCACCCCCTCGTTGGAGAAGCCATCCAGTTTCCAGCACTCTGAGGAAGGCATTAAAAGGTTGCTGTTGCTTAGAGATGACACATTTCACTGACTGATCCCTCCATCCATCTGTTATCAATCATACGTAGCACGCTCTGAACAGGGTATAAGAACTGAAGCCTCTACAATCACCAGTCACTTCTCAAAAACTAGGTCATAGCACGTGGCTACTGAAAAAGTTCTAAGCTGTCTCCTGTGGCCCGTATTCACAGCTAGACCAGTCCCCACTCATTTCAACTCAGAAGTTAAGTGGCAGAAGGTAACTAATCATTTTTCTGCAGCAAGAAGTCCAGAGGTGATTTAGGGTTGGAGATGAGCAGGGTGGAAACCTGCAGGAGACTATAAGTCAGCGGGGGAGCTCGATGGCACGGTGAGACACCCCCAAGCAGTGAGCAGAAGGCTGGATTCTCGTGTAATCTCAGAGGTGTTTATTCCTCTCCTCCCACTCAAGACGTACAAGCAGAGTGAAGTCAGCTCTCCACCATAGCTACACAATGCTGCCTAGAAACACCGTGCATGATGCCACCGCAAAAACATCTCATTAAGAGCTTCTTCCCTTTGCGTTATGATAATGTGAAGAGCAGAAACTGGATAAAGCAAGCTTAGGTTAGTTTGAGACACAGCAGACTTAATTCTTCTAGAAAAGCAGCTTCCACATTTTTAAAGCCATTTCTTAAGTTTATGAAAACTACATTCTCTGTAAGGCTAGTAAAGCCGTATATCCATGAAACACACTTGAGCTTGCCAAGACAACCATGGATGGGAGACCACATGTAGAGAGGCCTAAGGAGCTACACCTGCATCACCCATCCTTCCAACCCCAGCCTTCCCCCTTCCTCAGGCCTCCATGGCAAAGAACCTCTGGGAGATACAGTCCCACCTGGTGTTTTGGCTAATTAGGGCTGCAGAGCATACTGGGAAAGGAGAGTGGCTATAAAACTCGGTGTTAGGGTAGGAAGCCCTCCCTGAAGGAGGTGTGGGAGCAGGGTAAGGAGCAGTGGTTGGGAGATTATGGCTCTGTATCTCTACCTGTTGTAAGAGGAGACCCTGTGGTCTCCTGGAGAAATGGATTTGCCTGGAGAAATGGATTCTTTCTAGACCTTCTGCCAGAGGGCTCATCTCCTTCCTCCGCATCCTGGCAGTGCCTGTGCTGCAGAAAGGTAAGACCTGTAATTGGTTGTCATGTCCTAATGTAAGGTGGTTTTCCCTCCCAAGGGCATCTGTCAGGTCCATTATCTTATTAAAGACCAATGAACAGACTGTGGGATTTCAAATTCAGGTGCCATTTGCAGTGTGAACAGTAAAAGGCTTTTTAGTAGAGCAGGGCACTGAATAATAGTAGTAGAATAATAGTAGCTGCCTGCCCTTGTTAAACGCACTAACTAGTCCTCTGGCATGGGACAGGGCAAAGAACCTGCTAGGGGGGCTGGAGTGGTGAAGGCTCCAGCAAAGGAGTAATAGGAAGGGATGCGAAATGCACTGTATCATGAAAATGGGCTAACGTGTGTCTAGGGATACTGGAGACCCCTGCAGAGCTGCTGCCTAGATGCTAATTAGAGCATTTAGGTCCAAGCTCTCTGTCCTCACACACAGATCTCCTCCTCTTGGGTAGGAGGAGGGAAGAGGCTCCCTGGCATGGCTCAAGTAGGACCCTCGGAGCATGCTGCAGGATCCCTCTGCTTCCCGGGAAGCCCAGCCTGATCCCCATCACTGTGCAGGAGGCTCTGCTATAGCTGCAACAAATAGAGGAAAACAAACTAATGAGGCATTAGGGCTAAACTTAGATGCAATTAACACTTAATTACCATCCTGAAAACACTTGCTGTATTTTGCCAGGGCCTGGAAAGGTAAAACCAATTAGCTTGATCTTGTGTGGTAGAAACCTTAAACTACCTCAGATGCCTGTCATGGATGGGACCCTGGGAGTAAGTGGTGTTTCTGAGACAGCAGTGCCTGGAGCTGGGCAGCCCTGCAGGCAGGCAGGGAAATGGGACGCAGCCCTGCCCAGGGCACGGGGTGCCTGGGGAAGAGAAGGGCCCTATGGCAAGGGTGCCTGGGGCCAAGTCATCCCCTCTGCTCTTGATGCCCTCCTGCCAATGTCAGCGTTCTTAGCCTGCCTGTCTGAGAGACTGTTCTTCTCTGTGCCTGTGGCTTTGCTGTGTTGCCTGGTTGTCTTCCCATAATAAAGCTGATGGCAGGTAAGGGTGCAGGCAAAGGTGTGTGGGCTGCTAGACAGGGAGACGGAAGTACAGAACGATCCAGAGTAGCCAGAGGACACAAAGCCATCCACAATCACCTGTAAATCTCCTTCCAAGTCACTAGTGCAAGGTCCTCAGTTTTTTTTTTTTTTTTTGTGGTAGACTTGTAGGCTGTACTGAAGAGGATTGACTATAGTCTGATCATGTACTGCCTGTGTGAAGCTGCAGGAGCCTTTCTTAGGCTTCTGCTTTGGAGAGGAGCCAAAACTGACACCAGACTTTCTGCAAAAGGGATCGGAGCAAGTTTGCTCATGTATACTTGGTTTGGATATCTAAAACCACTGCTCTTCCCTGGAGGCTATAGGCTCTGTCTAATATCAGTGTAAGCAACCCTTGCATGGCCCTCCAGAGAAGCAGGGAAGGCAACCTAGAAAGAGATGCTCTCTTGGAGCATACTTTGGGGTAAATACATTGTCCTTTTGGTATGGGGGAGAAAGGAGGAAGAGAAATGTACAGGCTTTGGGAAACTTGTCTCTGAAGTCCTTCTCTCATCTTCCTGCGTGGTCTGCTGTCTGCTTGTCAGTATAAATGTTGATTGGACCCATGACTGTAGCATGGTTCTATGGTACTGTTCCTCACGTGCTCTAATGAATGCCACTATGTGATAACAATATTTATTTAAAAGCCTCGGGTGAACTGACATGGCCAACTCTCCTGTCTATAAAGCATCTAGTAAATGAGCATTTCCCCACCACCACCGTGTACTATCAGCTGTGTCTTTAACTGGTAGTTTGGAGCAGACACACGATATGCTTGTATTTTACACTCTCACTGTGTAAGAACTGGCATCTGTTTTTCCTGCACCTTCCTGTAAATGAAAGGAAGGTGCATGGCATTCTGAGAACTAATGAAAGGTCCACACCAGCAGTCTGAAGACTGCTGAAATATTTTAAGATGTTGTTTTCTTTCACGGCCCAGCCCATTAGCTGAGCATTCAGATACTCTTCCAAAGAGGCTGAAAGGAAAAGCCCTCCAGGAACTGCAGCAGAACAAACTCCCGTCCAACAACAACAGATCCTGGCACGCAGCTACAGAGGTCTATACCAGGGCAAGGGCTCCAACAGTTTGCACTTCCACACTTGAGTCTGGGTTGCAGTTGCAGCGGACCAAATAACTTTGTTATAGTGGGAGAGGCTGCAAAGACCAACCAAGAAACCCAACAGCTGGGAGTTCAGCTTCTATCTTTTTTTAGTACTGATCACAACTCCAGCTTAGATTAACATGAAGCTGGCAGGAAAATTTAGCTAGAAGCATAATAGCCCAGGAGGGGCTTATAGGCAGAATATATCAGAGGAATCTATGCAGCGGTTATCTTGGTGAACTTCTCTTGGGTATTAAGGCTGTCTGCCTGGGAAAACTGAAGGAGCTGGGTTCTAGAAGAATCTCATTAACAAGTCTATGAAACATCTCTATCTCTGAAGTCTGCCACACAGAGATAAATTAAATGGAGATGGCTGAAGGCAATCACCCTGCCCTCTGCCTGCTGTCCAGCTGGTTCCTCCCCTTCTGTAGCAACAGCAGATAAATGATGTCCATATTTGTTCACAAACCATGGCAATTTACAGCCTGGCATGGCTTTAAGTGTGAAGCCAGCCCAGCTATCAGACTGGGAGCTGCTGGGGTGCCGGAGAGGCAGGTTCTGTGCAGCTGTCCCTGCCGCCTCTGCTTCACAAGGTTGCACTGCAGGATTGTAACTTTTACTCATCCCGATTTAAACTGATGTCATGTCACATTTCACCACCACCAGCTGATATTTGGCAGTCAATATGACTTATAGTGTGGATGGACTGCACTTCCTCACTAGAATACCATGTGGAGAAATTGCAAAGTGTTGAGGCTCTGCTTAAGAGCACAGATGCAGCAAGAGTGATCAGGATAAGAGGGAGGCTGAAATGAGAACCCGGTTCTCATGTCAAGGAGAACTTGGGCATTTCTGATGTGTCCTGCGTCAAGATTGATACATGTTTCTGCTTCTCTGGCACACTGGCTTCTGGGGGAAAAGCTTTCTCAATTAAATTAAGCCTAAGAAATATGGAGATAACAGAAGAAACACATTAGTCTGGATGCCCGCCTCCTGTTTGTTCACCCTGGTGCTTGGATGGGCGCAGCACCAGTTGGCTGTTCCCTTATGAGATGATTAAATAATCCAACATCTGGCTCCTTGCTGACTCTTAATATTTGCTCAGGTCCAAGACAGACCTTCCAAACAGATCTGAAATTTCTAGGCTTTGTAGAATCTTAAGTGCAAATTCCAGGGAAACTGCTTGTGCCTTAAAGGTAATTAAATGGAGTA
The DNA here is from genome assembly GCA_947846985.1 of Fratercula arctica. Lineage (NCBI taxonomy): Eukaryota > Metazoa > Chordata > Aves > Charadriiformes > Alcidae > Fratercula > Fratercula arctica. Next base: position 3,229,626 of record CANTUZ010000016.1, read on the forward strand.
ACTTGGGGAATTGCTGGCAGCAGGCTGTCTGTGGTGATGACAGGCTTTGACACTTACTCCTACCGTGTCCTTGCACAACTCACCACTCAAAATAGCAGCACTTTGCTAGGGCTGCTTGACTGGCTGTGAAGTGCTGGACCGAGGGTAGTGTTGCTTGAGGAAGGTGGCAACTGACTGTTTCTCCTCTGCTCAGTGCTAGCTCTGTGGAAGCTGGGGAACAGATGCAGGAAGTGTTTGATGTTAACCCTTCACACACAGCCATCCATTCCCTGGTCTCCCAGGGCAAGATTTCCCAAGCAACCTCAGGACCATCAAGGAAATATTTTGCGTTTTACAAAACTCATCTTTACCCCCTAAGCCTGTACCCGTAAGCATCTTTAGCAAAGCTTTCTTGTTACTGTTTCAGTAACATGAAACAGTATGGGCTCCACATCTTTCTTAACTTCACCATGAGCCTTCAGCTGGCTAAGGGGAGAACTTGGCTATTTAGCTGTTCACTGACAGGCAGGCAGGAGTAGTGGGTCTAGGGAAAGGGTGACCCCACCAAATCAGGGAGCTATTTGGACCCTCGAGAAGGAGTTTCACATTCTTCACATTAGCTGCCACTTGACTTCTGCACGAAGAAAAATCTTGTATTGTACATAAGCTCCCTAGAGTGCTGAGAAGGCTCAAATATCTGCAGATGACTCCAGCAGAAAGCCAGCTCCACCAGAATGCTGACTCCAAACGCAGGAGCTCGAGCGGGTGCTGCCAGATGTGCGGACCTGGATGGCCTTGGGCAGTGGGAGATGGCAGATGTGGTATGTGGCTTCTCCCTGGGAGGTGGAGGAATGCCCACCTGCACCAAGCACTTGGAGCTGTGCAATGAGTTGGACTCTCATAAACAGCAACTTGACATGTCTGTCAGAGCACAGGGTTCTTATTCAAATAGCAAACTAATTTCATCACCTCCCCTGCCAGGGCAAGAGGGGGTAGAGGGATTAGTTTGACAATCATATAATAACATGGCAGCTGTACGCAGCCAATAATCCACTGGGAGGATTAGCAAACTTAAAGTTGTCTAGCTCTGCATAATGGGAAGCTAAGAACAGCAGCTTCCCTGTTCTACCTATTGCATTTGCATTCCCTCCAGTGGAAGCATAGAACATGATGAGACAAGGTTTTCTAGTCTGTTATGAAATGGGAATCTAACGTGTGACTAATAGAGTATTGCTAGCGATTCTACAAGCACCCATTCACTCAGGAATATGGATTTAAGCTTTACTATGAGAGTGCATCTTAAATACCTACTGCAAAAGAACAGACCGTGATTTTGGCAGACTAATGTTAAAACACATCATTTGAGGCTCTCTAGGAGTAACGTCCTATAGCCTGTACACTCTGCGTGTCCCAAAGTCTGCAAGCAGACTGCTCTGCTAACACATGGAGAATACCACTGACCTCCTCCCAGGCTCCCTGGCATAATTCATATGCAACTGGCAAAAAGAGCCCGGTACAAAGCATGGGACAGTAAGATGCCAAGGAGCAGACTTAGCAACTGGACTTGCTACTTTTCTTACAACCCTCTCTCTCTCTCCCCACACTCTAAGGACAGCTTTGAGTGCTAGGCAGCTCAAGGCTTTTTTCCCCTGGGGCAAGCACTTTTAATCACAGACTGGAGACCAGAACCAGACATAGTAGCAGGAAGGCAGTTTCAGAGCTTGTATCAGTTTACTAATGAGTAACTAGAGTAACCAGCTCTGCCAGAGCTTGGAAAAATACAGGGCTGGGACTCCTCATCCTCCTCCCTGGTCCCCTTCTGGAGCGGCAGAAGCCATGAGTAACAGCCTGCCTGTACTCCGCTGTCTCCGTCACCGACTGCTCCAGTGACAGCTCAAGTGCCTCCTCCCATGTAGCAGGGCAGAGAGAGCAGCATAGGAAACGTTGTGCTGGGGCTTGTACTGTGTGACTTTTCTCTTCCGCTCCAGTAGAGAATTCCAGTGGAACACTGGCACGCACAAAGGATGAAAGCTTCAGCACAACGTGCCCCTGCCAATGCTTGGCAGGGCTGCAGGACCTTCCTTGCTCTTGCACTATCACTCACAATAAGATGGTCGCAAAATACTGGTTTCTAGCTTCTTCCAGTGTTTCCTCCCAGTTGCAACTGGTGCTGCTGGGAGTTCATGGGAAAAACCTCTAGTATAGACAAGGCCTCTGCATGCAAATGAATGCCACATAAATAACCCCCATCTTTCCTCAGTTCCTAGGTTGTGTACTCTATGCACCAGAATTCTCTTCAAAGACCTCCCAGTTCATTCTTTATGCTCTAATTAAGGATCAGTGCCAATTAACTATCTTCAATAGAGGAGCATCTTCCGCTCAGCAGCCAGGAAGTGTCTGAATAAGATCCTGCTGTACAATACGCACATGAAAAGGGAAGCCCTGCCTTTTTGGAAAGGGCTTCCAAGATTAAAACCCCAGTATAGAATACAGGATGCCCACTTTAAAAATACTGTGTGATAAGATTAACATCCATAAATGCAGGGTGATTTCTTGTATGCCTCACACAGCACCCAAGCATGTTGCTGCACTGCTGAGACATCATGGCAACAGCAGGTGTGAAAACAGAATGCAACACTTCCTAGAAACTGATATTAAAGTACTGTCTACTTTTTCTTGCATGGTTGTTATCTAGTCAGAGATCAGAAATGCAGTGTCGAATCTGGTATTGATTCAGATCAAAAATTACCAACAGTTATGCCAGCATCTAACCTGCCCCGGCAGTCCTCACCTATTGCCTTTGCTTCCTATAGATGTTCACCTGTTCCATAAATAACCAGGCAATTTAGATCGCTGCTGCACTGTGTTCTGAGCAAGAGCTGTGCTAATAGTCTGAGCAGGCGAAGGCAGGGGAATGTAATTTCTGAGCTTGGCTGGAGATGAATACATCAGCTCCCCAGCCAGTTACAGGCTAAGTTTAAAAAGCGCTATTCTAAATGAAAATTAGATGGTTAAACACTGCAGGGGGAGAGGGGGGAAATAGGATAATCCCTTCAAAGCTTTAAATGGAAGATTCTCAAACCTGCTTCAGCTGATGTGAGACACATGAACAGCCTCAGAATTAAGATCCCTGCAAAACTTCAGCCAGGCACAACAGCTGCACTGTCTTTTGGGGTAGATACACTTGAACTGGTTATACATGAAGCAGATGTAAGCTAGCCACCCTGCTAATCGTAGCTAAATCTGGTGACCATTCACAGGCTGTTCTGAAGAATAAAGGGCTAGAGGAGGAAGAGCGCAGACCTGATGATGAGAAACAGGAACTGTAACACTGTAGTGGAGGATGGGGGAAAGCAGCAAATTATTCCGTGAGCAGCAGAATCCACAAAGTCTGACGGGATTTACATCCATAACATCTGCCAGGCCACTGATATTTCAATACATGATAACATAATATATTTGGAATTGCCAATGAATTCAAGTGTTTTTGTGGAGCAGATTGTGTACATCTCATCTTTCACACATGCAAACCCAAATAGGCTAAATAAATCTCTTGGGTTCAAGGAGAATCCCCATACCTGCTCAGCAGAGACTAGGTTTTATGTTTGAGTTTTGCTAACTGATCCCTTTGCAAAGAGCAGAGGATGGGTCTACCCTAATACGCCTTGGGAATTTCTGGAGAAGCTCGTTACAATCCTGATTGTGCCGAGATTTGAGCTCCAGACAGGAAGGGTGGGGGGGAATGCAGAACAGCGCACTGCTACCAAATCACTCCAGTGAATGTAACCTTTTATTCCGTGGGGGGTTCAGCTCTTTTGAACTTACCCGAATCCTTCTCATGGCTGCCACAATCTCCACGCGGCTGTTGGGCCTGGGTACGTCCAAGCTACCGATGTACTGAAAGACAGAACAGTGAGATGTCTGTAAAGTAATGCACAAGTTAATGGTGTAGGCTTCTTCAAAACAAGCAGCGTCTTTTGTTAATTTAGTCCCTGCTTGGTTAGACTCTCTTGACCCAGGACACGATAGGAATATCTGTTGTGGATATTATCAAAGTCAGGGAGAAGTTTGTGGATTTCTAACACTGGGTGTGAGCTGCTGACCTCATTCAGATTCTGGATGCGCCTTTACCAGGGCTTTGCAGAGCGGTGTCTGTTGCTAATCAAGTTACAATCCCATGGGTCTGAAAATGGGGCTGTCCATCCTTTGTCTTTCCTCGCTACACCTGCTTTTAAAAGACTCGTAGCTAAAAGCACATAAGAGTTGGAAAGTTGCCAGGATGTGCAGTAACTAGCTTTCCTGGAAAAGACTCCTGATTCTGCCCTAACTCTTCAGTCTGGACCATCCTCCCTCCGGACTTCATTGTCCCTGCTTGGTTGGACCAGCTCAGCTGTCTGCAGAATCCTGGTAAACCCACTCAAATCTGTGTCCTACCCCAGCTGCTTTTAACTATGCTTACAGGAGCTGCTGCCCTAAACTAGCTGCCTGGCTGAGCTCGCGCCAGTGCGATAGCGGCTGCCCTTGGCATTGGGTGGCTGCATTTCAGTGTAAGTGTCAGCGCTGGCAGGGCCACAGGGCCCCTCACTTGGGGGCTGAGACACGGGCGGGCGGCCTCACCACACCTACAGCTTTCTGCAAGCTGGTTGCCTGGTCTCTCCCATGCGATGCTGGGACACTGTTGACGCTGTGTGAGTTGTTAGGGAAGACCTGCAGGCAGACGGCTTCCTGCTGTGGGCGTTTCTCCCTCCGGTGTGCGGTCCCCTGTGCTGCCCGTACTCTCCCTTACGCTGGGTTGTAACGCTTGTGTGCCAAAGCAGGCTGTGGTTGTCACCTGCTGCTGCAGCAAGGTGGCACCAGTGACAGCACACATGGCACAGATGCACAGAAGTGCTGCCAGAACCACTGCCATGCAGGGGAGGCACAAAGCTGCCAGCTCAGCCTTGGGAATGAGGAAAACATGCGGTGTCCCTGGACAGTCACCTGGCGTGTCACCACTAATGCTGTAAAGCGATGTGTCTCGTCTCACAGCTGTGAGGAAAGACTTGCATGTCAAGGGCATGTCGGTGAGGGCAAGAAAAATGCCATCTGAGTAAGAGGGTGAGTGGCCTGGTGAGAAATGCCAGTGTCCTGCCAGCGCAGGCTGGTGCTGCGGCTCGGGCAGAAGGGGCAGGGTGCCGGGCTCAGCCATGGCGGGCTCCCAGCAGGGTCTGTCGGGTCCCTCCCTGTCGCATAGCCTGTCTCTGCATGGCCATCGCAGGCAGGTTAGTGGGGGGCAGAGGGCATTTACAAAGCTCAGTCCCCTTCTCAAGAGCATTTCGTTCACCACTTGAGTCTGTTCTTTGCATGTGTGGTTTCAAGTTGTGGGGTTTTTTTTTTTTTTTTTTGGAAGTTGTTCCCCTGTGGAAAGGGGAGGAGAACGGGCAGCTAAAGCCCCTGCAAACATTCAGGTTGATAATATACATATGAACAGAGACAAAATACTTCCCCAAGAGCAGCCCCATAGCTATCACTGTTACTTAGTTCTAGTTTTATTTCTCTAGTGTAATGCTTGCAGCCTGCAATGGGTTTTGTCTTGAAAACCTTCTATTTAATAGGGCTTTCAGAGATGAGTTCTCCTGGCTCAGTACTTACTGCTCTTTCGCCTGCCTTGAAATAAACACCGCGAGCAATCTGAAAGGTCATCTGGCTTTTCTGATGTTTCTGTAAATGCCTTTGCAAAATGGCATTTTTAAGAGCAGTTAAGTTCAGCTATAGCCTTTGGTAAACCACAAGAGAGTCAAACTGCGAGAGCCTGAGGGCAGCTGGGAAGGGAGCGACGGAGCCAGGATCTCCCTCTGCCCTGGTGGCGAGGGCCTATCTGTGTTGCTCCAGATCTGTGGTCTCTTTGGTCTATCCGCATCTCCTTCCCGGCTCCGTGGTGGCTGTCAGTGCAGTCACAGGTAATCCAGATTAATTCAGTGCAGCCGGCTGGCCTTTTGTCTGCAAACAACAGGGCTGCAGCAGGGAACAGGGCCCATGCTACCAAAGGCAAATTAATAGATGGGGGCAAAAGGAGAGCTGGTGACTGCTGAGCCAGGAGAGATGCTCCCGAACTCCCTGCTTTGGCCTTGCCACAGAGTTTGGGTGCTCGTGCTCCCACGCAGAGCCCTGCCAGCTCACCAAACTGTACGCAAACAGCCACCTTCCCACGAGCAGCTCCCAGTACCGACCTCCTGAAGTTTGTCCCTGAAGATTACAGGGCAAGTAAGACAGTTTGGTATGTGGAGATTAGAGACTGAACGTGGTCAGTGAGATTGCCTGGTGCGAGGCACCTGGCAGCCAGTTCCAGCCTTGTCATTGTCAGAGTCGCAGCTGACTGATGTGCCCACAATGAGCGTCCTAATTGGAAGAGACAGATTTTAGAGCAGAACTGAGCAAGCATGTTACTAAGGTAATGCAAACCCTGTCTCAGATCCACACATCTTAACAGCGTGTTATCCACTCTCTGGATAGCTCTGGGTGCCTGAAGCTGTCAATCTGAAGAAGCCCATTTCACTCAGTTAAAGGTACAGTTGCTTCACACCTTTTAAAAATCAAAATAAGGATTTTTCTTGTCCTCAGCGCAGTCTGCGGCATAGCAAATGTTAATGTAAAAAAAGAAATCAAAGATTAATTGTTTTTCCTCCCCTATGGAAGAGAGAGATTTTTAAAGTACATGATTAACTGTCTATTCAGATCCACCCTATATCCTGCTTAAATCTTACAGCTCATTTAGCAGGAAAACCAAAATCCACATTTCAAAGCTTTATTTGAATATATATGTGCCCCTTCTTTCCAGCTCAGGAGACAGCAGGCATGAATTCCATTTCTAATCTGTGTTAGGCCACCTGCAAAGAGGGGAAGGGAATCCTACAGTTGCTCCAGCAAAATGCAATTCTTCTTGTCAACTGAATTATAAACCCATTCCCTGTGCTGTCTACAGAACGTCAATTTCAATGGAGTCACTTTCTCGGAGTGATGCTGTGCTGCCAGACCGTTCTTTATGATCGATACAAAATTCCAGACAGTATCAGTATTTCTTTCTGATACCTGAAGACAGTATACATTTAAACGAAGAGCTTGCCTGCCCAGCTTTTCATGCTGGGAATAGGTCAGATGGAAGGAGGCACTGGTATGGTTTTACGCTGCATGTAAAATGTGTCGGTTTCCAGGGGAATACAGAGCTGTCACCGCAGTGGGACTGGGGTCCTGTCCGACAGGGGACAGGACAGGCACCGGGCTGAGGGACCTGTATGTCCACCTGGAGTTGTCAGAGGGGACTCTCCAGATCGTTCTCAAATGAAGCACACAGGCGGCTTCTAAGGATATAAACAGCTGAGAAAATACTAGGAAAAGAGCAAGAGGACTTGTTTGATTGTGAGAATTAAATGTAAGGCTTTCGTAATTTGTTGGTGTTTTCTTTAGACTTCCTCAATCTGACACACAGGGGGACTTGCAGAGCCAAGAACAGACGTGCCACGGGCTGGGCTGGAGGGGGCACGGCGAGCCCCGGCCTCGAGCGTGCGGAGCCATCGGCCCCGCGGTGCCATCGGGCCCGTGGCCAGCACATGCCCCACGGCTGGTGGCCGGCCCAGGCGCCCCAACCAGAGGGACCCTGAGGTCGGTCCGCAACAGGCGGGGGCGAAGGGGCGGCGGGGGAGCCTGCCCGGGCAGCCGCGGGGGGAGCCCCCGGAGCCTGAAAGGGGCGAGGGGCTCTGACAGGCGGTGGGAGGGGGGGGCCGCCGGGGCGGGGGGAGCGCGGCCGGGGCTCACCTTGGCCTGGAAGTGGATGCCGTGCTGGAAGGCCTCCTCGTTGTGCAGCGGGACGCGGGAGTCGCAGCCATCGTCCACCAGGTTGTACCGGTTCTTCACAGGCATGGCGGCGGGCGGCCGGCCGCCTCAGGCCGCGGCCCCGCCGGGCATCCCCGCCGGCAGCGCCCGGCCCCGCCGAGCCCCGCGGCGGGCGGCGCGGCGCGGGGGGCAGCGGGACGGGGCTGCCGGTGCCTGAGCCCGGCCGCGTTTTGAATGAGCGTCCGCGGGTGCGAGCGGGGCCCCGGCCCCCGCCGCGGCGCCATTGGCCCCAAGTTGCCTCATGTGATGCGGCGGGAGCCCGCCCTGCCCGCGGCCGCCCCGCCTCGGCCGGCCCCGCCGCGCTCTCCGGCCGCCACGGGCAAAGGCGCCGCCTTCACGGGGCCGTGCGCGGCCGCGGCAGCGCCCAGGGGTCCCCAGCCGGCCGGCATTACCTCCGCTGCACCGGCCGCCGGCGCCCCGGGCCTTGCACCGCCTTTGCTTCGGTGGTGCCGGTCTCGGCGCTGGTCTGGGCGGCCGGTGAGAGCCGGGCTGGGCCCTCTGGAAGGAGCAGAGCCCCGTGATTCTGGAAGGGAGGTTCTGCTTTGTGAAGTCTTCTCTGTAGGCTGGAGGATAAACACCTGAAGCATCGTGCTGAAGTTTGGCTTATGGAGGTTTGTCCTCCCGCCTGTCTGGGGCTGCCCTGGCCTGATGATACCTTTTTAATACATAACCTCTGAGGGCACAAAAATACCAAAGCCCCAGTTCTTGGCAGTAAGTGTATCGTGAGGAAGAGTCCTGAGCGTGCTGTGGGGTAGGTGTTGCCTTGGCTGGGAGCAGCAGCACCATGCTCCTGACGGCAGCGCTTACGGATGGAGTCTCACCTTAATCAAATTGTTTGCTTTTTTGGATAGTGTAAGTCATGCTGTATGTTGTCAGCAGCACCTGCTCCATTTCCCGTGTTAGAAAATCTAAAAAGACGGTGTACACAATGATGGGACGAGGAGTAGGTAATGGCTTTAAACAAAAAGAGGGTAGATTCAGACTAGATTTTAGGAGGAAATTTTTTACAATGAGGGTGGTGAGACACTGGCCCAGGTTGCCCAGAGAGGTGGTGGATGCCCCATCCCTGGAAACATCGCAGGCCAGGTTGGACAGGGCTTTGAGCAACCTGATCTTGTTGAAGATGTCCTTGCTCATGGCAGGGGAGGTTGGAACTAGATAGCCTTTAAAGGTCCCTTCCAACTCAAACCATTGTATGGCCTAGGACCTCACTGCAGCTGCCACACGAGAACGGTGCACTTGGGGTCTTTCCTTCCCACTTTGGGTGGCGAGGCACTGTGCAGGGTGTCCCTCGGGATGCTGTGCTGGGATGTCCAATGTGCCCACGCTCTCCGCAGGCACCAGCGTGGGTGAGGGGTGGGTGCAGAGGCATGTGCACCGCTGTGATGGTGAGACCCAAGGCTTGTCTTCTGGCTGTTATGTTATGCTCTTTGCCCTTTACAGGAATGATCAGAAATGGGAATTGTGTAGAATTCAAGGAGCAGAGGCTTATATGTGCTCCGACTGATCTCATCTGGGTTCCCCAGAATTAATTTTTGAGTGATCAGTTATAACTTTTCGTCATACAGATAACTCCCCAGACAGATGCTTGAACGTTGTTGGACACCACCTTTTATGTGGATTTCACATTAGCAAGAAAGAAAATTTTGGCCACAGGTGGACAGTGCACAACTCCCTGTCTCCGTCTCAGGAGCGTAATCATCCTGAGTTTCTTGGCATCACTGAGGACTCCTAAGTCAGTGGGAAATGGGCAAGAGCCAAAAATGCAGAAACTGATAATTAAGAGGGGGAGAAAAAGCCCAAAGAATTAATATTGGTTCACTGCCTGTGACCCTACATGTTCAAGTATTTTGTGGTATTAGCAGCTCGTTCTGGCACTTGTGCTGGGGTGGGTTCTGTGGTCAGCCTCCGGTCTTTGCTAAGTTTTTCTGTTTCCAGACAGGCTGCTATTTTTTTCTTCTTCCAAGTTACAGCGTTGCATTACCTCGCCATTTAAATATTCACATGTTTATGCTAATCCCTCTTTTATATGGCGTAACTCAAAATGGGTTTTGTTTCAGGTATGTAAATACGTTAATTGGTTTCTGTCCAATATGCTACTCTAGATATGCATCTCACCTGCAGATTCATCAGTCTAGCTCTTTGTTGGTGATTTTTTTGTGTGGTCTTTATGCTGCTGTTTAGTGTGTACTTAAAACATTTCACGGCACTTTTCTTATCTTGTATGAACCTTGATTTAAAAAATATCTGTTGACCTGAATGAATAACCTAGATTTTGTATGCAAATGTCCTTGGACTGATTGAGCAAGACTCAGTCCTTTGGTTCTCCTAAGCCCGCAGAGGCGGAGATGCCACCCAGTCAGCCTGTGCTTGTGCTTCCTTTGATGCTAATGCCAGCAAAGCTCAACTAGTAAGGGGAAAAAACCTAATGCAGCCACTGCTGGTGAGTGTCTACATTGATTCTGCAATACTGCGTTTTAACTGAGGCATGCATGAACCTGTCATGGTGCTGAGCTGCTGAAAGTTCCTCCTCGTTACCCTCCCATTGCCACAAGAACATTCCTATGTAAGTGGGAGCATATGGACTTCGCTTGGGATAGTTACATTTTTTAAATCCGATAGAAAGAACAGGATGAAATAACAATAGTGGTCTTTTTATTTCTGTCTGGTGCTTTCCAGTATCCCGCAGATTATAAAATCCTTTGGGTAAATGGAAAGAAAAATCTCATGGGAATCCTGGGAAAAATAAGGCAACTGTGATTTAATAAAGCTTGCAGTGCCAGACTGTGTTAGATCACAATTGAACGGAGGTGTTTAATATTCCATGTTCATTAACTTCTGTGAACTTTTTGTAGGGCTTAGCTCTTTTAAGGTTAATGGTTTAAATCTGTGTTTGAGAATTGAGTTTGAAGGCTGCTAAACTTAAAAAGCTGTTAACTTTATAGTTTGTTCGGCAAAGAAAATTCTTTGACTCCGTTGCAAGTAAGAAAACTGTATGCCTTTTCTTCTGGATAATAAAACTGGGCAAGTATGTAAAATTAAACAGTTACACAGTACATCGTCACAGATTTACTATAAACAAACCCCTACTAGCATTACCCCTTCTTGACGCGAACAGTCAGCCAAACTTCATAGCGGGTGTTTGCATCAGATGGAGGTACTGAGTTAGTCATTCCTTTGATGTGCAAAGCACGCATAGAAAGTCCCATTTCTCTGAACACAGTAGGAGTGAAGCACCAAAGACAGCTTCTTGGCTCATAGCTTCAAGTGTTCTTGCAGAGAACAGGTTGGTATCAGCTTTCTTTTCCAGGCACAGCCTAGCAAGATTTCTTTCCTTCTCTTTCTCTCATGTGGATGCACATTTCTGCCTGTGGTGACATTTACTCTGCATGGAAATCCCTCTTCCTATGTAGCTTCATTTTTTGAAGAGAACTCAAATGTGGTATAAATCAGGTAGTGGGTATTATATGCAGGGTGTTCTTTAATCGCTTCATCAGTTGGTGTGCAGGGAAGGCAGCTGTTGCTCCGGTCTGATCCTCTCAGGTTTCTTCCAAACCCACCTTCACAAGTTGGGTAAAGGAGTTGCAGAGGCACTGCGTGCTTCCCAGCGGCACCTGGTCTTAAGGCCAAGGAATTGTCCTCCCTTCTGCTAACCATTTTAAGCACTTATTTCTGCACAGCAGAGCTGCAAATATTTTAAATGATAAATAAGATGTGACACAGCAAGAACAACCAGACAGACATCCAGTAATGGCAGACGGAACCTCCGTTACAGGAAATCACTATCTTAGCAGATCTGGTTTTGTCATGCGACTTTATCAACGTTATTAATACTTGTTTGTGCTGGTGCAACTTTTAGAGCAAAATTTGCAGTGTACTATCCTGTTAGCAGATTTGCAGTGTGCCAGTGGACATCCCTTTGAGATTCAGCAGCTGAATTCACTTGCCGTTCTCCAGGAGATGTGTATTTGCTTGAAAGCAGCATTTTTCTGTATACATTTAATAAAGTGGCAGAATGCCCAATTCCTAGTTACTTAGAAACAGCAGTTACTGCTGTAAAGTTTCATCAATTAAGACGAAAGGGACTTCACTGACTTACTGATGGTTTTATAGGACAGAAAGATGAATACAGGTGAATCATCTGGGGTTTGCATCGAAGCAATAAAACTTCTCACTAATTTCAATGACTTTGGCTTTTATCTCAGTTATATATAATAGTCATTTAAGAGTTTGGGAGTTGTTTTTATGCATAATACTGACAACCAGCTTTTGTCCCCTCCTCCTACAGAGCAGGAGAACAGCATATTATGGGAATAATGTGCTCTGCTAGCGGAGGCAAAAATTTGTGTATGGCAGTTGGATTTCCAAAATTTCAGACACGTTCCACTTCCCTTACAATTCCTTTCTTTACTCAAGGAAGCAAAATTAAGCAATGTTATTACACAGCAAGACAGTCAGAAATCAAAACTTAAGACCCAGACTGAAGGGGAACAGCATCTCTGGAGTTCTCCACAACCATGAAACATTGTCACACAAAGCTACCAGTTTGGTCAGAGGGTTATGTATGTGTGTTCCCTCTGTTGTTTTAGGAAGCTGTGCTCTCACATAGTGAAAAAAAAAGATCTGGAAGCAGAGGGAGGTAAAGATTTATATTCCCTACTATGTAACTGCCCAACTTTCATTTAAGCTAATTGATCTGGAGCTTCAGTTTAACAGAAAAAATGGGAACAAATCAGAAACCCCAACTATTGCCAAACTTGAACTTTTCTGTATAGGTGAATTATCAAAATAAAAATGGATGAAGTAGTTCAGAAATGTGTTTTGACCTCCTCTTGTTTGCCTTACATCAGATAACTATCACTCATGATCACTAGGTGATAAACTCAAATCTTTGTTTAACCAAGTAAGCCTGGGGGCACCAACCATGTCCTATAAATGCTGCTGTGTGATGAAATACGGGGGCAAGAATAGATAAATTAGGTGCTGTTGACTGAAACTGTCTGTTGTTGCCCTCTGTTGTATTGGGGATTTGAAGAAAACAGAGAAAACTCACAAGCAAAATCTTTTAAGTGAGTCTGTGAAGCTGCCACATGACATGAACTCAGATGTGATTGTGGAACTGTTGTTGTTTCAGCCCCCTCAGTGTCATATGTGTCCTCTGCAAGTACCGGGTCTGCTCGGTTAGATGATTATACCAGATTTGTGTTGCTCAAAAAGAAGCAGAAGCTTAATGTCTTGAAGGTTCAGCTTAGCAGCACAGCCCGGCAATCTGCCCATTAGAATTGCAAGCCTCTTTCACGCATGGCCAGTTCCAAAGTTCTGTGCGGCAGGACTCGGGACTGAAAAATGTCATCCACAATTATGCATATTTTCATCATCTTCTATCATGCAAATCCCCCCACCCCAAGTATGCAGCAAATGTTTTGTTTGCCTATGTAGGTCAACCACAAATCTTCAGCGGTCTAACATAAGCATTGGAAGCATAGGTTGATGTATACAGATTTAAACCCAGTCTGAAGCATAACACCACCACTGACGTTTTCCAAGTGGAGTCTGTTTACTAGACATGTTTTCTTCTGACTTTTCATTTTATGAGGCATTGCTTTCTTACTGATTTGGGAAAGTCCAACTGAAAGAAGATATTCACCATCATTGCAAAAGGAACTATTAACTTCGGACATGGATGGATAGTTCTTAATGAGTAACTTTTTTTTTATTTTATAATAGATTGAGGAATGTGTTCTTTTTCAAAATGGTACATTAAAGTATTTCTGCAAATAATTCTTATTTTGCCACTGGCAGGAGGCCGGTTTTATATGATATTTTAAGAAGATTGTATGTTCTTTTTGCAAATTACATGCTACATAATGTTTTCCTTGTCTTGGCTATCTTTTTAAAAAGAAAAATATAGAAAAGAATATGTTTATTTTCCTTATGATGCTAGATAAAAGCTAGAAATTTTGACCCAGATTCTGTAACCAAAAAGCTTACTACTAGTAGTCAAATTTATTATTTAAGAAAAATGTTACTTATTAAACTCATAAGCTTGATGTGATGTCTTTGCATGTCTGACTCATGATTTCTGTATACCACGAGTTGGCAGTACAGTTCACCTTCAGGATGAGTTGCTTACATCAGCACATAATCATGTGTGAAACTCAGACTGTTCAGTTTACTGTCTGGGAAAGTGTAATTCTTAGAATTAGGTTTTCAGTGAGAATATTCCTGCAAATACATGCAGAGTTCCTGCTAGCACAGTTCAGGGAAACAGGCCCATCTCTGGAGTGATACTCCATTGTGTTACCTGTCAGTGGTCTGCATCTGTAAAACTGCTTTGTTACCAGACACATCCTTGGATCTGACGGTTGGTTAGCTATGCACGTTATGGGAAGTTGTGTATTTCCACACACAAACATCAGGTTAACCATGTCATGGTGTAATAACCCAGTAAGTTACAATTAAGGGTAAATGAGAGTGAAGTTGTTGGCCTAAGAGATGGGTAAAATACTGTACAGTCAAACAGTGTCCTTCCCCATTCCCATAAAATTAGACTAGCACCTCTGTTATATTTGATATCCTGAATTTAACAAAAGTACAGGGACATTACATTAAGGGTTAGATCAGGGCTCTTACAAGGCCAAAATACTGTGAGGTTGGAATTGAAGTATCTCTTGAAGGTATGTGATATTGTGCCGATAAATGTACACGTATACCAATACTCCGCCAAATTCCCTCCTGTGTAGGAGAGCACGCTTTGTTCTGTCCAGCCTACAAATACCATTGCCATTGTGACACTGGAAGATGATTCAGAAAAAAAAAAATCATTGATATTTTTCCCAGCACAGTCTAACAGATGTACAGTTCTCCTAGACAGAATACACATTCTTGTTCACTTGTTGTCACAAGATAGTAACAATTTGTTCTTATCAACAACTCCCTCTGAGAAAGGGTCTCAGGAAGTAAATTTGTGTGTAAGAGCACACACTAAAGTTTAAATTTCCTCTCTTCTCACAGGGGACAGATGATCTGAAGTTGCATATTTTTTCTCTCCTGCTGCTAGATCCAGCTTACAGTATTCAGCAAGATATACTCTCCTTCTGCATCTACCTTGCTACCGTATTACTAGTCAACCTATACTTTACTCCCCTACCTTGCAGTACCTGAATACTATGTGCAGTCTGACTTCATGCTGCACACTACAGACCATCGCTATTTACCTCCACATGAAATGAAGGTTTTATCCATACAATACATCGCAAAACAGGTATATGATGTATTACAGCTTCTTTGGTAGAGAAGCAACTAGTACATTATTAGCCTGTAAGAAATATGGATGTAGAATAATTAGATAGAAAAACATTCCTCCTTTGCAATCATTTTATTTGGTATTTCCCATGCTCCAAAGCCTCTTAATGCCTTGGCCCATCTTAACTATTTCCCTGGCTTTCGTTCAGCACTGCTGACATTGGTGAGGATAAATCTCTAATATATGTTAAAAAATGTTCATCCGGGGGCCAGGCAGTAAAATAAGAGACAGTCAGAGTCAGGTCACCGTTTTAAATCACACTCCACTTGGCAGACACTAACATCTGGTGGTGGCTGGTGAGACAACCAGGATGTGTCCTTCAATGATGGACACAGAAAAGACACCACCTGGACAGATCAGCCTTGCCAAAGTTACAGGCCCCTCTGAGCTCCCGCTGGCACAGGGAAATGCTCCCAAGTTTTTAATTAGGAATTGTCACAGCTATAAAAAATAATGCACATCATTTAATAGAATCCAAGAGCGAGCTACGTGACCTCAGCCTTCCTGGTCACTTCACACTGTAACACACAACACTGTATTTAATTAATTAATTAGTTTCTTTGTTGCCTGCAAGAATTAATGGTCAGAAGATAGGTGAGGCACTGAAAAAAAATGGGTACAGTTAGGATTACAAGTGAAGCTTTAGTTTCCTGTTGAAATACAGTGTATTGGTGATTAAACTTTCTTCTTTATAAACTACTGTTGACTTGTGGAAAAGGGTCCGTGCATACAGAATAACAGTTACTGGCACATTGTGTCTCATGTCTTGGTTTCTGTAAAATATGAGGGAGTATGTGAGGTGACAATGAGATATTAATCCAGGTGTTCCTAAAACCTGACCTAGCAGGGTGAAAGATACATTCAATATCTCCTCCTGGTTGGAGGAGTTACACAGTCAGAAGCTTGATCTTGACACGATCTTTTTATTTTAACTCATGGCTAACTGGAAGTCCTAACTTTCTACTGCACTTTAAATAATTTTGCTTTCATTTAAATGATTTCCTCTGATGTCCTGTTTCAGTCCTGCTCCATATCAGGAGCACGACCCTAGTGACAGCTCCTTCACACAGAATCCTGATTATTCCTGCATTTTTTTCCCTCTTTCCAAATCTCCCATCTAACCCCCAAGTCCCTCGCAGGCAGGTTGGATTTCCCGGGGCGCAGCGCCACCGCCTGCCCGCCCTGCACTGCTGAATTCCCTAAATCTCTGGTTTTGCTGCTTTTTTAGAGAACGGCCGGTTCAGTCATATGTTCTCAATTTCATCACCTCTTAACTAATATTGCGAGGGATTCACCTAACTGCTGCTAAGACAATTCATTCAGTTATTGACGTTGTAAAAAGCAGTTTTCATATTTTCTTGCTGTGTTTGACTTGCTTGGGCAACGTTAAGTGTGTTTAAAATCCAGAGATTAAAGTGACTCTAGCAGCATGGCATTCAGCTGAAACTGTGCAACACCAAATAGACCGTGGAAACACTCGCCTTGGGAGACGTTTCCAGCACCCCAGAGGGTTTAGGGCCGAGGGGCCCTTCAGTCACTGTGCCCCACACTCCCCTCAGAGCAAAGCCCAGCGCCGCCCTGCCAGCCACCTGCCCCAGCACCGCCTTTCCAGGCGGCTTTTGATTAACAATACAAGAAAATACAGAAACTAATCAAACCACACAGTGGACGTTAGTCCAGGACAGCAAGCTGGTCATTAGTGGACAACGCTGAGGAAACTGCAGAGCTGAGTCGCAGTGCTGGTCCCCAAGCAGGGCTTTGTCTCTGAGTAGCAGCACTGAGCCCTCCTGTCTCAGGTGAAAATCACTCCACCACACGGTAAGGAACTGATTTAATTTCTAAGCCACGCGGACAGAGGTTTCTGTGGACAAAGGTAACGGCTGCCAGATCCACACCACCGGCCTGAGGCGGCGGCAGACTTCGCGCCCGGCGCCGCCCGCTTCCAAGATGGCGGCCTCGCCCCGCGCCTTTCCGAAATGGCTTCCCCGGAAGAGGCCGGCAGCTCTGCCCGCTCCCAAAATGGCGGAGGCGGCCGCAGGACGTCACTGCCGGCGGGGGGTGGAGCGAGCGGGGTTCCCCCGCCTCACGGCGATTGGCCCCTCGCGCGCTCCGTCCGCCGCGCGGCTGTCATGGCAACGGGCGGGGAGCGGGGGCGGCGGCCGAGCGAGGCAGCGCGGCGGGATGGAGCCGGCCGGGGCCCCGCCGCAGGGCTGCGCCCCGGCCCGGGAGGCGGAGGAGCCCCCGGGGTCCCCGGCCCTCCCCGACGAAGAGCCGCAGGGTGGCCAGCCCGCCGGGTCGCCCCCGGGGGAAGCGGTGCTGCCCGCCGCGACCGGCCGGGAGCGGGGCCGCCGCGGTGCCGGCCCGCAGGGCCCGGGCGGGCGGGCGGCGCGGGGCAGGGGGCGGCGGGCCCCGGGACGGCGCGGAGGGGAGGAGGGTGGCCGCGCCGGCCGACGGCCCCGCGTCACGGTGGACAGCTCCAAGGCCAAGACCTCGCTGGAGGCGCTGAAGATCAGCCTGAGGCAGCTGCGCTGGAGGGAGGTGAGCGCCCGCCCGGCCCTCAGCAGACTCCTGGGGCTCTGCCTTCCCCTTCCCCGCCTGCACCCGGCTCCGGCAGGGCCCCGGCCCAGCGCTGGGCCCCGCTCCGGCCCTTCCCTCTGCTCCCCCCGCTGCTCTGCCGGCGGCACGGGGGAAACCTCTCTCCCTTGCCCAGGGATCTGCCTCTGGCAAAGTGGTTCCCTCTCCTTCTCTTCCTTTTCCTTCTCCTGCCTCCCTGAGCCAGTGCCAAAGCAGGCGCCTGTAGCTGGGGGCTCATCCTGGCTGGTGACATTGCGACCCTGAGGTTATTTCTAATTAGATGTCAAGTCTGGACGCTGATCTGATTCCCAATCAAGGCTGGCATCACCGATTATGCAAGCTAAAATAGGGGTAATCGGATATTACGCTTCAAAGCTTAAACTGATCACTGGAAAGGGCAAGAAAGAAACCTGCGCTTATGTAGAAATGTTTGGCACGTTGTGTTGAGTTGCATTTCTTTCCTTTCACCCTTCCCTCATGGGACTGGTGCGTGGCGTAAGGCTCATGACAGTGGACAAAAGGTATGGCCTAGCAGATCAGCGGTCTGATCCCATGGCAAAGCCTCTGCATCGCAGATTATCTTGAAGGCACGTCAAAAAGCATTGTGTATGAATGAAATAATCTTAAATCGCCTAATAAAGCATACATAACAGGCTTTAGCCTTCTAAATTATTGCATGTAGAGAAGGCATGGCTGCTTTTTTTTCCCCTACAGCTGGAGCAGTATATTTTCTCTGTGCTGTATGAGGAGTTCGGGCTGTCAATGTTGAACTGAAGATGGGACAGTATGGGAGCTGGAACAAAACTGATGCTTTGGAACTCCTTATTTAAATCCTGAAGAGATTTCTAATATATATCTTATAATAGATGCTAAATTGTAAAGATTTTCTTTCCATGATAACTTTATAAATGTCTTTATAGAAGTTGAGAAGGCTTCTAGGAGCTTTTTGAGGAACTTCTGTAAGAAAAAGGGTACTTGTAATCCATTTGGAAGAAGGAAGTTGGAGCAGACATAAAGTGAAAGTATAAAACCTGAGGATGAACTGTTTCTTTGTGTGCAGCAGTGTGAGCTATGGCACCTGCTCCACTTTACAAAGCTGCCTTTGGGATGCAGGCTCACAAGATAATAATATTTCTGTGCACCTGATGCTTTTTTTAACAAAATTTTTTGCAGACTTGGGGTAGACAGTATATTCTGTGTTATTCCTAACCTCAGAGTTAAACGCTACAAATTTATTTTCTGGAGGACTGAGTGGCAGTAAATATTACCTGTGTTTATTCATAATGTCCTAAATACCTAATACCATGAAGACATATATGCTTCTTGCCAGGAAGAGTACAGCTTTCTTATTCTCTGTCTTCATAACATTTTATTTCAATATTTTTGTTATTTAAATCTAGTGGGAGAATTTCAAAATTTCATTGCACAAACGATCCAGTTCTCAACTCCTGCTTTTACAGCAAAATGGTAAGGAAACACCAGAGGTGTGAAATTAAAACCTGTTACGCTTACCTCTCTTAACCCCTCAGGGCACCTGTGGAGTGTCTGTCAGCAGCCGTGCTCTGTGTTTTACTTGGTGACATACAGGGCAAGGGAGACTTCACAATTAATTTCTTCGTTCTTATGGCTAAGTTTTATGTTCAGAGTGCACAGTGCCATTCCAGCGAGTGGTTCTGAATTACTGATTTAAGTTAGCCTCACAGATTATGTTGGTAATGAACCATACTTACTGGTTAATTTTGTCTTTTCTGTTTCCTGAGCTTTTACTCTTTTGCATATCTTATCCCCTGGATTCTCTGTGCTTGGTATTCTGTCCTATAAATTGACTTGTTTCGCATGCTCTTTTTCCTTTCCCGAATATCTGCACTGCATTATCAGCATTCTTCCTGCTCTGCATCCCACAACAGCAATTGCTTTTGGTCTTACTTCATCTTTCTTTGTTTACTGTCTCCCTCAATATCCTTTCTCCTCCATCCGTTAGTTCAGTCAATATTTTTCATTTAGTCTGCTGCTTCCCCTGCTGGCCACTTTGTACTCTTAATAAAGAAGAGACCAAACAGGGAATTTTCTGCCATTGGATTGTACCACCTAGGTGGCTAGTAATTCATTCCTTCTAAGCAAGTCACTAATGGATTTCTGTAAATTTTTCAGCTTATTATAATAAAGAGGTTAGTATGTATGAATGTAACATTATCTTTTGTTAAGAAAGTATTTTCTCATATTAACGTAAATGTGACAAATCAGTTTTTTCTCTCCTCCCTCCCTCCTTTACATTGCGGAAAACAAGAAGATGAAAGTCTTCTAGGACAAACTGTTGACTTCAAGCTAGCAGACTTCAGTAGACCCAGGGAATCAGTAGGCAAGATTTCGTCTAGATCTGAAGAGAAAAATAACATTAAGAAGAGAAATACAAGGAAAACTCTTTTGTTGAACTTGTTTATGATTTTGAAAGCTCTCCCTTTCAAATGTTTAGAAAAATAGCGTGAAAGTATTTGCTCAAACAACTATCATTGATGGGCACAGAGCCTTGGAAATAGTTTCACTGTTACAGCAGGACCAGCAGAGGGAACACAGATGTTTCTTGCAGGATCCATACAAATAATGTAAAAAAAAAAAAAAAATCTTAGGAGTAGTAATGAAATACATATACTTAAAATGTTTTAGGGGCTGGTATTCTACTGTCGTTCCTTGTATGCGCTTTTCAAGATGATTACATCTTGGGCTTTGATTTAGAACATTTGATCTTTCTCCCTCACCACTTCTTTTACATTTTTTTTCTCATTGCGACTTTTTTTTTGGTTTCTTTTCTATGTTTGCTGCTGGATGTGTTGGCTTGAATATTTTGTTCGGCAGGAGACATTACAATAGGCTTTTTAAAGTGGGCTCCTTTTTATCGGTAACTTTTTCTATGTAATGGATAGCATTATTGCAGTGTCATATAAGCTTTTGTTTTGGTTTGTTTTTTGTTTTAAGTTGTACGTCCTGAAATCCCCTTGCTGTAGTTACCCTGACTTGCCGTAAGAGTTCTGTTTCAGTAATAATTTATTATTGCAATATGCTCCCTGATAATTTGTAGAAATAAGGCATAATGCACTCTGATTACAGAGTTGTCCACATGGTAGTAGTTCATTTTAGTAAATTAACATATGGTAAATGCCACTATATAATAATAATACTCTAAGCATGGCTAATATTGGTGAGCAGTTTATTCTATGGCACTGATACATGAGGAAGAGGTGAAAGAGTTTGAGAGAGAGCAATTTGACTATTGAGATTCTGTTATCGGAAGCAAAGACAGCAAAAGCTCCCTTCCCCCCCCCCCCCCCCCCCCCCAAAAAAAAAAAAAAAAATTCTGTGTGAATTTTGGGCAAATTAAATTATCAACCATGCTAGCCCTGCCGGGGGTAACGCACAGGGGCAGACCTTTTAAAAAGCATTGCAGAATTTTAATGTGCATGCCAGTGAAGCAATTACTCCCATCACTAGATTGGACTATCTGATTTAGTGTGTCAGATTCTTTAAATGAACATGATATGCCAAATGAAATAATGGGCACAAATTGAGCTTGCATCCTGAGTTTATTCATCACTTAATAAATTATTTCTTCAGCTAGCTTTCAATTACCAGGAAAATGGAAGAAACAGATGTCTCGGGCATCAAATATCCCAGCATTAAGCGTTTCATTTGTCTCGCTGTTCAGTAGCTGCATGGACGCGTAGAAAGAGTTCGAAATTTTATGCTAGGAAAAGCTGACTAGAAGACAAGAGTCATTTAACTTGTCATTAAACACGATGGAACAGACTGATGTGACCCATGAGACAAATTAAATTATTGGCTTCCAATCAAAAGGTAGAAATGACCTGTCAGACCAATTTGACTGTGATTGATTATTAACAGTATCAAAGTTGTGGAAACAATTCTATTCTCTTTGTGTCTCCTGGGTTCGTGTTTTTGTGGGGTTTTTTTTGTTGTTGTTCTGACAAATGCCCCCCAACTCTGAATAAAAAAGATTTTTAAATAAATTCTTCTAAGAGTTAGTGAATTGATTGCAACCTGAAAGTTGTTTGCGGTGACTGATCCTGGGCCCAGACTCTGCGCGATGACAGCTCCAGTCACATCCACAACCTCCATCCTCCCGCAGCAGGGAGCACCCCGGCTCCCGGGTGTGAGCACCCTGGCGTTGGCACCGCTTAGTGCAGATCTGGGGCTGTTCCAGCTGACACCAGGTTCTCATAACACCTCTCTGTTATGAGAACAGAGGACTGCCTCAGGCATCCACCTTTCTTTTTAGCTAGTGCCCTGCACCAGGAGCTAGGGAGGTGGCGGAAAGGCTTCTTTTACCAAAGTAAGATTAATTTATATCTGCCTGACACTGCCAGAGGGAGCCAAATAATCACGCTCATTTGTTCCTTTCCAAACACTACTCTTACCTAAAAATATAGTGCGGATGATAAAAAAATCCTTCCCAGCTCATCCAGGAGGTGAGTGTGATCCTGTTGTTGGATAAATCCAAATAATCTTGATTTGCCAGGAGCAGGGAAGTGGCCATGCTGTCGGAGTTGCTGATGGGGGGGTGCAGCAGTTCTATTTTCCAGTCCAGAGGTGCTCACTCGTTGTCTGTTATGAAATGATTTCTGTGCAGTGTTTGTAAAGTGCTTTGATATCCTCTGTAGATGAAAGGTGTTATATAAATGCAAATTTCATTCCTTTCATTTCAATTTCATTTAATAAATAAATAAATAGTTCAGGTTTTAGGGAAGGGCACTCTGAGACCTAATACTGCATCTGTATTCTGGATATACCTGTGGAGAGAGGTTAAGGCCACTGATTGTCTTTCAGAGCCTAACAATTAATTTTCACTTGTACAAAACCAGATTTTGCAGGCTGAATAATAATGAAATAAGTGAAGAATCCACTGTCTCTGTTAAACTGGATAGCTCATCCCTATGAGTAAGGAAACAGAGAAAGGATGCATTGCTCAATTAGCATTTTAGATTAATTTTTCAAGGCTATTGACTGAGGAAACAGAAATTTTAATTAAAGTAGCAAATAAAATAATTCATTCAGAAGCTTTATGAGATTCTTTTTCTGTCGGAAAAAAAATTTCCAGTGCTTAAAGAAGTGTTTTAAAGCAAGAAAAAATACATTTGGAGTAAAGAACAAGTAGTTTCTGCAAAATACTCTGGTTCTTTCAGTAAGTAAATGGTCCTGAAGTCATTGGGTGATGAGGGTGGTAGATATTTCATACAAGTGTGAACATTCCTAAAAATGCCATGGGCAAAAATATAGCATATTTATTTGAAAAAGGTGTAACCTAATAATAGAAGAGATTCCTGTGAATGTATTCCATATGGTATTTAATTAACGACATCTACATGGAGTTGCAGATGAAATGTTTTGGATTGATAAAAGGGACTGTGTCTAAGAGAACAAGTGCACAAGTGCAATAGTTTTACACAAAACTATGTATTATTATAACATGGATTACAAATGTTTGATTTTTAACAGTAATGTTTTTACTTTGGATTGTTGATCCTGCTAATTCATGGGACTTTTGTTCTTACTGCTGGTAGCTTGCTTTTTTTTAAAACCACTTTACTGCTATTAGAAATTGTTGCTATTGGTAATTGGCAGCGCTGTCTCAGACCTCTTCAGACTCTTTAAAAAAGGTTGATCTTTTTGGTAACAGAAAACTGTACAGTCCTCCAATTTATGGTGAAGTCTTGTGTAAATGGGAAAAGAAGCTCTTAAATTGTTGGAATACTTAATATTGTTGAAATAATTGCCTTAGTCCTTAATAGTTGAAATATATATGCTCAATAAACAATTAATTAAATTATAAGCTTTTCTTTAAAATACAAGCTATTAGTACCAGAAAGGAATGAATATTGTATAAATTAATACATATAACTGAATATATATAAATGAATAACATAATTATGTCACTTAAATAATTATGTCACTTAAATATCTTGCTTTGGATATCCATTTTCAATTTATTGCAGCTTGGACACCAATGTAAATCAGCTTGCTCAGAAAGTGCTTTGCAATTACAACTTATTATTAATTTCCAACAATATTGCTAACTCCATGTATTCCCTGAAATAAAGTTCTTGGGAGCAGCAGTGTCCCCTGCTCACGCTAGACTGGAGCATGGAGGTGCTGCACGGTCGGGGGGCCGGGAGAGGGATGTGGGTTACCAAGATGCAGCAGTGGGGCATAAATATAGGGCATGGGGCTCGGCGGCATTAAATGGTGGTATGTTTAAGAATAGGAGTTGATTTAGTAACTGCCACTAATGGCAATTCCTCCATAACCCCTAGTGCTTTTTTCCCTTGATGGTTGCTTATCGCCCTGTAAACTGGGGAGATAAAAAAACAAACAACCCCAAACCTTGTCAGAGTTTGTTTACTTCCCAGCTGTCGCACTTGGTGTTGCTCTGCCTTTGTGTGCTGGAATTAAGTGCTCTTAATGAAAATTTATACCCTGTAATAGTATTTTAAATTACAAATGACTCATGCCTTAATTGTCGTTGATAACAAGCTCGGGGTTTCTCAGTACAGATCATGCCTCTCAGTCATTTGTTTTTAGTTTCTGTAAACCCTTCCTGGTTTGTTAACATCTTGAACTTTAGAGCCTTGAACTGATCAAAATATTCCTAGTTTTGCAACCCAAATATAGGGCATGTTTTCTTTTGACAGTCAGGAGTCTGTTCTTGAATGGTTTATGTTTCATGTGAGCGTTTAGAGAAGTAAGGAATGAATCGGTATTGCCAGATTGCTTCAAAACTTGTCTCCTGTCTCTTTTCCAGTTTCCTTTTGGCAGACGCTTGCCATGCGATATCTATTGGCATGGGGTATCGTTTCATGATAACGATATATTCTCAGGTCAAGTCAACAAGTTCCCAGGTACCTTGCTTCTGTTTCTAGTTCAAACAAATGCTTTAAAAATATGATTATTTGAACTGTTTCTGTGTTTTACTGTTTTTTTTTTTTTAATGTGAATTATCTGCCTAATCAACTGATAGTATTTTTAGCGTATTACCAGTTTTGGTAGGTGATTTCTGCTTAGGGGGTAACAATATCCGAATGGGTGTCTCAAACAGTTTCTGAACTGAAATGTGTTTTGGAGAAAAAGTGTTTTTGGTGAAAAGAGTAATTCATATGTATTAATTTAGGAAAATTAAGAGTGTTAGGCTATAATGTAAGTGAAATATGCAATTATTGTCCGTTATCTATCATTGGTAACAGTGCTGTATCTTTGGATTTGGTTTTGATTCAAAGCGGAAGGAATCTGTTTTGTTTCGTACTCTGGCCTATCTCAGGGAGAAGTTCTAAGCGGAGTTCCTCAAATGGATTTTTTAATATTGAAGAGTTCATGTCAGCCCTCATCTCATGATGACTCTTCTACTTTTTTAAGCTCCCTTTTTTCTCATTTAATCCCTGTTGAAATCTCTCTAAATAAGAGCTAAGAGCTTAGGTATTGACTTATCTAAGCCCTTTACTGCAGATTTATTGCCGCTATTAGTATGCGGTGAGAATAAGAACCCTCAGATATCGAATTTTGTGCTTTATTTACCCTGACTTTCTCCTGTCTGTGGGAAGTTCACTTTCAAGTATCGGATGGTGTAGTTTTCTGGTGGGTTTAAATCTGTGTTAGATGAACGTTGACCTCTCTGTGTTCTGGCTTGTACATGGTAAGCAAGTGGCACCCTTGGTGGTTGGTCAAAACCACGGAGTCCTGCAGAACTAGACCTGCTTACCTTGATGTTGGGTTTTACTAAATTCTTTCTTTTGAAGAAGAGGTCTTGGTGCCTCTCTTAGTTACTTGTGAGAGATTCAAAGAATCTGAATCAGACCTGGGCAAACGTGTGTGTTCCCTGTTATTTTCTGTCCTCCTTGTACCTTTGGAACCTCCTGGCCAAAATGAACCACGCTCAACGGAGGTTTGCAGTCACAGACTACTGAGTTCCTGTAGGTTTTGTGGAAATTTGCTGACCATGGAGGAAAGAAGCCCACAGATGATGTTCTCGCTGAGAAAGAAGCTGCAGCATGAACCTTATAAGCTGTAATATTTGAAAGCACATAAACGACACAAGAGTAACCCTTAATGCCCCGACCTCAGGAAAAGCTTCTACCAGAGCTCACACGCATCTGGACGCAGTGTGATCTGAGCATGAAATTCAAGGCTGTGGGAAAGCAGCTAAGTTTGGCTGCTCATGAAATAACCTGTTCTTTCTGATGTACTCACTTAAATGAATGCAAAGTAAACACGAAATGTTTGATTATATTTAAATGACATTTTTATGTATTCCTGGAACCATAGCAGGCTGAGGCCATAATTTTGGATTATGGCAAAGCCATTAGTTACTATTGGACTGAAACTTTCCCTGTCATATTCTGAGCTGCATTTTGGATAACTAATTAATTTTTTTTTCTAATACAGTACAGTAATACGTACAATATGAAATACGGCAGGGGAATGCTACAAATATTTTGTCAGATTTTAAATTTTAAAATATTTTAAGCTTTATTGAAAGGAATGACTAGAGTGCCTACCAATAGAGTGATACAATAATTTACTTTTAGGATGTGTGGATTCGGTGTGGATTCTTCATTGCTTTTAGACGTGTCTGTTATTTTTCCCAGGCATGACGGAGATGGTACGTAAAATTACACTCAGTCGGGCAGTGCGAACAATGCAAGATCTATTTCCTCTTGAATATAACTTCTATCCTCGATCCTGGATTCTGCCAGAAGAATTTCCCCTCTTTGTGGATGAGGTAGATATACTGTTCTGAGAGTAAACTTGTTGGATGTTGTTGCCATGTCATTTTTTAGTTTTTCATACCTACCAGATTATTTAAAATCACACTTGGGTTCTGTGGATGCCATCTTTTTCAATCTGCCTGAGATCAGACATAGTCTGGATGAACTGCTTCTGTTTGTTATGTTCTAGAAGAAACTTTAAAACAACTATGCTTCTCTGCAATGCCAGAAGAGATGTCTGAAAATTAAACATGGTAGAACCATAAGCCCTTTCCCTGCATATTCTACTGAGTTTAAAAGGGCTGAGGAGGTTCCAGAACAGTAGTGTGTGGAGTATGGTACTTTGCAAGGTTCATTGTCGCTGAAGTCTTTTTAGTCCATCCTGCCTGTGCCATCCAAATCCTTCACAACAGCATTTCGTACTGTGCATTGTTAAATACACTCACATCTTCCTGAATAATTGTTTGTTTCAATCTCTTGTCAGACTGTTGCATTGTTTAAATATTCAGAATGTAATAAAATGCCATTCTTTTTCAGTTTTTTTGGAAAAAAAAAAAAAGTGATGCTGTGTGTTGGTGTTTGGTTCTGTTATTAGAAATATTTTTAAAAATATTGTATGTGTTTGTTTTGACCCTGTCTGACTCGCCCAGTGCATTTTTGTATTCTACAGTATCCTCTGCTTGGAAAAGTGAGAGAAAAAGGTATGGACTTTAATAGACTTCTATACTGTGTGTTACTTTTCAGATAATTACCATATCCACAATCCAATTAAATCCGTGAACATCTTTTAATATATACTCTTCAAATGTGCTGTGTCACTGCCATGGCACTGCTAGTAACAGTAAAAATGAATAAAATCCCAACAGTACTTCAGCCTTATTGCTTTAGATGTAGGACCAATTTGTAAAAGGAGTGTAAATTATCCAATCAATTTAGCTATGACAGGTAGATAAGTGCAAATAACTTGGAAGTAAACTTCCAAAATGGTGCACTGGGGTTCTAGCGATGACTCTGTTGGGAATGGTGCCTGTCTCAGTTACAAGGCTCTGATTAAGTGAGCAGCGCGGAGCGACGGGGTCTGTACATCCTGTTACACGCACAGACCCGCATGCTGGCAGCAGGTGGCACTGCAAATAAATACTTTTCTCTGGTTGAATGGTTACTGGAGTGAAAACGATTCGGTTTTTGTTCCAAGAATAACAGATGTCCAGTAACACACTCCTAGGAGTTTCCTTTGCATATGTTCTTCCATCTGTGTTGGAGAAAAGCATAGTTTGTGTTATCAAACATTATAGTTTATGTTGTAAGAGTTTGTTCTATTTAATACAAGTTTGTAATGTAACTCTTCCAGAACAAGAAAAAATACAAGACAAAAAATTCCAAATCCACTGTGAACCATAAATGGTTGTGAACACTTTTCACTTGCAGTTTCCTGAGTTCCAGTAGGAGCTCTCCAGTCCTTTCTGTTGTTTGTTTGTTCACATGTGGTTTTGTTTGCTTTACAACCAAGGGACCCTAATGCTGCTGAAAATGTCAGCTCTGAGACTAAATTTTCAGCTTATTCACAAACATACAGGTATGTGTGGTGCCTGCATGTTCAACATACCCCTGTAGGAACTGGCATATGCTTGAATGTGTGAGTGCCACGTGTACATTTATCTGAGCAAAAGAGGATTTAGCCATCTCCGGTGCTTCTGGAAGCAAAGCTGTATTGTCGTGGCCTGCAGCTGCTAAGTATGTAGCTCTCCATGAGTCGTGCTGAAACTTGTCTTGCTGCACCTTCGCTATTATTAGTATTCAAGTCCTTTAGGGCATAGTTAATTACCAAAGGTCACAAATTCTGTGTCAGTGGAAGTCTAGGTTAGACCTGAGAAGATGGTTTGGTGCCATTTGTAGTATAGGATTTTGTTGCAAAGGGCTGGACTGGGGAATTAACACCTGTGAGATTTTGCCTGTAATAGAAATTACTACTGAAAGAAGAAACTCCTTGAGAATTTCAGTCTCGCTGCCTCCTCCTGAAGCACCGCAGCATTTCAAAACAATTTCTCTCTCAAATATTCTTTCTGTGCCTCAGTTCTGAAGACGTGATTGTGAACTTTTATCATACGTTTGTATCAATAATTAAATCAAATGCTGTCAGCTTTTCCCACTTTTCCCTAACCCTTAATTCCAGGTAGAAAACACTGCAGCTAATCTAGTATTAATTAGCCAGTAATCGATGGGAGACCTGCACTCCTAGATTTGTTGAGGATAAGCTTCTTGTTGGGAAATACCAACAAAATGGTAGCTCCCTTAGGGTCACTCATATTAAACTGAAATGGTGATACATATTTTTGACAAGGACTTAAAAGTTAATTTTACTAAGTAAATATGTATTTATCTGTTTTCAATATTTGCTTATTTTTACCTTCTAAAATATTCTGTACTAATGTGTCACCATAACAGAAGATGAGTTACACATAAGCAAACCTCTCAGGTGCTACAGTTATCACCCCTTCAGTAACAGAGAAGAATCTGTTGGAATCTGTGTGATAAGAATTTAGTTCTAATAGGAAATTTCAATTTCTGAGAAGCAGCTGGCTTGAGATTCAAACCAGGGCCTTGATTACTCTTATACTGCTTTATTTGTGTTGTCTATGAGGATGATGAATAGGCCTGGTATGATTAATTTTTAATAAGATTCTAATTTGGACAGTCTAATTTCCAGCACAGCATATTTTTGATGGTTTAATCAGGTTTTCAGCTTTTGGATACCTCTTAGGCATAGACATGAATATTCTAGTCTTTGTGCTGTCAAATCTTATAGCCCATTATATGCATTTTTTTCAGAACACTATATTAATTTAGCCTGAGTTTCCTCATGAAAGGTAAACCTGCAACTGGATCAGATTTTCATACCATTAGACATCGTACTCTCCTCTTGCTGTTGACTGTAAACGGTTAACATGTTTTTAAAGATAATTGCCTTCTGTCAAGCTAGGTACACAGAAATATCTCATTTCATGTGAACTAATTTTCCTACATGACTGACTTTTCTAAGTCTGGTCAAGCTTCCTCATAATGAGAATTTGAAAGAATATATTTGAGGGAATTGTGGAGAATTTGAAGACAACTGTCAGGAATTTCCTTGTAGATCAAGAAACCATCTACTTTCTTCCAAGACAGTCAAACTGTTGAAAACTAGACTGACTCTGGATTACTGTTCCCCCTTCCCCCTCCATTCTGTCTTCATCTGCCATGTGTAAATTTTGATGGATTAGAAAAGGATGGAGAAAATTATTTCCTTTCCAGCTACATGTAAGGAGTTAAGTAGAAGATCTAAGAGAGCAATGATTGTTAAAATGCAGAACTTCGAGAGCAGGTTGCTGTTGCATCTTTAACAATAGTCCCCAGAAAGCATTATCTTTTTTGAAAAGGTGCTGCTGTAGCAGAGCAGAAGTAGCCCGAGGCGTGAACAAGAGGTGTGGGAATGGGAGGCAGATTGCCCCGGCTGGTTTCGTAGAGGTTCTTTATTACTTTCTGCCCTAGTAGATCGTGATTGGCACTTTGTATGTACAATTGGAGTCATAGTAGGGTGCGTTTAGTTGCAGGGGTTTAAGATTAACCAGATATCTTCTCAGGGTGCTGACTTTAACACCGGTGAACCAGAGAAACCCCTCTAGAACCAGAGTAATGTCATGTCAGGGGAAGATTATTCTTAAGTGTTAAAAAGACTAGGGCATAAATCCTGCTTTCCTTCTTTGCACATCTAGGCCTGCTGATCTACTTGGACCTATTTATCCACATGCCATTTATGTAAGCCTGATCTCCATTGTGGCATTTTATCCCTCAAAGTGACCTATTTTGAAGAAGGATCTTTCATGGAGCTAGTGTGACACTTGCCCATGAGAAAAATCCTGGTCTAAATAATTAATCTTGAATTTCTGCTGTAGTTAGTAGGAAGGCTTTTAGCAGTGTGGTTCTCAAGGAAATAAATGTGTGACTAGGATGGAGCCAGAAGTCCTTCAGGCCTTGGGAACATCGCTGCCAGCAGAGCTGTGCATCCCATCTGGGTGAGCAGCCGAATGTACTCATGGCAGAGGGTGTTGTCCAAAAATCACAATGATCTGATCCGTGCTCAGCCTTTTCCTGTGCGCTGGTATTTTCTCTTTCATTCTACAGTGCCGGAGCTGGTGGTGGCAATTAATTGTTTTTTCTTTGTTAGCTTGTATCCTCAGGCATCTTAAAGTCAATCTCCAGTTGTGGTGGTGAGCCCGTGTAAAACCAGAGCACTGACTTCGTTCAGCACGTTGCTGGCTGAACGGAGAGAACAGCAGCTGCAAGTCTGGTCTGTAAAACATGTGAATGCAAGAAAAGAGTGGTCTGTACTGTGACATCCCTCTGTTTTGAAAAAAGGAGTTTTTAAGTGCTTTATTTTTCCAAATCCCATGAGCAGCTGATAAAGGTGTTAGCCTGTGTCCTGCATTTTCCTTAGCTGCATTCTTTGATGAGCTCCCTGTGCCAGTGCTGTTAGGAGTTTTGTGAGCTACAGTCCTTCCGCACCTATTTGTTGAAACCTGGATTTTATAGTTGCGTTTTGATAAATTACAATTTGTGCGCTAATAATTTCTTTCCTCTAAAATATTTGTGAATGCAATGCTACTATATTTGCACCCGTAGGGACCTTACCCGCAGGGAACAGCAATAGAGCTGGGGGAGCTTTAGAGGCTTCTCGCTAGGGTCCTGTTGCTTTACCATGAACCTAAAGGACTGCCCAAGAGGGTAATGCAGCAGTTAATTTTCCACTGGTTGCTCAGACCTTGACCTCCAAACCAGTTGCTTCTGAAGGCTGAGACATGTTAACTCACTGTCTTAAACATGCTCATATTCTTTCCTTGCTACATGTTGTAAAACATGCCATGTTTTGTGAATAGTTTTTAAAATTCATCCAAGATAACTCCAAATCCTTCCTGACTTCCTTTCTTCCATTCTCAATTTCACTTCTACTAATTGAGGCATCCAAATCTCTGCAGTTCTTACTTTTGCCATACACGTAATAAACTAAAATGTTTTTAGGCAGTGGGAGATATGCATGTAACATGAAAGATCTGATATTCAGCAGATGTGTCAGGCCCTTACAGTGACCTAGTTACCGTCTTCATGATTTTTTCATCCTCAAATAAAATGCATCGAGACTTGCAAAGTTTAGGTTTGCTTCTTGGGC
Organism: Fratercula arctica; assembly: GCA_947846985.1. Classification (NCBI taxonomy): domain Eukaryota; kingdom Metazoa; phylum Chordata; class Aves; order Charadriiformes; family Alcidae; genus Fratercula; species Fratercula arctica. The sequence continues at coordinate 3,261,325 of CANTUZ010000016.1, forward strand.
ATGTGAGCTTTGTAAGCCATGTAGATGGTGTAATTTCTTTTTTCTCCAATGTAAAAGATTCCCTAATTATAATGTTGGGGTTTTTTTTTGAGAGAGAGTTTTGAGTGAATATATGCTGTTTACAAAAGTGCAGATTTGAATTGAGCGGTTAGTTATCGGTGCTGTGTTTAATTCTGACTCGCTGTATCCAGTTGGGAATGACATTAGCCTCCAAACATTCCCTGCTAAATGTGTCAGTTTAACATGTTCAAAGGCCAAAACAACCGTATTACAATAATGTTTTGGACTGCCAACTATTAACAGTCTTTATTTCTTTATTGCTTCTTTATATAACTCCCATTAATTTGTAAAATCAAGAACTCCAAAGATATTTATTGTTGCTTCCAAGAAGGTAGTTTCTGTAGAAGGCTGTTGTCTGTTACAGTGCCAAGCTCTGTTTATGCCCCAGAAATCAAGCTGCTGAGGTCAGTAAGTAGAAATGACAGTGGGATTGAGCAAAAAGTTCAGATCCAGTTGCCTTTTGAATTTGAGATGTTTGGAGTTAGATCTGAGGTTTAGAACTTTTTTTCCTTATTATTCTTCCCCCTTTCTGTGTGAGGATGCAGACACCTCTCTATAATCCTGTAATTCTCTATAATTTAGTTTTGATCTTCATCTTACTAAGGCCACATCTGGGGTTCTGTAGGTTCTGACAAACCGCGGGTACTTCCCCATCGCTGTTACAATTTCTATTTGTGGTAAACCATTTCCCTTATAGGCCCCAAAAATCTAGGGCATAGTGTGGAAAAAACCCTCAAGATGTGGGTATAATGTTTTATACTGTACTCATGGATATCTATCTACAAAGCAACGAGAGAAATGGATACACGAGTATTGAGGTCCAAGCTGCTGTAAACAATACAGAAATAGGTCATATAGTCCTCCAGTGGCATTCTTACAGTGCATTAAAGTTTACTTGAACAAACAGAGATCTTTCGTGGCAAGGCAATACAAACAATGGAAAGAAACTGATACTGAAAGGTACTGATTTGCTGACCTTCCCCCCCCCCGCCCCCTTTTTCTTGCTATTTCTGTGACTTGATGCTTTTGTATGCTTGACACACATACTCACAGTGTGTCAGCAGGTGTCAAAATTTCTTACCTACTATTTCCTTTCCAGAGGGTCATCTCCCATCACCTCATTCATAGCAACTTCAACTTCAGTTCTCAACGTGCGTCTTTGGAAAATATGTTTTCTGGAATGATTTTATTAATTTAACTTGTTAGCAGTAAAGAGTATTTGACATCATTTGCAAGAAATGTGCAAAGTGGAAGCATTTCTCTATGAAAGAAATGAAATGTATCTTGCATAGTGATTTTTCTAAGCATTTTTGCATATTAAGATGCGTTATGCTGCGCCGATGGTGGTGGTGGCTGTTCACAAGCTCATACACTAGAGCGCACTGTGTGTCACACCGAGCCAGCACTGGTGATCGCCTGGACACAGACCGAACACCTGCGCCAGCTTGAGGAAACAACAGCAAACATGGAGTGCTTTGTAAATTCATCCAAACGTTTTGATTTGGTCCAAAACACCATCAAATTCTCCACCAATTTTCGTCATTTTCCCGATTTCACACTAGCTACATCTAAAGAAAGCATCTGAATTGTCATGTGCCATGAATAGATCTTCCCAATACAAATCAAAGCAACCGAGAAGAGCCGTTGAAATCAGGGTAGGATTTTTTTTTACCTTGCAGTGGGTAGAAAGGTAGTAATTGCATGCCAGGCCTGAGGGAAGTTCTGGTATAAACTAGAAAAACCTTAATTTTAGAGAATGGTGGTAGGTAGCAATTGAGGCATAAAATCTATGCTTTGTTTAGTAAATTTTTGGTATTTGTATAAAATCTGTACTACATGGCTCAGTATTGCCTGGTTTTACTAACACTGGGTATCTGATTGTGAAAAATATTCACTGGTAGAAAAAGGTATTATCAGTGCCAAATTTTTACGTTTTCTTTCCTTCTCCCAGTGTTGTTTGTCTGCATTTATACCTCAAAAAATAAGGTGCCTTTCCTTAGGTTAATGGTTGTCGTTGTCAGTGGTAGTTCAAAATGTAGCATGGAAGTTTAACTTTGTCGTTTCATATGCATTAGAGACTGATAAAATGGACCTCATGAGATATACAGCATTTCATCATGTAAATTGGTACATAACATTAAAAAGAAGCTCCTGGAATCATTTATACAACAGCTTGTTAAATAAATTGACTTTTATCTGCACTAGTAAGTCCCTGCTCATGCTTTTTCATTTGTCTTTGTGCTTGTCAGCGCTGTTTATCTTCTACCTTTTTTGCACGGTGTTTACTACTCTTCGTGATGTGATCATGTTATTTTTATTTATTTTTGCTTACGAATGCAATTTGTTGGCTTTCATAGTATCAGCCCTTCTTCCCCCCCCCCCAATTACTGTCTTTCAGTGTAATTCTTTTCCTTCTAGGTTCGTATGATGAAAGACAGCGATCCATCCTGGAAACCCACTTTTATTGTAAAACCTGATGGAGGGTGCCAGGGAGATGGAATCTACCTCATTAAAGACCCAAGTGACATCAGACTGACGGGAAGCATCCAGAGCCGGCCAGCTGTGGTGCAGGAATATATTTGCAAACCACTGCTTGTTGACAAACTGAAATTTGACATTCGTCTTTATGTCTTACTGAAATCTTTAGAACCCTTAGAGATTTATATAGCCAAAGATGGACTTTCTAGATTTTGTACGGAGCCCTATCAAGAACCCACTCTAAAAAATTTGCACCAGGTTTTTATGCACTTAACCAACTATTCACTAAATATCCATAGTGGGAATTTCATCCATTCTGACAATGTAAACACTGGCAGCAAGAGGACTTTTTCAAGCATTCTGTGCAGACTGTCTTCCAGAGGAGCTGATGTCAAAAAGCTGTGGTCAGATATCATTTCACTGGTGATTAAAACAATTATTGCACTGACACCAGAACTGAAAGTTTACTATCAGTCTGACATACCAGCAGGAAAGCCTGGGCCAACTTGCTTCCAGGTACGTTGGAATTTCTGCCTGGAATGCAGTTATTTCTATGCACGGATTAATTTTCTGGATGTTTAATTCCTTTTCTAAAAGCGTTCCCTAGTTACGTTATTGATCACTGGTTGGATGTAGTGCATCCACTGAATAGCATTGTGTGAGCTCAGAGCTTAGCATCTCCTCACCCAAGTTTCACCTTACAAATGTGTCTCCTGACCTATGTTACTACTTGCCATAAACATATACGGAGAATTTTCAAGGGGTATCAATCATTAGTCACAGTATTTGCTCCAGTTTCCATCTTCTAGGTGTTATGACTAGGAAGCTTTGCAGCTTTGTAATGCAGTGATGATGATGGAATTTTGATACCCACAGGTGCTAAGATTCCGTGTTGACAGATGCAGTGTTTGGAGATGGGGATAGCGTGAAAGTAGCTGTTAGTATCAAAGACAAATGGTTTCAGTAATTATTCAGCAATATAGCGTGTTTCTCAGTTATTTCTTTTTTTGTCCCTCAAATGTTTCTGTCTCCTGAATGTTCACATAGGGATGGCCATTGCATTCTCTAGAGGAACACTGAGTAGAACTGAAGTAACACATTGCTTGTTTTGCACAGATTTTAGGGTTTGACATTCTCCTGATGAAAAACTTGAAGCCCATGTTACTAGAAGTAAATGCAAACCCCAGCATGAGAATAGAACACGAGCAAGAGGTAAGACCTCTCAACATGAGAGTGATATTGCGATGAAATTGTTTAGGTTTGGTTTTCTGGTCTTTTTTCCGTGTTTGAAAGATGAAAGCTGTCTGCTAATATGAAACCTCCAAGGTTCTCTGTAAATTTCTGCTTGGAAATCATTGCTAATCTTATACACTAGAAATATGACTTATTGGAATTGTGAAAGCTCTGCATCATCTTTGTCATAAACGCATTTATTCATCATCCCCTGCAGTTGACTTAATTGTGTTTAGGGGATTGCTAATATTTTTTTTCATGTTTGTATATATCATATAAATGGTAACATTGGCAACAGTCTTTTTTCAATATTTCAGTTTACTAGAGAAACTTGCCAAAAATTGTTATAGTATCATACTGAAAATGCTAAGGTATTTGTGTATTCTTTAAGAAGTATTTTGTAATTTATCATTGTGTATTTAAAACATATATGACATGTATGAAGTTTGAGTAAACGTGGAATAAATAATCCTTAGTTCTATACTGAATAATTGTATCCCCATTGTAATTTAAAGCTTTCTCCTGGAGTATTTGAAAATGTCCCAAGCCCCGTTGATGAAGAAGTGAAAGTAGCTGTTATCAGAGACACTCTTCGTCTAGTGGATCCTCAGAAAAAAAAGAGAAAAGATGTCCAGTAAGTGTGTTGACTTTCTTTGTTTTTTGCAAATAATTATAAAAGTGATTTTTTTTTCCCAATTATGTTGGTTTATCTAGGATGATGAGTTCCCAACTGTCTGTCTGTGGGACTCCTTTTGCATCCACGGTGTTAACTCTCTCCAAAAAAGCTTGGAGGATATTCATAGGTGGCGTGGTACAAAAAGAGTACTCGGATTTGTGGATCTGCCAGGGGAAGGTCAGGGGAAAAAAAACCCAACCTATTCTACTTTCTGTTTGGTAGCAGCAAGTCCACCAAACGGCATCCTTGCAGCTCAGCACCGACCGCTTCGCCTGCTGCTTTCTTGTAGGAATGGCAGAAGTGTGGAAGGAGCCATGCGAGTGTTCCAGCTCAAGGAATTGAAAAGGAATTTACTATCAAACTGATAGTAAATCAGGCTTTATCAGTTCCCCTGCAATATCTTACCTTTGATTCAGAACTGGTGCAAAAAAAATTAGTCATTCAGATTTATTTATTTGTACCTTTATTTGAGGCCTCTTTTTTTAATTCAAATCAGTCATGAGTAGCATTTTGTGTATTAATTTGCTTGAAAGTCACAAATTACTCTGAATTAATCACCCCATTGGAGCTGATAAGTATGAATATTGTATTTAGAAAATGCTTCCTTGGTCTGTGATAATAAACATAGTTAAATCTGTGATCTAGAAATGGGAGGAACTGCCTGAAGCAGGTTGCACGGAAATGCTTGTGGTGGGATCAGGCTGAGAGAAATATCTTCTTTTTTGATGAAACACCTTGTTTTAAGCAGTTCCTTGGAACCATGAAAGGGAGATTTTTTTTTTTTTTTGTCCCTAGAAATTCTTGCTTAAAGGCCTGCCTCCCTACTAGAATATCGATTTTGTTCTTCTCTTGGCACTTAGTGGCAAGCTTACGTATGTTATTCATGTTCTATAATGATTTCAAGTGCAAATTTCCTGTCCTTTTGTATGCAGTCCCATGAACAAGACATGACTGATAATACTTACAAGTTGTGTATTACTGTAATATTATTATGAGGTCAAAGTCTTTCAGAGGCAGTGCCACACACAGCGGTTGGTGCGGTCAGTATACGGTGTCTTGCAAAGCAACTTTACTGTGTGTTGCCAGTACTTAAACTTCACCCTTAAGATTATTTCAGTGCACAGAGCTGAAAAAAGATCATTTTTTAACCTGTAATTATGTAACTAGTCATGTCTTTTTTTATATGCTGAAGTTATGTCAGGCATTCATTAACTACATATTAGATACGGAAAAAAAGCAAATGATAATTAGAAATAAATTCATGGAGAACGCCGGTGTGTGTGGAGTGCTCATTCAACTGAGGATTCTTCTCTAATACGTTTTGAGTACTAAATAATTCATAACAGGATTAGTTGGTGATGAGATAAACCATTGGCTCTTTGCAGCAAGAATTCATCAGTGATGCAGCTTTTTTTCCGGATAATCTGGTTAACGGAGCATCTTGTTGATGAATGTCTGCGAGTCTTCACCATAAGTCAATCCTATTTCTTGCTGCAAAGGGCAATATTCTGATGGCAATATTCCAGTAACGTTTTATGTGGATATCCAGGAACTCATGTGGGACAACTGCCCACCCGTTCAGATGAGATTTACTCCTCCTACTCCCAAGTACTTTTTATTGAACTGGGCATGGTGTGTGGGAAAGCAAAATTTGGCCAATTAATAGAAAAAAAAATCTGAAAGAATTCCTGTTCTGACAGCTAACCAGTTGCAAATATTGTAGACTTTAGTTTTGATGCTAATTAAGTAATGGACATTAATCTAAGTAAAGTTTTAATGGTATGTATAACACTGAGTTTGAACACACAGGGGAAATACTGAGAAGTTTGTGCTGCATCTCAGGTAAATATTCTGCTATGGAGATGGATTTGATTTCCCTCTAATTATCTCCCAGATTAAAATAAATGAAGCATCTAAATGAAAGTGAGTTTTAGAAGTCATCCTGAATGACTTCATTATCAGGAAAGATTAATAGCTCAGACATTTTTTTAGTTTAATTTCTCCATATCTTTATGGAGTTTTGATTATTTTTTTCCTCCTTCATTTCATGTGGTGCATAATATTGGAATAAAAGTTAAGTTGAATAGGATCGGTTTATCATGCCATATGTATCTCTTATTTTTTTCCAACACAATTCTAGTCTTTACATGCACCAATCACTAGTCATTATCTTGGCACTGCCAATAATTAGTCATTGTAAATCTGCAGTGATACAAGTTCAAATGAACATACTTGGTGGCTATTGTTCCACAGTATGACTGATCTTTTCTTAGTGTTAAGAATTTGTCCTGGCTATTTAAGTACTAAGGTATGTACTCGATATTTTGTGCATGTAACACGTTTAAACAGAAACTTTAAATTCATGCAAAGATTTTTTTTTTATTATTTTTCATAGAGGAAATATCTTCTGTTGTAGAGATGAGGGAAGGCTTTGTGTTATTCTGTGATGCAAAGAACTTAAGGAATTAAAATAGAATAAAAAGTGACACAGGCACTTGTGAGCTTTTGGGAGGGATGGGCAGGGTGGGTACCTGCTTCTCCCTGCTCTTAGGCAAGCCCTGCTGGACAAATCCCATGTACCTCCTACGCACAGGACCTGTTCTGCATGTCGACATCCTGAAGGCGGTAGGTATCCCTATAAAGGCATTATCCTGCTTTGCTGCATTCATTTCCTTGCTGCTTCTGAATCCTCTATGCTAGCGCAATTGTAGCCAAAGTCCGATGACAGACGAGTTTCCAAGTAACAACTAAGAGAGATTTGGAGGCGTGTTCTGCTCTGCAGGGTGAAGATGTACGTCAAGGGCTTGCAGCCTCTCGAGGAGCCTCTGAACGCGGCTCTGCGGCTTACTGTGTTAGACCGTTTTCAAGCCATTCTGTAACCCAGAGGGTGAGTGGTGTCTGGCTCTGCCTGACCAAGTAGAGCCTGGGTAGCTCCTTCTGAAATTAAAGGCGGCAGCTAATCAACTACATGTTGTGTGTTTTGGTTTACTTTTTTGCTCTTCTAAAACAAACAAAAAAATACAGCTAAAAATGCATGGTTATAAAAAGAGGGGTTCTGATTTCTCGTCCCCCCTCCCCCCCGCCCAGTGGGCCTTTTTTGCCCTAGCTTTGGTTCCTAGACTGGTCCTGCTTTCCGTAGGCATCCGTAATTTTGGAACTCAAGTTTCACTCATCATTAAGAAATTAAGACATTTAATAAAATAATATGGAAGATACTAACTCCTTGCTTTTGTTTGTGTGGCAGTGCTGTTCTCGTGGATTTTAAGGCTTAAACAGATCATTGCAATCATCCAGCTGATGACATGCTGGAAAAAACACAATCATTTGTGACTGAGCTGTTTTCTTGGAAAGACGGAATTTTAAACTCCTCTGTAAATCTGTTAAATATTACCAAACAAAGCTTACTTTCTGCTAGCATTTCTACAGGGTGAATTCAGGGGGTAGTGATGGCCAGTAATCTTGATTTCTGTTCTGAACATCTGTCACTGCTAATTTCGGAATTATTGTGGTGGTTTTTCCAGCTTACATTTTTTTCAGCAGTGGTGGCTCTTTTGACTTGAATTTATCATCTAGTGAAGACCTTCAGTACCAGATTAGCCAGCTGGTCACTGTATCATCAGGAGGGAGCTTTCTTCCTCGAGCGAGAAATCTAACGTAAAAAAAAAAGAAAAAGAGGGTGAAGGAATGTAGTTTCTTTTTACTTGAGGTATTCAAAGCATCGTGTCCAGCAGAGGTGGCACATGGCCCTTCAGAGGATCACAGTATGCAGTTTTATCCAAGTCTGTCATAAGCAACATGGTCAGAAAGCTGGGCTACACCCGAAGGAAGAGTGAAATCCCTGTCACAGGGTAAGATGTTGAACTGTGCTCTGTTTTTCTCCAAAGAAACTCAGATAAACCTTGTATGGCATTAACTTTGCTCCAGATTTAGTTGCGGCAGAGGGGCTGTTCCCAGCCTGCTGGAGGTGGGAGAAGACTTCAGCTAAAGGAAATTCGCACAATCACATGAATGGTCTAATGACACCGAACAACATTTAAAGTAAATCAATGTTACTTATGTAAACAGCAGTTTAATTAAGATAATCACTGATGCAAATCATTGTTTATGTTGTGCCTCCAACAGAAAATCCATTTTAAAAGGCTTCGCAAACTTCTATTTTTGTTTTTGTGCCTAACTTTGAATCTTTATAGTATTAAAAGTTTTTAGTTTCAGTGTTTGTTTAATTATTAGCGATTTACTCTTCTTAAAATTGCATTAGATTTGAGGAGCAAAAAGGAGTCTGAGTCTTGTATGCAAATACTGTATATCCTCCGCTGGATGTTAGATGTAAACTATTTGACTGGTGGCATAATTGCCAGCCGTGAGTATCATTTGGAGCAGGTCTGCTCTAAATGTCTTGGGAAGATCATTTATATCATCTCATCAATGCTAATGACCTGCTTTCCTGTCCTGTCAAAAATATTTGTGCCCTAGTTTATTAATGCTAATTAATCCAGCGATAATAAGAGACTTCTTTATATCGTTGTTGCTGTTGTTTATTCTGTGTCCCAGTATGATCTCTTGCATTTACATGCCTGGTTTCTTACATATTTCAAGGCAGAAAATAAGCATTTCATTCTTCTGACAAAGAAAGCATAGTATTATGACATTGCTTGTCATTAGAAATATGAGTTGCTCATGGAATAAGATCTGCTTTTTACTTGCTAGAGATGATGAAGGTGCAGCCCCCTAAGTAAAATAATGACTTTTATTCAGCACTGAAATAGCCATTGACAGAAGAAAGAATTGAAACACTTTGGAAATGAAATGTAATTTAATCTATGGCTGTTACAAAAACAATCAATTCATTGTGCCCACAAAAATGAGTGCTTTTCTTTTATTACCTATTATGGTATTGCTGTTTCATTGCTAGTTTATCATTTCTTGGGTGCTATTCTCAGTACGTATCACTTCAGTGTTTTTCTATTTGAATTCAGCCTTGAAATTTATTTGTGATGTCTGATTATTTTTTTCTTCTTTTTAAAATATGTCAGGTACAATTCTCTGCTCTGGCTTCTGTGGCTCTAGCAAATGTCAAATATGATTAACTAATTTTTCTGAGCAGGAGGAACCCCAATGTGGTCTCTCGCAAATTTTTGCAAGATCAGCATGCAACCACTGGCTAATGTCACTGTTCGGAGAGCACCCTGTAAATACTAATGTAGGTCAGTTTGACTTGTTATCTCTAAGTGTGGTGTAGTTAGGAAGAAATTCCAGTCAAGGTTTTGTAGAACTTACTACACAAAAGATCTTGCTCTTTTCTTCCACAAAACAAGATGGTCCATTTTTTTTTCTGCTGTGTGGATTGCGCATCTTTCTCACTTTAAATGATTTCTTTCTCTGATACAGGACAAAATTAACGGTTTCTAGGAGGTGAATATGTGATCTGTATTAAATGAAAAACATGAATTAATTTCTGGACATTCTACTCCTGTACTTTCCATCATAATTGTGACTTATGTTAAAGTGGCAGCTTCCTCAGGAGGTGTCCCCTGCTGCAGTAGTGACCCACGGCTCTAACCTTGTCCGCCACACTGCAGGAGGAATGTGGGCCTGTACTGAAACAGGCCTTTCAGTAATGCTTCTCTTCTGTATGCTTCAAAGGCATTTTCCAAATCCTAATGCTATTCTTAATTTATTGATATTGAGGAGCAATTTTGCACTTCCTTAGGGAAAGAAAAAAAGTCAGGAAATCACCTGTACGGCTGCATTACATTTATTTTCCAGATTTTTTTAATTCAGTTTCATAACCTCCCCTGATGTTTGTGTCATGTTTAATGGAAATATGAAATTACACTGTGCAAAGACATCTCGAGAGTATGATTATCCTAGATTTTGATGATGATAAAGTCATTCTTGCCATTGATTACTGTGTTTATCTCACTATCCATATTCTAAGGTTATGATTGCGTGGCAGGGGTGGTTTGAGAGGTCAGAAACTCGGTGCATAAACATATGGAGAGACTGAATGGGAGAATTCTGGTGTTGCAGCTATCACTGATCAGGAAATAATGACTCTTGTTGTAATGTATCTTAGTTTCCGCTTCTGTGAGTAACTGTATTATGTTTCCCAGGGATTCATTACTCAGGGCTGTCAGTGCCTTTTGCATTATGTGGGGTGAGTTTAGTGCTTATAAAAATAAGGATGTAATAAACCTAGCTTGGGGTAGCATCAGTATTTTGGCTTTCGTTTGCTAATTGACTGTATGAGCTGACTGCTAGAGCTTTAGGTTGATTCCTGTATCCCTTTGCTATCGCTTGAAAGTCTGGTCAGGTTTTCAGCTATTCAGATGCTTCTCAAGCACCACCTCTTCATTCCAAGCCTTATTCCTGCTGGAGAGCGTATAAACTCATATGCGTGGCTTTCTTGAGATTGATCTCTCTGCTGTGCTTCATTTTGGAGGCCGACACAATTTTTTTCCCCATCAGTCAAAATGACCCAGCGTTCATATTCAGGATCATTCTGCCAAAGCCCTTTGAAAGTACATTGAATTAGCCCCTTTCTCTTTCCTAGAGGGCTTTTTGGTTTATTCCTTCATCAGGCAGTCTGCCAACTTCAGTATCAATTCTTGTCTGTTACATTAACCCATGCGGCTTTTGAGGAGTTATGCATGTGAGGGAGAATTTTAGATGTGATGTTTGTCAGTGTTACTTCAGCTCAGGTTAGTGAAACGTTAACTTGGTTTTTCTGTAGTTGGGGAGTATTTATTCCTATTGCTGTTTCTCGTCCTGCTCAAGAAAAACTAACCTCAACTACTCCATTCAGTTTTGTGAAGCAAATGTTGTAAGTGCCGTGATCTTTGCCCCCTGCTCTTGCTTTTACAATTATTTATCTGCTTCATCCTTAAAAGCTTTTAACCTTTCTCCTATTGATTAGGACAGGCCCTGTTGGCAATTCTATGAGCTACCTGAAGGGAGAGGAAGGATCTGGTGGTGCTTGACTCACAGAATAATTCTATGTTGGTTTTAAGAGCCACTTAGAGGAAAGCACCACAAGAGTGTTTACTGCAATGAGAGAAAATACAATACTGAATACAGAACAATTTGAATGTGCTGTGGCAGCGGTCCTAACGTAGAAAAGAAAATAAAATCTGCTGATAGAGAGAAGGTCAGATCTTTTAGTTTATAAGTGGCTCTATTTCACATGTAATCCAAAGTGTTTTAATTGACTAAAAATGCATAAATACATAAGCAATAACAATGTTTCTTCAAAAATAGCTAAAACCATATCCCTAGTGTAGGTACAGTAGGAATTCAGTAATTCACTTCAATGTTTTTCTCTATCAAACCATTACAGGAAAAGTTGGTTTTGCGAAAATAACTCTGGACTAGACATAAAAGATGCAGTTTCTGTTCCCGATTCAGCCAGTTTACTCGGTGACCTTTAGACAAAACATTTTCCTTCTGCTACCACTTTCATTCTGAGAAAAGAGGATGTTGCCTTGCTTCCCACCTGCATTGCCAGGCTTTCTGAATTAAGTGTGCAGGATATGGCCTGTTATTAGGCTTAGTAGTATAGGAGGTCAGTTTATGTATTGTTGTTATATAAAAATATTACAGAAAAGCTTCAGTTTTCTTCTCTGGAAGACTCTAGGTCCAATTCTACACTCTTCAGTAAATATCCCTGGTGGATATTCACATTTTGCTAACCTGATTGTCATTAGTGATCTCTTTATCTTTTCCTTTCTCCCATACAGAGTGCTCGGAGTCATTGCATTTTCTGTGCAATATCATAACTTGGTGCATGGTGTGCTATTTGAATATTCAGGATATTAGGATTTGAAAAAGACTTTTTCTCAATGTCATTCTTTAGTGTTGTTTTCATATTTCTTCTCATTTTTACAGTCCTTTGCTAATAAAATAGAGAACTTGTGTGCATTCCAATGATATTCCATAAACACAGCACTAAATAACCCCATGCTTGCTAACAGATTAATTTACGATTATTCCCATTTTAACCTTCACCATTGCAAAAAGTGCTGTTATTCATAGTCTATTTTTGCAAGTTGGTCTGTTTGCTCATATATTCTATTCTAAGCACTAACGTCTTGAATGCAAAGACTATTTTAACTTCCACATAAAGTGAATTGTCTAATTTTGAATCTCTTGAAATGACCCCGTATTGAGGGACAGCTGGAAGCACCTAGAATGTACTAAGCAAGCTGGTGACAGGCCCAGTTCATTTAAAAATTTTAATGGACAAGAATTGATATGGGTTGCAGAATTTTCAAAGGTTTCATTTTCAGCACTGTGAAATTAATTGGTCCAAACCCGTCGTGTGCTTTTGCAGTAATTGGCGTGCTGCAGCGCCCTTAGCGCCGGTGTGAACCGAAGTCTGGTTTTATGTTATCAAATTGCAAATGGAGACCAGTTTATCCAATTAGACTTGAATCACAGTGTTTTGAGATGCGGCTAATCTAATTACATTTTTATTGATATCTCTCTTCTTTCTTTTTGCTCTCTAAAATTTCTAGTGAGCCATAGAGGAAGGATTGAGAATAAGCTCAGCAATGTGACCTGTCAAGAGCGTTTCCATAAAATCTGAACTTTCCAAACATTCAAATAAATCAAAATGTGCTATAGCAATTACATCTCTCAGATATTCACACTGTTTTACATTTTAAGTTGATCATTAAGAAGTCTTCTTGCTCTCTTTTCTCTTATGATGATTTTTAAATGAAAAGAAAACCTTTGTGATAACGGACAGAGACAGGGAAGGTTTTATCAGAATATGTCGCTCGCCTCTAGCCTTTGTAGTGCAGCCACAACAGTTGCTGGGATCTTCAAGGGCTGCCCAAGAAGCGGGAGGTCAGGAATAAAGTGGGGTGGCCTCTTGTTGTACTTCCAAGTTGCATAAAAATGAACGTGGAGGCTTTGGGTCTAAATACATCTTTGAATTCAGTTATTTGATTAGAGATTTTAAGTGAGTCTTAATGGTAATAGAATCTGGCTTAAGGCACGCTGTGTTTTGCATCCCTCAGAACCAGCAGAAATGACTGGGGCAGGAGGAGTCCCAGTGACTTCCCCCAGCCGGAATAAGCAGCCCGGCAGCCAGGCTCCCCGCGCTCGGTGGCTGCTCCAGCCCGGTTCCCTAACGGACAGCGTGGATCTTGGAGCTCCTTTGGTGTCTGCTCCTGCTTTCCCTGAGTTCTAACAAAGCAAGCTGCTTTTGTGTTGTGTTGTTTTGTTGCTTTTCTTTTTTCTTTTTAAACAAAAACTCAGCAGTACTTCAAAGCATCCCTGGGAGCTTTGTTGCATTACAGGTATTTGCTGGATCCAGCCATTGCTGATGGCAAACTTCAGCTGAAACCAGTGAAAATTCAGATTTAGCACTGTCAGAACTTTGTTCAGGTTACATTGGGTAGGATATAAAATAAATAGCATTTTTGACCTTATTAATCAAATACTTAAGTGCATACTTAAGTGTTTTGTGGAGTTAGCTCTCCGTACCTTTGAGAGAGTGAAATTACTATAGTTGTTAAGGCCATTCACCTTTTCCTTTTACCTCAGAGGTAAAAGAATACGGCAAAAAGAGCACAGTAAAAAAGGCCTTGATGTTCTTAGATGTCATTTCCACCATTCAGGGCTTCTCGTATGTAGCCTTCAAGGCTGACATCTTTTCAGCCTGGAAGGGGTTAGTGGTTTTATGTTGAACAAGGGCTTAATTTCCAACTAATTTTCAATACTTGGCTTAGGTTGTTTTGGGCTTCTCTGCCTCAGTGATCCAGGCAGCCAGCCAGCCCGGAAAGTGCAATGCATTTTGTCAGTGAGTGTTAATCTGGACTAACTCTTAAGTTGAAAAACTGTCATGTAGCAAAAGCTAAACAAATGTAATTGTGCCTGGTGAATCCATGGAAGAGAGTTCCAGGGCGGAGGAGAACAGTGTCTAATGGGAAAACAGGCTGTTGAGCAGCACTCAGCATAAGGGAGTAACTTTCTGCTTATAAAATTGATTTAATTGGAATCTAATTTGCTTCTCTTGTAGGGAAAGAAAGAAAGTTTATTCTCTGTCTTCTGCACTCATTCTACAAATGCCATCTCCTCTCTTCCTCTGCTAGACTGCATTAATCGCAGCCTGTCTAGTGCAGAATAGAAGAGGAAAATGGGCATTTGTTTCCTTTGTTAAGGAAACTGCTTAATTCTTTAAAGTACATTTTCAAGAGATAGTACTACGTCTTCTTTCTTTGGCTTTGCTATAATTTCCTCTTTTCAATACAAGAAAGCTGTTGCGGATTGAAGTTAAAAGCACTTTCTTCCTCTCTGTCTTACAGTACGGGGCAGAGGCAGCATCTGCGTGCCTCGTCTGTCCGAGTGCCTTCACTGAATTTGCACGTTCATACAGGGAAGGTGATTAGTAGTTAGGCTTGAGTGCAAATTGTGTTTTTCCTGACGCTTCAACGTGCTAATCATTTGAGCTGAGCTTCTGTTATCAGCAAAATAATCTTCACCTCTGCTGCCTTGTAGCTTGCTGACAGGATCTGGTGTTTGGCTGCCGGCTTGGTCGCTGCAGGAGCAGCGGTTCAGCTGCACCCCTCAGTAGGCAGCTTTTTCATGCCTTCCGTATAGGGCACGATTTCCATTATTAACCTGCAGTTAAATACCTCTTGAATGAAATCTCATTTTCAGAATGTTAGCTAATCGCCCTGTCTAAAATTAAGGATGTTTACTTAATTTGACATTTTCCTCCTTTTACCTTCGTGAATGGATGTTTGTGCTGCGCAGAGGCAACTCTGCTTTTAAATTAATATTTTCAGTTGGTCTACAATGTAAACTTCAGGAACTTCTAATTTTATGTAATCTTTCTGATACTAAATTACTTCACACCAGATATTTTTTATAAAGTAAGTGTACACGTATTTACTATAAAGATAAATTGTGGTGTATATAGTGTGTATTTGCGTAAACAGGCCTGTATATACAGCATATCTATGTTGTATCTTTGTATAAGGTATAAAAATGTCTTATTTCGTACCTGTCTCCTTGCCATCTTTATTTACCTAAAACGCCGACCAACTGTGACAGTTTTGATTGCATGAAATCTGTGGCGTGAGCCTCGAATGCTTTGTCTTGGTTCCCAGTGTATCTTTGTAAATTCTGCCTGTGACTGCTGAGCTGCAGTATGTACTTTGTGCACAGCCCATGAACAAATTGATTTTAAAAAAATAAGATTTCATGCAACCTAGATGATGTTATAACAAATCGATCAGCCGAGGGCATAGTAAGGTACATCACCTTACTAATAAAAGAAACAAATCATTTCTGTGGAGTAGGACTCCTGGGCCACTAGCAGGGTTTTATTAAGGTAACAGTAAAATGGAATAAATTTAATGCATAGGCATGGATTATATCCCTGAATACCAGTAGAAGGTTCTTTTATGCACGCGCCTTCTAAGAATTATTTATTTGCAATGTATTTAGATGTCACAGTTAAGAATGGGAGAACTCATAGCATATAGTTGTCGATCTCGGTGCAGCTGTGAATTACAGAGCAAGTTTAATGATCTAACTACCCCACAATTCGTTTATATATTTTCATTTGATGCAAACCATTATTTCCCTGTACTGTAACACGAAAGCCCAAGTTTGGTACTGTTAGTTTGAACAAAATACACTCTATTCTTTTTTTTAATGATGGCCTGAAGTAACTGATGGTACTTCCCGTTGCCTGCGAAATGTGTCTCAGCCGGCAGGTTTCACTCACTTGGATGCATGGTTTGGGGCGAGCACTGAAAAAAGTCAGCTCAATTCAAACACTAACTGGAATTTTAATGGAAGTATTTTTTTCCTGCATGATTTTTAGATATTTATAAATATTAAAAAAAAAGACAATACTTTTAAAATGGGGTTAACATAGTCTTTTCAGTCTGGAGAGTTTCTTTGTTTTGAAAAAGCCCTCTTGCTTCCAAAAGGTTTTGAGTAAGCCTGTTAAGATACTTGGAGGAAGACAGAAAGGATCCTGCTTTTCATTGCAAATTTCATTTTGTTGGTTTTCGCATGCAGTCATTAATTTTTTTTCCACTGAAGTTGCTGAGATATTAATTCTTTTTCATCCTTTAAAATAAGATAAAGAAATGCTAGGTTTTTCATTACCCAAATAGCCTCTGAAGTGGGATATCAAAATATAAGGTAGGGTCTTTTTCCTTCCCAAAAAGATCTCAAAACCAGAAACCAGAGGGATTAGAGACTTGGTAGTCTCTGAAGAAGTATGTCCTGTAAAACGTAGTTTGTGTGACCATCCTTACAGGAGAGGCAAAATCAGCCTAAAGGACCATAGAAGCAGAAGACAGGGAGATGTGAATAAGAAAGAGATTCCCCAAGATAAAACCTGGTGGAATAAGGAAATGTAAGACTTTCCTGGTGGAATGAGACATTTTCACATGGACGTTTAACTGGAAATTGTTCCTTAGACTAATTAGGTGGCTAGAAAGTGCCAGAGTTTAAATGCAGGTTCCTAATCAGTAAAACAAACTGTATGGTGCTTTCTTGGGAATTTCAGGGCATTCCCTGTTCCGTGCTGTGTGCGGGGGTCGGTAGGTGCTGTATTCCGTGTGTTCGCTGCCCCCAGCCGGGGCTTGGCTTTTGGGGAGCAGCGCGCTCCGTGCCGCCTTTCCCTGCCCATCGGGGACTCGGCTCTGCTGGGAGGGACCCAGCCAGCGGCCGAGGAATGAGTATGTCAGAGAACAGAGCCACGAAATGGGTCCGGCTTCTACCGACAATATTTTAAAAGTGTTCCATGACTTTACTGGAGAGAAAAATCCATAATTTAGCCTAAAACTTTAATATGAAGATATATAAATAGTGTAACAAGGGGGTTTTAGGCCTGAGGAAATCATAGCAATGCATGTCAGACATTTTTACAAGACACTTGATGCAGTTTTGGAGTTTAAATATTACTGCACTCCTTTAACACGTTCCCGGTGTTATTGGTTAATGTGTAAACGCTGGCTATTGCAGGGAGACTTACTTGAGCAACTGTGGGCACTATCTTACCTCTTTTCAGAAACAGGTTTAGATGAAGCACTCAAACCTGCAGTTTTGGGGTTTGTTTTTATTTTGCTACTTGACTTCCATTCACCTTCTACTACTACTTCCCTCCGTTCTCTGTTGCTTTGAACTTCTGTAGATGTTTCCAGCGTGTGATAATATTGCTGGCTGCTTTGTGATAATCTCGGGTAGCTGCTTTCCTCTCTGCAAGAGTGTCGCTTTAAAATAACACGGATAAGCACGGCAACTGGAAATACCAATTTTTGTTTGTTTGTTTGTTTTATTTCCTTCTACAGTACTACTGTGATTTGTTGGGATGAAGTTGAAAATTATATCTTTTCCTGGCAAGATATTTACTTTTCAAGACTTTTTTTCTGTTGTAACTACAGGGTAAATGCAAGCATTTATTTTGCTAGCGTTCGGTCTTAAGTAGACATGGAATGAGAAGTGAAGGAAAAATGGAGGTGATTTCTCTGATTTTTTGCAGGAGCTTCATTATTCTCATCAGCTTCAGGCCATCAGAAAGTTACGTGTTCTCAGATACTGCACATAATGAATATGAATATTAGATCATAACCATATCTGAGAACTGTTTGCTTATTCCCCTGTTTATACTCGCATAATAACGGCGAGGGAGTGCAAAGCAGGTTTTGAAGGGACAGCAAAATTAAGTGCTTGGGATTTTGGCTTGACTTGAGCACATGCATTGAGCAGAAAAATAACATTTTTCCCTCTTACAGTTATCCTTCAGGTGTCAGTTCTGCAGGATCCGGGTTTTATTACATCAATCACAAGCAGCTTAAGGCTTCCAAAAACATAGTCACAGACAGATGTTGAGCCTGTCTGGGGATTAGAAATATCCTCTTCCATTAAGTATAAATTAACTTAATCACCAGGTATGAAAGATAAGCAGCATAAACATCATTCCCTGAAGCTTTCATTAAAATTAAAATTCTATTTAAAACTAGGCTCGTATTTTCTATGACTTGATCCCCCTTCAAAGAGATTATATCTGCTGTAAATTTTTACAGTGACAGAGTGACAGAAATTAATGTATTGGGGGCAGTGATGTTCTCTATAATTTAACTTCTGCTGCTAGTCATCTTTTAGCAGGAGAGATGATTGGCTTATTTTTAAGTAATAATTGGTCTCTAGTCTCTGAAAAATTTAGAAAGCCATAAAACTGCCTAGCACCCGGTTGCCACAAAATGAAAGCACAAAGCCACATGATATAACAGCATTGTAATCATCAGTAGTGTTATTTTGTGTATGTAGAGTTCACCTGCTTAATAGGAGGATTACTGCTGATAAAATGCAATTGCACTGCTGCTTTCTTCTCCATTGGATGGCAGGATAAAGCTCCTTCGCTACCCCAGCATAATCGCGGCTGCTTTCGAAGAACAATTTCCACGTGAGAAGAAATACCATGGGGTTTAGGTTTTTTTCTGTTCTACCGTAAGACACTTGGTGGTCTAATTTAATGTTGGTTTCAGCATATTATCATACTTTACAACTGGTTTGGCTTTGCAGTATCCTGTATTACTATTTTTAAGGCACACTTTTCTAAAGAAACAAAGGAAACTGGAGAAATAATGAGGCACGTAAGTACTTTAAAAGCAGTGAACACTAATAAATCTACTAGGAATAATAAACGCTACCTCCACAGAAGTATTGGGGACCATATTTAATGATCTTTGTTCTATAATAATTTTTTGCTACAGTGGAACAAAGTCCTTCAATGCAGGTTTTGCATTGCTTACGCATTATTTCATTATGGTAATGCCATATTTTCTGCGGCACTCAAATAGATGACAGATAATAGCATAAGCATTCAGTGCTTCTGTTACATTAAAAGTTATAAATCTTTAGCTAATGCAGACTGATATTACCATTATTCTTAAAAAGAGAAAGTTGGAAATAAAGAATCTCAATTAATAATTAGGAAATAACTGTTTTTTTCAGCACATTGCACCTGAGAGTCCTCAGATGCATTTCTTCACTTCAATGATTTAAACTATGTATTAGGAAGTGCTGTAGAAACAAAACCAGAGGTCGCGTGCAACTGTTAGATCCAGCTGGATGTTTATCCCAGGTATCTGCTTTGTACCTCTAAAGGGTGTCTCTCCTCTCTGCTGTGCTGCTGGACTGATTCCGGTCATCACCTGGTAAGGCAAGAGTCTAATAAAATTACATTTAATCACGGTGTCACTGGTGAACACTTATAGTGTTGGATATTAGGTTTGAAATGGTTTATTGGATTGAGCTTTAGTTTAAAGTACCAGGGAATTAACACAGCCTCTCTGACTTCTGATTTGTGTAACAGGCTTGTTGAAAAGCTAAACGCTTCTTTTCATACATGTTTCTTTTTAAAACACCCTAAAATTAAGCCCTTTCTGATCTGGAAGATACTAAGATCACAAGCACCTGAAGTGGCTGGGAGAATAAAGTTTTCAAAGGCTAGTGGAGCAAATCCTCACTTATTAATCAGGGCAGATAAGATGCATTCCAAACTATGGAGAATTCTTCACATAACTGAAAGACTTTTGGGCTTCTCAGGTTTCTCTGAACCAGTGATTTCTCTGTCTGGGTCATCTTCTGAGCTCCTTCCCTGGCTGTGTTGTCAAGGGAAGGATGTCAATAGCTCTTCTTCCCAATGCTCCAGTATTTTAGGGATGGATGGCTGCAATGGTGTTAGCTGTTGCCCATATTGTGAGGTTTGGGGTTTTTTTTTAATGGAATCTGAAAGTTTATTTATATTATGGAATATTGGAAGCTATTATTTCTGTAGCATTCTCCATACAAAAGTAGACATGAGCATCTTGAATGGTGTCATGTAGGAGCGAACAGAAGTGCCCGTATTTGTGTGGGGTGGGGGTGGGAAGGTGCCTCTGCACCACCTCCCGTTTCAGAGATTCCTCTGAGCAACGTGCGATTCAGCCAGGAAAGGCTCTTGTACATCTCCTTTGAAAGGGAAGCGTTAATCCTTGAATAATACTTGTTGATAATTGCAGTAAGTGTAACATTGCTTGTGTGGCTATCAGACATGTTTCCTAATACAAACTGCATTTCTTCCAAACAAAAAGCGTGGGAGAGCACGTTAGCTTGCTTTAGGCTTCGAGTTTGAAGTGCAGGCTCTTGTCTTCTCTGCCTGTGACATGAAACCGTCAGTAATATTCTCATCCATCACTTTGTGTCCTTGCTGTGGAGCAGCAAGTCAGGATCCACACTAAGGTGCTACATCTTGGAAACACTCATTAACAATGTGTTAAGGCAGCAAGCTTTGTCTTCTGTTTTCTTTCAAAAGCTATTTAATCTTTCATGAGACGTGTTTATTTTCATAATAAATCCACCCGATATGAAGAGGCAGCAAAACATCCTTCTCGGAAAGGGGTCTGATGCCTGTGGGGCTTGTACAGCGTGTGGTACGTGGTAAACAAATAACCCTCCTGGGACAGGACACGGCAGGTCTGCGAGTAGCAGATGCCATGGCTGAGAGCTGCTGGGATCGTGGCTGACAGCCTGCAGGGCCTTCCGTCTCACCTTCTCAAGAACCCGATAGGTTATTTTGGTTTTGTTAAGCAAATGGCAAGGCGATGGAGTACATCTTTAATTTATCCTTGGCTTCATCTAAAATGTGTTTGCCAGCTCTCGGAAAGAAACTTGGTGCGCTCCATTTCTTTCCCCCTTCCAGAGGGCGTGCAATGGTAGGCCAAGTTGGACATGGTCATGCTCATGATGGGGTTAAAATCTAAGTGAGGTGATTCAGCTGCTTGATTACTCTAATTGAGCTATGGGTTCTTTGTTCTTAGAGAGATGGATATTGTAACTGCTTCCAGGAGAGAGGATAGCTGCTGTGTCTTCCCAGTGTATATTGTATGATGTGAAGTTAGCTGATTGCCAGCACCATGCTGATTATCAATCCTTATTTTTAATGGCATTGATTCTGCTCTTTGAAATACGGACTCTTCACTGTGGTTGCTTTGACTGCCTCAAAGCATTCTCGAAGTGTTGAGTAAACTATATGTAGGAGCAATAATGTTTCTAACATCACTTCAAAAATCTCTTACTCTGTGGGGTTTAATATTCTTTTAATACTTTTATCTTCGTGCAACTTTATTATTATTTTGAAAGGAGGAAATGCCAGTGCTATTGATGTTTTTTCTTTGCCAGAGGGTGAAGAGAAGATGAATATTCAGTTTCTTCAAATGAAACTCGCAAGTGGCCGATACAAAACAAAAGATGCTGATTATTCACACAACCTGGAGCCAAACTATGGAACTTCTTGCTCTCATGTAGCGTGAGTGCTGGAAGTCTCTCTGTGTTAATAAAAGTAATGGGATTAGTTCATAAAAGAAAATTCATGGATGGTTGATAATGCAAAGACACTGCTGTGGCTTTGACTTGCTGTTTCCTAAATGATTTATTTCTGTGAATGAGCACACAAACACATTGATAGTGACACACTCCAGTGACGAACACGGATCTGTTTCTCGGGAGGTCCACGCACCGTGGTGATAAATGGGTGGGTAGATAGATTTGTCATGCAAAATATTCTCTGCTTTGAACTATGTTAACATAGTCTTTGCCTTGTGAATGGTGGCTCAGCTGAGGGGATAATTATAGCTTCAGAATTCGGAACATAGTATTTTCTTTTATTAGGTAAGCAGTAGTCAGCTGATACAAAAATTGCTTAATTTTTGCTTCTAGCAATGCCCTAGATGTTAAATATATCAAGTGAGCATTCTTAGAAATATTAATATTGCAATTCTTACCTAATTTAACTCTGAACTTGACAGCTAAATTTTATGTACAAGTATACAAAATGTTGGGAATTTTGAAGCCTTTAATTAGTAGTTGCAAATTTGTTTGTCTCTTAGCAACTTGTATTTGCATAAAGATGAAGGCTGGTCAGAATGAAAGGGATAAAACAGAGATGGAGGAAACATTAATAAATTAGTAATCATGTATAAAAGATAAGTAGTCTTAGATGTCATTTCCATAAGCTTTATTAAAATTGAAATTCTTTTTTAAAGATGCAGTTAATATTGTCTTCACAGTTGATCATTTCTAAAGAGAGATCTGTCATGAGCTGCAGAATTAGAGAAATTAATGTATTGAGGTCAGACATTAGTATGTAAATTAAGCTTTGCTTTTATTCTGTATGGCAACAGAAGCATTACCTTATGTTTGACCTTTCATTCATTTAGCCTGACTCAGCTGTGTCAGTCAAAACAATTAATTCCAAGGAGCAGCTTTAAAGTGCGGGGCTCGGCTCCCTCCTCCTCCCCTTGCCTGTTGGAAATCCCGAGAGAAAGGAGGGGATGGAGGAAACCTGGGCAAGTCTCTCTGCATTCGGGAGTTATCCCTTCCCCACATCTCCACCGCCGCGCTTGTCCACAGGCATTTTCCAAGGTTTTCAGGGAGAGCAGGGCCAAGCACGAGAGCCCTGGCTGCTTTACCTGACTCCCAAGGTCAAGTCCAGAAGGACACAGGGTGCTTCTCAGAAGTCTCTGGAGTAGGAGAGAACTGGGTGGTAAATACGCATAGGAGTCTTTAGTGACACTTTGAATCTGACAGGTAACATTACAAAAACGTGTACTTCTATATTTTCCAGTTGACTGACAATTTAATGGCAGAAATGGAGGTGAAAATCCCCCTTACATTTTCAGTGTTGCTGGACTTTGAGCTGTATTTCTGCTTTTTGTAGCTGTACAGCCAGTGCTTCCACCGGCCTTGGATTGTGTGACCCTTGGGGAGATGCGTCATCCCCTCACCCCTCTGGGCTGGCGATGGCAGATGGCAGCGAAACACAGAAGAAAATGTAACGGTGCACTGCAAGCGAGCGTAATTCATCTAGCACTAGGGCAAAAAAATGTGCAGATCACAGTAAAATTCTGGTTTTATAGACACCGAGTCTGGCTGTAATATACCTAGCTAGGCAGTTTTTCTTAATTAGTTGTGTTGAGACCACGTTGGGATTGGGTGCATACAAGTGTGTTGAATAGATCTACAGAAAATAAACTTTTATTGAAGTACCGTCTGTGGCAGCAGCGGAGAATTATACTCAATATAGTCGGTGTAAATGCTTGCAGTGAAGGGGAGTGTGCAGAATAGGCAAGTCTTTGTAGCAGTTCGCTTTTCCAGATACGGACAAGCTCTTCCGCAGGTTTGTTTCGGAAAGTCTTCGTTTTATTAAAAGTGCAAAGTATAACTTCCACTAATGCAAATTATATAATCAAATTAATTAAGGTCTTTTGCATTAAAAAAGGAAATTTAAGGAAGTCTTGGGGGGAAAGTTAAAGAATGAAAACAAATCATTATACTTTATAAAAGCAATAACCTGTAAAAGCAAATTAAGAAGTATACTCTCTTTTTTACTTCATGGATGTGCAAGATTTGGCAATAAAGATTAGAATTAACTTTTCTTGTTCTGATTTAAATATTTTATAGGTTTTCCCAATGTATAAGTGGAAACAAAGGAGATGTGCAGTAGCATACAAAAAAGCGGGTTTCATAAAAAAAAAACTTTTCTAATATGAAATACAATTTCAAGAGCTATTTCAGTAAAAGTCTGAAATAGGAAAGTGGTTTTGAGTTTTTATCCATGACCTCAAAGGCAACTGTAAACTTTTCTCCATAGAAAGGAGGGGGAGAAGGAAATTCTAGGTGGTAATTTAGAGCCTCTGCTTTATTATGTTCAACAATATTTTTTCTTTGACCATAATACAGGGTTTTTTTTTCTATGAACACAATTTTTGATGACCCTAAGACAAACCAAACGTAGTCCTATTTAATAATTTGACCGTGTGCGTTCCCCCTCGGTCAGGGCGACAGAGCAGGTGGCTGGGCAGCACCGGAGAGACCTGGGGTTACAATTAATTTCTCAAAAGCTGATCCTTTTAACAGTCTCTTCAGGATTTTCTATAAAAAAAGGAACCCAGTGAAACTTCCTCAGCTCTGCTTGCATCTTTTAAAGTAAAGCTTTATACTTTTTTAACTGAAAACATGAATGATGAATGAATAATATACAATGCAAAAAGACTCTTGAATTTAGAATGAGGGAGGGTTCAGGGCTTCCAGGCATCATTAAAACATGAGTTATGTTACAAACAACACAACCTTCTCTCCTGCTGAGTACAAGGTTTCACATTTGGTCAAGGTCTAGTCCAACTGGCTGAAGATTTGAATTTTTAAATTCATGAACAGACCTTTTAAGATTAAAAATAGACGCCTGCATGCTTATAGTTCCTTGGCTGTAGGTACCCTCGCTCTTTTGGCAGCCGGAGGGTGCTCGATGGCGGTGAAACCACCGTCTGATCTTAGATGAGAAAAACAAAACTAATAAGTTATTACTTTAAGCTTTACTTAACTAATGACAAAAATAACATTATTTTTCTACTTTGCCATCTGCAGCAAAGAGGAGCATTATCAAAGCACTACGTAAGATTTTTATTTATTTTTAAGGACATTTATCTCAAAAGCGTTCACATTTATAGATATTCAACATCAATGAATATGAGTGTGGGTACAAAAGAAGTGCCATTATTTTGAAATTTCATAACAATATTAGAAGAACAGACGCTTTGTGACTCACGGCGTGACAGCCCCATCCGAGCAGCGATGCCGTGGCAGTTACGAGTACTTAAACACCAAAAGAGGCTGAACATGGACGCTTTTTTCCCAAAGAACCATTGCAACGTCTGCTACCTTTCAAAGTTCATCTAAACGAACGTGGAGCTGCATTTGGTGCAGGGAGAAGTTCCCAGCCCGGGTTCTGCCGTCAGTGGCAGCAGAGGTTGTCCTTCAGGAGATGCTGTGGGTGAGGAGCTGCTCATTTGGAGGCAACATCTGGAGCTGTGAATGCGCTCGGAGCCCGGGTTCAAGCAGGGGTGAGAACTTGGCCCCCAAAACATCTTTTAGAAATTCGAAATAGTAATTTAATTCATACTTATTAAAACTTCTTCTGGCGATCATTACTTTTTTTTTCCTTGTAAGAGCCCCTTGCCTTACAGTGGCCATGCATTTATTTTCAACGTGCCTCTCCCTAGAAGTTATATTTTTAACTTTGAAGGATTCTGTACTGAAAGGGGACGGTGTGGCAATGGCTTCATGTCTTTCAGGGAAATCCAGTAGAAAAGGGAGGCTACAGATCCCCGGGGGATATTTGTTATGGATGAGTGATTGCAGGAGGGTCGTAGGAGGGCTAAGGAAATCTGCTGCCTTTTGGAGTCCCAGTCGGAAGGACCAGATTTACTGTGGATTTGACTTAATAACTTTTACAGTGCTGGGGGGGGATAATTACGATGTTGATCGTTATTCTCTGCCAGAACAGAACTTTCTGAAGGACACTAAATCTGCTCAGGAACACAAAAGATCAGTGTAGTAAAAGCATTAATTTTTATAGTACCTAGTATGAATTATATTTATTCTTGATGATAGGTACTTAGAAAAATGTCTGGAAAGAGAATGAAAACCTGTAAATGCTTAGTGCGTGCCAAATCATTACCTTCAGCTATCAGACTTTCTGAACTTAGGAGAATAGCAATCCTGGATTTTAGCGAGATGTGTCAAATGCAGAAAAAAAGTAAAAAAAAAAAAAAAAAAAAAAGTCATGCTGAATAAACATGTAACACTTATTTTGGAACATCATTATCTCGATCAGTTTTATTTAGGGAATTTGGCAATGACAATGAAGATGAAATAATGTATTTTGACAGTATGCACAGAGGATTTGAAGAAAAAATAATGGGATTGCCCAGAAATTGACTTTTGAATAGTGCCTGGATGTATTTCTGTGAACCGTATCGCTTCTGAATGTATCGTTAGAATTTCTTCTTTGCAAATATATCTTGCTATACTTTTTGTACCTTACTTATCAGGGAAGGTAAAAGCTTCTAATTATTATTGGAAAATAAGTTTAAATATTATTAGATTATTACAATCTCTAAGTATTTCCCATGAAATATTCTATGAAATTCCCTGAAACTCGTCTTTTTTCTACATACTTGTATTTGTTCAATGCTGATAACACCCATGTGCGGTTACTACCTGCTGTTTCCTCGCCTGCGTGGAAGAAGTCAGCCCGTCACTTTTTGTGAGCTTGGAAAGAGCTTTTGAAAGGGAAATGGATATTCTGCAGCATCGCAATGGATCTGCATCGGGCAAAACAGTTTCTATGGTGGTAAACCCAAAATTTTAATAAAGGAGTGGTTTAGTATAGAACAAAAATTTTAAAACTTACAGGAAAATGTTATGATTGTGCTCAGCTCTGGTCATGTCAAGGGGAGTTATGAATTAATGGTAGCTCTCACAATTAACCTGGTAATTGTGCGGCATCTCTTTGTTAATTGTATTTATAGGTATTTTTTGGCATCAGAGAATGGTCTTGCTTCTAGATACTCCTATAACATTATTTCTGCTTTAGGGAACCTTAGTATTTGTTCTTGACTTTTCATTACTCTAAAGATCTCCTAAAATAATGTTTTATAATTAAAAATAATCCAGAAAGACAGCACGTGGAGCCTTGTAAGAATACGGTTAACGTAAGATACAATTATGTTCTGTGGTACAGGTGTCAGACCTTGGAGGAGGCGTCGGAGGCCAAGGAGGAGGCGCGGGAGGCGGGCGCGGGGGACGGCGGGGAGCGCGGGGGCAGCCGGAGCCCCGAGGCCGGGCTCCCCTCCCTCTGCCTCAAGCAAGTCTTTCCCAAGTACGCCAGGCAGTTCAGCTACCTGCGCCTCGTCGACAGAGTGGCTGCGCTCTTTATCCGATTTCTTGGTGTGAAAGGGACAACGAAGCTGGGGCCAACGGGTTTCCGAACGTTTATAAGGTTGGTAAGGGGAAGGTTTCTGTAGGAATTGCTTCAAGCGTAGTCGAGACCTTCCAAACTCCCGATGCTGTGGGGTAGCGCTGCTGTCCCTGCGCCTCCCTGAACTTGTGTTGAATAAAGGCAGGCACTAAGAGTGGCGCACTTTTAGCTTCTAGGCTTTGTAATGCCTTCTAAAGAAACTTTTCCCCATAAGTTCCATGGAAACATTGCATATTTTTTTACAAAATAGATACATTTTTCTCATTCTAAGCTCCCAAAATACCTCACCTATGAAACTGTGCCTAGTAGGCTCTTTATTCGACAGTGGATCAGCAATACTTTGGGAGATGCTATTTGTGGTTTTAGTCAACATGTCATGTTCCTAGTAAATCGTAGGAATACCAGTGTGACAAAGTGACAACCGAAATTGGGTCACTCGAGATCTGATTGCGCTGGCCGGGGGGGCAGAGCCGCCTGCCCCGGGCCATGGGAAAGCGCTGCCAAGTGCCAGTTGCTGACGCGTTGTGCGCCCGGGATTTGCATCGTGAAATTGCAACTTGCAATGGCAAGGCACTCAATTTATTTTTTTCACATACTTTTTCTTTGTGAGGGTTTTTTTCATTGTTTTTTTATGGATATCTCTGTTCTAGTCATGGTACGAATATCTCATTTTCTGTCTTTCATTGACAATGACAAAAGAAATAAGCAGCAGCGGCAGATGTACTCTTAAAATACAGATCCTGTTTCTATGCAGATGCGTTTAGCATTCAGGAATGAATATAAACAATTTGATTTATACAAATTACGATATATAGAAAATGACTGAAGGCATCTGCTCTATCCACAGACCAGTACAGGATTGTTTCCCGTTCTGTATTTTCTATTGTTTAGTCCAGCCTTGATTTGGCATTTGTCACAGGAACACAGAATCTAACGCCAGCATTTTCTTTTAAGACTATTAAAATAAGTTGCCATATCTCAATGAAATAATGTTTGCAGTTTCCTAAAGCATGTTAAATTAAACTTTTTAATATTGGCAAATACTTTGTTTATTTTTTTTTCCCCAGAGGATCTATACCAACTATATGGCCCTTTTCTGAAATGCTGTCGTTACTATTCATTTCAGAAATAAGGTCACTTTTCTAAGATGTGTGCTGTATCGCTTTTCAAGAATAAAATAGTGCACAAGTGGGATTTTGTGTGTGCGCGTGTGGGCAAGCGGTTGCAGAGACCAGCCACTCGATTTTAGCTAATCAGAATCTGTTCCCCTTCAATAATTTCTTAATTCTAAAACATAACTAAAAGGGAAACGCTGAATGTGGCTCTAGCTCTTGCTTGGATGCAGCCTAAGACTTTTTTTGGGACCATCTAGACCAGACTTTAACTTTGTTTTAAGGGAGCTCTGCTTAGGCTGCTGAAGAGTGAGATTCTTTTAAATTATCCAGGGTTGTGTTGTTGCTGTTGTTGGGTTTTGTTTAGTTGTGGGTTTTTTTGTTTTTGTTTTGGGTTTTTTTTTCTTTCTTTTCTGGCTAGAAATTTTGGCCCGCTCTTTGGCACGTGCGCTAGTTCCAGCCGGGCTGCCAGACATCCGACGGCTAATTCCCCTCTGCTGATCAACACTCCGCTGCGGGCTCGGACCACACAAGTGGCACATCCCTCCCTGTGCTTATCACCAAAGGCCCCTGATGCATCCAGAGATGCTGCTGTTTCCCGGGCAGTGTTGTTCAGCCGCGCAGAGGGGAAATCTGGTCAGTGCTCAGGCATGAAGACGTAATTCCGTGCCTGAAAGCTTTCCTCCAGCCCTTTGCAAACAGGATCAGTCAGTCAAATAAAAGAGTATTTCTCTGTGCAAACTCTGCCTCATGTAGACAGACTGTGCAGGTTGGGGCTGGGTTTCACAATGTACCAGTTGATTCTGTTCTGTTACGGCTTCAAAGAGTGCTGGCCATAGCCTGGGAGAAAGCCCTGTGTAACGGTCAACTCAGATTTTTAATTGAAATATTCAGGGTTTGTTTTTTTTTTTTTGTTTTTTTTTCTGTTTCTTTGTTTTTCTCTGCTTTTTTTTCAAAACCAAAATAAGACAGTTAAATCTGTAATCTGACCTGCAGCCTTTTTGTGACTAGCGATTAACATGAGATTGCACATGCAAATCGGATTTAGATAGAATCATAGAATTGCCGGGGTTGGAAGGGACCTTTCAGATCATCCAGTCCAACCGTCAACCTAACTCTGACCAAAACCAGCACTAAACCATATCTCTAAGCACATGTCTGCCCATCTTTTAAATTCTTCCAGGGATGGTGCCTCCGCCACTTCCCTGGGCAGCCTGTTCCAATGCTTCATAACGCTTTCAGTGTAAAAATTTTTCCTAATATCCAGCCTAAACCTCCCCTGGCATCAAAGGCATCAAAGGGGGACATTCCTGCTCCGAGCCGCTTCTGGCAGAGGCGGTGCCTGGGTGATGGGAACAGGCGGCAGCACGGGGCACACACAGGAGATGTTCTGCACCTCAGCAGTTCAGGGCCTTCACCCTTTCGGATGCAGACCCTGAATGAACACTGCCTTGTTTGCTGGCTGCTCTGTGTGTTTTACTAGACCAAGCACGTTACAGTGGGTGTGTTCATCTGACACGGGTAAACTTTTTTCCAACGTTCTTTCATTTTTTCCTGCAGAATTTTTCCTAACTTGGATGTTTGGACGTAATCAGATTTTTTTTTTTTTCCCCCCCTGTATTTTTTCTATTTTTAACAGAAACTGCAAACTGAGTAACAGCAGTTTTTCCATGGCTTCTGTAGATATCTTATATATTGATATCACAAGAAGGTGGAACAGCATGGGAATCGACCACAAAGAATCAGGTAACACTATTTTGTACTTGAAGACTATGGAAACTGGGTTTTTTTTGTAGTTTTGGTAGCTCAAGCACACCTCAACCATTCAGTAAAAATAATGGGAACAAGGTACATACATCTGAGGCGTGTACACATACAACAAATTCTTCTGTTTAGTGCCGTGGCAATTTCCCTTTATCTGTAGAGTGGATCACTCTTAGTTTTCAGTTTATTTATTGGAACAAGTCTTCTGCAAGCCCCTTTGTATGGTTGCAATTTTACGTTCGTAATTCTTGTTGCTGTTTGCAGAGAAGCATTTAAAACATTCCCCATGGAACCTCCAACTTAACTACAGTGTAAGAAGGTACGTCCATATTAGAGTAGCTTACATGGTCTAGCAAAAACCAACCAAACAAAAAGCTGTGCAGGAGGCAGAAATAAATATGCTTAGCTTCTCTTTTTGATTTAGTTCTGTTCCCCACGAAGGTTACTTTGGGGACAAACAAAACTACCTGTATTACTTTTCTTTTCCCAGAGAGTTCTCTGCCCCCCACCCAACAGTATACTCCATCTTTTCATCTCCGTTGTCCCTGGGGTAGGCAAGGGAAGGACAGTAGGTTTCTGCACAAGCTCACTCAGTGCTCAGCTATTACTTACGCTCTTATTAAGGATGAGTTAGCTGCTTTTTGCTACAAGCGACCCCTTACTGGGAATTGTGCTCTTGTTAAGTCGCTTTTAAACGTTTTAACCTCCAACTTGGATTGTAATGCTCAGTGTAAGAGTGTACTCAGAACGGCTGAAAGGCTTTTATAAGAAATTCATCTGCCCCAGCCAGGATTCACTGTACTGTGACGTCTTTCCTTCGGCTGGTCGGAGGCAGGAGGTGCGGGGTCCGTTCCCCAGCGTGTCACTCCCGGTCCTTCCCTCGAACCGCCTCTGGGGAAACACTCATCTAAATTATTTACTTCTAACTTAGGAACGTGCATGTAAATTAAAATACAGCCCTTAAAGATGCTAGCCAAGAACAGAGGCTATGGGAAGTTCTTTGCTCAGCAGCAGTAAGGATTTTTTATAGTTTTAAAGCCCAAAGGAAAATGTTTATTAAACTGTGTGATCTTATTCCCAGCTTCCTTGGTGATTTCCTGTGTTACCATCACATATCTTCTAGATAGTGTAGTTGAGTGGTTGCAAAAATGAATATAAATGCTTTCCTATTACACAGTTGTATTTAGGATATTAACCTATTAGAAGAAACCTCTCACAATTTAATAAGCAGGCCAGAGGGAGCATTCCATCCATGTCTTCGGTTTTCTGTTTCAAATTTGATTCCATTGTTTTGTTATTTTTTCTGGATTTATACATAAACGTGAAAATCGGTTTTATCTCCTGGAAAAAATAGCGCGCTCTCAGACTGCCCAAACCCCGACTGTGTAAATCACATGAACTGAACAGTCTGAAATTACAAACTGTCTGCAGTTTACCTGGACCCACGGTAGAGTTCGTCCCCGTTCGCTCCTACGACAGATTTTTCATAAACTCCTTTCAAAGGAAAACAAGCTCGTTGAAATGTCAGTGTTTTCTTTTTCCTGAGTTTGGCTCTTCTCCTCTGCTCCCACTGAAGGGCAGGCCTTCTTCGACGTAAGTACTTGTCCCACAGTGAGAAATGGTCACATTGGCTTTGGATCGGCACCGATAGCCCTGGGACCCCAGAGCTGCCTCTCTACCTGCAGATCAGGGCGGTAACTTTCTGATGTAAATATTTTCTGGGTTGAAGTTTAGAAAAGATTTCTCTCAACAAAAGAAACTCTTCAAACCTAGTTTTTCTGAATGTTTGAATATTTGTTTTTTTTCCCTAAGTGGTAGCACGCTATTGCTGTAGCGTTAAAGGACTTGGCGGTATTAGGTAACGGCAATGACACCAGGATGCCCCGTTTTCCGCTATGGAATACAAATGGCATTTGCATCTGTACCTCAGGGTGCTAGAGAAAATTACTTGCTTGCCAGAACAGGTGATTACTAAACATCGACGATGGGTTTCTTCTGTTCATTATCTTATGGACATGGTTCTGTGAGGTGTTCGCAATGAGCTGGTGAGTTTGTTATTGACATTTATGAGGAAAACCTGTTGAAAATGAAGAAAACCTCGTGAAATTTGCTAGAGAAACAAAGAGCCAGCCCAGCCTTCAGTAGTGAATTACCGCCCCATCTGCTTTGGTCACAGTTTTAGATCTGAGACAGTAATCTATCAAATAGCTGAATTCAGGGATTATTTTCTTGTTATATTAATGGCCTAAGCACACCATTTAATATACAAATTAATTTCTAAAGTTGCTATTACATTTCTATACGAAGTTGAGTCAATAAATTTGGCAAATTTTGTCTAGCTTTTGTAAAATGTTGAATAATTTCAATTGTGCTAATATTCCCATCTCAACAACAACAACCAAAATTGTTCCTGGCACATTTTTTGAGCCATTTATAGCAGCGAAACAGCAGTTGGAGTATTCGTGAAGGTTTTATACCACTGTTCCTTGTGGCCACCAAGGAGGATTGTCACGTTTAAATCAGCGTGGGATAAAGAAATCCACGTCGATGCCGCTGGTATAAAATACATTGCTGGTCACAGAGCTGCAAGCTGGCATCTTCCCAGAAATTGGCTGAAAACGTAGTTTTATATAAGAAGCTGAATGCGGACATCAATGTATATACTCCTGCATCTTTGGTTTTTAATGCTAAAATAGCAGAAGAATCAAAAGTCTCCAAATGGAGACTGACTTTTGTATTTGTTATCCCACCTCCCTAAAATACACCCGTAGTTCCCTCCTCCATGAACATCAAGAATCTCAGTGATACACATAATAATTTAGGAAAGTGTGGTCAGGTTATGACAGCAGTAAAATTGTTTGTGTATAACCTTTTTTTTGAATATTTGAACATGCTTCAGAATTGTTAATGAGCCTTATATTTGTATGAAAGAGATAAGTATTATTTTGTCTTGCTCGAACATAGGAATCCTATAATATCCTGTAGAGTTTGCGTATATGAATTCAGATAAGATAAGATAAGGCAGAAGGAGAATAAGTAAAATAGACTGTTCATGTGTCTGATAGAAAGAGTAAGTCCAGACCTAAGATTAGAAGGGAGAAAATGAAGGTGTAGCGCAGAGGGGATAGTGGGGTTCATTACGCGTGAACTCCCGTACTATTTTAGGTAGGTTCGGGTCACCCGAGTTTCACAGGTATGTAAAATTTGACTGTTTGCATTTAGCATTTCAGTGTGGGTAACTGTCATTGACGTGGTTAGCTGATAGAATTTCCCTAGCAGAAATTACAGAAATGCAAGTGAATCTTCAGGCTTTCAGAAATGAAGAGCTTTGTTGAGAGTCTCAAAGAACCCAGATGTTTCCTGGGTGTTAAAACCACAAAACACTCAACCTTTTCCGTTGGCTTTGCGTTTGGCCCACTTCCAGCTGTAACCAACACACTCACTATTGCTGCTGCTGTAAAACAGCAGCTTCTGACTTTTTTTTTGTTAAATGCTTCCCATGAGTGTCACTTGTGGGGGAGAAAGAGCGAATGCTACCAAAGGTGCTCTCCCTGCCTGCAGCTCCCCGCGGCTGATCCAGCAATTCACGGAGCTGGCAGCTGCTGCTCTCAGATAACCCAGCAATTCCTTCGCAAGCTGTTTCACAGCCGAGATCGTAAGCGACCCCAGCTGCGGCCTTAGTTGGGAGAAATTATACTTCAGAATGTAATTGTAATATTCTCAAAAGGTGCCTTTCCTGCAGCATCGATGAGCCAACGTTAAGTTAAAACCCTCAAATCTTTCAATATCTCATCCTCAAATAATTGTCTGAAGTGTATGTTCAAACTGGGAGAGCCAGTTAAAGCCCCCACTTCAACTGTTTTTTATTCAGTTCAAACAAAACTAGCGTAGAGTTATTGGGTAAGGCTGAAAAATGGCCTCTTCGCCTTCCAAAGGCAGGCTGAGGATTCAGACCCAGGGCAGCCTTGGCGGAAGGGAAACAACACTTCAAATAAACTCACTTCTGCGATAAGGTGATACTTGGCAACGGGGTTATCTTTATAGTGCTACAGACTGAAATGCCATATTATTTCAGTAGGTCTACATCCGAACTTTTGTTTTAGGTCCATCTCTAAAAATAGAAGGTTTAAATGACCCAATTCAGGTGCCGATACAAACCTGTTTTTCTCTCCAGGTGGATTGTTTTCCTTGAAGCTCAACGGTGTGTCTGGTTCTGTTTCAGCTTAATATTTGAGGCAGCAGAAATCAAGGCTGATGTTACACCAATGTAATTGTACGACACCTTAAAATCCAGTGTTGCTGTAGCGGTTTGCCCCCGGAGGCCAGGCTGCTGGTGGGGCTGATGGATGCACAACCAGAAGCAGCCTCGGTGGCAGTGTCACCTGGCTGTAACCCAGCCGGGCTCACCCTCTGCTGAAATGCTGCATGAGCTCATGTGCATGTTACATACAAATAAAACCTTGTCTTTCGGTTTTTGAAGGACAGGCAATTTTTTTTTTTCCTAGTGAGCATTCTAGGTGGCTGCTGTTTAAGTTAAAAGATCATAGAATCATAGAATTGCCGGGGTTGGAAGGGACCTTTCAGATCATCCAGTCCAACCATCAACCCAACTCTGACCAAAACCAGCACTAAACCGTATCTCTAAGCACATGTCTGCCCGTCTTTTAAATTCTTCCAGGGATGGTGCCTCCGCCACTTCCCTGGGCAGCCTGTTCCAATGCTTCGTAACCCTTTCAGTGTAAAAATTTTTCCTAATATCCAGTCTAAATGTTAACTACCACGATTGTATGTGTCCACACCCAGATTGTATGTGTCCACACACAGCTTGCACGGATTTGACCTTGGTACTAAAGAAACCAGAGAGATTATTGTGTTTAAAGAATGCAGTTTGCTAGAGAACGCTGCGCTGTGCATCTCCTGTAAACACCTTCTCCTTGCAGGAATGTGTCTGCAAGCCTTTGTCGAAGCTTTCTTCTGCCTGGCTCAGAAAAAATACAAGTCCCTCCCGCTCCACGAGCAAGTGGCCTCGCTGATCGATTTTTGTGAGTATCACCTGGCTGCCCTGGATGAAAAGCGCCTGGTTTGTGGCCGCGGGATCGTGGAGCGCCGAAGTGCAGTAGTTCCTTGTCAGACGGATGGACTTCACCTCACACCAGCTGCACATACACCCCTCCTGAATCGCACGGCCGCAGCTAGTAAATTTGTAGATTATAGAAATCATCGCTATTAACGGTGCTAATTCACCGGGACAGAACTGAGAATTAATCCCCAGGTACGTACGTGTACTGCAGGAGGAGGCAGACTCTTGAATTCCTTCATCTAATAGTCACAATTATTTATTGCAGCTTTTTAAATTTACGCTTTTCAAAAAGTCTACTGCAACTCCCATTCTCCAGTAATGATCCTGGCAATGGCTATTTATTTACCTCTCTGTTGGACCTGCCGTACACCTCGTGTGACAAACTGTGCTTTCGTCCCAAGTGTGTAGAAAACCACGTGTGAAACAAGGACCAGAATACAGTGGGACGATAACCAGCGTCACGGGACCGGCTGCGCTGATGGAGAGGCGCGCTCTTATCAAAGGAATTACAGTGCGTTGTGTGCGCTGGATGTATCACGGAAACCAGGCGAGGAGCTGCAGTCCCGAGTACCGGTTGTGAACTGTGGAAAACTGAAACCTGGAATTACGTTTGTGGTCAGACTTCAGGCTTTGACCCTCTTCTTTCTGTGGCTTGGACTGTACATGTTGGAATCAGTACAGATTTGCTCATTGTCTATGAACTTATTTTTTAAAGTCGGTCTTAAAACACTGAAATCATATTTTGGCTGCTGGCTTCTTTGTACATGTCTTTGCCATGACAAGTACTGTTAATTTTTTAAAGAAGAACTACAGATGTTTATCCTTTTGCTTCCACAGAACCAATAAGCTGACACTTATTCACAGAAAAAAAATTACTTCATTAAGTCAAATTTGGTGAATCAAGTGGTGGGTTTGTCATCAGGGACTAAGCACTGCTGCTGCAAAAAGCTTTGCAGTGTAAAGGCCTAAGAGTTCATTTAAATTCCAGTGAAACCCATCCTGTCACTGACTTTTAGCTAAACTAATTGTATTCTAGCTTTGCTTATTTTTTGCCTTTCGCATGTTTGTTACCTTATTTGGACCTGTAATAATGTCTAGAGCAGATTTGTTTGTCTTTGCACGTATTCTTCATTTTTTCCCTTAAATAACAGTATAACTCTGTACAAGTTAGATCTATATTATTTAACAGGGTGTTCTGTCACGAATGCTGGACTGTACCGCTGGAGTTGTACAGAGTAGCTTTTGTTTTTCCAGACTGCCCTAATCACGCTCCTCTTGCCGGGGGCCGAAGCAGAACTTGAGACTGGCTGAAAGGACACGAGAAACTTGGAACTTCGGGGCTGTTCAGTCCAATTCGTTTCCTTCTCATAATTTATTACAATGATGTACGTCTGCATCTGAATTTGAGTTTCCTCCTTTGTTCTACTCTTCCATGTTACTGAATCTAGTTGTGTGCCAGTGTTCTTCATACTGTCAAAAACCGCGAAGCTGTCAGATGGTGCAGCCCCTGGGCAGTGAGCTTTGGGGTGGAGAAAATTCCCTGAGCTTGACACCGCCACGTTCCCACGGCCGGTCTGTCGGAAACGTGACCTTAGAGGAAGCTCACTGCGGGTGCGGAGGGAGCCCACCCCTTTAATGTCACGGGCTAAAGGCACGCGCGGCACTGAGTGAGTTTTTACTTCAGGAGAAGTTTAGAGTTTCTTTTCCTATGTTAGTTTTAAGCAGCATGCATTTTTCCTACGTGGCGATGAGCAGCATGGCAATACGATGCAGAAATCAAGCTGAGCCCACAAGAAACTACTCCCTGGCATGTGTTAATATCAGGCGTCGCCGTCCCTTCCCCTCTTTGTCTTTTTCTGTAACACCAATCAGAGCAGTAGTAGACGATCTTTCGTAGTTCAACGGCTAGACTATTTGAAATGTTATGTATTGTACGTAAGAGGACAATTGTAGACTAATGCCACTGCCCTCAGCCTTGTTTAAGTTTCATAAAGATTATTGCAGTATGAAGATAAAATACCAAACTCCAAGGTCTGGCATCTGTCAGAACCAATGAAGCTGAAAGGGTCATTTTTTCCACGCTTTCATTGTAATGTATTTGAAGACATCCACAAGTTGAAAAATGGTTACTTCTCATTTTGTGACATCTGACATTTGTCTTGCGATTGGCAGTGTGTTACTAGAAAATGGCTTACAGTTTCTCTCATCTTGTGATTGATGTCCTGTAAAGACAGAGTTCCAGAAGAGCTGGATTTGAAACACTATGACTGCGAATGCCTCTCCTTACAGCTTTCAGGTAGTACAATCTGCGGCCTAAAATACCCAGGTTTTACTATTGTATAAGCTACCCTGGTATCAATGGAATAAATTAACCACTGTATATAATGAACACTGGTAAGATCTCTCTCTGGTTTGGAGATCTTTATGTAGTCTCTGATCAAATACCAGGTTTTGTAGCCTGTGCATGCACGGGCTGATGCAGGATGCCCTGTTTATCTCCCGCTTCAAATATGAAGGTTCCCTTGTAGAACAGTCAAAATATTCAATTATCTGCCTCTAGTAATCCAGTGTTCGTGTATTTATATAATTGGAAAATTGAATGACATATTATTCTCAGGGGAAGGAGGGGGGATAAAACAGGAGTGTACTTCAGAGACTTAATGACAAAGTCGCATTTCTCTTCCCTGCCATCTAATGCAATTTCCTCTGAATATTATTTAGCATCCAAAGCAATTTCACGTAGCCTTTAAGTTATCAGTCTGTGCACATGAAAAAAAAAAGACCAGACACTTTATTTAGGATAAGAATGCTAACGCACTGACAATCTGCTAATCCTGAGATACCTTTCTAGCAGAAGAAACAATACGTGAAAGGCAGAAGGCATTTGGTTTTTAATAGCACTTTTCTATATATTCTTTTCAGAGAATAACAGAGCACTCCATTTATGGCATATATGATATGAACATTGCAGATCAGTGAAATCTTTCTCATTATCAGCCACTCTGGGTCTGCTTTTCCTCACTGGGTATAAATCAGAGTGAAACACTTCCACAGCTGATGAATATCTGAGGCAAGTGAGTCCAGAATTTCAATCCAGACGTCCCCCTTCCCTGCAGGCTCCTATCTAGCCCCCAGTGTGCCTAAACTCGGCGATGCCGTGTTGGATTTTTGGGTTCTTTCCCTGCACAGAGCCGTTTGTGGCTAAATCACTTGCAATTTATCTTCTGCCTAATCTGGATCAGGCCTTGGCACTGAATTGCCCTCTGCCCAACTCACCTCATTCCAGCCCTGTGATTTGGGAACATTTTCTGTGCACGAGGTGGATCACTTCACTTGCCACACACCTGTACCTACTTTTAAAGCGCAGCTGGAAGGCAGGTACTTGGCTAATTACCCAGTTAATGCTCCAGTGAGAGACCCAAGTCCACCTGCTCCAGTCTTCCTTTTCTCAGCTGGAGCTTACATCCCGGTGCCACGCAGGTGACTCCATTTTACTGGCTTTACCCCTCTGGTTGCGTTAATCTTGCGTTCAGCCCACCATCAGACCAAGCATCCTTCCTGGAGACGGGCGACGGCAGTTTGGCAACGCTGGTGATGAGGAGGGATCTGGTCCTCGTCCTTCCCGAGCCTCGGGCAGCTCCCAGCCAGGGTAGGTGCAGATCCTCATGCAGTGGTGGCTCAGGGCGGACGGGGCCGCAGCCTCTGGGGGGGTTTTGGGGTGCGAGAAGGGCATTGCTCCTGCACTGCTGGACCTGGGGGCTCTCAAGGGCTGCGCTAAGGTTGTAGGAAGAGCTGCCAGCTGCCTCCTCCCTGGATGGTGCCTCACCTCTGCTGCTCTTGCGTACTTGCTATGAATGACTTCCATCGTCACCGTCACAGCTCCTCGTTTCCAGCCAGCGCTGTCTGACCTTACTCTGATCTCTCTCTGATGGACAGTGACAATCTGCTTCTAAATATTACCCTGTTCCTTCTAATCTGTTTTCTTTTCCATCATGCTTTGCTGTGTTTCCTCCTAATTCCACAGTTTTGTTTCTCAGCTTGCCTAATAAACTGATGTACTCGATGTGGCTGGATCCATCAGTTCAGCTCCCGCTGTTGCTGTGCAACCGGTTCTGGAAGACGCCTGTCTTCATTCTGAGGGTGAATCTGTCCTGTGTCGTCTCTTCGAGGTGCTGCCGTGCGTCAGCCTTTGCCGAGCCCGTGCCTCAGTTGGAGCCTTTCCCCGTGTGTGTGGAGGCTCAGCCCCGCAGCCCCGTCGGGCGGCCGCCATCCCACCAGCCCCTCTGCTCAGCCCCGCTGCCGGGGACGCGCTGGTTCCCAGTGCCTGGGCTGCCTCTCCGTTCCACGGAGCAGAAACGTGCTGTAAATTACTATTTGGGCGGGTCCAGCCCCCATGGGCTTCCCGGAGCATCCCTGTGTGGGGAATGGCCTGTCCCTCCACAGCCATCCCTTACCCGGCTCCCTGTGCCCGCCGGAGACCCAGCACTTCCAGAACCTTCCCGCCAGCAGCGAAAGCCCATTAGCAGCTCCGGGAGCGAGCCGTGGTGCCGCTGTGCAGGTCATTAATTTGAAACGGGGAGACGAGGTTGAAGTAATTTTCACATCTGGTGCGGATTGTTTTTTTTTCCAGCTCTGAGCTC
Organism: Fratercula arctica; assembly: GCA_947846985.1. Lineage (NCBI taxonomy): Eukaryota > Metazoa > Chordata > Aves > Charadriiformes > Alcidae > Fratercula > Fratercula arctica. The sequence goes on from CANTUZ010000016.1 coordinate 3,301,199, forward strand.
CGTCCTCCGCAGGGGTCGATCCTGCAGCTCCCGCAGCAGGGAGCTGTGTGTGGCCTCATCTGTGAGCTGGGGACACGGTGGGGACAGTGCGGTGGGGACATGGCAGGGACATTGCGTTGGCATCGGCAGGTGGATCCTCTGCGTTGTGAGCTCCTCATGAGTGCTCGAAGTCAGGGCTGTGCTTACTATTGGCTTTGTTAATATTGTTCAGTTGCTATTAAATGGACCCAAATTCAGTAGCAATTTATAAATATCGTTAGGAAATGCGCCAGTGCCGAGCCCGGGGCAGGCTGTGCTGTGCGGGGCCCCGGTGGGGACGGAGCAGCCGGGTCCGGCGGCTCCCAAGCAGCGGGGTGGGAACGCGGGCAGGAGGGGTCACAGCGAGCTCCAACAGCGAGAGATCTTTGGTGGAACATAAATGCATCTTTAGAAAAGTGATCATTTCTTTTTCCTCCCTTCTGCTCACCCATTGCCCTCTGTGTTTTAATCAAAGAACTTTACTTTTATTTTCCTCAAAACTCTTGTTCTCACAGCTTTTAACTTCTGCCTTTCACCTCTCACTTTTACGTCTGCTTTTCCCTTTCATCTTCCTACTTTTCCCTCCCTTATTGTCATGATGAAGGAGGGGAGAGCTGAGCTCTCTCGCCTTCCCTCTCCTAATCCCGGGGGTTTTTTTTGGTGTTATCAAGAAGTCGGATTGTTGAACTCTGTGGTTCTCATTGATGTTACCAGTTCTGGAGGGGGCTGCTCTGCAGGAGGCTTTGTCTGAAGACCTGGAGCTCCCGGCGGCAGCCCGGCTCCCCTGCCAGGAGATCCGGCAGCTCAGCTCGTCTGTGCCCGCTTCCCTCCTCCCTGCGTGTCCCGGCACCTCGTGCTGTCCGTGGCTGCTTTGCAATGACCTGCCGCCGGTACCTGCAGCCTTCTGGGCCTGTGGTGGGTCTGCTGGCGTCTGACACTGTCCAAACGCGTTCTGGGGCCATTCCAGTTTCTGTGCCAAACAGACAGGTCCGTGCGCGGTTGCCTCAGCCTGTGTTACCTGCGCGATGAGCAGGAGCGAGGTGCGGGGGTGCGCGCCGGGCTGGGGGCTCCAGAGCTGCTCTGTCCCCCGCAGCTCGACTCCTGGGCTTTGTCCTCCCTTCCCGTTAGTGGTCCTGTCTTGGACCTGGTGGGACAGAGATGTCCCTTTATACGGACTGGGGTTGTTAAACTGTGGAGTGCTTCAGGTGACGGCTCCCAGCTGCATTGGAGGGCAAGGACTCGACTCCTCCCCGTCCCGGACACAAAGTATGTGTCTGCCCATTGACTGGCCCTGCCCCGAGATGCTTCGCCTGCTGCTCCGCCGTGCTTTGCTCTCGTGCTATGTGTGTTATTCACTTGCTGTTGTAAAATCCTAGATAACATTCCGCGCAGTGGCAAACCCGCCGGGGCGTTGTGCTGGGCCGCGCTGCCGCAGCCCTGGCAGAGATGCTGCTCCCTCCGCAGGCACCGGGGCTGCTCCCCAAGGAACTGCGAGGTGCCCGAGCTGCCCGCCGGGCAGGATCACGCTGCTCCCAGCACAGCCTGGGCACTGCCTTCTCCCAGGGAACGGCTCTGTTCCTGTAGCCGTCACCTCCTCTCGGAGATGCGGCCGTCACGGATGCGCCTCTGCCTGCGGGCGCACGCGGGCTCTGCAGCCAGCGCTCAGGTGCGCTCAGTAATTAGAAACCTGCCCAGAAAAATGCGCGTGCTGTCACCACCTGGCTTTGCGCCCGTGTCCAGCAGTTCTGCTGCTCGATTACTGGTTTCGTTACCTGTCTCTGCTTTCAAACTTGTTCTTGTGCGGGAGAGGTGTTTTATTCCCCCTTTCTTTCGGTGCGCAGTTCTGGGAGGAGGAAGGGCAGCGCAGTTCCCTTCTCAGTTTACTCACCAGCAGCGGTTCCAGCAGCCACGGGCCGTGTGGGTACAGAGATGCAGGACACCCCGGTGTTAGCCAGGGGGACAGAAGACCGCAGCCGAGGCACTGAGTAATGGTTTGCTGTGGTTTTGGCTGGAGCTCTTTGCTGTACCCGTCTTTTCTCCCTGAGGTGGCTGGCATAATCTAGAGGCTCAGGAACACCTACAGTGCTCGGAGAGGGCACGCCTGGCACCGAGACGGACGTGCCTGGACGGCAGCAGCACCGTTTGCTCTGTGTGTACCATTATCATCAGCTGCCGCAGGATGCTCCGTGCCTGCTCCCCGCCCGCGTCTTCTTGAACGTGATGGTTCGTGCCGGCACGTGAGAGGGAAGGGGGTGGCATCAGCCGTCTCGCTGCATCGAGATTCCCCAGGGAAAAAGCATCCCGAGCCCAGCAGGCGTACGAGACGCTGAGAATCCTGGCTGTTTGCAAAGGAGAAATGAGCTTGTTCAGAGCCTCAGATGGTTTCTGTCTTTCATGTGTGAGGGATGTGCGTATGGATCCCACCCACAGGACCGTGCAGCGCTGGGTTTGCCCAGCTCCGAGCGGAGGAGAGCGATGTTCACTGCTCCCTTGTCTGATCCCGCTGCATCTCCATCTTTAGCCCACCCCGAGATTTCTTTTTGTCATAAGTTTCTCTCTCGTCGGAAGCCTCATTTTTCTGTCAGTCCCTGCTGGCGCAGCAGCGTTAATGCTGTGCCACGGGCACACGGGGCGATGGTCCTCCCTCCGCACGCCCGCAGCGGCCTCCGTCCTCCCCCAGGAATGCGGGAGCTGCCCAGGAGCCATTGAAGCCTCTCGGCCATGTGTGGCCCCATAAATCCTCCGCTGGTGTTTGCCCAGCACCACTGCATTTCAAGGAGTTTAAATTAAACTTTGTTTATTGCCATCTACTTTTTTCCATAACAGCCCTTGTCCAATCTTGCATCTGCACTTGAATTATAAGGGAGAAAGAACTATGATCAGCTTTGACAATTAAAAATCTTTGATGAGCATGCTGTCATTTGGTGATCTACAGTAAGTGGCAGCCATGTGCTGCCTCGCTCTTCATGGGGAATTGTTTTTGTTTTCAAGAACGAGCTCCTGTATTTGACTGCTCAGCTCTGAATTGAGGACTTTCGCTCTGGCTTTGGAAGCCTCGGAGAAGCGATGCTGGCCAGCGGGTTTGCCGTCAGTGTTGGAGCGTCGTTCCATTCTCGCTCAGTTCTGTGGGACCCAGCAAGTCGCGTTCCTCACTGCCGGAGCCGGGCACTCTCCAGGGGACGTGGCTAATCCCTGGATCCCTGGATCGTAGCGGGTTACAACAAAATAGCCCTGCGCTTAGTCCGAATAAATAACACGGACTGCAATTGAAACCTTATTAAATAACCTTTAGAGCTAGTTCTCTTTCTATGCTGGGCTTCTGACTAACATCCGAGAGCTTTAAGGCAAGTCTGGGTTTTGGTTTTAACAACAAAGAGCTGTGAGTAGCTGCATTGTAAGGAAAAGAAAAACCTCCCACGGGAAATTTCTGGTTTATGATGATGATGTTTGGTGTTTTCAACCAAAGACCCACAAATCCAAGCACTGATTAATCTGTTTTTCAGCATCTCCAAGTGAAAATTTTAGCAAATTGAGCAAAAACTTTGTTTTGACTCAAGTTTCACGTGACCAGCTGAAATGCTGAAATACTGCAAAGCTGAAATCTGGGGCAAAGGTGATTGGGATTTTTTTGTATGTCCTAAACCCCCTTTTTTCCCCGAAGATGTTTTGTTTTAACCTCCTGCCTGCATGGACAGGGCGCTCAGGGCAGCACAGCCTGTCGGAGGGCACGGGCTGTCGAGATGCCGTGGCTGTGGACCGGGTGCCCCGTCTGCCAGAGGACCGTTTGCTCCGTGGGAGCCATGTGCTGGGATGTTCTTCCCCAGGCCCTATGGATTGTGTAGGCAGTGCTGTCCCACGGCTCCTGGGGGACGTGGCTGCTGTGGGGGACACGCAGTTCCAGGGGGTCGCGTTTCAGCAGCTCTTGTGCAATCTCGGAGGCAGTGGGACACACATCTCTGCCTTGGTGAGGGTTACAGCGCTCGCAGAGAGGGAGAGCATCGCTGCGGTGGACACGGCACTGATGCAATTCCTCCGTGTGCTGCAGAGGTGCTGGGTGTACGAGAGGCGGCATTTGGGCTCCTAAATCCTGCAGAAATCTCAGAAGTTAGTTGTCCATGTCAGCCCCTGGTCTCTGCTCAGCCAGGCTCAACTCGTCTCCCTCTTGCCCTCTGGTTGTTCCTCCGTGGGGTGAAATGGATAAAGTATTTCTTTTTGCCTGATTTTCCACGAGCGCCGTGCATCAGCATCCTACCGTTGCTCGGTGTGTTCCAGTGGGGTGAGGTCCCTCTGCTCGCCCTGCCCCAGCCACGCACCGCCGAGCTCCTGCTTTTCTCTGGGATTATTTCTGCCTTCCTTCCCTTCACTTCACCTTAAGCACACCAAAAAAACAAAAATAATAATAATCATCAGCACTACCCAGATAAATCCATCTGGTCCCTGTCTCAGCCTCATTTAACCTCCCATTGAAGAGATTGTATCCCATGGTATTCAGCTGAAACCTATTACCTCGCATGCCCGAGCATATCATATTGAATTACCTTCACCCATAGGCCTGGCGTGTTTGCTAATAGCTAATGGCATCTTTTTAAGTTTGAGGTGATTTATTTGAATGTGCTTCTATTCGTAGTGCAGCGGGGAGGTGCCTTGGTGTTTCCAGTGGAGCCCAGTGTGGGAGCACCGGGCACTGGCCCTTCCCAGTATTCCCATTTCCCTGCCACTGGTCCCACACAAATCGAGCCTCGGTGACTAGGGGTGGCTGCTCCTGGCTGCAGACAGTGGGGGGTACGGGAGGGCTCGGTGCTCTCTGCCTGTTGTCACCGTCCTCGGGATCCGGGGAGCGTGCAGCAAACCTGTAGGGTCCGGAGTTCCCAGGAAGGAGGTGGGAGCCATGGACCACCCGTGCCTCACCTGCACGCCGTCCCCTACCCCGGCCTCAGCCCGCTCCATGGGACATGGTCATTTCTTGCAGTTCTGATGGCAGAAGCAAGTTCACTCATGTCATTGCTGATTTTTGAGAATTGACTGCAGGAGTGGGGTAGAACGGGTATGAAATTGCTGCAAAGGACAAAATCAAAAGCCTATTATGGTGATGTGATGCGATTTTCCCTCCTCTTCCTCCTCCTCATCAGTGGAAGTATAAAAGCCCTTCTGCAGGTCAGGGTCAGATGCGCTAGCGAAGAAGCAGCAGCCCAGCCCTGGGTCTGGGACGCGAGCAGCCGTTCTGGGGACACCAGCCACAAGGATCCGAACTACCGAGGAGCTCCGGCAGTGGTTCAGGAAGGGGAGTCGGGACTTTTGATAACTGGATGGTTTCCATCCTGCTGCAGAATTCCCCTCCAGCCTGCCCGTGACTCCCAGCCAGCTGCTGCCAGCCACAAGCCCAAGTGTGGGCAGCCCCATGAAGGAAGGAACGGGGCTGTGGCTCTGGAAACATCCAGGCTGATTTCTTACCAGCTCAGCGAGGCTTCTGTTAAAAATCAACCCATTCAACCCCTTGTTGAACTGTGATAGCTCCTTGTGAGGTTGGTCTGGCCGCGGCCGAGCCCCAGCAGCACTGCGGATGTGTGCGGACGTGCCGCCGGCACGCGCGGCACGGAGGGATGGGGAGAAGCATCTTCCAGCTCCCCGAAGCCCACGGCAGCGTGGCTGGGGCATGCGCTGGCGCTGGGTGCCGTCTCCCTGCCCGTGGGGCTGAGGACTCGCAGGGACCCCAGGAGAAAGTGGGAATGCGAGGAGAAGGTGGGAATGCCAGGTACAGACGCAGCCCCAGCTGCCTGATGTGTAGTTTGCAGAGCGAGTGTTGGGCCCCACCTTTGTCTCCTCACCCCCCAGCACACTGCTGTCCTGGCTCGGGGCGTGAGGGAGACCGTGGCTTCCCGGTGGAAAAACAGTGACTGTAATAAATCAGGCAGTCAGCTTGGGACCTCTGTTAGTCAGGTTTCATTCCTCGAACATGCGGCACAAAAATCAAATGGTCGAGGTTATTCAATTATCGCTCGTACCAGCAAAGGGGAAATCTGATAACGTAAGAGGGCTGCATCAGTATTATTTCTGTGAAGAGGCGCTGGGCTCGCCGTCAGGCGGGAAGCGGCAGAAATCCTACAGGTGCCCAAGTCCTCCTCTCTCTTCCCTCACCTCCTTTTTTAATAACCGAATAACCTGATGTGATGGCTCTCCAAGATCAATAACAGCGCAGGGCATATAATGACAAACTGGAAAATGCTTCCCGCTGAGTGAAGGGTGTTTGTCTCAAACCAGAGCCCGTGAGCAGCTTCCATCCTAACGCAGCCGGGGGGGGGCTGGTGAAGGAAGGCAGCGAGCAGCCCCCTCCCTGTAACTCATCTGCTCTTTCTCTGTTAACGTTGGTCTTAATTGGTATTTCAGGGTAGTGTTTGGTTCCCGCTCAGCAGCCCGTGTGCTCCTCCCTGTGCTCCGCAGAGCTGGGGTTTGCCCCGGTGCGGGGACTGGCCAGCGCTGGCCCCGAGCCCCCAGTGAACGTCCTGCCCCAGCGCTGGGAGGGGGGGGTTTGGCGGTGGGTGTTGTCTCCTGCAGCGCTCAGGGAGCCCCGACGCCTTGGCCACGCAGGGAGAGGAGAACCGGGCTGTGCGAGAGCTGCTGATGGCGGGGAAGGAAGCGGTGCCGGCGTGGGGGCTCTGCTGCCGCCTGTCCCTTCGGGTGGCGGGTTGGTAAGTGTAGCCCCACATCCAGCACGGGGCTGGTCTCCGCGGCCAGCTCTGCTGCTCAGCACGAGTTACCTGCACGTCACGGGGCGGGTCGGGGCCTCTATGTCTCATCCATGCTGGGGACAGCATTCATGAACCTTTGTCACCTTCAGCTGCTCCCAGGCCGTGCTGTGCGGCCCCCGCACGCGGTGCTTCGGCAGCGGCTGTGGCTTTGTGCCGGCTGTAGCCATTCCCCGGTGCTCGTGTCGGCACGTGTGGCCGAGACGTGGGCTCCTCGGGGGGAGACTCCAGCGGCGGCAGCAAAGGCCGAGGGGGCACCGTGTGGAGGCAGCGCGTGAACCGGCTGCGGGGAGCCGGCAGCGTCAAACGCTGACTCTGCAATATTTATCTGCCCAGCGCCATTGTGCTGGCTGCCAGCGCGGGGGAGAGGAGCATTAGGGAACGTCACGCATAACATTTCACACTTCTTTGCAGAGTAATGTTAATTACACCTGCTACAAGCTAATCTGCCGTGTGTTCTGTGTCCTCTCCCCTCCCTTCCCCAGGTACCCAAAGGACCAAGGAGGTCACCTCCAGCCCCAGCGACACGGTGCAGCCACCGCTGACGGGAGAAGGGCACCCGCTGCACGGCAGGGAGCCATGCCGGAGGAGCAGGACAGGAGGGCTGTCACTGAGCCAGAGGGGATGGATGTCACCTTGCAGAAACCTTGTGCCTGTCCTTGGGCCATGCAGGTGAGCGCGGGAAGGTTAAAAGCAAGGGGATTTTGTTTGTCCCCGAGCGCTGCAGTCGGGGTGGATGGTTGTTCCTCCCCAGCGCTAACGTTCGCCTCTTCCCGCTGTGGTGGCCACATGGGGCTGGGCTGGTTCTTGCCACAGTGGGTTGGGTCAGAGCATCTGACCGTCTCCATCCCGCCCTGGCTGCGGGCTGCGGTGCCGGCCCTTTCCGCAGGACGTGGGAGAGTGTGGTCAGTCGATAGACACAGATAAAATGAAGTTGTGAACAGCAGCGGGAGCTGAAATAGCAACATCAATAGCAGTTTCCAGATAATGATCTAATTAGCACAAACAACAAGTTTCCACTAATGACTCTTGTTCTTCCAGCCCCTTCCTTTCCGCTCGCCTGTCGTTACTGACTGCTCTGGCGGGGAGCGGCTGCGCTCCCCCCGCCTCTGGGGCCGGGGCTCTGGGGGGCTGTTTCCTGGCTGGGTCTGAGCTGCTTCCCCAGAGGACGTTTGCTCCGCAGCTTGGGCGGACACGCGGGGGACGGCCGCGCGCAGAAGGGGAGGGAGGAAAACGGGCTGTTTGGCTTGGGCAGCTGGCTGGAGGCCTGGGGAAAGTTGTGCTCCCACGGCATGTCCCCAGTTGTAAAAATGAGGGTGCTGACGTCAGCGGGGGCTGACTGCTCGTGAAGGGCTTGGGAAGCTGTGAGCGATGGATGCTTGACGGGAGCAAAGATGAGGGATTATTATTGGAGGAGCAGAAACAAGCCGTTTCTGTCCGTGCCCTCCCTAGCTATGAGCCTCCTCTCTGCTTCTCTCCCACTGAAACAGAAAGGCTCTTTCTCACCGTTAAGGCCGCAGATTGACAAGTATTGCCTTAACGCTGTCATTTCCCCAGTTGTTGGTGGCCACCATGCTGGCTGCGGCTTCGTCCTCAGTTGCCTGGTGGGCAGGACCCTCACGTTTGCCCCTTTCAAAGGTGCTGGAAGCCTGCGGCTCCCCTGGGTTGGAGACGGTCAGAGGCGGTGGCCAAGGGGATCTGATCCTGGGTGGCTGCTCATTCCCGGGATGTGCAGGGCACGGCCGGAGCCTGTGCGGACGGGGCTCGCCCAGACGGGAGATGGAAGATTCTCTGCCCTGTCCCTCAGCAGCGGTGGGATCCTGACAAGCGAGACCGGCGATGAAAAGCTGCGTTCGGTCTCAAGGCTTTGTGTCTGTAAAGGCCGGCCGGGCGGCACTCTGCTGGGCTGGGCTCAGCCCCGTGTCTCCAGGTCGGAGACCTCACGTTGCCGGTTGCTGCTGTGGTGTTTTGCTTCACGGCCTCACCAGGGCGACGGGGGGGGACCACGGCTGGGCAAAGGCTCTGCGGAAGGTGCTGACGGGCACCATGAGCTGCCCACAGTCTGGTGACTCTCACTTACCAAACTCCACACCCACCCTGTAAGGGTGCAATTACTAGAACATCATTATTGCTGATGAGTCTTGGGCTAAAATGACTCTCCAGATTAAACAACCTCAAGCAAACACGTCCGCGATCCCCAGCCTCCCACCCCCATATTGCTATTGCTGTTCTGGCTGCTGATCTGCAGCTCAGTCCTGCTTCTCCCATCGTTGCCCCCTGTCTGTGCTGGAACCTGCTGGGAGCGGCCGCAGACAGGCTCCGGAGGCTCCGGGGGCTCCAAGGCTGGAAGCTGTCAAGTGGACGGAGATGTTCTGGGTGTTTTCAGCTGAGAATGCAGCTCTGCTCTAATGAAGCCGCAACAGCCCGCTGAAGAGGTTTTATTCAAATCAAGGTGTTACTGACTAATCCCCCCTTGCAGCAGCTTCTGAGATGCCCTGTGTTTCCTGGGCTGCTTTTTCTTTCTCTCTCACAACCTTCAAACTCGACAAGGTTAAACTTGGAGGCACAAGAGCTGCCCAGCCCTGTCTGGCAACACCGAGGCGCGGAGACGTGGGCTGGTGGAGCTGGCGGGACCGTCCCAAGGGGTGTCACTGCTGTGCCCAGCAGCAGGTTGGTTGAGGCTCCGGTGACCTGCAGTGGGGACCAAAGGTTCAAACCTCCCCCAAAGCACAGTTTTGGTGCCCTGGAGCGTCACGAGGAGGGATCGGGCACTTGGGTGCAGACGTGTGGTGTGGAGGATGCTCGGGGCCGTCGCAGCCATGGTGGGAAGGGCAGCAGGAGCGACACTGGGAGGTGCTGGAAGAGCAGCTGCCTGGCGACCTTCACCTGGAGGCGGCACAGGAGGGGTGGGAGAGCAGGACAGGCTGCGTTGGCACCCCCAGAATGGAAACGCTGCCTTTTATCCAGCCCTGACCAGGGCCAAGGGCCTCCTGCCCAAAAGGACGGATGCGGTTAAACGCAGGTGACTCTGTGAAACGCTGCAGGGGGCCAGGAAGGGTCTGGGGGGGGGATGGAGGCAGGACTCGGAGGGAGGATTTTAGCCTGGGTGGCTTTTGCCTTCCCTTCTCAGGCAGCTGCTTGTTCCTGGTGGCAGCAGCAGGTTGTCCTGGCTGGCTCGCTCCTGCGGCTGGCAGCCAACACAGCCTGGCCACCAGCACAGCCCGGCCACCAGCCTGGGACTGGGGCTGCTGTCTGGGCACAGGAACGGCCACGGGCCCTCTCCACATTCTGACACAGCCAGCCCGTCTTCCCCCTCTCTCAGAGGAGCTAATTATGGTGATGTTAATGAGGCAGAGGTGCTGTTGCTGCCCAGGGTTTTAATGACTCTCCTCCAAGTTTTCTGCTGCTTTTTCTGGGGAGACAGAAGACGGGCAGTTTGGAGGGAGCAGTACGCAGTGGGCACCCTGCCCACGCTCCCCCTCGTCCCATGGCTCCCCTCCCTGCTCCAGAGTCCCTCCCCAGCTTTCCTGGAGCCCCTTTAGGGACTGGAAGGGGCTCCGAGGTCTCCCCGGAGCCTTCTCTTCTCCAGGCTGAACCCCCCCAGCTCTCTCAGCCTGTCCCCACAGCAGAGGGGCTCCAGCCCATTTCTGGTACCTCCCACAGCACCTTCCCCCTTCTGGCTGCTACCGCTGCTGCGAACATGCCCAGAGCAGGGATGTGGCTCTCAGCCAAGTCCTGGGGGCTGCTGGCCCTTGGAGCTGCTTGTCCCCTTCGTCTCCCCCAGTGTCCAGCGCTCCCCAAAGCCGGGCGATGGGCGCTGGCTGGGAAGGAGGTGGTCGGCCAGGCCATGGCTGAAATGCCGGGGGGAGAAGCTTTTTACATGATCTGTCTTGGGGGGGGGGGACAGACAGGACAAATACTCGCGTGTGCACGTGGCCAGCGTGTGGCAGGATGCTCTAGAAACTGGCAATGACTGTGTAGAGGTGCTGGAGCACTTGTGTAAAATATCTAAATAAATCTTTAATATTTCTAATTGCAAATGTACATAAATTGCACGGCCACATCATTTCTTTAAACACCAACAACTTTCTCTGTACATTATTACATAGTTTAAAAGGAGCTGAAGGAGATTCAGCAAACACTTCCACTTTTGCTTCTTTTTTGTTTTTAAACATACTTACAAAAAAAAGATTTGCTTTTCTTTATAAGAGGATATAAAACATAGCGACTGCTTATCAGGAACAAGTATCAGCCTAAGCAGATATACAGAGAGAGGTATATCTTAAGACACAGTGATGTATGATAAAGGAATACGTGACCATGGAGACTGCACTCTGGGTACTGGTGGCTGACGCAGAACCACATGGCATTTACAGCACTGTCACAGCTCAGGTGATCTGTGAGAGTCAATGCTTGAATGGGACACCCTTTTTCAAAGCGTGGTGGTTTCTGACTGTTGTGCAACGCCCTCAAGATTGGATTTGGTTTCTAAAGCCCACGAGCTGCACGTTAGCGTGCTGCTGTCGTCCTCCCTCTCCCCCCATCTGTGATTTTCCCCAAGGAAAAGAGAAAAAGGCAACAGTTTTCCATGCACGGTCAGAGCAGGGCTTGGCGGCTCTCGGAGCAGGGCAGGTGCCACACGTCCAAGCCTTGTGGCTACGCAGTCGCCTCTGAACTTGCCCTGCAGAGTCAGAGGAGCCATGGCCCTTCCTGGGGCCAGCTAAGGGGTCTTCTGGTGGCCATGAGGCCACTCTGACCCACGTCAGGGCTCAGAACTGGCTGGGCTGGAGGCCTGGCTTGCTCTGAAGGCCAGCCTTTGGGGACGAGGTTGACCCCGGCAGTCACTGCGGGCGGGAGGAGGGAGTGCTGCCAGGCTGCCCACCCCGGGACACCCTCACAGTTCTTCCCTTTGGACCTTCTGCTTGGTGCTCTCTGGGCAAAGCTACGCGTCAGGGACGGGGCTGCTCACAGCTGCTGCTCTCTCAAAGGTGTCTCCTGGGGGCTGCTACCCCCCCTCCCTGGGATGGCCGGGGACGAGCCCCGTGCAGAGCAAAGCCCAGCCACACGTCGTGGCCGTCCTGGCTGAACACATCAGTGTATTTTCCACCTCCTGGGACTAAAAATCCTCTCCTTGTTCATCACAGGACAGACCTCGGTATGTTTCCTATTGCAGCTGGGTACGGACATTGTAACTGTGAGACGCCTATGAGTGCTTTGAACTATGGGAATGATTGATTATGTGCTGATTGCTTTCCCAGGAGAGCCTGCAATGCCTCTCTCGGGTCCACCAAGTCCCTTCTCCCTTTAGGAATCTTTGAAGTAGCAGAACCTGTGTCCTGCACCCTCCGGGGCTGGCTGCCCGGCCGCAGGGTTCCACGTGTTCTCACAGTGCAATCAGTGCTTTACAACTGCAAAAGCAGAAAACAAAACCTAACCAGACTGAAATGACAATGCCGAGTGACGCAGGACTCTTTGGATGGCAGCAGGATTTGCTTAAACTGGTGCAAAAGGGGCTGGTGACTACGCTGTAGTGTTAGTTGGCATGGGGAAGGACGTCGGTCCCTCCAGTCTTTTGGCACTGAAGCCATAATCCCTGTCCCAAACGATGATACTTACAGTCCGCACAGACCTTGGGATACTGTTCAGTCCATTTCATCCCCCTGCACACACAAAGTCGCCCTTTTTTTTTTTTTTTTTTTCCCCCCGAAATGTTCACTACGGTTTGACAAAACCCAAATCAAAACTCTTAAAACAGAATCCTCGAGGTGGCCCAACCCCAAATGTGGATCCCGGGCTCCTCTGCCTCCCCCTTCCCGCAGGTGCCCAAAGGGAGGAGGCTGAAATCGCAACCTGCGCCTGGATCCACCTTTGCGAGTTGGGAGTCCACCTCTCCAAAACAGCAGTGAGATACAGCCAAATCCTGACCGAATAAGCAGCACCAGAAGTAAGTTACTATATACAACCGTTAGTGAGATAGATACGTTACAGTAAACACTGAAAACATTTACAAAAAAAAAAAAATTAAGACTTGTATTAAGATAAAAATCTGAGTGTGTCTTCATTTTGTTTACACCTTGACGACTTTGCACTAGAACAGCCTCTTACTGTAGAAAGCGCAAGACCCAAAAAAAAAAGAAAAGGGAGCCGCTCACAAAACCGCTGGGGACGGCGGTGGTCGCTCTGCTCTGGGGCATGGCCGCGCCGGGCCGGGCGCTCGCCGGCTCCCTCACGCACGCACACACACACAAACGTACAGTTTATAAATAACAGAAACACGAACTGAAGTAACAGAACTGAACTCAGCCTGGAGCTTAACACCAACCCCCACGGGGGCAGCGTCAGCTCCAGTTGTTGACCGTTGAGGGGAAGGAGACAAGGGGAAGGGGGGGGGATCTCTACTGCAACCAGAATTTGTCCCGATTTGAATTTCTTTTCATACTGGCTCAGGAAACTAAGCAACAACTCCAGAAGGTGTTGGCACTGGAACTTCTAAGATTTTAATAACTCGCTGTGGAAGGATTTAAGCGTTCCTGCTCTTTCATCAGAACAACGTGTGTTCGGTAATTTGCGCGTCTGAGGTTAAAGCAGGAGCTTCTGACAGATCAGGGCTGGGGGGAGCAGTGCCTTGAATTGTGGCTGAGGAGAAGGTAAAGACGTGCTGTGCTTAGCTCCAGTACTAAACAATTGTTTTGTGGGTGTTTCTTTTTCCCAGCTCTTACGGAGAGCACTGACTGCATCCCAGAATTACTTCGGTGTATGAATGGAAACACGTTGCTGGTGGCGCGCCCGCCCCCGTGCCCTGCTAGCGTTTCCATCCCTCTATGTTACTTCTCTCTTGAAAAACTTCCATCTCTCGCAACACAAGTATTTTGGAACTCAAACACAATCAGCTCTAAATGCACATCTCAGGGCAACAGCGGCTTAAAGTAGTCTTTTTTTGCAGGGTTATAATGTATTTGACTCTGAGACAAAGGCAGATGGAAGTGTACGTACCCAACGCTGCACCGTACCCTGTGTATTCCTAACCTGTCTGGGTCTTTCTCCAGTTGTAACCTTGTCAGTTTTGTGAGGTTCTTCAAAGCCATCTGTGCTAGTCTCCAAAATTCAAAGGTGACTGTACTTGTCATAAATACTTAGACATTACTTGTCTCTGAGGAGCTCCGTTTGGGGTGTGCTGTGCGACTGCACCACTCTGCAGGCGTTGGCGGGGTGCGGAGACCTCAGGGCAACACGTTCGCTCCTCCAGGGACCGAGCCGCACGGGGCTTGGCCCAGGGCTTCCAGGGAACAGAAAAACGTTTGGGGGGAAAGAAAAAAAAAAAAAAAAAAGCAAAAGCATCTTTAATTTTGAAAACAACTGCGTGTGGAAGAATGCTGTTAATGAGCCTTACGGCTGCGGGGCAGCATGGCAATGCAGAGCTTACTGGCAAAGTGTCCTGCTCAGGCAGCCTGGGTAGTGTGAGGCTGGAGACGGTACCTAAGCTGTGCGGAGCCCAGGGAACATCCTAGTCCCTTTGACTGTACATTTACACGTGGCAGGAGGAGCTAGGACAGGCGTTGAGCAGTGTATTTAACTTTAGTGGGAGGAATAGGCAGATGTCCTGTACACTGTACACTGTCATCCACATCTCAGAGAAATCTCGGCTCTCGGTACGAGTGACCTGCTCTGAGAGTGGGAGTCATGAAGGACTAACTTTTTTTAGAAAAAAAACACACCACAAACCAACAAACACACCGTGGCGGCAGGTCAGCGGCACAATCCCCCGTTAAGGAGGTGACCCCTCCGCTGAGCACAACGTGTCTGAATGTGCCGAATCTGCGTGTTCAGCAGTTAGGAAAGTCTAATCCTGGCTTATGCCTGCACAGTGCTCCTGACAAGGGGGCTTTCGGTGGTGGCTGCTGTTCTTGTTGGTTACTCCCTTATGACCATGTTTTACATTCTTCGAGCCGGTTAATTTCCATGCAGTGCTCATTCCCAATTTAAAGAGGACAGTATTCCAGAAAATGGGATCTTTTTTTTTCTAATGCATACTGTGAAAGAAAAGAAATACAATTACCGATCTTCATGGTTCTTCAGGGCTTTTTCTTGTTTCTTTGTCTGTTTTTCTCCCCAGCAATAGTAAAAATCTTGGCACAGAGCATTACATCCCCATAACGAACCCTTTCTCACACGAGAAGCTGGCCGTTTCGCATAGCCCCTCACTCCCCCTCTACCACAACGGGCACCAGAAATCCAGCCCCGGTACCTGGGGCACAGCTCGGGGCCAAGCTCAGACAACATTTATTTTATTCTGTGGCTAGAAGTGTTGGAGGGGACAGTGCCCCGGGGGCTATTGCTTACAAAGACTCTTCCCCATTACTTGTGAGCAAGCAGAAGCTGGAGAGAGGATTCAGGACGTCATTCACCAGGTTGCCAGCTCCTCCCTCCACGTGTGCCAGAGCCGCGGGCTTGCTCTGCTCCCCCGGCTGCCCGGGACCCCCAGCAGCCCCAGCAGAACCAGTCGTGCCCTCCTCCACTGCCCTGGTTCCCCACGCAGCACCCCTCTGGCTACCGCATCGCACACAGCGTGCGCCCTGACCTTTCATCTGGACTGCGCTCCCTACATGGGCGGAGTTAATTAAACACTAATGAGCTGCGTAAATGCCCTGTGGACAGTCACCCGCTGTAGGAGTCAGTGGCCTCACAAAAGCCAAGCTGGGCTGGGGCTTTGCTTCGGGGGAGTCGGGAGGAGCGGGCCAAGCTGTGCTGCCATCCCTCCTACGGCTGCATCCAGCAGCACACTTAAACTGGACTTACTGGGCCACTGCCCGCTGCAGGCTCTGCCCAGCTCCCTTTATTTCGCTTACTGCAATGACAAGGACGTTATTCCTTGCTGGGAGGGGTGAGGCATATCCTTTGGGCAGTTTAGAAGGAAAAGGTTACTTTTGTTTAAACATTAAACACTGATTTAAATCCAACAGTGACAGCGATTCTCAAATATATGTTATTTCCTTATGCCACTCATCTCACACTCGATCTTTCCGTCCCCTCAATGTGCTGGCATTAGCATCTCCCACAAAGGCTCAGTCAAGCGCGCCGTCCGCAGCAAGGAGCTGGTTTCTCTGGGGGGAGAGAGCAGCCGTTCTCTGAAGCCGGGGCTCACACCTGCTGCTGCACGGTCTCTCTGGCCAGGCCTCCTCTCCTGCGGCAGCGCCCTCCACGCGTTAACAATTACTGCTGTTTCTGAATTCTCCATTCTCTGTAATCTGCAATTTAGTTGGGTTTGTGGGGGAGATCCCATTACGTGTCTGCATGCTGTACCTCTCTTTCAGCTGCGTAAGGGCACTCATTAACCGTGCGTTGGCAGCATCCAATGAAGCAATGCGTTTCTCCTGCAACCAAAGAGGCAGAGGGGAACAGTCAGTGGAAAGGATGGAGACCCATCCCTCTGTGACGCCAGGCCTTGTCCTGAGACAGCGACCCAGAGGCCCCTCGGACCAGTGCCTTTCTCTCTGGCATTCTTAGGTGCGGGGTTTTTCAGTGCTACACAGCATTTTTTTGAAATCCGCTGCTATTAGCAGGGCCACAAATGTACTTTGCCTGGGCAACATGAGCTAAGTTCATTTCAGCATCCTGAAGAAAATGGAAATAGTTTAGTTTTTCTGATTCTTCAGTTATACAGAAATTGATTGTACTGTTTGCTCAAACTGCAGCTGTTACAAAGATGGTAAGATCCCTTTTCTAAAAGCAAGTTCTCCCAAGACAGTTATTCCTCTCAGTGTTTAATTGATTTTGTTAGTGTAAATTAATAGTTTAAATGACTTGTGGCCTCCCAGGATGGCTTTGATGGCAATTCTCACCAATTACAATATCGTAAGGATGGGAGCAAGAGCTTCCGTGCTGCAGCCTGATTCTGCCACTCCTGTTCTTTGCGCCACTGAACAAGTCATCGTCCTTCTCTGCCTGCCATCAGCGGGAGGGAACAGGAAGAACTCAGAGGGGCCCAAGTGTAACTTTCAAGGTCCATGTATGAACATGTCCAACGCTACTGTACACCCTGAGATGACAAAATGAGAGCAGTCATCTCAGAGTTACGGCAAGAGCCTCGCATGTACCACCCACGGCGGCAGGAGACAGGACGGCGCGTCGAGAGCTGCTGGCAGGCTGCGTCCGCACCGCTCCCACCTCCCGGATGCCCCTGGGGTCTGCCTGGCTCTGCCCGAGCACAGAAGGGAACATGGCGATTTACCAGCTTTGAACAAATTACTCTACAGAAAAACAGTGATTCTTTTTGCAAAGTTACTATTCTCTCCTTTTTAATTAGCTATTCAGTAAATTAGTCATGAGTAGTGACTCAGAAGTGCTTAACAGAGTTAAGAATAAGCCTAGGATATGCTATCACCTAGCCACAACCTGTAGGAAGGTCTAGCTGCTGAGAAGACACTGATCTCTGCCTAGACAAAGTAAAAGACTGCAGACTGTATTTACATATTCTCTTTTCCAAGCAGTGTTTTGCACCCATCATGTGATGCTCCTCTGCCATTGTAATCTCCAGCAATAACTGAGCTTAACAATTCTGCAAGCCACAACCCAAAGGCTGAAAAAAATATATTGGCTTTGCTCTGGCCAGGCTTTGTGTTTCTTCTATCCAGGTCCTGCAAGAATTACTGGAACATGAAGCACCAAGCAAAGCTCTGGGGACCTCAGACTGAGCCAACGAGGATATGATCCTTCCACAAACCGACTGAATTGTGGGTATGATCCTGCCACAAACTGCCACCCCCCACATCCTCTGTGTCACCTGCCAAGCTCCAAGGCTGGAAACAGCTGTACGAATGCGAATGCTGTGACAATAAATCGCATCCTGCCGAAGTCTGACCGACTGCAGCTTGGTGCTGACTCACCCACCGCACGGTCTCGCCGTGCTCGAGCTGGCACTGCTGCACGGCAGGGCGGCTGCATGCTGGCAGACACCCTGAGAAGTGCTGCAGCCCTTGGTATCGGGGACTCACCTGTGCATCGATAATCTTCTGCTTGGAATCCACGGCAGCCTGCATTTCTGCATGGTCCTTCTTTAGCTCCTCCTCAACTGACATCAGCCTGGTAGCCAAACAGACAGGAAAAAAATTACATTTGTTGGGCTCTGCTAAGCCCAGATCTCAGTCGTATACACATCGAAATCAGCCACCCAACGTGAATGATACAGATCATGTCCTTATTTAGTCCTTGACACCAAGGAAGTAAGGGGGTGATGTACATCTCTGAAGCACACAGGAAGAGATGTGCAACAGCAGAGAAGCTAGTCTACGGACAGAACTGGCCTCACGTAGCAGCCCCCATCATCCATACCAGGTCAAGCCATCTCATCTGACACTGGAATGGCGAAGCACACACTGAGATGCTCCCAGGACCCACAGTTGTGCCGTCGAATACAAAGGAGACACACAGTCATTGGCACTACCTCTTCTTACACACAAACCAATGGCTCAGAACCAGTCTTTTTTCTGTCTCTTCTCCAGAGGCCTCTATAGCAGACTGCCCCAAAGCTTAAGTGATACAGAAGGGCTAAGACTGACCCATTAACGAGGGCTGATTAAAAGCACCAAGTGGGCTTGGCTCAGGTGGCGGTGAAGCTAGCTCCACTGAACAGTCTACGTCCTGGGCAAATGTAAACACCACATCACGCTGGGTGGGAGAAAGAGATTTGTAGCTGGGAGTAATGGGATGGTGATGTTTAGCTAAATATCAGGAAAAGAACATTTTGATCGTTGCATCTATTGCTCATATGAACAGAAGAGCAAGCCTGCCAGATCCTCCGAGAGCTGGGGCAGGCTGCCAGCTCCCCCCTCCTGAAGTTTTGCCTTTGTGAATCAGGAAAATGTCGTGGTTTTCCTTGTTCCAGGTAACACTGATGGGCGACCCGAAGAGTCAGGGCTGGAAATGCCCCCCCAGGGGACCGTAACCCAAAAGGGCAAGAAAGTGAATAAATGCTGGAAAACCCACACGGGAAACCTGCCTGCACTTCCAAAGAAGCATGATCATCCTGAGCATGGGTCAGCTCTAATGCCAGCCAGGCTGCCTGCCTTACTGTCATCTCCAGCACTCCCACCTGCCCTGTACCTGCTGATGATGCCCTTCATCTGGATCTCCTTATCCTCCTGCTGTCTCCGGAGCCGCTCCTCGCTCTCCTCCAGCCTGGCCTGGTACTCCAGCATCAGCTTCTGCGTTGTCTCCTCCTGGCACTTGAAACGAGTCTCATATTCCTCCAGCTTCTTGTTGGAGATGCGAAGCTTGTCCTGCAGCACCACTAGGTCCTGCTGGTACTACGGCGCGTAGGGACAGACACAGGAGGAGAAAACACATGTGGCATGTTACAGAGCAGGGCTTTGCCCTTGCTGGGGTTTCCCCGTAACCTGATTATGCCCCTCTCCTTGCATTAGACTAGCTGCAAACCCGTATCAGACAACCCCGCTTGCCGACACCTCCTCTTCAGTCTTCTCCACACTGCGCTAGGAGCGATGCTGGGTTCCACTGGCCGGGCAGGTCACTGGCAGGTTCAGAGAATGGGTTGTTAGCAGAGTCTGGCATTTCACATGGGGAATGCAGGTTAGAGCGAGTGAATGGCAAACGCATCTGGCATCTTCCTCACGCTAACAGCACAGGGCTAGACACAGGCAGAAGCTGCACTGGTGGGGTTTTGGGTTTACACATGAGCTCTTCAGCCTACCACAATAAATGTGGGCGTTCTGGAGCTGCTGGAAGCCAAGCAGGAGCTGTTAGTGCCGCCTGCCTCCTGCCAGGCAGCAGGCTCTGAGCGGTGACAGACGCAGGCCACCGCCGTCTCGGCACAAAGTGGTCACCCCTCATCAAGGCGAGGGCACCAGGCTGGCGTGAGCGGGGGCAGTGAGCACTACTGCTGACCGGTGCCCAGCTTCTCAAACAACGCGCTCAGATGTCAAAGCAGGGTTCAATCCGAGAAGAGCTGCCACATGAAGCCAAGACCCCACAGTTGCACTGTTCATTCAGAGGAAGCTAAAAATCAGCAGCAGAAGAACCACATAAAGCAATTATAACAAGTAAGAGCTTTCTAATGCAGTAAAACTAGGGTCAGCTATTGCAGAAGCACAGCATTCAGTACAACTTGCTTTGCTAAAGGAAAATCCAGTGTGTAGCTGTACAAAAACCACCCACTTTAATTTCAAAAAATTATCTTTGCAAATTGTCTTTAAAAAAAAATCAGAACTGGAATAACCTTAGTATTAACATGCAGCTGACAATTTGACAAGCTGCTCTCAGAGAGTCAGATATGGGAAAAAGCCTGCCATCTGAGCCACAAAGTCTGTCACAAAGCTACGAGTCTTATTCATGAACTGAAAAAATGTGGTTAATTGTGTATTGACTTGGCCAGCTGAAAATACAGCCTTGCCCTTGGGCCATCGCCACCTGTGTACGCACTTGAACCATGGACTTGGTGGTGTCCAGTTGTGAGGGTCCTGCTGGGGAGTGTGACCAGCAGATCAGCTCCTGGTGAGAGCAGAAGGCAGCCAGGCTGCTGGCCGTGTACTGGTCAGCTGGACCCCCAGCCCATGCAAATCCATGCTGCTTTCCTAATATTGCCCCAGTAACTGACTGGCTGATGGCAGAAGTAACTGTTAACAACTCCTAAGGATTGAAAATTTGTGACGCTGATGGTCTTCCTGAATTGCCAAAGTATGGGGGCCGTGGCAGGCAGATGGGCAGGACCTCCGAGCTCCTTCTGCCGGGGCAGGGACGGGCACAACAGACCACTCTGTTCTTCCTTTAGCAAAGCTTTTACTGCGGCACTGGAACGACACAGTTGGCACATGTGACCTGGAGCGATGAGGGAACACAAACGACCATACAGCTGCACAGAAGCACTAAAGTCAGACAGAAGGGAGTTGCTTGAACAGGAAAGATTAAATACCTACCCTAGCCTTAAAATAGAAGCAGCGTAAGTGAGCTCAAATGATAGCAGGAGAGGCCTCAGAGACCGAAGGAGTCGCTCCTGTCTCTAGAACACTTGTCTCATTCCCGGTTACCATTCACCTCTTACAGTAATGGGGAGAGAGATTATGCTAATGGCGATCTTTAATGTCAGTGACTGATGTGACAGCAAAGTAACAAAAGATGCTGCATGGGAATGAGACAGCAGGCTCCTGGGGGTGGGAGCTCCCTCTGAACTTGGGAGAGGGACCGGTTTGCTGCAATACCGTCAGAGCTGGCAATCCCACCCTCGGCTGCCGTGACCAGGACCTCTCTGCACAGGACGGGGCGAGCCGGGCACGTCCCAGGGGGCAGCGGCCCCTTGGGCTGGCAGGGCAAGAGAGCAGCCCCTGTGAGCGCCCATCTGGCAAAAGCTGAGCCCGTTTCACAGGAGAGGGTGCCAGGAAGGGGCTTAGTGACAACGCTTGGCACGCACTGTGTCCACAGCGGAGGCCATCTGCCCGCCCGCGGGAGCTGGCAGGCGTGGGCTGGAGGAGGCCAGCACACCGCTTGTGTGCTCCGGGGGCATTTCACCTCACTCCAGTTCCACTGGAACAGCAAAGCCTGCCGCTGTCGTCTCAATTACAGACTCAAATAAGCACTGAACCCCTTCAGAAGCCCTTCAATGACTAAGTGCAGCAATAACCCAGCGCATGATGCACCAGTCTGAGAACTCCTTCCCTTTGATTTGCTGCCTACTAGTGTTTCTGCTTAGGTGGCAGTCAAGATTCCTAAACCTCTGCAAACAAAGTCTGCTAAACTTGTACATTTTTGTGTGTCAGGTGCTATCTGATCGGTACCTGTCTGTGTATTTACAGGAATACCCAAGGAGCAGAAAGCCAGGAAGAAATGGGCTGAACTCCCACAAAAATGCCATGCTTTTCCTGGGGCAGCTGGGAGCCATCGCCTTGTACCTCCCAGTCCCTACGATACCTGCCTTTGGCACTTCATCTGAATTTAAGAGGTGACAGTCCCAAAATGATACAGCACAGCAAAATGAGAACAGGAAGGCTATTGCAACGAAAACAAGAAACATGTCTGTGCTGGAAAAACAGGAAAGAGGTTCAGGGAGGGTGATGTCTGCTCTTCTGTGGGAGTGGGTGGTGACACGTGGCCAGTGTGACAGAAGAGAAGCACATTGAGGAAACGTCCCAGAGGCTAACTGTGCCCAGTGCAGGGTCCTGGCAGAGCCAGGCTGCTGAGAAAGCACCCTGCAGAAGCAGCAATCAGCAAAGATGGGATCTCCTCAGCTCTTGATTGCTGTGTCCTTATTTCTAACCCTCCCTCACCCCTGGCCAAGCCTGCTCTGTCTCTTCCCTGCCTGTCCCCCGCAGGCTCAGCTGGGAAGGAGGGGACGTGAGCGGTACCCTCCGCCTGGCCAGCAGCACAGGGACAGCGGGCTCAGGCTGAACACTCTGCAACCAACATCCTGAGAGAGCCCCGTGGTCTGTGTGACACAGCCGTAAGCTCGGGGCAGCGTCACTGCACCAGCACATCGGCCCAGTGTTGTCTCTGAGACCAGAATCTGCACCGCGGTTTTAGGTCTGTTTACAGCCTGTTGACATGGGAGCTGCTTCTTGCTACATATCCTGGTTGTGAGGCACGAGGCTGCCTGTATCTTACTCTCATCTCTTTATAGGTGTGTTTAATTCAGTTTTTAAGCTTTCTCCCCCTGCAGCCAGGGGGAGTGGGAATGGGGGAGGTAACGGGCACTGGCTGCCTTCGGAGTTTGCTGCAGAGCAGCACTGGCACGTCACTGGCTCCTGTTTTTCTTACTCGCTTTGATCAGAGGGTAATTCCAGTCACTGAGTGTGTGAAAACCTCCCAAACCTTCCCCAGAAGTGCCCTGTGAGGCTGAGCAGGGCACAGAGCAACCTGACAACCCTCTCTCCTGGGCAGGGACGTGCCACACAGCCCACCTTGTCCCCAGGGCGCTCAGAGGAATGACATTCAAGGAAATCCTCTCTCTATTTAGAAACTTGTTTCAATCCAATCAGGTTTTACCTTTTCTGCTTGGCTGAGCTCGTCCTTATTCCTGAGCTTATCCCTGTGCTTGGAATCTGGGTCAATGCTTTCATCTTCTAAAAACTGCATGTTCATATTCAAAAGCCAAGCAGCAGTGCGGTCCAGGGCATTGGGGTTCACAGGAGAAGGGGCCTACAATGAAACATACAACCATAACAAAAGAAAAACCTGTAACAGAAATGGTCATGAAGCTGGAGAGAGAGAATTTCCTTCCAAGCAAGCCCTCTCCCATGCTGCTCAAACAGCAACGAACAAGTCTGGGCTACCAGAGTGCTCGGGGCTGGGGGGTAGGAACAGCTCCTGTTCTGCACCTCGCATTATTTTAGGTCAAAAAGGCCGGATTCTTCCCTGTGCCACCCCCACAGGAGAGATGTACAATGGCGCGCTGCAGTGGGGTCCTGCTGAAAGGAACAGGGTGGGTTTCTGGGCAGGTCCTGTCACCTCAGCAGGACACGGGCTGGGAAGCACAGAGCTGCAGGCGAACGGAGGGGCCTGACGTGGTATATTCACCGCGCAAGCAGAGACTTCACTCAAGTCTTCAGCCTCTTTTACCGAGCCGTCTTTTGGCTTGCTGTGGAGATTTCGTACAGATAAAACCAGATCTGCAAACTGAAGTGCTACTTTTGGTCACGGCAGGTGCCTTCTTGGAAAAGGTAGGTTTCTTTTTGTCTTGAGACTACACTTACAGTGCTGGAGAGGTCTAAATGCTCGACATCTTAGTAGATCATCTCTAGGTTTGTTCCTGTTGCTCCGGGAGCCCAAGGAGCAGTGCTGTTCTATGGTCAGCGAGCCAGGGTTGCTGCGTTTCTCTCCTAGCCTGGGCAGGGACCGCAAATGGTGTTGCCTGAATATTTTCCAACCACATTACAAGGTTGAGGAAGTGAATCTCCAGCTATTTCCCCTCCATCCTGGCTCATCACAAACTGCAGTAAACAGTTTCTTGGATGAATACGAGGGATCTGGATGACCTGGTTGAGGGAACTTAAGTTAACAAGTCAGAAATATCAGGGGTTTTCTCCTTCATTCAAACCTCTGGACAGCAGAGAAACCCAGTCACTGGCAAGCGGCAGAACGGGAGGTTCTGTACTTGGAAGGAGTGGGGACGGGTTTAATCACCTCACTGGGGCCGGGGGCTTTCCCGTGCTGTCTTCCACTCTGGTCTTCTACTTCCAGAATTATACATCAGAAGTCTCAGACTTGGCTCACGAACATCACTTGCTATAAACCCTCACCCGGCTTGCAGCTTTCTGCTTTTTCTTCCGTCTCCAGCTTGGGCACTGCACTTGTGGTGGCTGCTCAGAGTTTCTAGCTCTGAGGAGCGCTGGCCACCCAGGTTCATCTCAGTAGTGTTAAGGCCACTGGTCCAAGGCTGTCAATGAACAGAGCTCAGCACACTGTACACAAGTCCTTCTGCCTCTTTCTTCTGCCTCTGAAGAAGTAAAAAAGGACATCTGAGCTGGCCTGGGACAGTCTGGAAGTTGGTTCAGCAGATGAACTCACAGAAGTAGAGGAAGCACTTCTGGCTGGCAGGAACAAAGTTCATGGACTTCTACTACGACGGCCAACAAACAGGATTTCTTTGTTCTCAAACAGCATTTAATACCACCAAGTATGAGCAAGCAGTTTCACTGTGGTTCACAGATGCTGCTAACATCCAAGTAGAACAGGCAGATTAAGGGGAGGAGAGGCATTCTGAGGAGTTCAGGTCTTGAGAGAAACGTTGAGAGGACAAGAGGAGTGGGTGGAGGAAAGATCTGCAAACACAACTTGGCCAGGGCTTTGCGAAGGTTGCCCAGAGTTCACTGTTCTCTCTTCCTGCAAGAAACTCTGCTACCAAACAGGCCGCTGCTGCTTGCAGAGCTCTGTGCCCTCTGTACCTAATGAGTATTGATCCACTTTATACACATGCTGCTACACGGCATGCTTGCTAATGTCAGCGCTTATGAATCAATACCGTATGCACAGAACAGCTCCAGATGGGGCTGATAAAACAGCCTTCAATGGGCAGCACCGACAACGGCCTCCACGGCTGCCTTGTCAAGGGGAGGCACTTACACCAACTCAGTTGCTCTCTCAACACCGTACTGCTGAAAAAGTGCCTTAATACCGGGTCTGGGCTGAGATGCAGCGAGCTCTTGCCGGTTGTCCACGTTCCCTGGCTTTGCATTATTTTTAAACCTCTTCCTTTAGGCACCGAGAGGCCCTACTGCGTTAACTTTCTATAGGGTTAGTTCTGAAATGTAGAATGAATAAATGAGCACTAGAAAAACAATTTATCCATGTCAGGAAAACCAGAGGGCCCTGGGTCTGTGACCTGCTGCTTTCAATTTTAGCACCACAAATAGTGAAATTTATTTCCGTGTAGACCAGCGTGTGCCTGGGACCTGAATCACCGCAGAGCTCTGCCCAGCAGGACCTTCACTCCCGGCAGGGAGCACACTCCTTCCTCATGGCTCCCACCTCCCCAGGTGCACCCACAGGAGGGTCTCCCAGAGCAAACAGGAGTGTCCAGGAGTGCCACGGCTCCGCTGGGACAGGAGCGGCATCAGGGAGGCTCTTAGTTACAACAGATCAGGGCCTGGTCCAAGCCTGGGAGATGGCGTGGGGTTGACTATGGCATGGGATGAGAGCCTGGGCATGGAGAGGCAAAGCAGTGACAAGATGGTAGCGCAGGACAGAGGCATGGCTGCCATTGCCCTCGTATCTCTGCCACCTACCGCCTTGCGGCAGTCACACGCCAACATGCCACGCAAAGGAGGAACACAGAGAACGAACGCTGGTCTGTGTCCCCTTCCCTGGAGGGCCTCCGTCTCAGGCCAAGCTGGGTGCGAGAGCCAAGGTTCATCCCCACATGCAGTGCCACCGGGGGGTTGGCACTGATGTGGTAACTCAAAGCCAAGGATAATGCCCCCTGCCATTACAGCAATCCCCACCAGCCAATTTCTTCTCCAAGTCCACGGGCTGACGCCTGTCTGGCCCCTTCAACAGCCGGGGCTGGTACAGCCCCTGAACTCACCTGTTTGTGCATCGTGCGCTGCTTCATCTCGGGGCTGTCGCCCTTGGAGGAGGAGGACTGCTGCCGGAGGCGGGCCCCGCTGCCGGGCCAGTCGGGCGAGGAGGACATCATGCTGCCACTGGAGGGTCGCTGATACTGAACCGTGTTCAGCAAGGAGGGCGGCGTCCGGCCCCGGGTGACAGGCGGGGGCGGCGGGGGCGGCTGGTCTATCCGCCTCTGCGGTCCCGCGCTGTTCTGCCGCGGCATGGTGGGCTGGCCGCCCTTCTCCGTCAGCGAGAGCTGCCGGCGGGCCAGCTCTCCCGTCCGGCGGGTGAAGTCCTCGCTGGCGGCGGGGGCGGCGAAGCCATGCTTGTTGGCCGTCAGCTCCTCGCTGTTGCTGTGGGAGCTGAGCGAGCTGTGGCACTCGGAGCCGGAGTCGCCCAGGCCGCGGGGGGAGAGGGGCAGCCCGGCGGCCATCTGGTAGACGGGGTTCTGGAAGGAGAGGGGTGCCAGGAGCTGGGGCCGGCCGGGCGCGCTCTCGCCGCTTGGCGTGGTGGGGGTCTGGCCCACCCGGCGCACGGTGGCCATGCCCGCCACGCTGTTCTGCTGAGTCCGTGTGGTCCATACGCCCTGCAACTGCCCCAGCGATGACTGACTGTCATTGAGGGAGTCAGCCGTGCCGGGCGCGTTGGCCCCACTGTCCAAGAGCCGATTGTCCTGCAAGTCCACCATGGACAAACTCTTGCTGCCATTAGACATCTGCACGTCGGGCTCATTGGCCTCTGAGTAACTGGAGCTTCGGGCAGGCGAGGGCTGGGCCCCAGCAGACCTTGTGACAAAAAACAAGTCCTTGTTTTCAGGGGTTGGAGATGGTAACCGTGTGAAATCTATCAGACTGCGGGGAAGTCAGTGCATAAGGAAGAGGAGAGGAAAACAAAACAAAAAAGAAGAGTTGTGAATGCTGCACCGGAGCAGGAAAACGAAATCACTCAGCAGAAATCAGCATGGCGCAGCTGGGTGGGACAGGACGGGGACATAACCCAGCCCCTGCGGCAGGGATGCTCAGCCGGGCTCGCCCATGGGGAGGGACGGTGCCAGGGGAGCGGGGGGACGGGGTGCGGAGGAGCCCTGGGCCAGGCAGGGGAGTGACGGGCGTGAGGACGCTGGTGAGAGCTGTGCAGGAGGCATCGCACACACGCTCTGCCTCCCCGGCCGGATCCGCTCATCATGCTGACGGCATGTGTCACCCCTTCTGCCTCCGGTTGGCTGTAGCCACGCCACGCTCGTGTCCCCTGCTCCGTACCTGGGCAGTGCTCCTGAGGGCACGCTGACCAATGCTTGTGTAACACGGAGCACTGTGGGGGCCTGATCCACACTAGGCCTCCAAGGGTCAGACAGAGAGCTGTAACAGCAGAGCTAAAGCCTAGAAACTGAAGGTTATCCACCCATTCCTCCTGCTCTACCATAGATTCATGCAACATTGATTTCTTGGAGATAGGAAGAAAGAGCTTTGCAGTAGCTTAACGTGAATATATCACTGATCACAGATGGTGCATTGTAAGCAAGTATTTGGGCGAAAGCACATTGTCAGAGATCCCCCATAGCATTAGATTTAAATAATTGCACCTCACGCTGGGAAGCATTAGAGATGAAAGCTCTGATTAGAGCAAGTCCAACGCCATTGCTGCCTTTCATTCCTAATTAAACTGTTAAATATTATGTAGTTTCCATTTACAAACTATATTACTAGCACAGTCTTTCAATTTGTGTGGGCCCCATTTCATTTTCCACAAACACAAACATTATAGGTCTGCCACAGAGTCGCCTTCCCCATGAATGAAACTCCTTACATAATTAGGCCAAAAAGTATGTGGTGGCTGTGTCTGTGAATCACTGCTCATCATTAAAAACACCTAGTATTTTAGTATTATAAAAACTGGACAGAGTAGACTGGAATTTGTTCTTAGGCTTCTACGGCTTGGCAACTCTTAGAGAAATGTCCAGATTCGGATCTCAGTGAATTCAGCACATACCCTGTGTCTTACAGAGATGGGTAAGGCCAAATTAAATCTTGCATACTGGGAGACCTAATGAACTTCACGGTGACACCCATCACTTTGAGGTTAGCGCAAACAAGCCCTCAAGTCCTCAAAGGATGAACATTTTGCTTCTGCAGCCACTTCTCAACAGCTGAGACCAGAATGGCCAAGTTCTTGATTTCCCAGACCACATCCCCGGTTTTGGCTCTCAAGGGACCCATGATGGAGCCACGTGCTTGCACTACTGCCCACTGCTTTCTCTACATTCAGAGCTGAACTACATCCAGTACCAATTCTGCGATGGGAAAGCCTAGTCAATGGATCAGGCAACTCCACACTGCACCCTGTCCTGCCTGTCCCCGCAGGTGCTCAGGTTTTGGCAGTAGATGGATATTCAGTATTTCCCTGGTCAGTGGCCAGGCCACCTTTGATGCTCTTACCCAGATAAGTCATTCTCTATCACCATTTTCTGTAGCCCCGCAGAGATGCTGTTGCCGGTGTTAGGTGTGGACGTGGTGTGATCGGCCGTGACTGAGACCTGCACGCACGCCGGGTTACTGAGTGCCGAGTTGACATCCCTCAGGATCCGAGGCAGAGGCCCAAGTTTTGTTGCTGTGGCCTAGGCAGAAAAGAGAGTGGAATTACTACCAACATCTTGTATTTTTGCTAGAGGACTGTGGGTTTTGCCAGTTGCTGGACAGTCTCTTCGGTGAATCACATTAACAACATTCATTTTCTCCATCATTTACCCCCACCGCTGAGGCTATGGGATGTCCCAGAAACCATTTGCTGTGTGGGGCAGAGGAAGCAAACATGATTAACAAACTTCAGATACAGAAGAAGACAGCTATAGGCAAGCCTGGTCCAGGTCTCTTGACAAAAATCCTTTTAGTTGAAAAGAAACCTTTTGAATCTGCTGGGACAGACAAAATCCTGGTGTTCAGCAGCTCTGCCTTCTCATCCCATGTGCCCCTCCATCCTCAGCCCTCAATGATAAACAGCCGAGGAGCGAAAGAGCTACACTCGCCTGCCTCAAAGAAGGATGTAAAGAATGAGCTACTCCTGCAGCATGTGGAAAGGCTGGGGAAGTGCTCAGGGTTAGTAACAGCCATGCTGTGCACAGAAACAGCTAATGGATTGATACCTGCTGGAGGCGGGGAGGTGCGTGGTGTGGTACACATGCCCAGCACTGGCCAACTGCGCTTCCCCCACAGCCTGCCCCCGCGACCCCCCCACGTACCTGCTCCAGTTGAGAAATGACCTCCCAGAGTAGCGAGTGCAAAGTGGAAAGTTCCCGGCCCAGGTCGATGTACCCTTCAAAGCCAGCTGTGTTTGAGATGGTTTCGGGATTGGAAATCTCCAGAAGAAATCTCTGCATGTTAGTCCATTCATGTTCCAGGAACTGATTCATAAAGGACATGTATTCCTCTTTGCTGCCAAACCTATCAAGACAGCAATATGAATTTCAGCTAAGTTCTGTGAACAGAAGCGCAGTCAACAGAATGGGCAGGTACCTACGCAGGTACGAATGCCAGAGCTTTCCTCTGAACCCTTCAAAGCCTTTGGGATCCGCGGGTTGCTAGCAGGCACCTGCTACACCTCACTGATCATGGAACCAAAATTAACTCCAGCCTAATCCAGCTAAGTCCTCGTCAGCACGGGATCTTTGCAGCAGAAATGAAGGTGAAAGCTAGAGAAACAAAGCTGCTCTTGGTAATGGAGTGATCTTACTGCTGGGTCAGGGCACAGCCTCCAGAAATAGGACCTGTCACTGGAAATAAAGAAATCGTAATACCAAGCACCATCAACTGACTGAAGCCCGGGGAATGATGGTGGTGGGAACCCTGCACTCTCCCCGCATTTCCATGGGCACTGAGGCCAACGCCAGCAACGCCGGCCACTCTGCCCTGGCACAACCGCCCTGGGACCAACCCTGGAGAGCCACAGCAATACCCGCAGCTGGGCCAGCACGTCTGTCCCCTCGGGCTTCCTGCAACCTCCTTCTGCCCTCCAAGGACTCCACCCAGACTTCGCTCTCAGTTAGATGTCTTATTTAGAGCACAACAGGGAGGGCCTCATGGTTCAACCGTACCAGCAGCAGCTGGTGCTGTGCCAGGACCAGCGATTCTGCGAGGATGGGCTCGGCTGTGTGCCATCTACAGCACAGCTCAGCTTGATCACTTTGGCTTGACTAATGTCAGCTTAGGTAAAGAGTCTTTCCCGCGAAGTGCTGAAAATCCTTTAGTTAGGGACTGGTCAGGAATACGGAGAATTTCTGTCATCTAGTGTAACACACTTGCATGTCTTCCATCGGCGTCTGTGTGCATGTACGCGCATTCCTGACTGTGAGTGTGTGTACTAAGCTAGTTTCCCACTCTAAGAAGCTTTGGACAGAAACTGTCCATTCATGTTTTGGAAAGCTCATCATTTTGTTATCAGAGCTCAGGATAAGTAGCTCAGGGCTGCAGCCAGTAGGAAAGATTTTTCAGAAATCTCTCGCTTTGTTTCCATCAAACCAACGGGCTTAGTTTGAAATTGATAGCGTCCCCATTCTCTTTTCCTACTTTCCCAGTTCAGACAACTGCATTTTAATAGCAGGGAAGGTCCCAGAGCTCACAGGAGGGAAGGAGCAGCTCCTGAGCTATGCACACCATTGCTGCTGGGGTTCTGATCCTGCTGATGCGTGACGGGGGGCAGGCAGTGCCCTGTCACCAGCCGTGACACAGCCCTCACGGGACAAAGGGCCGGGACAGTCCTGCTGCTAGCCCGCCTGCTCATCTGTGTGGTCAAAACAGCCTGTTTTCCTGCTCATAAAACATGTCCTGTTTTGGAAACTTAAATGCTCTCCCTGACCCGACAGCGAGGGAATGAGTCCCAGAGAGACGTGCGGGAAAAAGCCAACAGGAAACAAACAGGCCCTTTCCACTGAGGGAAGGAGCGGCCAGCGTGGGACTCCTGGTGCCGGAGCCGCGGCTCTGCCGACACCCCCGGACCTTCCTTCCCCCTCTCCAGACCCGCCCCCTCCCGCCCCGGCTTACTTGGCGAAGTTGGCGAGGTTCTGGGTGACCTTGGCAATGAGGGTCAAAGTGCGTGCAGTGCGGTCATCCGGGTACTCCTGCAGGAGGCTGAAGAGGGACGGGGACATGATGGCCGGACAGAGGAACCGGAGGAATAGGGAGGCACTGATCAGTCGCTCACTGATGTCTGGGCGGCCTCGGTTGCTGCATTCTTGTCTCCACGAGGCAAAAACTTCTTTGAGCTCCCTTGGGAAGACACTGAAACGACAGGAGGACACACAGGGATGGCAAGTTCAAGGCCAGGTTGTTCGAACTGCCACACAGCGGTAACTAAACACGGTGCGTATCAGCACGGGCGCAACACCCAGACCTGTACAACGCGGAGCCCTCTCACCCTGCTGATCCACAGCAGCAACACTACCTACACCAGGCACAGGCTCTTGGCCATTTTTTTTTTTTTGCAGCGTCCATTAGGAGATTCAACCCGCACAGGAAAAAGCAAAGGCACTCCATGAATTTGTAAGAGAAGCTGCTTTCATCAGACAACTGTTCCTGGTTGTGCTGGGTGCCAAAACTCTGGACAAGTGGGAAGACATAGATATGAAACAACCTGTGCAAAGCGGCTCATCTCAAGCCAGCGGGTGTCACGGGGCACTTTGAACTGGGGGGAAGCTCAGCCTCCCAGGTGGAGAGTGTCTCCTGAAGACACACGGCACCGCGGGACCCCCGCGGCAGGAACACCGGGGTCACCAGCACAGCTGGTGCTCACAGGTAGGGCTGTGCGAATTGTAATACTCCTGTTTATGCACCTGGATCAAATCCCACTGCGACTCGTACAAACATGGAGCCCCACCAGAGTTACTCCAGCCTTGTAACTGTGCAGACCTCAGCCTGGCTTTTCTGGATACCAGAATTCCCCCGGGTCCAGATGACGCTCGCTGCAGCAGCCCTTATCGCTGGAGAACTCGCTGCCTGTTTCTGCTCGGCCCTCCCCAGCTCCCTGCTCCCACCTTATCCTGTTCCCAGCATGTGTTATTTATTCAGCTGGATACTCCCATCCGTGGGAGCAGGCTGGCAATGGGTCCCACCGTGCCACCGTTGGTCCCTTGGGTCCCTGGGACACAGCTCCCCACCTGCCCCGGGGGCTGCCCTGGCCAGAAACCACCAGCTTTGTTTGAAAACCGGAGCTGTTTACCCACAGAGCTGGGTGGTACAAAAGCAGACCGAAGAGAGGTCAGACTCCATTTTAGGCCATAAATCTCCTTAACAAACAGCCATTTCAGAGGACAGTTTTCCAGTTTTGCTGCAGGGACTATCCGGGAGAAGCAAAGCACTGTCAGCTGGCTTCTCACCGGCCTGTCCCCCTCCCTGGGACTGGCTGTCCTGCGGCTGAACTTCACACCGGTTGGGGATACGAGAAAACCATGGCAGCTGCATGGCCACAGACACCATCCACTACCCAGCAGCAGCAAGAACCAGGTGGGAGGCTCCGAAACGGAGAAGCACTGAGAGCGAACCCTGCGGCAGCACGGCCAGGCCTCCGGGCTCTGCTTCCCAGGGCTACGGACACGCACTTCATCAAGCCCAATTGCCCGGCCCCCGCTCTGGGGCTGCTGCTCAGCACCTCTGCCCGCGGGCACCCCGCCATGCACGTCCCACCCCACATTGAGCCCAGCGCCCTCGGCACAGCATTGCCGCCTTCGGAGGACGCGCAGCTGCACTCCAGGTTTTCAGGTTTCTTTCTGACCTTCTGACACCGGCAGTGACACTCCATGGAAGCGCTCATCAAATGCTCCGTCCTGGCTTCGTGCCTTCACACTCATGAGCTTTTACCCTGTGCTTTCTAAATAATATTAGCCAACGTCTTTGGCTGGATAAATTCTCCTCTGTCTTTGGCTTGATCCACACAATTGAACAAAGCCCTTTTACGTCATGGTATTTGCCCAGAAACAGGAGAATCCTTTAAGCAATTTAAGGCTTGAGTGATCAGGACAGGTTGTATGGTTACTGGAAAGTAAACCCTTGACAGTGTATGCACCGGCTGCATGCAGCCCGCCAGTACGGCTCCCAGTCACAGGCTGGGAGACCATAAAAGTTTAATTGTGTAAGAGCGGATGGAATTCAGTTAGCCGGCTTTATGTGACAAACGGGCCCGTAATTCATTACCCAACTTTCCAGTAACGAGCTTCCACATGCTGAATTTCTGCTTACACTGAAACTTTCCAGATGTCCAAATTATGTCATAATTATAACAATTTTCAGTTATTGTAAACCTCTTTCCTCTCTCTGACTTTCTCCGGCAGATGAGCATGCACACTCTGGCATGCTATTTAAAGCAAGATTGTTAGCTGTCAGGATACCTTGGCTAATCCCGAACCCTCATCAGCCCAATTAACCCCCAAGAACCGCTGAGCACAAAGGACGGAGGGGGAACCACTCAGCGCAGCGGCTCAGCTGCTCCGGCTTCCTTGGAAATGCACAAACTTCCCATGCATTCCTGACTTTCCTTTCCTGACCTCCTAGGTCACTTTTCAAGCCTATTTTTAGAGTGACCTTTTAGTGCTGCTTTCGGTTTTTTTAGAAAGACATTAATTCAAACAATTATAATCTCCCCCCTGGGAGAGCAGGTAAACGCCATTCCTGAGTCAGAGAGTTATTAATTGGCCCAGGACAAGGTATAGGATACCTGCAAAGAAATTTTCTGTTTATTTGTGGTAGATAAAGGAAGGCCGAGTGAGCTTCTCGCTGCTTGTCCCCTCCCTGAGCAATATCAGGTAAAGCAATTCCCTTCCTGGGCTCGCAGCAGGGCACACTCAGTATCCTGGGAGATTACATATAATGAGTTTTCAGACCTCAACACAACAGCTGGGATAGGAGAGAAAATGAGAAATCCTTATTATCAACAACTTCCTTCCTCCAATATTATCCTTAGTTGATGTTTTGCAACAACAGCGTTGCTACTAAACACGTTAATAAAAACTAAGCCCAGACTTTTTAGCAGGAAGACTGCAAATCCAGCAGGAAGACAAAAACGATCATTCTCTCATGTGATCAGGACAAGAGTCTCTGCGTATGTTAGCAACAAACAGAAAGAAAATATTTTTATTTCTCTAAGTAAAGAGAGTCTGAAGCCCATTTCTTCCCCCTTTCAGGTCATCTGTAACAGACCCAGGGGCTCCTGGCTCCCCGTCCCCGGGGCTGAGCAGCAGGTAACGCCATGAGCGCAGCCATGCCTGACAGCCACCTCCGCGGCAAAATCAAGATGTGACTTCCTTACTCCAGTCAATTTTGCATATTCGGGCCTGTCACGACTAGTTGCAAGAACCTTTACCCTGAGAACAAACAACTAGGAAATGCCTCAAACTGCATTCCAGGCCTTGGGCCAAGGAGGCAATGGGCTCCCCATCTCCACCGCAAGCACCCCGGGGCCGGGAGAGTGAGGGGTTAACCCAGAGGAATGCAGGAGCTGAGCCAAACAGCAACGGAGGAGCAGCAGCATCCTCCTGCCGGGCTCCAGCACTCTGCAACAAGAGAACATCTGCCTGAACAACAGCTCCCTGTGGGGGTGCGGGTCCCTCGCACGCAGGAGCAGTGCCACAGACCCTGCCCGTCACCCTGACCCAGACTGAAGCCTCAGGTGGGTAGGAGACCCAGGACATGCATTTCTGCCCTTTATTCGAAACTTTCCTATACAGTTGGCATCAAGCGCCTTTCTGAATTGGTCACACTGGCAAAGACATTCCATGTTCCTTGACTCCACTGCCCTGTCCCCGTGTCCGTGTGCCAGGAACCCTTCAGCACCCACCCAAAACAAGTGTGACGGAGAAACAGGGAGGCTGTGGCACCCCTAGAGCAGATACTCCAAACTCTGGCTGAGCAGGAGCTGCTGTCTCACCCCCTGGCCATCCCCAGGACCCCCTTCTGCACTGCAGGACACGGGCAGGTACCGACAGCCTGAAGACGGACTGCGGCCACCTTTGTCCCCTGCAGCTGTACCGCCTCTGCGCTAGCTGTGGGATGTGGGGGAGAGCGACGCTCGTGGGATACCAACCAGTAGGAGTTGATGATTTTGCAGAAGGCCAGCTCGCAGCACATTTTCAGGTTGCTCTGATGTTCAGGAAGGTCTGAAGATGAACACTTACTGGGATCCACCTCACAATTTTCATCTGATTCGTACAGTGCCTTGATAAATTCCCCTGTAAAACAGACAGTCAGTGATGGGTTTTGGAGACATGAGAGACGCAGCCTTCAAGCAATTCTGTTCGTAAGCCCCCGTGCCCGAGCAGTTACCCTATGCCCCGTCACACTGGCTGACAGAAGCGGGGTATGAGAGCAGAGACGGTGGTTCTTGGGACAGGCTGTGTCCCAGCCAGCTCTCAAGATCTCCGAGCGGACCCAGGAGCAGCCGGCACTGCCTCGGCAGCTCACAAACCGACACAGCACACCCTGCAGAGAGGCACCCGGGCTCCCGACGAGCACATCTCACCCCTCTTCCCCAGTTGGCAGCTCTGCCTCTGTGGCTACGGGCTATTGCATCAGAACGCCGCTGCCAAAACACCCGCTTCCTCAGCCTGCCCTGACCCCCCACCACACCAGTTCCAGAGACGCTCCCTTGGGCTAATCCAGTAGGAAGTATGCTGGCAAGTTCTGTAATTATTTGTAGGACGGCCTGCTACTGCAGACCATGCCCTAGCGCTGACAAGCCAGAGTGATTCACAGGAGAAATAGGTAATTAAAGGAAAGAAACAATTTACTTGGTTTATTTTGAGCTGAACATCATACAAAATTAAATTAAAGTATATCTCTGCGTTTCCCTGCACTCCTGTTTGCTGCCTGGCTGCTCCTCACCCTTGCGGACGCTCACGCTGTGCTCCTGCTCTGCAGGCTCCTCGCCTCATGCCACCTTCACCCCGGGTTCCGGGCACAGACCTCTGCTGCCCCGCCTGGGGGTGCTCCCCACCGCCCTGACGCACGTCCAGCTGCGGGGGACGGTGGTCGTCCACCCCAGTTAGCACACAGCAGCGGCTGGGGAGAGCGGGATAACGGGGATGGAGAGGCAGTGTTTAGCTAGGGACCTGCAGGGTTGGGTGACGTCCTGGGAGAAAGTCTGGCTTTGGTTTTCTCCTCATTCCAGTTGGTTTGCTCATCTCCTAATTCCTGACTGTCTTGGATTTTCCCATCCTCTTGTTTTTTGCCCACTCTAGCCTGCATTCCTCCCCTATTGCCAAAACAGATTTCAATTACGTACTGGAGAGCCTCTCCAATGTGTTTTCAGCTCTGCCAGGGAGCTCTGGAGCCTCTCTGCTCGCCTGCAGGTGATGCCTGCGGTTATTATCCGGCCCTATTACTTGCTTGTGCTTCATGGTTTAAAGGAAAGCACTACGCTGTATTGTGCTACCATGTGACACAGATGAATCATTTCACTGATAAAAGGTGTACACAGAATCAGCGCCACGAACAGCCAGCAAGAACTGCAGGCTCCTCCTGTACTAGATGGAGCTGGCTTGGCAGCATTTGCATTGAGCCCTGAAAGGAGAATATTGCAAAATTCTCTGCTTTCATTAATCTCCTGGCTTTTGAGACATTTTATAAGGTAATCTACTTATAGACTTGCCTTCAACCAGAAAGTATTACAAGGCATAAATAAATAATATTCCTTTTCCTATTCTTGTGGGCTATTTGTTGGTTTGACTGAATTTCCTCAATGATCTCCCCCTCCTCAACTCTGTCATTATTATTATTATCTTAATAAAGTATTTACGCTTCTTTGCTCCTTGTGAAAATTACACAAATCCACTGGTAGGAACCCAACATACTGAAAAATTAACAGCTCAGTAGAAACTCTGCCCATCCTGCTGCTGGGCTGTGGATCCGAGCCGGCCGCCTTCGGCTGAGGTTCAGACACAAGGCTTCAAGGGCAGCCTCTCCCCATCCTCATGCCGTGCTGGCTGCTCACAGCCACACAGCAATTCCTTCCTGACCTGCCCAGAAGCAGAAGCTCTAATTATTTTTATTTGCATCAAGAGAAATATTTTTGGAGCCATAAACATAGCCAGCACTTCAAAAAAACCCACAACACTAGGAGGGTTCCCAGCGCGATCTGGGAGGCGACTCTCGTCACCGCGACTCGGGAGATTTCATCCGACTCCCCAGCGCTGCGAGGAACCGGGGGAGCGTCTCTGGCGGGGGTGTGCGATCAGGGGAAGGATTCCATCAGCCGCCCTGACACTGCCAGCGCCCAGACAGAAGACTTGGCAGGCAGCATAATGCCTTCAAATATCAATTTGTTATCTCCTCTGAAAGCAGATTAAAGCACTAACTCAGCTGTGACCTTCATTTGGGAGCAGAGAGCTGCCCACTGCGGCCACGGCTGTGCCCCGGGCTCAGACCCTGCTGCCAGAGAAACCCTCAGTAGGTACACGCTGGTGCCTCCGATGGCCATCAAGGCTCAGCTGATGGTCTCCACCGCACAGAGCACCCTGCAGCTTAGAGGAGGACCTCTCTGGGTGAGACATGCCAACCCTCTGTACATACCTAAGGCATCTTGCAAGTATTTCTGCCCCACCAGCTTCAGGTATTCTTCGATTGCTTTGGTGGCCAGTGTATTCTCCCTGAAAATGAGATGCTCATTCTCACCACAGCGATCAACTTCAGACATCATCAGGTCAGTCAAGAAATCCTGGAAAGCAAAGGCCACGGTGGGTCACCAGGCAGTGACATAGCTTGGTTCAGCAGAGCAGGCAGCCTCCCCTTCCCCGGAGAGGTCTCACCTTGGTAAGACACAAGAGGGAGCGGAGGTGCCGCGGCTGCTCCCGTGTGTGCACGCTGCGCTACGGCCGGCCCGACTTTTCTCCTCTTTCTCCAACCTCACGGAGACAAGAGGAGAAATAAACCCCTGGAGAGTCACAACCTTTGCACCCCAAAAATGCATTCACCCCAGGCCTGCACCACACTCGCCCCTCCATCAGTGCCGGTTTTTGGTTAGGTCTCGTACCAGCCTCGCATTTTGTGGGTGAAATATTTTCTCCACTGTTAATGTGGCTGCATTCGGTGCCCAACTGCACCGGCTGCAAACACTGAGATGGCACGAGCTGTGCCCCACAGTTAACAGTGGAGAATCAAGCCTGTAATATGCATCAAGATGCTCAAATGTCCTATTTCCTTAGTATGCATGGAAATAAACAGCACTGCTACCGCATATATTTTGGGTGTGATGTGCACACAACTGAACACCATGCAATTTTATAACCCTCTGTGCTGCTGAGCAATGGAAGGGGTGAGCAGGAGCAGACTGAGCGCTGCCAGCTGCCCGTGCAGCACTCCGGGCTACCGAATGGCAAATGCTAACAGAAAAAGAGCACTTCAGCCCCAGCTCCACGTCTGCTTCAGCAACAGCATTATCTGATCAGAGAGGGTCACGTAGCTCCCTGTGCATTCTGCTGAAAATCCACTATGTGGTGTAATATTTAGTGTGCTGCAGCTAACGTTAATGCAGGAGAAAAGCCATGCAGTTTTTAATGCTAATACATATTCAGCTTCTGTCCTCTGCACCGCTGATGGGAAAAGCAGCCCTGGGCCCCTGGTCTCCCTCCTCGCACCCAGCACCGCTCACCTGGGCCCGGGTGAC
The DNA here is from genome assembly GCA_947846985.1 of Fratercula arctica. Classification (NCBI taxonomy): domain Eukaryota; kingdom Metazoa; phylum Chordata; class Aves; order Charadriiformes; family Alcidae; genus Fratercula; species Fratercula arctica. The sequence goes on from CANTUZ010000016.1 coordinate 3,339,646, forward strand.
AGAGGGACACAGGCTGCTGGCAGCCGGTAAATCACACGCATTAAACCTCTTGCTGCTTCCCCGTGCAGGAGACAGAGCAATGTTGACATACAAATTCCCTTCTACAACCAAGGGCACCTTTTTTAAACTGCCTCCCCTTAAACCAAAATAATGTGCTCGGTAATAACCTTTCACTAAGAAATTCTCCCTCGTTTGTCATGACCGTACCAGGCGTAACCCGCTCCCGGCAGGGGCAGCAGGAGCACCCCAGGTCCTGTCCCCACCGTCCCCATGCCGAGTGCAGCTCCCAGAGCCCAGCCAGCGCTGTCGCCATCACCCAGCCGGCTCCAGCCAGAGGGGACACTCGGGTCCCATTCCCTGCCAGCGGCTGGCCGGGAGATTTGCAAGGGAGGCACTGTCTCCCTTTCCTTTTTCATATGGACACTTGTGCATTGGAAGTTTAATCAAGGTTCCACAAACGTCTCCGCCTGAACCCAAGGGACCCAAATCACTTAATCCACAGGCCCTTCATTATTGTGCTTCTGTCCCAGAGAAAGGAAAATCCCGGCGGCAGGCAGGTACGTCTCCCGTCTGAGAAGAAGGGAGGAGGGGAGGAAGGCTGGCATCTCTGCAACCCAACAGCACCATCTCTCCCACCTTCCCACGAGACTGGGACCAACACACTGCCGTGACCTTCCCAGAAGAGCCTCCAAAAAAGCCAAAAGAGGAGCTTTGGAAAAACAAAAAAAGTCACTTCCATTATTTCTTTAGCCAGAAGATCCCCTTCCTCAGATCCCGCTATGTCAGCAATGCTCTGGCAGCTGCAGAAGCAAAAATCCCTCCTGGAAGCAAAGTACACGCCTCCCCCTGCTATTTTCTCTCATTTTGCCCCTTTTATCAGCCAAGCTGGAATGAAACGTGAAACCCCTGCTCAAATCCCGTTAGCTGCTATCTGGGTGACTCTGTCACCTTTATCTTCCTGGGGCTCTCCCGGGGTACGTTTCAATTCCAAGCCACAGCTCAGGCTGACACAAGGTGCTGATTCTTAATTAGCAGCCGCTGACCTTGGCTTTGCTTGATTCTCTATCCTGTCACTTTCCCAACATACTAATTATCTCAGGAACACTGAGTTTTATAGCTTCTCTTAGCCAAGTGTTTGCTTTCCCCCCCCTTGTCAGCTGAGGACTGGCTGCCACGGGACGCGGGGCCAAGCTGCAACGCACAACCCAACGGTGAGCCAGGGCTGCTGAGCGGTGGAAACCCAGGGGCCAAGCTTCAGCCAGCGATAATGTGAATTTTGATGATTTTAGCTGATCTACGGAATTCACTAGAATTTAAAACGAGGCAAAATTCCAGTGTGGGACTCAACACAAAGCCAGAGAAGATCCCCCTGAAACCTCTGCTGCAGCCGGTATCCCCTACGGAGCACCTGCAGCTCAACAGCTGGGAAAACAACCCGTTGTCTCCAAGGTGGAAAGGAAAGCTGCTGAAATCCCAAAGAGCTCCATTACAGCACAGCCCCCAAAGCTGGGGTGTAACGTGGCAGAATCCAGCCTTGTTACTGAGCAGGGGACGGAGGCGAGAGCCAGGATACCCAACAGCATCCCCCAGCCAGGGCTTCTCACCGGCCCCGGCAGGTCCAGCCTCCCGAGGTTGCAGGAGGCACCTTGCCAGGCTGTACGAACCGGCCCCGGGATGCATCAGGGACCAAAATACCCACAGCCAGCGTCCTTGAGCGAGTTCCTCTGCCGAGACCGCTCTCAGGAGACCTGCGGAGCTCTGCTGGCCGCGGGAAAGGAGCCTCGGATGCGGGTCAGTTCCCATGACATCCCGCAATTTCTGTCCCAGGGCCATCTTCCAGATCTTGCCTTCCCTCCACACAAAAAAGCCACTTCAGCTCCGGATCACACGTCTGGTATCTCTGCCTTAAGTACGCCAGCAGCCAGCACTCGGAAGACACAAATGGAATGCAAATACTTGTCGAATCCCTCCGGGGGCCTCACTCACCCACATACAAGGCTCTGAATAAAATGCAATAACTAAAGCCAATAAAACTCCCTGTTTCTGAGCAGCAGAGATCAGCAGGGGGTTGTTTTCAGTTAGGGCCCTTGGCAATGGAAGAAAATAAGATGCTTTATTTCATTACATCGGAGTTGAGAGGGGAAGGAAAAGGTCTACAGTAGAAATTAAGGGCTGTGGCAGCGTTCTTCAGGCTCGCTCCCATGTTTATTTTAAGGATATTTGCCTCAGACTGGACACAGCTGAACCTGTGCAACTTCAGTCACTGCACATACGCTGATAAAGAAGAGCAACTCATAAATAAATAAATTCAGAGCATGACAGCACAAGGCTGCACTGGTTTCCAGCACTTTTCAAATAAACCACGCATGAGCCCACAGCAGCCCGTGCTGTTCTAAGGCAGCTCCTCCAGAAACGCACGCAGGAGTGTCGCTGCTGGCATGGCAGCCCTGTCCCCGCGGCAGGGACAGTCCTCAGCAGCACTGCAGGGCAGCTCATCTCCCCAGGTCCGCAGCCGCAGCGTCCTCCGGGGGCCGTGCCGGGAGCTGGCAGCCCCCGCGGTGTCACCCCAGCACCTGCTGTGCCCGTGGGGCAGCGCTGGCCCGAGCCTGGGTTTGCTCCACGCACCTCACTCTGTCCCTCAAATGTCTCCAGCCTGATTTACTTGGAGGGTAGCCTAAAAACATTTCTATTTCCCCTGGGTCTTGCATCCATTGAGCTTCAGACACCGCTCGCCCTGCCCCACCTGGGTGAATTCATCCTCCTGTCTCAAACCACAACCAAACAGCATCTTCCTGCGGGTGAGGAAATGTCTCCTCACCCCTGCCTCGTCCCTCGCACGCATGGCAGTTAAGGACTAAACAAGAGTAATCTGACTAAACAAGTCATCTCGCACCAGGACTCTGAGAGGATCCCCCAAACCTTTGCCTGCGGAAGCTGGAAGGAGAATATGGAAATAGGGGTGATGCCCTGGGAATGAGGACGCTGCAGCCCTGCGCCACGCCATGCGATGTCCCTGCAGGTGGCTGCTTGGAGGCTGCTGCCCCGTGTCATCTGGCATCAGCGTCAGCGCCGTACCCTGGGGGTGGCCTGAGTTTGAAAAAGCTCATTGAAAAGTGAAGTCCACCGAGAGAAAAACCAACACTTGCTCAAGAAAACAATCCTGCATTGCCCATGTCAATGGGGCCAAGGAAGCGGACTAATTGCAATGCTCAAACACAAAAAGTGGGAAGAAAAAGCTTCTGCGTGGGGAACAAAGCTGGAGCGGAGAATACATCTAATTCAGTCACGGCTCTGACCAGCAGCTGCCAGCCTGGGCTGCCCGGAGCACCAGCATCCCCAGCCCCGCACACCCCGCAGAGCTTCAAACTCGCAGTGCTCGCGCTTGCCACGCCGAGAAAGCCCAGCCCACCCTGCATCAAGCGTCCCACTCCCGAAGGGCGTCAAGGTGCCAGTCCCTGTGCCCGGGGGCTGTCACTGGGCAGCGCCTGCCCCCTCCAGCTCCTCATCCAAGGCAGAGGAACAACGGAGCCAACAAGCAGCACAGGTCTGGCAGGACGTATGCTGTCCGTGCCCAGGAAGGATTCTGCACCTCGCCATCCCAGGGAAGCTCCTCCAGCCCCAGCCCCAGGGACGTGCCCACACACGTGGGGTGTCACCGAGCTGATGAGACCCGTGTCCCTGCAGATGCCACTCGGGTCACGCACCCCACTGGGCTGGAGCTGGTTGTTCCCAATATCGTAACTGACTGATGGGCAGATTGACTTTGAAATAATAAGGTTCTCCACATCTCAAGCCTGATTAATAGGATTGACTTAACCTTAAGAGGATTGAATTGATAAAGGTAATAAGATTACTGCTTATTTCAAAGACTAGCCCAGAGTCCAGCTGGGCTTTTATGCAAAGGTGGAAAACACCAGGGGTTGGCAGGGCTGTAGGTTACAGGTGGAGGAGTGTCAGGACACACCGACGTGTCAGCGCTGCAGTGGCGGAGAACCGCGGGGCTGGACGGTGCTGAGCTGTGCAAGGAGAGTGGCAGAGGGGCAGCCGCTGCGTCCGGGGCAGAGGGTGAGAAACCAAGGACCCCAGTCCTCAACTCTTCACCACCACACAGTTCCTCTGAGGATCTGGGCTGGAAATCTCTCTGCCAGGAAGTGCAGTGATGCTTGAAAAGGTCATCCTTGGTGCTTTTGGCATTTTCTAATTCTCCTTGGGAAAAGGAGGTGCAGTGGCAATGCAAGGGTTAATGCACAGGAACCTGAGTCCATCACCTTGCTCAGGGCAATAAGAAAAACACTAACACACTGAGCGACCACCACCTCCCCGTGGGGACAGAGGGGCAGGATCCCCCACAGGAGGTTTACAAAGCACACACTGCCCCGACAGCCAGGAATACCCATCCCTGCAGCTGCCGCTCAGCCCCCTTCCCCGTCCTTCCACCCAGCCCACTGCCGTCTTTAGGGAGAGGGGGGAAAAACGGTGGGGGCACTCAGTAAGGCTTTTAATCAGTTTTATAAGCCCAACTATGGCTGCTACAAAATATTACCAGAGAGATAAACTCTTTGTGGGGGAAATGATATGGCTGCTGCCCGTCTTGTCTGTCCTTGCTTCCCTGTCTCCGCAGCCTGTGCACGTCAGAGAGCGATGCTCCCCCAAGGGACCGACCAAGCCCTGGTGCCAACCGCCTCCAATTCCAGCCAAGCCAGGCATCTCCCGGTCCCCTCCCCGAGCTGACCTGTCACTTTTATGCAGTTCTGCACAATATTTGCAGGTTCTGCACTTAAAACTGGCACTGCCAGCGCAGCTCTGACCGAACACCCCGCACTGCCCAGGAGGGGGGATTCCAGCCGGCTCTCACGGGGGGAGTAAATACATCTGCTGAGCTGAAGCAAATCCTTGCAGCATAAACAAACAGGCCCACATGTTTATCCTTCACTCCATTCACAACATAATAAATATTTATTTCAAGTGAGCAGCTGGTTAGTTAGAGCTTTGTCTAATGCTGGGTTTGATCTACCAACCATTTGGACAAGAGAGGATTTTTTATATATTTATGGTCATGAACTGAGCTCCAAAAGCTGTACGGCAGCCCTGAAACAAATCTAAGCATGGGAAATATTCTGGAAGCATCGAAAGCCCCAGTCGGTGTCGCTTTGGGAAGGACGCAGGCTGCCTGTCCGCAACCACATCACACAGGCCACATCAAGCCATGCTAATGGCAGGGGTGAGCACTCCCAGCTACACCTGCCATGGCAACAGAAATACTTTTAATTATGACTATGTGTCTTTCGTCTATGGGTTGCAAAACACATGAAAATAGTCAGGCACCTCACCCCACCCTCACAGGTAACATTTTATCAGTGGTCTCACTGGGAGGATGGAAGCACATAATAACTCAAGGACAGATGCTGAGAGCCTGTGTCTCTGTGTTCAGCCACAAAACTATGTCCCTCTTACGGCACAACGATGCCTCTTCTAGTCCATAAATAGAGACAGCGAAAAACTGCTTGCACTGAGAGAGCTGGTTTGGTGCTGGATGTTTGTCAGACTTTCCAACGGGCTGGGGCGGCTCCGGCAGCCAGGCTGTTTGCGCTCCTAACTTTATCAGAATGCCTTTCCCCCTCCTCTCCGCCTATTTGCCTTGGCTGCTCAGGGGTTTCCAGGCGTGCCCCGATGCACACCGAGCCCTTGCGCAGCACTGCAGGGACAAAGCTCTTCCCTTTCCCAGAGATCAAAGGAAGCACGGACTTCTGACTCCGGAGAGGACTCTCTGCTTTCATTCTCCACCTTTTAATCTATATGGCTATGAAGCCCAGGAAGAAGCAGATATTTAGGGAGAAAATTCAGCTATAGCCCTTGTCCCCCTCCTGCCTGCAGCCATACGTGCTGTGCCTCTCTGGCAGCAGGGACTCGGGCAGTGCCACTGGGTTTTATCAGCTTCGGAGGATGACACCGGGCTGGCGGGGGCAGCTGAGTGCTGCAGAGGAGCCAAGCGGGGTGTCGAGGGGTAAGGATCGCCCTTCGGCGACTGCAAGGGGACGCTGGTGGCCCTGCCTGTGGCCGGCACGTGGCATCAGCCGCGCAGCACCACACCACACCCCCCCTGCACGGGAACCCTGCTGCGTGGCTCTGGGTGGACACATGTACCCCATCGGTCGTGCCTCATTAAGGGATTACACCATATTTACAGCAAATCGCTACAGGAAAACAGGGCCTGAACCAGTGCAAGAGCAATTAGCTGCTAACGAGTCTTCATAGATAATCTACCGGACACTTGTTTCTCACTTCAACTGTAATTGCTGCTTTAGCATCAGCTACAGCAGCCAAGAGCCACAAAAACCCCTTTATCAGCAAAATAAATTAGTGGTTGCCGATTGCCACGTCTGCACTGCTAAGGGCAGGGAAGAGCTCTGGAGAGGTCGTTGGAAAGGCTCTTGGCAAGGCACAAGGACGGGGAACCCGCCCCCAGCCCGGGAAAGCTCCGGGGGGTCAGAGGAGGACAGAGGAGGAGGGGGCAGTGCCCTGTGGCCCCTGCACACCAGCGCCGGGAGCAGGGTGCTCACCGCTGCCCGAGGGGGCCGAGGTCCTCACCCAGCACAGCCTGGGACCCGACACCTCCTACCGCCTCAAGCCTCACGCAGCAGCACGCCGGCTCCCCACGGGGACCTGTCCTCCTCCTCCCGGGCTCTGAACCCCACTTCACACCCCGCTGTGCCCTCCTTCGGGACGCGGGTGTTCTACCTTCCCACTCGGTGTCGCCTCCGAACAAGCAGCGTTTGGTGCTGGGTGAGTCTGGGCTGAAGGAACTGTGTCCTCGGCACCAAAACCAGACACGGTTCGGAGCCAGACCTGCCTCCTGGCACGTGCCTTCCCCAACACACACAACCACCTACAGAGCCACCTTGCCTTCAAACAAAAGAAAAACGAAACAAACTGTCTCTCCTGCAGACTGGCTGGGAAGAAAAAGTAAGAGACTGTTGTTTCTGTGTTGGAACTGCAGGGAGACGCTCAGAGCACTCCGAGGGGCCGGCCGGGCGATGCTCAGGAGAGCGAGAACATGGCAATCAGACAGGGCATGGACTCGTCCTGCCCCGTCCTCCCTGGAGCGGCCGAGGGGCTGCCCTGCGCAGGGCAGGGACCGCAGCACCAGCAGAGCCCCCGCGCAGCCCAGGACCCGCCTGCCCCCTCCTGCGGCTGCGTCCCCTCCCTGGGCTGGGTGCTCAGCCACAGGCTGCACCCACCTCACACAACCAGGGGCCAGTGGGTGCCGTCCTCTCCCATTCGTTGTTTTTTTCCCTTTCTCCGCTTGTCCAGCTCCTCTGCAAAGGATGCACCAGCCCATTCCCATGCTCCAATTACTCCTGTTGCTCTGACAGCTCCCTAAACCCTGTGCTAATGCTGATGGCAGATGATAGGCAGGGAAAGCAGAAGCTCCATTTTAGTGGGAAATTCATCAAGCCTGTTTACTGTTTGCTGTGTCCCCTGCGTAGAGCCTCTGGGATCTCCAGCACTGATGCAGACACATGTCTAGAAACACACTTGCTCTCTCCAGAGCCTCCCCAGTACCGATGAGAAGAGGGAAAAGGCAGGAGCAGTGATAACAGCTCGCAGCCATGCCCGCACGTGATCCATGGTGCTCAGATCATGGTGACACCTGAAGCCTTTTGCACCAGAACTGTGTAAGCCGTGGACAGGGTCAGGGTCTTTCATGGCAATGTCATCCCACAAGAGCCCTGGCACTAGTGCCGCCAGAGCGTCAGGGAAGGGCCGCAGAGCCCCCGGCGCACAGGGAGGACCGGCACAGCAGAAGGCAGGGCTCTGCCCAAAAACTGCGCGCTGACGGCGCCGAACCCCGGCACAAGGAGTGAGGCCGGGGACACCTACGATGCCCTCCTCGTGTAACCACAGAGCATCATTTCACATGCCATGAGGCACAAGCCACTCCTGTCCCCACTGAGGGTAACGCAGCCAAGGGGACCGGGACTGCCATCCTTCCCTGTGCTCCTGGGGTCTGACACTGCCGCTGGGATCAGAAAGGCTTTAACTGAGCTATTTTCTCTGCCTCTGCAATAACAAGCCCACGGCCTCGCAATCCTCTCAGTGAGCTTTGCCTGCCTTGAACTAGATCAGGAGGCCAAGCCACTTCTCTGTTCGACAGATGGTAACTAAATCTAATCCACGAACCCCGCCAGGGTCCCGGCAGCAATGGCAGCTGCGGAAGCTGCCTCACGACTGCCCCTCAGGTGAGAGCTCACGTCTCTGCAGCGCTGGAAAAGCTTTAGAAATCTTGCTCTTCCCTGCAGAGTTCAGGGAGTTGTTAACAGAGAAAAATGCTGATGATTTAATTCCCGCAGTCCTGGCACTGCCCATCATGGCGGTGACATGCCAGCTGGGGAGGAAGGCTGTGACTCCATGCCCCGTGTGACAGGGACCTCAGCATTTGCCGGTGCTCTCCAGCTCTGCTCCCCCTGCCTGTACCCTCACAGACCCCAGCCAGGAATAAATCCCACTCTCTGGCTCCTCCTGGCCTGCTTCTCCCCCAGACCCGCTGGGGGATTCCCAACCATGAAGGATGTTCAAAGTGGTGCACAAAAATTGAACTTCCACCACTCGCGAGTTGGCCGGCACCAACCCCGCAAGAAGCACTGTCCTGGGAGCGCCCCCGGACCCCCGCACCACCTCACACCTCCCCTCCAAAAGCATCAGGCCAGACCCCACAGCCTGAGCCGATTCAGAGACACGCGTGCCCGCAGGTGGGCTTTGCTCTGAAACTCTGGAGGGGCTGTTCGCCCCCGCCGTGCTGGGTGCTCAGCGCAGCAGGACGGCGCCGGGAGGGAACGGAGCCGGGACCCTGCTGGGTTCCCAGAGGAATACCCAGCACACACAGGCTGCTTAGCTTAAGCCAGCATTGCCTACATTTCATCCCTGAAAACCCCCTGTTGCTGACTTTCGCATTGGTGCCTGTTTATGAAGTAGACGCTGGCCCTGAGCCTCCGGAAGGAGAGAAAAATGACTCAGTTGGTATCTTGTGGTCCCACCAACCTCTTTGCTAATTAAGCAATTTGCACTGCACATGCCACCAACTTGTTTGTAACTAAAAGCAAAATTAGAGTGTACTAACAATGGCTAGGCCTGAAACCCAACCGATGTAGTGATTTCCAACACAGGAGTCCGCTCCTGATGGACTCTGGTGGGGCGGTACGGGTGACGAAGGGTCTTACCTTGGCCTTGCCTGTACTCTGCAGGATGTGCACCAGTGCAGATGCCATCTCCTCTTTGTTCTTCACGCTCAGCGAGGGCTCCAGCACCGAGCACAGCACCATGTAATTGTTAGTGATGTACTCGGCAAACTCCTTGTACATCTCCATGGGAAGAATGCTCATACTCTGGTAGCGCGACTTGATGCGGATCATGGGCCCCGGGGACTTGCCCTTCCCAGGGTTGGGGCTGACCACGGGGTACCATTTCTCTACAAACTGCCGGCCCGTGACAGAGCTGACGGGGATGTTCACTTGTCCAATGAAATTGGTCTTGTCCTTCTTTTTCTTCTTGTCAGTCTCTTTGTATAAGTGCACCGTAATGTTTTTGAGCGATGGGAGGTTATTAAATTCAAAGTGCTCCCCCCAAAATACATTATCAGTTTTCAATTTACAGGTAGTTCGTGCATAAAGAACGTCATCCAGGCATAATTCACACAAGTACTTTTTCTTAGCTGGCAGGTCCTTGGCTTCAATAATCCATAACTTTAACATATTCTCTACCCTTCTGCTGTTGTCCTGAAAAAGATGCAAAGAAAGAAAGGTCAATAAAAAACCCAGAAAGCCAAGCACAACAAAACTGGAGATATGAGTTAATTATTTCGGATGTGCTAAATGAGCAGAGGCTTAATTACATTTTATTTTAAGGAAATACTGGCTCTCAGGAATGTGCATAATAACACTACTTATGTTAATTTTCCAAGTATCACCACGCTCTCCATGTCTGTTGGTGCCAATTAATATACGGAACAAGGAAAATAAAACCCCTCCAAATCATAAATGTCCCATTTCCCGTTCACTGCCAAGAGGGCCTCACAAGAAACTGAAAGAACCTCATGGATCATCAGTGGCTTTTGCAAAACAGAAGCCACGTTACAGGTATCTCACAACCACCTCCTTTTTCAGTAGAGCTGCTTTACAGCACACTGGAGTGCACTGTCTTTACTGCAGAGGAGCACTAAAGGGATCTGAACGCACACCCAGGGATCACCTCATCCATGGCTGGAACACAACCACCTCTGGCAGGGAAAGAAGCATTTACAAACCTCACGATGTTCTAGGGCAGAAGTCCAGAGCACCCAACTAAAACGTGGAGAGGAATTATGGGAGACAGAGTGAGTCACACAGGAGAACCACTGCAACTCAGAGCTCTGGCTCGGGTATCTTTTAAACACTAACGGAGAAAAGGATACTGGGGATCTTTAAGAGCTCCCCAGTGATGCTGACCTCATCCTGGAAGAACATCCAGGGACGTTTGTTGCAGGAGTGACTTGAAAGATAAAGCACTGGGAGCTGAACCACTGCTCGGGATTCCGCAATAACCTGTTTTGTTTGGAAACCCCTCGCTGAAACAGCAACCACGGCTTTCTCTGCTCAGCCCAGGAGCCTGGGCAGGAGCCCTTCTGCTGGAAGGCCACAACGTGGTACTGTGGGTTCGGGAAGTACACGCAGGAACTACACAAGAACGCTGAATTCCTGACAGAAATATCAACTCAGATACTGAGAGTTTATTGTCTGCGAACTCAAACGAAGATGGAAAGTTAGCCATCAGTTAATGGCATGTTTTGAGATGAGGGCACACTTCCAAATGAATTTCCACTGCATGCTGCATCTCAAAGCCATGGTGATGTGCCCAGCCCCAACTCACATTCCCGGGACTTTTCTCACGGTAAGCGTGACCACGCTAACCTTACGCAGCTCTTTCAGATCATCACTGCGGGCTGCTGCACTCGGAGAGCATCGGAGTCACTGGACTCGATGATCCCAAGGGTCTTTTCCAACCTAAATGATTCTATGATTCTATGAACTCAACGTACAGGAACACGCTGCTGGAGGCAGAGGTCCACCTCTCCCCTCCGCTGCTCCCGGTCTGATACTGAAGGAAATCTTTTATAGCGACATTTGGCACTGCACTGGGAGCAGTAAACTCCGATACGGAGGGCTCCTTTAGCAACCTGCCATGCCTGCACCTAGCTTGTATGCACAGTTACGCGGCTCTGATGCCAGGAATGAATTCACAGCATCCCATCGTTTGTGTCTTCTCTGATCAGCAGAAAGAGACTTGTTGATTGAGCTCATCAGTTGTGAAATCCTGCAGCTGATTAACCCTGATCAACCTTGGCTAGCTAACTCCAGTGCAGAGAGGGAGAAGCAGCTGTAGATTGTATTTTAGGATGTACTTAGTTTTAGTGGGCCATGAAACCACGTAATTGGGTGTCCCTGTGTTCTAGTGAAGAGAGGATTTGTTTCTGTAGATCCCGGAGGGGATGGCTTCAACACCTCAACTGACTGGAGAAGGAGCAACTTGCTGCCATGGGCATCTCAGTTTCTCCATCACTAAAGCAGACACTGCAAGTACTACCAGAGTCAGGAAGTGTGATATGTCAACTCTTTGGACTATTCAGTCTTGTAACTTTGCTGGCAGCAACCCGAGATCTGTCCTAGAGCTTTTGGGAGGTGGAAAGTCCTACATAAGCGGCAAACATCATCAGTAACAGAGAAAGACCAAAGATTCTTCAGGTCTGATCAATTCTTAATAACAGCTGAAGCAGCACGTGCTGAGAAAAGCAGCGAAGAAATAACTGGCACTTGCCTGTAAATATAATTGTGGAAGAAAGCAATATGGAAAAAGGCTGACCCACAGTTACACTTACTCACTAAAATGACAATACGTCCCCTGCTGATACTATGCACCGGGCTATAAAATGTAATAACGAGGAACTGAACTATAACAGAGGCAATTCCTCAAAGCCACTACCTTATTCGGGTGCACGGCACGCCGCAGGTTTTCCATCCATTTATCTCGCTCTGCTGCAGAACGACACGAGAAGCACTTACTTCCTGATGAAGTCGTCACCTACAGGGAAAGGAACAGGATTATGTCTTGACCAGCACACTGCAGACTGATTTGGGGGGAGAGGAGGAGTTAGGAAAGATGCTAGTGGATTTTTATTCTTTTTTTAAGTAAACAGCTTTACCCAAGCATGAAGCAACAGCCCCTAAGGCTAGCGGAAAAACAGGGCAACTCTGTATGTCACAGAAATAATCATGGAAGCAAATTCCAATTACTACTCTTCTTCCACACCAGAAAACACTAGATAATGGGCCCCATGCATGTGACGCTTTAAACCACCAAGTCCCACAACTGAGAGAGAGAATGTAAATCCTTAGATGAACTAAAGATAAATTGCAACCACTTGGCATTCCTCCAGAATCAGCCCAAAGCTGGTGGTAGTAACAGCCCATTCCTTGTTTTCAGCAGAACGTCCGGCCCGGAAAGGCTGATTTCCTACCTTCCCCCTTCGTGTCCTGTTGCTTCTGAAGACCATGGGGTCGAGTACATACACCCCGCTCCTGGCAGCGGCAGGAGTGGGAGCGGAGAGCCCGGCCGGAGGCACCCCGGTGCTCACAGCACCTCGGCCCCAGCTGGGAGGACCAGGCTGGGGCTCCCGGACCTGGAGATGGCCGGTGATGTGCTGCTGAGCCCTCCTCTCGCCTCTCATACTCCCAGTATCACTCTGAGGGATCTTTCTGCAGTATTTGTGTGATTTTCTCTGGCCATTGGGATTTCATAGCCAGGTTTTGAAGCAGCATGCTCGCAGCAGTGACATTTCCAGTGGTGCAAACACCCCTCATTCCTTATCACATCCCTGCTACCACATGGAAACTCAACCCCGCTGAGCCCACTGAAGCAACCGCTGCCCGGCAGCCCCAGGATAAGAGGCACCAAACACCTCTTCCCACCCACCACACCAAGATTCCCTGGCAGCAGTTACTGATCCGAGGTCTAAAAGGCCAATAGTTCTCTGCATTTCTCACACACACGTATTCCTCAGGCCGCTGTCTCCTCCAGGCCCTGCTGGCGAGCTGGCAGCCCACAACCGTGGTCCCAGAGGTCTGCGCTGCCCATGAAGTCCTCCACCAGCTGCTCTGCCCTGCTGTGTAATCGCTGCTTTTGGTCATGTCCAGTAATATTCTTTATGTACATCTCTGCCTGCAGGCCAAATGGACCTGGCTAGTACTTTAAGTAACTCCCCTTTGAGCTTCATTTCTGCCTTTCTCAAGCTGCAGGATTATTTCCGAGTACTTTATCATCTCACAATGTTTGTGTTTACACACTGCTTATCTGCTTCTGGGAGACACAATCTCCTTTAATTTCACGTATCTCCCCGAAGCCTAACCTGTTCTTACAGCAGAGCCGGCACTTGCTAAGATCTGTCATTAGCCAACCTCAGGGATGAGCTGAACACATTCCCTCCTTTGAACACAGACATCTGCTAACCAGGACAAAATGAGAAGAGGCCTATCCTGTCTTTACACAGCAAATGCAAGAAATCTTCCAACCCCTGATACCCCAGAAGCTCTCTCCTTCAGGCAGACACTCTTCCCTGTCCTTACATGCTTTCATCCTCTGCCCTGTACAACTATACGTTCTTCTGAGCAGAAGTTATCTTCTATTTCCAAGAAAAGAAGACTCAGTATTAGTAGGCACAGCAGTACGATCTTTTCAGCCTCCTTTCACGCTTCAGTGTATTTCCAGCTTCTTCAAAGTTTTCCATTACAAATCCAGCCTGCTTCATCTCCTCTTTGCTGCTGCAGATGCTCATGTGAATCTCCGTCCCTGAGCCTTCACAAACGGACTTCTGGTGGCACAAGAGCTGTATCACTTGCAAGACTGTCCACAGTGTGTGATCCCTGGCCTTGCTCTGCCAGAGAGTGCGGCAGTTTTGCATCTTGATCCTTTTCTCAGTAGAAGTGCCTGCAACAGCATTCAAGCCGAGCACAGCCATACATCTGACCGGGAATGGCGCCTAAAGCGAAGCAACGCATGGCTGCATTATTGTTGACGTGGTGCTGTACCGCCCTAACACTGGATTACAAATACAACGAGCCCAGAAGTACCACTTAGCAACAGTTTTTAAGAACAGAACTTACAGTGAAGTAACACGGAAGATGCCCAGGAAATGAGCATCGCTCCAGAGAGCTCTCTGGCTGCTCGATCGATGTGGATTTCTAAGGCTTCAAAACCGTTCTTCAGACAAGAACCTAGTAATTCAGAACGTGAGCCCTGTCTTATTTGGTCCACCTAATTCAGCTGCAAAAGACTCAAAATCATCCACAGCCAGGTTTTTGTACCCCACAGTGGGAAAAACCCTCCCACTGACATCCCAAGGTCCACAAAATTCAGTCCCCAGTCATTGCTCAGAAATCAGTTAATAAAGGTGGAATAGGTCAAACATACCTTTCAGTGAACTATACCATTAGTCCATGCCTCAAAGGCCATTTCTCACCTAGCTTTTTGGTCAGCAATTTCGTTTTGATGGGAGTTTGGTGTACAAATGCATTTGAAAACAAATGTTCTCAGATCTAGAGAATTTGGTAGGAACTTGGAAGCTCTTCCATAGAAGAGAATTACAACTTCTTTGACGGCTGTTGAAAGATGCTCTCTTAAAGACAAGTTCTCCTCGGTGACACACATGGATCCCACAGCTGCCTAGAGGATTCATATCTAAATAAATAAGCATGCAATTTAGCTGTCCTTCTATTGAGTCTGTTAATTAAATGTCAGGTTCTTACCAGCTATCTGTTAGGATGAATATCTAATATATTTTCTTGCCACACTTAAGTCAACATATTATTGAGTTATCATGGTAAAATTTATGATTCAATTCCAAAACAATTACCGACTAACTAATCACTCAAAAAACCTGTAACTGTCACACTAAGTGAGAGAAGGGGGAAATCCTCATGTGTCAGATATGAAGCCCTCTTGATCTGACGGGAGTTGAAGCTCGTATCTACCATGTGTGACCAAAAATGAATTTTCCCCAGATCTGCAATAACATCCCAGCTTTGAGCTCTGACCTAAGCATCATACAGCATTAATGATCTTCATGAGATATTAATTATCTCGATAAAGAGAGTATTCTGGTCCCATCAAGATTTTGGATACGCTAGAATACTATTAATGCACAGGATAAACTCAATTAATAAAACTCATTAATTTCTAAAATGTTACTTATTCACATTCATTATCCACAGTCCTCGGATGGGTGATCCCTTAAGCCAGATAAAATCTTGTCATTTTAAGAATCTTAGGTACAGGATGGGTTCCTCAAAGCACACTGGAAGGAATCCCACTGGAGTAACAATAGAAGATGATAACTGAGTTACTGAAACCGCTTCACTCGAAGTGTTCCGAAGACTTTAGGAAGAAAAGCGAGGGCTCGGGCTGGTAAAAACCACCATACCCAAGTACAGAAGGGCAAACCAGCGCTGCCGAGGCCAGCCCCGCGTCTGAAGGGCCACGCCAGAAACGGAGAACATTTGCACAGCTGGACTAAATTTAGAGGAGCTAAATTTAGCTGCACTAAATTCTCCCTCGCTCAGGCAAGGCCGGGATGAGGCGACACGGTTTCCGTTGTATTGGAGCAACAACAGTTTTTCTTTCTCCTGCTCTGCGTCCCCCAGCAACGTCCTGCGACAGCCCAGACACGAGCTGTGCAACGGGGCGAGACCCTGCGCTGCCAAGACAGACACAGAGCCCTCCTGTCCCAACTGCCCCGGCACCAGGACGCCACGAACAGCAGAGCCAGCAACAGTCTGGACTCCCAGTCTCCTTTACTGGGCTCAGACGCCCACCGCACACCGAGCACACGTAGCGGCACTAGATGGTTATGATGACTGGGAGGTCTTAAAAGGAGAAAAAAGATGACGTTGAGTAACTTTTTAAAAAAAAAAATCAATGAAGGAAACAGGTAAATATTGACTGCCAAGTACTCAGCAAGTCAGAAAAAAATCAAGTTTCATAGAACTAAATAAGCAGAAAAAGCCAAACGCAGCACCTGAAAAAGCACTGCGTTACTGCTGGCTCCCCTTACCCCGGCAGAGCCCAGCGAGGGGAGCGGGGCCGAGCGGCCGCTCCGGCACGTCTTACTGCAGGTCGGTGGAGCTGAAGGAGAGAAACAATCGCACCGTCCCTTCTGACAGCCAGCTCCCTCCAAACCAGCCTCTTGGTTTTTTTCCGCTGCAGATGGCTTTGGCAACTCTTGCTTTTGTCTCCGTTTGGGTGCGCTGCCAGTTCTCTCCCCGAACCTGCCCTCTTCGGCGCGACTCCATCTGCAGCCACGTCAAATCTTGTCGTCTTGTCCTCCGAGCCACCAGGCCGGTGCTGCAGCGCGGTGGAGGAGGACATTGCGGCACGCCGTGCCTCGCACCGCCCGTGCTGGGCGGCCAGGACCGCAGTCAGGTTCTGGGCAAGCCGCTGCACGCCGCTGTTGGTGAGGGACCCCAGAGAGCACGCCGAGCCAGCCCGGCCAACCCAGCTCCAACATCCCAACCGAAAGCGAAGAGACACCAGCCAGCTGGTGATGGACGCAGCTCCCAGGCCCTGCCCGCCGCCCGACCACGCCACGGCAGGGAGAAGGTAGCTAGGAACTGTGTAACGCTGGCACTGCCCAACAACAGCAACACTTCGCTTCTCCATTCGAGACAGCAAACTTGGCCGTTCCTGACAGGTCTCCCTCGAGAACAGACCCACAATAGCCTCAAAGTGCAAGGACAAGACACCGTTACCGACCCCCAGCACCATCGCGGTGCACTGTGCAGAAGACGTCCTGGTTCCCCTTGTCTCCATGACTCTGGCAGTAATTTCTCCCTTAACATTTCTTACTCAGGGCTCTTTTTCCAGGACATCAGCTGAGCTTCTCACTCTTCACTGTTCCCACGGACAGCAGTGCCATGGCTCTTGGCCATCAGCTTTCCGAGGTCCAGGCCAGAGGAACCACCGCAGGTTTTGCTGCTCTTTGCTCAGCCTCCACCAAAAGGCAGCAGCAGTCTTTGCCAAGTCTTGCTTCTACTTTCAGATAAAGCAACGCTGCGGGACTCGGGATCACAGGCCACACACAGGACCCTCAGGACACAGTAATAACTGAACACAACAGTCCAGGCCTGTCCCCCGGCCCAGAGGACACGCTGACCCCTCGCCTCGGCCGGCTGTACCTACGCGCATGGCGGACTGTGGTCACTGCCTGCTACCCAGGGACTCAGAGACCTGCAGACTCATTTCGGTGTCGACATCACTCCAAATTTGGTAGAGGCTCTCTGGAGACACAAGACCAATGCGTTAACACAATATGCCATTAAGCTGTCACCTCAGCCCTCCCCGCTGGAGCTCGCCGATGAGTAACCGTCGGCTACGGATCAAGGTCCCTTTTGTTTTCTGGCATTCTTCCTTTCCTCTGCGGGATTTCCAGATCAGCAATTAACGTGTTCTTTTTTTTCTGTATGACTCTTCTTTATCCAATTCACTTAAAAATAAAATTTTCTTCCTCCTTACAAGTGCATGACTTGTGTAATTTCCCTCTCAGTCAACTTTCTACAAGTACTGTTCATATCCCTTCCTCTGCTCCTGTGCGCTGAACGGAATTGGTAAACAACTCTTATATTATGGATGTCACATCTATTTTCCATCTAGCTTCATTTTATCTTTCTTGAGTGGAATGTAATAGAGGCCATATAATTTACAAAACTGTTCCTCTCCTGACCTGCTGCACTTGCTCAATTCTACAGAGAATGAACGGCACTGGAAAATTTATACCTCAGCCCACTTCGGAGTTTATGTTTGGGGCTATTTTTTGTACAACTGTTTTTGTGTTACCACCTTATATTTTAAGAAACGGCTCTTTTAACTCATTTCCTTCCAAGTGTGCTAATTTCAGTAAAAAACCAAAATCTTCATCTCTCCAGTCTGACTCCTCCTGGACACTGCCAAGGCCGTCTCCACCTACCGCTGCCCACCCAAGAAAAGCCTGCAGTCCCATCACGCACCCACAGAACGATCCCACCACGGAGATACGGTCTCTCTGCTCTTCTGGATCCAAGTACAAACAGGTTACCTTCTCTTCACAGAAACACAAGTATCAACCACCTTATTACTGTAAGAAAACCATTTCCCAGTTCTATATCCAGCCACTGCCATAAGCAATAATACTTTGCCATCCATGAGGCAGGATAAATTATTCCTAAAACATACTACATCAAATTATCCAACTACAGACTGGTTTGTACGTGTCCTACCACCTCCCGCTAGTACAGACCTAACCACATGCCATAACAGGTGTTAAAAAAAATTGAAATACTCACAGATTTTTCTATTTACTCAAGCAGTGAAGCTTCAGTTTTCTAGACAAAGTCCCCAACACTCCCACTGACAGCAGCAGGCTATCTTTGTGACCACGTGTAACGTCTTTGTCAACACTGAGTAGGGATTAGCGCTTTCCGGTATCTGTATGAACACGAACTATGAATGTATGCTCTGCTAACGCACAGCCTGAAGCAGCTCAGCGCCTTTGCCTGCAGCGCGCTCTGCCACCACAACGGTTAGAAGGCCAGGAGCTCGCTGCTCTCATGTTGTGGGTAGGATCCTCCTTGGAAAGGTGGGAGTAATTTTTTGCTTATGACACGGTCTCTGCGTAGCAATTTGGAGTGGAAATGCTTTATAGAAGCAAAAGCCCGCGATGCGAGCCCTCACCTGGCTCCCCAGCCAGCCCTGCCGCGGACAGAAGGGCTCCTTACCTCAAAGCAATAGTCTTGTCCCAGGATGCTGCTGTGGACTGGCTTGATGACCACTTCTTCCTCCATGCTGAGATCCAGAGCCTCGACAGCACTACTGGGACTGAGCAAAGACTCGTGGGAGCGCGATTCTTTCAGCCTCGGCATTAGATGGGATCTAGAGGAAAAACGTAACGGTATCAGTGGATGCTTTCCTTCCCAGAGAAATTATTTAGTCCATCTGTTAGCAACAACTGCAGAATATTCCTGGGAAGTTTTTGCCATGAGATAACCAAGGGCCCAGAATAGCAGGGACTGTTACACTGTCCCATTTATAATCTGTTGAGCAGGTTCTATTACAGGCTTTATGTTCAGTAAAAACATTTCTTCCCAAACTCCGATGCAGTCAGGACGACGTTACTAGCAGTTTGCAGAACGCGGGCCCCTGCACAGCCGAGTATGTCTGTAAATGGCCACCACATCTCCTGCGTGGGACTCTCCCAGTGCCGTGTGGCAGGGGTGGATGAGGAAGGCTGGGTGCCCCAGCACCAACCACCATGCTCATCGGTTCTGGAGCCGGGTCTGCAGCACCCACTGCCAGCACAGAGGAGGCCCCGGAGATGCTGGGAGGGCTGGAGCCCCTCTGCTGTGGGGACAGGCTGAGAGAGCTGGGGGGGTTCAGCCTGGAGAAGAGAAGGCTCCGGGGAGACCTTCCAGCCCCTTCCAGTCCCTGAAGGGGCTCCAGGAAAGCTGGGACGGGACTCTGGATCAGGGAGGGGAGCCATAGGATGAGGGGGAACAGTTTTAAACTGAAAGAGGGGAAATTTATGTGAGATATCAGGAAGAAATCCTTTAATCTGAGGGCAGTGAGCCCCTGGCCCAGGTTGCCCAGAGAAGCTGTGGCTGCCCCATCCCTGGAGAGGTTCAAGGCCAGGTTGGACGGGGCTTGGAGCAACCTGGTCTGGTGGGAGGTGTCCCTGCCCAGGGCAGGGGGTGGCACTGGATGATCTTTAAGGTCCCTTCCAACCCAAACCATTCCATGGTTTTATGACTGGGTTTGCATGCGTGTGGGAGATCCCATTAGTGTTCTACTTCATTCCACGCTGTTTCGCAGCACCCAGTCCCTACTGACAGAAGGGAGTTACCTGCAAATGGGGAGGAATTAATGACACATCCCTCTAAAACCCCAGCCCTGTGTCTGCTCGGTGCACCAGGAGCGTGCCCAGGGAGCAGGTGGCACTGCTGGGGCAGACGCCGTCCCCGGGTGTAGGTACCTTCTCCCCACCAAAACGCACACAGCTGGATCACAGCTGCAGCCGCTGCCTGGGTCTGCGCTCTGCAACCAATAACCCGAGGGCTCATGTGCTCTCTCCAATTGTTACACACATCCCCGGGATGGGGACAGCGTGGAAAATAAGGCCATGATAGCTGTATCGATCGATCTAAATGCTCTGGAGTCCCACTGGCAGCATTTAGCAGCAGGGGGCCCACAGACAGCAAGCAGCACACCATTTTCGAGACAGCCAATACAATCAATGGTGCTGTAACTCTTAAAGCTAAACCAGAGAGCTCAAGAGGGGGGAAAAAAAAAAAAAAAAAAAAGATAGCTAGGTACACCCAGGGAAAACAGCAAAACCATAAAGCGGCACGGGAAAAAATAACGTGAGAGCAAAGGGAGCAATTGCCTTCTCTACAGCCTGCACCACGTAAAACGTTCCCACACCAGCCAGCTCAGAGAAGCTCTGATCCCGGTAACTCTGACCTTTAAAACCTCGGGCAGGCACTTTAGGGTCTTCCAGAGAGACCACGTGTCACTCTGTCCACAAAGAGAGTATGACGCCTTCTTCAAAGTCACGGAAGGACAGAAATAAGGGGACTTTGAGATATTCTCAGCATGGTCTTTCATAAGCAAAACAACAATGCCCCTAGTATACTCTCAGATTGCCTTGTCTGTGTGTGTTGAATTTTGTCGTTCTCTAGAATAAAGCTGACCAAAACACCGAGAAATGTCAATAGCGCATGCAAAATTCATCGCTTCCAGTGAATCACACGCCAAGCTGAATCTAGGAAACAGCCAAAGGAGACTCCAAGATAAACAGCAGCGGAAGATAAACAGGTGCTTCTCTAGATTTGCCATTAAGATTCACACCACCGATGAAGCCCCAGGTGACAAGGCATCAGCCAGCAGCTGTGTTCTCCAGCTGAGCATGCTAAATGGGCAGCTCTGAAAGTTGGAGGCCATCCCCCTCCCCAGCCTGGGGACACGCTGCCCGAGGGCGCAGGGACAGTCCTGGCCTCCAGACACCTCCCTGCATCTACCCAGGCGACAGCCAGGACCAGCTCCAGTGGAACCGGCTCTGCTCTGCAGAAAGAGAGGCGACGACACCGCAATGTCTTTCTCAGGGGACAACCAGCAGCCCTCAGATGTTAAAAGCCGTGGGCTGGCACAGCCCCGCGCTGGATCAGGTGCGGTGGCTTTGAAGCACAAGGCTCTCTATCCCATTAGCGATTCTCGAAACTGCCCACTCACCCCATATCTCTATGGTGAATAAATTGATCTTTTAGGAACTGAGCACAGTCGTTTCCCAGTACTTTCTGGCAATTTTACACTATTTTCACAGAAAAGGGTCCATATCCTTTTCCTCTGAATGATACTGTAAATTAACTCTAATACAGGCAGGCAGATCAAGTTACCTCTGGATGCTGAGTGCAGAACTAATATCCAGCAGCTCAAGAACTGACAATACCGACCGCTCACCAAGCCCCGATAAGCCCAGAATCAAGGCATTTATGGCAAATCTTATTTCCATATTTTAGAGATGAAATGAGAAAAGGTAAGTAACCAAGCTGAGGCTTGCACTCTCATTTGGACAAATATAAATATTGACAAACCAAGCACAGAGCTCAGGAACCACACACCGCAATGCACACATGCACGTCACTGAGCGGGACCGCTTCATGCTGGCCTAAGAATTTTTGTTAAAATTAAAACAAAACAAGTCTATTTTTCATTTAAAACTACTGCAGCTGCGAGGCCACGGGTGGGAGTGCAGATGTGCAATACGAAAAATTACCAAGGGGACATTTCTCAGGACGTATTATGTTCTCAGCAGATTCAGCCAATGCGTATTTATATCCCTACAGGCTCTGCCGTATGCCTCTGGGAATCCTAAAATTAACGGGACTTTTCCCAGGCAGGAGGTTATGTGTCAGGTTCTTGCCCCAGCAGGACCCGCTCCCACGGCGTCGTTGACTCCTGCGCGGCCGATCGGATCCAACCCGGGTCCGACACAGCACCATTTCTCACCAGATGCTGCACCGTACGGAGGGAGCACTGAAGGTCTCAAACCAGCCCTAAAAAGCCCTGCATCTGCCTGCGGATCAGGAGCTAAGTGGGGAGATGTCCTTAATTAGAGACTCTGGTTTGAAATCTCAGGGGAAGGGATGAGGGATCTGTCTGCCAGAGGCAGCCCAGCAGAGCAGGCTGAGCGCTGCCCGGGCCAGCCTCCTCGCAGGGCCACTGGCCCCATCCCCTCCACAGCAGTCCAGAGCTAGCCCTGAGGCTACGGCACTTAGCCCGCGGCAATCCGGCATGGTCCAGGGGGCTGCAAATGACGTCTGGGGTGTAAGGACGGCTATCCACCACCAGTCTTCAAGGACACGTGGTCCTTTCATTTTAATACTCGGTTCTAGAGGAGAGAGCGTTTCTCGTGTCCTTTGGTAAGTACCATGACATTTGCGGCAGGAGTCCATTTACTGGAAGATGTTTGCGAGTCCCTGTCACAGCTGCCACAGACCTCCCTTTGTATTAACAGGAAGAAAAAGGTCCTGCTAAGGCCATAAGCTGCTTCCCTGGCTGGGAGGACGAGGGCACTCTGCGTGCCGAAAGGACGGCTCAGCCTTCCCCCTGTTTGGGCAGGAAAAACATAAACCTGCCGCGTGTGTGTTAAGAGTGAAGCCCTCGGAGCGATAACGTCTCCGTCTTGTGCTGCATCAGGCCATAAAGGACCTGGAGGGCTTCGTCCAAAGACAATTTACTGGGTGAGGGTGGGCAAGTGCTAAAAAAACACCCAACAAATCCACCGGCTGACGGAGGAGTGCAGAAATATCAAGCACGCAACGCGAGGGCTGCACTCAGCCCAAAACGGGGCACAGTGGCCTGTGCTGGTGCCCCAGCTGCCAGGGGGACTCGTCTCCGTCCCCTCCAGCTCCACTCCCAGATTCACCACCCACAGCCGGGATCTCCTGTGGGGAGCCAGGCACGTTTCTACCAAGAGACCCAAACAACCCAGAGACCCCGAAGGAGTGTAATGACGGATCACCGCCCCCGCGGCCGCAGCAGCCCCGTCAGCAGGAGATGGACCCTCCTCAGCTCCGCCTGCTCCCACCCCGCGAGGGCAGAGAGCAGTGTCCGCGGGGACAGAGACACCAGAGTCCCTGCCAACTTGCACTCTTCCTTGGCCATCCAACGTCCTAACAGGAAAACTCACCTGGAACACCATTTGCTTACTGCATACATACACTTCCAAGATGACAGAGGTCCTTTGTTCAAATTAATCTCTCTCCCACCGCTTCTCAAACCGCTGCCTGTGGGGCCATCTGATCTTCTGCTGTAATAACTCACAGGGTATTCCAGGGCCCAGCCCAGCCCACGTGAGCTGATCAAATTCAGTTCCTACACCCCTCTTTTAATATGGTGGGAACGGCCAGCTGCCCAGAGACATCTCACAGCAGGAAACCCTCCTTCCAAACAGCACATTCGGTTCCTTTTGCCACGGGCCTTATTTTAATCCCTTTCTACTTGCCTAAAGTTCTGTTGAAATGAAGAGGGGGGAAAAAAATCTCATAAAAGACCACATTAGTTCTAAAGAGAAATAACATTACCGCTACTGGCACTGACCTGGAGAGTCCTACGGAGAGGCAGCCAGTCTCTGGTTATTAAAAGAAGAGGTTTACTGCCCAAGAGCAACGAGAGAGGATTGTTGTTCTAAATAACAAAAGTCATAAAACATGACCACGTGGAGGGATGCAATCCCCCTCTGCCTGCTTCCTTCAGAGGCAGCCAGAAAGAATTAGGGATGTCAAGCATGACCGGGCTGTGACAGCACACCTAATCTGACCAGGAGCTCGTGGACTGCAGCGAAGACTTGGTGGACAAGCGAGAAGCACGGAGGGACAATCCGTCCTCTCCTCCTGAAACTCCACGGCAGGGTTTTGAGCATCGGAGGCAGCACCCATCCATCAGCAGCAGCTCCGCAGAGGGACGGGATGGACTGACAGGGAGCCCAGGCTTCGTGCTCTTGCAAGAACAAAGATACTCTGCCGAGGCCACAAGGAAGGAGAAACTTTAGGGCCTGTCTACACAGAATTATTCTAGAACAGGTCTTGGGTGTTAAACTCATACACTTGTATTCCAGAACCGCTTTCTTGCGAAGACAATCCCTCAAATGGGCAACCCCATCAGTTTCCATTTCAGAACCTCACCTGCCCGAAACCACCCAGCTGCTGCTTCTGCGGTTTTATCATGAAAATTTTCCTGATACTTTTGAGAGACAGGAACAAGCAGGGCACCTGGCTGGGTAGCTGCAGAGGGATGGAGCAGACACAAAACCTAACACTGAAACATGGGGAAAAAAAAAAATAAAGAGCCTTTCTTAAATTTCCCACTGCTCCACCCTGAGAGCACAAACAGACCGGGGAATTTTGAAGGAAGTCCGGGCACTATGCTGGAGATGTCCCATCGATGCCAGCTGCAGAGTCGGCCTTTGCAACCTGAATGCCTCCCCACCGTCAGAGGGATCTGATCTCCTAAATTACAGGTTTGACTCTGTGACACATCTCCTGACCAGGAAACATTCCCTGCACGCAGCTTTTCCAGGGCTGACAGTTCCTTTCTCTGACCAGCTGGGAGAGGGTCTTTAGGGCAGCCCTTACCCAGCGCACGTCCGCTGCAGGGGGTCCTGCAGGCACAAACGCGGCGGAACACGCCGTGGGATCCACGTGCAGCGTAGACAGAATTTAAATCTGTCTCCAGCCTGGGGATTAGGTTTTGTTATGACTGAGAACAAAGTGGACAACTCCACCAAATTGATTTGCAACATCGGACGGGAGAAGGATTTTAGCCGTGGCAGATGGGAGTAAATCACGGGTCATCCTCTGCCAGCTTCACCGGGGGCAGCAAAACCGGGCGCCAGGGAGCTCTGCCGGACACAGGCTGTCCCACTGGAGCTTCGGAGCCTCCCTGATGCTGGTCACCAACTGGGACCACCAAACTGGTCTGATAGCAGCCTTTTGTCCTGCAGCGGATGCAAACCAGGCTCTCCTGCACAGCAGCTCTCCCCAAGCCCTCGTCAGCGTCGCCTGTGTGACCCCCCCGCCTGGCGCTGACTTCCCACGAACCTCCTGACCACTGTCGGGACTTCTCATCCATTCCTCCCCACCGCCTCACCCTGCTCCAATTCGACAAATAAATACAAAAGTGATGTTATGGGAATAAGGAAGAACAACGGTGCAAGAGAACTTGCACGCTCCCAGAAGATGAGAGAATGTTTTTTTTTCCCATAGGAGAGGATGTGTGGATGAATCTGCAGCACATCCTTCTCCACGTTCTGCTAATCCCAGCTTTCTCCAGCAGGTTTCCAAAGGCCAGCTGCTGATCTCTGCCCTGGCAGCGCACGGTGGGCTGGAGGGAAGGTGGATGCTCTGCAGCCTTTGGGGCTCTCCGGGTGGCAGGGTGCTGGGAAATACCCCTCGGCACACTCCAGATGGGAAGCTGGTGTCACACATTACCCTAACGCAACACCTTTGCTGAGCAACACAAAGGACATGTAATTAAACTTATTAATGCCTGCCCTTGTTTTTAGTCTGTTCTCAGTTTTAACCGGCAGCAGAATTAATTACATTCAAAAGGACTTTGTCAGCTCATACCAGATTCCAAATGTTGTTTTTGCCACAGCCAACCTGAAGGATGATTTTAACCCATGACATTCACCTGAGCGCAGATATTTGTTTAACAAGGTGCCACTGCAAAGTTCGTCAGTGACAACCTGCAGGTCCAGCACAGTGTAACCAGCAAGGCACTGACCGGATTTGTAATGTGCAAGATGAGAGAAGCTGCAAAAGCAAGCTGAATGCCTAAAGAGCAAGAAACAAAAGGTGATCAGAAGTACTGCTTGAGTTTCAGTAATTAAAAATGATGTAAAGAAGCTAAGGAAGTAACGTCTCCCTCTTTCCCAAGAGCAGAGTGGCACCACCATCTTGCTTTTAACAGAAACTGACGCTTCATGTAAAAAAAAAAATTACCTTTTCTTATCACATCAGGCTAAACCAGCGCACGTTAACAGAGCCGCGTTGGTGCACACCTGATGCAAGCAGCAGGCAGAGATCCACCACTGAACAGCCCCGAGAACGAGTCATTCCCACAGCACCCGTCTGGAGCCCCGAAAACCACCCGAGGATGCTCCAAGGAGGCCCAAGCAACACCAGGGCGCGCGGCTGCTGTAGGCGCTGAGCCGAGCCCCCCGGTTCCTGCCACCCCCCGCGGGCGGCACAGCTGGAACACGGGGCGCTGCTCCCCAGATGTGCTGGAGACTCCCAAGCTTCTGCCGCGGCAGCAGGGCGGGGGTAAAGATTTTCGATTTTATCACTGAAGTTTTGCTTAACGTAAGCCCGGAGGCAGAATGTGGGCAGGAAAGAGCCCGCGAGGCCGGGTCTCTCCTCCCGGATTATCCCCAGGGAAGCCGAAGTCGCCAGCCCGGTCTCCGGCCGCGGCCCTGCCCGCGCAGCCCGGCCACGGGCGGCCGCCCGCCGCCACGGCGCGTTCGGAAATACCCATGAAAACGGGAATTCTTAACGCACCGAACCACGGACGGAGCGCGGCTGGAAATAAACAACCCCCGCCGAGGACAGCGGCTGGGAGCGACCGGCGGGCGGCGACCACCCGGCGGCGCCTGCCCGACAGCCCAGCGGCTCCTGCCCGACCCGGCCCCGGCCCCGCTCCGCTCCCTGCCCGACCCGGCCCCGCTCTCGCTCGGGGCCTCCCCCCGCCCCATCCCGGTCCCGCCCGGGCGATGCGCGGGGTCTGGTCCCCGATGGCGGCCGCAGCCCGTCCGCGGCGTTCGGAACCGGGGCCGTTCCCGAGGGCGCCGCCGCCCCCCGCGCACACCCGCACTCACCCGCAGGGCCCGCTCCGCCTCGGCCATGCCGCGCTCCCGCTGGCCCCGGCCGGGCCGCCCCCGGCTCTCCGCCCGCTCCCCGCCGCCCCGGGCCGGCCCCGCCGCCGCCGCCGCCGCCCCCGCCCGCCCGGGGCCGCCGGATTGGCTGCGCTGTAGCTGGGCAGAGCGCCCCGGGCCCGCCGCCCCCGCTCCGCGACCGCCGGCCGCGGCCCCTCCGCGGCAGCCGCGCCGAGCCCGGGCTGCGCTGCGGCGGGTGCGGACGGGGATGGCGCTTCCCCGGGCGCCGGCCAGGACCCCCCCCCCGCCGCCGAGCAGCCGGTCCCGCCGCCGCCCACCCTTCCCCGGGGGCTGGGGTCGCCCAGCCGCTCACCCCTCGCCAAAGCCAGCCCGTTCCCGTGTCCCTTCGCCGCTTTCATTTTGTTGTGATAAACCTCGGGAAAATCCAGTTCTCCCAGGAGCCTTTATTTTTGCAAAAAAAAACCAACCCTGCACTAGGGCACTTCTTCCCGGAGCGCGTCCCTCCAGAGGCCGTCCTGCTGGATGGCCGGAGCGCGGAGGGGACAAGGCAGGCCCCGGGTGTCCTTGCCCTGGGATGCGACGCGCATTCCTTGCCAATTTCGGAAAGCCGAGTCACTGACCTTTGCAGCAGCGCAATCCACAGTAAGGAGTAGCGCCTGCAGCAGCAGCCAGCAGCACCGGCGTGAGCCATGATCCGCACCCCGGCACCCCTCGCCGCATGGGGACCAAACGCTGACCGGCACCCGGCGAGGCTCGGTGACGGCCGTCCTCACGGCCCGGCTCCCCGCTGCTCCCCGTGCAGCTCAGGGCTGCTGAAGTGCAGACTCAGGAAACACGGTGCCCAGAGCGGCAGGTAAGCGCGAGAGGAGGACGCCAGGCAGCGGAGAGGAGAGGGGAAGGCTACACAGCATGGTCCAACTGTCCTGATTGCCACCATCCTCACCCAGCCCACACCGACACGTTCCCAGAGCCAGACTGCTGCTGTCATCGTGGCGTATTCAAATGCCTCCATTACTCATCAAGAACAAAGTAGGACTATCTAGTAAATGAAAAACCACCACATGGCACTGTCCCCTGCCTGTTATTTATGGCTGCTTCCTTTCCCACTTTTCAAAGGCTACCGTCCATGTCTGCAGCAAGTCATAAATCCTCCAGCTCATGCAAGGCTGCTCCGGATCGGGGGAGAAAGCAGGCACCTGGGCTGCAACCGCCGCTCAGCGCTGGGGGGGAAGCCAGAGCAAAGGTAAATATCCCTGATTAACAAGAATTCTCAGGGTTTCCCTGCTCCAGAGGGGAAGGAAGTAGGACTCGGAGTGGGAGATGGGCAGGTCCTGCCCGAGGCAGCAGGCACGAGTGTCGCCTCCTCTGGTAAGCCGGATTCCCAGATGGACCATTCTCTGGCCAGCACTGCTGACAAACGAGTCAAAATTCGTAGGTTCTCTGCCCAGCTCCGACACCAGCTCCCTGCACGTCCTCGCTTACGCCTCTCCTCCTCAGCCAAAGGTAGCCATGACCCTCTCTCACCTCCAAAGGATCCAGAAAATGTGAAGGACTGGCAGCATTATGGCTGGGCTTGAATAATAAGGAGCACTTGTCACCTAAGGCCAGTGGGGTCCTTTTTATCCTTCCAGGGTAAACCGGTCCCCACTGTGCCGTGGGGACGACAGCATCAGCTCGCAGCCATGCCGGCAGCGGAACACCCCGGTCAGCGCGTTTCCCTCCTTGCCTCCTTAGCGGAGAACATGCAGACCCCTTTCCCCTTGCAGTCTGCAAACAGTGCTCTGGATTTAGCACATTTTGCCTCCCCCCGTCTCCCGCGCCAGCGGTTTGAAGTTTTCTCACCCTTTGTTGGCAGATGCCATGCAGAGAGACAAGCTCGCTGTCCTCGATCTGCTTTTCAGGGCTTCTATAAAGTAGGGCACCAGCATCAACCCAGCGTCAGGTTTTTGATACATTGCTGGAGTAGCCAAAAATAATAATAACAGGCAGCTTCAGTCAATCTTTTCGTTCTCAAATCTGCGGCAGCACAGGGGTCCTTTGTGCGGCAGAGCAAAAGGATGGTGCACGCCAGACTGAAATCCCGGTCAGCGATCCACAGCCATTCCCGCCTCCCAGCCGGGAGCCGCTCACCAGCAGCTCCCAGGTAAGTCCCACGTGTGTGTCGCCAATGGGGAGCCCTGCCGTGTGGGTCCCCTTTCCCACTGCCAACCCGTGCTTGGCTCTCCGTATTTCCTTTAGCACCTTATCTCCCTCGCTGCAACGAAACGCTAAGGTCAAGTTACAGTTTTACCAACCTTTTTATCTTTCTGGCCAGGCACGAAAATACAGAACCTGAACTTTGGAACGAGCCCTCGCACTTGCAGTGGGTGGAGAGTGGAGCAGAGCGAAGGCAGCAGGAGAAGGGAGAGTCCAGGTTCTCTCTGCAGCCTGGCGCTGGAATATTTTCTGTTGCACATTCAGACACATTATTAGGACAATCTGGAAGGAAGTACCGAACCCAACAAGCATGTGCTTTTGGCCTGCGTTCCAGCAGGAAGCCAGATGTGCTGGGAACGGCGGCAGCTCCAGCTGACGTAGGGACCCAGCACCGCTTGCCGCTGCCACCAGATATGAAGGAAGAAGACCAGCAAGACCCAGCGAGAGAGCTCGGTTTGCTGGGAACTGCCCAGGGTGAATTTCCCCTGTCCCCAACCTGAAATTCCAGGCGGTTGGTCAGTGTAGGGCTGGCGCACGAGCCAGGCACCGGGAGATGGAGTAAGGTATGGGCTTGGAGCCCCCGGGTGCTCCAGGGTACTGCCCTCCCACACAGTCATTCTTCACACTCTCACCGCTGCGAATGACACACGTGCCGCCCGAAGGTCAGGTGCTGCCGTGCCCCTGCCCCAGCCGGCCACCCCCTCCATCATGCTGGAATTGGGTCGGTGTCTAAAACCAAGCAACCTCCTAGGCACTCCAGGTCTGTTAACGCATCGCTCATCCGTCACCCCCCCGCCCGCCCCACGGGCGCTGCGCCCAATGTCCCCACGTTGCTCAGGAGCTACAGATGCTAAATCCTGGCAGCCCGGGGCCTCGGGGGCTGCGCTCTCCCCCTGCCCAGGGAGTGCCAGGTGGGGAAGACACCGCACTCCGTTGACTCAACGTTTAAATGCTGCTGCAGTGAGCATTACTAACACCAAAAAAGAAGTCTGTATGTCAAATCTCAGCTAATTTTATTCCAAGCCAAGGTTTATCCCAGCTTCCTTGAAGCAAGCCTGTACCTCATTCCTCATCCGCACAAGGTTTTTTCCCTGCAGACTGCTGTTCTCCCCAGCGCGGCTCCGTTGGGAGGGTGATACGCAGGTGTACAGCAGGGTCAGAACTATTACTGCCGTTGCCAGCGCCGGCATCGTCCCCAGGGCACTGTACGTCACCCCTACCCCTTCTTCACATTTGCACCTCACGGGATCCCAGCACCCACCCACCCACTGTCTCAGAAGTGGCACTTGTGAAGGGGAAGCCACTGCGCTTCGTCAGAGGGCAGGTAAAATAGCACCTTCAGTGGCTTCTTAGAGTAATTTTTCCATTCACAGTCATGCTCAATGATTATTATTTGTACTATCTGTAGTCCTCTTTTCTTGTGTCACTTTTTCTCCCATGGTCCCAGCTGGGCCGGGCTGAGCCCTGTTCCTGGGCTGGATGGGGAGGGTGGCCAGGCACGGCTCTGCCCCAGCCCGCTGGGCAGTGACCTTTCCCAGCTCCTGCTGTTTACCTTTTTGAGCTACTAAACCCAAGTATCTCTCACTTTTTGTTGGCTGTGAAGCCAGCGCTTTACGACCATGCTGCCTATCACTGGGAAAAAACAAATTCCCTAATAAACTGGAAGAGTTAGCGGTGGAAAGGACCAGATTTATTCCAAATTTACAATGTCCTAAAAAGCACTTATTTTAGAAAGTTCAAACAATCCCATATTTCAGCATAATTAACGTGAAAAGACGTGTCACCGCACAACCGGCTGGCCGTTACTGGGATGCTGCTCAAGCACTGGGGTGGGCATAGTCATTACTGTGGGGCTCTTCTGAAAAACTCTTCAAGGCACGCACTACAACCTGCGGCACCGCCACGCAACGTGTGGGTTTCACCGCAGGTACCATTAAATGGACTCTCAGGACCGGTGACGTTCCTACATCAACCCGCAGATTCCCGGAGTAGCCTCCGAGCGCCCGAGAACAGCAGCTCCACAGCCCGTGACCTTGACTGTGGTCATGTTTGTTTGTTCGGTCCTTCCGTTCCGTTGCAGCAAAAAGGTAACCTGAAGCTGAAGGGCACAAAAATGAGCCAGGCCTTTGGAGTGGAGGAACAACGGCCAGACTACACTAAGAGATTACTGAAAGATTTCTCCACCCGCTTTATTAAAATGGGCTCGACGTTCACAAAAGCCAAGCGGCGGCAATGTAGCAGAATTGACATCTACCACTTCTGAAAAATCAGGCACCGTATCAAATAGTATTTACACTGGAGGAATATTTAACCTCTGACTAATGCTGCCTTTTGCTCCGTATTTCAGAGCGGCGAGACAGTCAATCTGGACCAGCCAATTTCTCTTTCTGCTTGTAATTAGCTTCACTTCTCTGCTCTCCTGAACGAGCATTAGACTTTCCTCTAGGAATGTAATCCCGATCAAGAGGAAACCTGTCTTTACTGGGATGCCACTCAGCTTTTCTGGAGGTTTTATTTAAAACGTAACATTGCTATTAGCAGCAGATTTTTATAAACCTTTTTGTGAGGTCCCATTCCTGCAAACATTCAATATCATTTTGGGCTATTAGTCTCGCTTCAGAGACACTACTTAACG
The DNA here is from genome assembly GCA_947846985.1 of Fratercula arctica. Lineage (NCBI taxonomy): Eukaryota > Metazoa > Chordata > Aves > Charadriiformes > Alcidae > Fratercula > Fratercula arctica. Next base: position 3,371,475 of record CANTUZ010000016.1, read on the forward strand.
TTCTACGACAATTGGAGCCAAGAAGCATTTGCAGGAGTCAAGTTTTGAATTTCAAATCTAAACTACACAGGGGTACCAACGGCATCTGACTTTGAGCCTGACAAACACAAATACATGTTTTAGCATCTAAACTACATTTTTATTGTGATTTGTCCTTCTGTCTAACAATATTGGCATATATAATAGCTTCAGTTTAATAGGTAATAGCTGACTTCAGAGACTGAATGGTGTTCTTAAACAAAATGATCCTAAAAAAACCCCATCCAATCAATGAAAAGTTTATAATCAGAATAAAGTTAGGAAAATGTTCTTTCGCTGCTGCTGAACTCTTCCTTAAAAAAAAAAAAAAAGAAAAGAAGGAAAGCTCAAAGTATTTCACAGTTTGTTTTGATTGCATGTATTTTATCCAGAGATGGCACCAGGATATAAAGCTAATTTCTTCCAATTGCTATCTGCCTGCTAGCCAGACAGATTTTAACGTCTTTTAGGGATATAAAGCACATCCTTCTCATGGGAACCTTCTTTTCAGATGGAATGAGAGATTCACACCAATGAAGTCAATGATTTTTCTATGGCTTTCGGAGCTGTAACTGCAGGCGATCCATCCCAGGAGCGCAGGCTCTGTCCCTGCTCTCCTCTGCCGCCGGCACGTTACAGGAGACCCCGGCCCTTGGAAGACACAGAGTATTTTTGCACTCTTGTACACAGCCTCGGAGCATACGCTGACAAGGGAAATCAGGGACAAAGGGAACTCGGAAAGCTCTAAGGAATGCTGAAGGCAGCGCCGGTGCCGGAGCGGGTGAAGGCTCACGGCCCCTTAGCCTAGTCCCTGGGCTTGTCCCGCAGGCCTGGGGTAGCCACCAGCCCCCTTCTCCCCACAGCCTGGAGCTTTCCCTTCCGGGGTGCTCTCGGCAGCCAGCTACTGACAGAAATCAGTGACACTGCCAGAGGGACCGCAGTACCTCCACAAACAGCCACATCCATACTAAAAACGTCCCCAAATCCCCGAGCAGTAAGACGTGTCTGTCTGCAGGGTCTGTGCAGTGATGCCTGACAGGACGGGACCTCGGGAAAAGCCATCGGCACTGGAAAGCTTGACGGCATCTACCCCCCCAACATACAGGCAGGAAAAATCACCACAGTTTCTTTTACTGGTCTCTCCGTATCTCCTTTCTGACTTGGGCTGATAACCCGTTTGCAGGATGACCCGCCTGTTCTCCCCCCAGCAGCGTGCGGTGCAGCTCCCACCGAGCCCGGTCAGCCCCGGGGACCCCCCTCTGCCCAGGCCAGCTCTTACCGTTCCAGACTCCCTGACCAGGAATTAAACTTGGCGATACTGGTGCACTGATGCACCACATCGTTTCTCCAGCTCATATTTTAAAGTGCAAGTATCATTACTGCATACTTCACGCAATGCCAGGGGCAGCTACTTCAAGAGCTGATGTAAAAATTGTTATTAAAACTTACAAACTGTGAAAAACTCTTAAAAAGTCCAAATCCTGGCACTGCCCTAAATTAAATTCCAGCCGCTGCCTGCTCGGGGTACACGGATAAGCACAGAGCCAAGCTTGCGTGCAGTCCTTATCCACAACCCACACCTGCTGCTCCCTTCTCAAAGTTTGACTAATGAACACAGTGTACAGCCCAGAGGATTTAAGATATGGAAAAGGTCAGAGGGAAGAGTCAGGATTGAAGAACAGATTGAATAGGGTTCATAAATGACAGTCCCATTTTAAACCTAAAATTAATTTTTTCAATAAATTAGGGCCAGTGAGCTTTCCTCCAACTCAGACAATGCCACTCTCCCTGGATATAGACTGCTGGCGGGAGGAGGAGGGCACGTGCACTCAGGAATCAATGCTAATACCCTAAAAAATTAATCTCTGAAAATTACTTCAATGGAATAGAAATGATTTCATATAAATCTCTGTATAGCGAGAGCTGATAAAGTATCACAGCGATACCTAGAGTAAGTACAGCCTGAAAAAAAGGGCTTTGTCTTTTTTACACAGGGTATTTGCTGTGTATTTTTTACACGGGGTTGCTGTGCATTTGATTACTTCTTCCTCTCAGAGACAGGAATTTTAGACCCAGTAAATCATTCTGACCAGAAACACTTTTTACCACCTTCTGGCTGGGATGTGGCGATTCCCGACGAGCTCTGTGAGCTGCCCTGTCTGGTACACGAGCGTCTCCATCCTTGTCTCGTGTCTCCCAAGGGGAAGGTGACCCCAGGGCTCACACCGCAGCAGGGGACCGGAGGCAGGAGCAGGGGCAGGGCTGAGCCCTGATGCAGTAGGTGCACAGTAGGAACAAGTTCCTTTTGTAACCGAGTTGTTTCAGATCAATCTACTCAGACAGATGCAAAGCACTAACACAGATGCACTGAAACTGGTTTGATCCTTGCCTGAACGGGATTAACTTGCCCGAGTTATTAACCAAATTAAACTACAGCTCATCTTCATTACAAAAATGGCTGTATTTTACACTGGTCGTTGGGTTGTGCAGAATTTTTACACAGACAGAATCAGGGAGGATTTTCCTTTGCAGTAGGTATTCGGGGTCACCACAAAGCTCCCCACAGCCTGGCGTGGCCTCCGTTAACTCTGCTGAGGTAGAAGCGTGCCCGTCTCATCTGCAATTTTACTCCATTCATAACGTGTAAACCTACATTTTAGGCCATCAGCCGGCACTGATCACAAGAAGAGTTAAAACTACGTAGGCACACTGCACTCAGAGCCTGAGTGGATGTAAATAGATTGAGTTAAAATAAATGAAGATGCACAGACACATCTTTTTCTGCACATCTCGCCTGGGTTCCGCTCCTTACACACTCTCCTGACTCTTGCCTTCTCCACCCGCTGTCACTGGCTTTGCTTTGGAGCTCCCCAGCTCTGAAGGGTTAAATCTGCATAGCAGAAACCAAAAATTCTTACTTTACTTTCTTCTGAGAAAATACAAAATGTTTTGATAGGGAGAGTTAGGGTTTAGATTTTGTTCTTGCATTTACTTTCTTAAAACACTGATTTCCACAAATATTTTTTTCTCCCTCTGCTGGAATATAACACCCCCTCTGCCCCGCTGCCCATCCTCTGAACTGCCACTACGCCACTGCCACTAAACCACTTTTTCTTCTCCTGGCAGATGCTAAGCTTCGGTCAAATCCCTGGGAATACACGGGGCCAGTGTATGTTCTCATTAACCAAATTGCAATCTCCTCCCGAGCGGATGAGGCTGCCCTGGATTTACACCATCACAGCTAAAACCGGACTCCGTTTTGGAGGGGTGCGTGTCAGTGGGCACACGTCGCTGACGGGAGAGAATGAGAAATGAGATGAGGCGAGGAGAAGGGGCAGAATACGATGGGCCACAGGGTCCCCCCCCAGCCAAGGTAACGTCTCCAGCTCGGGGTCACCAAGGTGCCGGACTCCCATCAGCTGGCTGTTAGCAGCCTGATTCACTCTGCTAACACAAGCTGTAAATCAGTAAATCAGAACTTACTGCACCTGGGGAGGCAGCTGACACATTTGTAGGTTTAAGTACCTATAAAGACCAGCCAACGTCACCAAACCTGGCCACGCTGGCCTGGGGAGCTGAGCTGCCGACAGCACTGTGGCACCCGTCCCAGTGCCAGCACCCCTCACCGGCACCGTCAGGCAGGGCACGCCGGCAACGGGGCACAGAGAGCGTCTCTGGAACTGACAACTGCATAACGCTAGGGCAGAGTTAAGCCAGAACAGCCCTAAGCCTGAGGCTGAACTCTGGGGTCCAGCTCTGCAAATTCCTCCCCAACATCCACCGCCCTCACTTTGCCTGTTCCCAGCCCCTGCCGCCTCCTCTCCCCATTCCCTGCACCTCTTTTCCTGCCTGAGACTCCATCAGATGGGAACACAGAAAGCTTGAAAGAAAAACGAGCTACTAGAAACCCAGTGCTGCCCAAAAGGAAGGCGGGTCCTGCAGCATCCCCAGGGTGGGGAAGGGCAAAGCTCCCGCCAGGCACTGGAGCTGCCCGTCACTCCCGGCTGCACTGGCCAGTCCCGGAGCATGGAAGCCACGGGGGGGAACCACGGGTGGTGTGGCCAGGTGTGCACCGAGCAGGCAGTGCTGGGCATCTCCCAGCCCGGGGCCGGCGGATGAGCAGGACTCACCTCCCTCCGGCTGCAGGAGCCCGCTGTGCCGCATCTTCTCCCTGCCGGCTTCGCCAGCCAGAGCCTGGACGTCTTTATATACCAGCCCACGGATCAAAACCGAAAGCAGCAGGTTAGGTCCTGAATGAGCAAAGCGCTATAAACACCATGAAGCAAAGTCCAGTCCAGCCCAGCCCAACCAGTCCCAACGCGCTTCCCACTTCCCATCACTGAACTGTCACAGGCACGAGCTGTAACCCACTGCAGCCACCCGTCCTGCACAGGCAGCCTTAAAACCGAAAATGTCTTCATAGAACAACCACAGCCTTTTAAAAAGTACATGCTGTGTGGCCCTGGATTGTACCCTCTCTCCGTCTGTCCCGTTTTGAGTGATACAGGACTAGTTTCTCTTCTAATGCTTGGGAAAACTGCACTTTTAGGAGACTCTAGTGTCTGCATTTGTGAAAATATTTACTTTATAGCCAGCTCTGGTGTGCGGGTTTCAAGGTCTCAGTGTTTTCGAGCTCGCCAGGTATGAGGATGAGGAGGAGCAAGACCCAGGCACTTGATCGAAGCTGCCAACAGGGTTATTTCATTCCATATAAGTTAGAAAGTTTGCTGAAGAGTTCTCTCTCTCCCTTGATGGCTGCCATCCTGAGCACTCCTTGTCCCGGTGCCGGGGCCCTAAGCCCTTCCCTTCCTCCCGAAGCCACAGCGCTCGCAGGGTCCCACGTTGGCTGTCCCTGCTGGGAGCGCACAGCTTCCATGATAGAATGGGTTGAGTATAATCCTCTTGTGTTTTATATTAGTATCGGGATCAATACTTGTTCTTTAGTATTATTAATGTTAATTATTTAGTCTTATCCTATGAAATCTATTAATATTTCAACCCTTGTGTTTCCTTGTTTTTCCCCCAATTCCCCTTCCCGGGTAGGGTTGATAGAATAATTGTCTAGACAACAATAAATTGTTGTGGGTTTCTCAAACCATAACACCGTCCCTGGACAGGACTGACCCCCAGCCACCTCCGGATGTCTGTGTGACAGGGCCGGAGGCAGAGCAGGACTCATTCCGGGACATGCAGGTACAGCCAGATGCCGGTGATTCAGCTGAAGCTCCCAAACCATCTCAGGTGAAAGGAGAGCTCTTTTCAGCCACAGCTGTGCCACCTCCCCGGCCAGGAGCCTGGCCAGGAGCCTGGCCACCGATCCCCGGCCGGGTGTCCCCTGCCCAGGCTGACGGCCAGGGTGGCAGAGGCCGCTTGGAGCCTTGGGGGACCTCATACAGTGCCACTTCTCCAGTGCTCCTCAAAAGCAGCAACTGGTCATCCCAGTCCATACTGGCTTCAGACTGTGAGACTAGAAGCTGTATTTCCTATTACCAGCCCCCAAGTACTACTTCTCTCTGCCTGTGCTGTGTTTGTAGCTCCCTGACATCATCTTCCCAACCGGTACAATCCTGCGAGCTTCCCAGCACACAGGCGCGCGCTGGGGAATGGTCTGGCTGGCGGTGACCGCGTGGAGCGTGACTCACTCCCGGCGCCAGTGGGACGCTGCGCGCATGCCTGGTGTCAGGGCTGGCCTTCCACTAGGAAATCATCAGCTTGTCAACAGGAATCACACAAACGGACCCTGGCTGTTGATGAGTAACCGAGCACATTCTGTGACTAAGTCACTCCATAACCTCCAGTCATATGTCATTTACAGAGCACGAGGACAACAATTCAAATTGCTGGGCTCATTCGGCATGGAAGGGGCGGGACGGGGACAGTACTGATAAAACGCAGATTTCCGAAAAATTAAAACAATTGCCAAGTGAGGAAAATGTTCCACGATTTCTTCACTTCTTCGGATGCTTGAGAAATGCAGAACTGATGAGGATCTGGCTGGCCGATTCCGGAGGGTAATGCAAGGAGAACACGAGCCAGCCTTCCCCGGTGCAGGGGGACGGGTGACATCCTCCGCGCCCCTGCAGAAACCAGCTGCACCAGCAGCTGCCGGGCGGCATCCGCACAACTTCGGAAAAGCTGCCAAGAGCCTTCTCTCTGGAGTGCCCACGACACACACATCCATGTTTACAAATGGGATGGGATAATAACTTAGATTTTTTGTTTAAGGTTTGGGGTTTTTTTTAGTTTTGTTTTGTGTTTTTTATAAAGAGCTTAGAGCCCCAGTCCCCGGGGAACAGGGAGTTTTCGTGGGGCTGGCAGCAGCAGCGCAGGCTCCCCATGACGGGTCACTGGCAGAAGGCGTCACCCTGCTCCGACGGGTTCAGCTCCAGCAGGGAGAGCCCAGGCTCGCGTCTCTGCCCGCCCCGATCCGGCCGACCCCGAGGGACAACGGTGCCAGGGCAAACACAGATTTTTGGTCCCTAGTCAGGGACACTGTCACTAGCACGGGACTACGTTTGAGCCCTCCCAGGCGAACAAGGACGCAGCCTTCGGAGCAGTCCAGTCCCTTGGACAAAGCACATTTTCCTAAGCAGACACATTCCTGCTGATGTTGAATTAATGACACTAGCAAAGCTGCTTGGAAAGATGAGTCATTTTACTCCCCTTCTGGTTTTATTTTAGTAACGACCAATGTAATTGTCTCGACACAAGGAAAGCCGAGCTCTAAGGAAGCTCAGGGCGAAAACCCAAAGCGTGTTCCAGTGCCCGCCTGCGATGTGAGGTTGGTCAGACAGTGCCAAACCCTGGTCGTCCTCCTGCTCCCACAGAAAGCACCCGGGGTGCAGCAAAGGCCTCAGTGCTACGCCTGAGACTGAACACGGTTGTTTGGAACAAGGCAATAAGAAGAAAAGCCTGCATTAGGTTGATGGGCAGTTTCAGAGTGCAGTCTGTGACATGTGGCTTCCCTTACACCATCCCTTATACACTTTATTTCCTTACACACTTTAAGAAACAAAAATGCTTTTAAATGCCTTTGACTGTAGAAGCGTGAAAGCAGCTCCTTCGTCAATCCAATGAGATCCCAAGTGGAGCCAGAAAGCCACTTGAGTTGTGCACCATAAAGACTTCCACGATGTAAATTAATAAGTCTCTCTGAGGATTGGGAAGTGTGCCACAAGCAGAATTTCTGAGTCCACAGCCCTTTTATCTAAGTTGTTTTTTTCCTTTATCCTTGTCTCACTCCATGACAGTTTTGAGATTTTTGGCATCGTAACTGCAGCCTGGCTTGTCAAGCTAAACATCAACAGAGACTTTATATGTACGTGAGAAATGAGAATAGAGATAAAAATAGTCATTAGCTCTGCTTTTAGAATACTAAACAAGCACAATGGCTGTGTTCCAGTAAAGGAAGAGGTTTGAACCATTGCTGATCCACATCTGTTTCACAGTGCCCAGTACCACTGGCGTCGGTGGAGTTACTCCTCAGGAAGGGATGGGAGGGCTTTCCTGCTCGCACGCTCCTCTCACCCCAGACGCTGTACTTGGGCCCTGACCGCATCAGCAGGCAGCACGGAGCGAGAGCGGCAAATCTGAAGTAGGAAGAGTCGGTGCTGGGGAGTGATGCCCTGTCTGTACCCCGGGAGGGGGTGGCTGGAGCAGAGCCACGCTGCCCCAGCAGCACATCGGGGGTTCAGCTCCCACCGGGAGCACTCCAGGGGCTGGCACCGCTCCGTGGTGCGGACCCAAGCACAGCAAGTGGGGACAACTGGGAGAGCCACCTGAGAAGCACGTGGCCGATCCCACTGCGGCACTGATGTGGACCCTCTCAGAGATCTCAGCCTTCCAGGCGGTGGGAGCAACGTCCATCCCTTCCCGTTCCCAGTGCTGCAGAGCCGCACGGAGACACTCCCGCTTCCAACGCAACAGTGCTGCCTTGCTCGAAATCAGATCCAGACAAACTGTTTCTCGGAGACCATCCCAGCTTGCTGCAAACACTAAAACAAGTTTGGAAACACTGGGAACACTGGACTCCATTAAAAAGAGGCGATCCATGCCAAGGCTGAGGGAAGAAGAATGTGACCTAGCGGGACTGGCTTGGCTTGCAAACGGCTCATGGACAAAGCTCTCTCTTTCTCCCTTGCTCTTCACCATTGGCAAGCAGTGCCTCGCTCCCTTTATTCTGGCAAGTGTCTTAGGTAAAATGTACAAGAATTTCTCTCCGTGCCAGTCAGTTTTAGAGGAGAAAATGGAAAACGGCGCTGGGTGACAAGCCAGAGCTCAGCAAGGCGCCCGAGCAAAATCCTGCGCACGTGCACAGCAGAGAATGGACCAAAACACTGCAAAACTACCCCTGTGCGGCAGAACACCCGGGCACATCACTGCAGGATGCTGTAATACCTGTGCTGCACTTTGAAGAAATTTTAATTATAAATAGGAATAATAGACACAGCCCAGATAGATACTCACCCGCTGCACGGTATTTTCCCCACACTGAAATAAACTTACTAAAACCAGAGATGTTCGATGCCCATTGTAAGAATGCTAAAAACTCCAGCTACTTTGGCGATTACCACAGAATACTTTCAGGCAGTTTTTAAAGGTATTAGTGAGATAAAACGGAGAAAAGAAGTATGTTTCTAAAAGGTATGTTAAACATTCGCCTTATCACCCAGCCACTTTATTTTAATGAGGTTTGTTTTACTTCTTCTCGTATTTGCTTTGTCGCACGGTGTAAGTCTCCGAGTATTTCTGTGCAAGAGAAAGGATTTCGGTGGAGCAGGTGGGGGCGCGGGGGCTGCGGGGAGACGCTGGTGCGCACCGGCCAGGCCGGCAACGCTGCTAAATGCAGTTGCCACTTGTGCCTGGAGTCACCGCGGGCAAGCGAAGCCTCCGCCTTCATCACACAAAAGCTCTGAGTCGTGCAGACGAGAGCAGAGAGCCACACGCCGATCCCACGAGTGGGAACGCAGCCACAGGGTTTTTATTTATGGTGATATTAAATATGCAACAATCGTTCCCCAACATCAGAGTAATAAACACCACTGCTCCATCTGATGGGAAATCAGCAAGCGTGCTTCTCACATTCACGGAGAGAGACAAAATGCTAAATTATTTATGCTTTGAATGTGAACAAATATAGAGAAATAAGTTAATTCGGTACAATGCAGCAGAGCAGATTCAGGGCAGATTATTGTACATCCTTCAATCAAAACAATACTCTCTCGTTACTCTAAACAATTGTTTCTCCTCTAAAAAGTGGGGTAAAGAATTCTAATTAAGGGATCAGCCAAATCATTTCTGACAAGTTTTGTTAGATCTGACTACACATGTAAAACCACCCCCCCTCTAAATCCTTGAGCATCGATGGGGACAGAGCGGCAGCGCTGCGCGGAGCACGCCAACCGCAGCAATCAAATTAGGAAAGTAGTGGTTGAGTGACTTTCCAGGACACGAGCAGATTCAATTGGTTGGGAGCAGCAAACGCATTCCCAACTATGTTCTACAAAACTCCTTCTAATACAAAACAATTGCATCGTGGTCACCAAATACCAAAGAAGCAGAGGAAAAAAAGAAATCGAGCCATTCTGCCTCATACTTGCACCTCTCCTTATCGCTAATCGTATCGTCACAGACTTTTCAAAGCCAGTGTCTGTCCGTCTCAGCAGAGTGATTTACACGACTGCCCTGTACATTACAGGCTGGAAACAACCCTGCAAATGCCAGCCAGAAGTCACAAAGTGGTCACACGGCTATAAAACGCCATGTCCCCCCACACCGGCTGTCTTCTCCTGGGCACGGCGATGAGGTGCACGACCTGCCCAGCCCCCAGGAACAGGCTGTGCAATCACCCCCCAGGTGAGGACGGGCATTTCTGGGGGCTGTCACTCAGCCAGTGACACAGGCAGTGGCACAGACGGGCCGGGAGCTCCGAACCCCCGCTCCCGGCACAGGGCTCCAGCCCTGCGGGGTGTTGGTGGTGCCGGGAGCCCCGGCAGTGTGGGGTCCACGCTCCCCCCGCCCCGTCCTGCCTCAGACCACACTGCCTCTGGGCTAGGCAAGTCATCGCAAGGGCAACCAAAAACTTTAAATCCAGTGTTTTCGTTGTACCTGCACAGGTATATGTTTTATTCAACGTCTCCCTGCCCGTAGAGAAGGCTGTAAATGCCAGCAGGTTAATGAACTCATACGACAATCATTATCGCTATTCACCAGGAGGGCTGTGAAGTTTCGGGGCGGTTGTGCAAGCGCGCGCTCCGGGAGCTACAGGACCAGCCACGGTCTCATCCGCATTCCCAGCCCCTGCTGTCTGAGGCAGAGGAAGAGTTCCCCGAATCTGGGTCCCGGCCGGCAGCGCTGTGCCTCAGCCCTGCCACCGGCGGATTTGAAACATCCCAGAAAGCTCAGTCATTAAACGAATGAATGAATGATAGGGCTGCCCAGAAACTCCTACTTTCCATATAAATGCAGAATCACTATTGAACCTTCCACGCTGCCCTATGGCCAGTATTAGCCAAGTGTGTGCCATGTCCCACTGACATTTCAGGCTTGGCAGGAATGAAAATCCACAGGGAAAGCAGTGCAATAGCAGGAGGAATGACAGGAATTCTGGGACGGGAATGCCTTTGGAGACTGATTTTTCAGCAGCCACATCAAGCCCTCTACTACCCACGTGTGCGTGCATGTGTAGGGAAGGGGATGAGATGAGAAAGAGGGGATGAGAGCTGCCCTTCAATTTCTCAACAGTTTCTTAACTTAAATCCTTCATTCTGAGCATAAGTACTAAATCAGGCTCAGGGAAGGAAAAACTTAATTAATCAGAGGTAGCTAAGTTCAAAGTGTGCCTGGGGTCAGCTTTATTACTATCCTTCCCTTTGGAGGTACAGGGTTTGTGGATAATCCCCATCTGCTGCAGAATGAGAACTATGTGGTGCCTCGTATTTTCTGGCAGTAACTAAATTTGAAGGTGTCCTTTCTTTCTACTCATCTTTTTAATGCTTAATATTGTCACTGAAATATAACTGAGGGCCATAGATAGCACATGGGTTAAAATACCGTGCAGAGTCCGGCGACACCATGTACAAGCTCCATGTCGAACCTTGCAGCCTGCCCTAACTAAGGCTCTTGGACACCTGGCTTACACCAATCCCAGTGAAACTGAGAACGACTGGAGATGAGCAAGAGCTGCGTGGTACCACACTGGGGTAACAGGCCAAGCAAGGAAGCCCACCGTGATCTGCTTATTTAATATCTCCACATCCACAAATCTACTGTTCGGTCCAGGGGGCTGAATCATCATTACAAACACTTCTTTATCTATGTGGACAGAATCACTCAAGAATTTAACCAATACCGACAGCCATCAATTATCTGATGAAACACCAGCAATGATAATGCCATGCAGAGCAGCACCAGATCCTTGCGAGGTACTGGGCTTGGCAGAAACACCCCACAAAGCTGACCAGATGCTTTGTACCAGCCCACAGACACATGTTTTCATCCCTTCCACCTGAGCTGACACGTGTTCCCTGACAACAGCACTGATAACGAGCAGCCAGGCTCTTATCAGACATTTTTCTCTGGTACAGACCAGATGGGCACTGTTTCTGTGTTCGGAGAAGGGTGCACAGGGGGTCTCTGTGCCCAGCAGCGTGTTCCCCCCGGGCTGGGGGAAGGAGGGCTCTCCCACAACACGTGCAGCAGATGAACTTATTTCTGCTCCACAAACCCTGCTGCTCCGTCAGTGTTTGCCCTTATCCCCAGCCAGCTGCCCGTAGGCTGGGGCGGTTTATCTTCCAGCCCTGGAGGTGTTTGGCTATGGATGACCCACGCAGATCTGCAGAGTGTTTTGACTGGACACAGCAGCCACGCTGGGGAAGTGCCCACCTCCGCCCATGGACTGACCGCGGTCTCCATTCAGAGAGGGCTGGGGGCATATGTCACCTCCTGGGTCATGCTCGGCTTGATGCTGGAGCGGTGTGACACTGGATTGTTCGTCTACAAGAAGAGACTGAGGGGCATGAGGAGGACTGTACGTCCTTCAGGGTAAGTACATGAGAAAGACAAGAGCTATTCAAGCTACAGGGCGGCGCTGGTGAAAACAAGTGGCTAAAAACTGGCTGTGGATAGATTCCGACTTGAAAACCAGAAGAGGGCTTTTATCCATGAGAGAAGTGAAATTTGAGGTTAGCCTTCCAGAAGGGGGGAAGAATCGGGGAGAAAACCTCAATGATGTTAAGATAGTGAAAATATGTTTATGAAGGATATTTTAAAACATGGTCGACAGTAACAGAACAGGTCTGGATCTGCTGAACAAAGAGGTCCCTTCTGGTCACATGGAAAATGGCCCGGCTGGTCTAACGATTTCCTAGGAGAGTCTCTTTGGCATGTACAGAGATGTACAGCCAGTTCTTGGATACCCCTCCCGCAGGTCTGGTGAAGAAGGACAAGTTGAGACAGAGGTATCCAGTGTAATAGCTGTTCCCAGGCACCGCAGCAGCCCTTGCATGAGGATTGCAGATCAGGACAACCCGTGAGGCTGCGGTTATTTAGTCTGAGGCTCCATTAGCTCCCGTCTGTCCTGTAGAGTCAGATGGGGACATACATATTGCGCAGAAGGAGCCACATCCCCGTCGGCCCCACATCTGTCCACCGACCTTGCTCTGCATCAAGCTCCCTGATGCGGAAGGGCTGACCGGCAGGAGCTGGATGGTCCCCCCGGAACGGGCTGGTGCAGGGGGTCCCCAGGGGCTCCCCACAGCACCCTGCGGTGGGACCCGCACCACAGCCCCGTCACCAGCGTCTTCCTGGGAAATATGTGTTGGACCTGGGATGGTGAGTTCTACCCCACGCCTAAATAGTAAAGCCAGCATTTAGTTCCTTCATCTCCACACCAAGTATCTCATTTCAATTTAATTTCACAGTTGTAATGGATTTTTCAAAAATATTCAAGAACATATTTACTTTCCAACATCTTATTTCCTTTCACATTTGAAAAAACTTTCTATCTAATCCCCGAAGTCATCCTACAGTCTGAATAATTTCAGGTTTTTAATCAATAGCTGTCAGACTTGTCAAATTACTTTAGGGACCACAAAGCAATTTTTAAACATTCATAAACCCTCGTAGAACAGTTAAGTGCACTGAATTTTAAAAGAAAGAGGAACTGAATAACACTGATCAAATAGGATTATATTCTGGCAAATTATAAATTAGTTTTTTATGAATCATCTCACAGCTACTTATCTACCGTCGGGCTTCTACTGCTGTAGGAGGAAGTGACTGTTCACCTTTAGAGAAAGAAGCTTTTTCTCTTTTGCTTGCGACCCTCCTAAGCAGGAGCAGGGTGCGAAGCTTTTTCTTGTTATCGCCCTTTTAAAAAGCAACATCGTTATCAGCTGGCTGCCTCGGGGGTTTCTCCGTTGTCCTCCTGCCTAGGCCAGACCTGGCCAAGCTGCTGCTCCACAGCTGTACAAATGCATCTCAGCTCCTGGCGTCGTTCCCAACCCAGTCTCTGCTTCCCAGTGTGCTCCTGGCACGTGAATCTGTCTGACATGTCAGTCTAGAAATGAGGGTCACCAAAAGTTCTCAATTTATTGGACATCTGTACCCAAACCACAGCTTGAACCCTTTATGGGGATGATTTTCCACATGGCACTAAGTCAAACCGTGAGATGAACGTGGGAGCCTGTGCTGCTGCTGCCTGTTCTGTGCTGGTTCTAGGAATAAAGGGAGACCAAGAACGTCTGAAGAAGTCAAACGTGTTTATCCAGAAATGACTTTATACACAACAGTCCCACCTCATCATCACGGCGCCATTCTTAAATCTGAGGGATGTGACCTGCATAGAGGAGAAAAAAAAAGGGAGCTTCATAGCTACACCAAGAATGTTGGAAGTCTTCCAGGAAAAAGTACGGCTCAGATCAAAGACGGGATGAAGGATGATCAGAAGAAAGGAACGTCTTCAGCTGGCCACATGCAGACTAACAGGTCCAAACCCTCCGCCCTCCTCCTTCCAGCTGAACTTACTCTTCCACTGCCTCAGAACCGCCCCAAACATACCTGTGCTTCTCTTCCCGTGTGAGACCATCTCCCTCTGGGCAGGCCTCCTGGCATTTTAATTAGAAGAGCTGGGCACCAGCGCAGAGCCCACGTGGAGCCTCACCAGCCATGAGGCCACACTGAAGAAGGAGCTGAACCCCATCTGTGGCACTGGATGCACCACGACACCAGGGAAATGCCCATTTCTTGACTACTGAAGACAGGACGGGGCAGGGTGGAGTGTTTTCCAGAAGAGCTGCCCACAGGAGGGACTGCTGCTCAGGTAGGGGCGCGGGAGCCTGGTCAGGCCATGTGGGACACATCCTGCCTGCTCCGGGCAGGGCGCAGGGGATGCGGGGTGCTGGGGACACCCGCTCTGCTACAGCTTCACCTCCCCTACAGACATGGCCACGAACCAGAGCACAGGCCTCCAAAGTCCTTCTTTGGAATGATTTACCTACGCCTTGTTCCAGCACTGGTTGTCTCCCTGCCCTTTCCCGGAGCTGCAGCACGCTCGGTCAGTTGTGCCTCCCGTCCCGCAGAGCGCTGCTTGCTGAGGCACTAAACGCATTCCCCGGCTATCTGCATCTGCTGCAGATGTCCTTTGCCAGAGATGTGCAATTTTATCTGTAAAGCCTCTAAAAACCAAACAATGACTGCTTTTAACCTTTAGGCTGGTTTCTGGTTTCCCAAAGGACTCTCGCTGTTGCCATCTCAGCGGGGGCAGTAACTGACAGCGACAGGAGAGACCGGTCTCACACAGCCCTGCTGCCGCACGCCGACAGCCCGCAGTTGCTGAACGCTTGCCCAGGCTCAAATGCCCCAGAGCAGGACATCCAGCAAACGCAGATTTTGATATCCAGCTGACCTAGTTTTGACAATGGTTCGATGCCTAAACCATCGCTCTGGAAGCTGAACCTGTCCCGGCTTTGGGAAGCCTTGTTCCCGGAGCCCAGGTGGCCAACATCTGCCCCGAGTGCCTTCTCCGCCTTCAGCTGGGTCTGCAAGCCATTAACGCAAACAGCTCGGAGCGGGAGGTGGGAAAGGAGAGTGTACGAACTCCAGCGAGTCCAATTCAGAAGGAAATGTGGGATTGTCTGACTGATTCACAGAGTTGCTTTTTTTTTGTAGTCCAAATTGAAGGCGCAAAAATATTTCTCAATGAGAACAGTTCAGCAAGTTCAGACGTTTTTAAGGCTCACTCTTCTACTCTTAGCGAGGTGGTCAGTAGATTTGTCAAGCTAGACATCACGGATATCAGAAGTCTATTATTATTCAGCTTTCCCTTTATTTCGCTTACTGCTAACTGTTTGCCCAGTGAACTGGAAAACCAAACACATCCAAGCACACTGTGCTAACATACAGAACTCATACATATGTGCAATTGTATGTTCTAGGCTGGAAAATACAGTCTCAAGATCTAAATAAAGAGTAAAGAATGTAACAGGACACTGAGCAGATCAGCTCAGCATAAATGACGGAGCTGACTTTTCCTTTCAACTTAAATGATTAACCCCCTGAATTACACTTGATGAGGATTCTAACATTTCATTACTTTGCATTAGTAATAATAATAAAATCAGAGCGCTTTTTGTGATGAGATACCCTGCCCAGGGATTTGTTAAAGAACATTTAATTACAGGACTATTTCATTAAATGTAAAAATTAAACTGAAGACAAGAGGCTGTGATTTTGGAAAATAAAAAAAAAGTAACGGTGAGAAAGAGGCGCTTACGGGGCATAGAAGGAAGTGGAGAAAACACCCTGCAAGAAGCACAGAAAAGCAATTTCTCCTCATACCCAGAGAAAGGGACCCGCCTGGGACCCCCCAGGCGCAGTGGCACAGGCAGGACTGGCCCAGCACCTGCGTGGGGCTGGGAAGGACCGGCCAGCAGCCACGGGCACCCCCGGCGTGGATGGGCCGCCGTGGCCACCTGCCCTCCGCTCCCACATCACCCTTGGCATGGCCATCCCTGGGCCACACTGGCACCCACATGCCATGCCATGCCATGCTGTGCTGTGCCATGCCATGCCGTGTTACACCGTGCCATGCCATGCCATGCTGTGCCGTGCCATGCTGTGTTACACCGTGCCATGCCATGCTGTGCCATGCCATGCCGTATTACACCGTGCTGTGCTATGCCATGCTGTGCCATGCCATGCCGTGTTACGCCATGCCGTGCCATGCCATGCTGTGCCGTGCCATGCCGTGTTACACCGTGCCGTGCTATGCCATGCTGTGCCATGCCATGCCGTGCCATGCCATGCCGTGTTACACCGTGCCATGCCGTGCCGTGCCATGCCATGCCGTGTTACACCGTGCCATGCTATGCCATGCTGTGCCATGCCATGCCGTGTTACGCCATGCCGTGCCATGCCATGCTGTGCCGTGCCATGCCGTATTACACTGTGCCGTGCTATGCCATGCTGTGCCATGCCATGCCGTGTTACACCGTGCCGTGCTATGCCGTGCTGTGCCATGCCATGCCGTGTTACACCGTGCCGTGCTATGCCGTGCTGTGCCATGCCATGCCATGTTACGCCGTGCCATGCCATGCCATGCTGTGCTGTGCCACGCTCTGCAAGACCACAAGCTCCCGCTCCTGCCTGCCCCGTCCAGCAGCTCAGCCCTCTCCTCCCTGTGACTACAACCAAAGTGACACTGAAAAGCCCAGCCTGGGAGGAGCTGGGGGTATCTCAGGAAAGCTGGGCCCAGCTCAGCAGGTCTGAATAAGCCGGTGTTAGTTTAATTTGAAATGACCAGATGTCCCTCACCATTTTGCATTTTCCTTTCACCTTTCACCTCGGGACACTTTCCCACACAAACAGCTCTTTTAGGGTCGGGTTTGCTCAGCACGTGGCAGCACCGGGCTGGGGCTGCTATGCATGCTTGGCTGTAATTCAAAGAATTAATTAATAAATAACATTAGTTACCACAGGGGCACTGCCAATAGGAAAACTACTCAACTTAAAAATCCCGGGGCAGAGCAGTTTGAGCTCAGGCACTGCCGGTGCTGGGCTGGGCTTTCCCGGCCGTAAGGGACACACAGACTGGTCACACTTTCCCAGCCGTAAGGGACACACAGACTGGTCACACTTTCCCGGCCGTAAGGGACACACAGACTGGTCACACTTTCCCAGCTATAAGGGACACACAGACTGGTCACACTTTCCCGGCTGTAAGGGACACACAGACTGGTCATACTTTCCGGGCCATAAGGGACACACAGACTGGTCAGACCAATGGAACCAGAGAGACACCGACAGGACAAAGTGCTGTCAAGCAGACAAGGGGGAAAAAGCTCACCAAATGGAGTAAGAAAGCTGAAATAACTACTTTGAACATGAATTTTAAGTTGACTCCAGTGTCGTCGCACAACCCGCTGGGGGTATTTCCCTCCCCAGGGGGGGAAACCAGAGCAGGAGCCAGGCAGGAGCTGCCCCCAGCCCCGGGTGTCCCAGCCCTCCCGCACACGCGTGCAGGCAGCGGAAGGGTCGGGAGAGAGCTCCAGTGTTTGGTTTTCAACTGCTTGTGCTTATCTGTGTTTGCGGAGGCATTTCAGAACCTCCGTCAGAGCCTCGGGGAGCTGCTCCGTGGTCTGCGCGGGCTGGGAGCTGGGAATGCCTCCGGAACCAGCCGGAGCGGATCCGCTCCTCCACGCAGCGGAGCGAGAGCAGATCAGATCCCACCTCGCTTCAGTCCCAAGGAGGGCAACAAAAGATATCTAACAAAAAAGCTTAGATCCATATGAATGCATTGGGTTTCTCGTAGCCCAGGCTGTCCCTTTTCTTTCCAGAACAGCTCCCTCACACCCGCCAATGCATTTATTTTTTTTCTTTTAAAATAGTTGGTGCCACTTCCAAACTGTGTTTGCATTACTTCCAAAAGTCATAGTTTCTCTAATATGAAAAATAAAAATCCACCCTGAACGAATGTGAACATTAATAATGGCTCCAAAATCATTTACTGTCATGCTGGCATAGTGTTATTGCTAAATATACCCAACAGCCATTTAATCTCTACCTGCCAGCTCAAGCTGCCTCCTGGAGCCCAGCTGTGGGACTGGGACTAAATGGACTCCCCACCCGGCTGGGCTGCGGCGAACACTGGTGTTAATGGACAGAAACACCCTCTGCTTTCAAATCCGTAAGTGCTTTTCACAGCTGAGTAACTCCAGTCACCATCAGCTGGGCTTACAGCTGGATCAGTAAAGACGACAGAAAAAACAGCCGTTTGCCTCCTAAAAGCTATATGCTTTGTCATCGTCTTTAAAAGGATGCTCTGAATAGAGATCAGTGTATAAAGAGCACGAATACATAAACTCCTTTAAATTCCACTGAAATGCTCAATGCCCCAGGAAGCTTCCTAGGCAGAAAAGTGGAGAAAATGCCATAGAAAGTGCTAAAATATGTGGACAGTCCTTCAGCTGAGGAGCGTGTTCTAGCACAGCTCTGCCCAGAAACGTAAATGGTGCTGGGACAGGTCTCAGAAGTCCAAGCCCACACGAGTTATCCTGTACGACAGTTCATTCCTTTCATTAAAATAATAAATCTGGTTTAAGAATACAGTTCCATATAAATACCATGAGATCTGGCCTTAATACACTCAGCTTTATAATTAACACCAACTTTAGTGTCTGTGAAGGCTAAGAGGTCTCTGGGGTTCTTGATCAGGGAATAAGTCTATTTAAGGCCCAGATTTACGGTGTATTACAGCTGTGTGTTTAGCGGGGTCTCAGGGCTCCAACAGTTTGGTTGAAAAGTACTTCTAGGGGATGTTCTCGCAGCGCAGAGGGCACACGCAGCCCGGCTCTCAGGTGGTGAGCGAGGCTGCCCGCGCAGGGTACCGACCGAGCATCGCTTCTAACCAGCTCCTGACTAAGCGGGAGGAGGAAGGAGAGATGGAAAATACCCTGAGGTTATAAGATGGTATTTAAAAAAAGAAGTTCCATTGAGAAACTACTGCTGGGATTTGATTTGCTGCCATTCCCATTGGCATTTCTGGGAAATTTCCTCTTTATAAATAAAACATTCTTTAAAGCAAAATGTCTTGCTTCTAGGTTTTCTGGTGCAACCTAGTGAAGAACACTGCACAAGATCTCTGTAGAAAATAAAGCCCAATTATCTAATAGGCCCCAGATCTGTGTTGCAATCGCAGCAACGGCGATGGGTGCCCCAAGCAACAGGAATTCTTCAAATATATAAAATGAGGAAAGCCACAGAGACTCACCGTTTCAAACACACACCGCTACAGTCATCCCGTCACTCAGCTTTTGCCATCTGTGAAATGGGAATATAGGCTAGAGCTTGACGAGTTCTTAGGAGGACTTATACAAGAGTAATTAGAAAATATTCAATATGTGTTAGACCTTACTTTTCCAGGAGGAGTTTCCTGTAAGCTGCTAGGAGGCCTGACTCACTTCATGGCCTTTGGCAAGATGCTTATCTTCTCTGTCCTTTCATTTATGTTTCTAGCCCACTATCCCACAATAAGCTCCTAGTCTATCTAATACGGTATCCTGCCTCCAGCAGTAGCTAATAGCTGATGTTTCAAAGGAAAGCAATCTTGTTAACAGAGGGAAAATATAGTTCCTGACCCTTGAAGGCAGGCAGGCAGAGCCCTGAAACTTTTGATTTATTCTTCCTGCTGATGTTGGTTGCTTAGCTACAAATATTCTCAATGCTCATAAAAGGCTCTCTCCTTTCTTCCTCCTCACCGCTATGTTTTAAGTCCAGCCACAGTTTATTTTTCTTGAAACCTAGGTGATGAAATTTCATGTTGATGTTACATCTAAGATGCAGAAAGCCCTGCTCCCTCTCCAGCGCCCGGCTAATTGCCATTAGCATTAACAGGAGCAGAGGGAGCTCCATTCCACGCGGAGGAGACAAGCCACCCTCCAGACACTGAAGATGGGCAACAGCGCCCAGCTCTGATGTAAGAGCACTCTTAAAAAAGAAAACAGAAGGGGAAAAAAAAGTAAATAATGAACTAAACTGAACCTGCAGCTAAACCAGACCTGCTGGCAGCTCATTCCACAGACCCATCAAGCGTGCCTCCACATCTGGTGGCTCTCGGAGGTGGTGCTGGGCATCTGCCTGCAGGAGACGTGTGCGACCGGAGGGTCTCGGGGTGCTCAGGGTGCAGCACCCGTGAGCACATCAGGTTGGATGGGATCAGCTGATACAAGTCTGCCATAACACAGGGCAAAACATCCTGAACCCATGACAGCCTCCCCTACAGACCTCCCTCTCCCCAGCCTCTTGGCCCGTGGCCCGGGCTGCCTGCAGAGCACGTGGCTGCAGCCTGGCAGCTCCTCCGCTCCCTGCCCTGTGGGGTGGCTCGGGGGCTGCTGCGGTGGGTGAGCATTCCTGAAACCTGAGGTCCGGCCACCACCTCCGCATCCCAGCTCTGCACTGCGAGGGTCGGCAAGAGGCCATCAAAGGTGACATGAGTCAATAGGAGACAATGGTCTGGTCTCAGTCAGGGATAAATAAAATTACTGCAAAAACAATAACCTCGCAGAGCTACCCATAGGAAAACAAAGAACACGTGTCTGGTTAGGAACGCTGGGACAATCGCACCAGCTGTGGGGACACGGCAGGCAACAGCATTCAAAGGTGGGTTTTTTCCTGTCTGCTGAAATTAGAGAACAATGAGCAAAACCTCTCTTGGTAGGAAAGGGAAGCAGCTTAGCAGGAACAGGCGGCCCCAGAGCCCGACTCCAAAGCCCTGCCAAGCCCAGGAGCCACCCAAGGGGCCTGGGGGGGTGCGGGGACAGTCGGCTCTCCCATGGGACCAGTTGGCTCTCCCATGGGACCGGTCACTCGGCCAAACACCTACCCACTGCTCCGGCTTCTCCCTATTCACTAGGAAGATGTACCCTGCTGTGGGTTCGTGTTTTAAAAATCCTTTGAGATCTCTCACTGAACACTGCAGCTTCTGCTACATAACGACTCTCTGCTTCATCTAAGTCAGGCATATACATACAGCTGTCTGCACACATACAGACCAGAGAACACGTGCTCCGGCGGAAGGCCAGGGGATGCTATCTGGAGCTCAGGGAAAAGGACGTCGCCTCACTTGACAACACCACCAGTTTTTATAGGCCACATGCAGGAGCAAAGAGCCATTTGTAACTCGTTTTGCTGTGACATAGCCCCTTTAAAGTACTTGGGAGTGCTTTAAACCAGAGCTGAGCCACTCTGCATAAACGTGGAAATGAAGAAACAGAGCTTGAGGCAAAGGCCTTTTGGCCCCCACCAACCTCTTGCTGAAGCCCAAAGGGGAGCTCCTGCGCAGTTTAAGCCTCCAGTAGACCAGCAGTACCCAGCGCCTCCCAGCCCAAACTGGAAGGCAGATCATTATGTGATCCCAACCTTACTGCCTAGGAAGCAACAGAGAAGCGCAGAGAACTGTTAGTGCTGTCACATCCTGGTGACTAAAAGCTGGAGCAACTTGAAGAGTGAAAAGCACCTTTTGGGCTAACAGTGCCTCGTGTTTGGTGAACAGGCAACAGAGGCGACAGACGTGCCGGGAGCCAAGGGTCTCTTTATCAAACTTGTTTTTTAACTAACAACCTTGCACTGATGGCAAGAGAGAAGCAGAAAGCTCCCAGTCAGCACTGCACCGCAATCAGTGATTAATTTGTTGCGCGATGCTTTGCTTGCTGTACATGACAGAGCTCATAAATTCTCATTTTCATTGACGTCGTCCTGGCCGAGGGGCCACGCTGGAAGAGGCTGGCTTGTGCTGCAGGCGTCCTGGCCAGCTACCTGGGGGCAGCCAGGGAAGCGCAAGCAGCCTGAGCCATTGATGCCATCTGACTGGGGATGACCCTGATTTATCAAGGACACAAGCTCAGGATCCGACTGCCTCCGGACACACAGAGGCTTGGCACACATACGGACATGCAGACACAGCAGGGAGGTGACACCGCTCACCCGCCACAGCGGCTCCCTCTCGGCAATGGGCTGCAAGCTGCGGCCCTGCAGAAGGGCTGCCACGGGCGATACTTGGAGCACTCTTCATTCTGCCCCGTCACCTGGATCCCAAAAGAAACTGCAATTTCAGTGACAAGACCCTGAGGAGCTCTGTGAGGCCAAGCCTGTGGCACTCTACGTACAGAACCAAGGACCCCTGTTAGCACCGTTATATATCTGCTCTGTACGCTGGCTGGCAGAGTCCTGGTCCCACACAGGAGGCATCTCTGACACTTCTCTCTTGGCATGGTCTATGTAGTTTAATGCCCTTGGACCACAGGCTCATCAGGCACTGACTTCTCACTATTTCATCTGTTCCCTTCATGTCACTTCTCCCTAGACACGGACCACCTTTCCCAGACCCCAGCAGGAGAGTCTGCTAAAATGCGTGGCTGCCCATTCTCTGAGTCGCAGGGGGAGAAAGAGCAATCGAGGAGCAAAGAGCACTAACAGAGGGCCTGGGAGATGCGAATGCACCGTCGGGCAATGTCCCACACAGTGACCATCAGTTCTGCCCGTGGAAAGTCCGATTTGACTCTCTCTGCTGGAGCTTTCTGCTCTCTCCCATGGGATGGCACCAGCACATGGACCATGTTGCACAACCCCTTTGAGAACATTCCCGTCCAGCACATCAGACAATCCCATTGCAGGATATGACAAACTGCTTAGAGGCTTTGTTAAAGCCTTTTTATAATTTTATCAGTCCAATTCTTGTTTTTCTTGTCTTTGCTGTAAATCTACTGGCGGCAGCCCAGTCTGCATCCTGCTCTTAACTGGGAAATGGGGTGTGCGGGACCCTCCCACCGCGGCAGGGCAGAGGCCGCCACCTCTCACCACAATTGTCGCAGCAAAGGCAGAGCATCTCCAGTGCCACCAGCAAGGTCCTACCCAGACCCCTGACCCCCGCAGCCCCACTCGCTGCTGCTGGGACACACGATGAACAAAATGTCCCCCAGCTGGGGCCCGTTATCCCTTCCCATTAACCAGTGCCGGTATTACCACTGTAGAGGGGATAGCACGAGGAAAAATAAATTGCCTGTTTAAAAAAAGAGAGAAAATCGTTATACAGTGAAGGAGTGGAAGAAGGAACCAGTGCTGGGGGGAGAACCTCTTGGAACAAGTCTTTGGTTGCAAAAAATGAAAAAACCTGTACATGTAACACAGTCACTGACTGGAGTAACTGGCAGTTTAGGCCCAGCACTTAACACAACTCCAGCAGACACCAAAGCCCAGCAAGTCTTAAAACTTGGGTCTCAAGCACCTAAAATTGGGACTGAACAAATCAGTGCCTTTACGTTTTGCTATCCCAGGTAATACAACTCCAAGTTCTTACAATAGCTCCTCTCAACACAACTGACAATTGTATCTTGTATTATTAAATCTGTCATCAAATTGCAGGTCTCTGAAATGGTGAAAGTCAAAGAGAAGCAAAGAAGGGGGTGTTTCTGTACAATACCCAGTGGAGCTGAGGGAGGCTTTTAAATACGAAAAGGTGTTATTCCTGTCACTTTCAGCCGAAGGAAGCTCACAAAATGACTGAGTGCTTTCTCATCCCACTCACTGTCTTCCCAAGTACCCTGGGGCCGCAAAAGCCTGGCAAGTCTCTGTGACGAACACCGGGAAGGCAGAGAGCTGCAGGATGGACTGGGAGCGAAGGCAGCACCACACACTGGGGTTCACTGGAGAAAACAGCCCCGTCTCCTGCTGAACTGCGGCTCCCCTTTGTCTAAGCGCTGCTCTTCCACCCGCTCCATTCACATCTCCCCATTCTAATATTGTCACTAACGAAGCCACGGGAGGCGGCTTAGCCTCACAAGAGTCTACGTTATTTGTACAAACCCCACGGCAGCCCTCTTCTCCCGGGCACCACAGCCATGCCCAGGGACACCTCCTGCTAATTGCTGCGCAGTGGGACGACGGATGGTGCCAGGAGCCCAGCCGTGGCGTCGTGGCGTGGCGCGGCACAAACATGCCACGAGGCCATGTGTCCTCCTGGCTGGGTCTCCCCAAAGACCACCTAGCCCCAACCCTGCTTCATCTGCGCTCCTCAAAGGAAAACGACTGGAATGATGGCTGGGAATTGAAAGGAAGCAAGGAGAGTCCTATCAGTTTACCTCTGAACATTAACATGGACATTAATTACCATTTGCTACATTAAGCTGTGATTTAATGAGAACAAATACAGATGCAGCCTTGACCTTTTCTCCCTCACTGCACATTCCTTTCCTCACGCCCTTCCGACAAGCCACGGTCCCTGGCCACGGCCGGGGCAGATGTTCGGCGTCGCTGCTGGGGCAGCTCGTCAGCTCACAGGGCTGAAGGAGGCTTGTCTCAATGTAAGAATTCACCGCTTTCATTGTACTCAGGTGTTCCTAGTTGTACATATTATTATAAATATGCTTCGTTTTCAAGCCGCGATTGTTATTTGCTGCGTTTATTGAATAGCGAATGGCTAAGAGGGATTCCTCCGCTGTTGAAGATATTGCAAGCAACGCTGGTCACCCTGCTACTTTTGGGGAAAAAGAAATGGGAGGCAGGAAGTGTGTCTGAAGCTTAATGAGGACGCAAATGCTTGCCAGACTTTAATTTGAAATTCTTTCTTTCTTTCTTTCCTTTCCTTCAATATCCTTTTCCGCTGGGCTCTGAAAAGAGCGGAGCTGGACAATTGCACGGGAAGCTGGGAGAGACTAACAATAGAGGAGGAGTGGAGAGGGGAGTGAAACCAGCCTATCTCCTTTTACTCAAAATGAAACGTGAAAAGAAACAAATTGCATAAAGGATGACTAACAAAGACAGCTTTAAAAATCGTTTCAGGGTTAGTCTTTTCAGGTTCACAGCAGGGACGTCAGGAAAGGACATTCAGTTTCATCCATTACATAAGTTTTAGTACATCTCCCTTTAAAGTTAGCTCCGCCGCACTCTCCCCACGTACACAGCCGCCTACGCACACTCGGGACTGCTTGCAAACACACCCTACCCGCTCCACGGCCAATTCTCTTTTTACAATCACACAGATCTTTTACAGTCGCTTTGAAAAATCTATTAATTCTGTATGCAGAATTAATGCAGCAGCCGCTCCGCAGGCTCCGCTCCCCGCGGATGCCAGGGAATTGCTTGCTTGTGCTCTGTGCTCCCAAATCACCGGAGCCCTTTTGCAAGAGGATCCAGGCCTTGGGTAAACACCTTTGGAGCAAACCATTTTACCATTCGATTCCTGCATCTTTCCTTCTCTCCCGGCGAATGAACGCCCAGAGGAAGCGCTGAGCGCGCCTTTTCTCGGCGGATGATTGAATGCAGAGGTTGGCTGGAGGCGCAGCTGCCTCGACCCCCCGGGCTGATTTCACAGGAAAGAGCCCAAACATCTGCATCGCTGAACCCACTGCCGGACCTCGGGAGATCTCTGCTCAGAGCAATCCAGCACTTGAAAATCCAACACACTGCAAGACGCTGGAGCCCCAGCAGCCCCCACCAGCTGAAACAAGGCGCTGGAAAGTCTGTTTTCTCTGTATCTGCAACCTGGCCCTTTTTAAAGCAGCAGCATAGGAATTCAAAGGATTTTAAAGGTCCAGCTTTTCAAATCTGGATCATCTACCTCCAGAGCAAGCGCAGGAAGGTGCAGGAAATACTTTGTCATTGCCGTTTCATTGTAAGTTGGCAAATCCTAGTGAACCACTGAAAAGAAAGGTAAGTGGAAAACTACCAGACACTTACCCAAGCCTCCACGGGACAGAAAAATAAGATCAGGATGGAAAAAACTATTCTGAGGTGCCCGGGAAAGTCAGCTCCTCAGGGAGCAGTGCGAGTCCATCTCCTGGCTGCCGCGGCCGGCCGGCTCGGCTCTGTTTGGCGTTAGGGTCTCGCTGGCTCCTCCGCTGCCTGCGGGACTGCCAGACTTCCTCTGCAGCTGATAGCGGGGTTATTAAAGTAAACTGACTATTGCCCTTTGTGAAGGGAGGTGGGGGGGGAGGGAGGGAAGCTCAGCCCCTTCCCTTCCTTTGTAATTCAAACCCTTCCTTGAGGCTGGCTGCTTTGGAGCTGCTTTGGAGGAGAGGCATCTGCTCCCAGCCCCGTCCCGCTGCCGAGGATCTCGGGCAGGTACTGGCTGGGGTCCAGGCTAAAGAAACTGCACCGCACTCCAGCCTACATGACAAAGCAGCTCCTTCCTAATTAAACCTCATCCAGCATTTTTCTTTCTCATACATAATTAGCGCAGCACAGCAAACATACAGGTAAGAAGTGAGAGACTCTGCACAGAAGCGCAGGCTGCACCTCTGATTAATTTTAAGATTTCATCTTCATTTATTCAGTAAGAAGCTCCCACCGCTTCCCAAATGCTATGTATTCACCATCCCTGCCGGCCCACACGACCGAAGAACTGGATGCTGCTGGAGGAGCGCACGTTTCCGAACCCTCCTGGACGCCTGTCACTGCCATGTCACCACGCTTTCATAGCCTCTTGCATCGGCATCGGGCAGCTCTCATCTTTATTACTTCCTGAAGGCAGTTAATCTTTAAAGCTGAAACTATAAAATGCCATCAGCTTAGCTTGCAGCCTCCTTCTGTTGGTATTTACAATTCACTTTTTAAATTATAAAGCAGTCCAGGCATACAGGAATACGCCCACAATCAGGCCTAAAGGAATTAATGGACATTCTCCTCAAATCCTTTTGAAATCTAAACTTTCACTATTAGCCATCCCCAGTGTGGTAATAAACTCTAGTCCCTGACAGCAACTTATGTGTCTCATCTCACTGTATTTCACTATTGCAATACTCCACAATGACCTGGTAAGCAGCCTCAATCCAACCGATTTTACTTCACTCTGTCAACGAGAAAATTCTGGCACATTACAGAAATAAAAGAAAAAAACCCACCCTGAATATTTTGTTTAAGTTCCCACAGCTCCCTGTGCCTCCCCTCTGTCCCGAAAGACATCCTCCCGGAGGCAGGGGCTTTTGCTCATGTCTGACAGCAAGTGTTTGGATTCACTGCTCTGGTGATGCCCACGAACAGTGGGGACGGTCAGATTATCCGTCTCAGCTGATGTACCATTCCCTGGGTTAGTGAGAAAGGGAACCGAGAGCACCTGCTGTGAACCAGGGCTCATCGTCATTCAGGAGAGCGCTGAGCAAGGGCTTGCTGTTCTTCTGGCCATGTTTTTATTGGGACAAGTAAGTGGAAGGGCGCAACTGCCAGGATGTTTTCTATTACATCTCTGTTCCGTGTCCCAGCCTTAGGCTAACAGCTTGCCTGCCACCTGTGGATTATCACAATACCTATTTCACTATCACTCCAGTGCAAACAAGCATCTTTCTGATCTCCCACGTGCGATTTGCACAGCTGGCTCTCTGGACGTGCGGGCACCCACTCCCTCCACTCTGGATCACTTTTCCCCCAAACTCAGTTGTTCTTGCAGCAGAAATCATGCTGTAGCCAAAACCGAGGGACAAGAACGAAACCCTTTTTGCAATACCCGTGATGAAGCACGTTTGGTGTCTGGAGGCCAAATCCCACTTCCACGGCAGCCCAGCGGTTACATTCGCAGTGGTTTAGCAGGAGCAGGATTCGACCACGAAGCAGCCGGCGTGGGGACCTACAAGCTCCCATTTCCTGGGATCCCGTCCTTGCTCACACCATTTCGGGTGGGCTGTGCTATCAAAGTTGCAGACAGGCACGTCAGAACTCAACTTGTGGCCTTAGGGCACCACTAGTAGGTGAACATTAAATGACACAATTAAAACATGGGCAGTCTAAGCTGAGACTGGTAAAAAAGAACAGCTAAGCAAACAAAAAAAACCCCCAAATATGCATAGTTTTATTGTTCCAAGACACAAGGAGCTTGCTTTTCTTCTATATTACACTGCTATAAGTTCAAACTAATTCCACTCATTGATTGCCTATATACACGAACATACTAAAATAGACCCAGCATCGAATATTCCCTGTCTCAGGAACTGTTCCCAGCTGCTGGTAACACAGAAGGTCCATGAGAGCCTGGGAGAATGTATCCATGTGCACGCTTATCTCTTCATTTCAGACCATTCATCATTCCCCGCCTGGAAGCAACAGTTAATTTACAATAACTCAGTGTCAAGATGGCAGTTTAAAATCCTCTTGAGGATTGCCCCAGGAGAAGATTTTGTCCCGGCTCTCCATAGCCACTGCAGATTCAGCTGAGCCTCTTTTGAAGTGACTTAGGTTTGGAGCACGAGAGAAATAAAGAGAGAAGACCTGCCAGGCTGTAGCTAGGGACATCCAAACCCAAGGCAGGATCATCTCTGCGGTGCATTCTTTTGGGATTTCAGTAGTCCCAGAAAATAGAGACAGAAAGGAAGAATGTGGCCAGTCAGAAAACCCCGCGTGCAAGGGAGATTATTTCCTGTGGTTTGTTGTTTTGTCCAGATATAGATTTAAATAACATATGACTCTTGCACAGAGTAGGAAATACTGAGAGTGGAGGAGAAGGTCCCCCTGGGCTAACAGCAACAGACTGGACCTCGCTGGAAAGGACCTGAACCCCAAACCCAAACCACAACCCAGCTAAAATCCAGAGGAAGGACCCTCCGAGCAGAGCAAACTACGGACTGAGTCTCGATAGCCCGTCCTCCCCTTTTTTCTCTTACATTTGCTTGGACTCCGCTTTATCTTTTCATTTTAAGGACTTTGCTTACCACATTTTTCTAGCGTTGATGGCCCCTGCCTTTTATCAAGGACAATCTGCATCTAATGTTTTGGAAAGCAATTATTGAAAAATCCTCAGGTAGCGCGGCAGACAATGGCTGACACGCCGTCTATGGAAATCAGAAGGTGTCTAAAGAGGGTGTTTACAAGCAGAACGCTGCTAAAAGTCTGCCTTGGTTGCAGATAACAAGGCTGAGACAATGACAGATTTCCTTCCCCTCGCAGCCAAGAGCAGCTCCCGCGGATCGGCTTCGCCGTGTTTATCCAGGATGCTGGGAGAGAGCAGGCACCAAATATGCAATTAATTGGCAGTTTGCAAGAGCATATTGCCTAAAGATAAACAGAGTGGGTGATCGTGTCGTATGTAAAATGGCTGAGTGCTGCAGATGTAGTGTTGACCCAGTTTAAAAAAAAAGAAGGGTTTTTTTTTTGTTCTCTTGGAAAATAATTGCATTCAAATGAATACTTTTTTGCGCGGTCCCTCTGGCCTTTGAATATTTTGTGTATGTAAGCCATTCCAGGTTCTTCCTTAATCTGGAAGTACTTAGTAAATTAAGAATTTGCTGAAAACTTTTACCGCTGACATCAGTGGAGCATTTCACCAACGGAAAATGTTTTGTGCAGGAGCAGACAAGTACACTGCGACACGGTGTTAATGGCCTTTACTCCGCACAGCGGGTGTTCTGCAAGCAGGAGAAGACAAGACTGCTGGACCTGACTGGAAATCAGGTGACGCGAAAAGGAACAACACTCCCCAGGACAGAGTCAGGCGTGTGAAGGAGATCCAGTGTAGAAGCCTAGAGGGGAGGAATGGTGATGCAGGGAGGACTGGAGCAGGGGCAGGGGAAGGACTGATGCTCGGGAAACGGAGAGTGCTGTGAGCAGAAGGGACAGGCTACAGTTTCTAAATATAGGCATTGTCAGACAAAAAGGCACAAAGATGACATAAACCCCAGAGCCAGGTAAGGAAATAAAGAAAATGATAGGGCAGAAGACTGAATGCTGCCTAGGAGCTCAAGATACGCGCTGTGGAAAATACGTTGAGGCTGGAAAGGGAAGGGGAAAGGCAACTTGAATGTGATGCCAGACGAGCTGGGCAGCTTGAGAGCCTTCAGACGGGGTATCGATGACATGATCAGAGCAGCAGCACGAGCCTGGGGATCGAGTGCGAGACACAAGCGCTGAAGAGAAAAGCTCTCAGTTTCAGGAGAGAGAACGCATTAGAAGAAAAGTCCTCGATGTAGACTTTCAGACTTCATGTTCCGCAGAACAAAACAGAGGCCCACCCAGGTACCAGGCAGAGCAGAAACAGGCAATGAAAAGCAATGACCTCACAGGACAAAAGGACACTTGCCTCTCTCGGTTTTTTTTATATTTAGTGCTATAAAATTGAAGACTAAAGCATGTAACAAATCTCTCACTCCATTTTACTGAGCCCACACGGACGTTGCCAGCGCTGTTCAGATCGAGCAAGAAAACAAGTCATGACCTGGCAACTTTGCGAGGGACAATGCATGGAGATTGTATCTGGCCCGACCAACGTGACGACTTCCAAAATGCCTTTACAGGAATTACTGATCCCCTGGAGAGATTTTTACAGCATGCTTTGACTTGTTGTTTTGCTCGGTGCTTTCACTTTGCCCCCAGCCTGGGCTGCGGACTCAGAGTGGACAGTTTCATGTGTACTTTGTGCTCCACAGATGACGTCCGTCCTTCTTCTGTGCTCCCGTCATTCAGACAAGTTCTTCTTGCAGGGCTGAGTCCAGCTCTCCTTTGAATTCCCTGGAATGCCAGCCCTTAGCCGCATGCCACGGAGCTTGGTGTTCCAGAAGCATGGCAAAAATTCAGCAGGGTTTTAAAAAATCTTTTTCTTTTAGATCAAAGTTTCTGTATTTGGGTACCTAAAATTAGCTGGCAAAATAAGTGACATTTTTATTCAGAGATGCAGAACTTCCATTGATTTTAATGGATTCAGCATCCCAGAAAAGTAGGCCACTTATTTATGTACCTACCTAAGCATTTGCATGCCTAACTTGAAGGAGCCAAGTCTGCAAATGATGACCTTATGTTTTAAAATATCATGAGACAACTCTGCACGCATCAGTCTGTTATTCCCTTTCTTTCTGTCAGCAAGCCTCATTTGAGAGGTAGGTTCGAGCTGTAAAATGCACCTTTAAAGTTTCTTGCAATAAGGTCTCCTCTATTTAGCAAAACACTTAGGCACAAGCTTAATGCCTTCCTGAAGAGGGGAATCAAGGCTAATGGCTTTCTCATACCCCTTCGGCTGAGATGGGCAACGAATCTTTGTCTCCCCACAGAAAATTCCCGGTCCTGGTGGGAATGGCTCAGCAGCCTTGAAGCCTGTTTCTGCCTCATCGCTTTACCCTAGGAACAGACTGGAACGTCTCACGGTACTTAGTGAATCAAGGCACAGCAAGTCAACCAACGCTGGAAAAACTCCATCCCCTTGTGCAGCAACCTGCGTTTCGGGCAGGGTTGTGGGGACACCAGCACCACGGGGCGGAGGGAGGGAGGGGACACCCAGCAGCAGCCACACACAGCAAGGGATGTCCTGGGGAGGGCAATGAGGGACCATCCTCTGGCTAATGGACACGGGAGGAACTCCTCAACCTGCTATTTATCTTGCAACTTATCTATTTTAATCTTGTGCAACTGAATGACTATCAGCGGACTGCCATTTGGCTGCTTAAGGAAATCGCTGTATAATTTAGCTCTGATTGTTTAAAGCACTTGGCAGGAAACAATAGATAAAAACTGACAGGACTTTTCGCGGTTAACAATGCAAACTAATGAAGTGAAATACCGCTCAGAGAAATATTGTGACGGGTATCCACAGATTGAAACGAAGGAAAAGAAGTGGCGGGGTAGATTCTCCACTGCTGTCTCTCGGTCTTGACTTTGAAGAAAAGTCATCAGATCTTCCTTCTCTCTGTCTACTCTTCCATGACGCTGGTTTGGTTACACAGCACCGTGTGCAAGTTTGTAAAATTACACCAGTTTAATTAGTTTAACTAGAGAGGAACCACAGATGAGCTTAGCTCAGACCTGCCACACTTTGGCATTCCCACAGCGGCTCCCAGCAGGAGCTCACCCATGGAATGCCACGGGTGGATGGAGGGAAGTGATGGGGGAAAACCCTGCACTCGGTGGAACACCCGGGCAGCGCTGAGGGTCCCACAGGAGCATTTGGGTGCAGGGTGCTGACAGCGACGGTGCTACAGGGACCTGGCACACAGCCGGCATTGGCACGGAGCACTCCCACTGCCCCACTCACTCCTATAACGGCGACTGCTGGATATTGAACTGCGGTAGAATGAGTTACCGCCACTGCAGATAGCTACAGGCACTCTTTATTTTCCTTTATCTTACAAATTGCAGCTCAGAGTCTGAATTATTCAAAGCAGACTCCCCTGACAGCTTCTTGAAGCAGAGGGGCACACAGACACACAGATGGCGGCTGTAGTTTTCCCCTGCGCACGGCGCATCCCAGTTCCCAAGTGTGTTTAACTGGACAATTAGTGCAATTTGTTAAGCAGGCAGAAGGCAGCGAGGTGGAGCGCACCGTACTGTGCAGACAGAGTTGGTACAGAGCCCCGCTCGTCTTTGTGCCTTCAGAACAGAGGATGCCGCAGACAGGCAGCAGCCAACCTGCCCCGGCCACGGGCCCGGGTTACAGGAGATAGGGCTTTAATTAGTTGTGGTGTCACAAATGAATAGCTCCGCTACAAAGACATTGCAGGCCCCAAAGAAACTAATGATCAAAAGCACTATCAGGGAGGATTTCCCTGTTGTATATCTTACTGTAGGCACGGTCGAGTTGTTTGGGCGTGCTGCGAGGAGGTTCTACACACAGAAGTAAGATCAGTAACTTGGCACCATATAGTGTTGAATGTGGTACAGCCCTGGGTATTCCCTAACAGCACTGCTGGCTGTTTGGCCGCCCTCCATGCTACCGGCCCCCTTTCTGCCTTGGCCACGATGGAAAGAGGCGAAAGGGAACAGGGTGCAGCTTTCCCAAAAAATCAAGGCCGTGTTTTCTCATGTGCAAACAGAGCATCTGGACTTTGAGGGAAGTAAACACTATTAACTAATTTGGTTTCCATGGTGAAGAACTGCAAAGTTTCCCTTAACCCTAGGAAGAATTTTCTGGCCCCAGGTAAAAGTGCAAGGAAAATGACATCTGGTTGGGAGTGGAGACAACTTACTTGTAGAAAACTAAAAAAATAGGAAGCAGGGAAGTGGTGCAGATATCGCAGAGCGCTGCCTGACTTGGCACCCTGGCCAAATTTTTGTTACTATCTGTCCAACTTTTTCATAAAACTCAATAAAGACCACCCTGACCTACGGTGGGGAATGTGCTCCGGCAGCTCTGGGGAAACAAACAGGCAAATGCCTCGAAATGCGTGAGGCTGAGAGTCGTGCCGGTGCGGAGAGCCAGCACGAGCCCCGTGCAGGGCTCGAAGCCCATGGCCACCCATTGCCGACCCTCCTCCCATCTCCTGGGCAGATCCACCACATCTGTGGCCACATCTGAGCCCTCTGCACGGGGGTGAGGTTATCTGCTCCCAACAAACCTGGAGAGGCAACACTCTTAAAAACAGTTGTTTCTGCTCCCTGCAATCCCTTCCAGCATCAGGACACTGCACTCCTCAATACTGCAAACTAAAGCTGCTCAAGTGAACGCGAGATGTGCCAGACTCCGTATTTCTAATGGGAGCTGACACTGCCAGCGCTGAAATGATCTTCACTTGACGGGAAGAAGTCCTCAGACAAGGAGAGTAATTAAAAAAAAAATAACTGACACTGGCAAATAGCTTAAAAGATTACAAAACCCCCAAAACTTAAACCATCCTCATCCCAAAAATAAAACACACACAAAAAAATCTTGTACTTTTATACAAGCCAGAGTTAATTTAAAAACAAGGAAATACTCTAAAGGTCACATGGAACTTTCGCACGTACCCATATACCTCAAAGTCAAGGCACTGTTTTCAAATTCTACTTGAAATTTTAAAGTTTACAGACGTTTCTGAACTCATTAAACTAGCGCTCCACAGGAAGAGGCAAACAGGGACAACTGGATCAGAACAAACACCGTTTTCTAAATGCTGAGAGGCGAGAGTCCCGCTGCCTGGAGCCCTGGCAGCCACAGGAAAGATGCCATCAGCTCCTCCTTCGAAAGAGCTGCCCCTCTCCCCTGCCCACACTTCTGCTCCCCGG
This sequence comes from Fratercula arctica, assembly GCA_947846985.1. Classification (NCBI taxonomy): domain Eukaryota; kingdom Metazoa; phylum Chordata; class Aves; order Charadriiformes; family Alcidae; genus Fratercula; species Fratercula arctica. The sequence goes on from CANTUZ010000016.1 coordinate 3,405,432, forward strand.
GCACAAAAGGCTTTGGAGATGCGTGTTCGCTCCCTGGTTCCAGCCTCCAGAGGAGAAATGTGTCACCTCTGCCGTGGAGGCCGGGGCGGTTCGGGGCTGGTACGGCCCGGCCCCACAGGAGGACCCCACCGGTTTCAAATTCCCTGCGTTGTACAAATGTTCTCACCAGGGAACGTCACCCGTATTGTCTTTCAGCGCATTGTTCTTTCCGAGTTAAATATAACTTATGTACCATTCACAGAAGAAAACTATTCTTTGGGTGAGAAAACACGTAGCAGGCTTTTAGTTTGACACTGTTGTTACCACACCATTGCAACAACTAAAGAAACAATAATAATAGTAACCAAAAGTGTAAAAACATCTCTATGCATATTTCACTATGTCATAGAGATTAGGCTGTTTACCTCCAAAATTAGGTGAAAAAAAGTCTTACAAAATTGGGTTTGCTATTTTAATTGAAAATATCAGAGGCTTTTTCTGTCTCTACCTATTCAATGACCTAATTTCTAGACATTTTTCAACTTTTTCTTTACACAAAAAGGGAAAAAATAGAAGGAAGGAAATAAATAAAGCCATGGCTTTTGACTAGTGAAAACTCAAAGTATGTCAAAGTTATAAAATATGGTTTTATGAAAATGAGGGATGTTGTTAGCATTGACGTGAATCAGGCTGGGTTCTGGAAAGCTGAACAAGCGCAGCCCCTGGCTGCATCCGAGCCGTGACAGGGCTCCTGGGTCACGGGGGCATTAGTGCCTCCAACTTGACCCCCCTGAAGTCAACGGCAAAGCTCCCATCGACTCGAGGGGTAGAGGCACAGACCGCAGAAGGCACGGACGTAGCTTGAGTTTCCTGGCTGAGCTGTGCCATCAGCTGCTGTGCTGTCGTGAAGGGGACTGTCCCTCACCCTGGGAATACCAGAAGCTGTTTACTGGAAAGGAGCTCAGCAGCTGGGAGGGATCAGGGGCACTTGAGCTTCTGTGCAAAAGCAGTAGCAGCAGCAACAGACCGCGAGTGGGTACAAAGGGCAAACGCCAGTATATGCTTCCTCCGAGCAGACCTGTGCCTTCTCCTGTGTCAGCCCATCACCCGTCACCACTTTGCTCAACACTCGGGGTGCTCAGAAAGGGCTGAGAGGGGCCCTGTGGCGTGACGGTGACGGCAATGAGACAACAGCGCTTTGTCAGGTCAGGCAGCAGGGTCAGGCTCCGCGGGGCATGACGGACCGTGGCTGTAAGAGTTAAACTAGGGGCCCAGCTATGAGGACCAGTAGCCACAGAAGCCACACGGTCACTGGTAACCTTCCCTCAGTGTTGCAGGCTCAGAGAAAGGCCAAGGGATGTATGTGACCAAACTCTATTGTGATTTCCCCAGGAGAGCTCAGAAATGCCTGGTTTTTGCATGTTATTCCCAGTCTAATCCCTGCCAAGTTGATTTTTTTAAAGTTCATGAAAATATATTCCCATACGACAAGGACAACCAAAACTACCCAGAGTTAACCCCAGCGTCTATCTAATGAATGTATCATCTTCCCAGTAAGTTAGAATAAGCGCAGAGTTTTACTGCTGTCATCATAACAGAATCTGTCATGACTGTGTCCTCTGGATGTCATTAATAAATAATAAATAAAACCATTTAAAAAGAGGGAGAAAAAACCTGTCTCGGATTTTTTGGAGCACATTGGGAGGCCAGTAGCAGTGACAGGCATGAAAGGAAAATCTTAACAGGACAAGCTCTGGGGAACATCAGCCTTGCAGGGCCCCGGGGACAGGCAGAAAGGAGAGAGGAGCCTGCAAGGAAGGGCAGCGTCCGCCAGGTCCCTCCGGGTGGGCAAAGCAAAGCCCCGGCCCTGGCAGTGGCACCGGCCACCCCCACAGAACAGAAATAAAAGCACTGCGTTACAACGACAGCGCCAACATTTGCCAGAGGAGGTCAATATATTTTCACTGTCAGCTCTTGGGAGGTTTCTTTTAACACGGTTTAATTGGGTTTTAGCACTGGTGAAAGCCCTGGAGAGAGATAACTTGTGCTTAGTCACAGAAGAGTTACGAGCACTGACAACGGTAACGTCCCTCTTCGCACAGTCAGCCTACGAACCAGTTCTCTCCTCCCTCTCTGCCTGGCTAGATCCAGAGCCAGTCCTCCACGTTCTTTCGTTCTTTCTCTCTTTTGTTCACTACACAGTATTGTCCATCCCAAAAGTTCCTCTCCTCTCCCGCTGTTAATAGCGGGTGAGACAGGCGGGTGGTGTCACCTGCCGGTCCCGGAGGAACTGCCTGGATCTGCCTGTCCTTCCTCCCTCATGGGCGTTCGCAACCTGGCCCGACCAGAGACGTCTCATTCTCTCCGCTCCACCGCTCCGCATCTCTAAGAGCCGTGGCCACGTGCTCCAGCCCTTCCCACCCACACTAATTTAAACCATCTTCCCTTGAGTGCGGGGCTCGGTGGACAAGTTTTGACCACCACCCTACCTGCACTGCTCTTGGGTCAGCTCATCCCAGCCTGAGCTCCGGGGAAGCCCTGCATCCCAGCCAACTCCACCGACATCTTAAGGAGCAAAGGAATAACAGGCGTTCAGTCGTTTCCAGAGATTTCTCTCCTAACCCCTGCTCTTTCTCAGCTGCTTTGTACTCACCCTGACTCGCAATTAGCAGAAAGAAGGAAGGAATGAAAATAAACAGCAAGAGGAATTCATTTTTTTTTAAAGACAAGTGACAAACTGTTCTCAAAACAGCTGCTTGGATATTAACTAGAACAGAAAAAAAATCCAAACCCAAAATGAAGGCGAGTCAAACACACCCTGTCGATGGGAGAAAAATGGCTTCATCATCTTTTACCAAGTTAATATTCTCCCCTTGTGTGCCATCCAGCTAGAGCACAGGGAGGGAAAGCGAGTTGCTTTTCATTTCCTGGACACTTCTGAAACTACAGAATATTCAAATTCATCATCCCAACCACGGCTTCAGCCATTTCTCTGCCTCTTCTGCCCTGTCTCTCTCTAAGAGCCTCCGGCTGTTGGAGCTTCGTTGTGGCCATTTTCCTTGTTTTTTGAGACAGGATTATTCTTGAGAAATGCACAGCCCCAGGTGCAGCAACAAAAGGGTTATTTTCCCCCCTGCACATATAACGGCCAGTGGATTCCTTTAGTTTACTGAGATGGGATTTCAAAATGTGTCAGATCTTTCCAAGATCCTGTTCCTGTTCCCAACCCCACCCTTCGCTCTCCAGAGTGATCCTTTGGGGAGGCTGAAACTGAAATCTATTTCCTTGCCAAGGAGTTTTCCTTTTCACCACCCACACTTCCACTTGGGCTCCGATGAGGGCCCCGGAGCGCGCTGCTGCTGGCGCTCGCTCCTGCCCAGCAAAGGTACCTTGTTTGACTGGGGCTGAGTGGAAGAAATCTGCTTCGCATCAGTTTTTCTGAGTTTGGTTTGCAGGAAGGGCATGATTTCTTAGAGGATGAGGCTGTTTATTGGCTGGGGATATTTCTAGCGCATTTATTTTTTGTTGTCGTGCATTTGGATTAGAGGCATCTCCTTCCTCCTGACAGTTGCTGGCAGCATGCTGTAAAAATATGATTAATTAAAGTGTGACTATGAATCCACTCAGAGGCTTAGGCTTTTCCTCCTCTAACATTAAATAGAGAAAGGGCCATTTAACAAAGTTCAGATCTTCAAGCAGATTTCAACGTACGCCGCAGTTTGGCTCAGCACGACTAGGAGGTTCAACCTTCACCATTTAAAAGCTACGAGCCCTTGGAGAGAGGAGCCTTCTGCTTCTGGTCCAACCCCAAATATAGAAATAAATAAGAGAGAAATAAGCAAGCCATGCTCAAAAAGACTTCAGCAGCACTGCAGAAATACAGTGGTCACCCGAGGGGCTCCTTCTTAGCCTACGTGACATTTTTACCTTTGTAGACAGTTCAGCCATAGAATACGTGCAGTCCTGTTGCACTGAGATTTTTAGATTAAAACAACACGTTCTGGCTCTTGCTCTGCGAGAACCCACTGGAAATCCTGGAAGCCCTTCAAAAATGAGCAGATAGTACTTGAAAAAGAGACACAACTTTACTAAATTGAAAAATTTGAATTTCCTAACATGGACTTAAAAGGTACTACTGAATCTTTAATGACTGCAATATAGAGATGGCTCAATCTGAGAAGGGCTGAAGGTCTTCCTTTGAAGAAGTCAAACTTAAAAAAAAAATAAGAAAAAACGTCTGCTACATTCCAAGGTCACAAAGGGTTTCATGAAACTCTGTAACCCCCCCAACTCTGACTTCCTAAATGATAGTCGCTTGTTAATCCAGAGCGCCTACTTGAAACTGAACATAATTAGCTGGGGAAAGGAAAAACATGCCAGACTAAAAAAGTATTTCTATAACAAAAGGTTGCGAGGAGCAATGCGCTGCAAATACAGATGGAAAATGGGCTATTTATTTATTTCAAGGGCACAGCATTCTTATTCATTAAATGTTACTTTTAAGCTTGACATGTTTTAAGCTATTTGGTATTCTACAGCCTTCTGTCTGACTGATAGCTTGGAGGAAAGGATCAGGAATGGGAAGCGCGGGCTTTGTCACTCAGGGCTACCTGTGGGGTCAGTTGCCAGCCCACTTTTCCAAGCTGGCTCTCGTACTATTTACTTCCCATGTGCAGTATCATCTTCAGTCCCCAGAGTCAGTTCCTCTGTCTGCACCACATCTCGGATCACCACCCAGATCCTCCACTAGCCAACAATTTTCTCTTCAGAGCCTGAGTGAACAGAGCAAACCTCTGGGTTTAATGCTGAATATTGCAGGAGGCGACCTGCTAGACAAAGTGTCCCATTTTAACACGTCCGGGCCATGAGGAGTCTCCGGCACACGCCAGGCTCAGTTGTATGGCACAGCCCTGTGCTGGTGTGATCCATGCAAAGCTGCTGCCCAGGCTCCAGAGGCCACCAACCCACCCCGCCGCCCAAACCTCTGTTCTTGTCAAGCCTGCGATGTAACATGAAAGAAATAGCCATTTGCTTCTTAAAAACATAAATACATCAATAATTCTCTGCCGTTAGGCAAGAACACAGGCTACAGTAAAGCACCTGAACAGATAAACTGTTAGGCAAAGCCATAAATTTAGATGGTGCAAGACTAGAAAAGTAAATTTAAAATGAAACATTTGAAGTTCGTGTGAGGGTAAAAAATATATAAACTCTTTGAAAAGACAGTAATTATTAGAGATTATAAATCTGCATGCTAAATTACGTGATTTCTATTGACATTTTCTTTCTAATTAAGTTTTTATTCATTTTATTGCATGCAGATAAATTCTAGATAAGAGCACTGTGATGTGCAGAAGGCTTAATCCAACAGAAACCCCCTAAAATGCAATTTAAGGATCTCAGGTTCATTAATAATCCTAGGAGCATCTTGTTTAATCTAGTGTATTTGCATGGGACTGAGTACATCCGAGCAAGAGAGGGTACGGCAGAGATTGCCTTCCCTTTAGGAACACCCTTCGGTGTGTCCGTGCCAGGCACCCTGTGGGATGGAGCTCCTTTCACGGGCATTCTCCATCCTCTGTCCATTTACCAGGCAGGTGAAGACTGGGCAATCCTAGGAAGGTCTGTTTCCCAGAGATTCCAGCATGATCTGTCCTCTCTGCAGACATCTTGATAAGAAAGTAAAATTAATACCCAAACGCTATCCTTCTCATCAATCCATCTATTCACCTGCTGGCAGTTTCAATAATAAATTAGATAAATATGAATTATTGTGTGTGCAAACAGATGTCAGATCCCAATACGCTACGATCAGATCAGATGGGTGTTTCCTAGAAAAACAGTATTTATCCATATTTGGTAGAGAAGGTGCATCTGCTCATCCAGAACCCAAAAGAGAGAAGCCTCCCAATGAGGTTTGGACACTGTAACTGTTTCGTGGACTAAATCCTGAAAAGAACTGATTTTACTCTGGGAAACAAATACTTTTTTTTCTTTTTTTTTTTTTTCCTAGTTCTGTGTTCTGTGCTCTATCCAACTGCTTCCTCTTCCAGGACCCAACTGTAAGAAAGACTAAAACTTCCTCAAACTTTGTAGCTTTCAGTGTATTCACACAAGTCAATATTTTGTGGCCATGACCCATCTCCAGTTTTGCCCATGAAAGACAACCTCTGAGGCTTATACCGGAGAACCCAAAGACCATCACACCCAGCTCACGCTTTGCTAGAGATCAAAACCCTGCACGCAGGCTACGACGTTCAAACAATACGCACCAATACGTTCTGCCACTCTTCCCCCCAGACCTCCCTTTCCCCCATAAATCTCCCTGCTCTCAGACCCTGTCTGGGATCCTCAGGTGCTAATGGAAAGCAGAAGAGACCTGTTGGGTGATTGACTCCTCCAGCACATCCTCAAGGACCGTGTCAGTAACGGGAGAGCTTTCACTGCTTCTCCGGGCAGCCTGCTCCAGACTGACGCATTGGCGTGCGAGGTGACTTCCCGATGCCTGGATGCCTGCGTCTTCCCACCTTGTCCCACAACTATCTGTCAATTATCCACCCTAAATTCTTTCACCTCCCCACTGTTGACACCCTTTAAATACGTGGTTATGAAATTCATCCTCTGTTATCTCTCAGACGACCTAGATAACAGAATTGGCTCTGCTCCGCATTCCATTCAGCTTCTCAAGAACTTATTCAGGCAGAGATGTTTCCCAAACTCTGAGTTTGATCCTGTCGAGGGGCTATGTTTAGATGACACATCAGGGCCTCATCAGACACCATCCCAAAGAGCATCCATTACAGCTTTATTCCACTTTGCTGCCTCCAATCTAGCTTGTTAACCATTCCCAAAAATGAGTATGTTTTAATTACTGTTTTCTGAGAATTGGGATTATTTTCCTTCTAAATGTATTCGTCTGATTATCTCCAGGATGAAATTCATTTGGTTAATTACCATCCTTTTAATTTGTTTAAGACTATGTTTCTGTTTTCTGTGCTGTAACACCTCCCTGCTCGCTCTGCCTGCATTTATTCAGTGTCTGACAGACTCCCATTTTGGGGAACAAACAGGAGATTTCCATAAAAACACACACGGAACGCAGCCTTGCAGGCAGAGCCTGCGATCTCACCTAAAACCCAAAGTAAGAGAGAAACATCATTCAAATGTAGACATTGATTGCTCACGCTTGTTACTGGAAGCCCCGATCCGGCGCCTATTTGGGTTTGATCACCACAGCCCCCGGAGCTCCCGATGCCGAGAGCTGCCGGCCACGGGGAGGGACGGGGGCTCTCCCAACATCCACAGACTCATGGGGACTCACATCCCACCCGCCGCCACCCCGGACCCTCCCTCAGCCACTCCAGGTCCCTCCTGTCCCCAGGTTCCATCATAGGCCATGGGCACACACAGGTCTCACACAAGTGGGGCCTCCACCGCTCTGGTCCTCCATGCTCTTGGCTTCCCCTCTTGGCATCCCGCACCCTCTCAGCCTCCAGTTCTGCTCTCAATCTCTACACATAGTCCAAGCCATCCTCCTGTCAGACACAATCTTCAGTAACATCTCATTCAATTGCCAAAACCCAGCAGTTTTGTACCTAATGCCCGGCTTATTCTATCATTGTCTTATTACTACCCCAAAACAGAGGTAGACGAATTCCAATTTCATTATCAAGATCTCAATTCCAGTCAATGACGCACATACTGGAAGAAACCTAGTGTAATTTTATTAGTTTTTTAAACTATGCTAATAAAAAAAAAAAAGTCTTCCATGGATAATGCAAATGAGACCAACGGAGACATTAGGAGAAATTTCAAATATTCTTAAGCCAGTGGAAAAGCCTCCCAAAAGGAAAGGTCATGGCACCTAATGGAATTACATACATAGACCTGGACTGCAGTAACACCAGAGAGCAGCCAGTATTTCGGAAAAAAACAGCGAGCTGTACACGTTTACTGCTACGTGTGTAACACCGGCTGTCCTAGCCGGTGACATGGGACACGTGCCTTGCTCTCGCTGTTCCCTTAGGAAGGACAATTCCCTTTCAGTTTACAGGAGATCAGTGCGGCAGCTCAGGACGCTCTCCCAGGGCCACCCTCCAGTGCCCCTGGGCCACCCCAGCCTCTGCTGCGCCCACTGTTATTTTCCATACCAACATATTCCCCTCTTATTCAGAAATCTATTTGTCCCCTAATAGGGCACATTTCCCAAGGAGCCTTGTTGTTCTGCAAATTATGGGCTATAAAGAATTAATAGGTGAATATAAATCAATTTAGTTCACTGAGACAGTATGTGTTTTACGTGGTAGAGGTTTTCAAAGAAAAGTAATTAGCTGATTTGGCATTTTAATCTTCAGAAAAATAAAGAAGCTATTTTTCTGCGAAGAGGATGTAGTTGAACACATAAACATATGCTGTATTTTCTGAAACTATATTAAGAAATATTATTTATCGGCTAGATGTGGCATAGCTGATAGTTATTTCTGTTGTCTCAAGAAGATTCTTTGCGATAAAGATCTCACCTCAGAGGCTCCGTTTTGCTTTCCAAAGTGCCTGACTAGAGGCTTTAAAAAAGCCAGCGAGGTCCATGTGTCTCCCAGGCAGGTGCTTCTGGGGACCGTTAGGAGGACACAGAACAAATGGAATCGGGGGCACAATTCAGACCTGACCTTGGCAGCTGCTGCACGGCCAGTGAGAGCCCGGGCGGAGGGTCTGGGACCTGCTTTTAGCTCACGGGTGTTCAGGTGTCCAGCCCCCTGCCCGTGGTGTGTGGCCACCGGCCATGCCGGGTGCTGGGTGCTGCGGTGAGATGGGCAGGTCGGCCACGGCGAGCCCGTGCTGAGGCTGCTGCTTGTTCCTCCATGGCAGAACTCATAGAACCATAGAATCATAAAATTGCCTAGGTTGGAAATGACCTTTAAGATCATCAAATCCAACCATCAATCTAACGCTGCCAAAACCACCACTAACCCGTGTCCCTCAGCACCACGTCTGCCTGGCTTTTAAATACTTCCAGGGACGGTGATTCCACCACTTCCTTGGGCAGCCTGTTCCAATGCTTGACAACCCTTGCAGTGAAGAAACTTTTCCTAATATAGAATCATAGAATCATAGAATTGTCTAGGTTGGAAGGGACCTTTCTGATCATCAGATCCAACAATCAACCTAACTCTGACCAAACCACCACTATATCCATCCTAAACCTCCCCTGGCACAACTTGGGACTGTCCCAACTCGGCCGCACTCACAGAGCAGCAAACACCTACCAGGGAAATAAAAAATACTTTTCTGCTGCCCATGTCTGAGGAAGAGACAAGCTCGTTCTCCGCAGGAGAGCCTGCCGGAGCTCAGACAGACCGTGCGGGATGATTCAGAGCGACTGACCCACCTCTGGGGACTGTCGCCTCTGATGTCACTGCTCTGCAATTTGTTTTCCTCCCTCGTTGCGGTGTGAATATCTGAAGCCGAAAGGCTGTTTTGTGCTTTGTGAGAGAATAAGCCTGTCCCACTGGTGAGGCTCATTTGCCCTCTCTACGTCCCTGTCATAACAAAAAAAAATTCCACCTGACTCCATTTGTTGAATTTCACACATTAACACCCTGGGCGTGTTTAGCAGGGACAAACCAAAGCCAGCTTGCCACACGTTTGAGTTTGCTTTCCCCCTACTCCCTGCTAACGACTCATTTAACAGCAGCACAGCAATTAGAAAATCGATATTCCATTCAGTCACGACCGTTTCATCTAGAGCATTACTTAAGGAACGTCTCTTGCAGCCTCTTCTTTGCCTGGACAAAGGATAAGGCAGAGAGGACACTGGCGTTAGGTTATCTGACTGATTTAAAATGATTTCTCCTAAGGCCCACACGGTATTTGCAAATTGTTCCAGGCTAGGTATAGGCAGCATGGCTATGACAGTCCACTAATAAGCACCCCTGTGCCGGGGAGTGTGCATATAAATACATCTGCAGAGAAATGCAAGCTTGCTTTATTGTTTAATATCATACCACCCACCTGAATAAAACAGAGCCTGACACATGTCATAAGGAATTACTCTAAGAATGCAAGGCCCTTAGGCATCGAAGCCCCATTTGTATTCCAGTCGTATTAACCAAAAATAAAATAAATAACTAACAATCACATTTTCTTTGCTATGAAAGGATTTTCCAGCCACTCAAGCGCTTCCTGCGTTGCTGTTACAAGCTCCCTTACTGGAAGTGCAAGGGCAGCAAAGGGGAAGAAAAGCAGAGACAAAGTGAACGGCAGAAATCACAATGGAGAAATTACTGAGATTTGCTGCGTCGGAGTTCATGCTGGCAGCCGCAGCCCTCGCCCGGCGCAGCCCCCGCTGCCGCCCCGCTCCCCCCCGGATGCCACGAGGCAGACCCACCGTCTTCCCCAAATTCTATAATTAGCATCAGCGATTATCCAAGCAGGATTCAAAACACTGCCCATCTGCAGAGCGCGGGGCTGGGAGCAGTCTGGTTTACTTTCACGTTATTTAAAATCCGAGCTGCAATTGCCAGTTGTTGCTGTGGAGAAGCACTCCCTCGCAGGCAGAGAAGCGAGGGTGTAAGACACCGCGTGGACTCAGGGAAAGCCACCACCTTCCCGCGTCATCGGAGAGTGGCAACAGCAAAAATGCCCAAAGCTCAGAGCAAACCCAGCCACGTTCCTCCCACCTTCTCCAGAAAACTGAAAATCAGATCTATGTGTTACTAAATTAAGTAGCAGGAATTCTTTTCGCGGGGAATAGTAGTGATGAAAGCTGTACAACGCAGACTTTCCTAATCCATCCTACATGCCAACTCCCTGGTTTGTTTGCGTGTGTGTGTGCGTGTTGTGTAAGCCATAATTACGCAATCTCACAATTTAGCATTGAGCAGATTCTCAGCTTGTTCTAGCCCAGCAGCAGACATCAGCTTATGACCATAAGAAAAAGGCTAGATTTTTCTGCAAAATTGCTGACATGGAATAACACGACCTCTTGTATCATGGAAAAGGGCAGTGCGAAGATGAGCTCCAGGAAAAGGGGTCGCAGATGACAAAAATTCCTAGCAATGTACTCGATTGGGACGTCTTTCCAGTGAACATAAAATTTAGCTGACCATGGGAGCAACATGGAGAACCTTTAAAATAGGTCTGTGACGAGGTTGCCATGAACTGGATGCCATGAAAATTGGAGCTCTGTGACCTCATAAACAGCACAACAAACAGCTCCAGAGAGCTGGACACTTGACTGAGATAAAACACTTCCCAGTGCACTTTTTGATACAAACAGTAGATAAAATCACTGGTCAAAATAGCCCATCCTAAGTAACCTTCACAAACTGCTGAATTTGACTTCTAGTTTTTTTGGTCAGGTGATTAGTCACGCAAATAATTTTTCAACAAAAAAATAACACAGAATTCCCAGTAGATTTTTCAGGTGAGACAAAATGAGTATAATTTTTAAGGTTTACAAATAGTTGTAAACAATGGCCAGATTACGAGAGCAGCTGCAATGCCAGTTCACAATATTTATTAGAGTAAGAGTTTACTGATCACTGTTTCAAACAGTTGGCCTGCCCTCATCTCCGTAGAGGTATACAATGGGTTTTGAAGACCTATTTATGTTTAACTCGATTATAAAGATGAACACAGTCAGGAGGAGTCAATTTCTCCGCTATATTTTACTGATACTGAACAGTGTTACTCTTTGTGTACCAAACACCAATAGCACAAATCAAATTTAATCCTGCATTCTTTATACACTGACATTTATAGAAAGAAAAAAAATGTAAAAGTGTCCAGAAAAACTACTCAGAGCTGAATGATGCTTTTTCAGCTTGTTGGTGACAAGGTCTGTGGTTTTAATACATCACATAGGAGCAAATAAAAACGCCAGAGATGCAGGTGATACAGCACTCATCCTGTTCTGAAAATACTGACACGTTGCTCTAACCCGTAACGTATTGGAGTCAGGAGCAAGAATGCCACATGCTGATGTGGAACCAAGGAGGATAAACGGGCTGGGTGAAATCAAGGACTGTGAAATTATCTTAAATGTTTAAGGGAATTTGATTCTTCCAAAACCTTCAGATTTATGATTGGGTTGGTGGAATTATTTAGGTCAAGTCCTGTTTTGCATTTTAACAAAAAAAAAAAAAAGAAAAAAAAATCTAACCTGAGTTTCAGAACACCAAGGCCAGGGCAGTTAGCCAAGGAAATTATGGATGAGCCTTCAAACCACAGGTAGCGGCGTAGGACTAAGGCAATGGAGAGATACCGCTCGGTTGCCCGACAGCAGCCTGGTGACCACAGTCCAATTCTCAGCAGCTGGTGCCTAATCCTCCAAGAGCCATCGACCCCGCACACAGCAGGGGATAATCTCCCTGGGGCACACGTGGACTGGACACTTTTCTTCCTCTTACATGTTTTTTTTCTTTCTATAAATGTCCGTGGGGGACAGACAGCCTGAGTGCCCTTCGCAGAGGTCTCTGTGGGGGGGGCTCAAGGCGTGTTGGCTGGGAGGCGCAGGAGAAGCCGCCACCGCCACATCTGCTCTACCTGTTGTGAGGGCAGAGAGAGGAGATCCCCAGGCTGTCAGTCGGAGCGACATTCATACAGAGGATTTTTTTCATTTCTAAAAGTTGTTATTGGAAAATGTCACTATTCATTGCCAAGAGTTCCCGTGATGCAGTAACTCTCATTACACCTAAGCCCTCTCAGCACAAAATAGCCACACACTGATAACCTGAATATATTTGCTGCAGCTGCTGTTCCATAGACTGCACTCTTGTACAGTCAGGTTATTTTACATGCTTATTAGCCCCATTATTTTATAACTCATTCCTCTGTGTAATGCTGACTCTATATCACTTCATTTTGACAAAAGGATGTGTTCCTCCGAGACAAGAAGGGATGAGGAGTCTCAGAGATGGAAAGGGCGGGTGGAGGAAAGGCAGCGGGTCGTGTTGTGCCGGGGCTGAGGAAGCGCCCGATGGCACAGGAGCCCTGGAGTGTCTGTCCCATGGGAGCCCTGGAGCCTCAGCCCTTGCTCCTCCTGCTCTGGAGGGTCCCCTCAGAGAGCTGTGCCCTGGGTGGGTGTTCCCAGGACAGCAGAGGTGAGAGCCACGGGGAGGGAGGCAGCCTGCACCCTCCTGGCTGGTACCCGGGAGCACTCTGCTCCCACGCAGAGCATCATCCCTGATGGAGGCGTGGGGTTTGCTCAGGCCACGCCACTTCAATGTGTCTGAAAGGCCACAGAGCCTCGGCACCTGACACAGACTCTTACACTAAGGTCCCCAACGCTCCCAGCGTTCGCACGAAGGGCCTGGCCATCCTGGGGAGGGACGAAGTGCCACAGTTCACAGTCTGCGCTGTGGCACACGTTGCTCAAACCAGGTATCCTTGCTCTGCTCATTCAGTAGCGCTACCTGCTGAAAAGTCTCCCAGCAGCAAGACAGCCCCTGTTTTCTCCCTCCTCCTCCACCCCAGAATTTCTCTTAAGGCCCCAGAAGTGCAGAATCTGGATGCTGCCAAACTAACATCTTTGTTCTCGCGTGTCAGTCTTCCTCAGTTGCAGCTCCCAGCTCCCCTAAGACACCTGTCTTACAGATGCACAGCACATACATGCCAGTGCTTTCAAGAAAAACGAGTGTAGAAAAGGTGTTTCTTCCACAGGCGTACTAACGTACATGTGCAATACGTTTCTTAGGGAAAGCCTCAAGAAGTGATATAAACCATGGAAAACAGGCCAAGAGGAGTCTCTTGAGCTGGAAAAGACAAGGAGAGACGATATGACAAATGTCCCCTTAGCAAACTGTCAGCAAATAATGTATGGTAAAATAAGAAATAAACCGTCTGTTTCTATTTATTGTCTTTTACTAAAATGACCAAGGAATAGATAATAAAGATGAAAGATAACTAACAATAGATTAAGAAGCGTTGGTGATATAAATTATGCACCATACATCTTGCTGTGAACTCATTGATAGAAGATGTAATTGAGAACAAAAACTTCACACAACTCAAACAGGATTATTCTCTTTTAAGACAATGCCACTTTTTATAACATTCAGAAGAGATAACCAAGCTCTCGAGCCAGGGAAGAAGCCAACCCTGAACCGGCACCGGGCAGGGGGCTGCCGGGCCATCGCTCTGACCTGCTCTTGTCATTCTCTTTTCTCCCTCCCCTGCGATCAAAACGTTTGCTGCGAGCGAGGGGGGCGCGGGGGCTCTGCCTGCTGTGCGGGAGGGCTGGAACCGGGGCTAATGAAGTGAGCGATGGCCTCAACGTGAGGGACTTCATCTAAGGAAGGTGAGACACCCTGCCTTGGTTTATACAAAGAGGGAGCTTTAGATATAAAGGCATCAAGTAAGAAAACTCCTCTCAAGTGCATGTCAGAACAGGTACAAGAGGGTCATGATAATGAAAAAAAGCCAAATAATTCTTTGCCTTTTTCTTGCAGGTTTCACTCAAGGACCTGGGATTGCTTTATGAAAATGTATCACGGAAGCTCCCAACAGTCTTGGGAAGCAGCAATGTTATACAAAGATCATAAGCCACATTTAAGAGATGAGAGTTAATAAAAAAAATCAAATGCAGAAGTCAGCTGGCGATTTTTCCAAAGTTACACATGCTGTTAGAACATGTTAAAACAGAATCAAAATTATTACCCAGTCTGTAGGGCTCAAACGTCTGTGTAAATGAAGCCAGGAGTAACTAGTTAAAGGAAGAAGGACTGAGGAGATTAACATTAGCTAGACGTACTTCCCTAGATGGCTCAGAGAGCTTATAATAGAACGGGGATGCAAGAAAGCAATTAAAAGAACTAACTAAAATAAATCTCTAAGTGTGGAAGGTTTGCCAGAATATACCTCTAAGTTCTTCTGCAACGCAACTGGGCCCCTTCCTCTAGGGACTTTCTAACAACCTTTCAGACATCAGGATAATTATTGCAAAGTGTGACCCAGACTGTGGTTACTGCTATAATCAAGAAAAGCCCTTGAGGTTTCGACATCAGACACAATCTCACAAGTGAAGCAGACTTTCAACTGTTGGCTGACATTTTTGTAATGACTAAACTTAAAATTACATTCCCTGTGACTGCGCGATGCACCCCGTGGCTGGGCCGGGGTTTCCATCGCCCGCCGCGGGACGGCTCACCCCGACAGGCTTCGGGATCCGTTCTGGAGCGGCCACAATCGTAATCCCCAGAGGAGCCTCCTGGCAAGGAGCACACTCAAGGAGCTTGAAAGGAGAGAAGACAGATAATGGATGGAGAGAGACGATATCTAAAAGCTCTTATCGTAAGGGTAGGGTATGACTAGTGGAGTGTTCCTGCGTTGGCAGACCGGGCTCTGCTATTCCTCTGCAACGTTTTCTAAGCAAAACTCGCTCCCTTGATGTTTCAGCTCCTCCAGTTGACTGAGTGTTTTATCTCTTTGGGAAGCTTAAAGACTGTAGTGGATTTGCTAGTTTCTGGTGCCCAGGGAACCTCTACTGCTGGGATATAAATCCTTGGTTCGAACACGCAATCTCCAATTTAAGCAAATAGGGAGTAAGGAAAGAAATTGAAATGCTAATTGCAATCCAAATTGCTCCATCTTCTATCCACCCCCTGCCAACCCTCCTCCCTGCTCCCTAATCCATAAGGTCTGAGTGATGATCAGTGAATAATTAATTCTGGGTGAGCTGGAGAGGTTTCATGCAGGGAGCCTCTGCAGATGCAGCATCCAGTTCAGGACACGCACGGCGAGCATCCGCCATTCCCGTGGGTACCTTGGGTACCCGCACCCACCCGGGCACTCCCAGCCCGGCGTCACCCTGCTAATTAACCTTGGCTGGTCAAACCCTCGGTGCTCACCAACACGGACACAAACAACACATACTTCCACCTTTACTTCCAGCATTGGTAAAAGGTACAGTGAAAATGCCACAATATCGGGTAATTGTGAACAACGCCCTGTCAGTGACTACAACTATTAAGGTATAGCATAAAGCAACCATTTCAGCAGGCATCAAAAGAAATAAAAAGTGCTGTAATGTGGTTTTTAAACCATGCAAACCTGATCTTCTGAAAGCACAAAAGTTAAAATAAAAGACAAACAACCAAATTTTATACCCTGGTCTCCTCCACTGATGCAGAATGTGAATGTGTGGGAGAAATTATACACTGCAAATGTCTCTCCCCTTTGCTATAGTCCTAAGTACCACCAAGTTCAAGCAACTGGCAACTTGAATCCAAATTCTCTTCTTACCATTTTTTAGCAATAGCCAGGACTCAAATTGTTCATATGTCACAAGGCAGCAAGAAACAATTTTTACTGCAATTGAAAATGCCAAACATCTCACACACACACCGTCCAGGCTCTTTGTGTGACAGATTCGAGAGAACCGGGTAACTGAGGAGTCTCCAAAGCACCTGTGTCTCACCCTGCCCCAGTTGCAGAAGTGGCATTTTTGTGCCTGGAGGGACACGCGGCGCGCGGTGCGGTGGCTGATCGGGGAGCAATACGGGAGGCACGTTATCCTCGTCAGGGAAATGTCACATCCCGGCTCCCGAGGAGCCTGCTCTGCAGCCTGCGCTCACGTCCCGACAGGACGGCGCTTGGCCTTCGTTAGTGCCCAGGAGGATTACGCCCAGGCAGAGGAGAAACGACAGACTCTAAGATGAGCTAATAGGAGCCCTCAGCCTTGCACTGCAACTCTCGGAAGCAATGCATTTTTTAAATATTTTGTTCTCACAAAAAAAAAAAAAAAAAAAAATCCTTCTCCCTTTCTCTCTCCGTATATATAAATATCATTTAAAGCATTACTATATAGCAACAAACACATCCATAATGGAACAAATCTCCCCACACAGCAAGGACAGCAAAATATTAATTATTCAAGGTACATACAACAGAGTTATGTGAATCATTTGGTAAGTACTGCAGGACCACTTTGCAGAGGGACTCCTATGGGGAAGAAGCTCGGAATGGTTCAAGCAGGGGATGTGTGTAATCTCTCGTGTGCCAGGGATGGAGCGTGGGGGCTATTGTACAGGGCCAACGTAATCCCAGAGACATTTGTAAATGGGAGCAAAGGGGACAGCCTGATATAATACCTACGGCTTTATAATTACTAATACATTTACATCATTTTGTGAATGAATGCCACCCTCCTGCACTCTGTCGATCATGAACAATGCATGCCACATCCCTTTCTCATATAATTACTTATATAACACACATGGATTGAAGTTGAATTCATATTTCTGGCTTTAATTCAAATCAGTGAAGTATTTTTAAATAAATTATGTTTTAATTCCAGCCAAAATGCACTGGTTTAATTCAATTAAAATCAGTTCTTGCTTCTTTTCATCACACCTGACCTGAATTTTGCTGAAGAGGACCTAAGTGAGGCATTCTGTAGTTGTACTGAAAATTAAAATTATAAATACTGCCAACCAGATAAACAGGATCATAACATCAGTGTCTTAAGAAGATATCCATTTGTGAAGAATCTACTTGAAATCTCCCTAATAATCACTCAAGAAGAGGCTCCATATCATCAGGTATTATTAAAGAGTATGCAAAGGAGGGAGGACAGAGGAGCATATTTTTCCTCCTTCTGTTTTTAACTTCCCTCCCAGCTGATGGATGAACTTGACATAGTTATTTTATATTCACAAGTCTCGAACATCATTATATCCAGTGCTCTGTACAACTGCCTGCCAGCAGTGAGCTCAGCGCACAGGCTGCCTCCAGCTACAATCAGTGGATTTCTGTGCACGACCACTGCAATATGAAATTGGATAACAAGATATACATGTCAAACATCTGCGTCTTCCAGCTCTCCGAACAAAGGCTGGAAAACCTGGCCCACCTCAGTTGCTGTGTGTGCGCTTACCACTCCGTCTTTGCCCCTCACACGGATTTTCCAATCAAGGTTTTGCAGAGTTTCAATAAAGAACAGAGCGAAACTTGTTTTTAAACATTTTCTCCTTCCAAGAGAGAAAGACATCTATTGCTAGTACTAATTGCCAACAGAAATGACAGAGTAGAGGACAGAAAAATTTGATGCATCAAACGATGTATCAAAATGGGATGGGAAATTCCATTTTGAAAGACGGAAAACTGAGGCGATGCCAGGTGGACATCCCTCCCCAGTGCCTGCACAGCGCTAGGGGCAGAAACTGAGAGTGCGGTTTGCCATGATATCTCATTAAATGCAACAGCACGCTGCCATTGAAAGGAGAAGTCCTTCTTCTGCCATCTTCCCGGTACTCTGCAGTTCTGTGAGCTGGTTCAGTGCCCTAACCACACAGAAAATCGCCCCCCTAAATAATAATTTCCCATGGAATGAACATGCTGGCCTTCCTAAGATTGCGTGACGGCGGGATGTGCTGCAAGGGGAACACGCGGCCAGGAGACAGCGGGCTGGGGAAAGCAAGACTCTTCCTCTGAGTTTAAAAGGAATGTTTTCATCATGAGCGGTTTTCATTGTGTGCCAGAACATTTAAGCCTGGGATAGAAGTATCTTAGGTTCTGTTGTAAACAAATAATAATTAAAAAAGCAAACAGAAGAGTCTAGAACTAACAGAAAGCGTCTTCTGGTATAAAAGCTGTAGCGATGGCATTTTCTTTCTCTTTTTTTCCTTTGAGTTTATTGACATGAAGAGTAATGCTAATGTAATTGCACTGAAATCCATGCACATGAAAATCTCACCAGGGCG
This sequence comes from Fratercula arctica, assembly GCA_947846985.1. Classification (NCBI taxonomy): domain Eukaryota; kingdom Metazoa; phylum Chordata; class Aves; order Charadriiformes; family Alcidae; genus Fratercula; species Fratercula arctica. The sequence goes on from CANTUZ010000016.1 coordinate 3,424,109, forward strand.
AAGTCAGAATAAATGGTGTGTTTGGAAACAAAATGTTAATGCGACGGAGTAGCGGTATCTGTCTTCGATCGGAAGAACATGGAGACACCATCAGCCACAATGCAACTGAACTGTCACCCTCGCTCAGAGTCTTCGCTGCCAGGCTACGAACGGCGCTATCTGCTTGTAACCCCGAGGTGTACACTGATGCTCCGCAACATCGTGTCTGGCAGGCAATGGCCAGACGAGTCAATAATACGTATTCAGACTGTGAGAACAGCAAAATGAAAGCGAGCATCCTTCTATCCATTAATCAACCTGATCTTCCGCTGCAGAAACAATGCCTTCCCATTGTCGGCATTCACCAAACATTCTTCAAATGCTAACCATCTGCAGCTGTAATACAATGCTTTGATTACAAACGTCAAAAAGATAGAGCATAAAATTAACTTCTCCTTATTTAGTAGGTTTAGAGAAATGTGGCTTCACGCTACAGTAATTCAGTGCCCTCAGTATGAAAACTCCCCATTATGATGTCTCGTCAAATTAGAGCCAACGATACAACGATGTCATCTCTATCCTCACACAACACTATATTTTGTAATTAAGCAGGACAGTGAAACAATGGCCTTGCTTATAGAGAAAAGGTCAGGAATGCAAAACATATTTTTGCAAGCTAATTGTAAGATGCATGAAGCCAATTATCCCAGCAGCGCTGCATATGCCTAAACAGGAAGGATTTTATAATTTTCTGCATGACTCCAAGTCGACTCAAGGCGCGAGCCGTACCCTGTGGGGCACTGGGCTCTTTGTTTGGACTGTTTGGAAACTGGGAAGCGGGGAAATGTGAAGAAGGCTATTAAAATAATTCCAGCCTCTTAGCCCTCCCCTTGACATTTTACTGTGGCTTGAAAAATTTCTAGGAATTAATATAGCCTTTTACTGAGAGATATTAGACACGACCTCCCTCTTCAATTAGGAAGTTAGTTTGAGCATGCAGGATAAGGGGAAGTGTTTGTGTATTTCTTTGAGAATGTCAAATATGTTTACCTCAGGTGGCCTCAGACACAAATCCCAGACATTCACACGTGCACATGCATGTGCAAAACCCTGAACAAACAGATATATATACATGTGTGTAACAAAAACCAATTTAACAGGAAGACTAGTTGAGACCTTGCTGTTGCCTTGGGAGGAGCTGAAAGGCACCACGTTGTTTTCCGTCCGGCTCTGCCCCTCTTGGGGTTATTAAATGGCTTTAGTCGTGAGGAGCAGCCTATTGCTGAACGGGGGTGCCTCCCCAAAAAAACCCTCCAAAATCCCCTCTTTCCATTAAGAGCATTGTCCTTTTAAAATTATTTGGATACCAGTTTCTAAACTTCCTAATACCATGAGAGGGAGATGAGGAACAAAACAGTTTCTGGGGAAAACCAGTAATTTCCTCCTGCATCTCTCTCCTTCAAAGCAGTTCTCTCTGATTTTACTCTAGCCTCATAACACAGCCACTAATTAGAGATCAGTAATTAACTTTCTGGTTCAAGAAATATTTTGCAAAGGAACCCCATTAAAAGGCTGATTTGCATATTCCAGGACAAGGTAGCCTTGCTATGAATGCAGGTACCATACGAGGCCAGTCTCAATCCTGAGACTGCCCCTGAACCTTTAAGCCGCCGACATTTGTCCCCTGCCTGCGGGGGGGTGGGAACAGAACTACCCCCTGCACGGGAACGCAGACATTGCTACCTGCTGGATGCTCCCCTTCCCGACTTTGCGAGATTTTTTTATTTTGCTTTTCAGTTATTGTTGACAGTGCTGAATGGTCTCCCAATACAAACTCAGCACTGTCTCCTCAAAATATTTTCATTATGATGAAAACCAGCGGCCCCTGCGCTGTACTTAACATGCTCTCAGTGTCATCCTTCACTGTGCACCTACTATCATAAGTCTTCCTACTTAGAAAGCTTCCCTGGCTAATGCCATTTAAGTAAGGAGCCAGAGGAGGAAGCATGCTCTCCAGCACTTCTTCACCCGGATTGCAAAGCCCGTCGTGTCTGCCGGGGTCTGTCCGTGTCCCAGTTCTGCAGGATGAGTCATTGCTCCTTCCAGAGCACAGTGACTTCTTCATCCTTTGTAATGCAGCACTCACTGTCTTCTCATCAAACTTAACCAATTTCATCATGCCTAAAAATATTTGGCATATCAAGTTTATTGGGAATAAACAAATGATAATTAGATCTAAAAAGAACTCAAACTAAGTTTACAGTAAGACTACAGACGTTCATAAGTTATTGATGCTCTCCTATTGCATCAAAATAAGTTTTATGAACATTTGAAAACCCATAGGGCAGACCGCATTAGCACTAGATTAGGAATTCAATGCACTACAGTACATGGCTTGTACACCTCCTCCTTCCTCTGTGGGTTATAAGCAAAAATTTTTGATGGGATAAAAGAAAAAGTAGTTTGAAGAGGAAGTAGCAGTAGTGCAAGTTGTCGCTGTTATTAATGCACGGCTGCACCCTTCCAAGGCTGAGGCTCATTTAACAATCAACCATATGCTCAGACTTTTGTAGTGCCAAGAAAAAGCTTAAATAGAATGTTATCTTCTGGAATTATGAAAAAACCCCACCTCTTTCAAAATGACCACAAATGTTAGTGATGGAGACTCCCTTAGCATTAAATAAATTCCAGGTGCACTGAGAAAAGGTGTCCCTTGGAATGATCAACTTGGGGATTAGATCAAAATAGGGAGTTACACAGAGCACCCATCTTCCACCAAATCAAGAAAGTCTGAAGGCATTTGTCCCATGAAGTGATACCGTGTCCCTGCCCTCTCTGTGCCAGTGGAAAGTCACGCAGCCATTGCCAGTTTCACAGGAGATGGGACCAAGTTCATGTATTTGGATTTAAAAAAAAAACCCACAAACAACCCCCATATAAACTGACTTTCTAAATTCCTGAAGAACTGTCAGAAATTATTTTTAAACTATTACTGTAACAAAGTGACAGTAGTGACCGAAAAGGTCACTACAACAAGAAAACAATCAGAAATGCACTAACAACAGTCATTAACAACTGCAGAATAACCTTCTCACAGTTCTCTGGCTCTGCTCCCTGTGCCCAAAGTCCAACCCGGAAACTTTCTCCATCACTAATTTTGTAGGAGAAATGTGGGTCCAATCAAGAAAAATCCATCTGCCAAATGCTTGATTTGTGGCTGATTCCAGAGAAGTTGCTACAAAGACAAACATTCAGCGCTCCAGGACGAGAACTTTGTTAGCTGCTGTAATAAATCAGGATGCAGGAGACATTGTTAGCAAAAAGTCACTTTAACGGAACCCTTTTTAGCTCTAACAAGCAATCTGGCCAGCCAACAAATTGAAAGGAGCACTCATTCCGCAATCATCCTTTAAATCTCACATTTCTAGAAGCTGATAGTTCCAGATACGCCTCTCATACAGAATACCAGTTATACTTGGTCTGATTTTGCTTCTCTTATTCACAATTAATAATTTTATTACTGTTGCTGTAACAGGACTCCTAGAAAAAAAAGCAGTATGCAAAAGACTAGCAAAATTTGGCCAACTACTCCAATGTGAACCCCACAGTAATCTACTTATTCCACTTTTTTCAAACAAAAGGTCTCTTCTCAATGTAAAATCCAAAACTATAAGAAACAACCATGTTTTTTCTACAAACGTAAGCTCTGCTTGACCATATTCAGCCTATTTTTCTAATGCACCACTTTGAGCAATTCCTTAGATGTTCTCTACAGAGAAAAAATGGTTGGCCAAGGTTTTACTAAACCAGAATTCTCTAAGTTTTCACAGTTGCTGTGAACATACACACCCAGGCCACGGCAGAACTGCAGACAGCTGCCTGGCGATGGACATGGCCCCTGGGAGATGCCATGTCAACTCGGCAAAGAGTGTCCCCCCCATTTCAGAGCCGTCGGCTCCTCCCCGGGACGCTGGAACCGCGCTTTGTAGGGGACTCCACTGGAAACCCGGCTGTTCTCCTTGTGCCAACGCAAGGTGTGGAAACCAGACTCTACCGGCACAAAAAATTAACACGGCCATTCTGAACTGGTGCCAGTGAGACATTCTGTGACTTTCCCAATGTTTAATGCTATTTCCTGGTTTTCCTTGGTTACAAAACTCACACTGTACAAATTTCTCACTATTGTAAGAGGTAACAATTTTCCATTTGAAATTTGCTTGATATATTTAAATGCATGCATTAATCAAACACAGGATAAAAAGCCTAGATATGCTTGTTTATATTCTCTTCTCTGCTCTCCATCCACGCCACGACCACCGAGTCAGCTGTCTGTACATGTATGTGCGCAGCTCATACATTCGTACGCACCTGCTGTGCACAGCAGGATAAACAGGACACGCAAGAAAAGGAAAAATAAAGAACCTGAGAGGCATGACACAGTACCAATTTAGATACACAGAAGCCAAGTAACAGAATCATTTATGATCCACTATAGCTCAATATTTCAACCTTGAGTGTTTTGACTGCATTTATTGCACTATTCATTTTTGCTATGGCTTCTCCCGCAAAAATTCTACAAAGCTCCAGAACAGAACACTGTTATAACGGTTACTTCCATGAGCAAAGGAGCGGTTCGTCAACAATCAGCTTGGATACAAGATGGAGTCAAGAATCAAATATTTAAGAGGCAAATATTCCAATGCCAGATGCTTCTTTGAAGCAGTTCTTGGATTACAAGAAAGACAGGGAAGCACAGCAGAAAATGAACGAGAGTGATCTGAACGGCTCCAGCCCCTTCAATATACAGAAGTGAGTGCATTGGGCATTTTAGCAGACGTGGACGGGAATGTTCAGGAAGATAAAATTATCTTCCGTACCCAAAACCTCGATGCCTGACGGAGAAGCCCAGCTGCTGCTTTTCTTTCACATCCCTGAGAGCAACAGTACCCAAGGCCAGGGTCTTCTACAGAAGGAGACTTGCTTACGTTACAGATCTGACACCACTATGAAAGGCAGGGGACTAAAAGCTGTGAAAAGCTACCTACTGTCAGGCAGTTTCCCCCAGATCAGGGCATGGCTGTATATCATAGATGAACTGTATTTATGAGTGATACCTGCCTAATGGAAGCCTTTCATTTTCAGTTTCTAAAATACTCATATAAGAAAATCCTTGGGTTTTATTCAAGGCTGCTGAACGCTACCTCTGCTCTAACCCACCCTTTCAGCTCTGCACTGAAAACGCGCTACAGCCACGCGCTGAATCTCTGTAAAGAAAAGTTGCAGCAGCCCCGGCTCTGTGGGAGAGGACACTGCCCAGCGAGCGCCGGGGGCTCGTGCTGGGAGGGCAGGGAAATTACAAGGCTTAATTTGGGAAAATGACTTTGGCTGCAGGGCTGGTCGAAACAGTTAATTCCCGTGTCCTAACTGCCAGTTCACAGAAAGAAACAAAACTCACCTAGGTAGAAAGAAAACATTCTCTAATTTGGCTGCTGTTTGGGGGAAGCAGCAGCACCGTAGGCAGATTCCCGGCTACACTGGCTCGTCTGCCATATGGAACACAGTGCCCTACTTCGAGCGTTTGTGAAAACTGCAGCACGGGAATCGAATCAACTCTGTCTTCCCAGATAGTAACCCCTGAAATATTACTCTGCACTGGTCCTTTTATTTGCAGAATGCAGAAGGAAAAAGCTCAGGAGGCTGTGATAGGTCAGGTAAGGAAAAATCCAGATTGACAATTGCCGTTCGCAAGCTTCAGAAATTCACAGCCCCTCCAATGAATAAGTATAGCTAAAACAACGTAAAAAGTTGCCATTGCTTTTAAAAGTGAAGCATTTACTAAATGGATGCTAAAGTACCATCTTGGTATTTTAAAATACCACTGCTATAAAATGGTTACTTCAGTCTATGTCCAATTTGGCATATTTTTCAGACATAGGCTGTTCTTGGCACTTCAATCCTGTGTCATTCCCCAAAATGATTCACATAAGGTTGAAAGATCTTCCTTTTGGAAGCAAACCACTAGTTTGTTTCTGTGGCTGGTAATGGAGTCTGTCTTACCCAACCATGACCTTGATCTGCATGTGATTTTACACATAAATTTACCTCCAATGTGTGTCTGTCTCATGCACACACTGGCATAAATCGACATATACATAAACACATACAAATCCACGAAAGAGCTGCTATACTTTCTAACTGAGCTGAAGAATAAAACCAAAGTCTTGTTTCTCCTTTATTTTACGTGCAGTTTGCTCCAATACTGGCCATCCCACATCAAATGCTTCATCTGACCCATCTGCCCATCCCCTGCAGCGCATCCCTCCTGGACTGAAAGATCCTGTCATGGCTCAGACAGAAAAAGCAGCTTCGGCCACATGCCGAGAATCCAGCTCAGTATAATGACAGCAGTCAACGGCTGCGCTGAAGATGTACATGTGTGGAAGGGGGAGAGAGGGATTTGGGGAGATTATGGTTGTTATTGTTCTATGTTATCGTTCATACGACGTGTAACCCAGTAATGTTCAATGTAGTCCAGCAAGTGAGCATCCCTCCCCTCCCTCCCTCGCCCACATCAGTCGGCTTTGGCTGCTGCATCTATGTGCTATTTATACGCTGGTGCATCAACTTAGGATTTATTGGGGAAAAGAAAACAGAGCAGTCAGGCTTCTCTGTACATGTTATTTAACCTAAAAAGGGAGGGCTTGCACTGTATACTCGCCAACAAATTAAAATTACCCCTCTTGCAATTAAGCAAGTCTACTTCTGTCACAGATGTGGCCCTTGCTCTCAATACGATAAGCGAAGACATTAACAACACGACCTGGAAAAATCAATATCCTCACTCTCTCTCACGCACCCTCCTCCCCACCCTCCGGGAAGCGTCCCCTTACCTTTCATTGTCCACACTCCTGAAGCCAGGTAAAATGTGCCGGAAGCTGCTGTTCCTGTCGAGCTTCGGTTGGCTCTTTGTCCTTTTGATGGAGCCTTTAAGCCGACGGCTGAGGAACCCCTGTGGGGTGAGACAAGAATACTAAATTACAACAAAAAAACGGGAGAACGAGCGAGCGAGCCCTGAACCTGCTCTCTCGCAGCCAGTGCAGCCAGGCAAATTGTCCTCTCCGGCTGCCGTGGTGCCGGCTGCCGGCAGTGCCGCTCCTCGCCGCCCGCCCGGCTCCCCAGCTCCCAGCCAACATCTGCTCCCAACGCTGCGTCGGCGCGAGACTCCCCGAAGCCTCCGTTACCCTGGCAACCATCAGCTCACATAAAAATACTGTCTGAAAGACAAGACTAGCACATTGCAACTCCTGATGCCAGGAGAGGCTGCGGCGTGGGGCTCCGGCTGGCCCAGGCTGGTAGCCACAGCTCGCCGGCGCTGGTCCACGACAACACCTGCTCCCCAGCCACCAGGAGACAGGTGAGAACTTCATTACCTGGTCAAAACCCCCCAGATTTTCAGCCATGGCTGGCAGAATTGGACTCAGGTGTTTTAACTACATATAAAAATATGCTTTAAAGCATTCCCAGACACGGCACGTGGACGCGGCAGCTACAGGCACTACCTTTACAGACGAGCGAGCCCCTTGCACTGAACGTACGGCGCCTTCTTCTCCGCCTGCCTCCTCCCTCACAGAACACAAGTCACGGCTCCCGTAGTGCTCCTCAGCAAAGCCAGCACTAAACGTTTTAAGAGCAAAGCTTCTAATGTGTTATTTGCTTATTGTTAGGAGTTAATGTTCTACATAATCTGAACATTACATTTAATCTCTTGGCTAAATAAGGCAATAAAAGTATAATACTACTGTGGTGTCCGGCATTTACAGCGTATGAGAATAGTCTTAGTGGGTCAAGCATGTTAGGCGGAGAAGGTGGGGGAGCATTTTAAAGAGAAATCAGGATTTTGGGGCGAAGCGTAAAGAAATGTTCCTTTTACACACTGTCACTCCAAAGAAATAAATGAACTAAACAACTTGGCAAATCCCTGCACAACCTGAGGCTCTGCACCCCCGGCAATGGGGGTAAGATATCCGCTGCATCAAGCACAGATTTTGACATGCACAAGGACCGAAATGTGAGAAGAACGGGTATGGTTTCCACCGGTACTATGCCAGCATCCCAGACGTACCCACAGAGCTCTCTGGCATGAAGTCGCAGTCATTTCTCCAGTCAACCTTAAGGAATGGATATGGGTCATGTAGCCCTTAGCAGCTCCCTTTTATAAATTAATACCCTTTATGTGTTTTGCAGGAAGATAATCACAGTCTAACTTACATGTAGCCTGTCATTTGTTTCTGCTATTGAAACAATCCTTCCCCACCTCGGATATTCCCGGGTCACATTATGTCTTTCTCAGGTTGCAAAATTTGCCGGGGCAGTCTGTGCGGCTCTTGGTATGGAAGTGACTTTCCTGTTTGTAAGTGCACCAAGAATTCAAAACATCTAGATAACCAAAGGTGTCTCACATTTATTAAGTGCCACTTTGCTTCCAAATGAGGTATGTAACACGCATTCGTGTGAACTGAATATTTCTCCAGGAGCTATTTGCATGATTGAAATAGGATGATGTATATAACACAGGCCATCAGGTTATACGCTTCGCCACCTTACACGAAGCCAATGCGTAAGATAACAAAGGCCTTTTCAAAAGGGTTTTGCCCGTGAGAAATACCTTTAGAGAATTTCTTATCGTATAGAGAAACATGACTATGGACCAGCACATTTGAGGATTTGCATTATCTAGAACATTGCTAAGATACTTCCCTCAGTACTCAGACCTCGGCCAGCCCTGTACTCATGATATCAACACGATATCAGCCTCATACTCGTGATAGCAGCTCTTCATGCTCCTGTTCTTCTGGCTAGATCAGGCCACTGGTTGCCTGCTATGGAGAGTAGCCAATATTTGCTGTGAAGGAAAAGATGAAAAATACGCAACTGGCCAATCCCGCAGTATTTCCCCAAACGTCACTGGTGAGCAGTTTTTGCCCAGAAGCAAGAGACTGGACTTCCTTTATCGCTGCCAGCCTCGCCACAAATATGTCATCGTATTATCAAGCCACTTCTTCAAATCCAGTAATTGCTTTGAACTCTGGACAGGGAATTGATAAGGGAAAAACCAAATAGCTTCTGCGGCAAATGAGCACAGCTTTCTTTCACTACCTTGTATTTCACATCTCGACAACTGTTAGATGATTTGTGCAGGATTTGGAAATTAGAATTTAGGGTTGCAGTAAGACATTACTTTCCTTCTGTTTCCCATTGTTTTTACATTCATTGCTACCAGAAGGAGATCACACTGTGCCATTTTCAGTTTTCATTGCTAGCTTCCTTGGGAGAATGATATGTCAGAGATCTTAATGCTGATAAATTATGCTGCTATAGCAATACTTCGCACCTCCATAGTGCGTGCCAGAGATCAGAAAGTCTAATGTGTGAATTACTACCTTCTGTAATTTTTAGACGGGGTAAGGAAAAAAGAGAGAGTTGGTTTCCATAAATATGAGAGAGAGAGAGAGAGAGAATCCAACCTGGGGTGTGACCGCCGTGCTTTCCTGGTGAGATCATAAGAACATCATCCATTTCTTCTTCGTTTATGACTTTAAACAACATTTGATTCTGATCTCCAGACAAATGAGGCTAATCCTACCCTATGAACATTGCTTACTGCTCTAGCCTTGCTGCATTCTTGTGAGTTCTAGTAATTAAAGTATTGCCCTTTATATTACATGTTCTTTAGATGCTTTTAAGTTTTATATTGAGAGCTGTCTAGGGCAGAATTGTGTCTTCCTATGTGTGGGCAGCATTTACCACCAGTAAAAATATCTTAGAAAAGAGTAAACTACTAACTTAGGAAGGTTTCATTCAGAACTTAATAGACTGTATGAAGTGATAATAAATAGAAATGTGCAGAGCCCAAGAATCCCTCCCGCCTGTGCCACAGCAGAAAACCGTGAGATGCCCCAGCCTGCGGTGCTGCGGGTCCTCGCTCGACCCTGAGCTCAGCCCGGGGCTGAGCCGTGTCCCCGCGGGCAGGGGCTCCCTGGGAGCCGTTGGCCAGGATCCGCGGGGCTGCATCGCCCGCGCAATGGGCCGCTCTGCTGCGCCGCACGGCGAGGGGGAGACGTGTCGGCTCAGCCAGAACTGGTGCAATATTTGCACAAATGAGAACAACCCTTCTGCTGCCTTTAGTACAGATTTGTCTTTGTTTAGCCCAAATGACTTTTCAAGTCCTGCTGGAATACAATGAAGCAAAACTTAGGCTAATATTAACTTCCTTTTAGGCAGTGGACATAAAGTAAATCTTGAAATACCCTTTAAAATGTAAGCAGGGGTATTAACTATATAAATTCGTCCCTTGCACAGTCTAACTTCTTCTGAGCAAGAGGGGATATTTTAGGGTCTTTAGAGTAGAGACAACCATCCTGGTCAAGAACACAGTGCCATGCCAACCTGCACAGTTGTATGGACATTTGTCATCCATCAAAGCCCACAGCGGCGTGTGGCACCCAACGCAACTAGCCGACCCAGAAAAAGACATACAGAGCTCACACTGTGCAGGGATTTAACTTTTTAAAGTGCAAGGGCCTTGCTTTTCTTGTTTTGTTTCTGCAGTTTTGACTCTGACATCCCCAAGTCCAGAATACAATTGCTCTAATCAGAAGAGCTGACTGAAGTTATAATAAGACACAAAGAACGAAGGCAGGAAAAAAAACCCAAAACAAATCCTTTTGAGGAATGGCTTAATCACAACCGCTGTACTCAAGCTAAAACAGGACGGGCACAATTCAAAACAGGACAATTAAGTCTGCTGTGATTTGGGCTGGTTTTTCTTACGTATTTGGACAGAGGCAAAATCTGATGCCACCATCTTGCTGCAGATGGAGGAAGGTGGGGCTCTCATTTTAATTTTTCCTGCTGATCAATTTGGGCATTTCCAATTTCTCTGGAACCTGGAAATAATCTTGTATTATTTTATAACGTTTGGATATTTTTAATACTATAATACTTTTAAGGCATATGTGCAAACCCATCAGAACCGTTTGAGATGCAGGAACTGTGTACTTCCACACAGCCCCAGCCAACAGTAAGAAACTGGAAAGAGTGAAAAAGGGAGGGGTACGAAACCGAGCAGACAATTAAAGACAGAAAAATCTTGAGCTCCTGTTTTATTAAACATAAAGTAATGATGCAAGTCTGGAACTGACTCCCACACCATTAATGTTCATTTGCAGTGAAACCACATGATAAAGCTTTAAAGGTAAAACTCAGCACCATGGAAACACAATATGTATAAAACTTAAAAATAATATATCAATAAATCAAGCTGGAAGCACCAAGAGCAGCTTGCTTTGGGAGAGTCCTGGCAGCTCCCGGTATTTCCTAAGCAGGAGCAGCACGGGAAACAGGAGCGGGGCTGGGCAAACACCCGCGGGGCAAAGTGAAGAGCGTGGTGAGGGCTCGAACCACGGGCACTGGGAGAGCACTGGTCGAACAGGAACACTGAAGAAAGAGACAGTCCCGGGTTGTGCTGTTATCCAAAGACGCCGCAGAATAAACACTGCAAAGACGTATCACAGGAACTAGTGAACAGATGGGGTTATTTTTATAGTTCTTCCATCTCTCTTTGTTTCAGTTCAAGCAAATCTCAACTACAGAGGACTTGAGAGGATGTCAGAATTTTTTTCACTACTCATAATAATGAAACTGCCATAAATAAGTACTTGCTACGAGTATAAATGCGTAACGCAGTATTTCCTATTGGGTGTCCATTTTTTCTAGTATATCAGGGATAAGTTTATAGGTATAAAATTGGGAGTAAATCTTTTCTACCAGACCTGTCCTTATTCTGGGCTTTAGAATCTTAGTTTATTTTTTTATATTAAACTTCTTTAATTCTGGAATCAACTTTTTTTTTCTGCTCTTGCACAGCATCTATACTGCTTTCCCACGGTACATGGAAATACTGTTTTACTGAGGCTCGACTGAATGGATAATTAATAGCTGTTATTTGTGAACTAAGTAGAGCCTTGCCAATACTAAGCACACTATTATAGCCATAAATGTATAAAAAGTGAGTTTACCTGTTTCTACAATTACCAATGTTTGCCTTAGCTTTCAAAATAAAATAGAAACCTTTTTTTGGGCAGCACTTGATACTGTTTGTTACCAGGTAAAGACACCTAAGTGCATATCTCTATTATTCTCTTTGTAGAACAGGACTGCATTAAACTATGATAAGAAGTGCACAGACCAAAAAAAACACTGAGGGTGAGTTTAGGCGTCTTATGTGTCTCTCGGAAGCCCAGGAACAGAAGCAATCCACCGAGTGGTCTCCTGGCATTGGTACAAGAAAGGAAGGGAATTTCATATACAGCACTGACCTTTACGGATCAAATATTTTTTATTTGTTCAGTGTATAGAGGCATGTGCCTGTAAGTATATGTATCCTTTCAAGCACTTCATATATAATTTATTACTGTCAGCTCTTTTGCTTTGAACTTGTAAGTTATAAGTTGCTTTCCTGTCACCCAGTTCTCCTCCTGTCAGATGTGATAAAGGGCTCTATTCGCGAGGTGACCGAACAGACAGCCCCTATGGAGCCCCTTCCCCGAAAGGTGCATTTCTAGCATATATGATGCTTGCGCAGGATCCGTTTTGAACTTGGGCATATGGGAGGTAGGAGATTGTCTGCCAGAGTGTCATCTGAAGTTGAAGACACCCCTAAACTTATGGGAATCCTCGCCGAGTTAACCTCAAGAAGTTACATTCTTGCAGGTTTATCAATCAACAAATTCAAATTCTGTTTTCATGACAAAACCCAGCTCGCTCCAATTGGTAAGACTTGCCTAATATGCCAGCCCAGGGAAAGGGCAGAGGAGAGCAATAGCTTACAAACCTCTGCAGAGCACGAGAGATGTGAACTTAAAAGGAAAACCAAAACGGTTTATTACCTCTGGACCTAGAAACACACACATAGATCAACATGTTCAAAGACCTTCTGTTTAAAGGAGGCCGAACGCGTGGCTTTGTTCAAGTGGGTGAAAAGTCCTTCAGTTTCTCTTTCTCAGTTTTCTTTCATAATTCTCAGGACCCTCCCAGTCACCCTCTGCGCCCCTAAAGAACCACACAGATGAGGTGAAATAAGGAACTCTTACGTCTGAGAATAAGAGCAAGTAACATCCACCCATAAGCCACCAACTTGCTCTGACTGATGTTACCTTAAAACATTACTCTATAGGGATAAGGAAAGCCCCTCTGAGACACAAGTGTCTTGGAATTAGGATAAAACCCAAAAGAATGGAAAAATAGCTGCAAAAACATCGCGTGTTCAGTGATGGACAGCAGGAAAAACTCAAATCCTACGGCTCCACGCACTGTGGTCAGACTTGTGCTCTGGCATCCAGAGAGAGAGAACAAACACGGAGATACAGTACTTCAGTGCACGAGAGGGTATGTCTGTGAGCCAGGCCATAAAGCAGCCCCGGAATGTGAGAAACAGCTCGTGTTGGTAAGTGCTGCTTAGCAACACTGCCCTTCTATGGCAAAAGATTAATCAAATTTGCAGTGTCATTGGAAACACTCAGCTGAGTCCATTTGAAAAATCAGATGAAGACGCACTGAAGTCCCACAGGTCACCAGAGGGACAGTGTGGGTCTGTCTAGGTCATGAAAACTGGAATTACGTCAAATGAGAGGCACTGAGGGTTAATTATGAATATGGCAAATCTAATACATGCAAGTATCAGCAAATCACAGATAGAAGAAGCAATAGCTTCAACACATAACATCTCATCCTTTTTCCACCTCTGGCCAATAAAGAATTGCTGCTTATGCTCTATTTTTGTAAAGATTTTCCCTATCTATCTTGTTGAAAATGTCTTGGTCACAGGGTCTTCTCCCACTGCCCTGAAGAGAGAATTACACAGAGTGGCAGCTCTCAGTGCTGTGTATCCCTCAGGACATTTTTCCTGATATTCAGCTAAATGTTTCTTTGCAGAATTTCACTCTGTTCCTTTTCTGCTCTTTTTCTACCAAGGAAAGACTCCTCTCCCAGCCTCGGAAATAGTCGCGCTCACCAGCACACACCTTCAGGCCCCGACCAAGAGAACTACCAAAGAACTTCAGGCACGCCAAGGCCTTACGGTAAAGTAACAGAAAACTCGGGAATTCTCTGTCTGCACGCTCCAGCCAGCGCTGATGATTGCGTGTAACATGCACATGGAACAGGCGGGACGTTAATAGGGTCCAAAGGAAAGAATGCAACTGCCAGGAAGAGTCTAGAAAACAACTGCAATTCAACAGCCATTGTTATTCAGGGATCACCCAATTCTGCAATTTGGATTCTTTTGTTCTCCTATTAAAACAAAACCACACTACTCTGGATTATTTGTTCACAGTTCCGTAATTATCATACTGTCAACATTTCATACCTGAATAAGACAGATAAATATTCCTTAGGAAGGAAGGAGAAGGGTAATTGAGCAATCAGGGATGAATGATGCAGAAACAGAGATACAGGTAGAATGCAAGTAACCTTGAAGAACAAAACCAATTATTTACCCAAGGAGAGGAGTGACTAGAAAAAAACTGCCTAGGTGAAGCCAAGCAAGGATGCCACCTGGGGAAGAATTTCAATGGGGTGAAACAGTTTTCTTATTTAACTGGCACAACGGAGTCAATCATTCCAGAGGACAAACTGTTCACAAAACTTCTTTGTCTGTTCCTTAGTGAGAAGAATCCTGACAGAAGCAGAGCTGCTCCCGGGCAGCGCCAGCGTTACAGAGGTGAACAGAAGTCGGACCAGCTAACACCTTGCAGGAGCTGTTTTCCAGCCCCTGGAACCGGGCTTGCTGTGGCCATCCCAGGGCTCCATTTCTCCTTGGAATGCAGGAAAAGAGACTCTGAGCTTTCCCCTGTTCTCTCTCCTTAGAGAACTGTGCTCAAATTAGGTTCTTCAGCCTCTTTAGTCCCCTAGAACAAAGCTGTCACTGCTGAAGAGAAGTCGAAACCAAGTGCTGGCAACCACCATGGCAGGTTGTAATTGCAGCAGAGGAAAAACTATGTCCTGACAACCTCAGGCCTAAGCAAAGTGCCTTCTGATAGTCCCTGAAGATCCCAGCAGTGTCTAAATGAAAAAAAGGATTCACACAGTACACAAAGCCTGCTTTCTAATGTAATTATGGCAGTCATTTAGAAGGCAAACAAAACCCACCACTTTTTCCATATTCTGGGACTTGTTACTGTAAAATCGAGTAATATGAAAAGATAAACATTTCTCCAAGTAAGGTTTTAAGAAACCAAGTAATTCAGGCACAGTAAGGATCATCAAGGAAAATTTGAGGGAACATCCCAACCTCTATGGCCTCTAGGAGAGAGTAATTCTTACTATTACTTCTGAAAAGTCAGTCATTTAACCTTAATGGTTAAGTCAAGCTGGTCTTATTTGGAGCTTTGGAGACTGAGTTCCATACAGCCAGGAAGGAGAGGGGAATACCAAAAACATTTAACAATATGTCAGGAGTTGTTAAGACTCCATTTCCCTTTATCATGTAATATTGGGAAGCCCAGAATCCTGGTAGAGATGAAATGTCCCTCCTCAAAGCATCACTACCAAAACATGCCCACTCCCCCAGTTTAGGCTTAGAGAGTGATTTTTTTTTTCCGAGAAACTCAAGGCTTAGATGTTTATTATAATTTGTTTTACTGCAGGTAATTGCCTGCGTGTTAAACCACCTGAATCTTCACTCCGGAGAGCAATGCAGGATGGCTGTCACGTCTGTACCATGCTCTACTCCAATCATTTCCAAGACAGTATTTTACTGGCTCCTTTCTGATGTACACTCTTGTTCATGCTGCTCAGATCATGGACCTCCGAAAGGAAGCCTGCAGGCAGTATGCATCTGGAAAACCTTACATGTGAGCTCGTACGAGCTGTGCAAATACCTTGTTTGCATTCAAAAAAAGCCCATTCTTACTTGTGATACGCCTGCAGTTATTCCGGACACGGCTTCTCAAAACGCACAGCTACTACAGACCTGGCATCCAACGGATTGCTGGGGGAAGCACACAGCTTTTCAGCAAATACCCAATGCAAGGTAGAAGGCCGTAAGTAGGCAAATAATTTCTAGACTCAAAAGAAATTCCACAACACTTTTCTATGCATTTTTTTCGAGAACCATCCTCATTGGTTTAGACTCATGAGAGTTTAAGAGACTTCAGACAAAAACTCCAAATCCAGGAGACTCAGCACTTTGAAAACAAATCCTCTGAGTTCAGAGACTTCAATTGTTTATGATACAATTTTAAGTATTTGACTTTCAATAAATGTAATAAGTTTCACATTTACAGTCTCCCATGTGCTGAACACACAGGAGATTTATTTTACAACAGAGAGCAACAGATTCCAATCAGGCAAATATTTTTGAAACCTCAGATATCGAGAGAATGAGTGCCTTTTAGATTAGAAGGGATAATCCCCAGCTGAAAGAAAATTATTCACACTCCTATAAATTTAAACTTTCGCAATACTTTTTGTAGCATAATAATGACTTAAACACTCGATATCAGCTGTGAATCACTACATTCATCCTGCTTTTAAAACGTAGTCGTGATTGAAGTGAAAATAAAGAATTTATAAGACATGGTAGCAATGTCTATTTGGCTGCTTGGTGATCCCATTCAAGCATGAAAAACAACCAAACTCTGCAAAGATTGATGGTTTCTATCACTCAGACTTTTTATAGCAGGCATCCAAGTGAAAACACCTGCAGGTTCTTAAGACTCCAAGCCTGTGCACAAGGTACCGGCATCTAACTATGGAAAGGGTCCTTCTTGCTGTGATAAGTAATTCAGCGCAAGGCATGTGGCCATAGACATCCTGATCCACAGTCCTTTGTTGCTTCTGCCATGGTCTAAGAAGCCCAGGAGCTTTCAAGAGCTGCACGTCGGAACTGTTCCTGTGGGGTGGAACTTCAGCTCCAGCGGGTAAATGAACATTGGGCTCAATACATTTATACCAGGTACATAACCTGCGTATGAATAGTTGGGATAAACAAATCTGCCCTTCGATTTCAGGAAAAAATATAAAACAGATCAACGTAATTCTTTTACAATATCAGAAATGAGAATATGCCTTCTAAACGACAGTCCGTAGGAAGATCCATGCTTCAAAAAGCTTACTGTTGGAGAAGGGGAGAAATGTGTCGGAGAAGGGGAGAAATGAGGGAGCGCGGGTAGAGGTGGGATAGCAGGTAGGAAATACTGTCAAAATAGATTCTTTTGGCAGGTCAGAGAGGAAACGAGTCGGAAGGTAGAGGTGTCTAAGTGATTTGCGACACTGACTATCCAGCAGATAAGCTGCAAAGCCAGGATTACTTCTCAAGAATGCTTCATTCCTATTGCAGCAGGCTAACCCTTCAAATACATCGCCTCGTGCTAGAACAGGTATCACAGCTCCTCAAGAGGAGCAATAAACACAGAGGGGAGATGAGAAAACCATCTCCATAAATCTGTTTACATTAATGCTCTCTTTTAAAGTCCACTTTTGCCGTATGATACAGTGTAAACTGTTTCATGAGTGTGTTTTATATGTGCTTTCCCTAGTTTGATTTATGGCCTTGGAGCAGCATGCGGATGTCATGTTGTATCTAGTCATCAGGCGTCTTCCTCCTCACTTCCATCTGAAACCTTCAGAGCAGAGCAAATACTGGAAGAAATAACCCCATTTTCCACAATATTGATGACCAACTCTAAGTCTACAGAAAGGTATCAACATCAAGTCGCTGCATTTTCCCTGACAAATCTTGTGTGCTTTTAATAACACGGTTTCTACAAAACCAGCTGCTAGGCCAATAAATTTTAAAAAGCAGTTGGTAGATGATATGTTTAGAATAAAAAATTATTATTATCCTTTGAATGTAGGGATTCATTGTGTAATTTTGCAGTAAAAGTTACTCATTCAAATATGAAACTCATGTTTCAGGCAGATGCTCTTGGCTCCAAAGACTTTCACCACATTTCTGAAGCTTAAATTGGAACATTTGTATTCAGCAATAATTACAGCTGCAATCAAACAAAAATGTTAACTTTTGTAAAGGTACGGTGAATACTTACTATAATTCAGATAATACATCAGTCTTGCATTTTTCCCTATCTACCTTTCTAGACAACTTAATTTCCAGACATTGTGAAAATACTTAAGATGAAGCTCATTTCTCCTAACCTCAAAATTTATGAAAATTATTATTTCAATTTGATTCACCTTCTGCTTACAGCTTTGAAAAAAAGGAGAAAAATTATAATCAAGGGATAAAAATAACACACGCATGACACTTACAGGAGTACAGCAGCCTTGCCTTCAGGATTTTTTCTGTCCTTCATGACATACAGATCAGACAACTGTTTGATTAGGAAAGCTCAGGACTGTAACAGGCAGTAATCCTTAGGGGTAGAAGGAATATTTCTACTTGAAATTATGCCACAAAAAAAATCAAGAACTTCAGGTGGTTTTATAAATCTGTAAAACAGTTCTGAAAATCTCAAAGTCTCCTGCGAGTTAAAATAGAAACAAAAGGCTAGAAATGGGCACGCTTCCACCTAGAGACTGGCAGAGAGGTCTCTACCTGCCCCCTCCATGCAAAATAAAAATGAAAAGGACCTAACGACTTCTCCTTTTCAGGCGAAATCCCAAGTATTCAATCATCGACTGAAATTGAAATTAAAAACAATGCAAGATTACTCCCTGCTATTTTTCTCCACCTTTCCTCCTAAGGATGATCTTTGGGTTAAGGTGGCGAAGAACGTGGTGTGAGGCAGCAATAAACCACGCAGCTGACAACCACGTTTCCTAGGACACTCCACTGAAAGCCTGCCAAAGATAGAAAGCAAAAAGAATAGCCTTCAAGAATTGCAGGCAAAAATTAAGTTCATTGCTGTTTTATCCTTCTGAAAAATAATAAGACAGACATTGTAAGTGGCAGATCCTATTTTGGGGTCTTAGCAGTGATTACTTCTTGCCTAATTATTAGCAGTGGATTTACTATCTTTAAAGCAGAATTTTGTCACCCAGCAGGAAATTTCGATTCTATCAGGCAGATTTAAGTCTCATTCACTTGTTCCTTAACTGTTTTTGACTCACTTGCTAATTACGAAGGAAGGCTGCATTCAAAGCAGGTCTGGAGCCCGGAGGCAGGCATGGCCGGCACGCTGTCCCTTGGTGCGAGCCAGCACCGTGCCAGCTGTGCAACTCTCCGAGCGCCTTGCTCCCGACGAAGGTATCCTCCTAATATTAGCAAAACTTGAATTAGTACTTGTACATCGTTAAAAAATCTAGATTTGACAGGGAGGCACGAAACACCAAGGCAGGTATATGGATGCCTTTCTGACTCTGTCCCCCTGCAGGGGGAGTGCAGCGCTCAGAAGCTCGTGGATGTAGGGATGGGGCAGCATTGCCTGGATGTGCTGAGATCCCATCTTGTTCCATACCACATCCCTGTTTCCCAGGTATGACGAAAGACGTGGTCATCTCTGCCCTCAGTATTAAAGTAGATAATCAACTGCTAAGTCAAATTAGTATAGAAAGCAAATCCAATCCTAGATTCCACCCACTCCCGCAACGTCTGCGTGAAACAGGTGAGCACAGACCTGGGCTCCACTTTCCTTACACTACCTGCACGCCGTGGAACAGCGGCTGCGGAGGTCACCGCGCAGCTCCAGCAGAGACTCTCCGGGTCATGGCAAGGAGGCAGAGTCCTGGGGTGTCCCTGCGGGATGCCCAGCTGCTCTCTGAACGTGACCCGAGCCAACACGGCTCCACATGTCACAGCCTGGAACATACACGTGGGCACATCTCCCACCAGTTGCAAAGAAGGGACGGGAACTTGATCATTTGCTGTAATCGGGCCAGGCTGTCACATCATGGGAACTATGTGGACACGGTCTTGCCAGGGGCAGGAACGAAGGGAGGAGACAAGGGCAGGCAGAGGCAGGTTGGGCTGATCCCTGTAACCCCGTTCTGCAGAACAGCGTACATAACCACGGGGAGCGATTTAGGAAATAAAGACATGATTAGTTCTGGAGCTAATTTCCTTGGCGCTTTGAAGAATGTCGCAGGTCAGATATGATCCACGGTAATTATGGAGGAAGATAAAGACAGGAAAGTTGCTGGCAGAGCGCCAGGCCCAGGAATACCTGAATACCTCGGGAAAGGCGTTACACTGCGTACCATCACTCTCTCAAATTACCCCTGATGCCTGAGCCACGACTATCACCGTTCACTAGGCAAAAAAAGAGGGTGGGGAGGACAAATACAGCCTATTCCTTATCAGACTGCAGTGCTGAGGAAAAGCGGCGGTACGGAGGAGAAAGTGAACCTTGTTTCCATGGTAACTAAAGTTTGAAAAAAGTATATAGAAATCAGTGTCATCTTAACATGTATGTTTACAGACAGGCCCAGAGTAATAAAAAGTTATTCAACTGCAAGTATCCTGAGACCACGTAATCATCAGGAGACCATCCGCATCAGATCTGCTGCTTCAAGTAGCTGCGCTTGGTTTGGAACAACAGTGTCACCACCTGGAGAAACACTCTCACATGAGGCAGCATCAGTTTGGGATTTGGATGGGAAGAAGAAACCTCCACAACAACTTCCAAATGACCGAATTCAGCAGCCCTGCTCAACAGAAAGGGCCATAATCTCTTCCAGGCCTGTTAAAGTTCAAAGTCAGACACTTTGACAGGTGTGAATACACTGACAAGGTCACTCCCAACGGGGATGGAGCATCTCTGACGTGATTTCCTCTCACAGTTCTTCCCAAAGTATGCAGATGACATGTGAACCACCTATCACAATGAATGTTCAAGAAATTGTATCTCAAAATATGGCATATTTATGGCCATTAAAGAGAAGTGTTTAGTCTAAGTGAGAAAAAATTTGTCTCAGAAATTAAGTTAAAACTTGGAAGAAATTTATTGATAACCATTCAGTGTTAACTTCGTCAATGACACACAGTTCTGTTAATTCCACTGCAATCAATTTAATATCTAAGTTAATATCTAATATCCATGAACTAAAGCAATACAAATTTCTAAATGGAAACAGTTCAGAGATGAAGGTCCTGATTAAATGGACACTCATGTTCTACTGGAGCTCTCTAAGAGATTCAAATAATACCTTACACTATTTGATTTGTTTTCTGAAAGCACAATATCGGTGCTATTGAAAGTGGGAGAACAGAATGTGTTTATTATCCTACCTTTTATATCTGCACTACAATTCTTTGTCTGTGACCCAGAAACAAATTAAAGGGACACTGTCCGGTTGTATGTTTTAATGGTTGTCTTTTCTCTGTGCTACCAGCAATTGGAGACTTTCTCTGTGCCTAGAGGTTTAAACAAATAAAAGCTGTTGTTTGTTTACTTTTTGCCTTTCATTCATTCCACAGAAATGAAAGGAGTCACATTCATTTGTCTCCCTACGGCCTATTAATTAGTAGAGGGTGTTTGCATTTGGGCTTCCAGGGCAGTGTTTGAAATACTACTGAATTTTTTCTTGTAGTAGTTTTAAACTGAGCAAGAGGTAGCCATTTCTGTTCAAACCATCCTCTGGAAATGGAAGACTCTAAAGAACTCATATAAATCTGAAAAATCCAGTGAGAGTTTGAGATTGTTTGTCTGTCTTTGTAGGGGGAATTCAAACAATTGCAACAGATAAAAATACAACTGACCACCTAAGCATATATTAAATTGTGAAAATACCACAAAAAATGCCAAACAGGCTTTAGAGAGTAAAGGGCAGTCATCTGGACAGTTTTAATTATTTTTACCGTTTTAAATGATGCCTTGATTTGGTTTTGTTCCTTAGAAGATGATCAGCAGAATCACGTAGTCATTCTATCACTATGCAGTCCCAACTCTTTTATACAGATCATGACAGATGAGGAAAGGCATATAATCATTCCATGCCTTAGTTTCCCCATTTATTTTAAGGCATTATGATGAATTGCAACCCCATGGTGACTGCGAGCTTGAATTCATTCAGATTGGCAGAACACTTTAACAACCTCAGATGAAAGGTGCTACAGAAGTGCCAAGTACCATCACTGTAATTATCATTCAATATACACTGATCAAAAGAATGAAATGTGAATTAGCATTTCCTATTAGCCCTACTTACAGCCTAAATTTTAAATATTCCTCCCATGGGCTCTCTCCATGAAAACATACAGGAGCTGTTGGCGTTTCTCATATGGCTACAACACCGCTTCTACAGGAGTGGAGGAATGGAGGGATCTAAAGAGAAGAGTCAAAAAGTCATGAGAATAACAGAGGTTTCTGCTACAAAAGCTTGTCAAGCTCTGTAGGAAGAGCTTGGAGCTGCTTTCTCGCTCTCACTCCTTCCTTGTTCCCAGTCTCTTTCCTGGCACAAGGATGTGATCTCCTCTTGCAGCTCTAAGGATTTTCTCCCATTGGCCTCCCTTGGAGCCTGAGCACCACTTCTCTGAAAGCCATGGGGCTTCCCATACCCCAGAGCAGTGGGCCCAGCTGTCCTCAAAGGATGAGAAAGTGTAAACATTTGGAACAGCTAAATGAAATCAATGGAATCATGCTAATTTACACCCACTGCAGAGCCAGACAACTTGCTGAAATGTTCTTCCCCTTTCTCACCTGGGAACTACAAAATATTTGACTTTATTTTCCCAGACACATAAACTCCCCTGTTATCCACTGCCTGGGTCTAACATAGGAAGGAAAAACGTGAGTTTCTCCCCCAGCGCTGAATATGTTTCAGTGGTGGTTGGGGCACAGCAATTTAGTGATTCTTTGCCATTTCCCTCTTGGTGGAAGCTGCCATCACTGCGGATTAAATAAGGAGGTCTGACTGCGCACTGTGTGGATCCTCACCCTTGAGGAGCTGACCAAGCTCCATTAATTCTTCTTATACAAAACATCTAACAGATGCTGACGATACCAGGTCATCTTCCATCCTCTCCTCAGTGCCACACACCAGGGCCAGCCATGCTGCCGTCCGCGCCGACCCCGTGGCACAGAGGGCTTTGCTGTCCGGCCGGGTCAGTTTGATAGCGATGAAAAGCCGGCCCAACCCATGCTCCACCCCACACAAACTACAACAGGATAAAGAAGAGTGGCCTCAGTGTGTGAATTAAGCTGTTGATGAGCCCTTACGCCTCTTCCTTTCTGTAAAACTGTCCTTTAGACAGCTGCAGGCTCTGAAAAAGAGACCTCCCTGGAACATATTCAGTTCAAAAAGGAAAAAAAAATCCATACCCTGCCTTGCTGAGTCCTTTTCAGGGAAGCAGGTCATAGCACCATGTCTTTTACCCTGTCATTCCTGTCTCCTGCTTGATGCACATAATAAATCCACAGTGGTTTGAACTGCAGCTCTGTGCTGAAATCTGACAACTCCACGTATCTTTAACCATACCGTCCTCCACTACTCCCCCAACTGGAAACTCCAAGTTTACTTACAATATTTTCAATATAGAAGCTCAAACTCAAACAGTTAAACATATTATATTTACAATCAGTTTCATTTTCCAGTTCCTGTGCTAGGTAACACCGAGTATGGAAACAAAATCTTCCATGGCTTAACTAGAATTTATCCTTTGTCTCACAAACTACACACAAAAATTGAAGAGCAAAAATACCCAGAGATTTATGTTAACAGCTGACTTAGAAAAATAAGACAGAGGGCTCTAATTTTAATAACATGCAATTGAAAACTTGACAACACGGGGTGCTGGCAGAGAAAGTAAGAAAGCCAGGCATGTCTGACCTGGGATCGATGACTTGGGAGTCCCGAAAACCACTTACTCATTTCCTCATGACAGCATCAAGTTTGACAAAGAATATTTAATTCTCTTGAAACTGAAGGAGAATTACAGAGAAGAATTTAGGAGTAGCTTAGCTAGTGGTTAACTGGGAATTAGCAATTCAGCACAGGACATATTTCCTGGATTTGCTGCATGATGACATTTAAGTTAGTTAACTTTTCCCTACTTCAGTTTTCCCACCTGTAAAATGCTAATAGCTAGTCACTTTGCGGGGAGCCTGGAAATCCATCAACAAAAGATGCTCTAAGAGTACAACGCCTTCATGCTGCTGTTGTACCTGACAAAAAAGAATCTGACAGTCAGGTTAGCACTCCTCATTTCTGCAAAACAGTACCAGCGAGACTAGAAATAACTGCAAATGCTCAAGATGACCTCGATCTTCTTCCGATCCCTAAAATGCTCAGAAACCCAAAGCTTCCAAGCACGTCCCGTTCCACAAACAGGGAGGGAACTGACAGATACGTTCTCAAAGTAATTTACATATTTCTTGCTGCTGCTATCACTGGTTATCCAATTTCAGTTGCAGTTGACAGTTTAATGATAATAGCTTTCTGTTTATATATCATCTGTGATAATGTTCCTATTCTCCTTAAATTCAGTCCCCGTAAAAGGGGTGCTCTAATGTACGCAGCCACAGACCAAAATGATAGTAATTTTCCCTTCTAGTTGGAATGCTTTAGTAAACAATTACATTTCAATTAAAGAGGGGTGATCATGCTGAGGGAAGCACCATTCAGCTCTTCGCATAATGCAGGAAGATAAATTCTCCAAAGTCAAACTATTATCATATAATTTACATGACTGCTTTTGAAAAAAAAAATAAAACAAAATAGAAAGTAGTGTATATTACACACAGGCAAAAACTTGGGAAAAAAATCTTCAATATCTCGTCCACAGCAGCTTGAACTAGGATCCCATTATTTAGGATTACGTTCAGTGAAGAGGAATGGTAGAAGGGTTACTCACTCTCATCTCTCCAGGAATTTCCATTTACTGGTATGCCATTAGTATTTAATACTTCATTTATCAAGGATTAAAAACAGGATATATGAAGGAATGCCGTAAGAGTAGCTTATAACATATCACTGTAAATTCAGCTGTGGACCCAACCCAAACGTGCAGAAAAACTGCTGGGAAACAAGTTAACATTACCAGCAGAAGAAGAACTAAAGCCTAAAAAGATTTCATATTTCTTTGTGACTATAAATGCTCCATTATTTAAGGGCCTGGAAGGCAGAGCAATGACAAGTGAACCCCAAAGGAGAGCTCCTGCTCTGAGAGATCACACTCGAGCAGAACAACAGACAACAAGCAGACGATGAAGGAACATGAGCAGACAGGGAGATGATACCCATCTTCATGACTGACAATGAGAGCAGGTTTATACCACTGCGTTTGGCCCTTGAAGCTTCTCTGAGAACTGCTTCCCTTCCAATGCCATTTAGACAATTCCATGGACGGACAGCCTGAGCACATAGCTTATAGCCACAACGTGCTTCGGTTTTCTTTTGTTGGGGTTTTTTTGTAGCCCATGTGGCTTCAACCAGAAGAAACACAGAAGTGTTTTCTGAGATCCTGGAAAGCAAATGATTGATAGTAGAATTGAAGATTAAAGGTCTGGAGAGAAGAAAATCCCAAACCCTGTCTAGCATTTCGGGGTAAGAGAGTACCGAGATGCTTCCCCAGACACAGCTCTGTGAGAAAGGCAGAGAGCCATTTTCAAACCGTTTAAAAATATTCAGGCTACACACGTTATATTAATTCACTGTATTTGGAAGGAGGCTCCTTGCCCTCAGTCAGGGAGGTCGGTGTTAGTCAGTGACTAACAGCAAGAGATCATTCCAGTTTCTGGATCCAATCACTTAGTTCAACTCTTTTGCACAAGTGCTTTGGCAATTTGGACTTCTGCTTGGCCTGGGATATTTGCAGAGAGGACTAAATAAATCAGGCTCTAATTAAACCAGTCAATAGATGGCAGTACTCTAATGAGATGGGAGAGAAGTCATCACACAGCAAGTCTCAGCAATCCCACCCTTGCTCATGATTTCCCTGCAAGGTGGGCAGAGCAGGAGGATTTAATACCCAGCAGAATTTCCCATCTTCTGTTCCCTGTGTTTGATAATATACAACACAAATTTCAGGTTTAACCCATCTCACACCTTAAGCTATTTGGATTCAATGCAGAGAGGCAAAATCCCTTTCTGTATTCTCCTAACAGGTAAATGTCAGTCAACAGCAAGGCGTCACTCATCTCCCCTCGGGCATGGGGAAGAGTCCAGCCTTTGCCCCTGGTGACATTGGTATCTATGGCTCTGGGGCATTATCAGCTGCTGCCAATTACCCGTTCTCAGTGAGACAACTCTAGGCCACCACCTAAGCAGGCAACATTTTAACTGACATCTCATGCTAAGTCAAGCCTTCTGTCTTTCTTTTTCTATCCTTAAATATTGACTTTTCTTGAAGCACTTGTTAATTAGGTCTCTTCATTCAAGGGGCAGAATCATGACAAATAGGAAGGGTTCCAACAAGACTATTTAACACTAAAGATGTCACCTGCAAACATGTGTGTGAGAATAGTCAGTCTCTTCCGTGAGTGTATCAGATATAATAAATTCATTAGGACCAGAATTTCCGTGCTTATATTTAAGTTTTATACTGACATGCACCAAATATAACTGCTCCTAGGCACTGGTGCAGCAGTCAGAAAGGTTTCTTCTAGTCCACCCGAAGCAGTGTGTAGCTGGCACTGTGAAGCACATTCACGGATTTCCAGTCAGCCAGAGACTAAAACCTGAACACTGAACTTGGTGCTCAGAGCAGATTCAGAATCAGGGACCTCAGGCCAGCGGTCACTTGGATTATAGACTTGGATTCATTAGACTACATCGGATTGTACAAAGCTCTGATAGCACAAAAGTTAAGCGAGGTGGGTTTACATAGAAAATAATAATTTTACAACATAAGATAACTAGGACTGGGGAAGAATTTTTCATGCTTAAGAAGCTCTATTAAAAATGTCTTTTTATAGAAGGAATAAGAACAGCTAGTTCACATATTAACATGTAGAAATCATAAGGCTTGATTTTCAAGGTTATATTTTATAACTCAAAAAAAATTCACGAGCCGTTGTTTTCCAAAGTTGCTACAAAAACCATAATGCCCAATCAACTGTAACTTGCGTGGCAAACTTCCGCATGGGAAGGGAGCACTGCCACCCTAGTTTGCTTTAGATTTCACATGAAAGCAAGCAACTGAGAGTGCAACATTGTCAAAATAGCTGGATCCAATGGCTCCTGAGCTTACTAGTGCCTTGGAGACTCAACAGCAGAAGGATGGACATGTCAGGGAAGAACAATCAGCTGTAAAATATGAAAAGCTTACAACATCAAAACCTGCAGCAGCAGGCTGAAAAGTAATAATCCCATTACCACAAAACTAAAGCACTAATTACTGTTCCCAGTGGCTGGAGTGGACTGACTGCTAATGTTCCTCTAGTTAATGAAGGAAGGTGAGGGAGAATATATTTCTTAAGTCGGACATCTGCTGAAATCTGGGCAGCCATAAAAACTATGTATGTAATGAAGCCATTCATATTAATGGCAATAACATTCGGAGGGCTGAGTAGGAACAGAAATGAGATAATAGTGGATTGTAACTCAGAGAAGAAAAATGCTCTGTATTATCCATGTGATGACTGCCCGCGTTTAATCCGTACTGGATAACAGAGCCAGTCAAAGCAAGGAACCGCATCCCAGATAGGCTGTTTCACTAACAAGAGCTAACCTGCTGAAAGACTGGAATAATTGCTCTAAAAACATAAAGCAGGATATATACCATTGGAAAAGGAATAAATAGCATTTTATTTTCACTGACTACAAGTACACTAAGGAAAATACTCCCAAATCCTCTGTTTTGTGAAGAATCCCGATTTTCCCATCATTCTTTGCCTTTTTCATCAACAAGCAGTACATTAAGGTTCAAAGATACTCGTTTACTGAGATAGATTGTGATAAATGAAAGGCACAAAGCAAAAGCATGCCTATTCAGTTAGCTTTATGTGTTTCTGCCTGCCATGCTCAGAGTTTTCGAGCATTTGTAACTGATAATCAATTCAGACAGAGGGCACATGGCTTGCGGAACAAGGGGGTTAGAGAAAAAAAATCGGTTTCCCTCTTGGCATTGAAACAAGCTGCACCTTGCTTAGCAAAAAGGTGATACCACAAGGGGAATTAGACCAAAAGATGATCCCTCTGTGTTTTGACCTGTTAGAACAGGGAGCTCTTAGAACAACTTTCATCAGCTCCAGAAAAAGAAAATCAACCGTGTCCCTACAGCAAATGCTTAAAGACATCACCTTCTCCATTGTTTTTCTGTTCCATTGCCTTCAGTATTTGCCACATACTGTACACACTCCTTCAAAACAGAACTCATCTCCCACCATCTACTCACTGTTTTCTTCCCATTCCATTTAGCAAACAAGGCAGCACCAAAAAACACGCTCTCATATTTTCAGCTTGTGTTTGCTTATAAAGGCTACAGAATAGAGCTCCACAGAGAATGTTACGCGTTCACAAACTTACAATTTATAGAACTAAAATAAACTACTTAGACAAACTGCTATTAATGATTCATTCATCAGTGCAAACCTTCTCATGTGAACTGGGTGTGCTCAGATTTTTTTTAGATTGCACCATTGTCTTTCCTTTGCAATTCTGGTTCTACCTATCCAGGTTTGTTATGAAGTAGCTGAGCCTGTAAAGTAGGTGTGGCCTGGAAAGAAAACCTATAAATATACACTGAGAAAAACAGCTCCAAGACCATTTGCCTCTTCTCTGAATAAAAATACCTGTGTGCAAACTTATTATCCACATATATCAGACATTTTGCTCTTGAAAATACAGTCACCGGATTGCCTTGGCTATCGCTCATACTGGGTATATCCATCTCCCGCTGTGTATACTTTATGCTTGGACTTATTTTTAAAAATCTCTAAATAGATTTCTCTCTTACTATTACTGGAGGTAACAGTAATTTTTGCCACCCAAAAGACCTTGGTAACTTCAGCTGATTACAAAGTCTCCCAAGGCTCCACTGCATTAACTATAGGCGTGTCTAGGCTGATGACACATTAGAAAAAAAACCCAACTCTCAGCTGCATGTTTATTGCCCACTTTCCAAAAAATATTTATTTCAATCCCTCCATTGTGCTTCTCTTTGTCAGTTGAGTGCACTCCTGACTTAAATAATTACTTGGACTTGATACTATTGGTTAGATAACACAATTCTTGTGGTAAAATGACTGTGATCCACTTGAGAAGTCTATCTAATAGCTGCAGGATGTTAGAGAGATGACTTTTATCAGTGGGGAGGCAGTGATAAATACCACCGTGCACATTCCAACTAAAGAATAAAGACTTTTAACTCACTCCAGAACTGATCTCCACGGCATGACAGGGACTATCTTCTAAGGCTATGAGCCAGCCCAAACATCCGATCTTGTGGGAGTGCAGAGAGGGTGAGGAGAGGGAGTCCTGTGGTCAGACTCATCACTCGTCCTCGTACTGCAGTGAAGCTGTCAGCAACTACTCTATCGTCCGCAGCACCGCAGAGCTACGGCTCAGCACCGACAGAGCCCCCCGTCAGCCATCGGCTCTGACTTCTTTGGGTCTTTGGCTCCCTTCTGTAAAATGGACACAGTAGCGCCCTTCCCCACGGAGCAAAAAGACCCCATTTGATCTGTTATTCATGTTAGTGGTGCTGCTCTGTTCCACTCCCAAATGACTTCCTCTTCATTACTTACCACTATCACAAAACAACAGCAATATTAGTAGAGCATTTCAAAGCAAAAGGGCTGAAGAAGTAGAAAACAGCGAATGGCTCCTCTAGGCTCCTGCTGGGAGAGGGCAGCAGCCTCTTGGGAATCACCCACTTGGCAGTTTTTTCTGTTAGTTAATGACAGGTTTTTCTACAGGAGGTTTTCTCTTCTGTAGGAGTACGAGCATGTACTGCACAGTTGCAGCCCAATAAATACATCCATGAATATAGTGCACTGGCCTAAGATTCACAAAGGAAACCTCACCAGGAAAGTCTCTTAAGGGAAACAACTTACCCAGACCTGCTCCAGGTTCAAATTCAAATCTTGCTGCTTTACCAAGAAATATTTTACAGTTGCTTATTGCTAACAGTATCTAACAACACCACATTTACTTAAAAATAAGCAATCAAGTTGTTTCACATACACCACCTCTTCTCTCAGGATGAGTAAGTTCCTCTGCCTTCTGTCAAAACCCCGGAATAATCACTAAGCTGCCATAAGGACCATTAAGATGGGGCAGACACTCACCGTGACCCGGAAGGGCGTCGTGGCAGCAGGCTCCATGGTGGGGTTCTTCTCAGCGACCCCGCTGGGCATGCTGCGCCTCTGCCCGCACCTCTCCGGGGGGGACTCTGTGGACGGTACAGAAAACAAAGGACAATTACAAACACACCAGCACAGGAACGGTCCAGGAACACCAGCAGGCCATGCAAAACGGGGCTTCTTCCTTTGAGATGTCCTTGCAAATGAGCCACCATATCGGCTCGTGTTTCCCACAGCCGTCTAGAACAAGGTTCTATCTGCAAGACTTTCACCTTCAACAATTAGCATTTTTTATACAACTGTAAGCTTCAGATAATGCCTGACAGGTTGGCATTATCATTATTTCCAGTCCGCAGATGGGTAAACAGAGAACGTATTGAGCTGAGTGAGAATTATATGCAAAGTACAGATCCGTGCACTTGTGGACTTGATGCTCCTAAGGGAAACTGCTGATGGGGTTACAGGCACAGGATGCTTAAGTTCCCTCTCTAATTCCTCTAGCAATTTGCTTTGTAACTAGGAAAAAAATATTAAATCCTGCATTTGCTAAAATATAAAATGTGGATAGGAATACTTACCTCCTTCCCTGCCGGTGAGGAAGGGAGGGGGCTGACAAGGCTAAATTAACAAATATGCCTAACACTGAGAAGATTCATAAAGATATTAGGTAAGGTCAGCAACAGCATTATGAGGTGGTGTTTTCTCGGTTCACAAACCCTCTTTGAAAGTGCCACGGAGCTCATAAAAATAGATCTATTTCCAAGCTGCCATTCAGTGGTGCTCAGACCTTATAATGAGCTTCCCTTCGCAAACCATTTGAGAGTCCTTATTAGCCAAGCATTTCCATCACACAAAAGGTGATGTCATCTCCATCCTGCTGATCAGGAAGTCTAGAAAATCCCTATAACTTTTGAAAGACAGCGTCTGGATAGGTAACACAGAGTTGTTTACTAAAAGATATGGAATCCAAGCAAAGACAACAGCAAATCAACAACAATTTCAGAATGACACTGAAAAGCAGATTTTTCACACAGTTGTTCTCCTTGTTTTAAAAATTATGAGCATAAAAATTAATTTTAAAATGGGGCTGAAATAAATATTGGGGGAACTCCTAATACACGATTTCCCAGGCCACAGGCATGCCAATGAATATTACATCATTGCTAGGATTCTTGGTTGGGAGAGGTAACCTGAAGAAGAATACCGCTGCAAAAGGAAATTAGATGGTAGACTGCTAGAGCAAGGCTTCTAGAAATTAGTATGCAAAGAAATCTAAAGATGGAACAACCTATACTTCCGAATGTCTCAGACAATGATGTTCTCGTAACTAGTATAACTTAGAGGTGCTTTGTTTGCCAACTCTCAGCCTCTGCAACCAGCAATTTGCTGCCATCAGGTCTCGGCAAGGAGGGCTGTCCCCTTGGCAAGGTTCTCCCCTTCCCAATAAGAAATAACTTCTTACTTCCCAGTAAGAAATAACTAATACCTGCAATTCCGCTCAACAATTCCTGAAATGTATCTTAAAGTATTCCAAAAGGACAGATTGTGAGATTCCACCCAAGGACTGGGTGAAGTGGCTGTTCAGCAACATCCTCCTTGGTTGCAAATCCCACCCACAATTCCTCACCAGCGGCCATGGAACCCGTACGAGAGCCAGACAGCCAGAATCAGCCAGTTCATTGCTTTCACAACTTCCAGACAACCCTTCTAATGTCTTGGGCACTTTCTTCGCAGAATGCCACACTTTTTGAATCTCAAGGAGGCAATCAAGACCTTTGGTGCCATCGCCTTCCACATTAAGGCTCCCACCCCGTTCCTTTGAACAGCGTCTGTCTTTTTTTTTTTTTGAACTGTCATAAAGAAACTACTTGATCACAGCGTTTTGAAAGTGAGTTCAAGATGACAAGACAACTGAAGAAGCTGCTTTGCATTTTCTTAATGACCAGAAAAAATAAACGTTGTTCAAAGCATTTCTCATACATACGGCTGGAAAACAGGAACGATGGGATTGTGTGACCAGCAGCTGGGAGCAATGACTTTCCCGGAGGTTGCAGCACAGGCACAGGGCTGTGCTCCCCGGCACAACACACCTCTTGCCTTCAGCACAGAGGGAAAGTACTTGCTGTTCCACACTTGCGGTGTTACAGCACTACCGACTTGCACCACAGTGGTTTGTCAGACCAAAGTGCGCGACTGTCTCACTTTTGGTAATCTGTCCATCTGCTTCCCCTTTCAACCACACAGGCCAGACCTCTTCAGAGAAAGGGAGAGTGCGTTATGACCCAGCGCTGATTAGTATCTGGGTCTGATTGCACTGAAGTCACAAACTGTACTCTTAAATTCTTACTTCATCATCAAAATATACTCAAGGCTGAGCCAGCAAACATCAGTTTGACCCAGACCAAAATACAGAGATGGGTTAAGACCTAAAGCCTCCTATTATTTTTAAGCTTATGGTTCATGAAGTGTTTGGAGCCAAATCTCCATTTTAGCTTAGGTTAAGCACTGTGCGTATCACTGGAGAGGGGAGACTTTGCAGGAGAAACATGTTACAAAACTCTTTGTAAGAAACCAGAAATAACTAGGAGGAGGGTTGGGCGTGGGTGTTTGGGGCGAGGCGGGGGGAGCTGTTTGTTTTAAAGGGAAGTAAAAATAGCTTACAGGTAAATTAGTAACTCCTACCTACCAGCAATGTAGAACAGTTTTACATAGCGAACAGTATGAACACCTAAAGGTTTGAACTGCCTTTTTTACTTCTCCAGGGTTAGGGGAAAAGTCCCAGGCCAGGTTACTGGCATTAGCCATGCCTGCTATGGCAAGCCCACAGCAGCCCCGTGGCAGCCATCGCCACGTGAAAGGTCACTGTAAGGCAACAATAAAAACTCTCTCTGTAGCCACTAGAGGCTGAAAAAGAAATGTCTTAATTGACAGCAGAAGATATTTAAGTTAGGCATTGGAAAAAAGTCTTATCTTGACACGAAGAGTTACAGGTTGGAACCGATAGATGTTCAAGCCCATCTTAAACCTTTCTGTGGCAGAGCTCTCCCCGTCAGGTGAGATTCGGGTACAAGGAGCTTCCTCCCCCTGCTCCCCTGGGGCAGGCAGATACCAGCGGATCTCCTGAAATCCCTTCCAGCCTTATTTTCTGTGATTTCTGACAAATTTGCCCACTTGTGCATAAGACAAGCAAGCTACAAGAGATCATATTCGGTATCTGACTTCAGCCTTTTCTTCACAACCTCTTGGCACACCTTCCTCCTCCCCTGGACCTCCGCTCCCCTCCTGGCTGGGCGGCCTCCACTGGCACTTCTGTTACACCCCTCAATAGCAGAGTCCAGGGTCCCGCACTGACCTCTGTTACAGCCTCCAGGCTGACCCTGGGACATTTTAATGCTTTTCATCAGATTCACAATTGATAAAACCCTTGAAAATCCTGTGGGAACACTGCAAGGCTTCATCAATGAATGTCTGCCATCCATTTTGTATCCCAAGATAAAGGATTCCAGAGCGAGGAACAGCATTACCGCAGGCAGCTAACCACAGAATGACATTTCCAGAAGCACTTAGTAATATCAGATAACATCCTCACTAGACAGTGAATTTCTCTGTTAGCTAAATACTATCTCTCAGCTCATAGAAATTCCAGGATTATACCTTCATTTGTCCATTTGTTTGCTCTAGATCAGATTTGATCTGAGGACTTAAACGCACAGTATCTCAGGACACTATTTGCTCTCCCGAAGTCCTGAACTTGTTAAGAACTTAAAACCTCCAAATCTTTCTTTTATGACACAGAGGCCTAAAAATCACTGAAGCAACAGTCTATTAAATGAGGATTATAGTGCAGGCATACCGGACCTGAAAAGGGATTCCTTGGGTATAGCGAGGAAAGCCACGCTGCCCAGCAGCAGAGATGCCAGCGCGCAGAAACGCGTGCCCACAGCAGGGCATGGTTTCTGACTGCCCACCAGTTCCCCCAGCCCCCAGTGCAATACCCTGATAAAGGCTGGCATATGCACAGGTGAGCAATAAGAAGTTGTCAAATTACTGTTGGACAGCTGAATCAGGCAGGCCCGCCTAAGTATATTACCTCTCCCTTTAGAAGCTCTTAAAAATCTCCGAATTAGTCTGGAAAAGGTTCATTAGGCCCTCCTAATTCTTTTTCATGAACATGTACTAAATCTCTTCAGTATCTGCCACAGACCAACACTGGGCCAGGGCTCATCCACCTTATGCAATCTCAGAAGCAAGAAGAAACAAACAAAAGGGCTTCCTGCTTTTCTAAATATTTATAGAAAGCTGCAATGTTTTGGGTTTTCCCCAGTGCAGGATAAGATCTTCAAAGAGAAACTTCCTTGAATTATCAAACCCCTGAAGCCTCTCCCAGGTTATCACACACAGCTGGGTCCAAAACGCTGCTTGGTGTTTATGGCACCAGGTGGGTTTTTTAAGCTGCCAGGGTTGAAAGCATCCCACTGAGTTCGGTGCCAGCAGGACACTATCACAGCACTGTAAACACTGTACATTCATCGAGGACCTAGGGCTTATGAATATTTCCGAAACGGGTTCTGTAAAATAATAAACACATTTGATTTGTTAACTAACTCAAGGCATTTGAGCTGACAGATTAATCCTTACTACACTTTTCCATGCCTGTTCCTCGTGCTGAGGAACAGTTAGAGAGCAGCATCGCGATCCTCCCCAAGGCTTCCAGGACACTGGCAACAGAACGGGCTGCGAGGAGCTCCCGCACCCCAGCTCTTCATTAACCCACTCAGCATCACTGCTGCCTCCCTCACACCTTCCCAGGCACTGCTCCGGAGCAGGTCATTACGTGCGACAAACACACAAACAAATACTAGTCCTGTTTGTGTTTCTCTTAGCAAGTGAGATGTTTTTACATTTGCATTACCTGCTCTTGTGAATCACAGCTAGTCCAAGAGATCATCAGGATTATGCTCTCATTAGTGGGAACGAAATACATTAACTCCTGTTTGTTCATCTCTCTTCACACTCTCCCCCTCTCCTGCTCTCCTCTCACACGCAATTCCAGGGATCAGCCAGGGGAAGAGACAGTACGAACAAAAGCACAGAGAACGGCTGGAAGGAATAACTAACGAGCAGGCACTTCCCAGCAAGCTGATTTTCTGATATGAAACTGTTCCAACTTCAAACAAGAAAGGGAGGTACAAATCTGAGCGAGCGTCAGAGAAGTTAGCAATGAGAAAACATCTCCCTCAACTCACCAAAAGGAAGCCGGGCTTGTCAGCAACGCACATGCCATGACACTCCGAACAAGCCAGGAATAAGAGGAGAAGTAGAGATGATGACTTCATCAGAGGCAGCAAGAAAGAGAAGTATGACTGGAATGCCAGACAAGCCAGCAGCGCTGGGGAGCCGCGGCAGGAGGCCAGGTTCCTGCGCCGCACCGCGGGACGTGCTTGAAGGAAAGGAGACTTTAGAGGACAATAAAACTTCACCAGATCATCTGGATGTAATGCAGAAAACTAAGAGTTGATCGGAACCAGGAGCTGGTGGAAAAGCTCCGGCCGGCCGCCCTGGGAGAGGCCGGGCTGGCTCCGACCTTAGTCAACGCTCCGCCAATGCAGGTGCGCTCCTCCCTGTCCTGCCCCACGGCTGGTGCCTGACATCTCCGGGTGCCCGAGAGCTCACCGGGGCGGAGTTTCTGTGAAACCAGAGGGAACAGGAATTACCGGTCTCCTCCTCAAGCAATGACACTCTGTGAATTAATTTTATTGCTTAATGAATTTAGGTGTTATTCCTCTAATTTCTACATTATCTAATAATTCCTTACTACAAACCCAACAGAGGAGAGGAGGAGGCACATGATAACTGAAGTGATTTATTTAACATGGCTCACAGTAGCATTTATGACTTGAAACAGTCCCTGGAGAACAGATAGTTGTAGTGCCTGTATGTTGCAAATACTCAAGAGAGGCTGCAGAAAAATCTACATTTCAGACAGCTTTGGGTGGCCACATGAGTCCAGGAGGAAAGATGGATCTTTAATCTGAATCCAACAGGATATTTAGAAGCTGCTGTTAATATAGCGGCACTTTTTAGAAGTGGAATATTACCCCAGGAATAAACGATGACAGAAAATAATAAATACTGGGGTGAGCCAACTCTCCCCTTCACGAGGCACGAATAACTTTCAATGGGAAGCAGAGATGCAAAAATGTCTGATTTCCAGTGGACAAAGGTCAGGTAAGAGGCAGCGGCAGGTTACGAATGCCCTCGCCAACTCTCCTTGCTCCTCCCGCCAGCTGCACTAGAAATACAGCTGCAAGGCCAGCCTCGTCCTTCCATTACCTGGAGAACTATTTATTGGAACATGTCGCCCAAGGCCCTGCTGATGCCCCAGTGAATTCCAGTTGATCCCTTACAGCAATATTATAACTGTTATGCCATGCAAAATTAATGAAAAGTCAAACCTTTATTAGGCAATAAAATTGAGTTTTAAATAAAAATGGTCACGAAGCAAAAGTTTAGGGCAGGTAATGCTGCCCTCTGAAAAATCAGACTCCTCTAAAAGCAAAGCTAATGACCACTCAGAGTGGGTATTCCCAAGGCTAATGAAAGTTTGCGTCACTGCCACTTTTTGTGTTAGAATAAAATTATTTCTTTTTGCATCTTAGAATCTCTAGCTTAAATACACTAATAAAGCACAGCAACCCCACTGGCTGTACCCACGACTCTTCTACATCAGAATCAGGGATTTACTCCTCGCTGATGTAATGCTCTAAGCAGAAACAGTTTCACATTTTCGCATGCTCTCACTACCTTTTCAGACAATTAAGGATACTGTTTACAAAACTATAGCTTGTAAAAAAATTTCTCACTTATCTAACCATTTACATACAAAACATAAAATAAATTGGGATCATTACTTGCCTTTTGTCCTACACTCTGGCACAAAATACTTAGTATTAAACAATTAGAGGCTGGTTGTGTATTAGCCGTTAGCTACTGCTATCCACAGTGATTACACCAAACAGATCCAGCTTCTTACCAGTACCTTTGTTTCCCTCACACATTACTTAAGTAATTACTTAAGTAATTACAAAACCACTCTATTCAGCTTAGCAAGGGGAATGCCGTGACCCTGCCTGAAAGCACCTGAAGGACCACTCGGCGCCACACAATCCTCTGCAGCCACAAGAAGGGTGGCTGGGACAGTCGTGTGAACTGAAGAGCCCTACTGGAACTGGCTGGAAAACAGAAAACAATTCAACTCACAGAAAACATCCGACCACGCTCTTTCCCATCAGCTAAAAATTATGACCATCTTCTCTGGAAGCGGAACTAAGATCTTCTGGAA
Organism: Fratercula arctica; assembly: GCA_947846985.1. Lineage (NCBI taxonomy): Eukaryota > Metazoa > Chordata > Aves > Charadriiformes > Alcidae > Fratercula > Fratercula arctica. The sequence goes on from CANTUZ010000016.1 coordinate 3,461,633, forward strand.
GAAGAGCTTTTTCTTTGTTAAATAATGATTTGAAGTGACACTGACCTTTGCCACAGCACACCGTGCACTTTAATGGATCTCACGCATATAATCTCTGTCAGGCTGCCGGATACCGTGTACTGTGTAGTATTTAATAGTCCTCATACTGCTCCTGAGCAAGTGCCATTAATAGCTCTTGAATCTAGTACTAGAAAAAGCTATGCTCTTTTACTGTGTACTTGATACGTATCTATTCCTCTATTTTCCCTAATATTACCCAGTAAGACAACTCTTTCCCCAGCAGCAGGTGCTTTTTGATGCAGGCAAGCAGAAACGGGACTTTCTGCCCTTTTCTCTGGCCTTTCCGTGGGCTTTGGCCGCCCGGCGTTGCAGCCTCTTCTCCCCTGGGAAGCTCATTTGGACCTTCCAGCCGCCCCCGCCGGAATACGCCGCGCTCCGTGAGCGCCCGGCCGCGGGCACAGCCCGTGCCGCTCCGCCGCAGCGCAGACGCGGCTCCTCGCTAGAGGGAGCCGAAGCCCCTTCTCTGGCCGGCCGGGGACGGAGCTGCGGCCCCCGGGGAGAAACCAGCTTCTGAGACCGGCCAGGGGGTGGGATTTCTCCCTCGTCTGGTCTATCTGCTTGCTTAGTTGATGGTCGGTATCGCTGATAGTTAAGAGGACTTTCCCTGCGCTCCTGGCCAGCCAGTCACACCTCTCCTCCGGCCGCATCCCCACCGCAGGTGCTGGCCCTCTCCACGCACCGCCTCGCCTTCTCCTAGCCTAGCGAGAGACACCTAGGGCAAACTCTGCCCTCCTAGAAATTGATGGGGAATATATTCTTTTCCTGAGGAGACAGATTAAACGTATTTGTTGAGAAAAAAATACTCCCAGAGGGCAAAAAGGAAAGGAGAGAAGAAAATAGCACAAATGGGAAAGGAAAGCTTAGATAAATCTCAGCATGAAGAGCCTGAAAATATACACACTAACTTCTCTGTGCTACAAAACCGAAGAAACGGATCAGATCTGCATACAAAAGAAACACATAGCTGTAGGTCCCCAGACCTGGTGCCAGGGAAAGACTATAAAGCATCCACAAAATTAACCCCCTTTCGTGCTGATTGAGCAGCCTTCATTACAAACTCCATTTTACTGTCTGGCATCTTTTAATTAGATATGTGTATATACATATATTTGGTATTTTTATTCTTTATTTATCAGTCTCTGAAATAAAATATGTATGATATTTATCTTTCTTTGTATGATGTCTAGAGAACAAATTCGTCTTTTGCTAACGGCGTATCATTAGGAGCCTTTTCTCCAGGGTAAAATTGAAATCAAGCACAGACTTAAAAAATACATCAGAAAAAGATGAAATTCTAGCCTGGTTGGGAACCAGATTGTGGAGACTGCTAATACCCTGGTTAAACTGGAAAGGATGATAAAGTGAAGTGGAACATCAGCTTCCTCCTATGTGATGATAAAGACAAGCAACATGGAGTCTAGAGAACAAGAAGTCAGCTCTGGGGAGATTTAAATTAGGTTCATCCATCATGCTTAACATTTCTGCAGAGATTCAACACTGTTACTGTGCTGCTTTCTTGCAGCACTTCATCAGCACGGCTGCCTCTTCACAGAGGCAAAAAGGAGAAACTTTTATACTCTCTGTAATCTCTGTCACCGCGGACATAAACGATGCCACCCGTGCACACCATCACGGACAGGGCAGGGAGGACACAACCCTCTTCCACTTGAGACTGCCCGGAGCCCCAGTGGGCTGAAGCACCAGCCATGACCAATTGCCTCTGCAGACCACTGGCCCAACACAAGGCAGCCATCAGCACGTGGTGGTGCAGGACCAGTCACCTGCCAGACGGTCTCACATAGCCTTTGGCCAACCCGGCAGGATCCCTGCAGCAGAGCGGCTGCAGAACGGACTGTCTGTCTCAGGGATTTCGGTACAGCAGAGGCAGGTCCTGCCAGGCCTCCCGTTTCATTAAACCTCCCGGGATTGCAAAAGGGAGTGGGAAACCTCACAAGAACAGCTTGTTGTTGCAGCACATGGGCCCTCTTTGCTTCCAATTTCAGAGAGAACTAAAAAGTATAGAGACACATAGTGCCACAGTGGGAACCTCAGTGAGACAGGAGATACACGTCCAGATCGCAGACATGGTTTTGCCTCCCATCAATGAGGTTTGTTTCATAGAATCCCAGAATGGTTTGGGTTGGAAGGGACCTTAAAGACCATCTAGTTCCAACCACCCTGCCCTGGGCAGGGACACCTCGCACTAGACCAGGCTGCTCAAAGCCCCGTCCTTCCTTGACAAGGTGCTTCCTTGGTGAGGTCGTCTTCTGTTTGGTTTGGGGCTTTCTTAACAGCTGGCTTCGGCAGGTCAACTACAAACGGGTTCACAACAGTTTACTTGGCGTGTGGAGCAGCAGCACAGTATAAACAAAAACTTTGCGCAGTTTAATTACTAGGCTATTTTTCCAGTCGTGCATGGTGGTTGCTATAACAGGTCTGTACTGGCAAAATGCAAATTAAATAAATAAATACTTAATTTATAAGCATGATTCATCAGAGATTTCATCTTCTACAGCAAAGAAACAGATGTTCTATTGATGGCACTTCATTAGAGAGATAAATGGGGTCACATACATATCTCTATTCACATCCATCTGCATAATAGACCAAACATTAAGATTTGAAATTCACATAGTACATGCAGCTCTTACATCAGCCTGAAAGAGCCTTAATGCCCAGAGCCAATTAATCCAAGTTAGATTGCCTTAATATTGAAGGAACTTTAATATTGTTCAAGAAAGCAGAAGGTTGGGATTTAACACTGGCTATTTAGGGTATAGTTTCATTGGAAACACTTAGAGAAGAATAATGGATTTTAAGTAACTGGATTTTTGGTAGCTACATGACAAAATACAGTACCCTTCCTGATGAAGCAACTCAAAGACAGCATTAAAAAGCAGCAGTGACAAAAGAAGTCTGAAAACACTCTTCTTCCTCCAGTTACCATCACCAATGGTTAGGATTAGGGCTAGTGTTAGGGAGAACTGAGATTTTTTTCTGGTTTTCCCAATGTTTCTGCAGGAGGGCTAAGAGCTCCCCTACCAAATAGAAACCAGCCTCCTTCATTTTAGTATGCATTAGATAGAAGATAATGCCTATAAAAAATGTCACCTTCTCTGCCAACCTGATTATTTTTTAAAGGTGAATGCTTCCACAGAACACCAAATGCTCTGCATTCGCTTGTGTGTGGATGTGGAGTGTACGCACACACACGTCAGGATGCAGCACGTCTGTAACACGCCGGCAATTTACCCGTGTGCCCTCACACCCAGAGTGCTGCCAGAAATGCTCCTGTCCTTACTGCTCATACATCTTTCTTCTAGATATTCAGACTCTCTTAAGCAATTGTTTTACATTCCACGATTCCTAATTGTGGAACATAAATCCTAATTTATTGTGACTGATACTCATATTTCCTTTGGGGGTGGGGGGTATTTCTGCTTCTCTTACACATACATGCTCTGAAAATATACTTGCAGGTGTCGGCTTCACTTTTTAGTTTTCAAGCAAACATCACCAGTGCCAATGAAAGAGAGAGGAAAAAAAAACGTTTAAAAGCAGTCATGTTTTCTTATTCCATATAAATAACAGCGTGCCACAGATGGACATACAGAAACCACCATTCGAACTACTGTCTTCCTTTACGCCGCAAACCTATCGCTGTTGTGCCGGCTTCGGGATTGTGTTGCCGTGCTTCAAGTGACTGTTTCCCGACAAATAAAAACGTGTAGTAGATTACAAAAAGGGATCTAACAGGGCTACATTCACTGTATGTTTCCCATCCTCTTTTTGAAATGGGAGGGTGCGGGAGGATGTTCTTACCTACACTAACACTGCCATTTGCATTTTCTGTCCTAAACCCCGTGCAGGGTGTATGTCGGGATTCCTTCCTCCACCTCTGAGCCGCATCACTCCCAGGAGCACGATGGTAGCTGCTCAGCGACACACTGCAGCGCTGCACAACAATTCAGCACATGTTGCGAACAACGTTCACTCTTCTGGGAGAGATTAATGACTACACCCCACTCTCAGAAATTTTACCTTGGTATTCGCCCAAAATTTAGCTAGTCCTAGAAGTAAAGTTATGTAAATGAACACCAAATGTTCTCACTTTAAATACATCAGCCAGATCAAAATTTCTCTCATCTAAGGGTATAAAGGTAATAACTGTTAACCTTTGACTGCTAAAAATGTAAAGGGAAAATATCTTTCATTTAAAACTTGCTCGTTTGGTTACCATGGACACTGCTTAATCATGAAGGATGACTATTACTTGTTCCTATAGTAACCAAGAAGCTTAAGAAGCATCCTGTAATTTAACTCCAGATGCCAAATTTTACAACAGTCCACCTATTACATTTGGATACTTCAGAACAAGCCCAGGCTTGATCTCCGACTCTACAAGAAATTCACTGATGCAGAAGTGCTGTAGGAAATCAAAATAACGTACAAAAGAAACTTGCACTTCAAATAAATTGGTTTCTTCAAAAAGAAACATTAAGTGCTCAGCATCTGAGGATTCCTTTTTCAGTGTAAATGTTAATGGAGCAAAACTTTGGCCATCTTTATTCTTGTCAGTGTTTCTCCGAGTCTATACAATTGCAGGGCATGTTTTTCCTCAAAGTGGATGCTTCAATGCTCAACTTAAAATGAACTTCAGAAGTAATGCTGAGTAGCCAGTACTCATAAAGGAGCCTCCAAGAGCAGATCAGGACGCCGAGCTCTCAAGAACAAACCTACAATAACAACACGTGTCCCTCATGCAAGCAAGAAGCAATGGACAGGACAAACCTTCCAAATTCAGGCAGCCAATGTATTCTCCAGACAGCTTTTTAGAGTAGTTCTGCGTATTAAAAACAGCATAACACGTGCCTAGCGCTACTCATCACCGTAAAGCTTTACCTCCAGCACCACCAAAGAAATTTTAGGCAGCAGCTTTGTCTCCTTTGGGTCTGGGGGGATGAGGCTTCCAGAAATGTCCTGTGGCTGACACCGTTTCTTGACCCTCGGCAGTTCTATATTGGGTGTGAATTCACAGTTCTCAAAAAGCCATCAGTTTTCACATTCACTGATTTCCTAAAGGGACCTGAGGAAACTTAGTTTAAAAGCCTGACCCCAAGGCTGCATAAACGAGTGACATGAGTAAGAAAGTCTGGAGTCTGTGTACCTTTTTAAATCCACATCTACACAAACACACAGGCAATTAATACCTAAATTTGAAATATCTCTGCAGTGTTTAAGAGGAAAGCAAAGTACCTTCAGCCAGTGTCCGAGTCGAAAAAAGCAAACATGATAATGCCTAAATATGGAGAGTGACCCAGCTCCTTCCAGGCTCCGGCGAGAGCAGAGTAAATTAAAGGATTATGGAGTGCCTTCAGTGCAATAACTTAAGGGATTAGTGGCACACTAGAAGACCTTCAAGGGAAATACAGGTTTAAAAGCTTTAAAAGGCAGCTCTGTGTCTAAATTGTTTGGACTGCTGCAGCTATAAGGAGACAAACTTACTCTAATACGTAAGAGATCATGAAAAGTCTGCTCAAACCCCTCTAAGCATGTTCTTGGAAGCCAATTCCTTTTTGGACTCAGACCAGGGTTTTTAACCTCTTTCTCATTTATTACCTATGGCTTTTAGATAAAAGCTCACTCTGCATTACATGGGAGCAGCTCTGCTACTTAGCTCCTTTCAGAGTCACCAGCCCCTCTTAGCAGCACTGTTAGAGGAAACTGAGGTTACTGCCAGAAGGAAAGGACTTAAAACAGAGATAAAGCAAAAGATGAGCAAAAAGAGACAACAGTCAACCTTTAAGTTGACTGAAAGTTACTGGTACAGTTTCCAATTTTCTGTCACAGCACTAAATGAGCTGTTCCCTGGAGAGTTACTCTTAAGCAGTATTGACAATTCTCACAATTTTATCAAGACAGTTGCTATATTTAGTTACCTCCTAAAGATGCAGCTGCTGGGACCATGGGACATTCAGGTATGGGACTATGGTCAGGATTTTAGAGAAAGAACATGAGAGTCAAAACTCCTGAGATCTCTTATTACCTTGGGGCAAAGGGAAAGTCTCAGAGGAAAACACAGAGTTACAGGAGTTTGTGCCATTCCCCCGTCATTGACCATCCCGGGGTTTTCCTCCAAGTTATCCCTGGACACCTCACCAGTTAAACAAGAATGCGTCTACCTAAGGCTTCTTTCAAGTCCACCGAGTATTTGCAGTTCTTAGAAACATGGTAAAGAAAATCAAACAACTATTATAAGGCAGCATTTTGGTTATGCATGAAGATATTCAGAAGATATTTACTGCTTTGGGTAGTGCCACAAACATGATTCCTTTTTAATCTAGTAGGAACTGACACCTTTGTCACAGAAAATATTCACTAAGTTTTGATGTTTCTGCATTTCTGACATACTTCTGAAGGAGGGGACGTAGGTCAGTGTGGCATCACCAGCACTGTACGAGCAAAAGAAGGAGCTCAAGGCACTACTGCCACCATGCTCCCGCTGTCCTGCTGAAGGGTTTATCTAACCTTTGCCTCCACAGACAATAAATTCACTCTAGATGTTTATTAAATGGCTACTTAGAATTCTATATCCATTGTGTTCATATCAAAACAATTCAAGAATTCCTCCATCATGCACTGCTTCCCAAGTTATTAAATTTAGTATAGATTTTTATTAGACAATTAAGCATCGAACAAATACGGCAAAGTCTCAGCTAGAGCACTAGCACTAAAAATAGCATGGCTGCTGCTGAATATTTCTTACAAAATGTACAGCTTAAAAAAATTTGCATCTCTTTTCTATGGGCATCTGTCAGCCACCCTGTTAAAATTTCAATGAAAAACTGCAAGAGTTCTGTGGTGAAATAGAAAATGCCACAAAAAAGACTTGAAAAACAAAGCGAGGTCATTAAAAACTGCGAAGCAGGAAAGTCTCCTTTTCCTGACATTTAAAAGACACCACCCTTGGAAAAAAAACCCTTATCGCTAATGTTTATTACTGGCCTCTTCACTCATCTGCTCCAAGTCCTTAAACAAAAAAAAATGGCTTACGCAATATTTTTTAGAAAAATTACAGGTATTCTAAAGCACATAATTTGGATTCTTCAAGAAATCTGACATACGGGGGACAGACAAAGCGTACACATGTACTCCTTCGGCTGTCCAGAATATAATGCAGTATAATACAATCCAATCTAATTGGACTATTGATTGGCTACTGAAGTGAATAACTTAAAACTTATAACTTCAAATCAAGTAAATTATAAATTGGGAATGGGAAGAGTGATTGTAAGTTTGAACTGACCCCCGTGCAGCCACCGATGCTGTGAGGGGAAGGTGGGCGACGAGGGCAGCCCCCGTGGGAGACCCCAGTACAGTGACTGGGTCTGGCCTCAGAGCCCAGACTGACCAGTTACATGTTATGGTGCTCATCTTTCTTTCCAGACTTGACTTCCTACTGACCATACCTCATTCAGCATCAACGACTGGTACAGAGAGATGTGCTGAAAAGGCAAAATCACTCATCTTGTCAAATTTTGTAGGATATGAGTCAGAGAACAACAGTAAAACTGGAACATTTTACTTAGATTTCTGCCTGCCAATATAAATACACGCACCACTTGTATTTGCAAGGGTAACGCTGTATATTTCAAACTTCTACATGCTGATGCAGAATCATGTTTTTTTAATAAAAAAATCATATTCTTTGGTCATACAGACCATTAAAAGCTCCTAGATGTTTGTCAAAGAGATGTGGTCTCTCTCAAGAGATTTATTGAATAGCGATTCAGATGCAATCCAAAAGATCAGAGCAACAACCCCGTAACAGAAGCGAGCGAGGAGGAGGAGGTTATAGTACCGTGTGCTCTTCACAGGCAGGTGCACAAATGGGGTTCTGATGGTGGTACTGGATGCATAACGACGAGTCCATTTGTTAAAAATAGAGACCACCGTAAGAAAAATCAAGGCTCAGGTGCACATATCGGTTTGGCAGGTCAAAGAATAAAAAAAGAGGACATTGTAAGTGTAGAGAGGTGTCCTGTTTGGACGGCACACAACAAATTACTTACTTGCTTATTTATTCATTAGTTGATTATGGCACTTCTGAGATAGACGGGTCCGGTCAATACTGAGCTATAAATCGGGAAAGGCAGGTTCGGATATGATGCCGGAACCCTAATACCCAGGCCCTGCCATAGCTAGAACTAAGCTGAACTTCATGGCGAGTAAGTGCAGACAAAAGACATACATTGAAACGCACTTTCAACAATCTGAAAAGCAAGCAGCTAAGTGCAATTCAAAGAAAAGTTAATTGTGGGTCATTAAAAGAACAAAGTATTGTTTAAACCTTTCATGTGAATTATTTACTTACAGAACCCTGAATCTTACTTAACAATAAAGCGGGAATTTTCAGTCAGGGCAAAATTTCTAATGGGAATGAGACAGAGACATCCCTTTGCCTCTCAAAAGCCATGTCCAGGGCACTGCCCTGGGCTATGGGACAAGTCCTGCAGAGGTGGAAAGGGAGAAGTTCCACCTGGCATTCCTTGTTGAACATCACTTTTTGTTAACATGCTGCAAAATAGATCTTCAGCTAGGCAAGATTAGAGAGAAGTGTGCAAAATTTCAGTTAGCTTTAAATATAATAAAACCTCCTTTGTTGTTATGTCATTCTCTTACACGCTGGGACAATTTTCAAGTCTCTGCTTCCCTTGTCCCAGGCAAGTGCCTTAACCTCTATTGGCTATTTTGGTATAAGTTGATCTCTCATTTATCACTTTAAAGGTTTTGATTTCATCAAACAGAGAGAGAAAGACTAAATTCCAGCCGTTTTGAAGAGATGTGCATCTGAATAGCCTGCGCTGAGAAAAAACCAGCCTGACCTTAGCCTCCAAGCTCTCGGTGTTTGGTGTACTAAAATACCGGGCTTTGCTGAAGATCAGTCAGTTTTCTCTTCACAGCAGCCATCAAAGGAAAAGAAGAAGAAAGCTTGTTTAATAAAAATCCTTTTTGTAGAACATCTTGAAAAGCATTTGTGATAAACAGAACTTAGAGCAAGACATTTATGCCCAAGGAGCTGAGAGAGGCAGAAGTATCGGGAACACTAAACCTTCAAGATCAGGAACTCAAAATGTTCTCAAATTCTTAGAGCTTTGATGACAACTGATTGCCTGCAGTTTTACGGAAGAAAGACCTGAAGCCAAAACTGCATTTGGCTCAGATATGAAACTGTGAATGGAGCACCTGGGAGTCGTTTCTATGAGCAAACTGAATTTGGAGGACACTTGCCACTGAACCCTCTTCCTTCATTATACCTGCAATTAAGCGGAAGCAGAGGTACCGTGAAGAAAGCCACAGACCAAAGTACTGCAGGCAGACGCAGGTGTTGCTTTTACCAAGAATTTTCCTTCTACTCTCTCTGCCTCCCAAGTACCTTCCATGACATTAGATGGATCACCTGGTAGTAACCATAATGACTGCCATGATTCCTCACATAGTTAAACACCTCTGAGTTGAACAGATGGTCCGAGGAAGAGATGGGGGTTCTGCAATTAGCTTTTTTAACTAACTAACGTATATACCTGCAACGTGTCCCGAATCCCTGTGGAAAGCAGAGCCTGGAGATTTCAGACATTATCATCATTCTAACAAAGATTAGCAGCAGGGTGAAACCTGTCTTATTTATCCACTATCAACTGGTAATAATTTAAACAGGCTGGAGGCATGATCACACGAGCCTCCCGGTAGCATGCCTTCCTGCTCTGCTCCAATCTGCCCTCCCCATCAGTTTTACTGTTCTCCAACTACTCTAGCCCGGGACCTCTCAAAGGGACAGACTGTCAGACAGACTGAAACACGTGATGAATGTGTTAAAAGCACCAGGGCTAACCAGAGAACTCTAGAATACAGGATACCATCATACAAACCATCAAATAAGCTGGCCGTCATTGCAAACAGCTGAACGTCCTATACATTTTTCTGCACACTACGTCAGACTGTCTCCATCTGGAGTCCCAACAGAAAGCAATCCCCTACTTCCCTCACATACTTGCATAGAAAATGCAAATTCTGTTCACTTTGCCGATCTAAAACGTGCTCAGCAGAGCTTTCCTGAGGGAGTGGTTATCTCTTTCTTTGTGCCTCAGGAAGCAAGACCAATTTCCCAAACTAGGTCTCAGCTCTACCAGCCACCGCCTCTGAGCGCGACGCAGCCGAGCACGCCATAACCCCAGCCTGGCTTTGGCTGTTCGTCCCACGCCACACTTAGAAAAGGCCAGCAGGCAGCGTTCCTGCAGCAACGCACATCAGAAGGGCACGCGTGGAGAGGTGGCATTGCCCACTCAGGGGTGAGAGTGGGAAGTGGTAGCATATAAATATATGCTTTTAAACACAACCTCTTCTTTATTCAAAGAGACTGCCTGATATAAACTAGAGTGGGCTGAAAGAGGTTCTTTGGCTCACAGCACACAGGGGTGTTACAGCTCTTGGAAGAGGAGCCATGCTGGCAGCAGATGGCAGCACCTGCATCTCCTGGGTGTTTCATCAGGGATTTATCATCCAGGACTGATGCAGGACAAACAGTGAACGATTCCAGATGGGGAGAGCGGGTTGTGTGCCAGCAGAGATCTCCTCCTCATGGGTACATGTGTAACAACTGCCTCATCCTCAGCAAGTTCCTTGTCCAAAAGCATCCTGATAATCTGCTGAAGTGACACACCTCGGAAAAGCTCAACTTCCGGGTGTCACTGCTCCTCCAGCCTGGGACACGGGATAACCTGGGCTCCGTGGGGACCCTGGCAAAGGGTCCGGAGACTGTAGAGAGGAAAAAGTTGCCAAGAGGATATCCATGAAACACACATGTGGCGAAACAGACCATTGCCAATTCCTGTGAAGTAACTCCAATACTCATGCACCTCCCACTAAGGATGTCTGATCTTTGAGTATCTTAGCTAGAGACAGCAAATGGCACTGCAGATCAGCATTTGAGAAGGGAACCCTCAGCTCTTTCCTTCGTCCAGACTTGTAGGTTTTGGAAATTAATATTACATCAAACCCAAAACATGTGGAACCTCATTCTGATTTCTGCATTCTCCATAGCTCCTGCACCCCTGCAGTCTCCTGCTCATTAACCTTCCAGTGGGATCAAAACTGGCAAGGAAAGGATTTCTTTTGCTGCGTTCTAGCAGTTCCCTTCACTCAGCCCAGCCTGGCGGGCAGGGCAGGGCGCTGGGCCAGCACCAGCCCCTCCAGCCTGGACCACGTCCCACCACTGACCTGCTGCATGGCCCTGCTGCGCAACACCGCCACTACACAACTTGCTGTCTGCATCTCTCTTACACAAACATGTCAAAAAGTAAAAGAAAATTCTCATCCAGATTTGCAAATCCCTTCAAGATCTACAGATACAAAGAGCTCAACTGGTGCTGAGCTCTATGATCCTCCCAGCAGGCAGGAATCCTAGAGAAAAGGTGTGACAAACACAAAATACTCAGGGAGGGATCAACAGCAAGAAGATTTCAGTTGGTTCAAATCCAATTTCTTACAAACATTAGGGTTGATTTCCATTTCCATCAAATCTGCCTGTATATTCCTTGTGTTCGTGACAAATTATGCTGTTAAGTTCATATTGGGTTACCTAAATGAAACTAACACATTTCGTTTGTCACAGTAACTGAAATGACAGTAAAATATTTTGGTTTTGAACAGGACACAACTAAAGGGGGAAAAGGGAACCGTTACATGCTTGTGAGTTTACAAACACTCTTCCCTGACATTCAAAACAAAACAAAACAAAAACCAAAAAACCATCATGGAAAGAAAAACACTGTTTGCTTAAAGGAAAAGACGAAGCTCAGGGACTGATTTAGCTTCCTATTGTTTTCTCAGTGATGATTCAAAATCCTGCAAAAAGCACTGTATGCCAGGAAAAGAAAGAGGACACTGGACTAAGCTAGAGTCTACTTTACAATCTGCTTTGTAAATCAGAATTAACTCCAGTGAGACAACTACAAGCCTGGATTTGCACCAACACCTGATGCAGTGTTGCAGTTGTGCTTTTTATTACGTTTTTTTATTCACACAATAACAAAAAGAATTACTTTTAATTAATGGCTTTGATTAAGCTCAAGACATTATAAATATGACTGGATTGTCACACTGGAGGCCAAGCACAACCCTCTCCCCTCCTTTCCAAAGAGATAGCTCAACAGCAAAATGACTCAAAGCCTCCTGCTTCTTTGACTGCTTTAACGATAGGTATAAGCATCAATAAACATTTATTTCACACTAGAAGAGAAAGCCAGAATAGCATATTTTAAAAATGCAACTGGGTCAGTAGCTGCCTCAAGTAGAATAAATGGGCTGCATGAGTGAGTATGCCCTAAAGAAACATTACTCTGTGGACGTAACTCCTGCTGATGAGGACAAATAGGCCCTTTTAGAGCAGGATTTTTAAAAGCGCAAAGTGATTTGGGAATACAAGTCCCATAGGTTTCTGCAGTGCCTCAGGAGCACAATCTTTAGGCTCTTTTGAAAATCCTACCCCTAAAACTGTACTCAGCTTTGTAATTTCAAAGCTCCTGGTGATACTCAGCTCATGACGAGCAAGAAGTTCTAGCAATCCATCTTTGCATATAGATACCATCTCTTAATCAAGGATTTTCAAATCTCTATAATCACCAATTAGGCCTCCAAACATCTCAGTTAGCTAAAAAAAGGAGTTAATTATACAAATTGAAAAAAACTGAACCGTGGAGAACTGAAAAGGCTGGGTTAGTTAGAGTTACACGAGGTGTTAAAGCCCCTGTCCGTAAGAGCCCCCCAGCCTGGCTCCCCAGCCAGGCTCTGGACGCCCAACACCTCTCCCTCCCCGCGCTCTGCAGCCCTGCGGTACCGCTGGACAGGCGCCGCGGAGGCAGCAGGTACACTTACACACTTACACAGATTCCCACTGCTCACAACAAAGCTACCTGTAAGCAACAGCGCGGGTGCCTTTGCACTGGCAATTAAAGAGAACGGGTGTTGCAATTACCCCTACTAAGCGGCCTGTTCCGGCTGCGGGATCTGCTTCGCTGTCTCTGAAGTCGTGACCTCCGGAGCAGTCGATAGTAGTAAGACGGTCTCCCGGAGCTTTTCCTGCTGTTCATTGACATTTTTGTATCTATTTTACACATACACACATGCAGGCACAGGTTCACTCTCCCCTCTGGCAAAGTAGCAACAGTTCCAGCAGTTTAATTAACTGGAGGTTGGTTCTTTGGAGTGGAAAGGGAGAGGGGGGAAGAGGAACTCTTCACTTTACACATTTAAAAAGAAAAACAACGAGAAGAAAACATAAAAAAGAGAGAGAGAGGAAAAAAAAGCAGGCGGCACCGGAGTACATGTCTCAGCTGTGGGAGGACTTGCAGCGAGCAAGATAAACTGTACTAACAATTCCTGCCCCCAAAAAGATAAGCCTGCTGGAGTTGGAATAGGAAGCCAGAGTTGGCCTGGGCTCTGAGCAGTGAAGAATAGGCTGGAAGAAATCCTGGACTGGATCCTCGCTGCCGGACAGCAACATCTCCTCCAACGGGACTGGAAAAAATCAACAGCTCGCTGCCTGAAAGCGGCTGGTAGCCTTAGGGGCCGGCTAGTCTCTACCTGCCCCGGCCATCAGATCATCGCGGAGATGAAGTTTCGGGGCTGCAGCAGGAGGGATCTGCGAAAGACCGGGGTTGGGAAGGGTATAATGATTTCCTGGCCATGGGACACATGTTAATAATCATCATGGAGCAAAAGCCCCGGAAAATAAAGTGAAACTTGAGAGGGGAAAACTTTAATTAGAAGTTGAATGAACAGAGCTCCAGACTCCCCTGGAGGCCCATTTCCTTTCAACATTCAAACTGAGTTATAGCACATCCCACAAATTAGAGAAAGAGCCTATTTACCATTTGGGTTCTGATGGCGGCGAAGATTCCGCCTCCGGCTCATATTGCTCAATAAAATTACATTTCAATGGGCAGAATTAACACTTTAAGCCACGGAGGAAAAGAAAAGAGAAGAATAAAAAAATAGACTAACCAGATAAAAAATTTCCATCCACATTTACAGTTTAAAAAGGGCAGAAGTGAATTGTTCAGAATCCTTCATCTAAGCTCCTTCCCTTCCCAGCACAAAAAGCGCTCTGAAGGAAGAGCGATAGACAACATTTCAGAAAACCAGAATAGTGGACAAGAACTTAATGCGCTGCCACTTCTCCTCACAAGTTGGCAGATAATAAAAAAACCTCATTGGAGAAGAATAAACTGCAAAAAGGACATTTGCACAATACCTCTCCGCATTGTGTCCTAACTTTGTCATTTTTACCAGACATTTGTGCGAATTTATCTTTGCGGTGTCTTGCGAAGCTGCAGGACTGGACAGACCTGGCTGGGGATGAGTTGGGTTCCGCCGTTAGCAGGAGCTTCTTCAGAAGTTTGAAAACTTCCCCGGATTATACTGTGTTGTACCTTCCATTACGAGAGGCAGAAGGTATCAGACTTACCCGCCACGACAGGAGTCCCTTCCACCAGCAACCATCCACCTTAATTTTAGGATTTCATAAACTGGTGCAATCATGGAAGACGTCAGAATTCTACAAAATCTGTATTTTCTTATTTACACGAGTAGTAAAACCATGAGGTTTCTCAGCTGAGAAAGGCCCTTCCAGGAGGAAAAAACAAGTCTTGATCTTGAAGGAAGTCCATGCCTGGTTTTGAGGCGGGACGGAAGGAATTCGGGGCAGCTCTCAGCAGCAGGAACGGGCCAATCAAAGGGGCAATGACAAGTTCAGGTCAAGGAGGCAGATCCCAGCTGGACCCAGAGGCTCTGGGGGGGGCGGGGAGGGGGATGCTGCACAGGGACATTCCTCTGTGCTCCCACCCCACACACCATCCCTCACCAAACCCCGCAGCGGAGCCCGGCAGAAAGGAAAAGGCTTCAGTTACTACACATCTGCCCTCTTCTTCTTATCCAGAATAATGGGGTTTTTTTTTTTCATATTTGGGTAGATTAGAAACCAACCAAACAAAAAACTACAGGAACAATCCAAACCATTTTCCAGATGACCAGAGACTCGTCCTGTGCAGATGATTCAATTCACAAACAGAGCTGAGAACATCTAGAAGACGGTGATGGGAAAGTCTGAAAATACTGAGGTTCAGTTAAAGATTTGCTATAGACAAGGAGCCAAACATTCAGGTGTCTCTCTGCATTTTTTTGTCCTAATAATTGAGTTCACAGCTCTTAAGAGAATCTTTTTACTATTATGCTTTTATCATTAGAAATGCCTTTAAAACAGCCTACCCATTTTTTTTTTCCTTTTGTCATTCCCCACAGCAAAAAAAGCCACTGATGGAAATGGAAGTTTAAACAAAACCATTTCAAAAGCTCACCCAAATTCAGACAATCCAAAAGGGGAAGGTTCACGTGGGTTGGTTTTGCTTAATTGGAGGCAGGTGACTCATCCTCAAAGCAGCTGGGATGGGGGAGAGCCGGGGCTGGTGATCCCCAACCTCTGTGGGCAGGTGGGAACCATCAGGAGGTGCGGGAGGACGGGCGGGAGTCACCGCGCATTCACCCACGTCTGCTTAAGCATCTGTTCCATGTTTAGGGAATTTTATTTTTAATCAACCTAGTACCTTCAGAAACGTTCATACAGGTGACCAGAAAGCAGAAGTTGATGAGGGACTATAAACTATCGTGACAAGAGAAAGCAGCTTTACTATAAAAGCATAAATGGCCGGGAGTTTTGTTCAGGTTGCGCCAGCTTGCCTCTGTCTCTCTCACTTCAACAACGTTTTTGAAGGCTTTGAGTTCAGATGCTACATAGCAGCAGGCAACAAAATGAATGACCCATCTGGGAGGGAATGTGACTGGTCTGGACCTTTCCAATTAATCCAGCACTGCTCTTTTTTTTTTTTTCTTTCTTTTCTTTTTTTTTTTTCCTTTTTGAAAGCCACATCCTGATACAAACGCTCTTTTGTGTATAGCAGAATCTATCACTTGCAAACGTTAGATATATTAAGTGCTCTGGAGGAAAGTTGACAACATTAAAATCTCTCTCTCTCAAGTCTCACATCTCAGCCTGGCTGTTCCCTCCGAAGGGCAGAAGCACAAGTTCAGGCACAGGTTCTGCTGAATCCCTCCATGAGAGCAGCAAATGGAGCCAAACAGAGCTGAGATTTTTGGGGTGTTAACTCGTCCTCCCCAACACCAAACACAAACCTAACCCATGAAATTAAATATCCACCAGACAGTAACATCTTGGTAAATATATCCAGTTCGATACACTTTACAGGAAAATTAGAGTGCCCACAGCGTGCCCTGTCACCTACTCCTGTTCCCCTGCTATTCAGCCTTCTTAAAACTGGATTTATTTCACCCCTTTACCCAAACTAACAGCATGTGGATAAATTTTAAATTAGCCAACGTAAGTCCTGGGATGGAGAGCTACACAAACGCGGGCTTGTTTGCTTTGCCATCAAAAGGCGCAGGCTGCTGCCCGAGGCCTCGCTCAGCCCCGCAGCAGCCGTGCCTCCCCGGCGGCTCACGCTTCCCTTTTTTATCCTTTGTTTATTGCTTTGTGCTGGGAAAATAACGACTGCACTTCAGAATGCACGTTCCCAAGGCAGCCCCTACCATTAAACCTCTTGCTTTCCCAAAGGGCTTCAATGGGAAACAATCATTCCTCTTAACTCCCTCTGATTTTATGGCAAGGAACCCGAATTCCTTCTTCTGAAAGTGAAAGTTTCCATGCTCTGTCAGTAGGGCCCAAAAGCTCCAGTGGTACAGGCATGAGGATACATTGATTTGTCCACACATGTAATTAATGGCCTCTGAATTTGGGCTACCTTCTGGAAGACTTTAGTAATTTCATTTCAGTTTCCCATATCTTTTTCACAAAGAACTGAACTGAGGTTTTCAAAAGTTCAAACAAACAAACAAGAAAAGGTTTTGCCTTGCCCAGCAGGGAGAGGAGTGGTAGATACCAGCTTAATTTCTAATTTGCATTGGGTCAATGAACTGCAGAGATCACCGAGAAGCTGAAAAAAATCAGATTGCAACCCAGATTTCCCTGTCACTCTGCCTCCGAGGAATGATTATATTCCTTTCGCAGTCTGAGGCAAAAGGAATAAGGGAATAATCTCTACAAAATATCAGCCTTTTAAAACATAAGAGAAATATAACAGTGCTCCTGTCAGTGATCCCAGACACTCTCAAGATGTGCCTGCTTGAATTTGCTTACAAGTCCATTGCCGTCTTCAGTTCAGCACAGGATGAAGCTGGAAGATTTCCAGGTTTATTGCCTCGAGGCTACCAGGGACATGTAAGCTCATCTGCAGAGCCGGGGAGGAAGGTAATTTCCTCTGTGCAAGGATAACTTAACTTTCAGTTCAGCTGTACCCAAAATCGTCAGTGACATATTTGTTTGAAAAACTTAAAAGGAAAGTTTCATAGACCCAATTAAAAGTAAACTACTTCTTTTTAATATTTTAATGGAAAGCAATGATTATTTTAAGACTACGCACAGGCAAATTAATTTCCTTACCACCTTAGGTGGAATGTAGCAGCTTTTTGATAGCCTTGCAACAAAGTGGTATGCAGATTTGGGTTCAAAATGATAAATAAACATTTATATTAAATTTAAGCACAGAATTCATTGCTCTCCATTTATTGAATGGTGCCATAGCTATGAAATACTCCTGCTGTCTGTATGGTGATGAAATCCAAATGTAAGTGGAAAGCAGTCATTACACATAATACAGATATTTAAAGATATTAATGAATAGAAAAAGCAGTGCCATACAAAAAAGGCAAGAGAAAGAAGGTGCATCTGAATAATTTAATACTAAACAAGTGTTCAGGAAGTCCTACGGAAGTCAAATCAGGACATGAATTCTTTTAGCATTAGTGTTCCCTACCTACAGATTATTACTTTTGTTTACTGTCATTATGTTTATGATATATTTAGACGCAAAAAAAAGATCAATGACGTCACATTGTTTTGGGATCCGCATACACCACCAATTAAGAGATGAGTCCTTGCCCACAGTACTTAGGATCTCACTGAACGCACACACTATCGCACACACCGCAAGTGCAATAATTGCCGTGCCCAGCTCCTGAACGGAGAGGTGAAGCCCCGAGTGGTTTATACACCTCCCATGGGAAGGCAGTGACAGAGCCGGGCGTACGCCCCACATTCCTTAGTCCTTGCCCACAGAATTAATGGAGCTTCCTCGCTGTCTCAAGACAATCCCCTCGTGATGAATAAGTACTAAGCATAATAATATCCTTTTTTTCTACAGTGTCTTTCATCCAACAGAGCACAGATGCTTTTGCAAATGCTTGTTCAGCTTTTTAATGTACTTAAAACATACAAACTTCCTCTTTTTCACTCAGGTTAAAAAAAAGTTCAAAGGAAAGTGTCCAATATTAAGCAGGAAAGTCAGTTATTTGGCTTCTAATAAATAACGTCCTCATTTTAAGAATGTATCATCAATATATGTTTTAAAAATGTGAACAAAGAGACTGTCAAATTTAACACACAAAAAAAGGAAGGAAGAGAAATAAAAATAGAGCGTAGGAATTCTATCTCTAATTCCCAACAAATCTATCAACAAGCTGAGTTTTGGACCACATTTGATTTCTGCATGCAGTGGGCAGCTTCTTGACAGCAGGAATACAGCACGACGTACCGGCTCCAAACCTGCGTGGAACAGGCAAACAGGAGGTCGCCAAACATGTTATCCATTGTGCTGGAAGGACGTGTGGTGCCTTGTGAAAAACGTGGGGTGATTCCCGTAGGAAGGGCCGTCAGTCCCCGGGCAGGTTACAGTAATGCCGAGGAGAGTCGGGGTGGCTGAGAACCCGATCGGAGACGTTTCCTGTGCCACGCAACGAACTCGGTACTGGAAGGGAACAGGGGAGAAGCACAGACTGACCTCAGAGCAGAACACGCTTCCTGACCACTTCCCGGTAGAACAATAGAGCTAAAGAACATCAGCTTTTCCAAATCAGCTTTCAACTAGCTGTAGGAGACCAAAATAAAATCAGTGAACTTACTCTAAATTTATTGACGTGTATTCCTCATGATAAAGAATACTCTGCTCAGATAACTTGGTTTATAACCTGACTGGTAACGATGCTAATAAAATTTAGAGTTGAAATCTATCTTAAGATATGTGCTATGATTTCCATAGACCTAATGAAGTAAATAAACACATGCAGTCCAACACAAATTGAGACGAAACTTTTACCAGAATCAAACATCCTGTGCCTCAAAACAGCCTGCTGCTTTTGACAACCCAGGGGAAAAACAAACAGGAGTGTAAAATCTCCATTGTATAGCAAAAATTCCCATACCAAAAAGAAAAACCTTGTAAAAACCCCCACATCCAACAAAGCTCCTCATACATAAATGGGAACTGCACAACACTTCCTCGCATCATGCGTCTGCCATGAGTAGGAGCTGCCAGGAGGAAATATTTGTCTAAGCCTGATTATTCTTTACAAAAACCCTTATTACTAAAATGAAATGTTAACAATGATCCATTGAGTGATTAACGGGGTAACTTCAGCTCTGGGTTTCCAAAGATCTCCCATTTCCTTCTCCAAGACCAAATCAAAGCGGTTCTCTGCGCTGACCTCTGTAAGATGACCCGTGGGGCTTTCTGTGAACTCAGCTCACACCAGCGTCAATGTGTTCATTCAACCTCTCTTACTCCTTCTCCGAGTACATTTGAGCTAACTCTGCCGTTTGCGGGGCTCGCCCAGCTGGCCAGACTAAACCAAACACGTCTCCTTTGAGCAGAAGGATCCCGCCATAAAGAATTTAGTTCCCGGCTGGCGCAGGAGGAGCTGTGCCCAACACACCGAATGCATCGGCGCCACAGCGCTCCAGACTCGAGAGATTTTCATCAATGAGAGCATGAAGAGAGTTGTCTGGATTGCCCCGAGATGATTCACTGCAGTCTTGTAATACAACTGTTCAGAAATCTTTTATTTACAATAATACACAATGATGGGAATTTTTTCCCAGATTTGTACTATTAACCACGACATGGCCCACATGGTAGTGCAATTTTTCTCCTTGTGCTTTTTTTTTTACTATTACGATTATTTTAAAAATAGCCTTTTTGTTCAAATGAAATATTCAGAAAAAAAAAGTTTTGTCATGATTTATTTTTTTTCAGTTGGAAATAAAAGCACATTAGCCCCTACCACTTTTCTAGTATAGTAAAAATGGGAAAATTGGCTTGTTTACTGTGAAAAAATAAACTGGAAGATATTCAAGATCCTGCAAATCTCTCGTTGAAAACTTGAGGGGAAAAAATGAAACGTATTACTAAAACATCACAGCATAGGAAAGCTGTTGTTTATTTTATTTTAAAAATAAAATGTCCTTATCTTGGTTTTTTTTAACCACCTTCTGAACAGCTCCTCTATCTCGCTTTCCAGAAGCAAGCTGGCTCTGTGAGCTGCCTTGTCTCCAATTTTGCGCTGTTGTGCAGGTGCGGAAGGTTTCCTGTGAGTGATGAGGACTCAATATGTGCTCAATGGGTGAGATTAAAAAGATGGTTGGAGGGGAACTGACTGAAAAGTGAATGTGTTCTAAGCCAGCTTTGAAGTGAAACCTGGGGAAGGCTCCCAGAGAGCTTACGGGTGGATGGCTCCACACTTCCCAGGGATCAAACCAACCACAGCATCCCAAAGTTTGCACCTTCCAAATTCGGTCACTTAGTCTTTCCGAAGACATCTATTCATCCTGACCAGATGCAGTCTCTGTTATTCACGGTAAATAGCAGACACGCAGCTTGTTTGGTACAGGAATCATAGAACAGATCAGAGAACAGCCCAGGTTGGAAGGCGTCTCGAAAGATCACCTGGTCCAACCTTTGGTGGGAAAGGGAGCAGAGATGATGAATTTTTGTGATCAAAGAAGACTTAAACATTGCAAAAGGTAACGCAGGAGACAAATTGTCACAGACAAGTACTGCCAGTCTTGCAGAAAGTAGGAGTTAACAGGCTCCTCTGCGCCACTGAGGAAGAAAGACCAGAATTTCAGAAAAAAAGAAGGAAGTCTAATGTCTAATGAACAGCTTGTGTGTGGAACTCTGATATTCAGTTACTATTCCTAGTTATCAATGTTAATAGAAAGAACACATTCACATGCTGCTCCCTACCTATGCAGACATGGATTAGATGCTCATCTTTACTTTCCTATCTGCAAATTTAAGTTAAAGAAAATCATCACCTCTAGGGTAAGAATCTAATTATTAGATATAATAATAAATTATTGTCATAAACTACATATTCTGCATTCACCTTGATCAAAATACTTGTATAACAAAATAAATTAACGCCTAAAAATATTTTTACTGTGTATTTCAGTAGTAAACTTGCTGTTGTGTTGCTTCAGGGAACAAGTTGATAAAAGTTTGGCATCACTGGTTTCCTATGACAAATTTATTAGTTATTATTAGCAGAAGTCCCAGCTATTTATTGTGTGTTCTAATATAATGGCTTTCCAATGTGGTGTGCTAAAAGGTCAGGAAAGAAAAAAAGGTCAGATCAGCCTTTCTGAAGGTTGCTGCAGGGCATCACTCCCTTGCTTGCATGGAAGTCTTGTCTGTTTTAACTCAAGGTGAGGAGAAGAAAAGGGTTTTCCAGGTGTTAGAGAGTAACTCACTCTGTGCACAAACAACACGACGCTAACCCAAGGAAGCCAGTGTGCTCCAAGGGAAGCAGACACGCTCCCGCTCCCCTCCCGATGCATAGCTGGTTCCAAAGTGCAACGTAAGGACATGTGAGATTTACACAGAGTATGAATCAACACTTGGGGTGTTTAATCTCAGGATAACATCACACTGAAAGCAGCATCTATGTTGACACGTGAAATGAAAGATTAACTTGATTACACATGCTATGTAGAACTTACTTCCTGGTTAATTAATAGATTAGACACTTCCAATTCATGTTTAAATGCCTGATAATGATCTTACACTCATATAACAAATCGCTGATTTATATACACACAATCCAAACTTCATTTTTCATGTGACAGATTAATTTCTTCCTTTCCTTGCCATGTAATTTGCAAACTACACTACAGATATAGTTGCTTGTTTTACTTGCTTTTTGGCATCAGATTGCTCTTCCAAGGAGTATTTTGGCAAGTATGTTCTTTAGCCATCTTCCTTATCAGGCTTACATGACAGTGTATCACAGAAAACACCATCTATTTTAAAAGAATACCCTGTGAGCAAGTTAAAAAATGAAAATGTAGCTATTGTTTTTAAAGACGGGTTTACAAAACCAACTGGAAATCCTGCAATCAATTTTTAAATACCATTGTGAGGGTGGTTTATTTTAATTTACGTTCTTCCTCCTGGCACAACAACACAGTGCTGGTCTGGGAGAAGTTATTGTCCAAGTTCAGCTGATTGCAAAAAGTGAAGACCCTCCTTAAAATAACAGAAATATGAAAAACAATTTAAGAGCAATACCAGGGACGGGATGTTTTTAAGTGTGGGACCTCAGTGAAAAGAACTATCTCCAGTCCCCAAGCTCTACCAAGTCACGACCTGCCCCTGTAAATCATCCCACTGCAAGGTCTTTACCTCCATGACCTTGTGAGCCCCATGCAGAGAACTGGCTGATAATCTGATAAATGACACTGCGAATAAAAAAGTTAGAAAACATGTAGCAAGGCACACAGTTATTCCTGCCAAACGATGGCGTAATGCTCTTCTATTGCAGTATCAGTTCAAATAGAATTTTTTCTGCTTATCTTTCTAGTTATTCATACAGATCTTCCAAGAGTAACTATCTCGTCTATATATACCTATTCCACTAATATGCCCATTATATTTTTAGAGGGGAAAAGCTACAGTAAAAACTCTTCCTGCTGAATTTATATCCCTTACTCTTCTAATATACTCTCTTTTGGTGGGTTAGCAAGTCTAACTCCTTCAAGCACCTCCAAAGAGCTATGCAATGGCAGCTTGTCTTCACGGTCCTACTACATCCATGTGGCAGCAGTCTTGGATGATCTGGTTTGCAGGGTTTGCACAGTTCATTAGTCAAAATGGTATACTAATGCAAAGAAGGCAAAGTTTTCTGATGCCTGTTTGGTGTTTTATTTAAAATAGTTGAGTGTCCTCAAAACACTCCTCCTAGGAGACAAATAACAGCTCCCACTTGACAGAGCTTGCTCATGAACAGCAATCCGTGCCTTGAACATCATACCATTTCCTTGTTCTCCACCCTAAAACAGAACTTTGTTCCTGACCTCTGTGCTGAACCTCATAACAGGTACTTCTGAAGTAAACATGTAACTTTTAAAAAGAGAACTAACACCCAAACAGAGCAAAAGAACTGATCAATACCTGTGATTGTTCATTGGAAGCACTCTACGTACAGCCAATAGATTTTCATTACGGAGAAGAAAAGGCAAACACCTGCTACAACTCAAAAAATGCAAGATTTCAAAACAAATTCTAGAATGAATGAAAAGTTCAGTGTGACTTTGATGAAAGTCACTGCTGGGCCTGCAGCGTCTAAGCAGCGCGTAGATGTGTGTATCCCAGCAGAAAGGGCCCCGTCAGACGTGCTGTGGTGCCGCCTCCCCCCAGCCCCTGCAGGCTGCTGCCTCGCAGCTGAAACCACCTAGTCAGTCTTTGCTAATCCCGGTCCAACTCCAAACCCTACTTATCTTTTTCTTTCTAAAATCATCCCCAGGACAAGACTAGAATCTCTTTTGAAATGTAAAGGCTCTATAATAAAATTTAGAAACAACATATGGTACAAATATCAAGCGTGAACATCTCTTCCCATCTTGTACGTCTCAAAGACTCTGCAAACAGCACTTTTCCCTCGTTTTGATCCTGCAGCCAAAATGAGTCATCTGTGAACAATTATGGCTCTGGCAGGAGCCTGGCTGTTTGAGAATGAAAGGAAACACTTTATTATTGAAATGAACAGTATGCCAAGCCAAGAGGCGACTGTAGAGAAATGTTAAGAGTCCTTTGTCCTCCTTCAGACAGCAAAATCGCAAGCCGTGGATGCAGCACTCTCCTCACAGACGCCCGATAGCACCTCACTTCAGCACAGGCAACGCGAAAGCATGAGGAAGCGTGAGCTGGGGAGATGAGCGAGTACCTACATGGCAGGAAAAGAAACAGAGGCCTTAAAGCAGGAGGCCTGGCTTGAGAAAGTGTCGGTTATTCCTGGCTTAGCTCTCCCAGAGGAGTTGTGAACATATTAAAAGAACATACAGTCGGGGGCCACGGGGCTGAAATCTGAAACTCTTAAAGGACGTTTGTTGGGAGTTTGGTACTGGCCGAGTTTAACAGGCTCTTCTGAAAGGGAAGACGGGAATTCCCCTTGATGAGAAAAAATAGCAACATAACAATTTAGTAGGGACACTGATCTTCCTATCTGCAGCCCATTTTCGGCATTAGTACCACTGTATCTGGCTTTGATGCCCAAGGGGACAGATAAGATCTCTCTGAAATTGTAAGGGCAACTCCCGAGATGCAGGCTGCTCACAAGAGATGGACAGGGCAGGTAACTGGGTAGGTTATGGGTGTGATGGACTTGGCAAATGATACAAGCAGGAGATGATTTCAAAATTGGACTATGAACTATGTATGAGCAAGTAATTTCCAATGCTTTCCCATCTTTTCTTCCATGAGCAGTTTGCAGAGGGAGGAGGAGCAATATGGTAACCATCATCCTGAGCCTATAGACTATTTAGAGACTGTTAAGGTTGATGGGATGACAAGGGAGAGCAATGGATGGTGCCGATGGAAGGTGTCGGGCAGGAGATCAGAGAAGAATCTGGGAAGAGCACATTTTGCATTCTGAAGTCCAGTTCCAACCCCCAACAAAAGAGATGTTTGAGGAAGATCTTGAGATTAATATTCTGATAGCAGGACCTCTCAGGTCAGGACATCAGCTGAAAAAAAAAACCTTACTGTTTCTGAAACTCTGAGCTTTGAAACCCTCTGGAACAGATTATACCAGCACTACCAGAGCCCGGGCAGCGCTGATGCCCCAAAGGAAGCAGTCTGGCAGGCCTGGGGCCTGGGCTGAGCTGCCTGCTTCATACCGGGCTGAGGAAGCTCCTGAGCATGCAGACTCACCAGTATCAAGGGATTCTCGCTGGCCAAGGCTAAAATGCAAAACCCCTATGATCCTAAGTGGGGTAGAGAACATTTACAGACATTGTATTTGTCTTGGCAGTTGAGAGACAGACAGTAAATCAGCCTCGGAAAAGGCCAGATTTTCCTTTCTTCAGAGTCTCACAGAGATCAGGAACCCCACACCTACTGTATTAGGCTAAATGCAACAGACTCCAGAACTCCTTGAATTGAAGGCATTTTGGAGGGTCCTGTTTAGCTCATTATACAAAGGCACTTTTGCTCCTAACAGAACTCCTTAGGGTCAGAGGTACGGATTTCCTCCAGATCTACACCTAAACAAGACAGCCTGGCAAACGCTGACAATCTGAAGTGGTAAAATACTTAGCAGCAATGCTGAAAACAGACATCAGGAATAGGAATTTCCCCAAATGCTCATTCTTTGCAATTCCATGAAGCAGCCTATGGTTACCTTTACGCGGTATGTGGTAATACTACACGGAAGGCATCTTGTTACAGACACAGTCATCTGGAATCTAATCTTGGCAGCAACTGGAGTGCTCTTTCGTTCAGGTCATGTCACTCATAGGCTTCATATCATAACACACATAGCTGTGTATAAATCAACATAATACAGGGTATTGTGAAGCTTTTGCCAACGGTGTCTACGCTTTACCTTGCATACATTAAGAGTACACTTCTATTGGTCTCAACTTTTCTGAGCATTCCTAAGTAACAAATAAGCCCTCAGAGTCCATCAATACTTTGACTATTCCAACAGAAATTTCAAATTAAGTTTCAAATTAAGCCATACAAAACAAAAACAACTTCAACGGTCTCAGCCTGTCTTGAGCACGCAGGCAAAACATTCATTGTGTACACTGAGCACAAAAGAACATGGAAGACGTGAGAAAGCCTTTTCAGCTGAAAATGCCAGAAACACTGAGTGCCGTGTCAGCACTTGTAAGCCTCACGGAATACTGTTATGTTCTGAAGATAGACCTGCATTCAAATACTGCTTACAGGGAAGTTTTCTCTGTCACATCAGATTCTTTCATAACAAGGCAACACCCCTGAGAAGTGTCTAACATATGATCTTTAATCTGGTCAAAGCTGTCTTTCCAGGTAAATTCCCTTCATTGGCTGAGAGAGTTGGGGGGGGTCAGCCTGGAGAAGAGAAGGCTCCGGGGAGACCTTCCAGCCCCATCCAGTCCCTAAAGGGGCTCCAGGAAAGCTGGGGAGGGACTCTGGATCAGGGAGGGGAGCCATAGGACAAGGGGGAAGGGTTTTAAACTGAAAGAGGGGAAATTTATGTAAGATATCAGGAAGAAATCCTTTAATCTGAGGGTGGTGAGCCCCTGGCCCAGGTTGCCCAGAGAAGCTGTGGCTGCCCCATCCCCGGAGGGGTTCAAGGCCAGGCTGGACGGGGCAACCTGGGGGGGTGGGACGGGGCAACCTGGGCTGGTGGAAGGTGGCCCTGCCCAGGGCAGGGGGGTTGGAACAAGATGTTTTTTAAAGTTGCTTCCAACCCAAACCATTCTGGGATTCTATGATTACTACCACACCTTTAGCCCAGCACATGAACATTCATGCTTTCCTCCAAGAAGCGCTCCACTGTGTTAGTCTCCCCATTGGAAGCCCCTGGTGCGGGCAAGGGAAGGCAGCAGCGGGGCTGGCCAGGGGCCGGGGCTGGGCAGAGCCGGTGCGGTGCTGGTGTGGTGCCGGTGTGGTGGCAGTGCGATGCGTTGCCGGTGCGGTGCGGTGGTGGTGCGGTATGGTGGCAGTGCGGTGCCGGTGGCAGTGCGGTGCGGCGGCGGGATGCGCGGTACCGGTGCGGTGTGTGGCCGGTGCGGCGGCGGGGGGACGCGGTACCGGTGCGGCGTGTGGCCGGTGCGGCGGCGGGGGGACGCGGTACCGGTGCGGCGTGTGGCCGGTGCGGCGGCGGGGGGACGCGGTACCGGTGCGGCGTGTGGCCGGTGCGGCGGCGGGGGGACGCGGTACCGGTGCGGCGCGGGCCGTCCCCAGCTCCGCACGGTTCTGCTGCCGCCCGCAGGAGGGAGGGCGCCGGCGCCGCTGAAGCGGCCGCTCGCCCCCTGCGCTCCCGCCGCGGGACGTGCGGTCCTTACCGGGGAAAAACCCACCCTTGCCGTGGAAACCAGTCCCAGAACCCACGTTAACCAAATCTGTATGTGGTTACGTTTCCTCCCAAGATCTGTTTTCCTCTTTAAAAATGCTTTTTGCAGAGCTTAGAGAATATTTTTCTTCTCCCCTGAAGCAAGGAACTGAAACACCATGTCCAGGCCCCTCATACTTGTTCTTTTAGCTGAATAAACTTTGCCTTTGGCATTAAAAATAGCCTAGGAAAATAAATACAAGGTCATACTCTGCAATTGCTGTGTACAGTCATTTTCATGCACAGATGCTAAAGAACATTAAAAAAAATTACATCCATTTTATAGTTGGTTGGAAACCCCAGTGAAGTATCCAAGTGAGTTAGTTACTCAAGGCTTCAACACTTGCAAGTTACAAAAAAACCAAACAAAACAAACAAACAAAAAAAAAACACAAACCAAACAACACAAACCCTTCTGCTTTGGAATAATATTTAAATGAGACAGATGCAAAGCAAAGAAATAGTCCAGGTGAGACAGGTACAGTACAGTTCAGCAGTAAAGTTGGTGGCAAAACAGCAGATTTAAATCTGCGTGGGCCTTATCGTGATGTTAGTGATAAAGTGAGAGACAGGCAGGTTCATAACTCACAGTGCTGTATCTGAGCGAAGATTGTCCAGACTGCACGTACAAAGCGGTAAAGCTAGGGTTTTTTGACTTGCACTGCATTTTCTATTTTGCTCATGAAAAAGAAGTCAATTATATAAGATGCTGAGCAGTTTGAGGTCAAATTAGCAAAACTCTTACATGCATGCTTAATTTCAAGAATATGACTAGTCTCAGTGAGGTCTAAACACCACAGGTTTCATTACTTCCATCTGTAACAGCACACAGTCCTAGGTACGCTCAAAATCTTTCACCCGAATCAGTTCCTGGCCATAACAAAGATTTTACACTCTGCCTGGTAACTTTCCCAGCTTTCCCAACCTGCTTTTTCCCATGGCATGCTAAAAGCATATGTGGTTGTAATAATGACTGTATTACTTTCCTGCATACAGCTGACTTAAACGTGCCAGCAACAAACAATATCTCAGAGTCCTAGATAGAGCTGAATGTCTGAAATGCCTCTGCTTTCAGAAATACAGCGGCTGCAATTTATAACCCAGTATGACACGTGTCCTGTGCCCAAGGTAGACCTATGACAAGTGTATGACTCCAAGATGAGCGCAGACGACCAGAGATGTGAGTTATGGTGCTGCAGCCTTGTCTGAGTCACAGCAGCCCTTGGAGCAGACTTTAGGGTATCTGTTTTCCCTACTAAAATGGCATCAGAGAAGTATTGAAGCTGACCAAGAGTTATGTGGCTTATTGCTGTGATGCACTCGGAGAGCCTTGGTTTGAACAGGGTCTGAATCAAGGACTTGCTCAGTGTTTTGTGACCATCAGATGAGGCAGCTTCGCTCTCTAAGTTATCTCCCAAACCCACTGTGACCTTATGCCCATTCCCAGTCAATTTTCCCTTTTTTCAGTGGAAGTGGCACCAAGCTGAATTGTCCAGAGTGTCGTTTTTGGCATAGCCCGCCTTATCTCAAGCAATGCTGTCATTCACCTCCCCCTTGCGAAGTAACTGACCCACAGGCGCAGCTGTACTCCTGGAATGCTCAGAGCACCTCCAAAATGGGGCAAAGATGACTAAGAAAATCTCACCAAGTTACAGGAGAAAAGGAGGTGGTGGAGGCTGCTGGCTATCTGCCACGTCTCTCCACTCTGCTTTTTCATTTTTAGTTTCTGCTCTTTGCTGGAAAGTTTCTACTTATGCACTGGTTTCCACGGCAACTGCATTTCTTGCCGTTCTTCTCTAGCATTAAATTTTTTATTTGATTTCCCTTCTTCCCAAGACATGACTTTCTTTTCCTTTTGAAAAAAAAAAAAAAAAGAATTAAGTGCTGTCTTCTCTTTGGTTGGTGATATTTTTAAAGCAGGTAAGAGAGACTTTACTGTCAATCTGATGGAGAATCTGTATAGAATAGCGGCAGAGAGGTAATCTTCAAAGTAAGAATGTCAGGGGATTCCCTTGCAGCAAACCCATTTACCCATAACTATCTTACATGTAACAAAGTCACGGTATGTAGGAATTCCAGATACCATGGAACCCAACATTTTTAAAAAATTGGCTGGTTGTTTTTATGAGACTTTTTTTTTTTTTTAACAACTAAACATTCTCCTTTTTTCAAAGCATTACTTGTGATTCCTGAGCAGTCTCAGGAGAATACGTAATAGTTTAATAACTGTAACTGCACTAGGCATGTGGGCTTCGGTTCCAAACTGTAAAAGCATTCAAATATTTTCACTGACAACCCTCTCACTTGGCTGGGAGCGCTATTAGGGCGGGTGGCAAACCAGAGGGACCCTTCCCCTGCCAGTGGCTAATCATCTGCAGGCAGCGCCCTGCATATCCTCACGCAAAAAACACCGAGACAAACCCCTCAGAACCCATGGAGATAAAGCTAATTGATTTGTCTTGCCCTTGCCACGTTGGGACTGAATTAATCTGTCAACATGAATTAATTTGGGAATGAAAAAATTCATCAGAATAGGAAATCTGGATTAGGTCTAGCCATTTGGTTTTTCCAAGCTTTAGGTTCCACATAAACAGAAATACTTTACATGCTGCAAAGTACTAAAATAATACAGGTTTTCATCCCATTTCACTATGAAAGATTCTCTCCACATCTAAATTCTCCAGCACATTCAGGCCATAAACTGACCCTCCTGTACAGCTGTAGATTACAAGGTTTTTAGTCTTATCTCTGCCTGGTGGGATTTCACAGTAAATTCTTTCAGGACTGAATAATTAAAAGAAGCAAAATCATCGCATTTGGCTCACATGGCAACACAAACAAATCTGTCCATGGGTGCTATCTTGTTTGCAGCACATGTGCACAGATTTACATGTAGGATTGAGGCTTAGTGCTCTGTTTGTTTAGATTTTTCATTATTCAGTACTCTAAGCATAAGGTAAATTATATAAAGACTTAAACTGGAACAACTGTAAGAGTAAGCTGACCCAATGATCATCCTAAATCATTTTATTAAGCCCATTGTACATGGTTTAGATTCTCCCTACTCAGAAGAAATAAGGGAAATGGGTAAGAAGAGAGGAGTTCGGTCTTCCATACTTGGTTCATGCTTCCCTCCTCTTCTTGAATTCCCTCCTTTAATGAATATCTAGGTTAGGAATTCACAGGATCCTATAAAAATCTGCCAATGTTCGGTGTATTTGGCAGACACAGATATTAAATGTATCTGCCAAGATCCGCGTTGTAAAATCCCATTACAACATACATTGTGCATAAACTCCCCATCGATTGCCTTAACTGCGGGCCAGATCCCCCAGTTCACGTAAAAGTCAGGAGAAAAGTTTTACGTAGCTGCATGTGGCCTCCCCGTTTTCTTCCCTTTGAGCTGACAGGATTAGGGATTCAAAGAGCTGCTTTAGGCGTAGCCGCCTAAATTGCAGCCATAATGTGTCTTTTATGTGGCTACGGACAGGCTTCATGTCTCCACTGTTTCAATTCCCAGAACAGGGATTGATTTGGACAGACAGCAGCTTACTCAGCTGCTGTGCCGAGGCGAGAACATCCAGGCAAGCCCCTTGCTCATCTTCACTTGATTTAATGATTTGCTGGCCAGACTACAGAGAGCGTCTCAGTAATTCATACAGCCGTGTGGCATGATTTGTTGGTTGCTGTTCCTCATCTGTAATTGCAATGAGAAATTCTCATCAATCCTTACAGCTTTCTAATATAATGTTTTGAGATACAGCAATGAAGAGGCTTCAACCTGGCATATCTTTTTGACAACATTCTAATCCTGCAAATAAAGATCTGAAAGCTATCCGAATGACAAGCCTTAGAAAGGCTGAGAACCCTGTGTGCACTCCCTGACCTAAGGAAGAGAATGAGTGTTCCCCCACTTAGTGCAGGGGCAAGAAGAGGCTAAAAGCAAAATTTGCTGATCTTCATTGCTGTAGTCTTTAACACCAAACTCTCGAGTCATGGAATCAATGTATTTTTGTTGATGTTGCTGGTCTGATTAATTTGTTGGTATCAGAGGACACTCCATTCATCCTACTGCACTTCCCCAATAAACACGATCTTTCTCTGCAAACTCTTCTGTATTAACTTTGGTCTTTTCTGTATCTACTTAGGTACAGACATGCACACAGATACCAGTGTGTGTGTAGGTAACTGCAGATACAACTATGATGGCATTTCAATGGTAGAGAGTAACACTATAAACCAGAGTATCGTTCGCATAGCATATAGTCATACCCCTTTATTACTTTTCTTACTATATTAAAGCACACATCATATCCAGCAAAGAAGCTTTGTAAGGGTGAAAGTGCTAACTTCAGTGGCTGTAATTCCTGTTTTGATCTTAAATGACCCAAAACTCCAGTTTGACAAGAAAATGACCTTTTCACAGTCTATATCTGAGCTATTTGATCACCTTTACAAATGTTTCCCCACCTCTGTGAAGCACCCCTGAAAATCATCATCAGTTAGTCCCCAGTGGGACAACTGAATCCCTTTAAGTAAAAAGCAAGCCTGAAAGGGGATTCCTGGGTAGCTGCACTCTGTATCTCTACAACTCTTACCACCCCCGTTATTGTCTCAGCTAAATTTTAAAACCTTTTTCTAACTGTACTGTTAGCATCACACCTTCCCAATAATGTCCACATTTGAATTGCTCTGATTAATTTCCTGGAGTCTAATAGAACACAATCTTAACACAATTTATTGAGACGATTAAAATTCAGAAAACAAGCTTCTCCGTGCTCCATAAAGCACAGCAAATTTATTTGCCGCAGTCAGTAAAACTCTGCCACCTAAAGCTGTGCAGTAACTCAGCAGAGCTGGAGCAGTAACTGCAGGACCCTTAAAGCTGCGCATTTCAGATAATCAATTAGAGCTGTGTTTGCACCCTGGGGGGCCGGCTGCAGACACACCACTGGTCACAGTGGCTTCTACACCTGGAGAGGCAGAAAAAAAGATTCCGAAAATAAAAGCTTAGCAATAGTTTGGAGTTGATGGTTAGTCTGTTGTGTTCAGCTGGTAGACACCACCTTGCCCTACTGAAGACTGGTTACCAGGAGTGGCTTGTTAGCCCTCAAAGGTCTTGGAGAGAAATCAAGGAAAACTGTAGCTTCTAAGGTTCACCATGGAACAACTGACTAACACAAAATACACAACAGAGAAGCTCTGGGTTTTCAAATAAGACAATGTGACGAAGTGACAGAAGCACTGTTCTAGCCCTCCCAGGGGTCTGTGACACGATGAAAGTGAAGAAGGTGCCCGGGAGAGCTCCGGGAAGCAGCGCTGGCAAGCTCAGCACAGCTCTTGGATTCACCATGCCTGGAATTCAGTGTTACTGGGGGTCCAAGATGGAAATACAAAAATGCAGTGCACACTAGAAAATGTCTCTGTTTGAGCAATGGGCAGCAGTGTCTTTTGCTACAGTTTCTTGAATGTCACTTCAGGAAGGTACATTAAGGAGTCTGCACGTTACACAGCTGGCATTTCTACCAATTCTACCAATTATTCTACCAATAATTGTGACCAATTTTAAAGCTGTACATTTATGTAATCTAGTATCTTATGTTTCCTTAACCAAAGACAAAATAAAATGGATTTTTCATCCACTAAATCAAAAAAAAAACCAGCTGGAATCACTAGAAATCTGTTAAAAGGCTGCAAGCATTTGGATACACCACATTCAAGTCCTAATACATATATTCATTCAATAAAATCACTTTATGCAAAACAGATCACCAAAAAACCAGCTTGCATTTAGACTGCCTCAAAGAAGAGATGTCACACAAGAGATTCTTCCAGTTACTTATAAAACAATCAGTTGTTTAAATTTATCTGTTTTTGAGAGGTAATTATGAAGTGAATGCAGAATATAATTGGTCTGAATACCAATAAGCTTGTATTATACACTGAGTAAGCACTAGAGACAGGTGATAAATTGCAGAAGTAATGCTCCATCAGAGTTTAACTTTCTGCTGAGTCACCCTTTTCTGCTCCAGCATTGTACAAAATAGCCCCTGCTTTCATTACTAATAAAACACAGAATTAATTACTCAAAAATAAAAGAGGTGTTGAAAATCTGCCCAGACAGGGCACCACGCTGGCTCTTGCGGGTTTTTTTTCCACTTTTTTTTGCCTATGAGGGAACCTCAAACCCATTGCTAGTTATTTCTTTAAAGTCAGCTGCACCACACGTGGGTTTCTTCCAGGTCTCTTCTGTTCCGAAGTAGGTGTTGATGACCCGCAGACCACAGCAAATGCTCCAGTCACGATACTCCTATCAAAATACTTAAACTGATGGCCAACAGCATTGTAGATTTCGTTTCTCTGACTGGATTATGATAAAAAATAATTCAGTTTTGGAGATTCAGTCAAGCCACGGAAATGCTTTAGACCGGGATCCAAATCTTTCAAATGTGTGGTGCTGGACTGGGACTTCCCTCCAGGGACTTCCAGGCAATTCTGATCCATCTCAAACAAGAAGAATCCCAGGCTTGTTATTATTAACAGCTGGAAATCTTTATTGCCCTACTCTACAGTAAGAAGGATTCCAGCTTCTCCCTGAATCTCATCTTTACAGAACATGCAAGTTTTTGCACAGAGGATATATGTGCACGTTTTCATCTTGGCAGTTCTCCAGAAATCTGCTTGCAGACAAAGAAATCACACCAAGTTTCTAGGAAATTTTAGACCATGTCACATTTTTCCTACTCCTGGGACAAGCTGTGGCAGGGCTCTGATGGTTGGCTACCTGCATTCTCCTCCTCTTTCAAAACAACCCTGTCATAAGCAGGACTAGGAACAAGCCACAAAACTTCTTCAGAGAAGTATAAACACAAGTGACAAGGTTTCCACCAACTCATGACCAGAGTATTTAAAACCTCCTGGGCAAACCTCCAGCCCCTTCTGGCAGCACTGCATTCATGAAGAAAGAAAACATGGGAGAAAGAAGCAAATCCAATGAGCACAAGATCCATTCAGCTGCCAAACAGCTGTGTGCCGAGACCAGGACTTTCTCAGCAGAATGAATTTTCCAGCCTGGCCATGGTCAGCACTAGCTCTGCACAGCCCTGGGCTTCACAACAGCCCGAGCACAAGACTGAGAGCCTGGAGACCTTGCCCATGTCTTTGACAAATGGGCTGTACGGCCATGGGCAGCTCCATTCATCTTGCTGACCTTTAGTTACCACTTTCTCTAAGACAATAACTCTTTTTCACTTTCTAGAGTGCCTTGCCAGCTGTGGATGAAAACAATTATGCAAGGAGGAGAGTTTGGATGTTTTTTCTAATTGTCAGAGACAGTCTGAAAGGTGCTTTATCTACCTACCAGTATTTTCCTGCAATACCTCACTATGTAAGAACGTATTTGGTCTGCTGAGCTACTGTAAAGTCAGTTTTCCAGTTCTCTGAGGCAAAGTATGACAGATAATGAAGGCAGGATTTAGAGCGTGGGTTGAACCATCTCATGTGAGAAGATTCCCATTGCGGAGGTAAAGTATTAGCTAAATTTTATAATTATGCAGTTAATTTTTTTGCTAGGAAAAGCAAAACCAAGATGAGGATTGGCTCCAAAGATTACACAGTGTGTGGTCTTCGCATTTGAAGAGCCCTGCACGGCACTCACTCATGTTACATAAATTACTTTAACAAAGTCAGATTCAGAATAATATTTATAAAGCTAAGATCCGCAGACCTTTTTGCAATCACCTGGGTACAATCACCTCATTCGCAAGAACTAGCTATAAATTATGCTAATCAGTGAAACATTCAGAAGATGAAGGGGGTTTATTGTGTAATTTTAAATGGATTCCCTATGAAGAAAAAAACTGGGGAGATGATAGAAAATTACAGAGTTTCAGTGAACATTCCTCTTAAAATCTAAGTTATCTGTTGTTCCGTGTCAGGAATATAAAGGTTAAAGTGCTATGATCAGGAAATTTAAAACGTCATTTTTATTGTGTGACCCCTTTCACCTCTCCTCAATGATTAAATATAATGCGGGAAGGCTTTGCTGTCCACAGATGTCATCTTAAGCACCGATCCTCACCACTCAAATGAAGCCTAAATGCAGTGGCCATAATTTGGCTCTCAAGATGACAGCCCTATCTCTGAATCAGCCCCTCTGCCTATTACATTTTACCATTACTCTATCTTAAAAATAAACCTTCTTCTGGTTTGTGGTTTTTATAAAATAAAAAGGTAACCAACACAATGAGATACAGATTTCACTTTGTGTCCTTCGGGGGGTAATTTAAAAAAATATTTAGCTTTAGTCTACCTCTAATGTGTATTTCTATCAGTGGCAAATTGCTGTGCATTATTCGTGTGAGACAGTACCTGCTGAGCACTCAGTACTCCCAGGAAGCAATAGGTAGTAGGAGTATAAAATACCGTTATTTGCTAAGTTTGTGGTTCTTCCTATAACACCTGGTATGTAAAAGCAGAACATCTGACTAACGCGAATGGCATGTTAGCCTCTTTTATAGAGAGTTGACAGATGTTTAACTTCAGAAGCTGTATTTCCACCTGTCCAACAACACGGGACCTTCTTTGACTTGCACTCCCCCGAGTCACTCCTAAGCAGCCAAAAGCAGTCAGGAGAGCGCCGCGAGGCGGGGAGCTGGCTCTCAGGCCATTTCCCATATTTCAACTCAGGTTCTGTACTGAAGTATAAGGGAAGCACAAGAAAGGTAATATTCCACATGTTTTTAAGCAAATAATAGGATTTGAAGGTGAAGTACAGGAAATCCCATATGAGGTGCAACATCTGGCAACTTTTATTTACGGATGGATGATGAGAAGTAAGGAGGGGTAAATGACTTCTCTAAAGCCATAGAGCAAAGCACCATAGAGACAGGATTAGGCTGCAGGACACAGACTGCTCTCTTATCTATGTGATTGCTTCTCTCCATCTGTCTTTGCATAGTTTTGCCTTTTCTAGAATCAAAGCAAAAATATCACAGGTTTACATAAATGCTGAAGGACTACTTTACAGAGTAGTGCTTCTCCACCTTTTTTGCTCTGGTTTCTCTTTAATCAAGTAAGATTTTTTCGCTCTTCCCTGCAGTTGAGAGGGTGCTCTGCACTTTCTTTACTGCTCACAGCACTTCACCAGGTGTCTACAGCTGGTGTAGAACCAGAAACTACTTGTAGACTCTTCACCTGATTTCTTTGTTCGATGATGTCACATTCAGATTCCATGAAATTAAAATCTTCCAGTCAGAGGTTACAACGCTAAGTGTCCAGGCTTTTGTATGATTCGAACACTTTGCAGCCCACCCCTGCCACCTGCAACACAGCCCTAAGGGCTTTCAACCATCAAGGAATCTACTTGTGTGTCAATTCTTTCTGGTTTCCATGAGATTATTTGCACAGACATTACGCAGTGATGATACTTGGCACACAAAACTCCATTAACAGGAGTGATGTGCTGTCTAAAATTAACTATGTATTTGTTTTCTCTTCAGTTTCTATAGAACATGAGGAGTGATGCAGATGGTTGACAGCAGTGAGATTATAGTGAGAGCTGTAAAATGTGATGACTGTTATCAAAAGCATCGTATGGCTTACGATAGCAAGTAGCAATTAAAAAAAAAAAAAAAGAAAAAAGATTTCCAAGCTTACCCTGGACAGGACAGTTTGCAAAACAATTTTGTCATCACACTTCACAGATTACCATTAGCAAAAGTAAGTTTCAAGACCAGCTTGATTTTAACATGAAACACTGATGCCCACATGAGAAATAAATATCTGAAAGGAATATATCTTAAGGCACTCCCTGTGCACTAGGGAGTAGTAATAGCAAGGAGGTTTAAAGCCAGCTTCATACTAAAGGATTTAATAAAATAAGAAAATCACTACTTCAAACCTTAACAGATATTGGCTATCTGAAGCAATTACAGGAATAAAGCTGTGTATAAAATAAAAGAGCTGTGTACTAGCCTGAATCAATGACAAAGGGAGATTTAAATCTGGGGGTGGGAATTTCATTGCTCAGGAAAGCAAGGCACTGATCAACTGCATTTATCTGAGACAAATGCTAAGCAACTTCCTCCAGTATCCCTGGACTAACTCTAGATAGATCACTGTTTCTCCATGGCTATGAAAACATTATACTGCATATTGTTATACTGAGGAAGATGCTTGACAAGGTTTGCTGAATCCAATAGTTTACTACCACTTTCAACCATAATAAGACTTTGTTCCAGCCCTAGAGATGAAATATTAATCTGACTTGTAAGAGAATGTTATCCACAATCTTCTATCACAGACCTCCCTGTTCAAACTCTCCTCTTCTATTGAGAATTACCTGTGCTCTTTACCAAGCTGGCAAAGCTCTTGTATTCCCATTTCCCTCTCCCTCTGCTGAATTGCCACGACTGGAACTCCAGACTTTTCAAAGCTACAATGATTTATTGAAACCAGTCCTACTTAGTAAGAACTCTGGCAAGCAGAAGCTCTACTAAATGCACCAAGCAATTCACAGAACAAGATAAAATCTCCAAAGAAAATTTTCAAGCAGTAAAAGAAACAACTAGTGAAGGGCTGACAATTTTCAATGCTCCCTGAAACATGGGAAGATCAGAAAAAAAAAATAAAAATTTTATCTTAAGGTGCACGTGTGTCTATTCACTAGCTGAAAATTAGGGATTAATTCGTTTGAAATCAGGACAGAGGAAAGCACTGTTCCTTGGCTAGGCCTCCAGAGGATGCATCCAAAGCACCTGTAAGAGATGGACACTTAACCCTTAAACATTACAGAGTTTTCAAAATATCCATATGTTACATCTACTGAGATACAAGTTTTTTACAGTAAGAGGGAGTTAATTATAATCCAGTGGGGAATATGTTTCTCTGTGTTGGTTTTTGATTTATATTTAATCTCTATCCTACACCAAAATATGTACATATATAATTAGCTTAAAATATTTAAGAACATTTCTTGATGTGGGATCCATTTGTGAGGAACTTGATACCGAGCACTAAGACTGAACTGAAATTATTTACTGACAAAGCATCAATATTTTCAAAAACATTTACACTGTAGAGAATGGAATTTGATAATTTACAAATTTCTAGAACATTGGCAAGTTTACAACACATAAGGTCTTCACCCTGAAGTATGTCAAGTAAAATCATGTGCTGCACTTCTGCAAACATGACAAGACTTTGCACATAAACTCTCTCCCTTTGAAGAAATCAGAACACATTATTAGCTAATTTCTTAATTTAGTTAAACAGCACCGTGATAGAAAAACAACTAGTGAAAAGCATAAATTGCTGGCTCACCAAGGAACTTAATTTCTATATTTACTTCATAGAGGAGAGAACAATTCTGCTTCCCTGTGTTAGTGACCCCTCTCCCGGTCATCCTGGAGAGTAAATTTAAGACATTCAGACTTCTTTTTTTGTAATTCTACATGAAATGGTGACACCTTTCCAGAGAGTTGATGGGACACTGGTTCCTTTCATCAGAGAAAGAATGTTCCCGGTTTTAAAACAATACAGATTAGTACTGCATATAAAAACCCAAAATAACAATGGACTTCATAAACATTGGCATGAGTTTGACCAATTTTGTTTTTCTAGACAGTGTTGTGTTTAGCAGTTTAATCAGTGTCAAGGGTCAGTCAACACAGTAATTAATTCCTGTCAAGATCCTGACTCCTGTTACCAAAGAGGAGGCTAACGAGGCTAACGAAATGCAAGGATTTCAGAACCTGTTATGACAAATGATTCAGTATCTACAATGTACACACACAAGAAGAGGGAAGGGTGCAGGTCCAAGAGGTAAGATTAAAGTCAAATGAAAACCAAAAGTAAATCCCTTGAGCTTAATGTCTTATTTCCCAAATATGCAGTATATACTTATCAGAATTTAAACACTTTAAATACTGCAATTTTACAACTGCTTCTAAGCCTGGTGACTCCACATGGCTCTTCCTGAACAACATACACAGAGTGCCTTTTTTAAAGTACTATGCAGGTCGATGGCTTATAGGACAGTTATGCTCAGGACCGAATACTGAATAAAGCTCAGCACTCCTTTATTCTTCCTCCACTCTTTGCCTTTTGTATTTCGAACACAAGGAGGGAAGAGAACAAAACCCAAAAATCTCGCACGAAACAGCTGTACAATGGTTCTTCACGGAGGTGTAACTGCTGGGACATGCATCGGCATTTATGCATATGTGCGAGAGCGATTCTCATCTGACTTCCCCAGTGGCAGTAAAGCAATAGCAAAACGAGGGGCTGAAATTGCACACCTTTTGTAACGAGCTTTGGGTGATCCTGGTGTCCATGCAACTGAGGAGTGTATTCACAGAGACAGTTTTGATCATTAATGTTCTAGAAGTTTATTTATCCTTTTTGTTATATTTGAGGTTAACATCTTGGAGCAGTTACAGGGCATATGGGACTGCAATGAAATAAAAACACAGAGGCCTTGATTCTCCTCCCGCTCACACTACCACAAAACCAGTTCTACTCTGCTGCACATAAAAGCAGGCTGTGAAGGAGAGCAGAGGCAATGAGAGCTGGACAGGAATCTGGTCAGCTCTCCACAAAATGCACCAAATGCCTGAGATCAAGAAGTCAGACAGCAATCGCAAAAGGCCCATAAGAAACCAAGATAAGCATATCCACAACCTTAGGACATATTTATATATGTAAAGTTTAGGGGCAGTATAAGAGAAATCAGTGCCTTCTTTATCCATACCAATTTACCAATAGTTATAAAAAAAACACCAAAGCAAAATGACATCTTTTCCAAAGGGGATGCCTTGTATTTACAGCTTGCTTCTGCAGGCATGTCTTGGCTTCTTGGGTTCATGCCTATTTAGGATGCAAAGCTGTTAAGGTGTCTATTCAAGCTGTTAAGGTGCCTATTCACAGATATTTTGCAGCCACAGCTGTCTGCCTGTGGAAAGCCCACTTATAAACAAGAAATCTGAGACAAATATAACCTTAACATAATAAAACTAAATTTGACTTGAATTAAAAGCTACCATTGAAAGCCAGAACAACAGTGACTAGGACAGTGGCATCAGAAGAGCTCTACAGACAGGACTAAATGTCTAAAAACAAAAGCTCAATAGCTTTCAATCTTTTGTGCTATTGTGGCTAAGGAGGGGCAAGGGTTAATGATGACAAAGTAGACCACGATGAAGTACCAGAAAAGCCTGGAAAGAGGAAGATGGCCAAGAGAAAGGTGACAGGCACCAAGACATCAAAACTTCTAGGTCTTGGTGTTGTCCAAAAGCCTATTTGACCTTGTTGACCACAAATACTAAAATATATTACTGGAGAACAGAACTTCCCTCTCATGTCAGTTGTCTTCCCATCCCTAACGTACATAAATGGAAAACACAAAATGACACAATCATCTGTCCAGTTCTTTCTTGGACTGTTACGGTATTGTCAGAATGCTGGATGAAGGTCAAAACAACTTTATTTTTCCTACCCTAAATTTAATTTAGACTTGAAATAAGAGGGGAGGAGGTCTTCCCTGTTAATTTGTAAATGTCTTTTAAAAAATGAATGACCTATTTGGACTGGCGACCTTTTACAAAGTAAGGAAAAACCTGTTGTCACAAAGCTCGAGACTTTTGTGTTAGAATATTCCCTTAAGGAACATGCTTCAGTCCTGAATGCTGGTAGCTCTTCCAAAGCCAGATAGCTGGTCAGCCTTGCAGCTTGAAAACCTGAAGGCGTTTGCTCTTAACACTGCAGGAGATCTTCACCTTTTTAACATGACAGTGCGACAAACAGGCCAGCAAGCTGCTAACCTGTTCTTTCTTCTTGAATCTTTTCATTCCACCCATAAAAAGGTATTTTTCACTGCCCTGAAAATCTGGCTGTTGGAACATCGCACATTTTCCCCAGCTATGTTATTTAGCTCTCTCAGAGGAAACTTAGTGTCATCTTCTGACTGGGGGTAGGAGGTGGGGGGGTGCTTTGCTTTTAGAGATAGTCATGTGGATAAAATTATAAGAAAATTGAGGAAATCATACGTACCAAGATATGAATCTTTCTGTAAGAATTTCTTTTTTAAGAATAGACTTGTTCTCTCTTACTCCCCCCCTGAACTCACCCACACAAACTGTATTAAAAGCACAGGCTTGCATATATTATCAGTGTTCTCCGTTTCTTTTTAATCCTATTAATAATTATCACAATTTCTCCAATTAATACTATCAGGAAATTCTTCTGTGAAAATCTATAAACTAGAGACATACCCAGCAGCCATTTCACACGCTGCAGTTTGAAAAACATAGTGTCCTGATCTAAACCACATCCTCTTTTTTCAGTGAAAGGTATTAACGTACATTTAAAACATTACCCTCTTCAAACACTTTTCTTTCTCAAGACACCTATTTTCAAACCTTGACCTTATTGCAGAGATTCAGTTCTCCTACACTGTCCATAAACTATTTAATCTTAGTTCTCTAAGATTCTCTAAGTTGTCTTTGTCACCACGCAATGAAGTTAAGTACAAGACTAATTTCAACTGACAATTTCTTTGCCTTTAATTCTGTGCTACTTAATTAAAAATTACAAACTCCAAACAAGGGAGGTTCTTGTCCTGCCTTGAAGCTGATGAGAT
Source organism: Fratercula arctica (assembly GCA_947846985.1). Lineage (NCBI taxonomy): Eukaryota > Metazoa > Chordata > Aves > Charadriiformes > Alcidae > Fratercula > Fratercula arctica. The sequence continues at coordinate 3,503,670 of CANTUZ010000016.1, forward strand.
CAGGATCAGAAGCTAAGGATGCTGTATGGGACTTCAGCAAGAAAGACTGGAAATACCCATTTTGGAATATTATGATAGGCCATACCTTTTAGATGTTGTTATTATTTGGTATATATAGAGAGAGATATATATGGTATAGTGTATATTATACACATAATATCTACAAGTATTTATTATTTGAAATATTAAGGAATCTCATCCTTAAACAAGACTTTTAAAATGTTACAGCTTTATATTCTACAGCACATTCGAGGTCTAACCTACAGCCTTTATCGAAGTACCCATGGCTCTTCCAGCTTCACCCTCAGCCTGCTAAAGGCAGGTGACGCAAAGTTGCCACAGCAGTGTGCCAAGTGACAGCCCCCAGTAATGAGAACCCCAGAAAGAAGAGCCCTGAAGCCTCAACTAATCCCTATAAAGGAGGTGTAAGTCTTCAGTCCATGGCTGAGAGGATCACTAATGTAGTTTTGGGTTATTCTCCTACAGTTACTTTTGGCGCTAACACCCACACGGCATTTAGAGTTTAGAGAGCAGCCTCCTCGTCTCACAATGCCACAGAAGCAGCAGCCAGGCAAGTACAGAAGGCCGGCAGGTAGCACAGTATAGGTTTGGGAATTCATTTTCAGCCTACAGTACAATGTATACTTTTGCAAATTACCAAGAAAAACAGACAAAACCACTCAAGTTTTGACCAAGTGTGATTTAAATGTAGCAGTTAACTGCTTTGAAGCATTAACTCTAAGGAATTAAATGCTAAACTAATAAATTTGAAGAAATATCACCATTGTCTGATATTCTTTTAGCAGTACAAAACATGTTTTGTTTTGTACTGTTTCCTGGTAGGGAATAGCGTTGCTTTGGACACCATAAAAGTCAGTAAGACATTGTAATTTTGTAAAAAAATACCATCTAAAAAGACACGTTTGGAGGAAAAAGACATAGAAAGATGAAATTAGCTGAGTGTTCTTTGGGAAATAATTTGTAGAAAATCTCATTTTGATCGTTCAAAAGCCCTTCACATAATTGCCATACACCTCTGTCTACATTTTTTCAAGACTAAATTCCCAAGACTGAAGGGAAGAGAAACTGTTCATTTTCAGTCCCCGCTCCAGCCACCACACACTGCTCACAGCAGAAGAGGTTGGGGACCCCGGGGCAGGGAAATTAAAGACAACCCACCCCACAGCAAGGCAGTTAGCAGAGTCTCCTGTGAGAAAAGAGCAGATGTGTGCTTAAATACCTTGAGAGAAAGAAGGAATTTCCATGAGGAAATTCAAAATCAAACATACTTTGCTGATTTTCACTTCCACAGCTGCTCTGCAAAATGGTTTCATGTAGTCTGAAACAGAAACCAGGAATTCTCTGGTCTACTGTGCTTGCCACTAGACTGTCCCAGTTTCTCTGAAGTCCTCCTCTCTCCATTAATGCTTCTCTTCTGTTTAAAACACTGGCTTCTATGCTTCATCTGACCTAAATGGGAGCAAGATAGCTATTTTTTTATCTTTATTTTGTTGTCTTATCTTATCTTGATTTTAAAAATTTTGATAGTCTACTGGCAAGCACCAGAAGCGATGACATCACAGCAGGAGGCGGCATCTATTCAGAGGAGCTCAGAGCCAGCAAACATACCCCCAAGAACACAAAAATAGTTCTTATTACATCTTACTCCTTGGCAAAGGAATAGTAGATTATATAAAAGGCAATAGAAATAGCTAGCGCAGATACATGCAAAGTACTTTAATGTTAATGGTAGCGCCTCATCACTCTGGTTCACGTCTGCAATCTGCAGACCTATATTCTAGGTAGGTCAGATTTGTCTTAAGCTGAAGTTCACTAAAAATGTACTGATTTAGACTCCAGGCACAAAGTATGGCAGAGGGAGCCACATTCTTTGTGAATTAAGTGAGATTGAACTTCCAGAGAAAGTCTGGCAACTAAGTCAGGCAAGAGAGGAGGTGGAGGAGGAAAGAAATCTATGTGGATTCTTGACATTAAGCTGTAATTGCACAATAGTGTTGTTGCATTACCAAAGTTGCCACTTTAGCAAGAACGTGCTCTTTTCCTATAGTGAAAATGACAATTCTTCAAGGTAACAAATACCCTGGTCTGCTGAAAAAAACCCAGCACTGTGATTTTCCAAATTCATATGGACATACCAGGGGGATAATGCTCTCCACAGCAAAACGACAAATGTCCTCCATGGGCAGGGGGTGAAGAAGAGTGAAGAAAGGGAAATGGGCAAGGAGGAAGACTGTGGAGGAAGAGAAATGTCTGAAGAGCTAACTAGGAACGCAGAAGATCCATTGCAACTACAACGCAATGATAAAAGCTTCCTGTGTGTGACCCTGGGCAAGCTACTACTAAGTTGTGGAGAGCTTTGTTGAGGGACCTAGCAGTAACCCCCTACAGAAGGCTTGTGTGTTAAGTCCCTAAAAAATAAACTCTACCCATGCAAAACCATATATCACAGTTAGATCACTGAACCAAGTACCTACTGTATTTCATAAAGGGAAAGTATAAAAAGCCTGTCCACTCTGAGAAAAAAATAAACACACGTTACAACCAGCTGATGTTTGATTTCAGTGTGCATATATACATACGACTGAATTAAAAACCTCTGATTCCACTGTCCCATATACTGTCAGGTTTTGCTGATACTCGGTCACTACTGCCAACAGCTAAAAAACCTTCTTCTCTTTCTGGAATGGAAGTTATCTTCACCTGTGGAGTTCGAAGGTCAGAATTTTATTCCTCATGCTACTTCATTATAATCATCGCGTCTGGCGCAATGACAGATTAAAAAAGGGCACCTGGGAAATCTACGATTGACAATATAATTCTACCAAAAAAGACCTAAGTGAGCATTTATTGTTCTTATCAGCAGCAATGAATGAGAAATAGTTTTTCTAGCCCCAGAAATGTGATGATTACTGGAAAACCTCATTTGTACTAGTAAATGCACGACCTTTCAAGGTTTTTTAACATACATAAAATGAGAGACACACACTTGGCTTGCACCAGGCACAGTGAGACCTTAATCCATATAACCTATATTCTAAGCAAGTACAGTGACCGCCAGCCAATGGACTGTACTGGTGTTGCACCTCTGTGTGATTCAGGCATTCCTTCTTTGGCTTGCAACAATCTTCCTGATTCAGGCTTCAGCAAAGTTAGCTTTTTTCTCATTAAAAGAGTTGCTTTTGATGATCTGGCATTTTGCCACACAAATGACTAAGTGAAAAGATGTCTAATTGTTAATTTTTTTTTTTTAAGTGAAACTGCAGACAGCAACAGCTTTTTTCTGTATTACAAGAACATTATCTCAAAAGGCCTGAGTGTAAGAAAGCATACTAGATGTAAGATCTTTTCTTGTTTATTTAAAATTCATTCAATATGAAGGGTTTACGTTAGATCAAATATCAGTTACATAAATCCACTGTTCCCTTATTTACAAGTACTAAACATTTCTCTTAGAATACAGGTAAGTACATGCAACTTACACACTTACAGTTGAAATTAACATACCAATGCAAGAGAAAGGTAAAAACCAGCTATTTGCCAAAAATAAATTCCAATGAAGCTTTCAGCAAACAATCTCTTAGAAATATGCTTTGCAGATTTCTCTTGGGAACAGACAACAGTAAATTGAATAATCTGACTCACTGGGAGGAAGGCTAAGGTTTTGTAAAACATCAATAGTCCCTGTCCTGCCTTAGCTAACTTTCCCTTGCGTAGATAAAAGTGCCTGATTGAAATGTAACCTTCAGGAAAAAATTTCTAACTACGTTTTAAAACAGTAACATGAAAAAGTTAAGTATGTGCTAAAAGTAATGGGAGAGAGTGGGGCTATCAATCGTGTTGGTGTCAGGCCTGTTGTTCTGAGGTTAAAGGGATGGCTACAGTTTTCTCTCTAGTGACTGAGTCTACACCAGCAGGTCATTAGTGAGCAGGATTTAATGGGCTCACAAACTACATCTTGTCTTCTTGAAGTGGAATGCACCATTTGACTGCAAATCTGGACTGCTGAAAAATAGCTGTGTTTCGTCTGAGATAACAGTCTGAAAAAGAGATTCCATAATCAGGAAAACAAGAGTTCAGAGAGTTCTCTTCATAAAGATGCAAACCGAAAAATATATGCTGTCTTGAATTACAATTACACTTACACTGCGGAAAGTTTGTACTAAGACAATTTCTATACAAAAGAGCAAAAGACAAATCATTGTTCCAACTCTGCTCATTTCTTCAGCCTCATTAAAGAAATTCTGAGACAAAACAGTCTTTGATCTCAGGCATTGCTACAAGGCAACCATACATTTCAAATGAGACATATTCATTCCTAACAAAACAAAACCTCTGTGCAAGTAAAAAGTCAGTCCCTGAAATTTAGAAGTCCTTAACTGCTTACCTTTTTACGAGCAGGTCAAATTTTTGGAAGTAGTTTCTCAAAGCAACTCAGACATTCCATGTTAACTGTTATGCTGCAATAAACAGCTGCAGAACTTGCTGATTTATTTCCCCATTTGGTGTGCATGCTGAACCCCAGAAGAAATCCCACGCAGGAAAAAAAATAAAGGAAAAACAACCCCAAAACCCACAGGAGCAGCACTTCAGCCCTCGAGCAAAGCACAAAAAAGTTCAACAGGGAAACAGAAAGGAAATCCAGCAACAACTAAAAGTTTGGATAAGAAAGAGGAGAAGCAAGCTTGCTCCCTTGCATGTAGTCCTGGCGAAAGGTGCCTCTCCAAGCAAAATTCAGGGAGACTCCCAGCTCCTTGGAGCAGATGGTATTCACACATTATTCCCGAACAGCAGCATTCCCTGCTCCAATCAGGAGGCAGCACTCAAAAGCCAAGCGCTTCCCAGACTCTGTTACAGTTTTCAATAGCTATAGCACAAGATGAATGACTCAGAAAATGAATAAGCAGGGAAAATAAAACACGCCTCTCTCCTAGTGAGAGGCACCGGCAGTCACAGCAGCAACCCTGAGTGTACTGAGCATTGGTTTCAAGTTGAATGCACCTGCTTTTTTTCCCCTAAATCCTAAATGCTGATTACATTTTCCCTATCTTTAATTCGTGTGCTCAACTTCATCTTGGGCTAGAAGTCACAATAAGAATTAAATCTTTGCTTTTTTTCCTTCAGTCTTAAAACCAACAAACATTTGTTATGAGTCAAAAAAAGGATAACTGTGTGTGTGCTCTTTCAGACAAAAAATTTCCAGATAACTCAGGGAAGCTCCTCATGCCATCTCTTGCTGAATACATACATAAATATTACTAAGATTAAGGCCTAATTTTACAGATCCTGTTGCAAATTATATGAAAAGAAGAAAGGGTAATTTCAAAACTGTCTCCTAAACAGACTAATACATCCTCTGTTTTTTTTCTAAAGTTTACAAGGAAACTTTAAATGACAATAAAACAAATGACTAAACAGAAGAAAAATGACTTAACAACTACTAACTTTCAGGGGAAGCACAACCATTACCCAAAAGCAGGCCAAACAGAACCAGCAAACTACTGCCAACTGCTTTGCTTTGCTTATAGACCATTGCAAGTGTCTCAGCCAGAGCACACTTTTAAATACAGCTCCTCAGCCCGACGCCTGGCTGCTTCTGACAGCTGCAACCAAGTCATAAAGGAGGATCTGCTAAACAAAGCAAGTTACTCACGGAAACAAGAGTTCCACAGCACCAGCAGGTTTCTCCCTGGAATACAGTACTGCACCCGTGAGCATTCCAAAACATACTGAAATTCTCTTTAGTTTTGTAACAGAAAAGACTGCGAAGAGGTAACACCGTGTTTAATGTTCCTACACCAACTCTCGCTGCAGTCTACATACAATGTTTTTATTGCTGCCACTCAGAAATGAACTCTGGCTTAGCTGAAAACACACTGCAGTCAGGCAAGTGGAATCAGTTAAATCAGTAAAACTATTTGGGGTGAGAAGCATTCTCCCAGGTCCCCCTGGACGTTTTCAGATCTTTGTCTGTGGCTGTAAATTGATCCTTTGCATTCCTGTCTGACACATGAACTGTGAAAAACTCTTCAGGGATATTCTCTCTGCCATGAGTAATGCTCTAATAGCATTTCTGCAAAACAGAAGAGCAGTTGCAGAGACAATAAAATACCGTGAACTCTGGTCTAACTTTTACTATTATTATTTTAAGTCAATTTTTTTTCTTTATTCTGGAACAAATAAGAGAACTCCATTAGTGCCTTACTTTCCTACTTTCAAAACACCAAGAGACAGGATTTCTCCAGCTTGGATTAACAGCAGGACCTACATTCAGAGGCATCGATTTGTGACATGAGCCATGCCATGCCCACCCAATGGTTAAGCAAAACAAACCCACACATACAGCTCCAGGACAAGGAACAATGGCTTCTGTTATTACATCTGCCACAGCTGCCTACCAACTTCCCAACCATATCTAGAGAAGTATTTAAAGGTGTAAAACAGAACTAGAAGCATATCTAGATCCAGTAAAAAAACCACTTCTTGAAACCTCATTTTGGCAGACATTTTCTGATCATTGCATTAAGCTCTAAGCAGCCAAAATCACTGACTCCTGACTCACTTAGCAAGGCATCTGGTGGGTCTCCGAGCCCATAGCAGCAGCAGCAGCAATGCTTTGCAATTAAATCTCTTACATGTGCTAGTTCCTTGGAGATGCTCCGAGGGGAAGCACATCTAGTTATTACCATAATGCTCTAACCGACGTGATCACCACATGTATGCACTGAGAAACCTCCTTGGCAAACATCCTAATCAGACATAATAAAGAATATTACAGTGAAGTGGCTAAAGGTAAGCAGCTATTTATTCTTTATATCCCTCGTGTACAGTACATTTGTTAGACAGATGTAAAGCATCAGCAGTTGTCAATCTTTCTGGGCATCACCAGAAGAGGAGGCTGCTGCCCAACATCTTGGTAGTTACATGTATGTGATCACAATAACCCTTGATTAGAGGTCTCATAAAAATCCACTTGACCGATCCTTTGTCAAAATGTGGGCCTCAGCTCTCAATAAGGACTGACACTTTCTTCTGTGGCTTCTCCAGTTTCTGTTATCTCCTACCAGAACCTTATGAATTTAAAAGTTTCTGAACTATAAATACTTTGATACATTAGATGTATGCTTTTAATTCCTCAGCATCTCTACTCTTATGAAATCCCTTGTCCCCTATTTTCCAAATCAGACACACAAACAAAACAGTAAAACTCTTGTTTTCACTATCCCTGCAACATCATTCTGAGGAATTTTCCTATGTAGCATCCTCACACAGCTGATACACCTCACGAATATTAAAGACCACTTTTAAATACCAGGTTCTGACTGGACAGATTTCGGTAACCACAGAACAGTTTAACAGAGTACACTCTTCCATTCCCTTTAACGATACTGAATTCACCTTTCCAGTAGTAGGCTGTTGCTGTAAGAAAGTTCTGACAGAGACTTGTAGCAGTGCTGTATTTTAGAGACAGAACTGGGAGGTTTCCCCACAACGCCATGCTTTGAAGTTGCTCTCTTTTAGAAGCAAAATAAAAGAAGCCTTGAACATGCTTGACTATGAAAGGACCCTTTTCTTACCAAAGAATGAAGACACTACTTTGACTTTCCAAGTATCTCTGAGTATGGATGGTCACAGTCTATTATTCTAATGTTCCTTCACGATTTCATCTAGATGTTTCTCCCTTATCGTGCACTCATAATCTGGTGGGCTTCTACCTTATTGCTTGGCTCTACCTTCTTCTACAGACTTCAGCAGGGAGAGAAAGGAAGAGACTGCATGCAACGCTTGTTCATAATTCAGTTACAAACTTGGAAATTGTAGAATGCATTCTACAAATCATTACATAGTAATCTTCTTAATTTTTGGTCTCACATTCCCCTGGAGCTTTCTGCCTTTTGGATACTGTTGGACAATTTATTAAAGCTATATTGGATCTTTCCGTTTCACTGCTTAGCGAACTTGCCAAATAATGCTTGTATCTGTTTTTAAATCTTTCTCTGTTGCCAGAAAGTTTTGGTGACAATAGAGAAACCCCATTATACTTGCCCACCTACTTTAAACTGTTGATGCTTGCTCTACTTGCCACATGGTCACTGTCAGTTCAGACGGATTATTTATGATCCTTCTTGAACAATGGTCACTACACATACCTGGATTATTTCTTTGGAGTATGTCCAATACTGATCATACAACTTGTAGGAACCTCAGAAAATATTGTGGAGCAGTGGCCTAATTCGCAGGGCAAAACTGTCACTATTTCAGATGTTCACCAATAAATAATGCCCTCAGGTAGGATATTTCATTTGATTTTGTCACCAATATTTCTTATGTGCAGATACCTCACTTTGGTTTTGCCCACCAAGATTTAGAACTTCTTTCCCAGAAAAATTTATTAGCTGCTTCAGACTTACCTTTCAGTACAACACATCTTTCCTACGAATTATAGATAGTACCTGAATACAGTGTAGGTAAAATGAAGAAAACTAAAGCAAAATATAAAGAAAAGGGTTGCAGGACAAAATATGCCTCCTACTTTTATGCACAATTCATCAGGAATTCAGTCTGCATTTATCTTCTCTAGGTATTACACTGCCATTTGTCTTTTTCTTTTTTACTTTTCCAACCATCAAGCACATGTTTCTTTCCCTCTCTTTTGTCAGAAGCCGTAAGATAGACATGGTGTATGAAGTATTACAAAGAAGAAAAGAATGAAGCATAACTGTCTCAACACTCTATAGTCCTCTGCTAGCTCAGCCTTGAAAACTGGCATTCACTAAAAAATGTATGATTTTTTAACAGTGCTCAAAAGAGACATCTCGCTTTTCTAATGGAATATCACGAAATAGCAGACTTTGTTAAATAATCTGGCTACTCACAGATGTCTAGGATAAATACTTCTAGTAATAAAATCCATTTTGTCTCTTTAATGTATTTAACCCAAAGAGTTCTTTGCAAACAATATAAATGTTGGCTGAGGTAAGCAGAGAAACAACAAATAATTTTTTAAGGATCTATGCCACAGGCCACAGTACAGCACTGTTTAATCACCTAATGATAGTTTAATATGTTTAATTGCCAACCTACTTGTTGCTATTTTTCTTCAGTGCTGTGGACAATAATGAGAAATTAACTTTTAAAAAACTACTACCACCAAATCTCATTACTTTCCAACATTCACTCTATATATAAACCAAGTTTTCAGACTTAATAGGGCAGGACAGTACCATGGATAAGAAATGCCAAAGTTCACCTATGTGTTTGTACAGTTTTTGCAAGACGGCTGCTCCTAGACAAAACTTCTCCGGTTCTCTCACATAAGGAAAAAGATCAGTGCTCTGTCTTTCAAAGATCCGAGGAAGCTCTTTGCAATTTGTGCAAGTCAAAAAACCCCCAATACACAGCGACCCATTTCTCCCAGAACAAGACAACTTAATTAGAATGGTAAAATATAAATAACTTACTCTTATACTTGAAAATACTTGGTTGTTGATAGATGAGGGGGAGTTTGCTTTTCAAAACATAACTGCATGGCATCTTCAGTACTACTTCTACGTAGAAGGCAGGGGCTTCAGAGTACTGCACTGAAAATTATTGTCATCCTGTTTTCTTTCTTTTTCTCATTACTAGGTGCCTAAAATGCAGTTCTGAAGAAGAAATGCCAAATCAGCTCCCCTATTATCGGCCTCTGCCTCACCATTAAGCAGCAGAATTTCCTCTTGCATGGCAATTCCTGGTTCACAGCCTTTTCTGTGGAAGTTTCAAAAAGAAACTTCAAAAGATTTCACTATTTTTCATCGTATTTTTAATCTAATCTTTGTTCTCTCTGAGATCACCATATCATCTTTAAAAGAAGATCATATAAGGTTAAGAATACATATATATTGTCTGCATATTAAAAATAAATTTCAAGTCCAGGAAAGTAAAGAGCCTGGAATGCTGATGAGCCTTTGGCTCTGTCTGCTGAGATCCTGGATGAGGTGCCCCAAACTACATCATCTGCCAAGTCCAGCTCAGTAGAAATGTTCATGGCCTTTTCCTGTTCTAAGGCAGATCTACCCTATCTCTCTGAATAAAACACCTCTGTTTTCACCTGCAGCAGCCGTAATTTCTTGGCCCTGGGTTCCCACACAAGTTTGCTAACAAACTTCATATCTAATCGACAAAAAATTCTGTTTTCCCAGTCCTTGCTTCTGTTTTCCTCTATAAGTGCAACTTTTAATGCACATCAAGGTGTCATTGAGGCTAGGATTTCATTACTGCCCTAGAACATTGCTTGGAGAATCTAAATTACCAACAGCTGAAAAAGTTCAAGCCTGGCTGGCATCCATGGAATTCGCCTGGTTGAATGTGTATGTCACAGACTGAAAAAATATGCCATAATTATTGTATTATTAAAGCACAATGGTTTAATTTCATTTCTTTGTGGTACAAAATCTGCACCTGTGATTCACACTTATTGTGTAGGGAATACGATTCCACTAAAATGAGGACTTGGGATTTGGTCTACAAAGTTGTTCAAAAGGTCCACTAAAAATACTGTGCCCTTAAAAGATTAGCAACTAAAAAGAAGAAAAGAAATAAAGAAATACTGTCAGGACACACAAGAGAATAAACTCAGAGGCGGTACCAGTGTTCACTATAGCTATATAAACTGTGATCTAAGCAATTAGGGGACACAGTGAATACAAAAGTCACAGATATTTTGTACACAAGAGTTTGTACACAAATGCAACATCTTATAAATCTTCACCACCTCGTAAAAAGCTGATGAGTTGTCTTGTATTCTTGTAGCTGCAAGTGGCTATAGTACAAAAGAGAAATCTGTAGCTCTGATATGTCATCCCTCTGAAATGGGTAATTTAAGGTTATGGTTTTAGAATCAGCACATTCTTCAGCACTTTTCTTCCAAGAAATTTTTTTTGTGAAAAGAATCAAGTAAAACCATGCCAGTACATTGAAAACATCAAAAAGTCAGCACTGTGAGCCATCATAAAATGACAATATTATTCCTGCATTTCAGAGAATGGAAAGAAAATATCGGGGGCATGGGGTGGTCAAGGGGGTGCTTTAAGGACTTTTAAAATCCTTACAAGAACCCATAGCTTTATAGGAGCCTTTATCCTGGGCACACTTAGAGAGAAGTTACAGAACTTCTGTCTACTTTCATGAACACGAAACTGGATAGCAACCTATGAAAGTTGTGTTCAGAGCAGTGCAAGCACTACAGCTCAGTGAAGAATCATAGAGAAAAAATCCAATAACCATTTCACCCATGGGTTATGATTTTATTCCAGGGTCTAGTACGTCAAGGCAACTAACACAGCTTAAATCTCATTTCAGGCCCCCAAATAAATAAGTGGTCCTTCTCTGTTCCAGTTACAAGCAATAATAAATCTATGCAGCATCTCCATGAAAAGCTGGCAAGCTAATTTGGTTAGGGAAAAAAAAACCAAACTGTGCTGAGAAATGAGACACGCAGCTTCTCAGTCTTGCATATTCCACTAACGTCCTTCTAGCTGATTTCTACATCTCTGTAAGCAAATGAAAGGGCTGCAGGAGGCAAAAAGAGCAACTTTAAGGTATATTATTGCCACATATTCTTCGGAACAGCTTTTACTGTCATTAGTGATCTATTGATTGGGCTGGCAATAAGCAACTAAGAATGAACTGACGCTCAATTTTAAGGTAGATGGTTAACCAATATGGACTATCAGGTAGATCAAAAATTAAATAACAGTTTTCACTCTGCTAGCAGAAAAAAATAATTTCATTTGATATTCTTGAATGTAAAAAGGCACTTCTACAGTAAGCACAGAAGTTTCAAGTCATGGTCACTTCCCAAGGCATTAATATTTGTCACATGAGCAATACAGCAAGATAAGCGCAATAGTTATCAGGGTGTTCATAGCACTTCACTAGCTGTTTGAGAATAAAAGGGACAAAGGGGCTGCTTCAAGAATGACAGCTACAAGAAAACATTCTCAAAGGAGAAAATCTTTCTTAACAGCATTCTGCTGGCATATTTTTGAGAACTTTCTATTTACTGAATTCATGCAAAATAAGGCATGGTTTATAATAATAACAGATTAATCCCTCAGTCCTGCGTATTGCTCCAGCAGCCTAACACGTAGGCAACTGACATCCTGATCAAGAAATGGTTCAACCCATTTGTTTTACAATGCGATAGTTTAAATCAAAGCAATTAAAAAAACTCTAAAAGGAAGATGGGGATTTACATAGTTCGGAAGGAGAAGCAGTGAAGGTTCTTCTAGGATACTTGGTACCATGAGTGCTTATTTGTCTCTCATTTCCCAGTTTACTAACATTTCCAGTGTCTGCCTATGTATTCAAGTATTTTGTAGGAAAACAAGTTTCTACACAGTGTGACAGAATATGCTTTACATATCTGTAAGGAAAAGGATGAAAAACCTGTATATCTTAAAATATGCATTCTAAATTTAGTGAGCCATTTTAACATATTTGAGAAACCAGAGGTAAACTTAAATTTCCCACAGAATCAACACACCGTCTCTCTGTGACTCCTAAAGTCCAGATTCTAATGTTGGGACAGGCAAGAATACTTGCTTATATGTTTGTTAACATCAGCCCAAAATAAGCATGCACTTTTCTGGTAATCCTAAAGCTTCCTGCTGTAAAGAAGAAAACAAGATTTAATTCTGTGTCCTAGTGGTCCAAGAGGAGGTATAAGACATGAGAGGTAGATGCTGTTTTTCTACAGAGAAATTAATATAACTACATATGAAAGAGAATAGAAAACTGAAATTAAAAGTATGATCCTCCCCTCCTGATCTTTTCATGTAAAAATTATCATTTGAAACAACACTGAAATCTGTCCTTATTTTATATAATTCAACTTCAGCAGGGCACAGAGCCCAAAGTAAAGCAGTGCTGCCCACTTATATCTGCCCAGTCAACTGTTCACATAGTTTAAATGTTACTTCATTCCCTTAACCACATTCCTTCCACACAGTTTTAGGTCTACTGTGATATTAACACTGCAGTTATGTGGTACTTGAAGGTCTAGGTTATCAGCAGAGAATATGCTGTGGAAATACATAAGTAGTTCTTGAACAATATATATGTAGGATGTGGAACACTTTGCGGATTTCAAACTGTATCCAGAATAGTATCAAATACATATTAAAGAGCTGAGATTCAATTTATTCTAAAAATCACCATCTTACATTGTTTTCAAAAATGTAAACAGTTTGCTGTCCTCCATGCAGACAATCCACTCTACTAATAGAGAAATAAGACTCATAATTGCAAACAACTTTTTAACCCAATTTATGCTTTTTGTATGCCTTCCATTAGACTAGATACCTGAACAGCAGCACGTGGAATGCTATAAATCCAGGGAATAGCTGCAGTTTTAACCGTGGACTTTAATTCCAGGGTGAATTTATGTGGTCCCTAGCTAAATATATCCTTCTAAGTAAATTACTCATGCAACCGCCTGTAGGAAAGCTTTCTGCAGATAAAGAAACTGTTTCCAAATGCTACGTTTGACAGCACATACGGCATAAAGTTACATTCTTTTCTCACTGGCAAAAAAGACCCCCAAACTGAATAATGTAGAATGCTTAGGTTCCTCTCCTCTCTGCAAACTGCCCAGGAGTTATGTTAATTCTGCCTGGTTACTGCTCCTTGCAATACACTGTATGTATCAGTCTACTATATGTTTATCTCCAAACCTGTAAACAGAGTGATTTCTGAGATAATGTGAAGCACATTACCAAATTCATTTCTACTTATCCATGCAGAAGACAGTAAAAACACATGCCTAACCCTGCGCCTTTAGTAGGATGTGTAACTCAGACACTCTTTCACTATCCTTTTTTTTCTCCTCTCTTTTCTATGTTTTCGACTTCTTACCATTGGAGTTGTCCTGGTCCAAAGGATTATCTGGTTCCATTACTTCAAATAAAAGCATCCAACATGCAGTTCTCCATGCAGCAGAGGCATAAAAACACAGCAGTTGCCTAAGCTGATTCACCTGATTTATGAATTAGTGCTGCATCCATAAGAGGCTGTGTTTCTTCTTTTGTATTACATCTGGCTCCTTTTCCAACTAGATGGCTGGGTATTACAGCATGCAGGCCTTTTTCCAGCATCCTCTTAATGCATTATATTTAAAGTAGCAGCAACCTTTTTCTCCCATCCCCCAGACTAAGTTACAGCAGTAACTAGGCTGAGCTGGCAGAGAGCGGAGCTCATTCAGAACAGGACCTGCAAGCGTTCTCCGATTCGTGTTGCTGCATAAAGAGAATGATTGATACAATAAAAAGTAAGTGGGGTTTGACACAGTACGGTATGCACTGCAGAAAATCGCACCAAAACCAGCAAAGGTCTTGAGGGTTTGGGGAATGCCTCGTTGAAGCCACCAGTGCGCACCCCCTCGCATACAAACACGAATTCTGTCCTTTTCCCTCCTCCTCCTCCCCCCCGCTACAATCTTTTATAACCCTGGATCTCCTCCAGCAATAGTCTGTTCCTTTACTCAGTTTATAATAAACTCTGCCATTCCCTTGTGTCCCTAGGGCTGTCTTGGAAAGGAAAGAGGCTGTTTGCAGAATGAATAGACCAGCCGCTGCCTGACAGGGAGGCAACTCAACGACTCCGCACTGGGTAGTTGTAACTTGCTGCAGCAACAGCCTTTTGCTGGAGACCTTGTCCTACATTTACCTCCTCTGCCAAGCCAGGAGCTGCTGCTAAGCCGGCGTTTTAAAAAGCCTTCTGCAAATGAGCTGGGGGGGAGAAGCACCAGCTTTGCTAGAATCATATGGCAAATTACATCAGTCTGCAACTGCAGACTCTCTCAACAGAGACAATATTAACTGACTGTTAGATCGTAGTATTAGAAGTCAGGTCACCTTCATTCTGCTGCTGGCTCTGCCACTAACTCCCTGAGACCTCACATAATTCATAACTTTTCTTTGTGCCTCAATTTTCTATGATATTGACATTGAAATATGTCGCATCTCACAGGAATACAGCTGAAACTTCCCAGCTTTATGTGCTTTGAACTTCTTGGATAAATGATATGGTACAGGGACCGAGGAAGAAGACCCCATCACCTAGCTGAGGAATACAAAATTTTATTTTCTCTGAAGGCATCTCCACAAAATAAAAGAAAAAGGTATCAATGTGCAACTATAAACCAAGATGTGTCTCTGAAAGGCAAATTCATATTGCTGTTACAACAATCCTGAAAAAGTTCTCAAAATCCAGACTTTTAGGATCAATTTTACTTTGAACCTACAATTCAAACTCTTTCTTTAATACTCCAGCTAAAGCATTAGAACATATCTTGTTTAAAAAGAAAGCTTTTGTCTAAACCTAAGGCAAGGATCAGTCGAAACATCTACAACAGATTTAGTGCATTTTAGGTTTGTCATGTCTGATGACACAGGATTCTGAGGCAGGCAGGGTTTCTATTTTGGTGCTCCTGGGTAATGCTTCTGCCTTACTGGCTCACTCTCTACAGAGTCATCTAACGAGTGCTTTGGAGCCGACTATTCACGCCTGGTGCTACAAGCTGTAGGCGGACAAATGAATGGCTGGCTGAAGGGAGAAAAACATGCAGTTCTGTATGGAGAAATTAACCTAGCAGGTTGATATGACGCTACTGTAATTGTACCTTGCAAAAACACTTTAGTACTGTTCCTGAGGATTATGCCATATTAATAGAAGAAAAACTCGTTTCCATCTATTTGTTTTAAGTATTGCACAGTACACAGCCCCTATTAAATAACGTTCTGAGATCTCTGCCTTGGTCTAAATTACAGTGCTGCAAACCCTATATTCTCTCCCCTCGCACCCTACGCTCCCTATGTTCTTTACAACTTCACTACTTCTCCCACTCACTGACAAAACAAATACCCTCCCTCTTTCCACCTTCCCCACAAAACCACCTACTCTGTGACTACAGGAACATGGCACTCTGCCTGTTAACAGCCCTCCACCTGTTTTGGGTCATGTATACAGTCTAGGAGTTAGTATATTATCGAAAAAAGTGTGTTAACTCTTGACTGACACATATTGCATCCCTCCAGTCTGAATGAACAAAAGCTGGCAATAATAGGTATAGGAGGGATTTAGAGAAGTTTTGGGGGTGGGGAGTCCTGAACAGATACCATCTGTCTATTCTGTATTCCAGGATGTGGAGATAAACACACACACACACATAGACACACAGAGTGACTCATTAACACAGCCCACCTCGACCACACAGGACTAGAAATGCCTGAAGAATCGCGATTGTCAATGTAAAGGAATACACAGTTCTGTAATGAACATCTGAACCAAGATAAATTATATACAGAATTTCTATTCTTCCATGAAACAGATGCTGCATATACATTATATACTTCCCAGACAATTTAGTGCCAGAAAATAATAAACACCTGTGAAACCCCTCCTTGAGAGTCAGGAATAATCCAGGAATGCTACAGAATAGCTAAGATCAAGAAATCAAGATAGGAAAGTGAAAAATAATAGTTATTTAGACCTCAATGACTTTGCATGACAACTGATTTGATTTTAATGTCATCCAAATGATTTGCTTATTTGTAGTTACAGCCCTAGTAAAAATTAATCCTTAATGTGCAAGTCAGAACGATGTCAATATTTTGGCTAAGACACTATTCACAATTTCTAACAATTGAGCAATTGTCCTCCATTCTTTGTTTGAGCACAGCTCACGCAGTTAGGAAAATCATGCAATGATTTTGAAAAGCAAGGGACAGTTGGAAGACCAGGGCTTTGATCGCAAGGGATTTTAATTGCTCAGGCACTGAATGGAAAATTGCAGAAGTGAAGAGGGAAATGCTTTTCAGACAAATGGCCTGAATGGTCGGAGGCTATGCTAGACCAAATCCTAGGAAATGAGCCAAACACACTGAACTAATGAGTGTGGAAAGAGAAGTCTAGCTAGCATATTCTCTGGAATACCTATGAGGTTAAGTAGAACACAAAATTTAGAGTTTTGGAAAGCTGACTCTTCAAGGAAGGAATTTTGAAATGATTCGAAGGAAGTGGAAATTAAATGTACTCTGGTTTTGTCTAATCAGAGCATCTCCACATTCCCCTAGATGGCTAGTTTTGAGACAAAAAAAAAAAAGGTTATATCTAATGCCTAATGTCTGCGTCATGTTTGCCTCAACATCTTTAACATACCAGATTCCAGTTGTTCTCAGTAAGAGTAAGACTTTACTTTGGAGGAATTGGTAGCTACTACTTCTTAACTCCTATTTCTTTTCATAAAAGGTGGGAATCACAGCTCACATTGTCCTTTAATTCACACTGTAACATGAAATTGTAAACAGGAAAGATGGCACTTGCTTTTAGTTTTCTGTAAAACTTTGGGCAAATCACCTCACCTTTTTTTTATCAGCTAAACAGACCCGCATTGAACCTGTTTGTTCTTCTTCATAAAGTAATTTAATATTTCCAGATTAAATGATACAGTCTAGGTTTGAAGTAGTAGAAATGTGGTGATACAACTGGTCTTGGATTTATTTCCAGAGAAAGGATTTGCTTCATAGGTCTGTCTGAACCAGGTTTTGCTACGTTATGTATAGCCACAATGGATTACGGTCAACGGAGACTATGAAAAGTCTATGTTCCTTGGTGTTGTTCCTCATAACACATCGTTTTGCTATCATAAGGCCTATCTTTAACAGCCTAAGAACAACGCCAAAGTACATCACAAGCATTAATCAGGCCTTGCTCACACCAAGAAAACATTACCGTTTCCATATTGTAACGAGACACAGAAGCACAGAGCTGCAGGACACCTTCTTTGCAATCATGAATGTGACAGTGTGTGAAAGTAATAAAAACTTGAAGAGCTTTAACTATTTAAAGTTCTAATAGTCCTAAAATGAGTCTTTTCCAGTATAAGCAGGTAAAAAAAATCAGCAATTACATTTCAGTTGCTAATAGCTGTGCAAAAATGATTCCTGAGGATCCATTCTAAGCATGCCACCTCAGTAGCGTCACACTATGTGAGAAGACCAAGTTTGAGATGGCAAGACCTCCATTACTTAAAATAAGAAGAAAACATTTTAGGCTGCATATCTACAGAAATGAGTGAGAAGAGGTTCAGCTGCTTTTCCCCTTGAGAAACGGAAGAGTGGTACATTATTTTGCCTGCTGTTTGATGCAGTCGTTGTTAGCCTGTGTAAAAGATCAGCATGACGCCACAGCTGCCTGCCACCACAAAGTCCTTCTTTGAAACATAAATTCATATGTAGGAGGGAGCAATGAATGCCTGCAAGTTGAAAAGCCAGTGAAGCACGGACCTGCTTAACAAAACAGTTTGCCAAGGTTACTGGGGGTGTTGTCAAAGCCTCCTCTTTTCTGAGGGCTGAATAACAATTCATACCAAGTAACCCGCTTCACAGTTTCTTTGGCTTTACCTGGCAAGTTTTCAAAGTCACTGCTCATGGCTGGGTCTGTTCCCATTGACATGCAGCTTATCTTGCCCTGGACAGCAAGCGCAGGGATCATCCGACTCCAGAAGTTCATGCCAAAGCCCTATTGTGCTGGTTTTCTGTTTGAACTGAACTACGTCTATCATAAATGTGCTCGAATATGACACAAGCACAAACTAAGAATGACGCATCCTTGGTTACTTCATATTGGTAAGAAGAATGCCCCTGCCTTGACAGAAACATAGCAATTTAACCATTTAATTTAATAAATTCAAATATAACTGGGATCTTCAGGAAGCCCCAGTTGCAGAGCAGCCGCAGTTACTAAGATTCTGTCTGTGAATGCTCCTGCTAGCAAGCACAAGTCTGGTTAAGAGAAGACTATAACCTAAGTCAAGCTTATTACTCAAAAACTTTCAAAAGGGTGATCTGTCTGCTGAGTTGTCCAGTGCCACATGGAAGCCTCTATTCTCAATTGTGTCCCCTTTCAGAAAATGCATCATATAACCTGCAGCAATAGGACAGACATCCTCAAAGGATCCTTTATTTGAGGACATGGAAATTTATACTATTAAATCAGCAGACTTTTATCGTAACTTTCTGAAGACGGCGATGCTCTAATCACACATCTGAGGTGCCAGCTCTTCATCCAGAGCTCAGCAAAACTCCGCCATAGGGAAAAAGTATATGCAAAAAAAAGGTGTGACAATTAGATGGAGCGTGAAAAGCTGGAAGACCTGTGTTGGAGAAAGAGTCAATGTGAAAGACATTCCCTAGGATATCAGTGCAAGCATTGGCACCTGTCACATCTTTCCTTTCAGTGCTTTCTGGCTTTGTGAACCATTAGGAGTTTTGATTTATAAAAAGGTTTTCTGGTGTAAGAGCATTTCAGTATCTGATACGTGCCTAAAACATCGAACTTACTGAACCATCTTTGACTTCAGAACTTTAAAATAGACCAGTTCTTCAGTTTCTGAAAAGACTGAGCCTTATATCTCTATTCAAATCTCTGCCATAAACTACTAAATCTTGTAATCATTAAGAAACAAATTTCTAAAGAATAAACCAAACAAAATGCTTCAGAGTTACAGATTCTATAGTAATCATGATTAGAAAACACAACTATGACTATGAAAGGAGCACACATTAAATATTCTACCATGAAAAATGCCAACAATCTATTTAATGTAGTAAATATTTTTAAGACTCAAAAATTTAATACTACTGTCAGGACATTGTTTCAAGGTAACTAGAATATAACATTACCTCTTGCTACTGTACACTTCAGAATGAGGAAAGTGTCTTTGAACTTCTTTAGTAAAATCCTACTGGCAATTTTACGGAGGAAAATAAAACTAAACTGACTCCTGGGCAAAAACAACAAAAGGTCTGCAACACGCAGATTTCTGTGCACAATTTACTGAGCTGTCTGTTGAGATTCCACCCTAGCTGACTTTACAGATTCCTAACTATGTTTCTGCAGTTGTCTCCTAGAAACAGGAACAAGAAGCATTTGCTGTTTTCTCAGCTCTTTTGAAAACCTCTGCAACAGCTTTCTTCACATTCAGGATGCACTAGTAATCAGTGTTTATTTCCTTAATCAATAGACAGCCTTAACGAATGGGTTGCTCTTTGATACCACGTTATGTAAATGTAATAAAATAGCAACTGGCATAACGACGTATCATTAATAAAAACTTGGATAAAAAGTAGCAATGGAAAGTCCAATTCAAAGAAATACCCACACAAACATTTGGATACTTAACCAGATTCCTGAGGTTATCCAAACATTGGATTAATAATCTTACAAGAACAGACTAGATGCTGAAGTTACACATACTTCCTTCTTGCATCAAGCTAAATTCATAATGAATATAGCTTGTGAAGAATATCTTACTGAACAGCAAAATGGGGAACATTAAGTGCAGTTTCTTGAAACATCGACTCTTGAAACTTTCCATCAGAGGTTTCTGTGAAGGTTCAGGCAAAAATAATGTACTATCCCAATCAACTGAGATACCCCTAAAAACATCTGCTGGAAAAAAAACAGCCCTGGTGGAGCATTTGTAATATATAAATCTGTTTTAAATCAGTTTTTTATATTGAAAATCATCTTTTCTTCCCTCTTCCAGATATAGACTATTCTGCTCCTATTTCTGCACATTGCTTATGGGGCATGATGGGACCAAGACTCACTGTATTTGTTTCTCCAGCCTGGATCGGGGCACCCAGAGCTTTTGGTACCTTCTTTTACATTTGTAAAATTTTAGAAAAATAAGAAAGGTTGCAAAAAGCAAATGCAAGGTTCAGATGCATCTGACATTAATTAACTTATGTGATTCCAAAACAGATGGAAGCAAGGTAAGTGACATGAATAAGGCCTTGCACTCTGTATGGAAACGGACCTGTCCAGATAAAAGCTAGTGTCATACTGAGTGAATATGGGAGAGAAAACCAACATTTACATCTCTTCCTCTGAAATCTTGGTTACCACAAATCAGTAGGTTATTCCCATACACCCATAGTTACAGCACAGAAATATTGTATCAAAATATGTATTTCTTTCCATTTGCAAGTTCTCTACAGAAATACATGCAACTTAGAAAGAAGAAAAAATTCCAGACAATGATTAGGCACATGAACAAAGCTATTGCACAGAGAGAAAGATGTAGTCTGAATCCTCAAAGGCTGTCAGTCTGCTTGCTCTGAGCCTACTCGATCTTTTCTTTCCTCCATTTATTGTTACCTGTCTTTTCCTCCCTCTCCTTTTTTCTTTAGAGATTCAGACAATTGTCCTTCCAGATCAAGCAATCTCTTCATTTTAATAGCTTTTTTAGGCTGAATTGCTCCATATGGTCTCTTGCTTTATGTGAAATTCACACAACAAATAGCAAAGATTTTGAACTAACTTTTGTTTTTTGCTGTCACCTGAAAAGTGAAACACAAGATAAATGATGTCGTATTCTTTCCTCATGTTTCTAATCTGCTTCCGATAAAAAAGGCTTATAATGTCTCCTCTTTGGAATATTACTGTCATTCTTCCTTTTTGTTGTCCAGTAACTTCTGATTTCACATTCACTTTTTCAATACTCTCTCTTGCTTTAGGCAGAATAAAAGTATGAGAATACAGTCTCTGTTCCTAGTCAATTAGTTTTGCCTGAGCTAAGACTTCAGAAATAGATCTAACTATCTGACATAGATAAACCATTTTTAACCCAATGTTTCCATAGAATTGTTGAGATATTGGTGTGGGTATGAAGTGCATACAGCAAATCTCATTTCAGTCTTGGATAGAAAATGAGAAACTTCACTGAAGCCAACAGGAAGAGGAAGGGTAAGGTGAAAAGACAGAAAATAAACATTCATCTTGGCATGTGACAAGAGACTGCAAGGTTCAAACCTGCTATTCATTACCTTGATGAATAAAAAATCCTGAATAATCAATCATCTGTCATGCTCTTCCTTTCCTGACCCCTACAATATTTCCCTGATTAGTCCATGCTGCTACTGTAAGGGTTATCCTTTGTTTTTTCCTACAGAATATGACGGGAATCCATAAGAGTTATTTAGGAATCACACCATCTTGGTTTATAGACACACCACAGATTTTCCCTCAGGTGAGGGATGCTTCTGCCATTTACCCTTAAATATGTCTTAACTCAGCACAGATGAAGATAAAATAGAATTAACGTTTATTTACAGCACAAAGACAAGAAATGAAAGAAAAATATTTTAATCTACTAAACCAAAATTAAATATAAAAGTTCCTCTCCCCACGTATGTAGATGATTGATACAGTTGTTTTTCTCACATACAGGCATTCTGTCTTTCTGCATACCTTACATTATAAGTTCCACTCATTAAAGACACCCTTTCCTGGTGGAGCATGCTGGGTTTTATAACTCATCTTCTTTTAGAGCTTATCTCTTCTAGGAGCTCCAGTAAGGTGTATCCTACTTCTCCATCTTTTCCCAGATTTCCTCATTATCTTTTTCCTTTTTCGCTAATCCTTTTTGCCTTTTCCCCTTCTCCACAAAATGTGTATGTTTGGGTTATAATCTTGATGCTCCTCTAAGTAAGCTAAATACTATCTCCTTTCCTTGGGGATTTAAATACCATTTTGGTAGACCAAATGGCATTGCCTATGCTCAACTGACAAATTAACAACTCCCTGCCTAAGTCAGGAATAGAAATTCCATCTCCTCTTTACAGAATCAGTGCATCATTTTCATTGTGAAATTTTTATTTTAGATTTGCCTAACAACACGTACACTTGATACAATATGTAAACAGGATAAATGCATTCAGTTCTTTATTAGCTTTTGACTTAAATCAGACATGAAGCCCTTCTGGGGTGACACTTTATCCTCTAATTTAGGGGTACCATGAAATGAAGTTCCCATAATAACCAAACCAACCAAAAAAAAAAAAAAAAAAAGCACGTTGAATTGCTAAATAATGAATAGCACTTTTGCCATTCATCATGCAGATACTGTGAAGAACTTAGAAGTGAGCTGTTCATTACACTCTTTCCATTTTCCAGGGTTTCCTAAACCTGTCCACAGCCAAGCCAAATGAGCCAGAGTCTCCTCTGCACTTCAGTCCTTATCCCTCCCATTTATCTTTCCGCTGTCATTTCCCATGAGCTGAGCAACTGCCTCTTCCCAAACCTTCTGCTCTGTTCTCCCTAACTTAGTGTTCATCTCCTCCTGGATGCTCTGCCTTTGTTTGCTTCTAGTGCATCTCAGTTTCCAGGATTCTTTTCTGTATTAGACCAAGTCCCTTTATATTTTAAGGATTTCACTCTTAACCAAGTCTAATTCCTCACCTAACTCTATTCCCCATTCCCCAGCAGCCCCAACTTAAAAAGCCTGACAGCACAGGCCGCTGCGCAGGGTACGCTGGAGCTGCCAATGCTCACAGAGAGAGCTGAGATATACCACTTCCTTCAACGGCGTAAAAATAGGATAATGAGAAAGAACATCTCCTTTCGAGGAGCTCTGCCCATTTCCTGCCCCAATTCCTCATTTTTAACTTTATCTTCCCCTGGGATATTTTCCATTGCAAAGATAAACAGTTTGTTTTACTCAAGATTATCAGGTCTCTGCAACCAAAGATTGTCTCTTGCGAGCCATAATCTTTTCTAGCCCTTTATATTCTTTCTGTCTCTCTCTCCTACCTCCTGTCCCCCAGCCTTGCAGCTATTTTGCTCTGTAAAACTGCTGCCTTCTTAGTAAACACAACTATCATTTAAACCAATGGATTATAACATGATGTAGTAAAATCAGAAATTTGTAAATGAAGCTATACGGATTTTAGCCCTTCCAACCTAGTTTACAGAGATGCAACATTCCTGCAATTCTTGAAGAATCTGAACAGTCCTTTCAAATGTAACACTCATTTAGTAACTCTGGCTTTGCTTATTGCTCAAACTAATATTTTTTTTCTCATTAGTTTTAAGTTGTATTCACCTATATTTAATAATTTGCTTATCTGTGGTTTCCCTTTGTTTTTTTCCCATATGGTTCCTGGTAAACTGCAGAAGCTTCACTTGTTGTTTTGACAATTTAATTTTGTTTCAGTGATAATAGAGTGTATCATCCCCATCTGGGTTTTTATTTCGAAAATTGTCTCATTTTCTTAAAAGAAAGATAATAAAAATTTCCATTCAATTGATTCCAGTTCATTTTCGCCATTCATTTTTCTATAACTTTATGTCAAATCTCCCTCTATAAAGGACCTCCTGTGAACACGCAAACAAATAACTCAGACCTATGCAAAGGCCAGCGTGTGGTTGTAAGGCCACACACAGCTATAAAACAGATGGGGAGGATGGGGCTACCCAACTTTGGGACTGGCACGTCCTCTTCCACCCCGACTGCCTGAGATACCTGGGCTGGAGTTGAAACAGAGCTACGGCTTTTCTGCTCTGCACCCTGATTTACCTGTGCCTGCGTTTCTGCTCTGCTGAAAACAAGCTTAACCTACCACCAGGGAGAGCTGGCCACATGTAATACATACATATATTTATACACACGTACATACCTATCTTATGAGTTACCAGAGACACTGAAAACATAAATTGCTAACATTTCAGTCAAAAAAAATAATTCCAGTGTTCAGCTACATAAGCAATCCCCAGGTCACTGTTTCACAAGCCATTTGAAATTTAAGGAAGAAGTAACCTTTCTGAAAAAAACTATGGACTATATTACGTAGTCCAACCAACATGCTTTCCATGTACAAACAAGAAAAACTTAATCTAAACTTTCAATATTTATTTATTATTTTATTTTCCCTCTCATTTGTTTGTTTCCAAACTCGCATACAGGAGAAGGTGCATGTCACTTTTCCTGTCACTTTGTCTTTTGCTACTATTTCACACATCATCTGCTAATTTACAGACCACGAACAGTCCACGGACCACACAGGTTAGGAAACTCTGCTCCAGGTGACTTAGCTTTAAGAAAATAGCCATGAGATCTGTGCATGGTTTCAAGCATATTCAAAACCAAACCCCTTCCAATCAGCTTTTCTGCTCTGCTTCCATGAACACATGACCTCGTGAATACTGCATGTTCTGTAACTGGGGGGTATCTAACTGGAATTACCAAGTTGACTTACTGCAGTATATAACTGCCTTAAGATTCAGTTGCTGATCCTATTAACTGTTCAGCATCATCTCCAGACAAATGTGTACTCCTCTCCCTGTGCACTGTTATCATCTTCAGACTCTCCAGTCTTCTCTTCTAGCTTTGTTAGAGTGACTGAAATTATTAGAACGGTTGGAAGAATTTAAAGTACATTTTTTTCTCCTTTTTGGCAGCCTACTTTTATCTGATCTAGCGGTGTCCTGGTTTGCCTTCTTATTCTGACTGGGAGATACAACAGATTTCTATAATCAGTTCCCATCACTCGATAGAATAATTTTAGTGTCAGATGAAACTAGCTTCGCCTGATTCTAGGAAATGCCCTGCAGCCTGCACAGGCTATGATATCCTCTATAGGGCTTCTCTTCTGCTGCAGGTCTCTGCCGTCATCAAACAAAATCCTCCCCATGTCTGATTCTCTAGCCACAATGGGCATGTCAGTAAAATAAGTCTCTCACAGGATTATATAAAGTGCACCTTAGACACTGGAGCCAGGGGTTCAAAGTTCTTTGAGCTCCCATGTGAAGCAACAATTTAATTTCCCTTTCTTCATCAATTCTTCATTCTCTCATGATGTCTTGGCAACATTTTGTTCCTGTTCAACATTCATCATTAGCTTCTTTTTTTCTCTCACTTCCTTTTATATTCCTTTCCCTCCCCATCTGCTAATTTAAAAGGAAATTGCATGGTATTCAGCATTATCAGCCAATCTGTTTACTCTGCTCTTGTTCAAATGAAGACCATTTCTCACACACTGAGCTGCTCTGTCTCACTCCCATACACACTATTATTATCCTCAAATCCTGTATTTGCTTCCGTATGCCACCTAGAGAGCTAACCACCCTTCCAGAGGTACAGATCTTCCAAAAATTTTGTCTCTCTTTTTAAAAGTAAGACATGGATCTATGGGGAAGAAGAGAGAAGTCCAGATTTAGGCTTTCCCTCACTCCCAAGCAGCCATGGAACAGCAGGTATGCTGGCGCACATGACAAAGGAAGAAGAGGTCCTGACACCATTCTGGCTATCGGAGGAGCAGCATTCAAACCCACGGATCCCACACCCAGCCAGGGGAGACCACCTCTGTGCGGAACAAACTTTTTCTTGAGAAACAGCTGCTCGGTGGGACGGAATCCCTCAACTCCACCATATCCCAGCCATTCTTAGCAGTAACTCCTTGAAGTACCCTAAGTAATTACTGTTCACATTGTTGGTTTTGCTGATACTGACTTGCTCAATATTACGCAGTTCACGATTTCCTTACTGAAAATAACACTGGTTTTGACCTCAAAGTCTCCTTTGATCCCTATCAGAGTGGCTAATGCTAACAATAAACTGCTGAAACAGTTCTTGATAGCAATGATGTGAAAGTTTTGCACACTCAGGCACAATAAGCGTAACTGGTATTAATGTTTTTTCAAAGCCGGTGAGAAACAACTAATAGGAAAGGCTGTATTAAATCTGCAAGTGACAGAATTCTCCTCTCATGATCTACTGAAATACTTGAGACATATTATCCCTTAGAAAGGGAGCTAACATTTCGAGTGATGATCCTACTGAATTATTTAAAATACATATATAAACAAAAATTGAACAGAAATATACATCTGTTTCTATAGTGATGAGATCAGCTGGCAAAAGTGATCTCCACCATGAAATGTCATATGTGAATTTACAAATGGGATTACAGATCAGATTTTTTCAAATTCATAATTAACTTGGCTCTAAATAGAGGAGTTTGGAATAAATGAGATAACTGAGATTTCACCTCATTAAATATTATAATTTGCATTTCAGGCAGATGTTATGAAAATATACTGATTTGCTTATGAACATAGATTTGACATCCTGTCTCTGCTCTCAAGGTATTCAAGCACATGTGTAATTTTAAGCAGGTAAGCAAACAAACTTGCTTCAAAGTTGGAGCATTTTACTTAACTGATGCTTTGATAAAAGAAAGTATTGTCAAAGTCAGTGAAAGCTACACAACTGGCAAAATGGCAAGGACCAACTTTTTTGGGGTTAATTAGGAAAAAATATTAATGTATATGTATTTAGCACTTGGGAATTTAAAAAAAGTCCAACTTTTGTATGAGCTTATTACTATTAATACAAATCTTCATGTACTGAAACAAGTGGATTCTTGTGTGACAGAAAAGTAGATCAGAATAATTTTACTGAATATTGGAGCTTGACTTCTTACCAACTGCAGGAGGATATCATGCTGTTATATTGTATGTTGCTTAGCAATGTAATGTGGGAAGCAGCACCACAGTCCCTGACAGCACCATTGTCCATTGAAATGCTTGTGAAATATTACCTGGGTTATATAAAGATAGCATACAGTTATAGAAAAATAGCATAAAGTTTCAAAACAGGACAAAGAGGAAGAAGGCTGTAAAGAAAAGGCATTGCTACTCCAACGGCAAAAAGGTCTCCCTGGATGATCTCTCACTATCTGAATACACACAGAATAAATTAAATATGGAGAAGTCATATCTGTAAAATTTCATTGCAGCTACGCTCACAAATGGTATACAGTAGAGTAACTAGTCTCTAACAGCTGAATAGCTCTGAGTCCATATATGTGCCAATGCCTCTACGTTACTACCATATAAAGAAGACCTATTGTTTATTGTTCTGATGTTTTGCTTTGGAGGAAAACTTTTGTGCTCTGATGTACTTGTTACTCAGGCTGAGCAGAATACAGGCAAGAGAAGGAGCACTAAGCAAAGACGGATTTGTTCTACAAATAGATTACATGATAGGGTCTCTTATCAGTTAGAAAAATGTGAATATTCACCTTTTGGGCTTCACAGTATACCAGGGGTTACAGGTGTCACAGGCGCACTCTCCTGTATTCACTGCACTTGCTTTTTCTCTGCTGCCTTTTGCATAGGGAAGTGTCAATCTGCTCTTGCTTGATTGCTTTTGACAGCCTCACTATAACAGCCTCTGCCAAGATTTGCCTTCATGCATGCCCTGTAATGTTTCTTTGGCCCATCTTCCAGCCATTCACCATATTTTAACTAGCTAGAGAAAACAGCTTGGGTAATCTGTTTTCTGACCTTCTAGCAGATGCCAAGACCTGTGTATTGAAGCATACAAGAGTGCTGCTACATTGCTTAGTGCTGCAACACTCTAAAACTTCAGCATTTCCAGTGATACTCTCTTTTCTCCTGCCTAGTTTCTCATATGTTCACCTTTCACTGGTAAGGGCGTTGCATAATTTTGAAATGACATGCAAATGAGCTACTGTGATAGTGTCATTAATAACTCAAATGGTAATGAATTCCTCCGAACTGCTGCAATAGGAGGTTTCTCCAAAAGATGTCAGCCCATGTTATGTGACTCTTGCCAGAGATTCCTGCTGAAGGAGGGCAAGCATTTTCTTGTAGCATGTCTATGAGGAAATAAGCACAATTATATCATGGGTCATCTAACAATATTATTCAATAAAGTTTTGTTCATCACCACTCCCTTCTTGGCAAAGCAGCTGCTACCAGGAACCTGAAGGAGATGCTAGCAATGAAAAAAGAAAATACACAAAACTAAATCTGTACACAGGAAATATATCACCATCAGATTGAATCTAAACTCCAGTACTTTGCAGTTTATAAGCACTACCATTGGATTCACCGCACTCTAAGTTTTGTAATTTGAAGAAGCGTTAGGCTCATACTCTGTCATATGGAACAAACCTTAGATTATGATGGTTTGTAAAGACACAGGAGCGTATCTGCATCTTAGTAAAAAAAAAATACTGAATAGACGTGACAGATCCTAGGGGCCTTTCCAAGGAACAATTCAATATTCCCTTTTATAGTACTTGGCAGGAAAACACCACAGAGTTTATTCAGCTTGAATTAACTAATGGATTTGAGCATTCTCTTTAACAAAGAGAAAAGATGTTGAGTTACACTGACTGCAGGGTTACAGAACGCTTTGGACAAATCTCATAAATTGATTTACCACAGAATCTGTGCTGTCTTTCCTCTAAACTCACAAGGCAGTGATGCCTTGTATTTTAAAATAAGAATTCCTAAAATCTGTTTGGAACACTTATTTTTGTTGGTGTACGTATCACCAGTAAACATGGGAAGTTATTTGCCTTTATAAAAAAAGTGAAGATGGACAAAAGAAAAGATACTATGCTGTTGAAAGAAACCATATAACAGAAGCTAAAATTTCAGGCGGGCGATACCCTTCCAACACGCCAACAAACCCCACTGCATAAACACATGGAGTATGGATTTCTTCAGAGAAGGACCCAATTCCTTCCCACAAAGCAGAACCACACATAAATATAGGAGCACCAATGGTGAGATTTATCCTGTAGTAAGCCTCACTCATCTTCAGCCAAAAGGAATATTGTTTTGATCTCAATGAGTATGCATTTGATATATAATATCCATTCCCCTAAATCAACATTAAGTAATTTGTTTAAGCAGGAAGGGCACTTAGCTGAAAGTAATTGTGTTTGTCTCCATATTGAAACAGAAGTGTCTGTTGTGGAGACCTTCCTGAGCATACAGCTACTAGTTGTATCAAACTGTGCAGACTATACGCAGTGTTAAGGACATAAGTCTCCCTTCATGATGTAGGAGTTCCAGAGAGACTGCACTGGAGAAGGACCCATAGAAAGAGCTGTTCCCCATGTGTTAACGTGTTCAGGAAGGCAGTATTTTCTCTCTGGAAAAGAAAGCAGGGAAGTTTACACAGGTCAAAACTAATCAGTGGGTGATGTTCCCAAAATCTTACTTGCTACCTGAAAATAATGCATTTGATAATTTAAAATAGTGAATGCAGAACAGTGTATGGGTCATCTCTCTTCACTGGCATCAGAAATACAACGTTTTCATAACAGTCTTCCTTTGGCCTTTGAATCATTTTGTATTTCTTTGAATTCCTTCATTTGATCCCCTTAACGTAGTTGTTTAAGCTTCTGCCACATATTGTGGGCGTTTCAGCCTTGGCTTTCTTTTATTTGATCTGAAATTAAGATTTATTCTGTGGCCTCTGTGCCTCTAATGGATTTTCTGGTTAAACATAAGTGAATGTATAATTCAGCCAGAAGGTTTTTCATAACGCTGCAGTCTTACAATAGATTAAAAGCAGTTAGCTTTTACTAATGCAAACCCCTTTTTGGATCTAGTGCTTCAGAGAAGTTCAGTAGAGACAGACTTCTTCCTTTACTCCTTACTTTCATCCTGAGGAGAGGTTTTTCAAATTCACTAAAATTCAAGGCTCTTTAATTTTTTTTTTTTTAACAATTTGCAGCTCAGAACCAGAGAAGCTGGCTGGCATGACAGAACTGTGCTCTGTCTTGTTCTCTGTATAAATAATATTAGCAAGGAGAGTAACATCCCTATTATCATAATCAATTGCTCAGAATAACTTTCAAAGTCTGCCCTTATGTTTTTCACCTTCCCAAGCACGTTGAGTTCTGGAAGCACCCAGAAGGGGGAACAGCTGCAGCTAAAGGGTGAAGAGCAAGACCATTCCTGGCTTCCTCACAGCTGAGCCTTTCAGTATCAATCAACATCATTTACTCGGCTTGTCATTTCAAGGCCACAAACCCATCTGATATTCATCCTTGTATTTCCCTCTGACTAAGCTAAGCCTTTGGACTAATTCCCTCTAGTCAGAGGATGAAAACCACACCTGAACAACAGATGGTGTATGCATCTGCCTCCAATGTAAAAGTTCAGAAGTGACCAATGTTTGCTGAGGCTTCTTAGCATTTGCAGACCAACACTCTCACCAAAAGACCTTTCCTCTTACACTGCTTTTCCTAAGAGAATGACTATAGAGCTACACACGGTGAGATTTATCAAGACTGATTTAACTGAGAGCATTTTGTATTTGTGTATCAAAAAATGTAAAAATGGAGGAAAAGGCAGGGAGTCTATGGAATGGCTGCAGGCACTTTACAATTCATTTCATTTCTAGTTAAAATGTCAGGCAAAAAAGATTTCATCAGGACAGTCAGAAGCAGCAGCAGTTTTTCGCAGCTCTTCAGTGTAAGCAAGTTCAGTTTCACACAGTGAAACAGTACTCTGAAGCTACCACACAAATTCCAGACTCCACCTGGGCTGGGGCATCTCTGATGAACTTGCTGAGGCATATTAGTGCTTATCGTGATTATTTACCTTGTGAAATGTCCACCTTTTTTGAAAGTCTGGCAGGAGGCTTATATTTTTTTCAGTATTTTCTGAGAAGGTACCTTATGAAAAAATCTCAGTAACTACTAATTTGGATTGAACCCTTGCAAATAAAAAGAATTCTATCCTACCGCTTTTCTGTGGAGACACACAATTCCTCAAAGGAGCCATTTTAGATAACTGATAATGGGATTAATTTGCGTCTTTGCAAGAGAAAGTAGAACTAAGCTGGCCTCAGTGGAACAGGAACAGCAGAGCAGTTGCAGTGGTAGATCAGCAGTGAAGGAGTTAATATGGTTTCTCTTCAGAGAAGAGGATGAGGATGTCAACACCCCTTTCACCAGCCATATGACAAAAGAAGTGCTGACTTGACATGCAGCAGATGCCTGGCATGTAGTTACCTATCTACCACACAAACCAAAGGTTACAGCAAACCTGGAGCTAAGGTTCCAAGGACTCCTTGCCTGCACAGCAGGGAGACTCACCATCTTTAATGCACAGTTTACCAACAAGTACAATTAAGTGACAATAGAGCACCTCAATATATGCCACGGAGACACAAGAAAGAAAACAGCTTTTCCTAAAAGACCCTGTGGTCAAAGCGCAGCAATGATGTGAACACCTATGACTCCCTCAGCCTGGGATCTGGGGTAATGGATATCGAAGTATTAAGCCCTTTTAACTGGGATTGTCTGAAGAAACCAGTTTCGGCATCAATGCTTGATGGCGCATTTTAGTACTACCTTTTGCTTCCCTATAGAAAAGGCTTAAACTCCCTCTTGTGGGTAATTTGAGAAAATCCACTTTGTAACAGAAAGACCACAGCAGAGTTTGCAAGAAATCAGTATCTCTCTTTTAATTCTTCTATTTTTCCCATACTATGTCCCCTGACCATTCCAAAACTGGTCGTGC
The DNA here is from genome assembly GCA_947846985.1 of Fratercula arctica. NCBI lineage: Eukaryota > Metazoa > Chordata > Aves > Charadriiformes > Alcidae > Fratercula > Fratercula arctica. Next base: position 3,535,869 of record CANTUZ010000016.1, read on the forward strand.
GGTCCCCATCCTTGGAGGTTTTCAATACCAGACAAGACAGAGCCCTGAGCAACCTAATTTGACTTTACAGATGACTCTGCTTTGAACAAAAGGTTGGATTAGAGACCTCTGGAGGTCCCCCTCCAACCTGTATTATATTCTTACAATCCTATATGCACAAAAAGGAGAAAGCATACTCTAAAGCAAACCCAACAATCACTACAGAAGAAGAAAAAGAAGTATGGAAGCATATTAGGAACTTCATACTACTCCTTATTTCATTAGTTACAAATGTAGTTGACGTCACGATCTGTTGTTGAAGATTTTAGGCAAATTACTATAGGGAACATGGAAATGTACCTCACTGTCCTAATTCCCAAGACAAATGAAGAGAGGCTAACAATGAAACAGAATTACAAACAAATGCACAGGATAGGGATGCAACACACTGACAGCAGCATCTGAAGTATTATCTCAAGAGCTTCTTCTTCTGTCTGTACCCCAAAGTAACCACAAACTGTAAACTCAGGCATATGTACACTAAAGTACAATTTTGATTCACCACAGCCTAATTCTTAAAATACTAGCATGGTTCTGAGCATCAATATTCACTTTCTAAAAATAAATAAAACAATACATCTACGTAATGGTTTACACCGACAAGTCCCAAAGCACTTGAGAAAGTCAGAGGAGTACTACAGATCCGCAGAGGTTACAACTGTTTGCTTAAAGTTATGAAATCAGGCAAGTGCACTGGATCTTGTGCTTTGTTGTTGAGCTCAAATCATCTAATGAAAGTTCAGCCCAGTTGCTTTGGGTGCAACATAATGAACATTTTATGTGATAGCAGAGATGGATACAGAAGATACACAGGCAAAACAGAATTTACCACTCAGGAAATGTTCACATCCAAAGCCTATATATAAGAATAAACTCAAGAAATAAAAAGAGCATTTGAGTCATTTCTTACAATAAAGCTTTATAGCACCATAAACAAGATATCAAGGCCCTGGTAGTCAAAATGTTATCCCAGTACAGCTATACCCCCTTCATTGCATACATTTTTAACTGGAGTCAACTGCTTGTCCTTGAATTTATTTTTTTAACAACCCAGCAGTCATTTCAACTGTGGGCAAAGGGCACTATAAGCGCATGCTTGCAAATTCTGCAATGTGAACACATAAAAGAAGAACAGAAGACATCCAAATCCTTCTAGACCGTATACCATTCATAAATTAAACATAGACCTCATCCTCTAAAGTTATTTAATATAATGTTGAATGGTAATAGTCTTGAATGTTTCCTCTTGGCAGACCTAGATTTTGCAGTTTCCTCGCCTTGCTCTACTCTGCAGAGTTTCTAGATTATGCTCTTACCTTCTGTTCAACTGCATTCCCATTGTCAAACCTTCTATGGCAATTTAGTCACCTAATCCAGCTCCAGTGCAAATAATGTGCATCTTCATGGCACATACGTTCTTTCTCATAGGAAAGGATCTTCTATTCTACTTCTAATATCATCTGTTTGTCCTTTCACCATGTGAGGTGTTATATTATGCTTTTCTTTGGTACCCTTCACTAATAAATCTTCTCACTCCCTAAATGGACAGCATATTTGACCTACTCTCTCGGGTTCTCTCCCTTTTATTTCTAACATCTATGAAAGATGGGTTGATTGTATAGGAATAACCAAGCCTACTTTGGTTGAATCTTAAATGGAAAACCACAGTTACTGAAAACAGCACCCCTTTTTGCTGGATTGTTCAGTCACACAGAAGGGAACAAATTTATTTTAAAAATATTATTTTTTTCCTCCATCACAGACAATAGCTATTAAGAAAAAGCTGCAGGCTTGCATTATAAAACTTTAGGGCAAGGAACTGTTAGATACTATTCCCGCTTCAGAACTACTCAGACAACACAATGCAAAACATGGTCTTCTAATGTCTCCCTATCCCTGTTCAGTCTGCATCACAGCAGTCAGTCTTCATTACAAATATCAGAAATGCACCAAATACACCAGCCTTTTCACATGAGAGTAAGAAATTCCTCCTGAGAAGATAACGATGTGACCTCCTGGGACATGTGATATACTTTGCTTTCAGCTCTGATGATTACACAGCATTAAGGCCACTTTTGACAAGTAATAATGCACCCAAATACACTGTCAGACACAGCTGACAGACAGCTGAGTTCTGACTGGTAGAAACATGCCATTAGCAGCCAGGGAATGACCTTCCTTTCATAAAACCCCTGGAAGTAGGTGCATTGGTCCCTGTGGAGGTTAAGCACATCCAAAAGCACTTCCTCCACCTCTTGTTCTTTACAAGATTCACTTTGGTAATTAACACAGCACAGTCCTCCACACAGCTTATGTTTGAAAATTTTTCCTTAATGAACCAAGTCATTTTCAGATGTCATTGTAAAACATGACCAACGTACAGCCACCTCTGTTTCACCACTCCTGGATCCCAAGGCACAGTTAAAAGAGGTTAAGTTCAGCAGAAGATCACTAGCTCTTCTTGGTTTGTACAATAATTAGAATACTGATTTTCACATAGGTCTTTGAATTCATTACATTTCTTCAGCGTAATTTCTCTCCATGCATTCCATAATGCAGAAACTGGGCAGTTTTCCCTTACAGAGTTCTGATAATCTAAACCAGGTATGGCTATTTATAGTAGCTGGAGACGTCCCCTATTCTTAAAACTCAAATTCTTACAAGCACATACTTAAATTACACTAGAAGTTTAGTACAGGTTTAAACTACCTACTGACATAGATCTTATTTATAGAATTTTTTTTAATTGCAAGCAAGAAAATAATTTATCATTTCCAAAAAGCTATAATGGCACCCAAGAGCAACAGAAACTGGAAGAAATCTCCATAACGACAAATTATATTTAAAATCAACAATGAAATCCAAAGATGCAGGAGTTTTATGCATAGGGCAAAGTCTTTACTCAGAAGAACCAAAATCTTTTTTGTTGAAGAGGTTGTTACAGTATAATGCAGAACATTTGGCTTGAAACTGACTAAAAAGCTGGATTTACAATTTGGTATTAAAGGACAATCAGTGACTGGAGAATACAGTGAGCAAGACAGTCCCTTATATGAAATGCTACTTGTCGAGCTTGACATTTTATGTCTATATTTATATTAATCTCAAGGAGATGGAGTTTGCTGACAGCAAATCCCAGCCATTAAAGCAGGATGGAACCTGCTGGAAAAGTTCGTCTGACTCAGTTTATTTGGGCTATATCTATCATTAGCATTACAGTCTTTAACATCTAACCTACTGAAATTTATTTTTCTCCTTCAAGTCTTTCAAACTTCACTAGTGTCATAAAGTCCTGTAAGGGTTTTTGTTGTTGTTGTTGTTTTTCAGAGTTAATTACTTTTGGCTAGGCCTAGTGGCGCTCCAAGTTCATGACAAAACTTGAGACTGAACAAGATCACTAGTGTGTCAGCACAAGGGATCCCACGCTGTACCCTGAAACATAAAGCTATGTCACATCATGCAAGATGGATGCATGAAACCACTTAGGAAGCACCTGCTTACAGTATGTAGTGGCACAAAGAAATGCTGCTTTTTCGGCCATAGGAAATATACATATACTCAACAGGGACAGACCAAATTTGTATAGTAGGAAGCAGCTGTCCTCTCTGTACAGCAAACACCCATTAAGATCGCTGAGTGTTGGAAGCTGGCTATTGACATTTTTCTAGAAGGACAGAAGCCCTATCAGGTGAAGAGTTTGGCTTCTGGCTTCTATTTGTGAGGGGAAAATGAGTTAATGTGTCATTTGCGCTTAAGCTAAATAACAGTTAGAGACATTTTGGCTACATATAAATGCAGAGGTAATAAAAGGATAAAAAATCTGCAGCGAACGTGCTGACAATAGGGGGCCTCCCTGACCGTACCTACATCCTGGTGTGTTAGAAGGTGCCTGCAGATAGGGTGATGAAAGGAATCCTTGTTTGAAAACTTTGTGCAAAAATTGTTCTGAGCACTGTGTGCAACTGAGCCTCCTCTGAATTTTCAGCACAGCACTAGAGCAGCTGGCAGAGTAGTGCTGGCACAGAGGCAGCTGTTAAGGCAAGAAGAAATAAGACTGCAAAGACTGAAGTTCCATATAATCAGCCGCTTAGGTGAAAAACAGAGGTCCTCTTCCCTTATCAACAGAGCTTTTCACTGGTAATTAAACCTCCAGGGAAGTATGTCCCTCAAGAGCAAAAGATGGACCTGTTCAGATTCTGAACTCTGCCAACCCTGAAAAAATTGACTGGAGCACAGGGGAGGAAAGCAGCTAATGCTGGGATGCGCTGCCTCATTAGACATTTCCAGCTATGAGAGGAGAACTGACATTAAGCTTATTGCCAAACTTTGCCACATTAGAGGGAAAAAGCAAAAGGACACAAAATAAAACTGGGAGAAAGAAGTAATAAAATAATTTATACCGAAGGGCAAGACTCTTCCTCCTCATCCCTGTACTCTTTCCCCTTACTCTCCCAGAGTGAATTCTATGACACAATTTAGAGTAATATGTTCCCAAGTAAACTGCAGAATGTCTTTCCTTTTTTTTTTTCCCTTTTATGTTTTAATGAAATAACTTTATCAATGACAACCAGAGAAACATGGCTCATATAATTGGTGAAAGGGACAAAATTTCTCTGACAAATAGGTTTTTGTGGCAGCATATATTAGGTAGACCAAACTGGCCACAGAATGGGAACACAGACAAAAATAATTTAATAACCAGATGAAACATTTTTTCTCCATACTAATTAATGTTTTTAGATTAAGTACACTTTAAAATATTTTAGAAGAAAATTAATAAAACAAAAGAAACATTCAATTTGGTATCAGACAGCAGAAACAACCAATATGTGTTTGTTTCAACCCACCTTTTTGTTCCTCCACAAAAAATAGAAGTTGGCTTTTTTTGGGGACATTTTATAGTTTGAACATATATGAAATTATTTGTATAGTTCTATTTTGAAGTGCCTGTATTAGACTTTTGTCTTCTTTTATGAAGTTGGTATTTACCCTTAAGGAAAGGAAGCCTGAATAACTGTAAAGTAAGAGATGGTAACTCACGTCTGTTCCTGGTAGTATTGGCAATAGCCCAATAGAAAGAATATATCAAGAGAGAATTAATATAGTGTGGTCTACAGGAGGTAAAGGAAATAATTCCTGTATATCAGAATAAGTAATGTATTTTACTCCATAGTAATACTGAGACTTTCAGAAGTACTTACTGCAGGCCTGTGCCAGCTTTCAAAACACGGACAATGCAGAAAATACCAACTCTGAAGGTGCCATCTGCTCCAGAGTTCTTCATTCCTGGGCGTCTTCTTCCCACTCCATGCTACAGGTCACCATCTCCTCCACATAAACCTGATTAAACACTTGGCTTATGGGCTGCTAGGATCTGGAACACCAAAATGACAGCTGAAAAGAGTAATTTTTTTTAACAGATATTTTCAACTGCATCCTTTCAGTGATTTGGTCTATGTAAATAAACAGTTATTCTTCCATTTTGACAGGCTTTAATTGACAGCTATTCCTGACTTTCTGCTTCTTGTACAAATAGCACAAGTATAAAAAAGAGATTTCAAACCTTCAAATTAGCAAACTATAGCGTATCACACCAAAGCTATGTATGTGTGTATACAGTAGAAATCTCTTCTCCCTCTTTTCTATCATCCCCTGAAAGTTTAGGTTAGAGTTCTCCTCCATGCTTTGATTCCTTCTCCTATTAATGTGTTTTGCACTTGCCTTTTACCTCAGTTTCCCTCTTGATCTACAGATCACGGAACATTGATCAGAGGAGGAACCCACTCACTGTTGCTACAGCCAAAACCAGCATCAGTTTCTGAGGAGACAGTGTTGTTGAATAGAATGGGGGAAATTCAGGTGAAAGCGTGTCATACAGCCCTGGGGAACAGCAGATGACCAGTGGTCTGGTGAAAACCTCATGTCACAACGTGTGAGTAACGCAAACTTGAAGATTGGAATTGCTGAATAGCAGATTGCAAACACAGAGATTATATTTTATGTTTAGTGTAAATGACTACTGGAAAGCTGAAATCTCCACGTGTAAATGGCATGAGGACATGACTGAAAATTATGTCCTATTTGTCTAACTTCTGATCAGCTGGTCCCGTACCCCATAGCTAAGTCTAGATATAATTGTTAACGTATGCATAACAGTAGAAGTTGAATGCATGAATGTGCAGAGGCAGGAAACAAACTGTTGGGGGACTCTTCAGCAAAGAAGGAATAAGTACACAGTAATTTATTGTTATAGGCAAGAGTACTTGAAAAATTATACAGGGAGACTACCAGTACAATTTTGAGCACAGATGCCTGCAGCCAATGCTAAACAGGAACTGCTCTCACTTCTGGCCAAAGAGAAGTGGGCAAAATAGCTCACTGCAGAAGTGCCCAGAGCCAAGAGAACTTCTCACAGCAGTATGAACATGTTGCTTGTAAGCACTTTACTGACCAGGAATTTGGCACATTTAATCCTGGGTTGAGGACTGTTAGACCTTCTGCGCATCGCTCAAAGGAAGTAGTTGAAAATTTGATTGCACATATGTGATACACCATCAGCAAAGCAAAACATATCAGCTGCAAAATCTGAATTGGAAAATGTGTATCGAACACTGATTTTGAGCATGTTAGGGGGAAAGAAACTCATAAGGTACTGTGAAGTATGTCCTAGCATGTGTATTGCTTAGAGGGGCACAAAGGCTGAAAGTCGATGTGAAATGTTTCTCATTTTTGTGTTTCTCTGCAATCACAGTAGAAACAAATATTAAGCCTAATATCCCCACTAGCAGTGAGGCTCATTAGGTACAAGTTGCACCTTTCACTGAGAAAAATAATACATTTCTCTATGATTTATGAAAGCCAAAAGGCAGCTGACTGCTCAGGTCTCTCCCCAGTTGTGTTATAGCTCAAAAATTTGCAAATGGACATTTAAAACACATTTCACAACAATTTGTGTCTGAGTGTACATCTTGCTTACAAGAACAAACTACTGCAGCTAAGTAATAAAACTTGGAGAAATGCATTTTATAGTGGAAACACTGGCACAACTTTAATTACTTCAGTCTAACAGGCATCTCTGTGGACAGACTGTTCAGCTACTTGCAGTGTATTTTAAACTTACATGAAAAAGTCAAAAGAAATCCATACATCAAGAAATAGAAACATAAATCCCTTCCAAACACAAGATGATTTCAGCTGAGAAAGCTTGCAACCCATTAAAACACAGTCCTTTAGATGAAAGGAGAGGCAACCAGTGGTATTTCACCCATTGTCTGTTTTGATTCCATTCTAACCAAAGTCAGAGGGAGCTTTACTAACAACGTAATAAGGAATAAGACCTCAAGTCTTTTGCAAATTGAACTAACGTAGTCATTTAGGGAATAGATTGCAGGCTTAGAAGGAAATGCATCTTCAGCTGCTGTATAAGAAGAGACATTCATACCAATGTCCACTCCCTAGATAAAGCACAAAAATAGGTGGGAATATCAGTAAAGGCCAAACAATTCACAGTTTAATGGACTTTTGGTAGGAGTATGCAGTTTTCTGTGTACAGCACAGATCCAGCCTGGGAGAGAAGCAATGATCTGGTCATATGCCATACTGCTAATTACACCAACCATTCCAGTAGGTATATACATATTAAAGTAAAAATACAACATGATGTAATAACACACTGTTATCCAGAGAACTCAACAGTATTTTGCAGATTTAATGCAACATATGAGCTGCAGTGGAATAATTTCATCCTCCTCTGGGGCGCGCTGCAGCAACCGCTTAGCAAGTAGTAACAATGCCTGTAGTAAAGTCACTATATCCAAGGGACATGAGACACAGATAAATCAGGACAGATTAAGAGGGCTCTATTGCCCCTATTAGCCATATTCATTTAATATATCTCAGTCCTAACTCAAGATACCATATCCTGTGATATGGTTTGAGGCACGTGACTGACAGTCATATGCCTACCAAGAGCACAGATAGATCAATCCTTTGACACAGCAAGATAATTTAGTGAAGCACAGTGAAACTATTCATGACCTGAACTCGGACAAGACAAAGTCCAAAGGTTTAGAAGGAGATGTCACAGGATCATGAATGGAGCATAAAATGCCAGGGATTGTTTTATGCTTCCACTGCGAGTTTTTTAACTGTGGCTCTGTATTGACTACCAATAAACACTTGCAGTTACTGAAATCACAGCACCATTTCCTCCTGGCCTGTGGTGTTCCCTAGAGATTTCTTCCTAAAATCAGGCCCTGCCCAGTATATGGAGACTGATGTGAGTTAAATGCTAGGAAAGAGACCCTACACAGAAAACCAGTCACTTCTCAGGAACATTCGCACTGCGTATTATACACAAAATAATTGCTCCTAATTCATCTAGTTCAATTAAAAAATAAAAATAAATGAGATACTAAAATAGCATTGAAGTCAAATTATTCTATTTTATGTATATACCCAACTACTCTCATTTTGTAAATGAAAAAAGCATCTTGTTGCTTTAAATAAAATAATTAACAGCAATAATCCTAAAAAAGGCTTCTTGCTAAACAAGGTTCAAAATATGGCAAAAATCAGGCCAGTGGGGAGTCATAAAGCAATATATTTGTCACAAAACTTCAAAACAAAATCTATATAGCTTCTTGGGGCTCCCTCATGTTACTTTAGCTATGACTAATAAGAACAGATGTACTCAATAGGAAATTGTCCTGCTAAAGCAGTAGAAATAAAAGTAAAATATTTCTATCGCATAGCATACCAGAAACTGTTCTATTACCAGATAATCAGCTGCTCAGCAAACATTGCATAGAGGCAAGCAATAAAAGTAAGTCATTGACTAAAGAGCCATCTTGACAGCTCTAAACAAAGCTTGAGTAAAAGCTCCTAGAAGCAGTGCTTTATTAGATTTACTAGATATATCAATATCCTCTTAAAAAGTTTATCATCATATCTAGTAATTTAAACATAGTCATCACATTTATCTACCCTTCTAACCAACTAGACATTGTCAACCAAGTGAGACAGTCAGAGGCCATAACAGTTTAATCATTTCTATTTTCTTTCTAAATAATGTTATTGCTGGCCCTGTGGGGTAAACATTTTGTTGTAACTCTCCTGTTCTACTCTATAATACTGCACATAATATATTTAGAATTACTGTTGCAATTTCAGCTCAGTCAGGACTTGTAGTTAACCATATTGATAGTGTGGATACAATTCCTAAAATATATGGAGGTAAACACATAAGATTTAGATGCTAAGGAACCCTACCCTCCATCACAGGGCAGAGAGTCTGAGCTGCTAGGTGTAAAGCATGGGTGATCGTTAAAATCGGTGGCCCTATGCTTAATACACAGTCTTAGTAATTTGTAGTACGTGCCTGAAATCAATGTAAATTCCTTCTTTAACCAACTGTAAAATGGGCATAATAAAGCTAACCTCTCTGGGGATGTAGGAGATTTCACTCAGCAGCAGAAATCCCAGAACATGTTGCATAATGAACAAAGCAAAAAGCACTGCTCCTGACTGAAAAGGACTTTGTCCCATATTGTCTTTTCTGTGCCTCACTGGTTAAGCCTGGGTGGGAAGAAACCACTGCACCATGACAGACAGGCACATTCTCCTCCTCTCCTAATTTCAGACTAAGCTGTAAAATGAACAGGTACATCGAAAACAGCTGGTATCTTCAGCCACATTTGGACTGTCTCCCCTTCCACTGCCTAAATAAGTGGATAATCTCATCAGCAGTGATTCAACGGTGGTTTCAGATGCCTTCATTCAGAATTTGCAAAAGTCACAACTCTGCAGTAGTTAAGGGAGGCTTTTCTTTTGTATCTTGTATTTTGCCTAGAAGCATCCACTCCCTCTTCTATCCTACCAAGTTATGATGTCAAAGATAATTATCCAGAGAAGAATTTCTTCTTGCTTGAAGTCATTTAAATTTGCTGCAATGACTATTTAAATGCTGGAATGAGCCAGAGCATTTTAATTAATTTTAGGAATCCCCCTTTTTCCCCCGCCCTAAGCAATCTGTCAGTGGCTCCTCCTTCACAGCAGGGCTAAAAAGCACATGAAGCTACAAGAAAGAAAAGCCCTTATTGACTAGTTTCAAAATTCACATTTTAAAAAAGGGTCTATTTCCTGCAAATACCACGCATCCTGCTTGTCTTCTATCAACAGATTTGCATCCTGTGATACAGGATGTACCCTCGTGTAGTCTACATAAAACTGGATCAAGGGGGTTTGTTTCTCCGCACATTAAAGAAACATCTCACTACGCCTCAAACAGCCATTCTACTGTTTGCTGCTCCTTTACATTTGCCATTAAATAACTCATGATCCCCACTTCCGGCCTATTGGATTTTTTAACTGATTTGGCAGAAGTAATTGAGCAAATTACTTTTGAAAAGCAACTGCCTCATGTGACAGATTTCTCCCTCTGCCTTAACATGTCAAGGATGCTAATTGCAGAGAAAGATTTAGCAGACAAACTCTGGAAAGATGAATGTGCATGAGCATGTACAGTTCCTTATAAGATACAGGACACAGAAAGAAAGGAGCGTGGAAGAATACAAAAATCTTTGGGACTGTCAGTGGTCTAACTAGGTCAGATTTAAAGGCATATGTTTACTTTCTAGTTTAGCTCTTTGGTTTCTTCTTTCCTAAGAATTACTTGAGGTCCTCAGTATCCTCACAAACATATAGCATGCTGTATACTGATTAAGCTCTCTGGCTCTGCAATCACATTATAAATCAGAGAAGGAAAAAAACATCTCTTATAACCTGGTATGGTAATAATTAATCCTTTTCAAGCCCCCTGCCAGCAATTTAGCTTTCTAGAATCCTGCGCTGGTATCCCAAGTTCTGGGGAGAATGCATACGGAAGTGGAATTACGAAGGCCAGAAATGGCTGGGTTCATTTTTTGTTTTGAACTGTGAATATGTCATTGGGATAATTTCAGTCAGTTAGCTTAAACAGTCTCATAGAGCTAACGCGATCTCATTATTCTACATTGTTTAACTGTTCACAGCAGCGTATTTGTACAATGGAGACAATAAATTTTTCTCCCATTAAACCACTGTCACTATCTTTAAAATTATCTAAACTCATATTAATTACTCCTTTTATTTTGTGCTAGAGCTTCAAACACGTGGTGTACTCTACTCAATCCATTTAAAGTAACAAATCAGACTAGTCAAAGCAGAAATACTTCATTTCTAATATCAAGAAGTTGTGTCAGAAAGAAAAATCCTGAACTTTAGGGGTTGCTTGGTAGCTGCTGTTGGAAACAGTGCTCTCTACGTTATTTTCCACATTATACTTGTGAAATAGTGTTTCATGCATCCCCCAAAGGAAAACAGCAGCAAACGTGAAATAGTTCAATAAAAGATGAAGAGCCAAAGCAAGAGGAAAAATACTGCAGGTAACTCTGAGTTTTCTGAGGAGGTGGGAAGAAAGAAAATTCCTTAAATTGGAAACAAATTTCTAGTGTTTTCCATATTGGTCTTAGATTTAAAAGCACCAATTCAGAAGAGAATCTATACTTTGTGTAAAACAGTCTAAGTAGTTGCTGAACTGGAGTGCAAATACAATAGTGACTTTATTTGTCTCAGTAAAAAACAAATGACAAATCACAGACACACAGACACTTGAAGTGCCTTCCAAAACTATCCACATCATTCTAGATTTGTAACAATGGTCTTCAAATCTCAGGAAGAGTTATTCTAAAATCCCAAGTATTCCATTCGCTTATATACACTTTTTTTTTTTGTGCAATATGTTCTTATTTCTTCTTTTAATTTGAGACCCCCAAAAAAGTGTAAGTTAGTGCTTTTTTAGAAAAAGGTTTCCAATAGATTTTGGATCACGTTGTTTAATAATTTAGTCATATCTATACAAGAGCAATACAGTAAAACAGGCTATTTTCTGCATACCTACACTGCATTCCAAAAGTATTTATTCCACTACTATAATCTCTACAAACACGTTAGCTGTACTGAGATTTTACAATACATACAGAAGGTGCAACAGATATAAAAGGTGAGAGTCAAGGCCCGGGGCTTTTGTTCTTGACTGCTAGGGCCATCTGTTGCTTGGTAAGAAACCATCACCATGCAGAAGGGTAGGATTCCTTTTGTGTGAGAGAAGAGAAACAGCATTTATTACTATTCAGATAGCCTTAATTCAGTATTTTTCCTCATTAGAGTGAAAGTAAAAATACATATGTTATTTCACTTGCTCTGACAGTCAATATTAGAAGACAGTCACAGATGAAAATGTGTCAGCCTCAGCCAATTCTAAACATGACCATGCACTATTTTCATAATGAAGCTATTTGTATGGCCCATGGAATTGTGAAGGAATTAATCACAGCTAGCACATGGTGCCGCTGACTTCTGAACAAAAACTTGATTAAGTGAGGATCAGCTTCTGTCGCAAACTACTGAAAGATCTGGTAGAAAGTGGGGATGAATAGATTGTACATAATGAATTCTGAGGCTGTGAACTGCTCTATGTTGATTAAGAAAGGGAAATCAAATCAAATAGAAGCATGGGCAGAAGTAGCACAATAGCTTAGTGAATCATAGCTTTCATCTCTGACCAGCGCATTTCACTTATGATACGATGAATGAATTCTGCAGCCTCAGCCTCATCACCATTGCACTACAGTCCGTATCACAGTATTTGTACAAAGGATGGTTAAGCATCGCACAGCCAGAGGTCGGCTCTGCAGACTACCAGAAGGCCACTGGCCGAGCTGTGTGGGAATCTGGGACTGCAGTAATGTGGCTTGGGAGGTGAGGGGAGACATCCAGCAGCAGAGGTGACCGGGAAGAATGAGGAAAGCAGAAATGTCATGAGTCAGGACTGGAAGTCACCAGAGATGTGCACAGGAAATTTCCACAACCTATGACCAACTCTAAGCAAGATGGCAATGCTCTCATATTCAGACTAAGTACAAATAATTAAATATTTCAACAGCAGCTGATTGGAAACATATACCAATACACTGACTGCTGAGCTGCAGCTTCTTACCAGCAATCTGTCCCAAAAATCTCATCATTAAAGGCAATGATTAAGACAGAAATGTCACCTTACATTTATACAGCAGTTTTCATCCTGAAGCACTTCATTAACTATCTTGCCAAAGATCACTTTGCAATACTGACTTTGCTGTATTTATCCTCTGTCTACTCAAATGAGAAAAAAGAGGCAGATTGTACTCTTTTTAGAATCTCATCAGATAAAACCCTAAACTGTAGTTTCCATAGAAACACATCATGGGTCTCTCAGTTTCTCTATCAAACCTGTTCATAAACTTTCAGCTTTACTGAATGCTAGATTTTCAAAAGCACCAATTAGCTCTTTCATTATTTAGTGTTCTTCCAGTCTTTTGTGCTTACTTTAAATAAAGGAAGTACAGCTAGACACAGCTGAACCACATCACTGTTACATGGGGTGTCTCACTTTCGAGTTTATCCTTACAGTGCATCTCTGAGGTGGAAAGGTAGTAAAGAAAGGGAATAAGGGGCAGCGACTTCATTCACCCACACACAGCCTGTCACAGCAGAATTGATGCTCCTCAAAGTCTAAGGACAGTATCTGAACTACACCAACATCGTTCTAGTGAGATAAAAGCTTCTATTTGTAAAAACCTGTATGACTGTTTGTAATTGCAATACGAATGTGAGGCACAGATCTGCCTCACTCTGTGAAACTCGAGGCGAGGCAAGGCAAGGCTGCCAGGGACAGGGGAGCAACAGGGAAAACAGTATTTTTTGGTAATCTAGTAAAATCTCTGTCAGTCAAGTCCCATTTGCACTTAAAATGTCCTGTCAAAGGTTGTTATAGATATTTGAGCCTCCTATGAACCCTAATTATGAAGAAAAGTAATGCCATACAAATGATGAACACAGGTCTGCGACATTTTATGAACATTCTGAAACAAGCATATTCTGTATAAAAATATATTTATAATATTCTTAAACAAAGAATGATGCTGTGTTTATAAAAGGTTTGAAACCAATCTCTACTTTAAACCCAAGGATTACCTAACCTTTCAAAAGCTGCATTTTGCATGCTGTTGCCATGAGTGTTTCCTTCCCCAAAAGCACACAAATATTATGGAATCCTTGTTTTGGCTCATAACGTTGCTCCCATTTTGCATATCCATGGTTATTTGTATGACCCATGGATTTACAGACCACCTTCCAATAGGCGACAGGCTTAGAAAGAGTAGTGTCCATGTTCTCTACAGTTGACCTGGCACTTTCCCTTTCTATAAGTCATGAGACTTCTGTGAGTATGGAAAATAAATATCACCATGTGCAGTTTTGCAGTCTATTAACATGACTAATACCACTCTACTGCCACTGACCTCCGGCTCAGAGTCAATTGTATTGTACATAACAAATGAAGTCATACAAATGTTTGTCTTTATTTCCCTAAAGTTTCCTTTAGTTCTTTTATGAATCCCATATAGTTGAATCACTGCTGCCAGAAATGTATTTGCAACAGAAAACGTCCTCAAAGGCTTTGTTACTTTTGTCATCAGATTTAGATTGTACCGTTTGTCCTGAAATGCTTTCAGTATCTTACACAGTTACTCTATTTTTAAATACGGAACTATTAAATACACAAATAGAGTGAAATGTGCAGCACTTTAATACCTATTTTTTTCAGTAATATAATCTCTTCTACAACTAACTCTTTCAAGCATGCCAGTGTCTTGGAATGCAGTTCTGCTCCTAAATTCTAGGGATGCAGTAGTTACAAGTGCTAAAACCTCCAGGCTATCTAAGTGTGACACAAACTTGCAATTTCAGTGACATACTACAGGAAGATTTCTTCTGAGACTGGGTTGCTTGAATAGTAAAGTGACATTCCATTGCTGCTTTAAGGCACCTTGATGACTTTGACTTGTTCTAGTAGGTCTACTTTTTTTTTTTTTTTGTATTACCTAAGGCTTTTTCTGTTTTGTTAAGCACAAATTTTCTCTTTTGCCAAAGCTACAGAAGCAAAGAAATCATTATATTGAAAAATCAAAAAGAGCACTGGCTGGCCAGATGAATTCTGGGTAAGACCAAAAATGACAGTAAAACCTTTGCGCACGCGACTAGCATATGAAATGGCAGAGGGAATAGGAAAAAGGTTTCACAGGAAACTTATGTGAGAGCACTGGGAAATTTGCAACTGTTACATCCCTTTTTCTTTTTTTTCCTTTTTTCTGACAGTTCCTTCTGAAGGTGAAGTTCAACACAATGACAACAAAGCTGGTTCCTACAGCCCTCTCCCCACAGCATCCAGCCAAAGGATGAGAGGAGTGTGGTGTTAGGAGCAACAGATCACCCTAACCTGTCTCCAGGGCCATGAAAGGATATCTTAGACTGCGAACAAGTCATGAAAACTCAGTCCTCAACCTCTCTGAACCATAAGAAATAATTCAGAAAAAAAATACTATTTAAAATATATTCTCTGTATGCAAATATTATCAGCAAAGACAGTTTAATTTGACTTTGATTTGTATTTGTGGACCCAAATATCCCTTAACAGGATGTATGGGAGAATTTAAAGGAATTAGCTTTGTAGAATTTGTTGGATTTCTAAATTACATATAATGCTCATAGATAGTTTGGAAGTAAAATAATTTGCTGAAGATTTGACCAGATTTTCCTTATATTTTTTAATAATGAAAGCATGCTACGTCAGAAAAAAAAATTTGTAAGAATTATCTTACATACTACTGCGATTCAGAGCTCAGATGTCCCCAGCAGCAGCAAATGATTGGAGAGACAGAATGCTGCAAACCCCTATTTTTTCCTGTTACGGTGCATGTACAGCAATCACAAGGACTCAGTCTTCCCTCAGGACAAGCTTTGCTCTGACTGGTCTTTTGTATGTTTTCTGTAAGAGTACAACAACAGAAAAATAATGAATGTCCCAGACTCAAAGACATTTTAAACAATGTATCTTTTAATGTGGGAGAACTCATTCTGTTTAAAGAAAGTGGATTTTAAAACATTCCTATTTTGGGATTATTGATTCCAACATATACATATTCTATTTCCACTGAAAACAAATAATCCCATGATATAAAAATAGGCAAATAAATGAAATGCAGATTTTTATAATGTGGGAAATGTTTCTTGAACTAGTAGTCTGGTTTGGATTACTTTTAGACATTTTAGGCAAAATCACTCAAAACAGTGTTTTTAAGAATGAAACTAAAGTATATGTAGACAGACCTAATGCAAATGCATAATGTTAAGTAAAATAGAGAGAGACATAGGTCCAATTCAAAATTCAACAAAACATTTAAACACATATAGTAAGAATTTAGTAGATTTCCTAACATACTTAAAGTTAAGTTCACCCTTAAAATCTCTGAATGGTAAACAGCGATGGAAAACAATGTTTGTGAGAGTCCCTTAAAATTCATTGTAAACTGGGGAAAGCACAATGAAATAAAGCACAATTAATACATTTTGTTACCAAATTGTCATGTAAAATCCTTGTGGGAAGCTGACAACACATAATACTTTATGAACTTAGAAGAGTGCGTGTGTAACTGAAGTTTCACATAAAATGTAGTATAGTAAATATAAAAACCAGCTCCAAACAGGATTCAGAAGCTAATATTCCACATCCAGCAACTTTTTAAGGTAAGAATCAAAGACAGTTTCAGAAATAGCCTTTGATATTATTCCATAATCATGATGGACTACAACTTACTTTAAGAAAGGCTTTTAAAACAAAGACAGAGGTGACATTAATACATGCTTCAAACAAGACTGTCAGTAGTAGTAGTTGTGGTTAATATCATGCTGACATCTAATGGTAGCTTTGTATACTGCTCTCAGCTTTTTCTACATAAGAAAAAAAATTACATGTTGATAAACGACATATGGTAAATAAATATACTGATTGTAGACTATTTCCTTTTAGAAAGATAACAGAAAGCTGCAGCTATTCTGCCCACAGAAGAAACAGAACAGGTGTTTCCAAGGCCGACTCACCTCACACAAATGCTCTTTCTAATTAACTGCTTACCAGACACATCAGAATTCAAGAAAAGATTAAATAAATACAGGCTTTACTACAGAGTAATACTGAGGAGTTATTGTTGACAGGAACTTCCATATTTGAAATCAAAATGACGTAAACAATAACAGCAAAATCCAATTAAATTTTTCTCTTCATAAGGCCTAGAGATTAATAAATCAATTTTCAAGTCCACTGTTGTCTTCTAGCCAGACAAAAATCAAATTCTTTAATTCCTTTATTTATTGAACCAAAAATTAGAATGCAAAGACATTCAGATATTATTATTTATTAAAGGTTACATTTTTCATTTTACTCTTTTCATACTTAGTCTTTTAGTATTTCAGGAGCCTTCACAGTCCGCACAATGCATATGCTTTAACTCTTTAATTCAGATCCCTTAAGGCGTCCCACCGGCGTGTGGTAAAGGACTTAACCAGCTACCTGTTATTAAACCTGATGTTTTTCTTAACTTCAGTATTTAAGGAAAAACTAAAATGGCATTAAATAACATGATAACATCACTCAGTTCACACAGTTTAAAGGAAAGGAGACAGGACCTATCACGTTGGTTAACTTTCTAGCAATTACCTGTGCGAAGCGCACAACAGAAAACAGCAGATGGCAGCAAGAACCCACAGCAGAGAGGTACCGCTGCCCACCACCGCCCTGGGGTTTGTCCAACTTCACCGGCAAACACGCAAAGACAGGAAAATAAATGGAATGAGGGCCCATCTAAAATTAGACAGAAGGCTTTCTCTTCTTTGAGCAAAATGCCAACATAAATTTTTACATAAGTACACAACATGTTGCTGAGATATTGAAGCTTTAGATGAAGTAAGGTTGCCAGCTTCGTGGAGGGTAAAGGTCTTTTTTTTACATTTTTTTTTTGCATATTTTTTACTTTAATGACAGGGCAAATGAACAGGTGTTTCCTCTTCTTTGCTGAAATAAGGTAAACCAATGCAGTACATTTTTTAATCCTCAATTCATAATAATTTTGAAAGCACTTATTATTGGCACCAGCTTAGATTTTTCTAGTGAGAAATTCGCTTTGGGTGACGAGGATTCATCACAGCTTATCTACTCTATATTTTCACAGAACCTGTTCCTCCCATTTCAAGCACATCCTTCCTTCCTTCTTAATCAATGTTGAGACACTCTAAGCAGTCTATTTGCCAGAATACCCTAAGGTCAGCAAAAAAGAATGATAAAACTGCAGACACTCTCAGCTTTCTTATAATGTTATGAGCTTCAGTACTATATATTCTACCATTTTGTTCCATTCTACTGTAAATGTGTTCTGATCAAAACTGCGCTGTGAGTGCTCTGACCTGCCTGCAGTCTGAAATCAACCAGCAGAAGTGTGGTAGTAGGAGTTCATGCCAGCAACAAAAGGACTGTTCATGAGGTATTTTACTGTCACTGGGAGAAAGCGTTGGTCTTCCACTGATGCTGTTCGTATCACTTGGAGACTTGAAGAAACAGGACTCCAGCATTCGGTGCTCCACTCGCACACGCATTCTTCTCAGTCAGTCATGCTCCCTATCCAAAAACTTTGTTCCTGTCGTACACAACTGAAAGGAAAATCCAGGCTACTGCCAAGGAGTAATCTAACCACAGATTTATAATACCAACACTTGAAATAAACCTCTGTGTATTCTACTCGTCTTAACGCCATTTTTTGTTCACAGGTTGCAATGTGTTTTATAAAAAAGCCAGCAATTACACACTATCAGTACAGCAAAGCAGCATAACAAATATGAGTTTGCACATGCCTGTCCCTGCTCATTAATTACCAACATCTCATACATGAATAAAGGTTAAAGAATAGCCATGAATCATCCAGCCTAACATAAAACTCAACCCTGGAACTTTTTTCACATGTGACAGTCTTTACAACACCTGGCATATAATGACTGTATGTGTAATGACATCTTTCTACACAAACCTTGTTTCTGTGGGATGAACCTTGTAGAAAATCAGCGGAGATCATAACTTTGGTGTCTTCAAAAAGGGATGAAAGCTCCGAACTCTCCATCAGTGTCCTGCAACAAGTCAGGAAGAAAAGCAGTAATACCTGAGCTTGAGGTGACTTTTTTAAAAGCAGTTTTTTTCTTCAGGATTGTTTTAATTCCCTTCCCATTTTGGACACGTACTTCAGCATGATACAGAAAGAAATATGGTGTGCATTTGCATATTACTCCTCAAATGGAGGGGTTAAAAGGTAAATCTTATCGGTTTGAAAGCTGCTCCTCATTCATTCTTTTATACGAGGCCGTACCTCACCCATGAAAACCATCAGCTTTAGTCTGTACATTGAACTAAGCGTGAGGCCAGAGCACAGCTCTAACTTTCCTCGACGGTCCCCTCAGGAGGGGCCGCCGGGGCGCTGCTTACCTCAGGCCTCCCGCTCCCACCCCCTCGCCTTCCCCCCCTTCTTCACGTCCCTCTTCCCGCTCCGGGCCCATCTGCCTTCACTACTGCCCCTTCCCTGCCTGCTTCCCGCGGCCGTTTTCCAGTTGCTGCCCGTCCCTCGCCACCCCGTCGCTGAGGGGGCGGGTGGCCGCGGCCGCCCCCGCGACATCCCCTCAGGTGGCGGAAGGAGGCGGGGGGTGCGCGCGGCGCGTAACGGCCGCGGCCCCACCCTCGCGGGGCGGGGCAGAGCGGCAGCAGGAGGCTCGGGGTGGGAGCGCGAGGCGAGGGGCAGCTTGGGCTCGGTTGTGAGGCGACGGCGGCGGCCATGGCAGACCACGAAGCGGGGATCCCGCCTAAGTCCCGGCGGGTGCAAGGTAACCGGGGGGGGGGGTGGGGAGCGGGCTTCTCTCCAACTGTCAGCCGGGGGGCATGGCCCTTCAGCCGGGCGCTCCCCGCGGGCTCCGAGCCCGGGGTGCCTTCTAGGCATTGCCTGGCTTTCTGTTTCGGTTTTCATTATTACTTTATTTAGCCGCTGAGGAAAGTTTGCAGAGCCTTCAAAGTTAGTCCCGTAGAAGGAGCGAGGAGCGGTTCTGCCTGGGCTCCCGGGCAGGCTCCCGCTTTCCTCAGCCTCCCCCGCAGCGGCCCCCCCAGCCCTGGGGCGGCAGCGCAGGCCGGGCCCCGCCGCCCGCTCCGCCGCTGCCCCGCTAACGGCGGCGGGACGGCGCCCGGCCGTGGGGTTGCCCAACGCGGCCGCGGTTCGCCGCTTCACGTCCCTTTAGAAATAGTGCACGGGAAGGTGGAAGAGCATTGCTGAGAGTTGGCCCCAATTGCGTAACTTGGGGTTTTTTGTGTGTGTGTGTGTTTTTTGTTTTCCTGTACGGTAACTCGTGTCGCTAAGGGGGAAGCTAAACAAATAATTAAGAGCAGGGTCAACAGAAGTAATCCCCGAGGCGCTGCACCTGTAAATGAGGACAAAAAGTTTTTGGGAAGTGGTTGTTCACACCGCTAGTGCTTTTCACTTGAGCAAAACGTTAGATAGGTGTGACTGGAGGAAGTGATAAAAGTCAATTATATTTCCTCAAGTTGGGCAATGAAGCTGTAGTTAACTTTTACTTATTGGTATCGTTGTTCTAGTGTGTTTCAGCCTTCCAGTTAGAAGGCATGAGTGTAACCTGGGTCAGGATGTTTCGGAGATGATGTACTAAAATGACGCAACTAACAGTTTCTGTTCCTGAAAGCTGGAGCATTTTCCTGTTACTCGAGTTGTTCAGAAACAGACTGCGGAAAAGTCATGATTTATGTTATGCTTTTGTCATTTGCAACTGGAGGAGGAAATGTATTTGTAAGATCGCTTTATATACAAAGGCTTGGGTTAGGTAATCTGAGTTGTTGTATAAATAACTGTAGATCTATTTGGGTCCCGTGCCTAATGGCGCATGCTAGCTCTTGTATCCTCGGAGAGGATCTACATTTCGTTCTGTAAGTATGTTAGTTATCAGTACCTATCAGCGGTCACTGATGCTAACCTTGTCTGGCACTCGGCAAGCCTTTCACTTCCTGTGCTGCAGAGGTGGCTTCTTCGGTAGTTACTGTGTGACGTGTGGTTTTGGAGGCTAAAGCTGACTACTAGTTATTTTTGTCATAATAAAATATCTATGGAGTAAATGGCATTAGACATAATTTTGGTTATTAGATGTAATAATTTTGCCTATTTCCTGTTCGAAATGCTTTGAGAAGCATCTGAAAAGACATTTAGTTTTCACTGAAAGTAGTATTCCTGATTGTTTGCTAATTAGCAAACGGTTGAATAACTGTTGTGGAATAACGTCCTTCAGTCATACTCGGACTGTGCTGGATTTGACTGAGCAGCATGAAAGTGGAGACCTCTATGTAGTATTGCCTTGTATTCAGTCCAGTTGATCTCCCATATACATTTTGTTTTACATCTGGTGGCTTGTTTGTACAGCAGGGTGGGGGGGAAGGTCCCTTCTTCTTATGGTACCTTGGAGTCTGGCACATCTTTGCTAATTGACAGTAATGTTCTTGTTCAGATTGTGTAGTCTTTGCAGAAGAAAATAAGTCACAAATAAAGTGTATGCCACATCTCAAGCGGTAATGGGAACTTCCCCCTTCCATCTCAGCCTCCAGCACTCAGTGTTTATTATAAATTGTTAATACTGTTCGATGATCCAAGTGATAATTTCTCGCTAAAGTAGCAGTAACTATTCCAGTCAGCATTAAAGGGACTGAAGGCTGATTCAATTACAATTTTTTAAATATTCTTTCTCCTTGTTGTTTATTTTTTAAAGAGGTACTTAATCTGTTGCAGGTTAATCAGAGGAATCTTAATTGTGGACAAATTCCAGGTGTCAGGTTTTTTTGTGTCTTGGTAATAAAAGAGCAAGAATATCGCAAGTGTTTGAACTGAAGCTGTAGGGGTATATGACAGGGTGTTTGGCATGTTAGAAAATCAAGCAAGAGAGACCCAAAGTTGAGTCACTAGAGTTACTGTGAGTTAAGAAAACAGACTTTCTGCTGTTGGTGCCTCATCAGTAATACAATTGTCGATTT
This sequence comes from Fratercula arctica, assembly GCA_947846985.1. NCBI lineage: Eukaryota > Metazoa > Chordata > Aves > Charadriiformes > Alcidae > Fratercula > Fratercula arctica. Next base: position 3,557,938 of record CANTUZ010000016.1, read on the forward strand.
GTCTTTTTTTTTCATGATTGTATTTTCTAGGCCTTGTCTCTGCAAGCCTTTAAAATGAGGGACAGTGCCCAACAGCAGCAGCAGTGGAGCAAATGCAACGTACTCTGTATTTTTTACCATCATCTGACTTCTTGGTGTTGTCTGGTTTTCGAAGCTATTACATTGTTTTTCTTGTTCAGCAGCTGCATACATCAAAGTATATTAATATTTAAATATATATCCCCAGCAATTATTGTTAATGATCATACATCTGTTGTATGAGTGAGGTTTGGTTTTTTTCTTTGTGAGGAGTAAATTGCATTTCTCCTTTTTGAGTCTGATTATATAATGGTGTCAGAAATGTCATATGGGGAGTCTGGGTAAGGGAGAAGCAAAACCCAGTTCTCTGTCATTCCCAGGCAGAACTCTCACTACAAAAAGAGTTTTTCCTTATTTCTTGCTCTAGTTCTCTTTAGCTAATCTTGAATGCTACAGATGCAGCTAAGAAATAAAAGACAAATGTTATTCTTGCTTTGCCTCCAGCTCACAAAATATGCTGAAAGTTTGTTTGTGCTAGTCCTCTAGTTGTTTTGTGGGGACTTAGTGAAAAGAATCTCTCTTTGAGCTGTTCTTTGACAGCCTGCCAAAAACAAAGATATGTTTTGTCTCTGTTAAGAGGTGCACATATGTGATGGGTGAAGGAGGGCTGGGAGGCAGTCTGCTGGAGCCAGCACTTAGTGTGGTGTACAGTCTGGTTGTTTTGTTGGGACCCAGCCCATTGGGTGGGCAGGGATATGCATCATCTCCAAGAGGTGCATCTGAGGCTGAGTGTTACACCTGCACCATCTCAGTCTCATTTCAGTGCCTTTGAACTAGCTGCTATCTAGAATCCAGTATCAATGAACCTGACTGAGAAATCAGGCAGGAGTGGCCTGTTGATGACGTTACGCAAGCCCCATTAACGAGGTGCTCAAAAATTGCAATAAGAAAGCTCATTCCACAGATGTCAAGCATGTTTCCTGTATTTCATATAGTTTTTCACAAGACAGCACCTCTCTGGCTTTTTGTATTGTGAAATACAACACATGATGGGACAATCATTGTTGCTAAATAAAGTGTGTGCTTACTCAATCTTGAAATTTTACATGATTTGAGTTGTGACTTCTACCTTCGTGTTCAACAGGGAAGCAAATGGATACTTTTCTTTTTTCCATGCTGTAGTTCTGGTAAGAGCAGGTAGGTGGCTGGTGGTGAAGACTTGGTGTTAAACTGTAGGGTAGAACTGAAGCAGGATCCTCAGCTCCTTTGGGTTTATAAAAGTTACTAAGGAAAAGCAAGAGGGAGGGAGGCTTTTTGCTACTTATCAATGTATATTGTGAATACTTCTTATTGTTTCAGGCTGACTAATACCTTGTTGCTAAATAAAAGGTAATGAGTTTGCAGATATTGCTGACAGCTGCTTAATACCGATATGTGTAGGTAATGCATTTCCTTGACTTTCACAGAAGGCCTGGAAATTACTCCTTTAATCTGATATTTCCACTACATAGTAATAAACCTGTGGGGGAATATGTTTAGGGAACTTTAAAATGACACATGATATGACATGTCCTTGAGGGTTATTATACTGGCATGTGACAGGGATACAAATTCTAGTGGCTTCAGCAGCTTTGAGTGACTTCATGAAGTTCAAGTTACTGTGTGAGACAAAAACTTAATATTCTCCCCCAATCTCCATATTCCATCTTACTGGAAAGGCTAGGAGTAGCTCTAAGACCCACAATCAATGAAAATGGGAACTGGAAGCTTCGGTATTGGTTCCCAGTTATTTTTCTGACTTCTGTGACTTTAGTCAAATATTGTGGATCTAAATTTGCCAAGTATATACTGTTATTTGCTATTACTCACTTCGAAGGTTAGTGATATCTAATGACTGATTTGTCTCACTTCCCTCTTTATCCAAGGCATATACTGCTAATGCTGAGTTCAATTGTGGCCACAATAAAATGCTTATTCGTGTATCTGGAGTTGTTAAAATCAATAGACATTTTTCAAAAATCAAGATTTTCCTTTATAATGGGTCTACTTAACTGTTAGGGTGGAGACTTAGAGACTTATTTCTTATAACTGGCCAGTTTTGTTGTACAAACTTGAATTATAATTGTGTTTGGTGAATACAGAAAACAATTCATTATATAATTGAAGCTAAAACGAAGCTAAAACTTCTAGATTCTTTGCAGTTTTTTTCCAAGCAGTTTCTAAGTTGTTTTTTTTTCCTATGCAGTTTCTTTCTAAGCAAGCTGCTGAATGCAGTCCATTAGATACTTAAAGGACTGGAGTCATGTTATCTGTGGCATTGATGAAATTTGAATAACATTTACATATTTGCAGCACTGTAAGGGTGTATTTGCAGTTCAAAATCAGGAAGTGTAGTCCTGAAGCAACCACATTCTTTCATCTAAATGTGAGAATTTTGTTTTTCTAAGCTTTGTGGGTGCTTCTTGGTATTCCATACTTCCGGCTTTTTAAAGGGTGGAGTGAGAAAGGTTAATTTCAATATCTCCAGAGTAGGAATGTGGTGGTTGTGAGTGCTCAGTTTCACCCTGGGATATCCCCACTTGGCAGTGGGCTCCTGGCAGACTGTAGGAGCCTTAGCAGGCAGGATAAGAAACTTCCTATAGCTTTAGGAATGCTTGCCAGCATGTCCGCATTTTGTCATGGTGCGTTGCTTTTTTTAGCTGTGTAGCATTTGAAACCATTAGCTCTTATTATTTGCACCTTCAATTGACGCCATTTCATGATGGAGAACAGTCATGTTTGTCTTCTAAGCATAAGGAGTCTTTGGCCAAGAAATGCTTTATAGAGACTTTATTTCATGTCCGGCTAATCTTGCACCACATCTTATCCTACCTCCTAGATACAACAGTTCTGAGAATTGTGGTTTTCTTAGATCTGCACCTATGACAGGTGGAAAATAAATCAATTCCTAAATGTCGTGTCGCTAGAGTTGATAGGTTATGGGGTATTTGCATTTCACTCATAAAGCAAGTGCTGCTCTGACTTCCTCAGACAATAAAAGAACAGGATTTCTACTGCTGCATATTGGTCATTCTGCTAGAGAAAATTGGGGAAGAGGGAGGCATTTGAGAGTCTATACTTAAATGTTAGCATACTCAATTCTGCATAAATGTTACTTGGATCACTTTCTACCCTAAGCTATCTTGTGCAACTTCTAGAAACTAGTAAAAATGAAAGCAGAATTTGGCTTTTAATTTGACTTCTGATCTAAACCTAATGAGTTTGGCCAGAGTAGTGCTAACAGTGGCTTATTTCAAGGAATATTCAACACAGATATCATTGTAGGCACTTTCTTTAACAGGCGCTCTTTGTTTTAAAAATCTGAAAATCTCTGCTCTTTTCTTGCAGATGACTCTGATACTGGCCTTGGTGTGTGTGGATGGATCCTGGTGATTGCTTCACTTTTTTTCACTGTTATTACATTTCCTGTATCAATCTGGATGTGCATAAAGGTAAAATTGTTCACTGCTAAGTTGGATTAAAGCTTTAAGCAATGCAGGTGCTTCCTAGTGGTTATTATTGTTCTCTATTTTATTCATTTGTTTTAAAGACAAATTAATCTAACTCTATTCTTTCTTGAACTATAGCAGACAGTATATAGCAGACCGCAGCATTTCAGTGCATTAATCTTCAAACCAAAAAAAAAAGTGCTATTAAGTATTTAGTCAAAACTGTTTTTGCATTGATGTCTTTACTACGTCTGTCTAGTTTGGAAGATCAGAATAATTGCAAGAATGCATAATTACTGATATTTTAATTTTTTTTTAAAGAGATCTCTCCCTACATATGTATGTGTGTAAATATGAAGTATGTAAATATAAACATCTAAGCATATACATACATATGGCTGTATGTGACAGATTCACAGAGACTGTCATCTGAGACCGCTCTGAGCTTGATTTTTTTTTTCAGTTTCTAGACCAGAGGAAGTAACTTCTGCTTTATTTTGGCTAGTACACTGCATGAGAATTAGAGCTGGAAAAATGTCTGCTGGGTCACATAGACTGCGCTTTGTTTTGTTGTTGCCAGGGTATTCCCAGATGACATGCTCTTGCTTCTGCTATTGATAGATGGTGCCACAGTATGAAGAATATTTCTGTGGAATATTGTCTTCCTTCTTCCTTCTGCTGTTTGCTTTTTGACAATAAAGTTTAGACTAAAATTCTCAAAAGCAGACAGTATAGAAGTGTATGTCACATTTGAGGCTCAAGACTGCCTTAGACTAATGTGTACATAGTTTGGAATCCATCATGTGGCTTCTGGAAACTCTTGCATGACATCCAACTGTTTATTACAGATTATAAAGGAATATGAGCGAGCCATCATATTCAGACTTGGACGCATCCTAAAAGGGGGAGCAAAGGGACCGGGTATGTAGTGGAGAGCATTCTTAATATTTGTTCTAATTAAGTCATCAGCAAAGTAATAGCTGTCTAGAGACATTGTGTTAGACTGGCAAATGGATCTCTCAAGAATTTTGTAACTTCCAGTAAGAGGGTATGTTACTTTATACGGACAAGATAGTAAACTAATTTTCTGTGAGCCTTTCCCAGATCTCCTTAGTTAATGCATAGTCTTCAGGTAGAATCAAAAGCACAGAATGTAAAGGGAGGAATAATGGCATCAAACGTGCCATTTTGGAAAAGAAGTTTAGTATGTCAGTTAAAACCCAAATGGTTTGAAAGCCTCAATGTTTTTCAAAAGAAATGTAAGGAATTATATTGTTTGATAGTTTTGAAAAAATTCCTGTGTATATTAGAAATTCTGATAAGATCTGAAAGAATGTTATTTTCAGCTGTTGCTCAAAGTGATGGAAAGGGGCAATAGCTTCTTCCTTCATTTTTGTCCAGGTTTTGCAATACTTCCACATTGGTGTAAATTTGGAGAATTACAGTGATTCACCAGAACAAAAGGAGGTTGATAGTTTCTGCTTGCCAGAATTAGACCCCACAAGTGACTATGTGGGACAAATTTTCAAATGTAGCTGTTAACAATTCTGAGGCTTTTTTCTAAATGCTAAAGGTCTCTAAAAAAGTGTAGACCTGAATAAATTCAAGTTTCTCAGGATACTTCATCTGTTTTAATGAGCCATTTTTACATTTTCTTGAATGGATTTTTTTGTACAGGTTTGTTTTTTGTCCTGCCCTGCACAGACAGCTTCATCAAGGTTGATATGAGGACTATCTCTTTTGATATTCCTCCCCAAGAGGTGAGTTTGCACTTGCCTTTCTATCTACTAGATTCTTTTTTTTTTTTTGCCCAACTTTTTCCTTTTGTCCTCTCGGTATTGGGTAGCATGTAGTTTTAATGTAGATTTCTTGTGCAGCTTCAATGTATTGTGGAGAATACATGTATCTTTTAGTAATATCATTACCTAAGAGAAGATGACTGAAAGAAAACCAATTATGCTGTCCTCTACGGACCAAATAAGATAACTTAATTCTGCCTAAGAGCTGGAATGGGGAGGGGTTTGGAATGAAGACTGATGGACTTCGTGCAACATTCTCTATTTCTGTGCAATCTGGAAGATTTCCAGAAGCAGCAGTGATCTTTCCCATGCCAGTTTATCTAGATGTATAAACAAGCTAAAATAATGGGATGAAATTATTATATACGTCAAATGCTATTAATAGCAATTCAGGGTAATGGTCCACTCTCTTACGTAGGTTTTGTGTACGTGTTGCTTCTGTGTCCTGCTGCGCACAGGAACATTATGAAGGTGTATCACAGCTAATGTCATCTGATGTCTTTCATTTTGAAGGTCCTAAAGAACAAAAAAATTATTTGTATTTCTACTCTGTTTTTCCTTGGACACCTTAATTTTTTTAGCAGGATCTCTCCACAGCATTAGGCTAGCTGAACTCAGTGACGCCACCTCAATGGATAACAAAAGAATAAAAAACGATGAGTCCTCTAAAAATAAGTTAGTGAACAATTGTATGTTGATGAATGTAACTGTATCCCTCATGTATTTTGCAAGACAAAGATGCTTGATGCAACCTGTCTGGTACATCTGTTTTCTGTCATATTTGCTAGTTGGTTTATTGCTCATCATTAGTTGTAGATTTAGACAAATGGCAACTGTCACGGTACACTCTAAAGGGTAATTGGTAGAAGCCTAATCACTGGCAGGCAAAATGTGCTTGCAGCTGCTGATGTGCCATTAGTGAAGCCATCAGTTCTACAGTTTTTCTTTTGGCATGATTGAATTATGCTTATGGATTTTAGGTTGGTTTGTTTTCAGTAGGTAAAAGCAAAAATACATTTTTACTTGTACAACGTGATTTCTGGGCACGCTACTCATTCTGTGCTTATCTTAAGCTATTACGAAAAGCCTGCTAAAATAGGTGGTTTGGGGAAGGACAGAGCAGGTAGGTCTTGAAGGTTAACTCACATTTCCAGTGTGTGCTCTTAACCAGAGTGTTTTAACCCATTTTGAATGTAGTGGTCCCATGTTCCTACTTCTGCATTAAAACAAAACAACTTTGAGTACTAACGTTCTTTGAGCCTTTTCTGTTACTTGGTCCTTTCTTAAGCATACTTTTTGCATTCCTGGGCAATCTATCTGCCTCTTACACATCCGTTATGATACATCTCATTGAAATATAGCTGGGGGACCTACCTGGTTATGATACGTTGCTAGTTTCCGAATAGCAGGTTAAAGTTTCCCAGGTGAAAGAGCATACGTGTTTTGATGTAAATTAATTCCAGGGTTTTTTTTCTGTCACCTGTATGTATTGCAGATCCCTCTGAACTTGAAGGGAGTTAGAAATAACATTATGGCAAAGCTAATGGAATGTTTTTCAATGAGAAGTGTTCTAATCTCATATTTAGTCTTGGCTTCGCAGAGCTATACTGGGCAGTCTGTTTATCTGTACATAGACATGTGCAGATACATGTATAAGACCTTTTGTTTTCAAGACAATTGCTTTACCCTGGAAAACCTAGGATTTTGCCTAGTAAAATATGTAATTATCATTATATTCAATAAATATATGCTTAATTATTACACACTTTCCCTGTTGCTTTTTAGATCTTGACCAAGGACTCTGTGACAGTTAACGTGGATGGAGTGGTTTATTACAGAGTTCAGAATGCCACCCTTGCTGTAGCAAATATCACAAATGCTGACTCAGCCACCCGTCTTTTAGCACAGACTACTTTGAGGAATGTTCTGGGGACCAAAAACCTTTCTCAGATTCTCTCTGATCGTGAAGAAATTGCACACAGCATGCAGGTATGAGCAGCTTTACCTGAGCAGTCTATCAAACAGTCAGTTAAGCAGCAAGCCCATGGATAACTTACAGGTCAGGATTTATTTTGCCTTCCAAGCGATAAGCCAAGTTGTGATTTGGAGCTTTAGGCAAAACCCTATCGAGGGCTATTGGGATGGCATTCTGTACGATAAAAATGAGTGACTAAAGCAATAATGGACTAGTGAGGCTAGCAAGTGGGAATGAGGGCTACAGGAGAGGAGGGCTCCTCTGGGTCGTTATGTCAGTACTCTGTTGTTGAAGGAAATTACGCCACAGAATTCCTTCCATATATTAATCAAGCTCTGAGGTTTTCTTGTTAGTTTACAACAGTTGTGCTTTTATCATTATCAAATCATAGTATAAATACAAAAGCCCTTAAAGTCTAAGATAATTCATTTGGTTTATTGGTCATTCTTCGAATTTGGACATTTGTTTGCAGCTGAGGTAGATGCTTAACTAATTGTCATGCCTTATATAGGCCACCCTTGATGAGGCAACAGATGACTGGGGCATTAAGGTGGAACGTGTGGAGATCAAGGATGTGAAATTACCTGTCCAGCTGCAGAGAGCAATGGCTGCAGAAGCAGAAGCTGCCCGGGAGGCAAGAGCTAAGGTAATAACATCTGTTTTTTTCTTCGTGAATAATTTAATGAGGTGATGTAGAGGATGAAGATTCTCAGCCAGATTGTGTTGTAGCAAATAGGAGTGCAGGGCAGGATTCCTGTGTCTGCATGCTTGCTCTGTTTCATTGTGGTTTGTGCAGGTGAGATTTCATTCAGAAACGCAGAATCTCAATTTTTTTCCACACTCCAAGAGCAAATCGTAAACAGAACAATTTTTAGGTTATTAGCTGGAGCCTGCAGTGAATTAGAAGCCAAACTTAGTTCCGGCTTTTTCCTGACTACCTCTGATTTTAGGCAAGTCATTTGTTTACTGTTTGTTTCTTCACATGGAAATAGAACAGCTGTAATACTTACTTTTGTCACCCTTAAGCTCACTGGTCATCAGTTTGGTCTTATTCCCTTCTGAGGCTGGGGAAGGTGATACCAAATACTGAAGTTTGGAGTAAAAATCGTCAGTGGCAGTTATTTCTAGGACTGGGCAAATTAAGCTTTCTCCCTTAGTGTTCTGTGCTCTGCAATTTGTCTCTTCTGGTGGTTTGTTAATCCTGTATTGAAAACTTATTTTGGCCTCCATAGATGCAACTGTAGAGTCTCTTTTTAACAAACAAACAAACAAAACTCCTAGCTGTCCAAAAAGCCTGGTTTTGATAGACGAAGCTGATAGATGAGGGCTTCTGGTAGGTATTAGCGGCCTGTTGAGCTGCCTGCCAGTAGAAACGTTAAACTTGCATTCTAAATACTAAGGATTTCTCTTGGCAAAGGGAGGTTTACTAGAGTTCATCTAATCTTATGATGTTCATCCCCCCACACACACACGTCTGAGTGACTTTTATGCGCATATATATGATTGATTTTCATATCTGCCATTAATTAGGAGTTCCATTAACTTTAACCTATCTTTAGGTTCTAAGTATAAAATTTGGTTTTTATTTGCATCGGAAATAAATGCCAAACTGAATTTCACTAAACTTCAGGGCTAGCAATTATTGGATGTGAGGTTGGTGGTGCACCTAGGAGGAGATCTTTAAGCCTACATTACTGCTCCAAGTATTAACTTCTACGTGTCTTTTTTTTGAACTTTGATTACTTTGTGATTATTTTTTAATTATTATTTATTCTGGTATTTAAAATAATATTGTGGCCTTGCAGTAGAACTCTGTAGGGGAATATACACTTGCCTGTGCTGTTGCACACGTAAGTTGCCTCACTAATAAGTTACCTGTTAAAACAGTGTCATTCTTCAATCCAGCCGTCCGTACAAATACTTGGAAAATATGTATATTTTCTCAGTGTAGAAGAGCCCTGTTTGTAAAGAAAGGAGTGACCACAAATCTGTCCCTAATGAGCTCATAATGAAAAAGAAAGGAAATAAAAAGGTATTTCCCAGTAAGAAACATGCCATTCACCTGTCAAGCCTTTGTAGAGACAAAAAAATACAGCTTTAAGTAAAAAGTATTTTCAGATCTATATGGGGAGTGCCCTGTGTTCTTGAGAGGCAGCGCTGATAGAAGCACAAAAGAAGTTTATGAAAATACACACCCATTGCACTTTCAAGACACGGTGCCAGCTTTTGTGATTTGGCATCCTGATACTGAGTGGGAGGAAAACGGGCTCGCAGGGCCTGGGGAGCAGGCAGGAGTCGCTTATGTCTGAGCGAGAGAAAAGGCAGAACCAGCGAAAGAACATGGTAAGGGGGAGGTCACTCCATCAGAGTAATGAGCAGTGTCTTTGGTTTATGACTTAGGGCTGAAGTCATCCTGGAGGTTTCTAGTTTATTACTGTGCCTGAATTAATTCAATTTCATTCATTTTGCTTCCCCAGGTAATTGCAGCTGAGGGTGAAATGAATGCTTCCAGGGCCCTGAAAGAGGCATCCATGGTTATTGCGGAGTCCCCTGCTGCTCTTCAGCTTCGTTATTTGCAGACCTTGACCACCATTGCTGCAGAAAAGAACTCTACCATCGTCTTCCCGTTGCCCATCAATATGCTGCAGGGCATCATAGGTGCAAATCGCTAGGTAGCGTAGGCTGAGAGAGTTTGGGATTTTTTTTTTTTTTTTTTTTGCTACAGCAAATCTTTGCAACGCTGAATTCCCTGTGTATTATAGCTTATGGCGGTGTTAACAAAGTGGATTTGCTGAGGAACCACTTTTATTATACCAAGTGTGTTATAAAACTTATATGTAATGTTTTTGAGTATGGAAAATCAAAATATTTTAAATTTGAAAACCTCTCAAAATGAGTACAAGCAGGTTGTGATGTTATGGATACAATATGCTTGCAGTCGCCACTGGGCTGTTCTCTTGTGATGGTGGTGTGCCTGTATAGTTATGCTTCTTGAAAGCACTGAAAAGTAAGTTGTTGGATGCCTTTATCTGTCTCTCTTAAAAAGGATTTAAAAAAGCCAAAGTACTGACTCCTGCATTTTATCCAGGTCTAAAATCTGTTTCTCCAGGAAGTAAGATCTCTGTAATTAGTGGGGGGTGGTGATGCTTAGCAGAAGATGCTGTACTGCTTATGTGTCTGTTCTGACAAACTAGTGATTTACCTGTTGATGCTGCTTCTGAGCAGACTTGTGGTGTTTGTTGTGACACTGAGGGCTTGTACTTCTACAAAAGCGTGTAATCTTCAGTTCACGTAGTCTTGAGCTGCAAGTGTTAAACTGTATGTATTTTGTACCTGTTTAATAGATGTAATTACAGATTAAAATGAGAAGAATTAAGAGTCTGCATGGCACAGGGGGTGGTCTTTAGGCTACCGCCATCACTGAGTTTGGCATCTGGTCTTTAGTTATTGGGAGGCATCAGTGAAAACGATACAAGTGCCCTTCTCACGCTGGCCAGCATAAAGTTCCTGATTTGTTTTTTATCACTTCTCTGCTCCGATCAGTTCTGTATTGACAGGCCTGTTTAATTGTGCCTTGATACGCTGTGCCTTTGTCACCGTTAGGAAAAGATGCCCAATGGGCGCCGTTTCCCTTTTGCCCCTTTGCTGTGAACTTTTTTCCCCCTCTGCATCATGAAAGCAGTGTACCTGTCTGCAGGGGTTTCTCGGTTACTTCAGTTAACGTAAGCTGAGCTTGATTTTTCGCTGGGAGAGGCGGGAGAAATATTGTTAACAAAGATGTAATAATTAGCGTTACTGTGCTCATGCACATGAAATGGGAAATGGAGTAACTGCAGAGCTTGAGGTGGTTCCTTGGGGAAGATGAGTGACTCTGTAACTCCCCCTGGGCTCTCTCGGTGGCCACCCCTGCGAATTCTTGTTGACACCAGGAGCAGACTTTCTGCTCTCATCCTGAATAAAAAAACATGCTGTTTACTACTGAGTAATGAGTGACTTTCTGAAAGCAGAATACTGTTTATTTATCAGGGTTTTGAGTGCTAATACTTCTGGTGAGGGGAAGGCAAAAATAATTCCAAATCCCCCAAAATAATTCTGTAACCAATTTAGTAAAAAGCGCGTGTGCAAAAGATGGCACGAAGAAGATTTACTTTTCTAAGGTGTATTTTTCAAACAAGTTCAAATGTGGGATCTACAGGTTCTCTTTAATGTTTTCTTCATAACAAACCCCACCATTTCTATTCTTCACATATTCCATATGAGCTTTATTGTATTAAATATAATCAAAGCAAGGAATAGGGTCAATGACTGGTCATGATTGTTTTTGGTAATTATTGCACAGCTAATTGGCTATTAACATCATTGCCTTGTTAACATGCATCCTGCAGGAGGAAGTAGCTCTTGAAGGCATTGAAGGCACTAAACTTGCTCCATTTAAAAAAAGAAAAAACTCGTTACTCAGACATCCACGTCTGCCATTGCTCTCTGTAGAGGATCAACAGACCAGTAGTCGTCGTCCCAGCCCAGGAACCAGCCAGAGAAGGTTGGTGGCTCAAACCCTTGTTTAACAACTGTGACGGGAGTTCTCTTATCTCGGCTGGACGGATCCGTTTCAATGTACCGTTTAGCTGAAAACACACAAGTAGAAGGAAATCTCAGAGAGTACAAGTTGTAGGGAGCAACAGCTGAAACAGCTTCATTGGAGCTAACTGGATGGAGACAGTTGCAGATTGTTCATTTAAATAAAAAAAAAAAACCCAAACCACCACCAAAAAACCACAAAAGCTTTCACCCATGGTTTTATCAACACCTGTTAGAAGACTGGCACTTGTTTGTAGAAAACTGACATTAGGATTCTGAAATGCTGTAACAGAGTGTCAGCCTGCGCCCGCTTACCCACGCAAGGGGAATTTCTCACTGCTGGGGGCTGAGCGCGGCATGGCTGAATAATAGTACACCTCTGCACGCTGGTCTTGGGGATCCTCCTTTCTTGAGAGAGGGGATCTCTTTGGTCACAACATTGAATTCTATGTTGTGGTTAAGGTATGTTTCTCAGTACATTAAACTGCCTGCCCTATGAGCAGATAGGGGGAAATAAAAAATTGTTAGTTCAGAGAGGAAAATGTGACGTTACCAGATTTCAAAGCCTCAGTCTTTTCTTCTTCTTGGGCATCTTTCCCAATCCATACAAAAACCTAAAGATAAAAAAACCCATATGAATTAATTCAGCAACAATCAGTCTCTTTATGAAAGAAAGGCTAATTTAGACAGAGTCTCAGTGAACAGTGTGACACACAACACGACCATACTCGTGTTGGTGGGCCTGGCTGCTTGGCCTACCTGACTAAAGCTGTTGGTAAATAACTAGAAGCTTTTTGACTGTGTTTTATCTGCATAAATTCTAGATACGTGAACAAATGATACACTAGCTTATGCTGGAACATTTTTACATAAAACATACAAAATTCACCTCTAAGGAGCCTTTTGGCTGATTTATGCCCAGTGACTGACAAGCCCTTTGTTATTGAAAAATAACAGAAAATGTGTCAGTGTGTTCAACTGCTGAATCCTGGCCGTGGGTCACAGTCCTGCAGCGGGACAAGGACACTGCCACCCAGCAGTTTCCAGGCCGGGGGAATGCATACGACACACAACAGCTTGTTTCCTCCAGCCCGTAAGCTGACCAAAGCAGCGGCAGGACACCAACTCGTTTCTCAAGTTCCGGGTGTAAGTTCCCTTCACTGTCACTAATGAGGTGAGTTGTTCTCAGGCTCAAAGATGAAAGGACTCTGTAATACAATATCTCTTGCAGCTATTGTAATTTGGGTTTCAATCCAGAGCCAGTTTGTGCCTACTCTTTGCTCCTCTCTTCACTGGGCAGATGTGACCTACCTGATCCCATGTGTCAAGGAGCATAACATCATCTGTAGCAAGGTCATCCTGAGTCAGATCTCCAGGAACTTCTTCAATCTGGAAAACAAGGTTAAGATGAGCTTGTACTTCAATTGCCGTTTCACCTTTACAGGAGAAATCCAGTTCACACAGGTTCTAGTTTCACCTCTCGTCGGTGAGACGCATTAAGCTAGATACTGGCGTGGCATTTGACCACGCAACACCGGCTGTGTCACACAAGTGTTCTTAGAGCACAGAACACAAAATCAGTCTCTTCCTACCCAGAGAAACTGTCTTTCACTCCTGCCCAAGACTGGTAACGCTGCCTCTTTTTACTTGAAAGATTCATGAGTTAAAATTTGAGGAGCCTGAGTGCTGGTTGTTAACCAAGGGAAGACCAGTTTGATGCTTCAGAAAGTTGCTGTGGTGACACAACAGTGCAATAGAACTGGCTGCTGTCTCTGCAGAAGACCAGTGCCCGTGCTTTCCTTCTGGAGGCAACGCCGCCAAGGGAGAGACGGTGTGACAGCTGGCTCGGAGCAGACTGGGACTGAGTTTCTCCCAGCGTTGTCAGATGGATGTTGAATTAACTGACTGTTGTCTTAGATACTCACAGTGAAGCGTCCACTCTTGTTGGAGCATGCAAAAAGACGAGGGGGGTGAGCATCCATCTTCTTGTCCTTCAGCCGGGGAGAGGTACGGTAAGAGGCTTTTCCACCCAAAGCTGCCCAGAAGTTATCTGAAAAAGAGAAAGAGATGCTGGTGCTTCAACTGTTCATGGAAACCACAGCAGCAGTGTGGTTTGGGTAGGACCTGAAGCACTCTTCCATGGCAGAAAGTGCCAAAGGCCTGCAAACATGAGTGTGCTGCTACACATAATAAAAATACTTCGGAGAAGCCCCTCTGTGCCTGTGTCCGTATTTCATTGTTCTGGGAGACAAAAGAAAATATCCATGAAATAATTACTGAGAACACGCAGCTACACAGAAATGATCTCAGGCTCCCTTGTGCCTCCCTCACCTGGCTCTCTGCCCTCAGAAACCTGTACTGGGCGAGCTCCCAGTATCTTCAGCAGCTCTTGTGCTCCCGATTTCTCAGTGTCGCTGGCTCCTTGGCCAACCCAAAGGTAAGCAGCAGAGGGAGTTTTTAGGACAAAGGCATCATTGGAGTTCAGCTGACTGGCAGTGGGATCCAGCTGAAAAGAAAGAACATTGCACGTGTCAGGTGTAATCGTCCTCTACACAGAGCCCATTATTTCAAAATAAAAATCAGTCCCTATCATTGAATAAACTGCCAAGAAGACGTTCCCCACAAGCACATAAGGCTGTAAGATATGTTGCACATTTGCCTGTTTCTGAGTGATGAGTTAGACTCATATGAGAGGAGTAAATAGATGTGCGTTTCTGTGTGTAATCTGCAGGTACATACGCCCCACGGCAAGAATGCTTGGATCTGTCATTTTGCCAGGCTTTATGGTTATGACGGGAGATTGAAGAACTTGCTGGGGAGACGGCTGCAGAGCAGTGTCCCTGCTGCTGAGGCTGAGCAATCATTAACGTAACTTCCTCTGTGCCAACAAGGAGGTGCCATCTTGAAGCTAGAAGCTTAGAAGTTGCTGCAGACATAAACCAGTGCTCTTGCCTCACCTGTAGCTCCTGACCAGGATTTGGTCTCTCTCTTTTGTTGTTGCATGAGGGGTATTTTTGTGTGCGTTTTCTTTCAAAGGAGTAGGGCTTTTAACCTATGTCCTGGCACAAGTTCTATTTGCATATAGGGTGTTTAGCACTTTCTGTCTTCAGCATTGTCGTGACACAGGCTTAGCACAAGTTACAATGGCCAGATTCGAATGGTTTGCAACAGTTTGGAAAGTATCCTAGTGGGGACTTAAGAGAAAATGGCTTAAATGTATTCAAGGTGATATTTATAAACCAGTTAGAAAATAATGATTATCACTACTTATCCATGGAAAAGGAGGAATCTTTTGATAGTCTGTAAAGTTTTCCAAGTGTGTTTCAGTTTATAGAAGAAAGCTCAATTTGGCCTTTGTTCTGCTCAGGGATGGTGTTCCCATCGCAGCCTGTGAATGCAACATGGAAGTTGACTCTTTCCACGTACCTCCACTGCTCTGGTAGCTCCCGAGGTGCTGGACCGGACCTGGAACAGCCGTGTGTCTGCAGGTGCCGTCTGGCCTCCTTCCCTGGAGGTTCCACCCTTGTAAACAATCAAGGGCTTTCCACCAAACATGCTCACCAGATGAGGCGGCTCTTTTCCTTGCACTACTCGTTTCTAGAGAAAAAGAAACTTGCTGTCAGTTTTACGCTACTGCCAAAAAGTAGCACAAGTTATGCTAGAAATGGCCTTTACAACCATCTTTACAGCTTGTCATGGGAGCTTAGCTATTATAGCTATTACCTCCCGCACAAAAACAGACCAGTGTTGAAACAGAGCTCTCTCAATCGCCATTTCATTTTCATTGATGAGTGATCCACTGGCACACAAGTAACAGCGGTAAAAACCCTCCTGTCTCCTACAGGCCATTTGTAAAACTTTCTTGCATAATACAATATAGTTGGAGTGTAGGTTCGGCGCACAGCCCCTTCCGAACACCTACCCCAGCGCTGGAGGCTGCCGCTACGTGAGTAGCTTTCTCCACTGCCAATTGGTATCATATAACTATATATCTCTCTCGTTTATTTCCACAGTGTCAGTTTTTTTGGTTTTTTGTTTGGTTGTGTGTGTTTTTACCTGCACAGGGCTGCCTCCCAGCTCCTCATCCAGCTGCACTGTGAGGAATGCAGAGGTTGCAATTTCATCTTGAGTGGAATCAGCACCCTGCCTGAAAGACGAGGCAAAATCTGATTTTATTTTCAGCCCTTTCCCCCCAAAACACACACCACCCCCTTACAGAGATCAAGAAGAGATAAGGAAAACCTTTGTTACCAAATCTCTGCAGCACTTCACTCAACAGGAAGGGGAAATTCATTATCCTATATTGTAACACGGCGATTACAGAGGGAGATAGGAACATTTTCTAGATAATAAGCACAGATTCTTTAGTATCTTCGTGCCTATCTCCCATTATCTTTCTAGCAGATAGTTCAAAAACAAGCCTGTTGGTATCGTTATCAGGAACTACACACACAGCCCCTGGACAGACTGCATCTGCTCCGGTTTCGGTTAGAAAGCTGCCTGTGCCCCCTCTGCTTGCTGAGGAGCGGGAGGAAGATCGCTGTGAGCTTGCCCGCTGAACAACTCCTCTGTAAGAGCATGGTCTGGGAACTCTAACAGTCACAAGCCACCAGCTGTGGTGGCAGAGTATCAGAAGTTAGTTATGGTGGTCTTTAAAGAGGTAGGAACTCTGCAAAAAGAGCTAGAGCTTGATCCAAAAGAGGGAGTAACTACTACTGGGGAAAAAAAGAAAAAGAAAAAAAATACTAGCACAGTAATTCCTCCCATTGTCCCACTTCAAACAAAACATTCCAGACTCTGGCAGTGTTTTGTTTGCAAGGGAAGGTTATCCAGGGTGAAATTTTATTCCCCGAGGATCCTCTGTTAAGTGGGAACCAGCACTGATCCATTTTTGAAGTGGTCTCCCAGCCCCACACAGCCCCAGCGTTCCCTGACTTGCATCAGGGAAACTTTCTTACCAAGTGTAAATAATCTGTCCCTGTTTTCCCGCATGCTGGTAATTGTACAGGATAATATAGCTGTCCCCGCCGTAGAACTGGCCATATGTCGAAGGATTCACTGGCACTTTCTCTGAGCCTTCTATTCTCCAGATCTAGAAAAGGAGAGGAGCAGAAATAGTCTGAATCTGATGCGACAGCAGCATAAGCACTTTCCTGACAGAGCTCCTGTTCCATTTTCTTCCCCAGTTCATTCTCCCAGACGTCGCAGTCCTGCAGCCCCACCTGCCGGGGAATGGCCTGCAGCAGCCCCGGCCGCAGGGCACAGCTGGCTTCTCCTGTGAGCTCCCAAACCTTCATCCAAGCCATCAGCACCGGCAGAACCACTGCACAAAATGCGAGTCGGCCCATGAGCACCGCCACCACCGATGCCCATTTTGTACCTGACATCACCATTTCCATTGCTGCCATTCAGACGGTCAGGAATAGAGCTTTTAGGCTTTAACAGGGTCTTTTGAAAAGTCTAATGTTGGCCAGGAGCTCTGCAGGCTTTTGGACAGTACTCAGCTTTTCCAAGCCCACCTCCACCACTGCTTCTACACACAAATGCACACATCCAGGCGTGTGAGATAGGTGCTCCGAGATAATCACCCATCACACGTGTGATGGCAACAGCTAGAATAACGGAGGAGGAATGAAGCAAAAGTCTGGGTCCACGCTGTTGGGTGAAGCATTGCGCCCAGGGAGATTTTTGGATTAAAATTAACAGTTCATCTATACCTGCAGCAGGGCTCCCAAGACCCTGCTGGCGTTTCTGGTGTTAAAAATTTCCCCATCATTTACAAAACTGCAGTGTTGATGACTTTCAGGTCTCCATTTGTCTCGCTGCTCTTGCAGGAATGCCATCAAATAGCAAAGAAAATTCTAGAAACCTCCCCAAAGGGATTCTGACTCTGCTCACCTGTTTCCTGCCAGAGCCATCATCCTCCATTCCGTGCTGGGCAGCCATGGCCTTGGAGGTGTGCAGAGTGGCGGCATCGAAAGGGACCTTCTCGATCTTGGCAACACGACCAGAAATGTAAGCCTGCCCCAGCCCTTCTGTCTGGTCCTTGTCCCGCCAGTTCTTGAAGAATTGCTTAAACAAAGGTGTCTCACCACTCTCCGGGAGGACTTGGATCTGAAACAAATGCGGCAGCCCATCAGGAGCAGCCTTGCCCCCACCCCACACAGCTCCAGCTCTGCCTGCTCCTCGCTTCAGGCGAGCCCTGCTTTCTGGCTGACAGAACTGCCTGGTACAGCTCTTCTGCCATCACAGCGGTGAAACGCTTGGTGCCAAGATGCGGTATTAAACACAACGGCAAGTCTCACTGACACCATAATCAGAGACACAGCAATCAACAGTACCTCCAGCTATTACCATATGGGACAGATCTTTTCGAAGAGAAAAGACACATCACAAACCACCTATTTTCTGCTGCTTGTGACCAATAGTTTGAAGGGATCTGTTTCTTTCAAGCCAGCGTTATTCAATCTTTAAGCCTCTGTGTGCTTTAAACACCTGGAAGGTCCATACTATCACAACCAACAATACGGGTCTCAATACTGTAGGATGCAGAGTCAGTCTCAGGTGAGTTCTAAGGAAGGCTGAAGGGATGGGGAAGCCTTCAGAAACATCTCCCTAAGAACAGGAAGGGCAGGTTTATCTATGCCTTCTCTTCTTCACTCTTTGGAGAAGGTCATGGAAAAGGTAAAAAAGTATCTGAGAGGAAGAAATATTAAATACTAGTTGTGTTGGGGTAAATGCTATTTTTAGGACAGTGTTAGCCCAGGAGCAACACTGCAATATCGCCTTGCAGAAGAGCAGATCACCCAAACCAGGAGCTACTTGAAAGACTCTAGTGACACTTTACATGAGCTGTGCTCTGGAGTCCAATTTCTGCCTGTGCATCAGAAAAGTAACCCCAGTGGTGCCTGGGGGCTGGCCACAGGTGGGCTTCACGTCCTTACCTGGGTATGTTTTGGATAACCCATCTTATCAATGAACTCAGAAGCTGTTTTCAGTGCTGCCTTCTTCTCTTCAGAGTTGGCACTCTTGCCTTTAATGAAAATAGAGAGAAAAGTGGTCAACTTTTTTAAAAAGTTCTGCATACCCAGAGAAGAAACTGTCCCAGGCACTTCCACATTTTGCAACAGTGGAAGGACCCAGCCTTCCAGCTAGATGATGCCAAATAGCAAATGACAATTTTTTGATCTCTTTTATGCCTTTTGTGACAGCTGAGAGAGCACAACTGCCCTGCTACTTATGATAATAAATTAATTTTTTCTTCCTGGTTCCCAGGACCCTCCCTTTACTTCTCTACACTGAAGACCCTGTACCTCAGCATCAGACATTTCAGATGAGGTCTTTTCTGAGACTGTTAATGCTATCCAACCTGCCCTGAAAAGCACCACCACCATCAAGTGTACGCTCCCCTGCTCAGCTTGAAAAAACAGGGATTGGTAACTGGATGAAGACTCTATGCATGCGTAATCAGCTTCACCTCCATCTCTGTGCTACCTTTCCAAACAAAGATCTTCCCATCTGTGCCATGGTCCAGAATGAAGCAGTCATCTGTAGCCAGGGCCGCCTGGGAGAAGGGGTTCTCATCTGCCACCAGCGAGACTGCCATGTTCCCAGCCCCATTGGAGACCTGCGATAACACGGCATGGAGATTAGATAAGGCATCCTCTGTTCCCCTCCAGCTTCATGGCAATGGTCCAAAACTCAGGGAGTGGAAGGGAAATAAATTCGAATGCACTGGCTGCTTCAGGCACTATTGTTTTTCAAACAGGATACCTTTGACACAGCAACAGTATGACAAAAACATAACACTTACTCTGAAGATTTCAAGTACTTCTAGCAAAGCAGATACTGCTGGGACCAAATAAAGATTGATCCAAAATGGTAAATATCCTTGGTGCACAAGCAGCCAAGAAATATCTTCTAATATTTCTAATATCTTCTAAAGCAAACCAACTGCACTCCCGAACTGGAGGGGTCAGTCTTGGTAACTGTGAATGGGCCTCCCTGTATCAAGTGTGTTTAATAGTCTGAGTTCCTGTACTTACTAAGGGATGAAGGTCCACGTTACAAGCCATCTTGGCAGATATTCACCACATCGATACCAGTGACTGCTGTAGACAAGATTCCTCCCAAAAAGTCTTGGACGTTATTCTACACTTACACTAACTGATGGCAAATGTTGCCTTACAAATCATTGCTCCATCATTCTCCCTGCACGTAGAAAGGGGTAGGCTGCTTCTTAGGCTCCCTATTTCTAGTTCTTTCCCATCATCTTCCTGATACAATGCCTGATAACACAAAGGAAAACTCCCTTTCTTTCCACACTCATTACACTCTCCAAAGTTCCTAGAAAGTCTCAGCTGTCTCACTACAGTCAGTGGTGATAAAGACAACAGAAAGCAGGTGGGCATGTCGTGTAAGCAACCAAGGTTCATCCATGAAACTTCACAAAAAGCTAACAGCAGAGCGAGGCAGAAGTAGGACTCAGCTCATCTCAGCTCCTCTCTGCTGTTCCAGCTCCATCTAATTGTCCAAAGATCACTCCATTCTCCACAAGGTATTTCTCAGGGTTTCTCATTACCTTGTAGAGCTTGGCCAGCTTCCGATTGGCAGTATCAGCTTTGATGTCGTCGGAAGTTCCTGGTGGTAAACTAGGCTTCGGTCCCAGCACCTGCGAGACAGAGAAAACATTACCAGCCAATCCAAGAGGACATCTGTCATCTGTTCCCCAGATGCTCCAGCCACGAGAACAAGTAGAAGAAACTTCTAGATCAACAACAGTGAAAATATATTCTGATGTCCCAGCAATGCAGAGGACCAAGTCTGCATTGAATTATTTATACCATTACCGCTTCACACTACTGAGCCTATCTACCCATCCCACCCATTCTTCCACATACCACCCTTCCCTCTCCAGCACAGACAAATGGACAAAGCGAATAACCTGAAGCATTTCCTCCCGCTCTGATCCTTCCTCCGAAACGTAGACCCTGGCGCGACCGTTCCGCTCATTGTCCCGAATCCCCTTGGCCAGCACAGTGGCCTTCAGCCGTTCTTGGCGGTTGCTGTCGGAGCCACACCATTGGAAGATGTTCTGGGGGAAAAGAGAAAGACCATGCAGCTGTCAGCCCCCTCTCTAGATGAGATGGCAGCATGGCTGGGACTGAAAGATGTTGGACTGGCTAAACAGTGTTTTGGAATGCTCAATACTTGAGACAGCTTCAACAGAGCAGGGACTAATGAACTAATGAACTAATCAGATATTTCCTGCCCCTGAAAGTCTCCTAAACCTGTCTTTTATGTGGTACTTACACTGCCAAGGTCAAGGATGAAACAGTCCCCTGTATTGAAGCTCTCCCAGGTCACAGGGACCTCCGTGGCTCGGACTGCTCGCCTGCCTTTGACCTGCAGAAGCCTCTGCACAGTTACTTCATTGGGAACCACATGTTTGAAGCCAGAAGCCACGCCACCAGCCTAAGGGAAAACAAAGGAACAACAATTCACACTTGTGCTGTTGCTTCAGAAAAAATGAAAATCCTACAGATTTGATATTGGTGAGCAGTTTTTGTCTCATAGGAAAGAGGGTCAGCAGCAGCTTGCAGAGAGAGCTAGCTTGCCCAGGCTGGGCTTTTTTAAAGCATCCATCTATCGATACATCCCAGCTATCCATTCCCATAGCGTCTAAGGGACACTGATACAATATAGTTGGAGATCTCCAAATTTGAAGAAGATCACAGTAAGCTGAGATATTAAAAGGATTTAATAGGACTGGTGGGGTGAAGAGTGTATTTCCATGTCTTGCCTACCAGAAATTATCCCAACCTCAGGATTCACCTTCTCTGCTGATAAAGAGATACTTGGAATTACTTATCAAAGTAGGCAACGGGACTCACGTCTGCTATCCTCAAAAAAAGCATAACCAAATTCAAACGAATGAAAATAACAACAAATGAGTGGGAAATAAGCAAAACAGAAAGACTAGGAAAGTCTTAGACATGAGGAAATGTTAGCACTTTGCAAGTATTTGACCTGATATCACTTTCCTTGTGTCATTGGATTCATAACAAACATAACTGGTTTTGATTGTATGTTTTTACTTCTTCTATTCCACTTTACTGCAATGGCGTGGAAGAGTAACTCCCACTACTATTCGTCTACTTTACCAAAACATTAGGTGGACTAAGCACAGAAAAAGAGACTGGGAAGGTCAAACTCTGTTATGTAAGTGGGGAGAAATTAAATCTACTGGCTAGGCGTTTCCCATTAACACAGATTGCTGTTTCTTAAATTCATTCCAGATGTCTTGGGACTGTTCTTTCCTCTGCTTCTCGAAGAAAAACAAAACTTCAATTCCTAAAGTTTTCTGGGGCTTTGCTTGTGTATTACTAATTCAGCCAAAGCTTTCCCACTGGGATCTGCTGTTCTCCACCCTGTCAGCTCCGACTCATTGAAAACATCTGGTTGAGAATGGTTTTTAAGCAACTGCAAAAAGGGCAATTCTCATTCTTCTGAGAACTGGGCGGTGGGCAG
The DNA here is from genome assembly GCA_947846985.1 of Fratercula arctica. NCBI lineage: Eukaryota > Metazoa > Chordata > Aves > Charadriiformes > Alcidae > Fratercula > Fratercula arctica. Next base: position 3,580,326 of record CANTUZ010000016.1, read on the forward strand.
GATGCCATTTCTTGCAAACTTGATTCAGCCTGGCAGTATAAAGACCCAGTCATCACCTACCTTGTACTTGATGCCGGATTTGAAGTACCCCAGGAAAGTTGAGGACTCATGGCCTTGCACTTCGCGATGCTGAACAGCCTTCCCTTGAAGGTAGTCATCCATCTGGACAGTGAATATGGCAGCTGCCCCACGCTCATCTTGAGAGCTTTCATCTCCTAAGAAATGAAAAGGCAACAAGTTGGAGGGAATGCAGGATTTCTGGCTCTACATTCAACTGTGCAAAACCACCGTGGAGAAAGCAGATTACTGGCAAGTTTAGTTCCCGGAAGGTCTGCAGAATAGCCATTTCCAAACTTTTCTAATGACTCCAAACAGTATAAACTGTGTATTTTTCTGGGAGGCTTACAATACCATCCTAACTGCTGCAGCCTTCACTGCTTCACCTATCTTTGATAGGTATCATTCACTTTTTTTTTTGCCATTTCACCCTGTCCTGGAAAGAAACTTGCTGTGGAACAAACACGTAGACATATGAACCTGCAGGAAGACGTTACCAGGTTTTATGAAGGCTGTAGATACTAGTGGGGTGCCTGTTCCACAGCAGTTTGCCTCTCTGGAGCTCTTTGGTGTGCAAAACCTACTGACAGATGGCAGACAGGACAAGCCACCATGCAACCACCTTACATAGCTTTAACCATGACATTGTCAAAGAGTCTCAGTTTTGCAGGATGTGGTTGCCATGTTACTCGGTGACGTTTACTGCAGAAGGTCAGTTAGGAAGTCTGGGCTTCAGGGGAAAAAATTCCACTCATTGAGTCAGGAGGATAACCACCGACCTCTATCCTTTCAAATCGAAAGGATTTCAGATGCTTCTTTCATCTGAGATCTTGTCTTCTCTCTGAGCCTCTGGAGAACAGGGACTTAGTCTGTCATCTTGATCAGAAAACGCTATTTTGAGGTACAGAGATGGCTGTACTCACTATTGCAGAAACCATTTCAAATATTTAAGGTGAGTAGCACCATATGCACCCAAAACGGCATTCTCACTGTACTGACAATTCTGCTTTTTATTTGCTTGGGGAACACTGACCAGACAAGGCTGGTGTAGTGAGAGGAACAGAGTTCACTTTGGGCTCCCAGTTCAGCAGGGGCACTCCCATCGGACTTACCTAACCAGAAATGCAAGTCGTACTGGAGGTTCCCACTCCGCTGCCTGATGGTGTTCAGCACCAGATAGGAATCTCCTGTGAAGAAGTCTCCATACAGATTTTTTGGCACTGGTACCAAATCAAATTTCTCGATCCTCCAAATCTGAAGGCCAGGTTCCTTCCCAGCCTTCGAAAACTCAGCGTGTTCCACCATGCTGACAGGCTAGGGGCGAACAGAGAATGTTGTTCAATATGCATAGTACAAGGAAGTGCACGTTTAATTACATTGCTTCTGACCTCTTAACTATTGTTCCAGGCAACAAGTGGAAAGTTTCCTTTTTTCTTGCACTGAATTTTGAAGAAAAAAAAAAAGGCAGGGGGGGATCTCTCTCAACTGATCACTGTTAATTTTCATTTCCAATCAACTCTACTTCCTGGCTTATTCCTGACTTCTTCCCTAGACTCTCTTTTCTGGTTTTTGTCTACCTCTCTTGATTTTACTCTACATATTTTCTTTACTAATTTATAGCTTTTCAATATGGCACATGAGTGAAAGACTATTCCCCGTGCTGACTGTTCTTTTCCATAAATGCTGCATAACGTTCAAGGAGTAGGAAATAAGCCCCTTTTAACTCTACAGGTTGTACATCTTGCACAAACATTATTTACAGTTTTCCAAAAACCTGTGTGATCTTATGCAGAATGTTGTGAATATCATCAGAGTAAGATAATTAACAGGTTTCTTACATCTTTTCAGTTCTGCCACATTACTTCAGTACTTCTGTGTAACTGCTCTCCCTTGTAGGGATTACAGCAGTATACACAACATCCTGGCCTAAAGACACTGCAATTTTGCTTTAATACGTTTATTGACATACTAATGCAATGTATTAACGATATGCAATCCATTCTTTTAACAAATATAATGAACACTTTTCTAAAACTATATTATAAAATAATTCACTTTGGTAATACTGAAAGGAAATAAAACATTTCTGTCACATCGGCAAAGGAAGTTTGTCCGTATATTACAGCATGCCTTTGAGTGGTATCAGATAACAGGGAAGAAAAAATTAAAATGTTATATTAGAAGCATCCAGTATTTTGACAAAGAAGATAGTTCACAGTAGCTGATGGACAAAAGTACAATACACTCAGCTTTCAAGGCAGAAATAAAGAAAAGAAAGCAAAATAGCAAGTTAGGTACCAAAGTGATTCCTATGCTGAAATCAGATATCAAACAGAGATGGAAAACAATGAACTTTATCGTCATGATTCCAGTCAGCCTGACTTCGTTTCTCCCAAATTCCCACTATAAAATTGGACAAACTCCTCACAAAGAGTTAAAAGAGTGTGACCCTCATAAGTAATTGAAAAACATAAGTTTTTCAATGTTTAATTGTGATGTTAATCACTTACCACAGCTGAAAGCACAACAGCTGCTGTAACAACATATCCAAGCCCTGCAACAGACATGGAGCTAACACAGTTCAGCTTCAGAGCCATTGTGCAAAAAACGGTGAGAAAAATATAATTTAAGTCCTGTTTGCCCATTTCTAACAGCAAATGGGCTTCTCCCTTCTCCTGCAGAAGCTGCAGGGATTCCCAGCTCCCTCCTCCTCTTGCCGCTAGTGAAGATGAAGTGCAGAAGCCAATCTTTTATCAGGCACAAACACACCCACCCCCTCCACAATACAGGGGTGTAACATGGTTGTGCAAACAGTCCTCTGGAAGCCTCAGAGACTCCTTCAGCCTTTACAGATACTCAATCCCAGCAGGCAATAATTCAAGCCAATATGCTATCCATTACAGCCCGCACCGCAATTACCTTCAAACAAGCCAAGTATCTAGTCATAAGGCCAACGAGAGAGGAAGAAATTAAGAGACATCAGCAACCGAGGCAACATTTTGTCAGCTGAAAACTACAAATAAATGGAAAGTTGATGAGACGCAGAGGAACAGAAAGGCTGTTCCAGATGGCAAGGGCTGTAGAGAAAGAGATTTTGGGGATGAGAAGAACAGAGAAGCACTGAAAGGACACAACTGAATAACCTGAGGGTGGAGGGAACCACCCTCATCTCTGAATTTGTCAGAGGAGCAAGATGCAAAATTCATCATGTGCTTTGTGCGTCTTGCACCCAAATGCAACCTCCTCACAAGCTGCTATCAGAGTAATGCGCTCTGGAGGGGCTTGAGATGGACCAATGTATTTCAGCTCACATGTTAGCGAAAGCACATTAGCAGCCCGGTAGGTGACAGAACAAGAGCTAATTCAGTGATTTCACAACCATATATTTCTGAGGGTGTAGCAAGATCCTGTGACGGGAATATAACAGCCATCGAAGCTATTCAATGGAATTACAACCTAGTATGGCTGATTGTAGCATATCAATGATCTGCTACCAGTAAAGAGCTCATTCTTCCAACCGTCTCACACTTCAGCAAGACAATCTATCACATTTTCCAAGTGTTTGCAGCAAGTAAACTGTGCAGAAAGAGTTGTATCCCACTGCGGCACCCCAGGAACAGAGCAGCCCTATGCTCTTACCAGAGGGTGGGATGGCTCCTGGAGGTGCAAGCAGCAGTGTCTGTGATACAGCGTCTGCCAAATACTGCCCAGGGGCTGCGCTGAGACCCACCTGGGATGAGCGCTCTGCTACGTGGCTATGGATATCCTGGAGGGTCAAACAAGAATGCTGAACTAATGCCTACGTGTGGCTGTGCTGCTGGTTACTCTTCTGCTCTTAACGCACCCAGGGATGAATTACTGACAGTCTGAGGTTCTACTTTCAGAATCTCTCAAAAGATGCTTAAATTAAGGGGTCAATTCCTCCACCCACAGGAGTCCACAACAAAACTTACATGAAGGAAAGACCAGACCCCACTTTCTGCTTTCTCCACTCTCCATGAGAATATTTTCTTTCTCTCTGTCTCTCTCATGAGAACACTCTGCTTCTCTGTTGTCCAAGATGATGCATTTTGTTTGGAAATGTCACCTTGGCAAACTCTGATTTAGTTAATGTACCTTTGAAAATTTCACTGGAAATTCTCAAACTGAGACAGATAATAAAAACAATGTCTTAGTCTTGCTGGTATTTCTGATCTGTGTGAAGGAAGTTCAGAGTGTCAGAGGTCTAAGACCCAGTGACAAAAATGTTGGATCCCTGACACCGAGGAAGGCAGTTGTGAAAAGCTTCTGCAGCTGCAGCGTACCCAAACCAGGATGAGTGGATTGCACAACATTAGAAAGAGATGGGTCCCTTCCAAATGGAAAAATACTTTGCACTTTTCATTAATAAAAACCTGTATAGTGCCACCCTTCACCAAACTTCACAGACTGAAGGCAAAAAGACCTAGGATAATCTTTGTTAGCATCCCATCTTATGGTATATTCTAATCTGCAGATATATGCTCCTAAGCATATAAAATATTTTGGAAAAACAATTTATTTGGTCTTCTAATTAGCTTGGCATTTTATAAGTTTTGCCCTCAGTCCAAACTTGCATCATCAAATGGTTTCAGAATGTAAACACAGGCAAAAGAGGGAAAGAGGGCTACAACAAATAAATCATATATTATACTATTCTTTGGTGAAAATCAATCTGAACCATGTCAGAAGGGAATAAGTGTAATATACTCCAACATGTGGTATGGTTTATTACTGCTGTCAGCAAACGTTGCCACAGAAATCTGCACTCTGGATGTTTTATTGAGGGCATATGCCAGATGAGATTGCCAGGACCTTACCAAAAAGGATGACCTGCTGGAGACATGGGAAAAAGGCAAATTTCAAGCTGGTGTTAATAAAACTGTCCAGCTTAGTCACAGAAAGGGTGCTAGGCAGAGCCAACAGCTTATGCAAAAGAAAGTTATTTAAGGAAAACAAGGAAAGGGCTTGGAGTACAGAATTTCAGTGCAGATGGATCCTCTAAATGACACTTGGCTGCATAGTGATAAAAACAAGAACTTAAGAAAAGAAGTCCAATGACTTGAGCAAACAGTGGAAGACAACAACTTATTATGGTGTCCAGATGTGCAGTTAAAGCAATCACGACAGGCCTAGCTGAGAATGCCATGTAATGGAGAGTGGCCTATAGAATAATATATATCCCTTATAGGGATATACCCACTATTTACCAAACACAAAATAGGAGACTTGGTATGTGAGGGAAGCTGACACTGCAAAAGCCTGTCTGGCTCTCAGACCAATGGCAGAATTTAGAGATTGCTTCTTCAAGAAAGCATTAAATGATTTTCCTGAGGCTGAAAGCTGCTTGTTTCAGAGGAAAGGCCAGAGAAGTCTGAGAAACCACGCAGTCCCTCTGCTCAGCAGACATGACCTTCTTGCCCTGCTGAGCACCCTCTCAGCCGTGGTGCTGTTGGAAGCGCTGGCATCTGATGCTTCCACCACCTCTGACCCCAGACTCAGTAGTTTTCTCTCCTGGCATCCAACCCAAAACACCTTTCTTATTTCCGCCCTGCAACTTGTTATAAACGGTTTTCTTTGTCTCTCTCCCTAAATACTTCCATTTATGCTCTTTATATTAATCTCTGAGGCTGTGCTTCCCACTCACCTCTTACAGAGTCACTCTACGCCCTCATAAATTGATGCCATCAGCACTTTCACCATTTGTCTTTACTCTCCTCTGAACTTGTTTTTGCCAAGAAGGTGCCCAGTTCTGCACTGCTCGGATGTGACCCAGCACAACTACACTGAAAGGAATGTCCTATTCCATTCAAGAAAAACCTGTGGACACAGAGCCCAGAATCTCTTACTCTATCTCATCACACTGCAAAGTCCATTACATGGAATAATTAATGCCTAGTTCATCCACATCAAATATACTGACACATCTTCACACCTACCACCATCTAAAGTGTCTAATGATGCTATCTAAAGTATCTTTCTACAAGCCAGTATCATCCAATACTGATGGGGGCAAAAAAGAATGGGGAAAAAAGTCTTTTTTCTGTTAGGCTGCAGTTTGATCCTGACTCAACCTCAAACATTCCAAGCAGCTTTACCAAAGCTGAAGGAATGCACGCAATCAAAACATCCTCTGACTTCTGGTCTTGCCAGAGTATTTCAGAACACAAAATGCACAAGACAGTAATGATAACATTTTAACAGTTTTTAAATTCAATAATTATTAAAGCAAGATTAAATACAATGGACTGGGTGTAAATGTTTAGTAGCCAGTTCTTCTGTATGACACAGCAAATATTAGCTTACGGGGCTTTCCTCATGACACTTTGTACTCTGATGTTTCTAAGACTATAAAGAGCACATATATTTTTAAGCCATTCAGAGATGCTTCCGGATGTTTTTTTTTTTCTGGATACTTGCTGAAGATGGGCAACCAGAAAAGAGGAGGTGAAAAATTCCTGGTAAAAATAGTGGGTGAGAAAAGAAATAAGTGGTTTATTTAAATAGACTCAGCTGTAAAGGGGTCTATGTCTTGCAAAGGAAAGAGACCTTTTAAGTGAGTATTTACATGAAACAGAGAAACCCAGAGGTCTGATCACTACTCTAACGGCATCCTGGTTTAAAAGAAGCAGTGCTTCTGGGAGTGAGGGGGTTTATTTTCCTTTGTCTCACAACGTATCAGAGAGAGAACACTGTCTCCCTCACATTCGAAACCCCCCTGTTCAGTAGTTTACTCTCCTTGCAGCTTTTATTCAGTAACTGGCCACTTAGAAGAGAAAAATGAGCATAACATTTTTTGGAGCTACAGTTCATTTGTGGCAATTGACACATGTATATACCTGTAAATACAGTAAGGACTTACCTGCAGAGAGCTGCTCAGGAAAGCCTGGCTGAATTAAATGAGACTGAAATAAGTGGTGGTCGGCCAGATCACCATGTGGTTGTTCTCAGTTACAACTCCAGGGTCTAGTTCATGATGGGTTCAGTTAATTTGTCTAAACTTGCTGCATAAACAAAACCCACACAGGAAGGTCTGCAGCCAACATAATATTATACCACAGAGCATGTAAAACACCTGCTGCTTACTTCTGGAACAATTTCTGCATTTCTAGATGGCAAAGGCTGTATTTTTTATTTTAATGGTTAATACTTACAGAGCATCAAAATAACTCACAAATACAGACTGAATTTCTAACAGAGAACGGTAAATCTTAGTAGAGTCTGTATCCACACAACATTCATGCTGCAAAAATGCTTCTTGTGCACCAATCCTTATCGTACCTTGGGGGCAAACAGTTGCACTTGACCCAGCAAATTCTCTTTTTCCCTCTATTTATTTGCCAAAAATTGCCTGGAGAATATGGACTGCTCCAAAGAAATAATAATATATCTCCTCAGGAAAAGAAAGACTCCCTTGTCTCACAGCTTTCCAGACCTCCTATATCAAGCACCAGAAGTAAATTGCCACTGTATTTCTACTGCAACAACAGGAAAACTGTAAGTCACTGTGTTTTGTAAGCGGCAAAGTTGTACAATCCTCTGAGCACGATCAGTCCGAGGGAAATCAACAGGTTGTACTTGTGACTAACACTCCCAGAGTCAGAGCTGCATTCTCCAGGTCACTGTCTGAAATAATGACACTGAAGAGATCAAACGTATCACAAATAAAATTATTTGCTCGCTTCAGATTTAGGTAGCTATTTCTACACTTTGAAGAGAAGCTATACTTTCTGACTACCCACACAGCCCTTTCTTTTTCTCTGATCCTTTGCCAACCCATAAAAACTCTGATGAATTTACAAAGATTGTGAGAGTGAACACTAAGGAATCATTCAAATTCTGACAATAAAAAACTCAATACGTGGTGCTGGATAAAACAGAGAAAGGAAGACTGTTCAGCACAATATTAACAGCTGATGACAGCACATACTGAAAATGAAAATACTTGTCTATTCCATTGTGGAATAATTACTAAATTGGCTAAACATACAAAAGTACAGCAGTGTTCACACATTAAGGAAAAGTATAAAATCAAGAGGCTTCTGAGGTAGAAAACAGCCGCAGCTGGCATGAAGAATGCAACATCCACGGTTCCCTGATAAGGATGCTTGTGAAGCTACATGAGGTACGGGGCGGGATGCAATTATTCCGCAGCTTTACCTTATGGTGTATAGCAGCTACGGGAATGGGTTGATACCATGAAACAGATAAGCTGCCAATTAGCTGCCTGCTCAATACTCGGAGCCAACATTTTGTCAAATTTTGATGAAATGCTGTCCTTTGTGTGAACTTTGCTCATTATAATGTCATTATAATACCAAAACACACCTCCATCCCAAAGGCTACCCGCCTCCGAGGTGCAACCACTCCTTCTTGAGTCTGCGCCCTGAATTTCTCATAAACTATACCTTTAATTGTGAAGCGAGAGAATTTCACACCAATCATAATAAAAGTATGTATGACTACAGTCACTCAAACTCCCCCTTGAAGATAACAAACAATATAAAAATAGCCCGAGAGAGGGGGGATACCCAGGGAAGACGCCATCGCAAAGAATTCCATCACTGACTTCTGGGATCAGTCAGCGGGCTGAGCCTTTCTTCCCCCCCCATAGGGACGCCTTTGGGTAAGACTTAGATTATACCGAGTGCTTCCTCGGGAAACTTAGAAATTTCTCTACAGAATCTCTTTCCTACATTTGTAGCCAGGCTGTATCGTTTATAACTTTGTCGTGCATTTTGTATATGTAACAATACTTTCATTTGCACGTGCTTTGCAGACAGTTTATTTATCACCGGCAATCCTAAGAATCTATATATCTGTTGTTTAAATAAACCGCACTGTTTAAGTAGCTGGTCATTTTGGTTTCTCACTGGACACGACCAAAGACTCGAGAGTGGCCGTGCTATTCATGAGCACGAATAGACTGAAGGTGCCGTCCACTATTAGTGTATCCAAATTGTAATAGTTTAATACATATTAAACATGATTGGAATAATAGTGTTGAATTGGGCATCACTCAGAATTTAAACCCAGCTGCACCTAGCCTCCCACCTCGGTGAGGAGTGTTAGAACGCAAGGGGGTTTATCTTCTGCCAAAACCACTTTGCCCCTTTCACGCAACATCCATATAGCCTCCTTCCAAAACAGTATATATTATGACTAACTCTTCAGTAAGCCACTGAAAATAAATCTGGTGGGACTTCAGCTTTGTTGCCAAGTTGATAGGCACTGAAAAAATATCTAAAATGATAGATTAGATCAGTTTTCAGTCTCCAGACAGCCCAAAATTCATATACATGTAAAACTAAAAGACAATCCCTTTCCTTCCATGCCTTGAAGAAGCTAGTAAACAAAGCTTCTTTGGGACAAGAAAAATACTGGCATGGAAGAGCCTCCTCCCACCCCAGCCACAGTGACTCCATAAACTATTTCAGTTCTCTATATAAGGAGCAGCATCGCTAATGGCATTCCTAGCAGCTACATCTTAACAGATGCAGCCAGCCACAAATCCAAAAAATTCAAACTGGCATTGTCCCTTCAGCAGCTTCCCCCTTCATTTAAAATATGCATCTGATTCCAAGAAGAACTCAAATCAACAGTCCTGGACACAAAGTACTGCATTTTCTGTATGGCTGGCAAGTAGGTTTTTGCATTCATAAGTTAAAATTCCTACCAAACCACTTTAGCAAATTAGAACACCCAGATGATTTGAGTATTGTTCACTTTTTCCAGCTGTTTGTTTGTATTATGAGTCATGTCAGCTCTATTCTGGTCTCTCTACCTTTTGAATATGATCCACTTAGTAAACACAGAGGGTTCAGCTCAATGCACAAGGCTAAAAACTTCAACACAGACCCCTGAGTTTCTTCTCAGCTGCCCTGATATGAATTGGGAAGATTATTACTTACATAGGAGAAACTTTTGGAGAATATATAGGTCTCCCATCTGAAACACACCCAGAGAAAATCTGCTGATACAATCAACTGTTTAAAAGCCCTACTTAAGAGCATACGTGAGAGCTGAATCATGCACTTAAATACACACGGGATATGTAAGTCTGGCTCAGTGGAAACCACAGACTACTTTCATTCAGTTGTGAGCAAAACTGAGTCCTGAATTATACTCAAACACAAATCATTGTTCAGTGCCGAAAACATGTCTTAAAGGAGTGCTTATGTAACCCATAAGACATAATCCAGAACATTAAAATATGACTGCCATCCCATATTATGTCCCATAGATGGATCTGGTGGTGACAGCCAAGACATTAATGGAGGTAGTGAAGCCAGGCCTGTGGTCACCTCCAAGGAAATGACACAGATGTTCTTCCTCCTCAAACCAGGTCCTGACTGCGTACAGGGGAAATGAGTTGCAACTTTATGCAAACTGGTTCTCCTCTGAGAAGTAGCCAATACATTCCTCTCTAGTACAGAAGCCTGTTCAACCCATTATCCACAACCCAAAGCAGAACACAGTAATACATTATTTCCAGAGAAGAAGGGCTGGAAACCAGAAGGGACAGCCTGAAACGAGTCCAAAAGGGGAACATGAAACATGGCCTTGCAGTTTAAGTGTAGCATCAGACACAGACGACTAGGTGAAAGGACTTAAAATAACCATTGCTACATGTCCGACGAGGACAACAGAAGTACATGCAAATATTAGGGTTGAGTATAAAAGATTTCTGACTAAAAAGAACGTAGATAAAACTCTGTCTTAAGCCACTGGGATGCAGCACAGCACGTCCGTGTCCCATGGCAAGCCCACCAGAGAAACTGCCTCCCTGAGCTCCTGCCTTCCAGTTCATCTCCACACAGAATTTACCTTTCCATTGCAAAAACCTCTGCGTGAGACACGAAGCAACTCAGAATTAACAGAAATTAGTTCACTTAATATACATTCTTCTAGATCAGGGACAGTGATCAGAACATGAGGCACAGCTGAGAGTCACAAGTGCTGTAGTTTTTTGGTACCTGCGTTTACCTGCTGCCAGGCAAAAGACAGATCTTCTGCTATGACCCAAAGCCTCCTTCAGCCCTGGCCAGCACATACGAGTGCAGGCAGCTCTGCCCTGGGAGGAGACAGGACTCCCCCATTTCACACAAGGTGGTTTTCTTCAGACACTCACTTCTGAGGAAATCAATGTGGAGACACACAAAGTTACTAGAGTTCCCCTTTCCATTTTGCTATCAGTTCTCCTAACGTGTGCAGGTGTGGCCGCTGCATTAATGACTCTGGCTTGAAGAGACAGACTTTCTCATGAAGGCTGTTGTCAGCTCTGAAACCAGCTGCCACCACATCCTTGGCAGCAGGAGCGCCGGCTCCCATCGCTGCTGTCACAGCCACAAGAGGGCAATGCTATAAACAGACAGGCCAAAACACTCCCTTCTTCCTCGTAGCAAAGTGTTTGCAGCTCTGCCGCTGGTGATTAACAGAGTTTTTTTTTAATTTTATTTTATTTTATTTTTAGCAAGATTCAGGCTTCGGCATGAAGGAACCACAAGCATTCTCAAAGCTGACAGCCTGAAAGACGGGAAGTCCTACTGTGATAGCTCTCAGCGCAGCAGCCTCCATCCAGCCTGAAAGATCCTGGGATGATTCATTTCCTCCAGAGTTTTAGAGATGCTGTTTTGAATTGTAGCTGTATTTTTACTGTGTGTGGAAACATTCAGTAAATAACATATGTTTAAACTTTGTTTTTGGATGGCGTCCCACTGACTGACTAGCTCCTAATACAGGCAAGTAGTTGTTTGTCCCTCTCCCACTTGTGCTGGGACATCAGCTGAGAGTAGTTCCAGCTCTTCAGGTTCTCAGTGGGAGGTGAATGAGGGACAAAAGAGGAAAAGAGGAAGGGAAAAACCAAAACCACAGCCTGTACTCAGAACATTTTGAAATGGGCAAAAGGAAAAAGAAACCAAACCTTCCAAGTCTATAACACCTAACCCTTCCACCCAGTCACCATCACATCCCAAATTCTGATCAAAAAACCTGACAACCTGAATATCCTGACTATGCAGTTACTAGCAAAGTCCCAGTCCACTCCAAAGTGGGGAAAAATAAACAGACAAAAGGTTATTCTCCAGAGGGAAGTGTGAAGAGGTAGAAATCCCCAGAATACCAAGCAAATCAACCACTCCAACGTCAGCAGCATCACCAGGCTCCCTCGAATGAGTGTCAGTGCTCTGGCATGGCTATTCCAGTCTAGCATTTGCAGGTTGCCAAGCACTGCAAAGCGCCCCAGGAAAAAGTTGCTGGAGCTCTATTTAACTCCACTAATGTCAGCGCTCTATTTAACTTTGCAAATGCATCATCAGTGGATAATCAGAGATAAATACTTGGCAATCCTTCTGAGAGTCAAACGGTTATTGTTAAAGGCTGCTACTTCTTTTCCTAACTTTCCTGACCATGCCTTCCTTCACTGAGCTGGTGGGAAGTACTGGAAGTTGAAATCTTATGAACGGTGTCTGATCTGATTTCTCCTATGATGGAATTTAACAGTGACGTACGATCAGACATCTCTCTCCCACTGCCCTGGATACACACCTGGACCAGCAGACTCTGTACTCGGAGCATCTCTGAACAGTGAGGGACATAACAGGACTTGTGCTACTGCAAGAGGAGCATTCACTGCTACGATCAGGCAAACACCAGCAGTGTGGCCATATCTGGACGGTATGAACATATCGGTATGTCTACAAAAAAAGTCACCCAGCAGTGTGGCAAGCAGCTAATGAGGCCTGATGAAATCTACTCTGGCAATCCGTGTATTTTTGCTGTCAGGGAGCTGAAGACTGTAGGATGTAGTATAAATACTGGAAATCTGCCAACATCCGTGACTTCTTGGGAAGAAAAAGCCTATCTGCTGAAATCCAGGCCTGGTGCGTATAAAGTCTGTTCAGACGCTCCTAACGCCAGTTCATTTACTTTTATTCTCCTTACTTAAAAAAAGCCAAAATAACAAATGCCCAAAAATCCACCCCTCCATCACCACCATTCCTCACCCATTTTTCCCTGGGCCTGCTCTGAGCAGACAAGCAAGTAGCAAACAACTAGAGAAGACCAAGTCAATGTCACAGCCCATTTTAGGGTCTCACTCCAATTTTTACTCTTTTTCTATCCCTTTTAAAGTGCTTCACTGAAGGCAGTCTTCTACGTGGCAGTTCTGCAGTCTGGCTCATGGTTTAGCAGCCTCCTGATTGCCCCTAGTTTGGATATAGGGGCAGGAGATAACCAGCAGTGACTTATTTCCTCGGTAAATCCTCACAGATGCTCCTATGAGACAAATTATTGAAGGATGCGAGATAGACTGGGTGCTGAAGAAAACCAGCTCTGGACTTCAGTTTGGGCATGATAATGACACAGGCAGCAGTGCAGGTTAAAAACAGAAATAATCACATTAAGTTGGTGTTTCTATATGAAAAGATGCAACCTAATTCCTGTGTTATGTATGAATGTTAAAGAAAACCAAAGGAAGTACTCCTCTGCGGGCACAGAGTTGAAATCATTTTCATAGGGTGCCCATGAGGACAGAACTACAAGTGGGGTAAAAAAGATGAGATAAATTCACAAGGGATGGTTTGAATAGCAACTATTAAACATTACAATCTGAACGCAACCATCAGTTCCGGATATCCCTAATCACGACAGTTCTTGACTGCCAACAGTCACAAGGACAGACCTGAGAAAAGTTCTCCATGATTTTTCCCTTCTGTTCCTTTGTCTAAACATCTGCCCTGAGCTGCCAGAGGCGAGGTACTGGTGAACCAGTGTGATAGCTTCTCTGCGCCTGTGCGCCACGGACTGTGTCTGACTGCATCGCCTTTTACATTGCCATTGTTCAGTGGAGCCTCCTACAGAAACATACCTCACAAACTAACAAACCATGGATTTAGGCTCAACTGCTGTGCACTATCCCCACCTAGAGAGTTTGTGTCTGATTTGGGAAAAATAGTTCCAGAATGGCCCATAGCTGAGAACTCTGGCAAGTTTACTGCTTTTATGGGAAAAGAATTAACCATCCAGAGCATTTCTTTTCAGTTCCCTCAGTCTTCTTAGTGTCTGAAGTGATTAATTAATGATTAAGAGGCTGAAAAGACAAGGACTTGAGCTAATGCTGTGAGAAGTAGAACAAATGACATGACAGAGTACATAAAGTGATAAACTGCACCAAAAAAATAAAAAAAGATAACTTGAGGGTTTCTTCTTAATGTAAAAACTCAGTGACCTTTGAAAGCCATGGCACAAGACATCTTTTGAGTCTTCAGTTTAAAAGGATTCAAAAGAGATTGCAAGTGGACATATAAAATAACAATATATACAATTTTGTTTTCAGTTTAAATTTTTAGAAGGGGTACCAAATACCTCATTTGGAGAATCAGACAACCACTAATCAACAGAAATAATACACAACTTGTTACTGATAAACTGCCCATATCAGAATTTTCTGTCTTTTCATGAAAAGGCATTTCTGATAGCAATCAGGCAAAGACATATTCCGAACTATATTATTCACATGACAGTTCACAAGTGCTGTGAAAGCAAACAATAAACAAAAGCAGTTGCTTCTTCCTAGATATTTGTTAGTTATTGTGCCCCAGCTACTTTATATCTGTTTAACCATGTTCTGCTTTACTGCAACCAGTCGGCAACTTAATCACTTCAGCTCATATTAAAAAAAAAAAAAAAAAAAAAAAGAAAAAGAAAAAAAATATTTCTTTTGGTGTCAGGATTCCAAAGCAGAACTGGGAAATGGTTGGTTTGTGAAGCTGTACATCTTCTTTCCCATACATGTTACTCAGTAGCAATGCTAATGTCTGAGACTGGGATTAAAATGGAAAGCTTGTATTTGTAAAGTGAGTTGAAAGCAGATATAAATCCTGAGTAATAATATACGTCACAGTGCTATTTTGAGAACGATTTAGTTCCCACTGGGACTCTGTAAAATACCCAACCTACAATAAAAAGTTATTTCATCTGAACTTGGGGTGGGGGGAAACACTGCCTCCGTGGGGGTCTTTGAAAGCAGCTAGCTGCTGCTTCTTGTCCTGTAGGAAGACTCTTGTCTTTGGTCTTCCACAGAAGCCCCCCACCTTGGTGGCATTGCTGACCACACTACCAGCTCGGCAAGTGGCTGAACCACTCACAAAAGTATATAAAGTATCTACAAAAACAGCCTTTTAATGGAACACGTCAGGCAGCCCAGTCTTTTAGCCAGGGCTGGCAGCAATCCCCCTTGGTAACGTTATCAGAACCCTGAAACTTGATTGTGGAGCACTATCTCACATCCCTGCTCTCGTGATGAAAGGAACAAATTCACAAACGTGTTGGATTTGTGCCTATAACATCAAAGTTGAAATGAGCAGTAGCATTTTTGCTTTGTCACCCTTTCAGACAGCAGCCAAAGGTTGAGGGCTGGTTCAATTTCCCCAGTGTTTTCCCCATAGCACTGGAATTTCATCCAGCTGGAGAAAGCTTCCACCCTTCTGAGAGGCGGAGACATTCTCCTGGGGACACTGCAGGTACTCAGCTCTCACTGAAACTAATTGTTATCTAAACACTCAGACAACCACGGGAAAATCCCTCCCCGTATTTAAACACTTTACGTTTAAGAAGTTCACCATCCACCCATGTCACCGATGAGGTGTAACTACAATTCCTGCCCTATCTTCCTGCTGAATTCTGGACTTCTCACCACTCCAGCGAGTCAGTCCTGCAACGGGGCCCGTCGATGGTACAGATAAGCTAACGCTGACACCCAGGGTTGCTGCAGAAGCGCAGAGAATAGCATTCTCATTATCCTCTCCGGAGGTGAACAGCCCAGTTCAATCCAGAGCCTGGAACCACACCTAGCACACCCAGCCCAGGGCGGCAGGGAGGTGGCAGGGATGCCAACAGCAGCCGTCCTGCAGAGCAGATGTTAAACTGGGGCTTCCCTCTGCTAGAGGTATGGGTTAAACTTCCCCCTCTCACCTCTCTGTAGCATGGACTATGGAATAAACTCTCTCATGGACAAGATGAGAGAAACCAGTTGCAATAGCCAAGGTTGTGCGAGACCTACTCCTCGTACTCGGGTTTCGCTTCATTTGCCCAGACAGATGTTACACATTATTCTGTAAAATAGTTTGAGAAACCTAAAGGATGAGAGATGTTTAAGGAACCCCCAACCCCCATTTGACTCCAGAGTAGGACACCCTAAGCTGAGCCATGCCATTCCCCAGCAAAGGAATTTTTTTTTTTTTTTTTTTGCTGATAAACTTGCATCATGCAGAAAGTTGGTAGTGGAAAATGGAAATTGTAATGATCAGTAAGAAAAATGAGACTTGAGGGGAAACAATGCTAGTAACATCCTTGTTAGCAAAGTCGGATTTTTCACATCCAAAAGCAAATAACATTCAAAGCAGTTTCATTCAAAGAGGATCTACTTACTAATGAGGCCTCCTTGAAACAAGTCATCCCCATAACTTTTTTTTTTTTAAAACACTCTTCCTAGGAAACATTTTAAATACGTTTTAAGTGTCTACATTTTTGGAATTTCTATTCAAATAGAGCTTTCAGACATTCTTCCCCCGGGCAAAGAACAAAACAAACAAAAGCCCCGCTGTCCCCATCCCGTCAGGGACCTGCACGATCGTCACCGGGGCGCGGGGGGTGGCGGAGCCCGCCCGGCCCCGCTCCTCTCCGGTGCCCCCCGGGCCCAGCCCGGCCGCTCGGGGCGTTTGCCCCTTCCTTCCTCGGGGGATGCCACCGACACGGCGGGCGGGTTTAACGGGCCGAGCCAGGCTCGCTGAAGGACGGTCGCTGTCACACTCGAGGCACCGCAAAGTTGTGCTGATGGAAGCCACGGACACCGAAACGCACCGAGCCGGGACCAGCCGCCCACCTCCGCCCTGCGAGGGGCTGAGGGCCTCAGGGGGCCACGGCCACCTCCGCCCTCCCTACCCCCCGGCTCCCGGCAAGGATCCCGCGGCTTTTCCCTCAGCCCAGGCGAGCGGGGGCGCGGGGAGGGGGCTCCCCCTCACGGCCCCCTCAGCGCCACGGCGGAGCGGGCAGCCCGCGGCCCCGCCGACCCGTTCTCCGCGCCCCCGGCCCTACCTGCTGCTGGCGTTCGCCGGGTGGAGGCAGCTGCCGGGAGCGGGGCCGGGCGGGGCCGGGCAGGGCCGGGCAGGGCCGGGCAGCCCTGGGGGCGGGCTGCGCCGCGCCCCCGCCACCGCCCCGTTGCCCGCCGCCAGGGGGCGCGGCGGCCGGTAACGGCTGGTAACGGCCGGCGGGGCCCCCTCAGCCCGCCCGTCCCCTCAGCCCGCCCGCGCCCTCGGACCCCATTTTGTTGGGCGCGTCTTACCTCAGCCCCGGCACCGCCCGGCCTCCCCGGCCCTCGTCGAGGCGTCCCCGCCGCGAAGCCTACAACTCCTGCTGCCTTCCCGCTGGAGCTGGGCTGGCTTGGTTGTCCCTTCACTCCCTTCCTCACACACAGCAGGTCACCCCGTCAGCACAGCACTGGGGTGACGTGGCACGCCATCCCGGGGCCTGGTTGGGGAAACAGTCGCCTGCAAATCTGTGGGAAGCTTGGTGCTCCCACACCCCTCTTCTCATCTCCGTCCAGGCTGCCCCTCTGCTCCCAAAGGAACAAGGAGTGCCTTGAGCCTGCCCAACAAAGCAGCCCTTCATTTAGGTTCCGTGGGAGGCTCGGCGGCTGCGTGGCCCTGCGGCAAGGCAGTGGTGCTGGAAGACTTGCTTCTCCACCCAAAACTGGGCGAAAACGCAGGAGATGAAGGCAAAGTAAGCGCTGTGAGGCCTTGGCTTTTCACATTGCGGGAGGCTCTGCCTGAAGCCATGTCTGAGCATTTGGGTTGTGAGCGCGCACGGGGTCAGTGCTTCTTTGCAGGGCTATGGCAGGGCCATAAGCAGCTTGTCTCTGAACTCCGGTTCACCCCGCTCCAGCTCTAGATAGCCACAGCCTCTCTCCCCAACTCATCCTTCTCCACGTGTCTTTCATACCTTTAACTTGAGCATGTTAAGATAATGCTGGGGTTTGTTCTCTTCTCTGGTTGTTACTAGTTTTTTCCTGGCTTTATCCCTGTCTCATGAAGTACATCCAAGTCAGATGGATTGTTTTTTTCTGTTTAGCTGAGTCTTCGCTTGTGGTGTGGAAAACTTTGCAATAACTGGCAAATATTTCCCTGTTTCTTGATATATTACTCTAGGCTCTTCTAAATGGGTTTGCTTCTGCCACATTTTACCACCTCTTCAATTCCAGTTACTGCTTTAATGATTTAATTTGTTGTATGAGTTTTCTTGTTTGTTTTTATATACTTTCATTCAAGTATTGATATGTCCATACAAAAGCACACATACAGGAAACTTGTAGTACAGTCTCCTTATTGAGTATACAGTCATTAATCAAACATTGTTCTACGATACAGTGGTTTAACGTCTAATAAACCAGTGGTGTGGTCTGGAAGGCTGTTCATAGAAACCCACTCCCTCCAGCCAGTTCTCTAAGATATGGTGTATATGCATGCACAGGTTAAGTATGTGGATATATACATGTCTTTCTGGCCCTGAGCCATGTGAAGATAATATTTGATGCTTGCTAGCTATAACGTACCCCAAAATATGCCCAGGACATGGTGTGTATATGAATCTGGCAAACAAATTGTGATGATGTGGGTAACAGAAGTTATAATTATTGATTAGATAACCCATTTAAGCTCCTAAGAAATTTAACGTAACATTTTATTTCCAAAGTCTATCAGCAGCACATGAGTTATAACAGTACATATACAAAGGCATGGACTTTATGGCTCATGTACTTGGCTCGTGTATCACACAGAGCAGATTAATTCCTCCCATGGTTGTGTTGAAGCTCTAGAAAGGAACCTGATCCTTAAAATCATATTACGTTAAATTTACAATTTAACCATTTTTTGTGGAACATTGTATGCAGTAACACATGGGACAGCTAGTAACATAGTTTCAATATTACTCAGAAACAACAGAAGTTGCTAACTACTTGCATTTCTTATGTAGTTTTTCCTAAATACTTCGAGTGAGTTGTGGTAAATCTGAGACAGGCGGGCACGCCACAGACGGCTGTTGTTTTTTTTTCTCTCTCTCCATCCTGTAATCAGAGAACTGTCTTGTGCTCCTGAGAGAAGCATTGTACCGAGACAGTGCCACCCTGGTATGGGTTTTTACAAAAACCGTTTCTATGCCATCAACAATGCCTTCAGTTGCTGCTGGAATTGCATTGTAAATGTAACAATGACATGGTTAATTATAAACGCCAATGGTCAATATTTCTCCTCTGTCTTCACTGTAACTGAAGAAGATTGCTGTTATCCTTTTGTCTTATGGGAACAATGTTATGCAGAATATTTTAGAAGGGCTAAAACCTATCTGCCATTTTGATTCTACTTCCTGGTAGAACTGTACATAACCAGGGCAATAGTAAGCCTTTCATTAAATCAGGAACATACATTACAAAGAGGTACTAATATTATCACCCACTCACACGGATTCTGTTTTCATAACTTAAATTTTCTGCTTGGTGTTCTGCATGATGTTCATATCAAGCAAAGCTGCTATTTAGACCTACGAAGGGACAGGCTCCTCATTCGAGCTAATAACTATGGGAAATTCCGCTCTTTCAAAATGGGCTTTCATTCCAAATGTTAATGTTTAATTTTGTTTTTAATTAAAAATAGAGACATATTATAATGCATAGTATGAATTACATTTAAAATATAATCATTACACACCTAAACCAAAAATTCTTTAATTGTCAGTCAGATATGATTAATGTAAAATGATTCGACCTTTTCAAAACCCTGTGTTCAATTTATTTATTTATTCTAAAAAAAAAATTCATTGTTAAAATTGTATTGTTTCCATGGAAATTTTAGGTCCTAGTTTCCACAACAAACCTCCTCAACTGGAAATGCGGCTACAGCTGTGGTGTTGACCATATAAAAAAGAGAGTTTGGCATGCTGAAACAGATGAGATAGTTGCTTTTCAGGAAGAATCCTCTCTTGCTACAGAGACAGTGGGATGTGGAATTACATCCATATCTCAAGTAGAATCAAGATAGTATATTGATGTTAGAAAAAGCCTCATGAATCACTGTAAATGAGAAGGGCAGAAACTTTTTGAGGCAAACTGTTGTGCTGTGCCAGCCTTATGTCCTGCACTTGTGAAGTACTGCTACATAATGGTCATTCGGCAAGAAAACACCTTGAAATGGGGCACAAATATCTGAAGGTATTTGTTGTTAGCTTCAAACATTGCTCTCTCTCCATGAGAAGTTCTGCATGGATCTAATCTTGATTTGTGCAAGATGATTGACTCATACATTCTTTCACCACTGCCCATAGACCAATGTTGTCATATCAACCAGGAAAACCACACAACTTGTATGTCTTTGAAAGGCTGATGCTGGTATTTTGCAGGCAGTCTTGTTGCTGTAACAATTTTTCTTTGATGCTAAGATTTAAGCTACTTGCTAAATGATGTATACAAGCTTGAATGCAGCATTGAGGATTAAGCTAAAGGAGAAGTGAACCAGAGATCAGAGTCGAAATGTGCTCTGCAAAATAAGTCAAATAAAGCCAATGCAGCTCAGCTTTATCTTTAGTCAGGATAAAAGGAGTCATGCTGAGTACTGTCCCTGTCAACTGGAGTCACTGCTATATGTGCTTGAGAGCCATGCTTGAAAGTTAGTGATGAAAAGGAAGCGGGCAAAGGGATATACTTCTACACTTCTATTCCCTGCCTTCGGTGAAATAAAGCATTATCAGAGAGAATCCAGCTGATCTGCATCTATTTACACCAGAATTTTCTTATATTATTAATAAGTTTAACTTGGAGCTTTGAGATTTTATAAGTGCTGGTAAAAACATGATTTTGGGCTACCTATTTTACAACAGATGAAGGAAGTAAAAAAAAAGGTAAAGAAGGAACTAAAAAACAATTGCCCACAAGGACATTTCTACAGACACCACAAAACTGAAATGGTTAGCTGTGAAAGAAGAACCTAGCAACTTAAAATTAAAATACAAGAGACGACCCATTAGTCATTTCAGACCAATCCAGTGTTATGTGATCATGTCTCACAGAAGTATATTTCAAAATATTTCCTGAAATATCCCATGCTTCTTCTTTCTATATTTGCCTACGTAAATTTGAACAAAGCCAGAAAAAGAAGTTGGGGTTCAGGGGAAGGAGACAGACAGGCAAATCAAGTCTGAACAAACATACCTTGCTCTAGTTACCATTTTATTGACGGTGTTTGTGATATTACAGTTTAAATTCTGATAATGTGGCCATCGTTGCTGCTGGGTAACAGATTTTCCCAACTGTTGCTAATTGCTGTTTCCACATTGCCCTCTAAGTGCCAGCAGTGGTTGTTTTCTGTAGCTGCACTTCATGGATCATTTCTATCATAATAAGGTTTCTGCTGCACTGTAGGAAGTAATATTTCCTGTAGGATAAGCAAAGTTGTGTTAGTGGTAGCAATACTGAGAACCTGTGTTATGACTTCACAGCAGCTGTTGTTACTGCAAATAAGGAACTAGTGACCAATTGTTTGTCATTTCTTTTACTCTAAGTTGCCACGCACAATGTTCCCTGGTTTTTCCATGCACACAGGATGGTGGGAGGTCTGGTTCCTCTGTGATTTCAAATACATTTTTCTGTATTGTTATTTTTTGCATTTCTGTGTTGTTGTCACCTCTTAATATTTACAGATGCTGATGAGTGTGTGAAAATTTCTGGGTTGCAACGGAAAGCAAATCTCGCTAGTTTAATGGAGCCTTGCTTTTACATCTGTGCACGTGCACTTTGAGCTGTGAAGGAATTATAGGTCTATAGATTTGCGCAGTAACTGAGTAAATTAACTCCTTCACAGGGGCATTAAAGATCTTTATCATGGAGTTTCACAAGCTTCATGTGTGAACAATGTTATACGTTATTGTGCTATTGTTCTTCATTTTTTTTTTTTTTTTGCAAAATTCTATTTTAATAAGGAAAGTAAAAATTGGCTGAGGTACAATAATTTGCTTAAAGCAGTGGTCCCACTGAAGTGGGAATGTAGCCATGGTTTGACCAGGGAGTCACAACGCCTGGCTCCTATTTCTTCTTTTTGGTGTATTTGTGTCCTAGGGCAAGGCTCTCAATCACACTGATCTTCAGGTTTTGTATTTGTAGCACGGGGATTAGAATACTTCCCTTCACAGGAATGTTGTGAGGATTATGTTTTGTTTTGTCTTGAAAGTGCTTACTTGGAGTTATATAATAATAAAACCTATTACTGGCAAAACAATTATAATGTTATAGGTAGATCCAATACATTTTATTATATTGAAGGTAGAGAATTTTGAAAATATAAGAAGTAATAGTATGTTTTCAGAGAGTGTCTGGAAAAATACTAGGAAAGGAACCTATTGTAGGATTAAAATAATAGAGTGTTGACAGTTTTTACCGGTACGGATATGAAACGCAGAAGAGTCTTGCAAAAATAAATTGATTGTTTAGAGAATTTTAAAGCGGCTTGTTGCAAAGGGGTCACTGAGGGTTTCACTTAGGAACAGCTAGGAAGCGGGTATTAGTTCCCTTCATTTGTCATTGTCCATTGGTCCTTGCGCTGAGCGATGGTGAAAAGGAGTGTTGGAGGCCTGAAGGAAGGTTATGGTGACTCTCTTCCTCCAGTGTCCGTGTGCTAAGTGAGCTGTGTGATACCCCTCCAGTCTGTGGTTCCTGGGGCCAGGGATGGAGAGAGCTGTGTTTTGCCCCTGGTGACATTGGGGATAGCAGGATCACGCCGAGGTGGCTGACAGCAGACCTTGGTGAGGGGTGAATAGGCTGGGTAAGGGCCTGGAGGTGTCTCTGGCCAAGTGGAATGGTTAAAGCAAGACTTCATGCTGCTGCCCTCAGTACAAAGAAAGTGTTTGGGATAAAAAAAAGGACACTAACTTTCTGTACCATTCAATTCCATGTTCTTCATGAATGCTGACATGTCATTTAATCATTATTTTAAAAGTATTTTACAAGGATGCATTCTAAAACAAGGAAGCAGACATTATAGATCATTGTATGTAATTTATTTGAAAAGAACAGAATCCTCAAACCTTCTATCAACTGTATTAACTCTGAGTCTTTACTTTTCCTGGGGTTTGTGGTAAAACAAATCCAAGAGCAATGCTCATGTGACCAGAAAATTTGGATGCCGTTCTTTCTTGACAGAGACTTCAGAAAGAGACACGTAGAAGAGGCTTTTCAAGAGCAGGCTGGATTGACCTAGCAGAAATCCACAGAGAAGGGTGGGACGATAGGCAGGATTCCATCTCTAGCAATTTGGTATTGTTACCAATTTAGTGGGTTTTAATTACTGTTGTTAGGTTCTGTCCAGATGTTCAGAATGAATAGGCTGAAGTCAGCCTTTTCTCAAAAACTGTTGTTGAAAAACTGCTGCAGGCTTTCAAGCACTCACAAGAATAAAGGAATCAAAGAAGAAATCTAGATGCTCTTCCCCAATCTTCTGTTTCGCTCACATCTTTTGTGTACTTTAAACTTTATAGGAATATTTGATAAAAGCACACAAAACGATTCAAAACCAGAACCTTTAAAGCAAATCTATATTTCTTTTTACTTCGTCTGACAAATGAAGACAGTTTTATATAAAATATGTTTGGGAGTAAATCACAGAAATAGCCATTTCAGAGTAAAAAGACCGATCTCAGTCATAGTTAGGTAATGGCTTCTAATTTTCTTTGTTGCAGATAAGAAATAACAGTAATTATATTCCAAAGCTGCTTTTCATTTCTGTTTGGGATTAAAATATCTTCTCTGCAACCATTGGAGTGATTTTGAGAATTGTTGGGTGATGCTGGCGGTGTGTCTGTGGCCACGGGAGGGGAGCAGCGCCGGCCTGTAGCAGGGCTGCAGAGGCCGATGTTCTGCTGCTGTGCTGGGCCAGCGGTTCCGACCGGGGTGGTGGCGGTCTGAGCCCTGTAGGAAAGGCAGCCACTGGGTTCAGCCTGTGGAGTGAAGCGCCAGGACTGCTGGAATTTTCACTGGAAAAGAAGATCTGACTCAGATCAGCTCCTGACACCCTTTCCAGGCTGTGCAATCATCCGGCCTGGCCAGGGCTCCGCAGGTGGCCGTGATGGTTACCTGTCACAAATTCCGTCTTGTAAAAACAGGAGAGCTAACACCGCTTGACTAACTCCACCAGGACTGAACAGCAAATAAAAAAGTAGTCAATGGCTTTTTGTGTGATATTTTAACAAGTTTGAATATTCAAACCTGTTAAGTGAATGTTATAGCGTCTATCTTAATAGAACAATATTTGGGGTAATACCAAGTGCTTAAAGCAACCGTATCTTTTTAAAGAGGGTAAACCAGACTGTAACTGGGTCAAAATAGTCAGATCATTTTCTGTTTAAAGACTCCCTCTTGTGGAAATCATTCTCACTGACTTGTTTTGACCTATTTTTCTAGTAAAAGTCACTCCATATAAGGTATTGCAAAACTTGAAAATGGTTCTGTTGCACGGTGTTATCTGTTTGAAAGTTAGAAGCCTGACAATAACTGACAGTAGTCGTAACAACTGTAGAAGATTGTGGATTTTAGATCTTTCTACGGAGTCCTTGCTTTTTGTTATTCAGAAATTTATTTATTTATTATGTAGATGAAAAGAAATATTTAATTGTTTTTCACCCTGTGTTGGATGCCTCTGCCCAGGTGACGTGGAGTGCAGTGTCCCTCCCTGGCAGGGGCTGGGCAATGACTAGGGGGTGATGACTCAGGGAAAGCAGAGGATTCCCATCCATCGCCAGGCTGAGAACATGGAATTAGTAATGTCATAGTCACGCAGGAGGAACATGCCCATTCTGGGAAGAGATTTCCATAGGAATGTTAGTATCAGTGGTGTGCTGCCTGATGGGAAGGGGCAATGTGAATCTCAGACACTGATACACAACAGAATTTGATGCTTTCCATAAAGTGCGGGACTGAAATAAAATCCTTATTGTCCTCTGGCACCCTGTTGGGTGAGGAAATCACATTATTTAGAGTCAACATCTAATATGTATTTGGGCAGGAAGAGCCATCAGCTCTTTTCAGTCACACTCAAGCCCTAATCAACTCTCAATTCTAAAATAAGTAGAATCTCTCTACTTAATTGAAGCTCTCTGCTTCTGTGCCACTGAAGCTGCCGGAGTGGTTGGTTCTCCAAAGCCCCAACCCCAGCCGCTCCCCAGCCACTGCTCTCTGCACGGAGACCCAACTGTAGGCCCAAAAGCATCCCAAAAAAAAAACCTCAAAGTTTTGGTTACACACAATGTAAAACTGTAAATCTGAGTATTAATCTGGCACAGCAGGAGTCTTAATTGTGAATGTCTGAACTCATTAACTTTCTGTAATTTCTGTGTTCAAGTAGGGAAAGTTTGTGTGTTGAGCTGAGGATCTGGGTAAGTTTATTGAATTGGAGTTAAGTAGAATCCTTCATAATGTTACTTTTATTACATCTTTTTCATCTCCTGAACCACTGATTTTTTTTTTTTTAATCCCATGAGCTGTGAGATTTGTGCATTTTCAGGCCTTTTGTATTGCCTGCCACAAGTGTTTAAACAGCCTATTTAAAAAAAAAAATCAAAGCTAAGATTAATGAGCTGGTTACAGCGCTTCCCAGCCCGTTGTCCCGAGACACTATATTAATTTTCCGGGAAACCGGAGGGACGCAGACGCCCGCCGTCCCCTCCCGCGCCGCAGCGCGACCCACCCGCTACCTGCCGCCTCGCGCCGGCCCCGCGCCGGCCCCGCCCCACCCCACCCCGCCCCGCGCGCCGGCGGGGAGGCGGGGCGGCTCTGGCGCGCGGCCTCCGCGATTGGCTGCGGCGCGGCCTCTCGCGCCCACCTTTGTGCAGCCCCATCGCCCGTCGAGAGTGGGAGGGGAAACCCCGTGCGAGGGGCGCCGCCATCTTGGATAAGGGGGGTGATGGGGGCGCAGTGGAGCCAGCGGAGTCGAGCCTGAGGGAGCCCGGAGAGAGGCGGAGACCCGGCCCGGCCGTCGCCCAGCCCGAGCCAGAACGCTACAGTGCCCGCAGGGGGGACCGGGCTGCCGCCGACAGAGCCACGCTGCACAGCCACCCGCTCCCCGAGCCCAGGTACGGAGGAGCCGGGGAGGGGCGGCCCTCCGCCCGGCCGGGCCTAGAACGCTAGGCCCCGCGCCGCTGCCCGGCCGCTAGCGAGCTCCGCTGGGGCGGGCGCGCCGCCCCCTCACCGGCAGACCGGGGTAGACTCCCGGCCGACACTCGGCCCGAGAGGCGACACTTCCTTCCGCTGCTGCCCGGAGCCGGGGCCTAGTCGGGCCGCGCTGCCCGTCGCTGTGCCGCTGCCCACCTCCGGGGCGGTGCGGACTGGCCCCCGGCCTCGGCGCGGCTGGCCGCCCTCGGTCCCAGCGGCGGGCAGGAAGGGGAGGGGGCCGGTAGTCCGCCTGGGGCCGGGGAGGGTGAGGCCGGCTGGGCAGGAGCTAGGCCGCTGCTGCACTGTTTGTCGCCACCGCCTCCCGTTCCTTCTCTGCACTGCACACTCCCTGTGTGTCATGCCACCGTCAAGTACTCCCGCACATGCGGTATATATGTATCTGTGTATATATATATGCCCCTTACTAATCGTTGCAGTTGCACGTAGGGAGTTTACTGCATGCATATATCATATTGTGTGTGTGGCCGATGTGCAGTGTTATCTGTACTTTCGATTCTTACGACTCGTGCTGTCATGAACTTGGACAGAAAAATAACTTTCATGAGGGCTCAGGGGAATGCCACTTCCTGTTCGAGAAAGCAACAAAAGTATTCTAGACTAGTTTTCTTTTGTCAATATTTATTTGGGCTAAACTGAAGAATGAAGTTCTATTCTTTCACCTAGTTGTCTGTTGCCTGCTTGCAGTATGCTTTTAAGGTTTCTATAACATCTCTGGGTAGCTTTGTCTTGAATTAAAACTGTAATGAATTATCCTTGCAGTAGAGCCAGGAAAAGGTGTCTGTCAGTATTGGGGTCTCTCTGGCAATGGCTCTGTTCCTTTGGAGGTTACTTGATGTGGACTTCGTCTTCTGGGCCTCTGAAACAGAGTGGTTCTATGATGTTGTATGACACTTTTTCACAGAGGTAAAAGTGCCCCTTTGTGAATGAGGTTTACTCAGGCTGTCTATATCCTAAATCATTTTAAACCCCAAGTCAGAAGTCTTAACTCTTCCAGTAACCAGATGTTATCACATGGAACGTGTTGTGTTGGGGATTGACTTCTATCATGGTTTGGATAGAGGACCTCTTGTGCTTGGGCATTACACAGGAATGGGAAAAAAATCCCAGCCCTGGGGGACTTAACTAAATATCACATAGTTTTATATAGATTAAAAAGGAATTTGCTAGCTTCCTGTAAGGACTTGAAAATGTCATAAATCTGAGTGGAAGGAAGAAGTTTCTGTTTTCCATTTTATAAATAACAACGATAAAAAAAGTTATTGTGAAGGACAGCAGTTTGAAAACAAACCTGTTATACTGGAGGTACTAGGATTTAAAATGTAAATAGATCTTTTAAAATTACTTGCTTACTCCTGTGCATCTAATGGAACCTGCTTATGATTGGTTCTCATTTTACTGTCTTTCTGAAACAAAGGAGGTAGACCTTGCTTAATTTTGTTCCAAAATGTGTTTATGACTTACTTGTGTTTTCCAAGGTGATGACTCCAGACATGTTGTTCTGATTTGTTAGACTGACAACAAAACTCTTCTGATTTCTGTATATGCTGCCTCTGAACTTATCAGATATGTCTGGAACTTGGTTCTCCTGCTAGGAATGCAGCAGTGTGCTACAGGTTAGACTGTTTTACAGGAAGAGGAAAAATAGGATAAATGAGGATATACAAGCAGATAAAGAACTATGGCTGAGAGAATGGACATGGGAGAAAACGCTCTTTCTGATGAGGACAGGTACGCAATATTTAATTTAACTATGGTGCTAGGGTGTGGTTAGTAAGAAATGAGGTGTGCGCATATAAACGCAGGAAGCTTAGGAAACAAAATGGAGGAACTTAATGGAGCAGGATGTGAAACCATTAAAAGGATAACCAACACACTGTGTGTATGACTGGATAGCTGTTGAGGGAAATAAAAAAAGTGAAGCTAGTATGATACATAGCCTTGATTTAAAAACAAACAAAGTCAAAATTCTTATATAGGAAGAGAACTGAAGGCCTGTGAAGTCTTTAGAAATACTTACTAGGCTTCAGGCTGAGCAAAGATATCTTGCATGATTAAAGAATATAGCAAATGCATTTCTTCAAGAACAGCTTGAAACAGGGCTCTGCGCAGCTGAAGCTTATTAGTCTTAGCCCAGCAGCATGCAGCCCTATGTGCATTCAGAGAAGGAATAACTGGACATGAAAATAATAAGGAAATGCAAAGTGATCTTCGACAGCAGATGGTAAGAAAGTTGCTGTCCGATTAAAGGTCAGTTCAGCTAAATTTACTGTCTTGTCCTAATCAGTTGCTTTAGTGAAATCCAGGTGGGGAAGGCTAGAGAGGATGACCCTTGAAGAGCTGCAGAATGAGTAAGGAACTGGCCAGCAACAAGTAATGTCAGATAGATATGCAAGAGAAAGTATTGGGCTGTTAGCAGGCTGCTAGTGAGACCCCTCAGCGAGCAGTCTCAGAAGAGGGCTTTTTAAAGACAAGCCTGCAAAAATAAATAAACAAATGAGCCAGGGAGGCTGTGGGGCCATCCTCTTAAAGAGGGCTGAGATGTTTATATGTTTAGGAAGACCTAAATGTCCTTGGTGTGGAAGTCACAGAACCACAATGAAATTTATTTGCAGTAGACCTCATAGCTTGCTGTGGACAACAGATTTATGGGAATTTACCGCTTGGGTGTATTAATTAATAACAAAACTGTTACTACATTCTACTATGGTGTAATTTTTACAGAAGACCACAATCAAAGCAGTTACACTCTATTTCTAGCAGCCATCTAAAGTAAGGTACCGGTTAGACTGTGTTGTTTTGTATGCTTGACAAAAGTCTTCGTCAGGGGAATAGTGCGATTATGAATTGAAACAATTCTCCCCCTCCCCGGTTCTTCCCCTCTTATTGAACTCGTCTCTGTGCTCACTGTTCAGTAGCATCGAAGTAAATATGCAGGGAAGAGAAGGAAGATTATGCCCTAGGAAAGAGGATAATTACCTATTCATTTTGTGTAGAGATTTAG
The DNA here is from genome assembly GCA_947846985.1 of Fratercula arctica. Taxonomy (NCBI): domain Eukaryota; kingdom Metazoa; phylum Chordata; class Aves; order Charadriiformes; family Alcidae; genus Fratercula; species Fratercula arctica. The sequence goes on from CANTUZ010000016.1 coordinate 3,609,665, forward strand.
AAACTGTTCTAAATAATAGTTGTTGGTTGCATACAGTTCCCCTTGTACGCAACTAATATTTTCTTCCAAATTAAAAAAAAAAAACTAACAGCTCTTCAAAAGTTATTTGAATTTATGGAATCAATGATATGATGGCATTACATTTTATAGAAGGGAACTGGACTTCATCTGTGAGATCCTTTCCGGTTGCATATCCTTGAGGAATGACCGAAAGAACACTTGGATGGCCAGATGACATACAAATTGCCTCTTGCTTCAGGCTAACTGAAGAGTGGTCCTCTGGCTCCAGAGTGGTATGTTTTTAAGGGGAACCTGTAATAGTTAAACAGTCCTGGGTTTGAAGCTGATAGCTGTTTTCAGAGATATCATCTCTGTGTGGATTGACCAGCTGATGGTATTAACCACACGCAGTGTCTAATAAAACCTGTGCATACAGGTTCTGGTCTCTTCTAATAAAATACCTGCTGCTTCTATCCAGTGAAGAGTTAAAATTGACCATGTCCTTGAGTTGAGCTAGAAGGAACTGCATGGATCTCATGAAAGCTGGTATGGTTATAATATTTACAGTTACGTTATTCTGATAAAGAATGTTACGGCAATGTGCCTAGAACAACCATAGCTCAGTTTGTACAGATGTAGGCTGATACTTGAAATAAGGCTTCAGTGAGATGTCTAAATACCTGTGTAGTGCTGTTGATTAGAGGAGGAAATGTAGGTGTACTACTATCTCATTAAGTAAGATCACCTTGTAACTTTTTATTTAAAAAAAAAAAAAAGGGAAAAACCTCTAAGGGAGAAGTTGATATATAGAAAATGGACTATGGTGACACTGTTCACTATAAAATTTCTAGTCCTAACTGTAATACAGAAATTAACTGTACAGGCTTTGAAACTTGCAGAAATCTCTGTATAGTGAAGCATGATCCGCTGGCTAGTTGCCATCCTAAAATAATGCTCTAAACTCTGGGAAACTGTTACCTCAGAAAAGGGAGCCAAAACTTCTTGTAAATTGGCAGACTTTCCCGTAAGAAAGATGGCAGGTAGACCAAGCTTCCAGACTAAACTTCTTTTACTTTCTGCTAACAGTAAATTCACAATTGGTTAACTCTGATGTCATATTGTACAGTGTCAGCAGTGGCTGGAGGTAAGTTGCGTGTACTTACGTGCAGCTTTCTCAGTCCTGCAGTTTCTTGCACCTTTGCCCTCCCAAGAGGAAAACCCTAAACCTCTCATATTGGGATTATTAAGATCCATGTGTCTGGAACAGTGGGCTGTGAAGTGTATGCAGAACTCCAGTTCCTACAGATGGCTGATGCTATCAGCATTTATTAACCCCATGCGTTAACATGTAGCTAATATTATTGTGTTTACTGAATCCTGTTGCGCACTGTTCTTGTCTGGACTTCCTCATTTCATCTGTAGTGGATGCTGAGATTGTAAGTTTTATAAGGCTGAATTCTTGCCATGGCTTCTGTGTTTAGTTTGTTGCATTTATTTTTTGACTTCACCAGAGTCCTTCTGTAATATCAATTTTATTCCAGGGTCTGAGTGCAGTTTGGATTCCTGCTTGTCCCTGTTGGAATTTGAGTGTTTAAAAGGTTATTTGGTTGGGTGTTTTGTGTGTGTTGTGGGTTTTTTTTTTTTGTAAGTCATCTGTTCTCCAGAAAAGATTCCTGACCTCTAGTAATAATTTGGAATATTTGAGAATCTTTTCTGTAATGTGACCCTTGGAATAAATGTAATACCAAAGTGTTGCTTTACTTTTCAGTTTAACTCCGGAAATTGTTTTTAAATTTAATATCTGTGTTTCTACAAGCTTCCAGTATACATTTCTGTCAGACACAATGACTTTTCCAACAACTCTCTGGGACTTGCGAGAACGTCTAGACTCATCATATGTGTGAACTTCTCTATGGGTGTTGCTATTAATAATCTGTTTCTTTAAGCTGTGGGGAGTGCGTGTGTGCTAGGTCTGGCTGTACACGGTGGGGTGTGTGGTATCTCTCACCTCCTTTAGGGGCCTAATGTCACTGTAAGAATGAGCATGAAGTTTTAGCAAATAGGCGTGGCTTGACATTAGTCCTCCCTTCCCACCCATTTCTTAGCAGACTTTGTTGCCATGCTCGGAATTTGGTTTTCTAACTCTCATTTTGAAGTGGGAACTGAATTTGATGCATATGTTGCAGAGTAGTGACAGTTTCTTTTATATTGAGATAGCATCGTTAGACTGCTTTACTTAAAGAGTATAATGAAAACTGACATATCTTAGCAAGCAAAAACAGTCTAACAAATAAACAGAAATGTACATTTAACAGTAAAGATTCTAGTTAAGAGACTCACCTCAAACTCAGTTTGTGATATTGCCTGCACAGAGTTCCCAGTTGGTCCATTCTTTAAAAAAAAAAAAAAAGTCTTTCTTCCTCACCTTCCAGTGATGCCACTTACAAGCGTGGATAGTAGGGCACATTCCCCTTGCTTGCTATATAATATCAATATGGTAAAGTCATGTGCTCAGAAGCATGAAACTTCTTTGAGTATTTCTGAGTACTTAACATTCCTTAGCCAACTGGTGGCATGAAGGAAGAGAGGGTCACCTGGGTTTCTGCAGGACAGATTTCATAGCCACATGAGTGGTTCCCTGTCATGGAGTTTACAATACTGGTTTGTGGTTGGTTGGTTTGTTTTTTTTTTAAAAAAAACCAACAATGTAACTTACTACCATCTTCAGAATGCACCATAGAGCTTTCGAACTAGATGCATATTACTGCTCTTGGTGTCTTTGCCTTTCTTTGTTTTGGCTGTAGCACCCACCAGCTTTCTGTGGAAAATAGTACAGTTCATGCTATGCTCCTGAAGTACGTGCACATATAAATTGTCCTTTTCAAGGTTTTTTTTTTTTTTGTACTTCCACTTACATACCTTGTAATCCTCCAGTTTAACCTTGTCTGCCATCAAACTGAATTGAGCTGTGAACATAGTCCTCCCAGCTTTACTGAGACAGCAAGTGCCAAGTGAAGTATCCTGTAAGAACAAGTGCATTGGATCAGAAGATGCTCAGCTTGGATGTTACTGCTATTGGGATGAGCTGGAGAAGAGTAAGAACATAATGTGTGAAGAGGCCTTCAGAAAATTCGAAGTATTGGATGTTTCCACAGCGACACATTAATTTTGAACTCTGTGAAGCACGCACTTGTCTTTATTTACTGGTGTTGAAAATAATTAGTGTGCATATTGAAGCTGATGCTATTAACTCTAGAATCTTCCATTCCAGGAAATGAGGCAGTAAAGTTGCTACCTTGCTTGGTGAAAAGCAGTGAATATTCAGTCGTGAGTGTGAATTCTTATCCAGTACAGCAATAAGAAGTGATCTGTCCGCTGAGAGGTTATTTGCCAGAGACTGAGGACGACAAAGGTGCTGTGGGATGACTGCATCAGATTTCCCTCTACTACGGCAGAAGTTTCCTCTAAAATTTTCTTGATTGAAATGACTGTTCTTGGAACCTGTGCAGCACTTGTGGAATTCTGTCTTGCCAACATGTACAAGAATTACTGTCCAAAATCATGTTTTGTTTACTATCTTGGATTAAACTTGGTTTAATACAACTGTGTGTGCGCGTGTGTGTATATATATATAGGATTTAGCATAGATGCTTTGCATACTGCTTGGGGTAGAAGGGCTTGAGAGTTTCCATATCAAGAGCCAAGCATGAAGGAAAGGCAAGGTGCAGATCAGCGACTGGCACACAGTAAACCCTTCCTAACTGCCTGTTGGAGTTGTTCCCCTCCAAGGTCTAGATAAGAGCGTTTGCTTTAAACCTCTGCTGTGTTAAGCAGTGGCTGTTGGCTTTGTACTGTGAATGAGATTTGTTGTCGCTCACCTTCTTTCTTACAACTATAGTTCACTGTTATGGATTAATTGTGGTTGAGGAAACAATATTTTGCTTTTGAAAAAGTTACAGGCTTGTAAGCTTTCCTGCGTTTTTATTTCTTTACAGTACTGGTTTCACTTGTCATGTGAATGACACATGACTGAATGAAAATCTTTGTAGGCTAAAGCAATGTTCTTTATGAAAGTACCATGTTTTTCTAATGGCTGGCTATCTGCCATGCAGGAGCAGGAAAGGAAATGGTGAATTCCTAGTAGAAATTTTCCACTTGCTTAAGTGATCACACTATGTCTAGTTTAACTTAAAACCTGGGACAAAAGCAGGCATTTTGCATCCTTTATGTTAACTGGCAATATCTGGGCTGTATAAACTTGTAATCCTGGTTAACTGATCTCTTAGTTGGTAAGCCAGCTGTTACTCCTTGCAGGTTTACACAGCTGAAGCCAGTTCTAATTCCTCCTGCATCTAGGAAAACTCTGGAATATTGGAAGTACTTACCCCAATCTAATTTTGACTATCACTTTAAAAAGAGAAACTGTGAAGCCTTGCTGTAATGCCACTGTGCTGACAAAGCCACAGAGATGTTAAGTAATTTCCTGAACATCTGATTTGTGGCTTGTACTGCTTTTCTGACATGGACATGTAGCAGTCCAGACCCCAGTTAAGGCTACTACAGCATTCTTTTAAGTAATTCTTAGCTGTTTGATGTGAGCTGCGCTGTTTCCTTTTTTCCTGTTGCAAGTCTCGGAAGTGTGAGGTAACAGTTCCAAATTGCTGGTTTTGTTAAACCTCTTCAGATTTTTCATTTGGAGTCAGATTTTATTTTCAGTTCGCATATCAGCTCTTTGGGGAGTGAATGGTGGTCCACTTGATAACTCTGTACAAAGCAAGAAGCTACTGCAGCTTTTCAGCAGCTTTAAGTCTTTCTGCATAAAATTGAATGAGTATCAGTACTATGCAGAGCGTGTTTCTACTTGGAGGCTTTACTGACAGGGTTCAGAGCAAATGGTGCGGGAGTTTTGCTGAATGTCTCTGACGCTAATTCTGTGCCTGTGTGGAAGTACACAAAGTGAACTGTGAATGAAAGGATAGTTGGCGGGGGGGGGGGAAGGAAGGGGAAGGGGGTTGTGTTTGTTTATATGAACTAAATTGGCTGAATTGGGTTGAATTTGGGGAACAGGTTGCAGTTCTGATGTGTTCTGGTTTTTTTTTTTCTATTTTAGTGCCACAATGGCAACTGCACCTTACAACTATTCCTACATCTTTAAGTACATCATTATTGGTAAGTATCACTGGGCGCATACCTGTTCATGTGTGTGTGCATCTGCATGCCAGCCGACCTGCAGACCCTGGGGCTGTGCTGTCGTTGACTTCTGTCGCATGCTACTCGCCATATAATAGTGATTCTTGTCCAGCCTCAGTCCCTCGCAGGTCACCACACTTGCTCTAAAGCTTTAGCAGCTGACAGTATAAAGGCAAATGCCTGTGTGTGCCACAGAACTACAGCTGTGTGATTGGTGACAGGTGAACTGGGTGTGAGGGCAAGTACCAGTGCCCGTATTGAATTAGCTTTAGTGTTGAGTCGCTGTTAAAAATACCTGTTCTTCTCTACATACATACTTCAGCGTTCTTGAGTATCTTCACTGTTAGAGCCATAATGCTTAGCCCTCTGCATAGCACTAGGAAAAAAAAGCATTCTAAAAATGTGTACATGTGGTCCCTTTCTCCCTAAGTCAAATTTGCATTTAGAAAAATTGCTAAATGCATTGGAAATGGGGGGGAAAAACTGTAATGGGAATCAACACAACTGAGATGTTGTGTTGATTCAGGCTTATAGCACTTTTGATTGCTTCTGCATCATTAGTCTCAAAGATTTTTAGAATCTATGTTGAAGACATGAGTACTAATTGGAATCTATTGCTTTACACAGGCTTATAAATTTCTGTTAGGCTATATTTTTCTGTTTAAGTGTTGCCTTTAACTGCACCTTCCTTGGCTGTTTAGAGTCAGGGACTTGATTGCATTTACTACTGTCCTGGAAGAACTGGTCTTGCTGTTAATTGTTTAATTCTTAATGATCTTGTGTAGGTGCAAGTGATCTGCAATCTTATTGTAATGGTTTGTAAGTCAGGCTGCTGTGGCAGCCTCAGCATGTGGAAAAGTTGGTTCTTAAAAGATCTTGCTGTTTCTCACTATTGGCATTGTGTAAGTGGATCAGTGGAAGTGAAGCAATTTCTCATTGTGTTCAGGTTGGTTGTCAGTATTTTTGATGTCTTTGTCAGTAATTGCAAGTAAGACAGGAGCAGGGCAAACATTCAAAAAGTATATTTTACATCTCCATTTCTTACAGGTCTGCTTCTTGTAGAGCCTTGTGAAATATAGTTGTAAAATCAATAATACATATTAATTTCTCTTTTGAGTTTTCTGGTTGCTTGCAACCCTGTACCTGTTACCAAAACTATCGTGCAAAAGCTGATAAACTTAAGGACTGTAGCCAGGTACAGAACACTGCCCACTAGGCCTGAGAAAGGAATGGCTGCCTGTCTCTGTACCATTTGTTGTGTGGGATGACGAAAATGTGCTTGTTGCAACAATGATGTGGTGTCAGCCTTAACTATTCTTTCTGTAACAGGGGACATGGGTGTAGGAAAGTCCTGTTTGCTTCATCAATTTACAGAAAAGAAGTGTGAGTATTTCAATTCACAGTACTTATTCTAACTGGTATGCTTATCCCTCTTTCCTGCCTTTTTGCTTCCATCACATGTGAGCTTGATGTGGTGTCTGTCTTAATCTGTGTGGGTTTGTATGGTACTTGGTCAGACTTCTGTTTTGACCCCTGCACATGTAGAACCAAAATGTTGATGTAGTAATGGCCAAACCGCTGCTTCAGTCAGTCCTACCTGTCGTGAGCGGGAATACCACGTCTGTTTTTACGGCTTTTGCAGGGAATGTTGATATGTAACAAAGTGAAATTTCTTGTCTGAAACTTGCACGTTTTCAGTATTGGTATAGCTTGAACACAAGCAGTTGGAAGTTTTTTAGTGCTTTTAAGCACTTCAAAGAAGGAAAAAAAAAAAGATTCAATTTGACTCTTTGTTTGCAGACTTAAGTAGCACTGTCATTCTCTGTAGCTGCTGTGACTCATGACACTTGGGCCGCTCTGTGTGATGGTGTTTAAGCTTTACTGCAGTCTGTCTCAGCTGTAATGTTCTCTCATGTATGCTATCACGACTGACTCAGAATTAGCTTCAGTTCTTAGTGATGTGTGTTGCATTGGCGTTTGCAGTGGCTATTGGCTCTTACAGCTTTCCATGTAGCGCTCACTCAATGGATAAGTCCCTAGGGATTTATTTGTACAAAGTTAGCCTTTACCCTGCGCTGCTCAAGATGTGACAATAAGTGGGTAGAACCTACAGTTCAAAATATTTCTGTTTTCTAATAGAAATAGGATTATTTAACTGTTGCTTTAATTAAAATCTAGTATCAGCCAGTTGTTTGGATGCTACTTTGCATACAGTCAGAATTCTTGATGTGGCTGTGTCTTGTTCAGGTTTGTCAGCATTAAGCCGAAGCAGGACAACTGAACAAACTAACGTACCAAGCACCTCTACTACAAGGCACTCACTAACTGTAGATAGCTTGAATGGGTACTCATCCTTTCTGGATTTTCTTTATTGTTCTTAAAGATGAGTTTATTAAAACTTGAAAGGTGCCTTTTTGGTTTTGATTTGCTGTGTTGATAGCTGCTTGTGAAACTGGCTCTTCCCTGTGGACGGTCATGCTGTTACACTCTCTGAAACAACTTAAGATATTTGGTTTTGTAGCTGTTTTGCAGACTTTTAACTTTATCTTGGTAATTCCCTAAAGTTATCTTTTCCTACTGCATTAACATAGTTAACCGTTTCTGCAAGGATAGACTGAGAATCAACTGACTTGATACCTTCTGATATAGATGGCCAAACAGCATCAGTATACATGCATCAGTGAAGGCAAGGAATTTTATGACTGTTTTTAAAACTAACAGCAGTTCAGGAAATATTTCATTTTATTTCTGGTGAAGTGATACAGTTTGGGTACTGTAGCTGTAAAAATGCTTTCTTAGAGACTGAACATCTAGTAAAGATAACTGAAAATTAGTAATATCTTCGTAGCAAGGAGACCTTGTGCTAGAAAGAGCTGATCTTTGCTCTCATTTTTCATGACAGTTATGGCGGACTGTCCCCACACAATCGGTGTTGAATTTGGCACAAGAATAATTGAAGTTAGTGGCCAAAAAATTAAACTACAGATTTGGGATACAGCAGGACAAGAGAGATTCAGGGCTGTCACACGAAGCTACTACAGAGGAGCAGCGGGGGCTCTCATGGTCTACGACATTACCAGGTAAGGTGCCGCTGCTTCTTGTACCGTGGCAAACTGTTGGGTACCACGGCCTCACGCGTACTGTCTTGGCTGTCCCTTTGACTTAGATTTAAAGGACTCTGTCTTTGGATGGATTTGTATCCTGTTGTGTAAAGCTTACTACACTTCTTTGTCTAAATACTTTTAAGTCTTTAAAAAGCTGAAAATGAAACATAGGGAATGACGTGGGCTGCTTTTCTTGGAAAACTTCAGTGCCGATAGACCTGAGGATCTTGCCACTTCAGGCCTTGACTGCCTGTTTTGAAGCTGTTTGAAGAACTGGCTTTGTCCTTAAAATCTACTCTTCAGTACATGGATTTGTCTCTTCCTGGGAGGCAATGGATACTGCTGCTTACCTGGCAGGAATAGTCTTAGAGTAGCCAGAGGGCTGCGTAAATGTGCTTAACAGACTGTGTATACATGAGAGCGTTGGACAAGTCTGACTTCTGGGCCTCTTCATGGGCTGGTCCTCCAACAAAATGGACTGCCCAGAAGCTATCCTGCCTTCCCTTTATAGATGAAAATTAAAAGGTGCTGCAAAAGGAATAATGAATCAGATTTGCAACATGAAATACTTTGTCTCTCCCATCTTCCGCTGGGGCTGTTCTTGGTATTCTTTATGCACCTTTTTTTTTTTTCCCCCCTGCATATATAGGTATATCTCCTATTTCCTTAAATCTTGAGCAAAAAACCAAATAATCTTATGCACTTTTTGTTACCAAAGTGCTATTCTACTATACACTGTTCTGTAAGAGTATTTGATAAGAAATCCTTTAATGTGTTCCATATGAAACAATACAGTGTTGTCCTTGTGAAGGCAGTAGAACTACTGCAGTGTGAATTGCTCTGTCCACCTGCGGTGTAAGAGTTGCTCTGGGGGTTTAAAGTTGACTTGTTTGGACTCAGACCAAGATTTCAACAAGATGTTGCTGCTTTGTCATTCTTGAGGGTGGGGAGAAGAACAGGGATAGCTGACGTCGGTGTGCTTAATGGATGCTGGCTATGCTGTTGGCACTTATATATTTAAAAAAATACTGTAGCTAAGACTGTACTCGCTTGATTCTTTGCAGAAGAAGTACATATAATCACTTAAGCAGCTGGCTGACAGATGCAAGGAACCTCACCAATCCAAATACTGTAAGTTGGACTTTATTTAGCTTGAAAGCAAGATCACGTATCTCTAGGCAAGAGGTTGGAAGGCTTGGGCCAAAGCATCTGCAGTGGTAGCAGCGTTCCTGTAAATAACCTGCCTGTGTTTTCTCACCTACTGAGCTCTGAGTTATCCTGATGTCCCCATTGTGCATATACCAGTGACTCTCTTCCCTTACTGCAGCTGGAGGAAAAGCGCAGGCTCCTGTGTGGGAAAGCAGCAGGTTCTTCTAAAAGCCTTGTTGTGCTGCTCACCTTTCAGGGACCCATTTTCAGCAGTTGGAGACAAAATTGTGATTAACTCCGAACAAACCGTAGCTTTTGTTACTGCTGCTTCTTGCTTTGTGTTAGTAATGAGGTGAATGCTGTCTCATCTTAGATTGGAAAATAAATTGGATCTGCAGCTAAAGCTGACCAGGTCTTCTGGAGGGATGGGGGAAGAAGGTTCGTCTGTGTCTCTTAGACTGTACCACAAAACCATTGTCCTTCAGTCTTTTTCTGAATGCTCCTAAAATACATCAGCACCAAGCTCATGGGAAGACTCTTTGCTGCGATGAAAAAAACATAAAGATTCTGGCTGGATTAGCAGATGATTAAACAAATACAAGGATTGGTCCTGAGTAGAACTTGCATGAATAAAGAGTAGGATTACTGCTTTATAGGACCTCATCTCACGAGAACAGCCTGAAGCGTTTCAAAGGGACGGCTGGAGACGCTGTTCCTGAGCTTACAGAAGGGGCACTGCCACAGCAGTGTGTACCTGAAAGTGTGTGGGTTTTGCAGTTAAACTTCTCTGCGTATTTCCTTTTGGCTTTTTATCTTTTTAATAAAGAGGGTGGTAGCAAAAAAGCTAATAAGCTTTTTCGCAGACTAATTTTCTCTCTTCTGAACTAGGTGATAATCCTCATAGGAAATAAAGCAGATCTGGAAGCACAGAGGGATGTGACATATGAAGAAGCCAAACAATTTGCTGAAGAAAATGGTGTGTTTTTTCTCTTGAGCTGTTACATTTCCTACAAGATAGTGATGTTAAAGTGAATCCTCAGCACTGATAGCTGCAGTTTACACTTCTGAAATAATGTAATTACATGTACAGGGTTCTGCTGCGCCTCAGATAGTCTGGCTTAACTCTAACTGCACTTAGTTCTAGGAATTGGCTTGTGTATTGATGCCTTAACTTAGTCATAAAATACCATTTAGTACTGAAACAGTGTCTTGCATGTAATCTGAAGGTCATAATATGACTGACTTAAGGCTATTTGGAGTATATTATGCATTGACTGTTAAACTTCTGTTTCCGACCAGGTTTATTGTTCCTTGAAGCAAGTGCGAAAACGTAAGTTACCTTTGCCTAGATTAACAATTCAGATGTTTAAAAGGAATATATTGATTATGACTAAGTATAGCTGTAGTGTTCAGGTATAGTCGGGTTTTGCAGATGAGAAAAGTGTTATTTTTGATTTCTGGTGGAATGTAAGGTGTATATAGCGGTTTCAGTCATGTCAGCTTTGGCTTGAAGGTGACTTGGAAATCAGACCTTTTGCAATATTTCAGGTAAAGACTTGTTGAATTCAAATGAACTGATCTGGTTTTAAGACATCATGTGAGCGTAGAATGTGTATGTGTGGGTAAGAGTTATTCCCAGTTAGGTGTTCCTTCCCTCGGATGTTCCGAGCTGTAAGCAAGTTCTGCCCATTTGGTCACAGAGGAATCACCGCACTGTACTGGTGGTTGACTGGGTAGCCTGTCCAAATGCAAGGGATCGGACCTCCAGTGGCACCAGTACATGTGGTTCCAGCTGGCACCTGTCGCCATGGAACTTGTTAACAAAAAGGTGTTGATGAATAGTAGCTCCCCTGTCTTTTAGCCTCTTTCAAAACTGCTCTGTGGGGAGGGCTTGATGCCTTGGATTATTTTTGCTACTCGGTGTTCTGGCGCGTAGGTTTTATTCCTGTCTAGTCCTAACAGATGTGATGACCAGGGAGGGAATGGCCCTACCAAAGGCTGTCCCAAGGACAGGTTATTGCAATTCCATGTCTGCTTTAAGTACCATGAGCTCCTCTTGCACGTTAGAGGATGAGGTAGCAGCTGCTGCTACCTGGTGACCTGTCAAATCCCAGCAAGGGTGTCCAGCCAGCCGCCTCCGTACCCTGCGTGGCTGTGCTGAAGAGTAGCCTAAATAACTCCTGCTGCTCTCTTCGTAGCGGAGAGAACGTTGAGGATGCCTTCCTGGAGGCTGCCAAGAAAATCTACCAGAACATCCAAGACGGAAGCCTGGATCTGAACGCTGCAGAATCGGGCGTACAGCACAAACCGTCAGCTCCGCAGGGGGGGCGGCTAACCAGCGAACCCCAGCCCCAGAGAGAAGGCTGTGGCTGCTAGTGACCTCTGCTCCCTGGCTCCGTTTCTGACCTTTCACCTCTGTCTGCTGGAAGCGGTGCTTTTTGACTGCTTCCCTGTCTTCTGTACATCTTACTGGGTTTAATTAAAACTCTGAGACAAGTTTAACACAGTACTAAACTGCTAAACAACTTTAGATGTAATCAGGTTATCAAAGGCAAGTAGAGTAATAAAACCTCTCCTGCATGGTAAATCTAGAAGTTTTTTTTTTTTTTTTTCCTTGATTGTCCTTGTGATAGTGTCACCGATACATAATTTAAACTGAGCACTGATGCTGGACTCATGATTTTACACTTTCGCAGGGCTTTGTCTCGTATGGTTTAATTTTATGGTTCTTTGGCCTTTCTTCCCCACCTCTAACTGTGTAGAGCTGTCCCTAGTAAAGGATAAGTTTTTGCTGTGAAATGACTTTGGATGGTAGCGAGGGGCTCTGTAACCATGTGCTTTTGTGGAAGGAATTCCCTGTGGTGTGTGCGGTGGGGGTCGGGGTGGGCTGGCGCAGGAGCGTCCAACTTGCACAGGGAAACAATCCATTGTGCTCATAGCTTTACGTCATTTTTTTGCCACTTTTATCCTTTACATTTGTTAACAGAACGTAAATATGTATAAAATTTGAAGGAACTGAGCTAACAGTTAAATACATCCTGTGTATATGATTTTAATGAAGAAAATGATTACTGGCATTAGAACAGTATATAAGAAAATATCAGTTTGTACAGTATGACCTATACGTGACCACGTTGCCCCGTTAGTACCGAAATCGATGTAACCGCAGTTCACTACCGTAGGCTTTAACTCCTTGGTGTTGCCAGTGGCCGTTGTGCCGGGGGAGCTCCGCTCCTGCTGCAGAAACTAACACTAGTGGAACCTGTCTCTCATTGCACTGTGGTCTCTCGATGCCGTTTGGTTAATCCCGCTCTGTGCAATCAGCAGTGCGCTAACCCGCTTCTCCTTCTGTAAGCGTTTTGCGTTATTGGGCTTCATCACCCGCCTTGCACCCTATACGAAGGCTGGTTCTCTTGCACATCTTACGCTTTTATACCTTTAACTTTTTGGATGGTCGGAGGCTGGACTGGACAGTCGGAACAAAGTGTGTGCTCTCTAGGGATTTTTAACTACTGTTGTATTTTTAACAGTCCCCTGTGAGGGTTTCTTTTAAGATTCAATTTTTTCATCAAGCCTGCGTGGGTGACACAGCCTGTAAGGCTTGTTTGGAGTGGAGGTGGCGGGGGATGGCTGCACGTGTGGGTGTTACGGGGTGGCGGGGGGGGTTTGCTGGGGTGTCACACCAGAGCGTGTGGCTCCAGGTGCTGGGCTGCACCTGGGAACATCACACAGCGTGTAAAAATGGAAGGGGGTGAGCGGCTTAACCATGACCAAGTGTCCAACTTTAGTCTTACCGCAGTGTTTAAAGTACACAGTAGTCCTAAAATCCCTCTCTAGACACTAAAACTATACGATGTTCAGACTTGTAAGTAACCAGTGGTACCAGAGTATTGTACAGTCAATGTTAAATACAAGCCAAAACTGGAATGTGCAGACAATAGGATTTGGGTAACTTGTGCACTGTCCCTTTGTTTTGTCTGGTTAGTCCTTTTTTTAACTAATATTCTGAAGTAGATGGGAATGTTGAAGATCTACAGCTAATGCATCCTGCTTAAACCGAGGTTGCACCACAAAGGGTTTGCCCAGGGACCAGGACCTGCTGCTGCCGAGAGGTGACTGTTGTAACGCCTGCAGCGGTGAGGGGCAATACCTGTAACTCCCGGAGTAAGTTCCAGTAGGTCTTATTGTTTCTGTCACAGAAAGGATCTGTTTGGACTGCTGTACTCCTCATTTGATGTAACAATGCTATTAATCTAAATATTTGTAAATAAAGTACCTGTATCTAGATAAACTACAGCTGTTTGTGGTCTTTGCTCGGTCCTCTGCTGAGGCTGGGATGGTTCCTCGGAGCCGTTTCAGAGGGGCGGCTGCTGCTCTCGCTCCTCTCCTGAGGCGGTTTCCATCCACGGCAGCAGCTGGTCGGCAGGAGCTGCCAAGCACGTGCTTCTGCTGCCTCCAGTCAGGGCTCGGCTTCCTGGGAAAAGCCTCTTGTTGAACTGGTGGAGGAGGAATGTGAGCCATGGCCCAAGGTTACGCAAGAACTCCTTGTAGTGAGGGTATTTGTGCTTTAACTGATGGACCTCGCGTGGTGTAAAGAGGAGGCTGCCCGGCTCTGCTGGAGCCCAAAAAATGAAGGTGTAACAGGCCAGTGCTGAGTCCAGAACGAGCCACGGGAGCTGGGTGGTGTATCACTCCCGGGGAAGTGGGACAAGATGACAGTTGGAAGATAGAAAAGGTTTATGTTAATGTGGATGAGAAAGGGCAGGCTGGAGAACCAAGTCAAAGGCCGGGAGCGGCCCTGTCCTGGCTTCCTGCTGGAGGGGGAAGAGATGTCCTGCAGGACAGGGGGGAGTGTGGTCCTGTGTTCACAGGCACTTGTTCTGCTGCTGGAGGGCTTCACAAAGTGTTTTTTCCACTACTAATTAAGAGGAAGTTGCTTCGAGCTTTGTTTATGAAACCATTAACCATAAACACAGGCTTCAGACCAGGGATGGAGCTCAGGCCCCAGAGAAGGGAGCTCACACCAGCAGCCAGGAATACCCACACTAGACAAGTTTCACTTTCTGCAAACAAAGAGGCCGAGTGCACTGTTACTGCTGGAGAGTAACTTAAAAACAAACACACACAAAAAAACAGCCATGGATAAAAGTAAACATCAGTCACTCAAGTTTATTTTAAGGAAGTACTCAAAAATAATTGTATTTAAAACATCCATGCATTTATCAAAAAGTAAATGGACAACTGTCCTTGTTTTCTTTGAAGTGGAAACTGACAAACACCAAGACTTAAATACAAGGAATTGTTTTGGAAACACTTAAATCCACATTTAAAATATTTCAGAACAAACAAACCTTATATACATAAAGCCCAGTTACTTAATCGTACAAAAACTTCACAGTAGCGCAGGCCCTGCAGCCGCTGCTGCTTAGCGGTGGCAAATGCCTCTTCTGAAAAGGCCCGTGAAGTGGCGAGGTAGAAATCTCGGGTGGTTACTGACAGCATGGGCCTGAGGAGCTGCGCGCCCCTGAAGGGAGCTCCATGGTGGGACCTGCCCCAGCAGCTGCACAGCCCCAGCAGCGCTTCCCCTGGGGGAGCCTGTGCCTGCCCTGACCCTGCTTAAGGCCTGCTGCCAGCTCGAGAGCTGCTTGACACTTCCCTTCTAATGTATGGCACCTGTTGAAATTCAGTTAAAAAAATACCTTAATCATTACGAAGGAACACTGAAGTACCAGGCCAGCACTGGAGGTAGCTGTAACTGAAATGTAGGTGCAGGCCCTGCACTTATTAAAACCAGAAAAGTGGTACTGGAAGAAAAAGGATGGCAGTAACTTAACATTTAAGTTGCGAAAATAGCAGCAATTTTTCTGTGTCGTGAGAGGTTACAAGCAGCTCCTGCCAACAATTTGAAAATACACATCGAAGAGCCAAAACAGCATTAAGTGCAAGGACAATATGGTCCCAGAACCCACCACCCCCCTCAGCCCCCGAGCTCAGCCTTGGGGACACTCGTGACGAGGCTGGAACTGGGCTGAGGTCACGTCTCACCTCTGGCCTTACTGAGAAATTCCTCCCCAGCAGGAATGCAGCGTCTGAGACACCACCGGCATCCCTGGGGGCCTGCTGGGGTGCGCGAGTCGTGTCAGAGTAGCCTAGGAAAAGCAGTAAAAAGTAAGTCTGAGTCATAAATTAATGTCTTCAATTAGCGGAGTCATAGTAATCTTTAAAAAAATAAAAATCTGAATTTTAAAGAATAAACACTAAGACAAAGTCAAAAACCGAACAACACCTTTGAGGAGGGCAGCCTTTTCAGAGAAGTTAGCTGCTGCCGGCGTAACCCCTGCAGTGCCTCCAAGATGGGGAGCATACGGCTGTGACAGACTGCCAGGGAGCCAAAAATTACTAAAAAAAAAACCAAACCGGAATTCCTGTGCGCAGCAGAGCATTACCTGTGTTTTTGTTAAATTCAGAGTTTCGCGAAGAGAAACTAGACTTGAGGTTTGGGTGAGAAAGAGCGAATCCGAGGAAGTGCTGCTGACCAGGTCGTCCAGTGCATCCACCTGTCGCTGCAGGCTGTGCAGGGTGCCCTCCGTCTGCCGCTTCCCTCTGATTAACACTTCCACTCGCTGGGACATGCACTGCCGGAGCTGGGCCTAAACACACGCGTAGTTCTAGTTATATCCAGCCAGTGTCATTTTCAAGACTGTATTTAAAAAGTCTGACGACCTTACGGTCAAGCCGTAAGGGATGGGATGTTACGACTCTCGTGCAGATGGCAATGGGTTTGTGAATGATTTTTAAGTAGTTCCCCTCCTCCCAAGCCAAAACCAAGCTGTTTTCCTGGCCCTTATCATGAACTGCTTGGAGAGAGCGCAACAGGTATGTTCTAACTAAACCTGGCCATCACCTGTACGTGAAATGATCATGCGTGCTCCCAAACTGTAATCTGTATGTAAATAGTGTGATGTAAATGAGGGACTACTCAAAAATCCAATTAACTGTTAATTAAAATTATTCATCTTGATACAGCATGCAATTGCAAGGCTTTTACTGTTCCCACCCAAAGGCACTCTGCAGCTAGTCATTATGGATGGAGCTGGAGAAGGATCCCCCAGGGTCCCGGGCCGTTTGGGTTATTTTCCAAAAGGACGCGAGGGAATGCCGGTGTGACAGGAAGAGATGTGTCACCTTCAGCCGATCTTCGCGATGCTGCAGTTTTTCCCGGAGAGCCTCTCCACGCCACTGTTCATCCTTTTGGAGACAAAACAGAGCGTTACAGCTGAAGGCGCCAACACCGACGTGCTCAGCTGCAGCACGAGTAGCAGCTACTTTTTGAAAGCATTTTACCATTAATAAGACTTTAGAAAAATCCAACTTTTCTTCCAGTGAGAAAAGTCTTTTGTCAGCGGCAGCAAACAGACCCGTCTCCTCTGAGTTACCGGATTCACGGTGCAGACAGCCCTCTGCTTCAGAAGATGTTTCCATGTCTTCTGACGGTTCCAGAGAAGACGGGCTTGAAGGTTTAGACCCCGCCCTAATTTCATCTTCAACCTCCGGTTTAAGCAGCGTTGCTGCGGTCTCCATTTCCCTGTGTCTCTTTTCCAGGTCCTTTGGAGTTTTAACCTACATCATAGAACAGTCTCAGATTTTGCTGTCACGTTACAAATGCATCAACCCAGAGGGATTTTCCTGTATAACTGACCAAGGCTTATTCCCAAAGTGTTTACGTTTCGACTACTGCAGTCAGAAAATCACAAAACCTCTGAACAGACGCAGCCCCAATTCTGACATGGACTTGGCCTCTGAAGCCCCCTGAATGGTAAAAGAGGCAACTAAAGTTACCAAGACACAACTTGTTAACTTAAACCTGTTCATACTCTGGTCTTGCACAGTCTTCCTTGAATGCCTCCCAGCTGCCAACACCAGTCTTCGCTGAAGGACTATTTTTAAAGGGCTTAGAAACCATTTATAAACGATTTCTTAAAGGACTAGAGGGAGTCAAGACAACACAGAATCACCTTTTAATTCAAAATGAGTATTAAGAGCAGAAAATGCTGGCCCAAGTTGGCACAAACAAGTTGTTAAGTGCCTACTGAGTAGCTTTGAATGTTGATAACATTTAGTGATTTGCATAAATTATGACCCTAGTTATGCCAAGTTCCTATTAGCAAACCTTAACGTAAACAGGAGCCGGAGTCCTAATTCTTGACTGAAGCATTGCTGGAACTGAGCTGACAGCAAATGTTATGGTGCATTCGCTATGTATCTTGGGAGCACCCAAATCCAATTACTCTTAATGAACAGCCAGGCCTACCCCCTCCACCCTCACCCCACCTCCAAAGAACACGGTCTCTTTTTCAGGCATCATCTCACTGGCTGAGGCCTTGATCTATTCGAACACCTAAACCGCACCTGTAACTCCCCTGCTGCTGGGACGGCGACGATGCAGCCGCGCTGCCCCAGCCTTCAGGGTCTGACGAACGAAATGCCACGTTAGAGCGTGGCAGCCCGGCACCCAGAACTGCGCACGTGACTGACTGGCTGGAGTTGGTTTGTTCACTTTTAAACCAGGATTACCAAGCTGCGTGATCCTCCTGCCTGTTAACAAAGCTTAACTTCTCCCAGATTTGGGAAAATCACGTGGCAATTTTCAGTAGTCTATTTCTAACTGTGAGACAGCAGACAGGAGGGATTCAAAACCAATACAATGTGAACTTGTCTGGAAGAGACAACTTTCCCTCAGACCACCTGGATGTGGCCACTCCGCCATAGCTGGGTTTGGAGATCCTGCCCTTTCTGAGGTGCTTGGCTCGTTCAGAGTTACCGTGCGCTACTTGTTCAGCAGCTGCTGTGTCACTCTGCAAACAGGTATTTTCCCGCTTTTGTTCCTAGGAACAGGCAGGAGGACTGCCTTTTACTGTAAGCATCCGCTTCGGAAAGATGAATCAAGAGAACCCACAGAACACAGTTTCTTCAAGTTAAAAGGCAGAAACAGCATTAAATAGGTGAAACGAGAGAGGGGTTCTGCAGCACAATCTAGAAATACCAGAGTTTGGTCGCCTCAAGTTTTGTCTAGTCATGAAGTTCATGCATTACTTTGTTCCTCCTATAATAAAAAGGAGTGTTTTATCATTTTGCTGTTTAAAAATAACCTAGATCCCCAAATAGCCTCATCTCAGCCAGGACTTACGTGAAGTTGTCTTTCGAGTTGCGTCCTTTGCATTTTCATTGCTTCTTTCAGACTCAAGATTTGTTTTTCTGCCTTTCTCCTCTCTGACACTATCTGATCTTGGAGACGGTTCAGCTCAGACTTGGAGACTTCCAGGTCTTTTTGAAGAGACTGTATTTCTCTATTTTTTTGTTGCAATTGTAATTCTTTTTCTGAGACCTGATGTTCTGTAATTAACATTTTTAAAAACAATCCCGATTAGCAGAAATACTGAGTATCTTGGTATATTTCATACACATTAGATATCTTTCAAACACATTCACGTGCTGAGCCGTGGTTTGTAAAAACACCGACAGAAGGTGAGAGGGGACGGAACACCAGTTGGCTTTAGAATTTCAGTTCTTTGGACAAGTCAATTTAAGGATCGTGAGTCAATCCAGGTGCTGCGTTAGTAACCCAGCCAGATTAACAGAAAGATTTGTTGGTTTTGTTAGACTTAGAACCCCAAGATGGTACCAATGTATTTGTGCGTTCAATCTTACTGCTTTTTCGGACAGTTTCTTCAAGTGCTGCACATCGTGACTCCTCCTTTTCCAGTTTACTGATGTTTTCTTCTGCCAGCCTTAGTTTTGCTATTGCCTGCTCCAGTTTCTTTTCTTTATCTGTTAATTCCTTTTCCAATAGTATTTTCTGATCTTTCACTTTAGCACTACATTCTTCCAGTTTTTTTCCTTCACGCTCTGAAACTTGCTTGAGGTGATGAAGAATCTGCCAAAAAAACACCACTCAAGCTTTAACTAGAACCAACTCGATGAGAACTAACACCATCACCAAACGACATTACAGAATTTAAAGCAGCGTAAATTGGAAAAAACTGTAGTCTAATATTCCCTACTGACATAGAAGTTCATCAGTTTTTCTTGCCCCTCATTTTCAGTACAGCTCCCTCAAGTTCTTCTTTTGGTTAACACTTTGTTGAAACTGCTCAGCCAACATAAGTGAATTTTACTACAGGAATATATGATTAAGCCCTGATTTTCATGAACAGCTGGTGGGCTTTGCAGAGAAGAATCAAAGCTAGCTGCCGAGAGCGATCCACTCAAGATCAAACAGAAACTCCAGAATAAAAAAGCCCTGCATTTTTTTTTTTTTCTGCTTGGTTTTGGAATTACGGAATGCATCTGAAGTTAAGTTTTGCTTAGTTTCATTTGAAATCCATTGTATCATTTCAGGTAATCTACATAGTTTGCCCATCTCCCAGGAGATAGTGCGAGCATGGGAAGAAGGTTCTCCGAGCTATCTGTACCCAGCTGCTTTATCTTGGCAGCTGACAGAACAGAATTACAGAGAATGATCTGTACTAGTCCCTCTCCTCGCCTCCTCCTCAGCAGCCAAGACACCGCACTGCACGGTGCCTTCCACCACAGTAACCCTTCCCGCACCCTGGCCAGTCGGATTTACAGCAGTTTGTTACCAGTTCAGTAGAAGATGACCCCGCCAAGAAGGAAGTCGCAGTCCTTCCTTGTGACACACTAGTTTTCACTAAAAGACAACTGAATGTTGAAGCTTTTTGTTTACTGTTATTCCTCTAAAAATGAGGCTTCATGTTTCTTAAAGCACTTCTTAAAGCGCTTTGAAGTGCTTCTTAAAGCATTTCATAAAGTATATTATTTGCAAACTTGCACCCAATCTTTTTGGCCTGCATTATTTTTAGAGGTCAGGCAAAAGCAAGGCAAGTCAGCAGGCTCATTACCGCTTCTTGCTTGGCCAGTTCTGTTTCCTTCTCTTCAATTTCTTTCTGGAGCTGCTGCAATTGGTTCTCCCTCTTTTTCTGTCTCTCTTGGCAATCCTTACGTTTCCTTAAATACTGTAGGATATCTTCTTTCAGGGCTGCCTGCTCTCTAAGCAACTCATCCTGACGCCTTGTATTATTTTTCAAATCCTGCAATATAAAAACATAAAATGTCTCTGTCTGCATTGCTTTCTAGAAAGAAGGTAAATTCAAAACCAAACAAATACACAGGAAAAAAAAATAATCCCCCATCAAAAAGAACAACCCAAAAATAAAAGTCACACGCTCTACTTTGGTAATAACAATCTGACCAGGAGAGTCATCGCAGCTGCCACTTAAAACAGAAAACCCAAACCAGAGATCTCCTTTGGTTCAGCACCTACTATAGCCCAAACCCCTCCAAAGTCAGCAAGAACAAAGAAATAAGCAATTCGTTGTTTATTATTAGCTCTGCAGTGTCTGGTTCTGAGCCAGGGTGCCTGGACAAAAACCAGGTGATGGAATGTCAGTTGCTGTGATAAATGACACCCCCAACAATCTACTCAATACCTGAAAATAAGTACATACTTCACCCAAACTAACCTGTTCTACCAGTTGAAGCTGTTGCCTGGAGTGATTTAATTCTCCTTTCAGTGTTTCTAGTTCTTCCTTTTTTTCTAGAAAAATATTTGTCGACAGAGATTTTTTTCAGTCAGCAATTTGAAATACCTACACAAATAAATTCTCTCTTTTCATAAATGAAAAACAAACAATAGAAATACAATTTCCAAAATCTCCATCTTTTCAACATGTTAAATACTTTCTGCCTGGAGATATTTGAGTATGTTGAATATTTAATATCATACAGTACAGTTGCAATGTGTCTTTTAACAAAATTTCTCTTAAAATATATGACAGTTTAAAACCCAAAATTGATCTTTACCTTGAAGATCCTTCTGTGCAACAATAATGTCTCCATTCAGTGATTTTTTTTGTTTGTTCAGTCGATGTACCTCCTGCTGCAGGTTTTTAACATCCAATTCCAATTTTTCTACGTTGGATAATGCAGTTCTGCTGCTATCTTCAGTAGCAGTTAAGTCTCTGTAAAATGTGAATATATAGTCTCGGTTTGTTGAAAGTGCTTGGCAAGAACTCTAAAAACCAGCTGCATTTCAGTTAAGGTTTTCTCAGCTCAAGGGGATGGTACCGAGTAGTAATGAGAGCAAGACAGCTGTCCTGTTCCAAGACCTAACATTTTGCTTTTCGTAACGTTTTTCTCATTGCATTGCCATGATATAACAAATGCTGTTGCATTTATCAGCTTCATTGCTGAATACTTTCTGTAAGTCTGCTGTAGACACACTTAAAATGAAACCTCCACAGGATATAAGAAGCGGCATATTCTGTATGACTGGACACCTCAAAGTTATAGCTGTATTTTTAATTATGATAAACAGACATTCAAGGCACTTCCCATCACTTCTGATCTTTGCAGAAAAAAATATTCCCCCCACCTTCTGGTTTGTGACAATTTCTTTTCAAAGTTCTGACAGTCGTCTTCAAGTTTTTCCTTTTCTTTATGCAAAGACTCAATATTATTTTGCAAAGCGCGCATTTGAGAAACCAGATGTTCATTTTCCTGACGGTCTTTCTCAAGTAGTTGTTCCTGCCAATCTACTTCCCCTTGCTGACACTGAAATAATCTCTGAATATTCTCCAGTTTTAACTTCTCCTACAAAAGAAGGCATTGCGAGCAACACATTTATACAGTCAAGGAGTAGAACAAGTTATTAACATCTGTAGCTGCAGCAGTTTAAAAACCTTTCATTCACAGAGATCACATGCAGGCAAGAGAACCCTCTACAACTACTGCATTCTAACAGGGATAACTGCTTAAAGTGCCAGTTAATTTGAGTGTATTTATTATGATAAGTAAGAGCACGAGGACTGGACGATAGGGGTACAATTCTTTGTTCCATCATAGTTTAACCACCGTATTTCCCCCTATCTCTAAGGCTAGGGCATCCCTTCATCGCAGGGATTTGGAGAGAACAACCACTTCAAGGGCTGTGAGATGCTCAGGTAACGTAGTAAGGTAACAGAAAGGTACCAAGCGTATCGACTAGTCCCTTCTTTTCCCTGTCCTTCACAGAAAGAGTACAGAGAGAAGAGGTAAAGTCTTTTAAAAGTAAGAAGCAGGTGATATCTGCTTATATCTG
This sequence comes from Fratercula arctica, assembly GCA_947846985.1. Classification (NCBI taxonomy): domain Eukaryota; kingdom Metazoa; phylum Chordata; class Aves; order Charadriiformes; family Alcidae; genus Fratercula; species Fratercula arctica. Next base: position 3,632,264 of record CANTUZ010000016.1, read on the forward strand.
CTTATAAATGCTGTCTTAGCAAACACATGTTAGATTTTCTGGAATTGCACAGCTGAGTAAAGGCGGGCTGTCCCGGCCTCTGACCTAACGACCCTGTAGCTACTATGAGACTGCCAAAGGGAAGCTGCTGATCTCTGCCCACTGGTAGCATAGTCGAATGTCTGTCTGTGTCAAAAAGAGAAGAGACTAGCTGAGCTAAAATACCTTTTCAATGGTAGAGAAGATCATTCAGCTGAGTTGAACTATCTTCCATTCTTACTCTTTGCAAGTGAGGACACAGACAGAATCCAGATAAAAAGACTCTGGTAGCTAACGCTGAGAAAACAGCCACAGAACAGCTTTCTGGTTTTTGCCCTCTCTCCATCATACGCACCAAAAAAATCCCATTATTTTAAAGGGCCGAAGCAGACTTAAGACTTTTCTGCGCTAAGCTGCAATCAGACTAGAAACTGATTGATTTAAAAGTGTAAGGGACTCTGTTACCCAGAACAGATGCACTGAATATGCAGAGCTCTTCTTCCAGTTACTATATTAGCTACAGAAGAAATACTTACTTCTAGAATTGCAGCCTGAATCTTTTCTAGCTCGTTGACCTTTTGGTCATGCTGTAGTTTCAAACCTTCAAGTTCATTATTTTCAAGCTCCAGGTTTTCCAGAACATGTTTCAGTTCTAGGTAAGATGCAAAAAATAAAATAAAGGTTATTACAAGCACATTAAATGCATTCTATTTGCAAAAAAAGGCAGCAAGGAAAAATTAAGAGATACTATATTGGTATCATCCCCGTAAAAACTCTTCACACACTTCCAGTTGCTGTGCCAGACCCACCAGGTATTGTACCTGATGCTGTTCTACCAGCAAGTTGCAGGTCCCCAAGTCTCCTGCTCTTCCTACTGCCTAGGGAGTAAGTCTGGGACAGAGTATCTGACTGATAAACAATGAAAGAAAGTATTTCAGAAAAAGTACAACAGTTGCAAACTGCCGCTGCTTATACTTCCCACAGTCTGACAAGATCTAACTGCTTGGAAGGAGATTCCTCCATTTCCCCACATCCCAGCGTTTAATTCTTCTTCTGTGAACGTGGCACAACTAGGTAATGTCTCCCAGCCACAGTGAACTTAACTGAGCAGTCCCAACGGCAGATTTGTTTACGTTTCTCTCTGGCATGAAAAACTCCCGTCCCAAATACAAAGCAGGAGGAAGCACTGCCTCAGCTTAAGCAGAGGGTATCTACGCAGCTCTCCATAAACTACGAGAATTGCAGGGAACTCCTCTGCAGTCGTTCAGTGTTTAAAAAGGAGTGAGGAACAGAAGACTGCAGCGATGTACAACTAAGATCAGAGTGTCTTTCCAATCCACACAAAATACTATCTAGCAAAGCCAGGGACACACCTATCTTATGCCTGGTAATTTGCCCAAGTATTCCTTGAAGATTTTCTTCCTCTTTTCCAATATCCTTCTTTATGATCAAAAGCTGTGCTCTCTTCTCATTGATCTGGACATCTAGTTCTTTCCTCTCAACATTAAGCTCTTCCAGAAGTAGTTTTATTTCCTGTGGGAATATATCAGTGTTACAAGGAATGCCATTATTTGCCATTTTAAATAAATTTTTCCTTTAAAAAGAAGTTCCAAATATTTATAAAATTAGTCTGTCACCAATATTAGGGTCAATTTAATTCCAGAGTTATAGTTAGTTAATGGTGTAAACAAACAAAAAATAGGAAATATTTGTGTTAAAGTCTTGCTTGTTGACAATTTAACAAAAAATAGGAAATATTTGTGTTAAAGTCTTGCTTGTTGACAATTTATAGTAGTAATCTTACAAATATTTTCATCTACAAGTCTGACCAGAACACTGTCATTCACATGAACACCAGGCAGGCCTTAAAACGGGAACTCAGACGAAAAGCCCCCCCCAAATACAATTATCCTTGATACTTTGTTTTTACTTCAGAAAGAAAAGAAGCACAGAAGCCCTCCTAAGTGCAGGGGTTCGGAGACAGACAGCTGACTTACACCAGTTTTGCTGTGTTTTACACACACTGATCAGACTGATTTGCTTTAGAAGCTCCTTGTCTCAGCAACCGTACATCATTCACAGACTTCTATTTAATATAATTGAGTTCTCAAGAGACCAATTCTGTAAGTATTACTGGAACTAGGGAGTTCTACTTCTTATGTGTCCTTCTGGACCAAGCTCTTAGCCACACAAAACTGTGAACTTGCTTGTTCTATTTTTCAGTGGATTTGGGGAGGTTCTAGGAAGCAAAATTGATTTTGTGGGAACTTTATGGGATGTTTTTGGTATTTCTATTCTTTTGCTCTTCTTCAGAGATATAATGAATTGAAAACTCATTTGGAAAAGTTACTCTTATTTGGCGCAGTTTTTCATTTGCTTCAGTCTCTCCGTCTCGAAGAGCTTCTTTGAGGTCACCTTTCTTTTGAGAAATACAGTCTTGAAGGACACAGAGCTCTTCTTTTCTTTGATTTAACTGTTGCTCCAGAAACAAGAGCTCTCGTTGCTGAGCAGTCATCTACAATGCAAAAGTTGAACAGAAGAAGCATCTGAAGGCTTTTATTTTTGTAGCTGCACACATGCACAAGAACAAGCGCAGTACGCTCTTCCCTGCCAGAGATTATCTGAACTGCATACCACAAAGATCCTATCACAGCAATGAGCTTCGTTTGTTCAACCTGTATAATATAATTAATACTGAAGACTAACTTCTGATCTGGACAGTGCAGTCCTGTACCTCAGAGAGTTAAGTGTCTTATTCTGAAATGCAGTTAAGACTTGTCATAGAGAATGCAGTAACACTTATTACACAGAAATGCCAGTGAGATTGGGATCATTCTCAATCATGAGACAAAACAAGGAGGATTTGAACTAACAACATTAACATAAACTTAATAATTCAGTTCTTCAGAGAAGGCAGTTCAGAACTTTAGACTCTTCTCAGCTTTCAGTTACCTCAAAAGTAACAAAATTGACAGTCCAGAATTAGTAAGATAAGCCTTACCTGATCTTTCAATCTTTCCAGTTCAGTTTTCTTGCCTTGAAGGTGGTCTTCTGCTTCTTTAAGAATTCGGAGGTGATGTTCTTCATTACCTTTTGCAACTTTAACATCTCCTTGAAGTTTCTGAAGACTGACAGGGAGGATAAAAACATGAGTCAGAAGAAACAAGAATACCTCAGGCAGTAACTTATTGGAGAGGGACATCTTTATTTTATCTAATACAGTTTACAGTAAATTGAAAACACTTACCTTTCAGTTAGCATTCCTATTTTCTGGTTTAACGACTGGAACTCAGAGTCTTTTGCAGCCAGCATTTTGTTGATTTCTTTCAAAATACTTTCTTGTTCCCTCTTATGCTGTTCTAAATCCTTTGTATCTGCCTGTAGTAACCTAAAGAAGCATCGATGCCTTACATATTAACATTTTAACAGCCCTCCCTCTCCAAAGGCACTATCTTGATATTTGAAAGAATCTTGCTCTTCTCCTCATCCCCATTTGATAGGGATTCCCAAGAACAGTGTACCTTAATTGCTGATCTGCTTCCACAAGTTTAATAGCCATTTCCTCAGCCCTTCGGTCCAGCTCCTTTGCCTCAGCTTCAGTGCAGGATAAATGCTGTTTGGCATGATTGTACTTTTGAATGGTGTCTTTAGTCTAGAGCAAAAATTGAAGATTGAGACAATACATTCCCATCTTATGCTTTTCACATCCATAACCTGCAGGTTAGCTGTCTAAAGATGAACTCCTCCTGGACTGAATATTCCACCTGAGCTTTCTCCCTTTGTATACCATGAAGCAGAACCTTTTCTTCTCTCTTGTCCAGAGCAGAAAAGCTTCCTCCTCTTTGGCAGACTGAAACATTTTCTTTTAGCACAGGTTACCCCAGGACTTGTTTTCAAATAGACGCATTTTAAGAGGATGCAGGGTATCCAAGTGAAAATAAGCTTACGCAAACAAAAATTCTCTGCTCAAAACAATCTTAACACAACACGCAAATCCTTCTGCACCTAAGAGTTACGGCTTTACTTACTTTCCCCCGTGTGCTCTCAAGTTCCACTGCAGCTTCTGAAAGTAGCCTATCTGCCTCTCTAAGCTCTGCTCGTCGTTTCAGAAGAGTCTTCTCTAAACATTCAATTTCATCTGCAATATCTTCGTGATGTTTAAGAGACTTTTCTAACTGCATTTCTGCAATAAGGTTATCAGTATAGCCTTCAATAAAGTCCCTAAAAGATCAGGAAGAAAGACACAGAATTAAAATAAAAAATACCAGAGACCCCAAGCCTCCTGAAGTTCTAATCCATTACACATACTATACAGACAGGAATATTAATCATAACCGAATCAAAATTGACTTTTATTGGAAGGAAGTTTAGGTATTTCTACATGCTTACTTTAAATGCATTCTAGTGCAATATTCTTACTTGCGTTTGTTATGGTTTTGAGCTGCTTTTCGTAGCTCTGCTACTTCACGTTCCAACTCTTCTCTTTCATGCAGAAGTTCTTCAACTTTCTGATGCAATTTTTCCACCTCTTCTTTGCATTTATGCTCAGCTGCCTCTGACCATTTATCTTTGTCTTTCCGAGACTTTAAATAATACAGAGTGTCTTCTAGCCTTGAGACTTCATTCTCCTACATACAGGAAACGGGACAACAAAATCAAGACCTATTTTCTATTTCAGTCCTCCTGAGACACAGGAGCAGCTACATCTAGCAAAGCCTGGACTACTAGCACTGAAGACAGAGCATTCTTATCAGCAAGCTCTTGCAGATCCAAAACTTCCCTAACAGAGACTTTTTTTTTTTTTTTTTTTTTAAATGGACTAATCTAATCTGTGAAAATGAGTTTATGGTTTTTGCATTTTTTTTGAATAAGCATATGTTAAAAGATGCTCCTAATCCATTCCTAAGTCAGTTGCCTATGGTTAAACCTGCAGCTTACAGCTCTGTATCTTACCAAATCATGATGTTCGGGCACATTGCAGTGAAGCACTCCAACAGGAATGAGTGGGACAGTGAAGTTTGGAGGAAGAGGGCCATAAACAACTGGGGCTCCCACAGGAGGTGGGCCATAGATGACAGATCCAGGAGCAACTGAACCTCCATTTGGTGATGCAGGAGGAGGGCCATAGACCACAGTTCCCTGAGGTACAGGGCCACCATCTGGAAGGACTGTGTAAATAACTGTACCAGGTGGTGGTACAAAAGGAGGCTCTTTGGGAACATGAGTTTCTTCATTTCCTTCACTATCTTCTTTCGTTCTCCTATCTTTACCAAAAGAAAGAAAGAAAAATTAAGTTATTTTTAATCACTTTTACTGAAAAAGATATTATTCAAACACACATTTTAAAATAACACACCTTTTATGTAATGTACAAAAATCTAATAACCACTGCTTAAACTGAATAATGAGTTCAACAGTAATGAACATTTAGAATTCATTCATGCACATCAAAAAAATTCACTATGAACTCTAAGCAAGTCCGTCTTTAGGATGCTCCTAAACATTCTGAAAGCATGAGACTGGCTTACCTTTACCAGAATTTGTTTCGTACAACCTATTTCTGACTGGTGAATAAACCCAACATCCTCCTTGAGTGCGCAAGTCTTCCTTCCTGCTCTGCCTGTCCTGGCCACCCCCTTTTCTGGGGGAAAATGTGCCAGAACACAGTAAACAAACTCCAGAATCCTTTGTGCTGTGGGAAGCAGGAGTTGAAGCCTAAAGAAAAAATAAGATGCGTTAATCTAGAAATAACAAATAATTTAAAATAAGTTTTGTTGTAGACATTCCAAAGCACTGATTTTTCACGAACAAGCTATACATACTCTGCTTTCACTTCAAAGAAGTGCTTTAAAGAGAACACTGAATATATTTTAACAGTATTTCTCTTAAATTCAGACAAACGCTGTTTTGCAATAAATGTATACCTGTAATGTCCTCTTTTAAACCTTTACCTAAATGAATTTACAGTACTGCATTTTGAATAGTTGTCTAAAACAACTAGAATCCTATTCCTACACAGTAGTAAGCTTTTTTGGGGAACATTTGTGCATATGTTCTTTCAGTATTTCTCTTATATGCCAGCCAGTACTTTTTAAGTTCCTCCCAGACCTAGCAGTTTTATAATGGACTTTCCCATATTAAATTGCTTCCCACATAACAGGATTTTTATTTCTGACCTGTGATGATGGCATGTAATACCAGTATCCCCTTCTTTTCAATGGATCTGCTATGCTGGTGATGTAATCATTCTGGTGTGAAAGCACGTTTTTGAGCGCTGCAATTTCATCTTGTAAGTTGTTAATTTCATCTTTGTTGCCTGTAAATTAATCACAGTTTTACAGGACTATAAGGCAAATAATAGTCATAAATACTGCACTCAGCTTTAATTAAAGTAACAGTTTAAAGCTTTTCCCCTCACTGTTATCCTGCTAATCTGAAGGAAAGACCCATACACTTGACATAACTGCACTTTGTCTTGCTCTTTGCTTCATGTACATAGATACAGAGAATCCACTGAAGCACAGTGATTTAAGGACTGAATGTATCCTGTATAACGCTGTACAGGAAGGTATCCTGAACAGTTTATTCTCCTGGAGTAGACCTCTAGAGCTCTGAACAGCTTCTCAGATCAAACAGCGAGAAACATGGGGAAGAAAGTGAAGTCTTCTGCATCCATGCTTATTTGCAAGGAACTGAGAGAAATGAGAGCTTACCTGTCCTGATGTTATCCAACAACCATCTTAAACGGTCAATTTCTGCTTTTTGTTGCTCCATAACTTCATTTAATTTATCAATTTCAAACTTTTGAGAGCTTAATGCAACAGTCTTCTCACCAGCTTTCTCCATTTCATGCTGAAACTGTTTAAAATATAAGTTTAAATCAAAGCAAAGCACTTCAGTCTAATTCAGATTGTGTTAACACTTTTTCAAACATGCCCATCTGTCCCTACAAAAATGCTCATTCAGCAAAACACATGTACCACTCTGATGCAACAAAATTGTTCTTCCCATCCCCTCATATGGCTAAGACTTACAGACACAGCCACATAAAGGCATTTAAGTGAACAGGTGATAGTTTTCCTTAAAATTCAGCTATTCTAGTCAGTGAGGTTTTCATTTTGTTCTTTGCCATATGTGGGGGGAGGGAAGAGCACTGTGACTAGGGAAAGCCTAAGGAAAAAAGGTGAGGCAGACACCTTTAAATATGGCATTTTCAGAAGCTTATTGAACCAATATATTGGTATTTTATCCTAATATAAAGCAAACAGATCTGCAACCTACTTGTTCTTCCTTCTCTTTGAGGAGTTGTTGTAAGAATTCTATTTCTGCTTCTGCTCTGGCAAGATCCCGAGCTGCACGAGCTGCCTCAGCACAGAACTCTTCGGCTTCCTCAATCTCCTAAAATTGAAATTTTACTTTGAGCTTTAGTTTGCAAGAATACTTCACAAGTTTGCAGATGTCTCCTTCAGCTTTGTGAAAAGCTGACTAATAAGAAGCATCAGCACTTGTCTGTTCTGGAATTCCAGGCAAAGTTTATGTAAAATAATATTTCTCATTTAACTTTATGGTATTTCTACAGAGGAGATGTTAGTATGTAGCCAAAAATGGCTCCCAGTTTTAAAAGCTTGAAGTGTAAGAACAAACTTCCATAGTCCCTTCTTTTTGCTATCTTACATAAGGTATCTTACATAAGATATAAGATATCTTACATGTATTATCTATTGTTTAACTTTCAGTTAATAAGAGATTAAACGTGCCTCTCCCTAACCTTCTAACACATGGCAAGAACACCTCTCCATACCCAAATTTACTCAAGCATTCATCTACTATATTTCAAGATGAGACTGTCCAAAGCAAGAGCTGTGCAGCACGACAATTCAGATTAAAGCTTTGAAGCTGAATTTAAAAGATGTCACTGGGACTGCTCCCATTACGATGGCATTAGAAAGCACTACTCATATAGAAGCAATCATTATCAATGTTGTTTTACCTCAGCTCGTTCCCGATTAATTCTGAGAACAGTCCCATGAAGAGCCTTTAGCTGATTTTTAGCAATGGAGAGCTCTGTGGCTGCCAGTTTATCTGAAGTGATGATTGCTCTTTTTAATTCCTTCAGTTCTTTATCTAGACTGACAAACTGCATTTGTGCCCTGGCATCTTCTATTTTTTTCTGAAACCAGGAAAACAATAGGTTTTACAAGTTTTAAGTAAAGAGCAGCACAGAAGAAAAGACTTTCTGTTGGTATGACATTTTCACCCATACATATCCCATCTTGTATTGTATACATAGGAGTAACAGAAAAAAACTAATGCAAGGACAACCAATAAAATTTAAGGAAAAGAAAGACGTTACATTTAACCTCTGTGTTCCTTCCTGTATTTGATTTATCTTAGAAAGCAAAATAATTCGTAAGTTTTTGAATCTTCTTTTTCGGGAGAAAACACAGTCCATGAGTCCATGGAATTATTCTTACTCATTCCTACCCTTTTCTCTAAATCTTCCAGTTGAGCAAGAATAGTTTCTTTCTCTTCATCCGCCTCTTGGAGCTGCTGATCAGCAAGGCCCTGAATTTCTTCCATGCTCTTTATTTTTTCATGTAAATGCTGAATTTCATTCTCTAACTGACAGACCTTATTCTTATTCTGCCTGTTTTCAGCTTTAACCTGTAAGTGAAATAAGTTAGAATGAGTAGCCAGAAATTTTTTTTTTTTCCAACCAAAAGCCACCTTATTTTAATGATTTAAAGAAACAACTTTTTAGCAAGTGCAGTCACCAGCATCCAGAAGAGAAAGGAAAAAGAACTGCTTTGCCACCGTAACTATTACATTTTAAAAGTGTCCCAGTTATTTTGGTAGTGGTATGCATAGTGATTTTTTGAGGTGATTACTAGCTATAGTTTTGTACCTATAATTAAATCATTGCTGCCTCCAAGATATATCGAGTCTAAATTCTAATTCACCAAATAATCAGGCAAAAATCATAAAGACTATTAATAAAAAAACCCAAAACATTCAGACTACCGTTACATGAACACCAAAAAGCAGGTCTCTCCTTGTTATCATACAGCTAAAATTTGCTATGAGACTGCTTGTGGAAGTTTTAATGTACATTAAACCCTTCTCCTCCAAGCAACATTTTTGCAAGCTTTATATAATAAAAGCCAACGAAAGGTTGTAAACCATGTGTCCTGTCAAATATCTGATTTAACACTTATCAAAAGACAGCAAGGATGGCTGATGTATTTCGCTACTTTACTTTAACCAGAATTTCACAGTATACATAGCATAGAAGTAGTCAATTATTTGTTTTTTCTCTTCAAAGCTTTTGCTGGCTTACAGTTTCTTTATAATGAAAATTACTACATGATGTACGTTTGTGCACAACAGGAAAATCAGAACTCTAATAGCAGTTCATATTCCTGTTCTAATGACGAGTAGCAGCATCCTGCTCTGATGCAGGATGTTGGCGTTTCTGACAAGTAAATGTATTCAATTTGTCTACCTGCAGTAAGATTATACCTCTCTGAAAGATGGAGCATAGCAAAGCTACATCCAGAGTGAAACTTCATCCTTCGGCTCCAAGTTACATTTTTTTAGGCTATACTGAAATTGTCTTACTCTTGCTTTTGTTGTTTTGATACATGCCTGTCTATATTTCTCCAGTACTTCTTCCAGTTTTTCCTGCTGGGATACCATTTCTTCCTGCAATTGTCTCTGTCTAGCCCATGCCTTCTCTTTTTCCCTCTGAGCATCAGCAAGGATGTCATTAAATTCTTTCTGCAGATTTGCAAGGCTTTTCCCTAAAACATCAGCTGAATTTTGACATCTGAAAGAGAAACAATCCAAGTTCCAAGACAGGAAATAGTAATTTTAAATTGCGATACCAGATAGTGAAATAATGAAACCTAATACAACAGTGCAAATTTAAGACATCCAATGTAAATGAGTTCAGGTGCAGCACTGAACACGTTAAGACTGCACAGACAGACCTCTACCCTGGCTTTATTTATACCGTTCTATCTTTGTTTATTACCATCCTTTGTTTCTGGGGACAAACAGGGGAGAAATAGTTTACCCTGCCCCTCGCAGTGAAACCCAAAGGGATTGCATATTTCCCTCAGTAATACAATTACTGAGCTCAGATGATGTTCTCTTAACAACCACTGGGTGCTGAAGTTCATGTTTAAACTGCCTCAAGTTGGACTCAGTAGGATGCAGCACATGTACCTTGCTGCTCTCATGTACTTACCAATTTCACATACACAAATCTAACACCGTTTGTACTTTTTACTCACTTAATCTCTCCAACTCCTGTTTGAAGCTTTTGCTTGAGTTCATTTATACGAGCTAAGGCTTCCTCAGGATGAATTAAGTTACCAACTGCATGGTTTAGCTGATTCTGAAGATCTTTAAGCTGTTGTTTCAGAAGATTATTGTCCCCCTAAAAAAACCAAACACATAGACAAAAAACCCCACCCACACAGCCATAAGCAAACAAACGTATAAACGATAAAAGCTAGAATTTTTAATATCTAGATCTGTTTTGGGGTTTGTGGTGGTGTTTTTTGGGGGGATTGGGGTTCATTTTAAGTCCCTTCCAAACGGGCTATTCTGTTCTGGTGGTCATTGTACCCTCTGAGGAGTATGTGAGATAGAAGAGAAAGTATGCAAGAGCGAGAGAAAAGGGGGTTTCTTTGCCAGCCATATTTTGAAGATCTTGAACCCAGTATATTACTGTTGCCTAAAGAAATCCTGTTGATTGAGCCTTTCAGCAGCTCTGTACACCTATGCACTTCATAAAATGCCAGCCAGTTCAAGGATCACAAGCTCTGTTGCCTATTATACTTGGATGCCATTGCTGTTTTGTGGCAATTAAGTAAGATTGCTCAGGACCACAGCTTTAAACAGAGGCACTAAGCTTTGCTTCAGGTATCAGATCAGCTTTTTCTTGTGCATCCAAATAGTTTTCTTACTGACATGTACTGGATGGAGCTTGTGGGAAATTATATAACAATTTAGCAATCCCTCTGCAATATAACTGAGCAGCTCTGAAGTTATTTCAAAGGTCAATCCAAATATCTAAAATAGACAGGTAAGAATAGGTATCGGGTTTCTGGACAAGAAAATTGAAATCAGGAAGTCGTAAATACTACTGAACTGCAAAACAGTATCATACAGAATCCTTTAAAATTTTTACAACTTTCCCCTTGGGGGAGCGGGGAAACATACTGCATTATCAGGTAACTTTTTAAAGGCAACAAATACTTCACCTGCAATTGTTTGAACTGAGAAAGGAGCTTATAATTTTGTTGTTCCTTCTCTTCTGCTAGTTGTGCTTTGGTAAGAGCATTCTCTAATGCTTGCCTTTCTTTTTCAAGTTCAGCTTGCAGGGCTGACAGTTCCATCTACAAACACAGAAAACCTTCGGATTAATATCCCCACTCCCAACCCGTCACCCAAATACACAACAGCTGTATTTCTTATAACAATATAACAACACCTCCTAAAAAAAAAAAAAAAGAAACAAAATCCAAGAAAACAACCCCAGCCATCCCAAATTAACCCATCACCATAGGTAGCAGGAATATTTCCTAAAACTTCACCTTCAACATCACCATCATCACTGGTACTATAAATTCTAATCTAGACCTAGCATGAGTATGTCCTACCTACCAGGTAACTGACAGACATACATTTTATCAGTGCTCTACAGAGAGCTCTCAAGTTTTTCCTGAAACATCAAAACTAAAAGACTTGGAGGGGTTGGGGACAGAACATCACACTTTACTATTTTGCATTTTCATTTCTGCCTGCAGTCTGGAATGTGCAGTTGGAATATGTCTTGCAAAAAAAACACCAGCGTGTTCATTTCTGATGAATGGAAACTGAACTGAGATAGTAGTTGTACATCATCATCATCATACACAAATCCAAATGAAGATCCCCAACAGCAAGATAAAAATGGGACTGCACAAATTAAAGCATACATTTTTTTTCCCCAGCAGAAAGCTACTACTTTATAATGTATTACAAAATTAAAAAAGATTGCTATAAAACTCAATTTCCACTGCAAAGAGCAAAGGCAACCTTTGACTTTCACCTACTACTTTTCACAGGACTGCTTTAGTGTCGTTTCTTTGACTTGTGCATAGTTCTCTCTTTCCAAAAAGATGCAGATCATTATTTTCCCTTTACATAGGGTGAATATTCTCTACAGGATCCCCAGATGATCTGTACCTTCAACGCACAGTTATAAATCCCAGCAAACTGATACCACCTTCCATTTGGAGGCACACCTAAACCAACAATTATCTGCAAGTCAACATTAGAGATGTGGTATGGAGGAATGTTTGGTTGTCCCTTATCCCAGGGTATATTATTCCTTTGGCAGCGTCAGAGCTCTGTTCTTACCTGGCTAAGTTGTTTCAGTCTTTCCAATTCTTCTTTTTGCTGATTGGCTTCAGTGTCTCTGTCTCTTAGCTGAGCTTCCAGTTCAGCCTCATAGGCGCTGATGTCCCCTTGTGCATCTCTAAGCGATTCATTTATTTCTCGCTGCTCTTGGAGTGCGCCTTCCAGCATTATAATTTCCTGGAATTTTACATTCATTTTAGAAATATGTACACGGGAGGGCCAAGATTTCTTACAGTACGTTGCCTCTCTTCTCTGTTACTCTGGAACTCAACATCACCGTGACAGCAGATAGATCAAAGTAACTAACCCTGATCACTAAACATTAAAACTTAAAGCTGGGTGGCACTACTACATTCAAAGCTTAGGTCAATGACACTACTGTGACAGACTGTACAAAAATCTACACTTCAGTTGGAAAGGTGTAGCTTAAAGTGATACGCATTTGTCCCTGGCACTAAGGTTTATGTAAAACTTACCCGGCTACTAAGACAGCTCTCAAAGTAACTGCCTGATAGCACAGATGCAAGATAATAATATGCACATCCTCAGCGAGTGTCCAGACAGTTTTCACTAATGCAATTCATTATGATATCGACTGCAAATCCATTTTTAGTAATGTCTGAAAGGTAAAGCCTGCATTTCCAAGACATCTTCCATAAAGTACAGATTTACTGTATGTCTCTTGCAACCGGTTTTAAAGGCCAAATTCTGTTCTAAAGGTGCATGGGCATTATCTATTTGAAGTTACCATATCAAAAAGTTATTTTATCCAAGAAACTGTGCTTTGCTATTTCCAATTTGGTAATTTGCCCTCCCCCCTCCACCCCCCTTTTTTTTTTTTTAAGGTTTATTCTTTGGTATCTGAATTTGGGAAGAAACATAGCATTAAGCCTTACTTGTCTCATATTTTCTGCATCCATGGCAACTATTTCCAGGTTGTTTCTTTCCTTTTCTAGATCTGCCAATCTTTGTAGCAAAGATTCTTTATCCTTCTGCAACTCCTTACATTCATCATTGGCCTGTTTTGCCTGACACTTAACACTTTCCAGGTATTCCTGCAATCCAAGGATAATACTTTCTAAATCCCTTTTCAGTGCTTCATTTGTTGCTATTTGACCTGCAGAAATGCAAAACAAATTTGAGATAGTTAAGAACACACACTTATTTACAAAATAAAAAAACTCCTGCCTTTCTTTATCTTCTTTCAGATGTTCACCTACTGGAATATGTAGTAACAACATGTAACTAGAACTCAACCAGAAAATGCCTGTGCTGTGTTTTATAGGCTAGGAGTTCCCATGTTACCGTCTTAACCTGACCACTGGAAGAGTTAAAAGAAAGTGCAGTTCTTTGTGCCCTCCTGCCTGCCGCCTAAGATGACATTTGCTACCTTTACACCTAAATCAATTTTGTTTCAGTTTTTATATTCTTATTCTTTTCTGGGATATTTACTTTCACATAAACTAGATGTATAGTAAACGTATACAAAAATTTAGTTTGTTGACTTTATTAAATCAGTTTCCAAAACTTCTCTCCACCTCAAGGAAAAAACAAACAAACAAAAAAACCCCATGAACCCACCCCCCCCGCAAACAACTTTCCCCCAACCATGTACAAGTGAGATGAATAAAAAAAACCAAAACCCAAACTTACACAATATCTCCTTTTAGATCAGTTAGGAATAGCTTTTCAACCTTTTCCTATGCATTCTTTATGTTGTTTAAGCAAAGATAAACAAAATTGAATCCTTAATTCAATTGTTACATTATCCTAAATACAAGAAACACTGTAAGATAAAAAGAGAGAATCACCATCAGTGAGCTGCTGCTCCAAGTCCTTGATTTCCTCAGTTTCCTTAGCAATCCTAGACAGCATTTCGTCCAGGCGACTCTCAAGCTGTTTGTAATGTTTGTTCATTACATCAAACTGCTGTTCTTTACTTGCTTTTTGAGCTTTCATGTGAGCCTGTAAATTAACAGTTGGAAAGGTTAAGTGGGACAACGTCAATACAGATCAAAAAAAGTCAAATGAATATTTTAGCTCAGTTCTGCAGTGTCTTACTACCAGCAGTAAAAGTCACAAGCATGTTGTGTTGTTGTGGTGCTTGGGGTTTTTTTTGTTTTGTTATCTCATTACTGCCCCACAAAGAATCCCAGATAGGCAAGCAATCTGTGTGACTAGCAGCATTGTCAGTAGTCACCCCCTTGCCCAGGCATGATGAACAAGGCCTGCATTTATAAATTATTACTCATGGCTACTACCTTTCTTACTGCCTTTACTTTTTATTATACAATTTCCTCTTTCAGTCAAGAACAAACTTGATTTCCTCCAGAAGCTTTAATCCTGTCATCCTGCATTGCCTTCACAGCAGATGATGCTTTAGAACATGTCAGGTCACCACCCGAAGGAAAATACTCTGAACAACCAGCAAGGCAGGCTAATTTTATAGCAAAGATTTACTTAAAGCAGATTTTAAAAAGATATTTTTTTAAAAAAATATTTATGGGAAATACACCGTACCTGTAACTCACACAGATTTTGGTCAGGACTTCATGCATTTAATATGAATTAACTAGGTTATCACCATACAAAAGTAGGTTATCAACACAATGTAGTGCTCTCTGTTTCTCACTTGTATGAATTACTCACAAATACCTCAAATGCCAGAAAACTTAGAAAAGCACAGAATTACACTGTCATGATAAGCAGCGCCTTTTTCTTACTACTCAAAAAAATAAATCAAGCTAGCAGTAGAAATTTTAAATACAAGTTCACAAAAAAATAATTTCTAAAGTTGATTCTATAACAAAAGTAATGGGTAAGAACACAGCTGTCTGTATTCTTAATGTATTAAACCTGAAGTTGTTTTTAACATTCCCACTAGTACAATTCAACTTGTCACCTTGTTAAAGACAACCAACCACTCGGCTTTCAAAAGTGAAATTTCAACAAGTAAAACCCAAGCAGAGGCGCTGCTGCTGAGTCATTTTGCTGCAGCTGCAGAACGTCACACGGGAGCTGTTTAAAAAATCCAAACACTTACAGCTTTGCCTTTGTCTTGTCTTCCTCCGGTATCGCACGCAAAACGCCCCACCCCCGAGCTAGAATTCACTCGACTAAAGAACCGGTATCTTCAGCTTAGAAGGCGGTTAAGCAGAGTCTCCCATCTTCTCCGACCGCTCTGCCCTGGCAGCAGCCGGAGCTCCCCGGCCCGCCGGCCGGGCCGTTCCCCGCTCCCCGGGCCGCCCCCCGGCCGCTCCCCGGGCCGTTGGCCGCGGCCGGCGCTTCCTGTGTTGTGATTTGAAGCGGGAAGGGCCGGGCTCGCTCCCGGAGAGGGGCCGGGCCCCGAGTTTAGGGATCCTGCCCCAAACGCGCACAGCCCTGCTGGTACTTAACTGCTCAGACAAAAATAAATTAAAAAAAAAAAAAAAAAAAGGCATTTTTTAAAAGTGTTTGCAGGCCTCAGCAGAAAACAGGAGCCAAGCATAAAAATTCTTTCTTTGCATACAAAAGCTCTCATTTAAAAAGACACAAGCTTTTTTAAAAACTATTTAAAAAGTAACTCAATTTCATTTTAATTTATATTTCTATAAACGTTTGCTGTAGCCAAACACAGTTAATAACTCAGAAATCAAAAGGTCCTGCTTCCCTGGAGATCAAAAAAGTGAGACTCTCAAGCTCGAGCTCCTCTTGGTGCATCCAGCCTTGCCCCAACCCCGTAACATGGGACCTCGGAGACCACCTTGAATTGATCAGTAATGACAGGACTGTATGTGACAGCAGAGAAAGGGCATTAGTCCCCACCAAAAAGGCAGTATAAATAGTTGTAATTATGAAAAGATTTGTTGAAGGGTGATTCTATTTTTTGGATGCTGGACTGCCGTGGAAAGCCAAAGCTGCTGCTGCCTTCAAGCTGTCTGCAGGCTGGAATGTTAACATAAGTTGTCACCACTTGGTCCAGGTCAGCCACATTTGTTACTCCAGACGGTTTTTCTAGGCCGACCTCTTGCAAACAGACTTTTGTGCCAATGCAAGAGCCCCCTGACAAAGCAGGACTTCAGCTATAGGCCTGTAGCAGTTACACACACCTTGAAAAAATCTTTAAGGCCAGACTGTACAAAAAGATGCATTAAGGATTTCATACACGGAAGTTGTCTCCGAGGCTCCGCACAGCACATTTTTGCAAAGCACAATGATCTAGTTTATAACGTGCTGTAAAGCAACTGCATTGAAGATTAGTTGCCCAAGCACTTTACCAAAGTTGGGTTTTGTGTTGGTTTTTTTTTTTTGTTTGTTTGTTTTAAAAGTTGTGAGGAGTTGCATGTTTTTCAAATGGTAACAGCTAAGGAAACTGATAAATAGCTAAAGAATATATAATTCACAAAATAGGTGCAACTGAGTGGTAATCAGTTAAAACAGCCTTTACTACATTTCTCAGTACATGACTATATGCAGAACATAACAAGATTTCAGTTTTACTTACGTGTCTTGGATCTTCAGGATTTACAGAAGCAAGAGAACTCTGCAAGTCTGCAAGCTCTTTCTGTTTTTTCCCTATTTCTCTTTTCTGTTTCTCCATTTGTTTTTCCAGTTCTAAAGCTTCCTTGCGTAGCTGATGCAGGATTTTTATCTTTTCACTCAGTTGCTGTTCAAGACCTTCCTTGTTGGCCTGTGATAACTGGAGATCGCGTTAGGAGGTTGGGTAGAACAGTTGAATTGAAAATACACAACTGATCAAGAACATTTTTAGAAGTTAAATCAGACCGCTAGTTTAGCCTAACAGGTTGCCTCAAAATGATCTGTTCATGGATTTGAATCTTCTTAAGAAAAAAAAAACTCATAGGATTTTCTCAAAAGAAATTAGAAAATAGAAAGACAGTTTGCTTATGGCAACTAGAAATTTCATGTTAGTCTACCATACAAGGAAATGCCAGAACCCTCATTTTGACCATTATCTTGTGCTTTGTTTTCAAACAAGACTTCAAAAGTCTCTTGTATAATTCCTTCTTGCAGTCTTAAGAATATCCGGATTGCCTTTTTTTCCCCTCCCACAGTTATGGCTTCTTAAGTAAAAAATGGAAGATTCTGGTCATTGATTTTAAGGCAAGTTTAAAGACTAAGAATAGCAATAATTTATGACAGTTGTTGAAGAAATGGAAGATACAGTTTTAGTTTAATGCTTATAAATATTTAAATTAATTATTGCTGTCAATTATGTAGCTACATTGCTTATTATTAGCTGCACAACTAAACCTACACAGTTACAGTCCTTCCTGAAAGGCCTTTTCTTATAAATTGGGATATATTCAATCCCCACAATTATATTGAGAGGTTCAGGTAAAACTTCCTCTCTCATGAACACGCATGTCATGTCATAAGCACTGCTTACAATGTTGTGACATTGCTCCGTTATTTTCTGCTCTGTCTACTAACCCTTTCAGGAGCGATAAGCTTCTGGTTATCGGAACTGAGAAGATAAGTTCAAATTCAAATCTAAGTCTCTTGCTGCATAATGCAGTGACCCTTAACTGTCCACTTCCTGCAGTACTCAAACCTGTATTTATGTTCTTTCAGAGCGTTCTGGAGAAAATTAACAATCAGCAGCAGCACCACGCGGAACATGTTTAGATGCAATTAATTGCACTACAAATCTGACATCTTATTTATAAACAAGCTATCTAAAACCTGTAAGATTTTTTTGATGCATGACAAATAGATTTACATCCGTCCAATGGCTCCTTTAAAAAAAGAATGGGGAGAAAAACAGTTACATTTTCTACATCAACACTGCTTCGAACGATCACTTAGCTTCTTTGCATACTTTTTTCTGAGCCAGAGAATCCTCCAGTTGTTGCAGTTCCCCCGTTACTTTCAAAACCTGTTGCTCTGCATTTGCTATTGCACTTTGCAGTTCTTCTAATCTTCTTTGTGCTGCAGGCAAAAAAAAACCAACAAAACCCACAACCCCACAGAATACTTTATAGTATTCTGTATAACATTGATATGCATATTTTCTTTTAAAACATTAATAAGAATGCATTTTCTTAAAACAGTGATAATCAATGCTAATACAGTCTGGTTTCTCAAAAAGTACATATGAAGTTTTTTTAATGGATCTTATACAATCAAATTAGTGCATCAAATATGAAACCTCCCTAGCATTCTCTTTTCAATAATATTTAAACCTTTTATCCTGAGTAATACTATAGTAATATCAAAAAGAAATTGTAATGATTTTGACCCAAAATGCATCAGGTACAGTGTCTAGAAATTACAGCACTGACAGCTTTTGCCACACTATTGCTATTCTTATGTCAAGTATGCGTCAAGCATTTAATCAGTGGAATAACCTACATTGATATACCTATTTTAACTTTTATTTGAGAAAAATTAAGATTTTACCTGAGTGAATCTTTTTTTCTTTGCCCTCTAGTAGTTCATCTAGAGTTTGGAGCTGCAATTTCATCTGGGGTTTCCTATAGAAGTCATTTTCATCTAGTTGCATTTTTCCAATCTCCATCTGCTGAGCTTTGCTAGCAATGTAGCCTTCTCCTATAAACATGTTTCTTTTGTACCTAGCTTTACCAATGTACGGGCTTTCACCAGGTACGCTATCAAGTTCAACATCCTGAAATGTATGAAGCAATATGGCTTTATATGTATTTCAGAAATATGGTTGCAGTCAACTCATAATATACATTTGACTCTCTTAACAAGCATATAAAGGAAAACCAACATGAAATTAGAATAATTAGAAGAAAACAGACCACACTTGACTTGTTTGGCCTTGAACATTCTTGTTATAACGGAATTAAAACCAACCCTATTAGGGTATGATCTGTTTGTTGCAAATGGGTAACGCCAGATAATATTTAACTGGAGGCATTTTTTGTAATATTTTAGACTTGTAAGATAGTGTAGACTAGTAATATACTAGACTTAGTAATACAGATGATACTTAGTCCATCATATTGTTGCACTTAAACTTTACTCAAACATAACTTAAAAAAAATATAATTTGTAGTTAATGATTACTGATCTTTACATTTCTTGTGCAGACGCCTTTCATTCGGGCGTCTCTGCGATTGTTTTGCAAGTATGACAGAGGTTAGCTCTACTATGAGAAAAACACAACAGAAAAAGGATTGAAATTCGAATACCGTTTAACTCAAGAACATTCTGGCTCGTGGAATTTCTCCACATGAAAGGGCCTCCAGAATTAAGCCAGAAGAAAGGACTGTCATTTATTTGGTTAGTAATAAGAATTAAGTGTTTGTTCACTGACTCTACTTAGCTAAACCATACACGTGTAGGTATGTATACTAATATTCAACACATTAAATGTCACTCAGATTCATTTCAAATCTTGTAACTTATGGTTTTAAAATTACATTTTTATATTGCACAACCAATAACTCTTAATAGAGCAGTATCTATTGGAATGATAGAAAAACTATTAAGTTTTGTGTTTTCCGAGTTGAAAAGCAAGAGAAACAACAATGAAAAGATCCATTCTTTTTAAAAAATTATTACCTCTGATGGAAAATAATTTAACGGCTCAAATTTTGCATCAATCTTATAAAACGCCAGTTCCTGCTCCAATTCATACTGCTTCTGGCAAGCTCGGGTTAGCTCTGTTGTCTTCTGCTTTAACTAATAAACCAGTAAACAAAGTAAGTTTCGTTCATTCAAGTGTCATCGTTGTCACATACATTTCAATTCAGTAGAGAGCAAGGCAAGGATATTAACTTTGAAATAAAGCTCACAGCAGAAAAAGATGGTGTATTTTGGATCAAGACTATCAAAGTGCAACTTTATTACAAGATACAATATGACAACTAACAGTAGACAAGAACCCCACAATTAATATAACACAAATGATCACATGAAAGGCCTTTTAAGTTTACATGCATCAAAGGTTTGAAAATAAATTTGTCACTAACTCACAAGAAAAAAAAAATAATTTGGGTACAATCCTTTAGAAAAGTCAATGCCAAATAATGAATATATTTTCTGCTACTAATGAGCAGTGAGAACTATTCAACACTTATTGTCTGTAAGAGAAACAAAACATCTCAATTGTCAAGTGTATAGAGCCTATGCATTTCATTTTGGCTTAACTTTGTGCTAATTTTGTTTTAAATAAAAGTCCATCATGTGATTTCTTTTTAAATCAACTTTTCACGCTGAATACCTGAGGGAGAACATGCAGCAAAACTCCAACAGACAGTGGAAAGCAGGACTAATGGAGGAAAAGAAATAGAACAGACTGGAATAAAGGAAAAGGCTTAAAGGAAGATTTTAAAACCCGATATATGTCAAGCAAAAATTAACTGTGTTTCAAAGAAAAAAAAAAAAAAAAAAAATCAAAGTTGCATCCAAAACCCACAGTGAATATAAAGCCTCACTGGAACACTTTATACAAATGCTCCTACTGCAGTGAACATGCAAATAAATCCTAGAAATAAAAATAACCATGCAACCCAGGAGCACAGTGGGGCTACCTTTAGTGAGGAATAAAGGCTCTGCGGAAAGGGAACTGTGACAAACCAATACACCAGCTAAAGGAGGAAAGAAGCAAGCAAAGTTTGTCATCCAAAGGATAAGAGTGGGTTAAGTTGCAAAATATACGCTGCTAAATCTCACTATACTGAAAACTACATCTTAGAAATAGGCTGCTGGTTTAGTGTGCGTGTTCACAGAAGAAACAGCTATAGAAATATTAGCTATAGAGATTCTGCAGGAAAAAATTTTAGAGGACAAGTCTAACAAGTATGATAAAAGCCGTATTTTAAGTTCCAATCAGGTCATTCACAACCAAGCACTCTCAAGCCAACAGGACTTCTCTTGCATTTTATAGCTACCAATGAAAGACACCTGTCAAACCAAAGATCTTAGGATGAGGTGAATAACGTACAAGTAAACTAATGGACGTTACCAGAATAATAATCAAGGGGTATTACTGACATACAACACCTTGGTTTTGTAAAAGCATTTAATCTTTTCCCTTATTGCAGCAGCACTTTAAAGTCCAAGCAACACACGAGACTCAGTACATTGGCAATTTAGCAGCTATAGGATCCTTAACCTTTCATCAACTGACAAAATTTTAAACGACAACAACAACAAATTACTAGAGGCAAACAAGTTACCATGAAGTATAAATTACAAAACTGATACCGATTACTGGCTCAATATACTTACTTTATCCACAGAAAGAATACTGAAGAACCAATGAAGGAATAATCAATCTCTAAAAGTTGAGTGACTAAGTTTTGTCTCTCATTTTAAACATAAACCACCAGCCATTTGAACTCTCACATTGACTGCTCTGTTTCCGACAACAAAACTGTTCCAAATATTTACTTAGTGCAAGTGATTATCTTACCAATTCATTTTTGGTGCCTAGGTCCCTTTGTAGGTCTTCATAGCTTTGTTTCTGTTGCAAAGTCTTTTCTTTTAATGATTTGTTGACCTCATCTTGATGGCGAAGTTGCTCAAGCACTTTGGACTGGTTAAGTTTAAGGTTCTCTATCTCCTTTACTGCATTTTCCAACTCTCTTTCTAATTTTTCTATTTCTTCTAAAAAACCAAAATAATAGAAAAATTAAAATAGAAAATCTCCTTCTAAGAAGTTTTATGTCACTCACTTGAGTTCTAATATATTACTATTACCTAAATTAAACCTCTCTAGAGCTTCCTGCCTGTCGTGATTTGTCACTGGCTGTCCATCCAAGTTTTCCAGCGCTCGCAAGTGGAATATGGTATACAAGCGGTAGTGAGGCAGACTTACAACTGGATTATCAGCAAGGAATAGAGAAGTCAGATCTTGTAGAGGCTTTAGTTTAGCTATGTCGTGGAGCTAAATCAAAGACAAATGGAACAACTTTAGACACCCTTTCAAAAACAATTAAACCCCCATTACTGAATTTCTGACTGTATAGAATGTTTCATGTTTGGTCCATCTCAAAGGCTCCAATTTTAAAATTTATGCTAAAGTTTAATCTCTTGAAACATACACAGTACTATGACTAAAGTAACTTCCTAAAATCAAATTGTTTCTTCTATGAAAAAATACCACTGCAAAGAGGGCAAATTACATCAAGCTTGACCTTGGAAATTCCAAAATAACAAGGCCTGTGGATATATATAACCTTCCATTCCCCCAGACTTATTCATAAGAAAAGAGAGATTTTATCCTGAGGAGTACTCAAAGCTGGTTCATCTCTCCTCCTAAGTAGCATGACTCCTTCAGGGATTTTATTAAGTGACTTCATATCCTAGACAACCTTTTGTAGCTGAAAAACATGGAAATTAACCTGGACCACAGAAGTAAATCTATTCATGTCCTAAACACAAAATATAAGCACATGATTATTTACAGGTCTCCAAAACCATACAATTAACTTATCATAAGGGACACCACCAGTAACATGCAAAACTCTTCACATTGCAACCAAGTTTTCCTTGAGTTTTCAAAAACTTATGATTTCCTGAACAACATAACGTAACCTATATTATGCTTTGAATACCTAGCAGAGAAGGAGAGATTTTCTGATAGACAACTTTGTTAGGCTTACAATGGCTGTGTTTCACAACAGACTTTGTGGAAAGACAAACAGCAATTATTCAGGGTCAGTCAGTCAATGTAAATGTACCATGAAAATAATGAAAAATCATTAAAAGATTCTGAACAATTACTGTTCCTAATGATAATCACTTACTGATGATACTTTATTCTGTTTCAAATTAAGGATGCGCAGGGATCTCAGTTTCTTCCCTACCCACACTGGAATGTGCTCAATCTCATTCGCTGCAAGGTTCAGCTTTTGTAGATTCTGCATATGTTCTATACCTTCAATTTTACTGGAAAAAAAAAAAAAAAAAAAAAAAGACAAAAACATCACTTATCATGAACCAGAGCAAATTTACAGTGTAACTGAGGCATTATGGATAAACTACAGCAAAATCTGTCTCAAATAATTATCATCCAAGAGATTACCAAGAAGAGTTGTTTACTGCCATGGACTCACAATTCAAATTAAATTACACCAGTTTACTTCCAAGTACTACATTAAGACCAAAAAAAAAAAATCACAGCAAGACTTTCTTGCTCACTGTGGCAAAACCTTTACTTTTATGTATCTTAACATTAACATTATTTTAATGTGTGGTAATTCCATTTTAATATGCAAAATTTATTTCTTTTTCTCCTGAGAACGTTATGGGACACGAACCAAAATAAAGATGTGTGGGCTTTGGGTTTTTTCCCCCATACAAAGGAAGGGCCAGCTGTAAAGTGACAGTATGCAGAACTACATTTTTTAATGTTTTCATTAAAACACTATGTAGATAACACGGAAAACAAACTAAGTTTTAGTTTACTTGGGCTTTTACCTAAAGGTATGAGTATTATAACAAAATACAGCGGAATGTGCTCTTGTGACCATGCTATTTTTTGAGTAGGAACCAACTGTATATAACTAAAGTCTGAAAAGATATAGCAGTAGCTAAAAGCTACTCTGACCTTTTCAGTTCCTGTTGAGAGAGGAAGTTGTGAGAATGCAATGTGTACAAATGCCAGTGTCTTTCTTACTTCCTGTTAACTGAAATCGCAGCTTCTCTACTGTGAAGTAAGTCTCATGTAAAGATCATAATTCCCTAACAGAAAAATTAGTGGAAACAAAGAATTTTGCTATTGTCTGAACCGTTGCCCTTCAGCATTTTTATACTACTTAGGAAAGACACCAGACTCTTGAAAAATTGGAAGTGAAAAAGAAATTTAGTGAGTTTACAGACTGATTAAGTCTATTCGGCTTCCTCTCCTAAAAGAAAACTTCCTTTATTTACCTGTAATGATATACAGTAAAAGTTTAATTAAATTTTTAAGGCATGTAATTGGGTTATTGTATGCTCTTAATTACAGTATCTGGAAACTTGTATTTCTGGCTTGGTTTCCTAGGGAAACAAGTTTAACTGTAGCCATGGTACACTAACGGCACCTCCCCGAACTGTTTATCCTTCTAATACCTAAGATCTCACAAAGCCTGGTAGTCTTGACATACAACTGATGGGAAATTCACCTTAACGGTTCACACCTTTGAGAAACCTCACGGAAGAATGTCAGGTTTATTGTATCTGGGCTTATCAAACATCGGTGTTTCTGCTTACCTGATTTTGTTGCAAGACAAATTGAGTTCACGCAGCTTCATCAGTTTATCCAACTTCTCAATCTTCTCTATTTGGTTGTTACTAAGATTTAGTGTCTCTAGTTTAGAGCACTTTTCCAAGTTTTCTATGTACTATAGAACAGAAAATTAATCCATTAGCGCTTCAGATTTATTATTTTTTTTTAAGAGAAAGGCAGATTTCTATTTTTAACAACCACCTATTCATTAAAAAATACAAAGTATTCTAACATTTTATTCATCACAGTTTCACTGTTTCATTCTAAAACCTTGGTTTAGGTACAGTCTTCTGTAGTGTTGGAAGAGGAAAACTAGATTTTAAATTTACAGTGGACCAGTTTCATCTACACAACAGGGATCTTGCCATTAAAAAAACACAACCCAAAAGCCAAAAAATTACACAAATGGATGGTGTTCTAAATTTCAGTCTAACTGATCAAAAACTTTTTCTTTTGCATAAGTCCCCACTGATGGGTTGTTTTGTTGGTTTTTTTTTTAAACAGAAGCTGCTTGTAGAACTAGGCTGGCATAATTAGAATATAGCTGTTTACATCCACTTAAAAATAGAACTTTACCAAAAAAGAAATCAAAATGAATTTTTAACTTTAATTACCAGTTATTTTCAATAACTTACCTTAAATTTCTTGTCCCCATCCTTTGGGGAAGAAAGATTCAGTGAGCTTATACATGCCAAATTTTCCTGTTTTGACAGACCTTTTATAAGGGACTCAGTAATGTACCTAACTCCTGCGCTAACACCATTTTCATCTGAAATAAAACAGAGAAACTACCTTTAGTAGCAAAAGAATTGGTGATGTTTATACTAGTCTTCTATTCACACTGAATATTGGGAAAACATTGAAAATTATTTCTCCCCACAAACGATGAGAAGAAACAGCATGCCAGAAGCATTTACAGGAAATGACACGTTAGAGTAAGTGGGTATAGTCTCTTGAAAAAAGCACAGTATGCATGTCCTTTTGCCAGTCTTTCCCCAGCACAGAATGGAAGGAGTAAAAGTCTCATTATTCTATGCAGCTTTCATTATTATCATTTCAACATTTGAGTACCAAAAGATGAAAGCAAGTTTTTCAGAGTTCTTTCCAACAGATTATACATCTTTAATCATACAGTTCACAGAACACTGGCTTTTTAGTATGTACTTTTATACCAGCAGTCATTTATACAATACCTTTATGAAACTTATACTCAAAAGCAGCTTCTACATTTTCTCCTGTAATATCAGGTTGTTGGTGCTTCTGTTCCGTGCTTTTGCAAGGAGATGGAGATGTCTGTTGGCTAAAAGGAGATGGCGATCTGGTACTTGAACTGACAGGAGACATTGGACTGGCTGATGTCTGTGGTTTTCTACATAATGCTTTTCTTACTGAGCCCTTCTTCATTGCCAGGAACACAGGATATCATATGACCAATATCTGGAAGAACAGAAATAAACATCAGTCTGTACACCAGTCTAAATCTTAATGGTTTGCATGCCAACAAAATTGCCTTTTTAGCACGAGAAAATATTTCCAGCAATGATATGGTGCCAAAACCCTACGGTCCCTCCAATGGGTGACAGCTTCCAGTTTTCATGGGCTAACATATATTGGGAGGAATGGTATACCCGTTTGCTTACACCATTCTACACCACACCACCAGGAACTGGCTGAACTGCTTTCTGTTTTGCAACTCATCTTGGTAACTGTCCTGCAATCTGTGGTTTACACAAAGTCTGTCAGGTCTGCAGATACTCTTAACTCAGCTTAACATAGTCGGCAGAGGACAGAAAGAGAGGGCCAGGATCCCAATTGTTTTTACTAAAGCTAGAAATTACCCACTTTACAAATAGAAGAGCAAATACAAGCAAAAACAAAAAAAAAAAAGACAATAGAAAAAAAATCAGTCTAGCACTGGCATTCCTTCAGCGTTCCTTTTTCTACAAAAAAGTTATTCCGTGACTGCCTGGGAACTTCCAGAGAATGTTAACAGAAAGTCGCCCAGTGACAAATATATTTCCCTCGAGATTAGTGTAGAAGCTGTCATGTACACGTTCTACACACAAAAGCACTTGTAGTGACCATCTTCAGGGACAGGTTTTTACTAAAACCTAGACCTGGTAAACAGAAAGCACATTTTAAGATATTCTTTATGATAGAAACATGCTTTTAAGGGAACTTTGACGTATATGAGTGATTACGTTGTGTCTTAAGTTGAGAAGGTTTTCTTCATTAAAATGGATATTCTTTTTTTTTTTTTTCCCCTGAATCTTCAAAAAGAAAGAAAGAAGGACCCGCTCTGTTCAATACTTGGAGGCACAACTCATTCAGGGCCAGGAAACTGAGGCAGGAGAGGGAGAAAGATGGTGGTAAGCTAGTGAAAAGCTACTTTGGGGAAGTTTCTTGGTGTTTTAAGGAGAGCAGTTAGACGTTTTAGTGCGGTTTCTTGAGAACAGATTGTGCTTTTGCAATGAAAACCAGGACAAAAGTCTCACGTTAGAAGAGGCGGGGAAGGGGGGAGTGTTGAGCGGACACGGCCGGGGCGGTCTGCCGCGGGGGTACTCCGCGCCCTGGCGAGGAGCAGAGGAGCCTTCGGTGCGGCTGCTGCCTCCTTCCCTTCCCGGTTAACGGCTGCCTCAGCCGAGCCACCGGCCTCTCCCCGCCCTCCCGCCCCGGCCGGCCCGCACCTGACAGGATGGCGACCACCCGGCGCGGCACGGCGCTGCCGGCCGAGCCCCGGGCCGAGCTCCCCTCCGCGGGGCCGGGCTGTGGCGCAGCGCTGCGCCCGCAGTGAGGCGGCTAGGGAGCGGCGGTGCTCGCTGAAGGGGGACGCCGGTTCCCGCCGAGGGCGGTTCCCCTTAGGCCTCCGCTTTGATTACCTGCGTTGACATGGTAACGCCGTTTCACCGCTTCCCACTCGTCGCCGCCGGGGCAGTGGCAGACACGGCGGCCTCTGGGCGACCCCGCGGGAAGGCACGGGCTCTCAGCACACTTCTCTCCCGCCTCCCTTCCTCCGCCGACCGTTTGTCGTTTCTACCGGCCGCCAGGCCCAAGGTGCTGCGGCTCCTTTAAGAGCCCAGCGCGAGCAGCCGACCGGACGCCATTTTGTCTGGTTGTTGGCCGGCGACGGGTGACCGGGCCCGGGGGCGGGGCGGGGCGAGGCGGGGCGGGCCCAACCCTCGCGAGGCCACGCCCCTCCCCGCGCGGCTTTCCCGCCGCTTTGATCCCCTCCGGCGCGTGCGCGGTTTCGGTTGCTCTTCTTGCCGCCAACAGGCCGGGGGTGGGCGCTCTGCGTCTGTGCGGCCCTCAGCTGCCGGGGGGGTGGATTCTGAGAGGTTTTGTTATAATTGAGGCACATGTGATTGTATAAGTAACAAAGTCTGCTCTGGTGATAGGGATTTTCACGGGTTTTTTGGTGTTTGTGTTTGGTTGGGGGTTTTTTTTCGTCTGTTTTTTATATATTTGTATATACATACTGGTCTCAGTGTAAAGTGGTATGTAGATGGGTTTTACTCTGGAACATTTTATGTTGCATTGGAAGTATGTACTATATTTGATCATGGTGAACTCAGTAGGCTTAAATTGCTACCGCTTTCGCAGAGCTGTTGCAGTAAATCTCTTGTAATGGTTTTGGGCTGCGTGTGTTACTTTGGAATTCATAGTTTGGAATTCATTCATCAGGTGTGAAACATAAGGTTGAAAAATGAGTATACCAAATACGAAAAAGAATGTAGGGAAGGAACATAATTAGACTTAAAAACCATCATTTCAGACTATTGTTAGACTTCTAAAATGTTTTCCAGTGTGCTTTACTGTTTGCTCCTTAATGTTTACATACCACCTATGTAAACTTACTGTATGAATTCTCATTGTTTGTCATTTAGTGATAGGTATTTGGGCCATTATTTTTGAATAATATTAAGCACCTTACATTTTTGTAAGATTTTATTCTATATATTGTTGCTTCCCTTCTAATTTATTACATATGTTGAGAAGCCCAAGTTGGTCTTCTTGTAACCTAATTTTCTATCGATCAGAAAGAGTTTGTAAATGTCTTTCCCGTAAAGGTTGACTATGGTATTTGTTTAAACTGAAGAAGTCTTGCACAACTTTAGTTTAACTTTTCATAAACTTATTTGTTGAGGTCCTATGCTTAGATACCAGGCATGCAAAGGTTTTGTCACCAATGTGTTTTTAGCAAATACTGTTTAAAATAGTACATGTTACAGATTTATTGTGCCTTAATATTTTAATTTTGCAGTTTTATTTGTAATGGTAGTACTCAGAAAGTTGTCATAATCAGGAATACAAATGACTAAAAAATTTGCAAGTGAAGAGTTATTTCAAAATAAAAAAAGGAAACTTCTGGTCTAAACATCAGTGTGTTGTGTTTGATATAATTCAAATGCTTTTTTTTCTTCAGATGCAAATTTAAAATCACTTTGATTTAAATAAAAATTATCTTCTGAAGGACAAACTGAATTAAATTTTTCTATGTTGGAGGGTTTTTTGCTACTTTTTTTTTTTTTTTTAATGGAGCTACCAAACAGAAGAAGTTAGGACTGACATAGGATTACTCTGGACATATTCAAAAATTGAAATCCTAAATTAAAAAATTCCTAAGTTTAGCTGTTCTGGCTTCCTTGGGGAGGGGGCAATAACATTTTAGTAAAACATGATCTGCAATTAATTATTAACTATGAGTGAAATGTGTTGGTATTTCTGTTCATCTGCAGCAAAAGTCAAACAGTTTAATCCAGAATCATTAGCATCTATGGTTTGCTGTTGTCACAAGGCACTATGACAATTTTAGTATATTTTTTTGTTTTGCTATTTTCTGGAACAACTTATGGCCAAGAGAAAACGTAAGTAAAGCAAACACAGAATTTACTGTAAATGTTACTTGATTGTTATCTGCTATTTTAGGTAAATAGACACAGAATTTAAGTAGAGCCAATACAAAAGGCACTATCCAAATTGATGTGTTTTCACACGCAGAATTCTCACTAGTGTATGTGGAACTAATGCTAGAAAAAGGACTGATGGTTCTGGAATTACTGTATTTGCTGCCAAAGAAAGAGGTAGAGTCATCTCCTTACGTGCCACAGCATAAACATGCAAAAAAGTTAAGAAATAAGGCTGATGCATTAGCTTTTTTTTATAGTTTCTGAAGACAGATACTTCATTACAGGTTTGCTGAAAGGTCTTACTTAAGTGTGTATTTTACAATTGTACTTAGCAGTGCTTTTTTGATTCTTGTATTTGTTAATGGTGTATAGAAAGCAGCCAACCTAAGTGCTTTTGGCATTTCAGGCAAAGAAGATGCACGTATATCAAATGTTTTGTTCAACAGCACATCATACATATTTTAGATACACTATGTGGTCAGTTACTAAAGCCTGGCTTATGCTTTTGTGGAATGATGCATACTTCAGTTCATAAAGCACTGAAGAAATTAGAGTAATCCTGCAAAAAATTATTCACATTTGACTTCACTGTAAGTTGCACAATCTGTTTCAGTAAGAACTTTACTGGTGTGAAAACTACACAAGTATGCTATTTGGAAGATTAGTATTTCGGGGTTTAATTTGGCAAAAGGAATAATTACTTCCATGTAAATAGCCTGTTTTAGTGGACATGCTTTTGTGTGTCTGCACAATCAAATCCATAAACATCACCTAAGCTGTTATTTGGTAATGTTACATTACAGTTTTTGTAAAAATTATTCTGACTGGGGCTCTACTGTGTTTCAGTGTCTTAGAATAACTTAGCCTGATTAGTTTGTTTGCTTTAACAGTGTTTACGTAAGTGAATTACAAAGCGAAGTAGTAAATCTGAAAAAAATATAGTTCCTTACCCTTTTACTGTTTTCTGTTTCATATGCAGATATGTCCTAACAGCACCAAAGATCTTCCGAGTTGGGGCATCTGAGAAAGTTGTAGTGCAAGCTTTTGGTTATGAGAAGGAATTTCCAGTCAATATTGCCTTAAGAAGCTTTCCAGATAAGCTTGCTGTTTATTCTTCTGGACATATTTCTTTAACTCCAGACAACAAATTCCAAGATGCTGTAACTTTAACAGTAAGGAATTCAAACTTTTCTTGCAGTGTTTTTATTGTGACATTTAGTTATTAAGTGTTAAAAAAAGATTATGGTAAGTTTTCAGTTGTTTAAACTGTGAAGGGAAGCTTATCGCCTCGATTTCTCAGTTTGCCACATGTAGATTATTTCACTTTAGTTTGTCTGAAATTGAAATTACGTTGGCTAAAATTAGTGTAAAGAAGCGACACCAAAGTTAAATGTATAATCAAACTATTTTAGAAACTTCATAGTCGCGTAACTTTAAAAAATAAAAAGGGAGAGAATGGAGAAGTTTTGAACACGGACAAGATACGTCAACTGAGTGTTCAGAGTAAGCTAAAAGGGTAACTAAACCGAGTTTCAAAACTTGGTCTTGTATGTCAGTGACAAGCTCCAAAGGGGCTCAGATTTCACCATAAAGCTTTATTTAACTAATTTGCTTGAAGTAAAGAGTGTCTTTTACTGAAAGCTGATGACCAAAAGGTTTTACTTGGGGTGATGGATTCCAGAGATCCTTCTTGCCCAGTTTTCCTTTTATAGCCAAGATAGCTATTTCACCAAACTACCAACCACAACAGCAGCTTTGGTGTGGCCAGGATTTATCATGTGTGTAAATGGAAGGCCGATAATATGTACTCTCGTAATCTCAACTGGGCTTTGCACTTTGCTATTTTAGTTCTGGACATAGATAAAATACAAAACTTCAAAATATCTGTTTGTAGCTTAGTACTCCAGACCATCATCTGTGATGTAAGCAATAATAAAGGCTTGTGGGTGTTGATATTTTTATTTAATAATAATTAGCAGCAGGATAGTAATTGCTATTCAGATACTCTTCTTTAAAAAAAATAATCCAAAACCCCCCAAATTTGTAGGGAAATATACTTGAAAAACATTTTAATATTCTTTAAAAATCTTTTAATATTCTCTAAAAATCTTTATTTCATCTCATCCAGCTTCAACCAACAGATTTACCAAGAACAGAGGATTCAGTCAAGTATGTGTATTTGGAAGCCGTTTCTCCACATTTTACAAGATTAAAAAAAATTCCTGTTTCCTATGAGAATGGGTTTCTTTTTATTCATACAGACAAACCAATTTATACTCCTGATCAGTCAGGTAAATAATGCTTATTTCTCTTGGCTGTTATTTAGTTTTTAAAGTCTGTTGACTTTGGCAAGGAATTAGGATTTAAATGTCCTTTGAGCTTTTGGGTTATATTGTATTGCCATTGGCTGCTGTTTAATTTTTTAATCATCAGAATATTATTTTGAACTATTTGATCATACTGTAGAAATTAATCAGTTCTCCCAATATTGTCTTAGTCCCTGTCCTCTACACCCTAAATGACTGATCTGTGGCCCAGAGAGTGAAACATTTTCCTGAGAATATGTTAAAAATACTTATGAAGAAATGATGACTGAATCATTGCTTTTATGTAGATTGAGCTCTCTTCCTACAAAAGGGATATAGTAGGATTGTGATGGTAAAAAATGGTAATGATTCTATGTGAAAGGGGGGTGGTGCAGGGTCTCTTGTTGCTAGCATGAATAAATACTCTTTGGACACCATACTGACAAAAGGTCAAGAGCATTCTGTAAATACTAAAAAGTTAAAAAATTTGTATGGACAAAAGGTTGGGGTTTGTGGGTTCTTGTTTGCTTTTTAAATCTCTATAATGGTGTGTCTTTGACATTTCTTGTAATAATTCCTACAGTGAAAGTCAGGGTTTACTCCCTGAATGAAGAACTGCAGCCAGCTCGGCGAGAAACTGTCCTAACATTTGTGGTAAGTTGTAATTTAATTTAATATTAATATTCTGTAGATCACAAAAACAATAAATGTGGTTAGATGGTAGATCAGTATTGCAGTGAATATTTAATGAAACTGTTAGATGTTTTTGCACATAGCCAGAAATCTTTTACAGGATCTAAAAATTACTTTGTCCAGTTGGATAGAGATTTTCAGGTCCCAGATCTGAAGTTGTTACAGAATGGAAAAAAAGAAAAAAACATGAATTATCATTAATATCTGGGGAAAGGATTTTTGAGGGAATTTTAATAATATATGGGTTTCATACTGTTGTTTATAATCATAACATAATCAGTATCTACTATATTTTTTTGCCTTTAACAATAGGCTTGTTTTTACAATAACGTTTTAGCAATTTTAAAAGTGTTATGTAGTAACAGCTTTTAATTGTTGGAACCACAGTAAAATGGTTTATCGGAATTTCAGTCTGAGTTATTTCTAAAAATGTTTGTGTTTTCATGCTGTGAACATGGCAAAAGTCTTAGAAAAATATGTTACAGACAGGTTCCCACTGAAATCACAGAATTGAGATTTTCCTTTTGAGAAGAATGATCTGTAACTGCTGATTCTTTCCTGTTATATTTTAAAGGATCCTGAAGGAGTAAAAGTGGATATTGTAGAAGAAGATGATTTTACTGGAATAGTTTCTTTTCCTGACTTCAAGATTCCTCCTAATCCTAAGTAGATTTATTTAATGCTTTTTGAGAATTATTAACATAATACTGCCTTTTCTTAAAGAGTGTCAGAGTGTCTTTTGCTTGATACACAGAGTGTGCACGACTTCAAACTTGGAGTTTTCTAACATTTCACATAGTGTGTAACCATGGTATAAATCAAGAACTTATGACCAAGTATTCTCCTTTAAAGCTGACTTCCAAACTAACGTTTGTCTCCTAAAGCCAAGTGGGAAGCTTACTCTCTGCATTTTCAAATAGGTGACATATGCTCACTGTAATAAGAGAAAATGAAGAGCTGTAGTGAGTGAAAATACTGGTGATAAAACTGAAATTAAAGAACAGCTAGTGGTAGGTTTGTCATGCTCAATTGAAAAGGAATATTAACAAAACCTAAAGCTTTCTCCTGTAGAGATAGAAACAGTGTCAAAGATGTATTGATTTCAAGGAGGGGAAACATTCTTATTTCATGCATATATTCATACAAAGCACTAGCATTTTCCCAGAAACAGCAGCATACAAAATAAATAACTCTGCAGTTCTCCTTTTAGTCTTGAGAGGGTGCTGACAATTCACTGAATCAGCAGAAGGATGCTAGGAGGTGCTTGCAAAAATGATTTTTGACCGATTTACTTTTCATTAGGAAATTAGCAATAATTTCAGTCTAAGTAAAAATTAATTTTGTATCCTTCTTGAACCTGAGTATCCGTTATCAGTAGACTTGCATAATTTTTATTGTGGTGCTATACAGCCAAAAGATTGTAGGAACTGATTTTCTATAAATTATTATGTAAATTGCAGTTGTACCTCAGCGCTCTAGTAAGAGAGAAAAGGACCCTAATTGAAGTCTGCATGAGTCCTTTGGTGCATTTTCTTGGCCAAAATCTACATTTTTGAATGTAGATACACATACCCATTCTCAGTCAAGATCCGACTGCTTGTATGTCTTCATTCAAGATGACCCTTCTGACAGATCCAATCACTGTGAACCATCTGCTTTTGGCCATCGTACAAAGTTTTGTTAGTAGAGCTTTCTTGGTTTCTTTGATGTAATTTAAGGTGGTGATGCACTGAAAGACTCATTTTTTAATTTTTTTTTTTTTTTAAGTACAAGATACTGCATGTTAGAACTACAACTTAGATTGTCTATGCAAGAAGTTAACTAACATGCTTAATCCTTTTTCATAGTATGTATATGTCAAATTATTATTCAATCCTTGATCCAACTCGAACTTTAAATGTTTCCGTATAACAAACTTGCTTTTTTTGTGGATTTTCTGAATTCTCTATTACTGTGCTTAATAACCTTATAAATGGGCTGTGTTGAGTTTTCCTTTATTTAACGAAACAATTGATAATTGGTCATACCCTCCCGCCATGTGTCTATGATCAGGGGAAAAAAACTGCATTTTTCACTTACATTGAGCAAATTTACCTATGTTACAAAACTGGAAAAGATGAAATGGATGTGGTATGCAAATTAAAGCAAACTGGATCAAATTGCTTTGAATGGTAAGATAGGAAGATATACACAATTAGATATGCTCTGCACATAGAAGTTCTGTGGGTTTAAGTAAAACAATTTGAAATGAAGCAAATGCCTTTTGAGTGCATCTAGTGGCAAAAAAAAATCATCCAAATTATGGTAAATCAGGTAGGTGATAGATACTCATCCTGCTGACTGCATTGAAACAGACTTACAGCCACAAACAGGCATTTGTCTAACCCCAGGAGTGGTAATTGGCAAGGGAAAGAAGGTAGCAAATAACATCTTAATGACCCTAGTTACATTTGCAGTCTTCAAAATGTGTCTCTGCTTGTAACTATAAAAAAATAATTCTGACAATAGTCATAATACAAATAATGGCATATTCTTTTCCAATTTATTTCAATGCTTTAAAATAAGTTTCAAATAATTATTAATATATCAAAGCAGAACCTTCTCAAAATAGGCATTGAACGTGCAAAAACTTGGTGCAGGATTTCTCTCTAATTATTAAGATAAAATATTGTTAAGTAGTAATATTAACTTTTGTCTGTGACATTATTTTTCATCTTAAAAAGTGATTGTTGCCATTTCATAGGTATGGAATCTGGAAGATTGAAGCCAAGTATAAGAAGAATTTCATAACCTCAGCTGTTGCGAAATTTGAAGTTAAGGAATATGGTAAGGTGTGCCCATACTGTGAGCCTTCATTTTTAAATGTTTTTTTCAGAGAAATTTATAGAGGACAACTATACAACACAGAGGAAGAAATGCAGAAATGCCTGAGGCAACATTGGCCTGCTTATACACAGCAATGGGATGCAGTGTAATGCCACTTTAATCGTTGCCACTGTAAATATTGGTATAAGACTGTATTAATACAACTTACCTCTAAATAGAGGTATTCTTTAGTATACTGTGTCATCTTGACATAGTTGCCCTGATGCAAAATATGGAGCCAAGGCAACTGCAGATAACTTCGGGCTTTGTAAGTCGTGCTTCACTGTGGATGAGCTGCCAGCTATATTTTGGGGCTATAATGTAATTCAAATCACTTGAAACTATGATTCTTTGATGGCTCTACCAGGGGTGTCTTTCTGAGTACCTGTGGCTTAATGTAAAAAAGCACATCTAAGCAGCTTTCTTTTTTACTCCATTTTCAGCAATGCCAAGCTTTTCCATCCTCATAGAGCCAGAAAGTAACTTTATTAGTTCTGATAAATTTGAGAACTTCAGGATTGTTGTGAAAGCCAGGTAAGGAAATTTGGCTTTGATTTCTAAATATGTGTGCATCTCCTTTTACCTGGAGAATGATTCTCTTGTGTACAGAAGTTTCCTCTTTTACTTCCTCAAGAAACCCTATATCACAGTTCCTTCTGCTCCATAAGAGAATTGTGACCTTTTTTTAAAATTCTTACAAAGTGATTATTGTTCAACACAAGTGTTTAAAGCTACACAGACAATTGTTTTCTGTCTCTTGCCTATGAAATTACTCTTCTTCAAAAATGAATGCTTTGTTGCAGCCATTAAAGTAATCTTAAAAGCATTTGTATTGTTGTTTTGTTCTCAGCTATTTTTATAATAAAAGGCTTGCAAGTGCTGATGTTTTTCTTCGTTTTGGAATAATTGAAGAAACTGAAAAAAGAATGATGCCTCGTGCAATGCATGTAACTAGGGTAAGAAGAAGCAAGCCAATCTAGTTTGTGTAGATTTCATATGCTTAGTTCAGGATTGATCCGATTCCACTCAAGTGATCCTGTTAAATTTGATGAGAATAGGTTCCAACTCCTCGTTTGCATCGACAGCGATTCAGTGTCAACTTTTCGTATGTAATCCTATCATCGGGGTCATAGAAATACACTTCAAAATGAAACTCAGAGGCAGCATCTGAGACAGAATGTAATTTCAATCTGGTCCAATTACTCACTTGAGCAAACTGTGTGGTTGAAATATCTATTAAATAACTCTTATGCTATCTATTACAGAATAAAAACAAAAGAAATAAAATATAGGATCAATGTAGTAATACCAAATCATGATGGGAGACAAACAGATCAAAATCACATTGACGTACCATAGGGAGTCTGTTCTCCACCAATTATCCCTCCCTTATTTAGTCTGGCCTTTTTGATTTAGTCATTGAGAAATGATAAAAGGCATTATCTTTCCTCATTTAGTGAAGATAATTCTGTGTTATTGCTACCTGTTATTGGGCCTGCATGCAGAATTTGTGATAATGTGCCATCGGTTGATTAATTATCAATAATTTTAAGGAATAAAGAATTCTTCATTAAGATGTCTCCACCTTTGGTTTCCTCTGAAAATAGACAATAAACAGAAACATGTTGAAGTTAGAATTTGCATATAGCGTATCTATATGTTATTTCTAAACTATTGACTATTAAGTAATGATTTATATTTCGTTTCCAGATTGAAAATGGAGTTGCTGAGATCAATTTTAACTGTAAGAAAGCAGTGAGTTCTATAGGGTTTCAAAGTCTAGAAGAATTGGATGGGTCCTATTTATATATTGTGGCATCAGTGTTGGAGTCTACAGGTAAGCTGCTTTTTAATCAATTTTTTTTAAACATATCTGCAAATGTAAACAGAACTAGAAAACAGAACTATATGGATAACTTTCCTAGTATCAGACTTCCTTTAGTATTCAGAAATCCTTCTTCCAAAAACTTATAAGAACAGCCCATCTGTCACTGTAAAAATGTTTAGAGAGTAAGTGGTTTTTTTTTTTTTTTTTTGCTATCTGTTTTCACAACAGCGTCAGAAGTTGACTCTTTAGATGCAAGGACTGCACTGTACCAGACAGGTTGTGCTGTGCTTTGAAGAAAATTGGAGAAAACATAGGCTCTAGGATGTGATTATTAAAATGGGCATAATATTTTATTAGGTGGCCTCAGTAGTGAAGCAGAATTTGCTGGAGTCAAATTTGCTGTGTCTCCTTACAAATTGAGTTTGATTGCTACTTCTCTCTTTGTGAAACCTGGACTTCCGTTCTTCATTAAGGTTAGTTAACATAAGCAGTATTGTTGCACATTACAACATAAAACCCATAATGCAGAAGCCTTATTGGTTTTGGTATGTATTACTCTAGATCTTAACACGCTTTTAATTTCCATTGACCTTTTACATTTTTTTTAACATGCTATTGTAACAGAAGCTTAGCAGCTTGAAAGTTTTCTCCTTGAAAGATGTCACCATTCATATAAGAAATGTTATCTGCTCTGATGAACAGGTGCAGGTGAAAGATACAGTAGATGACTTTGTTGGAAATGTCCCTGTAACTGTCACTGCAAAATCATTTAGTGAGCAAATGGATGAGACTGAGTTGATATCAGAGGGTTCAGAATCTGGGAAAAGAAAAACAAGCATGAATGATGGAACTGCTTTGTTTGTTGTTAATATCCCATCTGATTGTAAAACATTGGAGTTTCAAGTGAGTTAAATAATTCCATTAATTTATTTCTTCAAGGGTTTAATTCTGTACTTCTGCAAATGTACAATGCTAATAGGAAAGTTTTACACTCAAAAAGTTAAGAGTTTATAAAACTTGGAGATGATTACGAATAATCAGTTATGAAATGCAAATGCTATAATGAAACATTACTTCTCTATTAAACTATTTATTAAATTGTTATGAAACAAAGTATCCTAGTTTGTCACATATTTATTTCATAATAATTATTAAGCAAAAATTCTAAATGAATTGTGTGAAGACAGATCTCTGAGGGTACTTCCCTCACTATGTAGGGAGACATATCATTAACCTCTTCTGCTCTATTTATTTATGTATGTGTTTCTACACTACCATTTTGTATTTGACTTGATATTTATAGATCTTTTTATTAAAGAAAACATGGAAGTCTTGAGTCAGCTTTTAATTTATGAATACTTCTGAATAAAATGTTGCAGAATGCTTTAAATATTGTAATTATTTCTTTTCTTAAGTATAATTCTGTACTTAAACTATTCAGATGTCAGAACATACAGTTTTTGTTTCCTGCTTTACTAAGAAATTTTTCAGACATTTTATTACGTTTTCAGGTAAAAACTGCAGATCCACGTCTTTCAGATGAAAACCAAGCAAGTAAAACCTACGAAGCAAAAGCTTATTCATCGTTAAGTCAGAGTTATCTATATATTGACTGGGCTTCAAACCACAAAATACTAGAAGTAGGGGATTTCATAAATATTAATGTATATCCACATAGTCGGTATATTCATAAAATACATCACTACAGCTATTTGGTAAGTAACAGATGTTTCCGCATAAAATACTGAATTGTGATTTAAAATATGGTCTTAGATAAAAAACCTCAACGATCAAGAATTATCCTCAACATAGAATACATGAAGCTCAGACATACGATCTGTCAGTCTTACCGTAAAAAAATTGTTAACAGTCTCATGTTTAAATTATGTATAAAAACACTATTGTTTTGAATTCTCATCTGACATAGATTGGGATTAAGAACAAGTAGTGCTAGTCAGGAGTTGAAATAGAGAGGCACGGCAAGACGCACAGAGACAGCAGTTCTTTTTAGGGGATGACAGAGAGAGCTACCTTCCCTTGACCTAGCCTCACTGATCCCAAATGCATTTTTGTGTGTGTTGGATTATATGTAAATGCAAGTAATTATTATATGTAAGAAACATATTAAGTATAAAATTTGACTTTTTTTGTTCTCCGTCATTTTTCTATTATAGATCACGTCAAAGGGGAAAATAGTAAGCTTTGGAACTCAGAAGAGAATCAAGGATTTGGAATATGAACATCTAACTTTTCAGATAACCCAAGAAATGGTTCCTTCAGCACGTCTTATTGTTTACTACATAGTCATGGGAGAAGAAACTGCCGAGTTAGTAGCTGATTCAGTTTGGCTGAATGTGCAACAGAAATGTGGGAATAGTCTGGATGTGAGTAGCAAAATAAGCACTAAAATTTGTGGGTGTGCATTCATTTTATGATCAGACTTCAACTTGGAATGACAAAAGTTCTTTAACGCTTCCTCAGCTTATTAAAGTGTCTGCCTTCAGTTGCATTTATTTTGGAACATTGTGCTTTTAAAATTACCAATATTTGTTTTCAATTTATAGATTAAGCTACAATCAAGCAAAGAGATACTGAATCCAGCACAAGTTGTATCACTTAGCATGAAAACACAATTCAACTCCTTTGTGGCTTTGTCATCTATTGACAAGGCAGTATATGGAGTCTCGGGAAGAGGAAAGAGAGCAATGGAAAAAGTTAAGTAATAGAGAGACCACAAAAGAAAAACGAGTTGCTATTTGTTTCATGTTCATATTCAGCTAGCTATTATGTGTCATGCATTCAGTAAAGAAGAATTCAGGCAGAAGAGCAATTCCACACAGGACAAAAGTTGCTGGTTTAAATCTGACAGTTCAAAATTGTGGTTTTAAGGGAAGATTTGAACTATCTCATCAGAAGCCCTCAGACTGCACCAAAAATAGGTTGCAGTGTTAGAGATCTCCTTGATCAAAGAGGCATGGAGACTGCATTATCCTTCTTAGTTCTTCCTGTAATATTTTCAGGTTGTATTTTTAAGGCATACTGGCAGAATGGTATGGCAAATGCTATTATGTTCAGTAGGTTACAGAGGTTTTTGGTTCTTGTAGAATTTTAGATAGACGTGTACATAAGTAAAACCGACATATCATCTGTGACTGAAAGAATTCCATTCCTATGAGAAAACATGGTGGTTTTTTAATACTTCAGAACAGTCAGATAAAAAACACATAGAAGAAGAATAGGAGAATGCTTTTGCACCAACCTTGCATCATTTGGATCTGGTTTATAGCACTATTGAATTGGTTTTAAACAAGCTAGTCTGAGTATCAGAACTGTTATAAACACATTAGTGAATCATTCCACCTTGATTTGTTTGCATGACTCTAACTCTGATATGGGCTACAAGGAAGTGGCTGTGTTGATGCTGATGCTTGAATTAACTCAAATATCGCTAAAATGTATTCTTCAGTGTGTTGTGAGGACATCTCCAGACCAAAGGGGCCTTTCTGCAAGTCTAACTCTCTCATTCATC
Source organism: Fratercula arctica (assembly GCA_947846985.1). Classification (NCBI taxonomy): domain Eukaryota; kingdom Metazoa; phylum Chordata; class Aves; order Charadriiformes; family Alcidae; genus Fratercula; species Fratercula arctica. The sequence continues at coordinate 3,673,008 of CANTUZ010000016.1, forward strand.
GTATGATATATTCAGCATTTTAGTTAGCTGCTGCTTTGTTTTTTCCTCAGATAATGCTACATTTGGAAAAGAGCGACCTTGGGTGTGGTGCTGGAGGAGGACGGAACAATGTTGATGTATTTCGAATGGCTGGGCTTACATTTTTAACCAATGCAAATGCTGATGATTCCAATGAAGCAGGTATATTCCTTTGTTTTAAGCATGAAATTGTGGATTTTCTTTTTCTGAAATATTCTATTGTGGCTCTCAGTTATTAGGAATGCATGTACTAATGATTTTTGGGGGAGGAATACATTATGACTTGTGGATCAGTTATTGTTACTGAAATGAAAATACTTTTATGTAATTCAAATAGTAAACAGAAAAAGTCTCCCAAATTTTGAATGTTATTTTATGGAATTATTTTTAAGTGGGCTATGCTATTACAGAAAAGGTCATGTCTTTTGTACTTTTATTTGGTTTTTGAACAGATGAAACTTGCAATGAAATTTTAAGAACCAAACGGTCGGACTTCAAGGAGCGCATACTCAAAGAAGGTATTAAAAAAAGTCTTTTAAGGTATCTAATTATGAAAGAAATCCCATTCATTAGATGTCAAGGATCTGAGTGTTTGCTTTCTATTTTTAGTTATTGTCATTAACTTCACGTAGTGGAGAGAGAGTGACAAATATGGAAGATGACTTTAGAGAGGACCCTATTAATAAAGCCTCTTAGCCGTATGCCGAATTTGAAGTTGGCAAGATTTAAGTACACTTTGAAAATACAGCATATGTTTAAGATCTTTTCTGGTTTTGAAGATAAAAAGCCTAAAAGCTCACAGTACTGCCATATGGCAATCTTTCCCAGTGACCGCCTGCCAGGGACTAAGCCTGTCAGAAGAACATTTGACTGTTAAATGTTAAAATGTAATACAACACCTCTTATCTAATTTATATTTTTAATTCAGAATAGTAATGATTAAGTGTGTGTTAACAAGATTTTGAAAAATGACAAGGTTGTGTTCATCCTGAAATCTGTGCCTTCTCTGAAATTCTGAAAATTTTAAAAATACATTCAGTATAAAGAGTTAAGATGCATTTGGAAATAAAAATTCCATCTCAAGGAAGGGAATTATTTTACTATTATTTCAGCATCCAAGTATGTACAGCCAGAAATTCGAAGGTGCTGTATGGCTGGAGTAAAAGCATATCCGGTTAGTGAGACTTGCAGTGATAGAGCTCAGCGAATTCGCAAAAATAAAATGTGCGTTGATGCATTCAGAGATTGCTGTGAATTTGCAAACAGACTGCGGGAGGAAGAGCCTAATAAACTTCTAATATTGGCAAGAATGCGTAAGTATGAGAGCTTTAACTCTACTGTGGGCATATGGTGACACACTTCCACCAGAATATGGGTAAATGTAGAGGTCATAGCTCTGTTAATCTATTAACCCCTCCCTGTTACCTGTCAGGATTATTCCAGAAAGAGTTCTACTAGTCTTCAAAGATGTTGGTTGTATATATCCCTGAAGAGGGGTAGGAGAGCAATTCTTTATTCTGTTAAGAGCTCTATCCATACTTAGAGCAAGCAGAAGCGGAATGAGAGAGCATCTTTGCTTGTGAAGGCAATGCTAAATTTGAGTCCTTTACCCACGCCCAAAACAGCCAATGGGTAAGATCTCAGGAAAGACCAGTGGGAGTATGAAATTTCTTGTGGGCCATACTCTCCTTATAATTGCTTGTTAACAAATTAATCTGTCTGGATATTGGACAGGTATTCTCATGTGTAAATAGATGAGGTGGGATTAACAGACTTTTGATTGAGGTTATTCAGATGCCTCAGGTTAGTCCCGATACAAGAAGAACGGTAAGTAAGCAGAATACTATATCACAAAAGAAAAATATAATGATTTTGTAGCCTTTGGTGGAAGGCTGTTGGCAGGTAGTTTGTTTTGGGTTTTTTGGTTTTGGGTTTGTTTTTTTTTTTTTTTTTTTAAACTTGCTTTATTTATGTTCTTCAGATTTTGAGGCTTTCTTGGAACTGGATGAGGCAGAAGTTCGTAGCTACTTCCCTGAAAGCTGGTTATGGGAAGTTCACCAAGTTTCTCCAAGGTACTACTTTTCTCATATCAGTTAGCAAAATTTGACTTAGTCATCAGTTTTATAGAAAGTAAATACTAAACTTAAGGTAAGCTGGGTAGCCTTACTTGTACCCGAGATGTGTGCTAAAATGCAGTCTTAGCCAAACAAACTATTCCTGCCATGTTTCCGTCCATGCGGGATATGCTGTCTGGTGCCCAGACTGTTGAGTCACCTTTCCTTTCACTTTCGATCTTGCGATGCACCAGCTTTTGTGAAGTCAGCTAAAACCTAGTTTATTCAAACAGAAGTCCTGTTTTCTGAATATGCTCTCTTGTCTTACCTAAGTCTCTCAGATACAGGAGTTGCTCTGGGCACACAAGGTCTTTGTGTTGATTAGCTGTTGGTGTTAAGAGATGGCTATTGATAATGTATAAATGTACTAAGACTTCTAAACACAGGTCAAAGACTCTGTCTGTCACCTTGCCTGATTCGCTGACTACCTGGGAAGTACAAGGTGTTGGCATTTCTGATAAAGGTAGGTACTGCAACCTAATTAGATTGTAGCTAAAGAATTAGGGGGCTTTTCTGTTTGGATTTTGCAGAACCTCTCATTGCAGTTGACACACATGTTCTAAAATCTTCATTTTCTGTTTGATAAACAGGAAAAGAAAACATCAAAATACATATTTTTAGGGAAAGGAAATTACTTCATTTCTTATTATGAATGTAAGTGCCTGGGAAAACAAAGGTCTGTCTAGCCTATCTTGTGCTTGACACTGGCCTGTAATAAATGACTAAGAGGAATATAAGAAGAAATCGTCAGTGGCTCTTCCCTGGCATAGATTTACAGTGTCCTGCTGTCAATGGCTCAGGGACTTGAGGAGAGGAACAAACAAATTTTCTGATAGATGGGTAGTCCAAACAGCAAATTTGTTTCTTGCTTTGGGAAGAAGGAGAAGAAGCCCAAAGGGCTGGTACGTTGGCAAGTAAGTGTGAAGAGTGGGAGACAGCAACTTGGAACAGGAAGCAAAAGCCTGGTCACTTTTAAGAAAACTTGGACAATTTCAAAGTACATATTGAAAAATTATAAGTAATCAGTAAAGGTGGTAAGTACGCAAAGACTTTTTTCAAACTTGTTTATCAGAAGGGTCGATAAGATAGTCTGCTTTTATGTTTTTAATTTCCTTAGGTATATGTGTTGCTGCACCGCTGGAAGTGCCAGTTGTAAAAGATATCTTCCTGAGCGTTTATGTTCCTTATTCTGTGGTGCGAGGAGAACAAATTGAGCTAAAAGGATCAGTTTATAACTACAAAACTTCTGCAATTAAGGTAATCTGTGGTCTTAGGGAGTTGTACAGAAAGATTAACATAATAAACTAAAAAAATATTTCCCATGTGAGTATCCAGTATAAACAGATTCTTGGATCACATTTCTCAAGTCCTTCAGATAGTGTTATTTGTGCTTTGCATAACTATGGAACAATGAAATCGAATCATTGTTTCATTTCCAGCCATTCCACTGATTACATCGTTGTCACGCTCTTGCCTAGCAACTTTGCCTCATGAAGATCAAAATACAATTTTTCTATTCCAATTGGACACAGAGTCAAAAAGTGATAGGATTTTATTCAATGACCTGCTCCAGAGCTCACAGATCACATTGTCTAAGGATTTAATATAGAAGGACTATTTTTAAGGAATTACATTCAAACAAGAGTGCAAAATTATTATTGAAAAAATTCAACGAAAGTATGCAAAAGTATGTATATGAGGCAGGTATGTGTATGAAGCCTAGTATAGTGGCTCCCTGGTGTTGCTAATGAACATTTGTTACTGTGTCTGTAGTGGAAGTAATAGTAATTCCAAAGGTAGTAACACTTGCTCATTGTAAACAGAAAAGTAGTATTACAGTAATAGAATGCTCATTATAGTATTTCAGTGGCCTTAATATTTCTCTGGTGTTGTACATGTCATGGAAGTGAAACATTTAAAATCTTTCACCATTTCAGTTCTGTGTTAAAATAGCAGCTGGAAATGGAATCTGTTCTTTTGGAGATTCTGCAACTACTGGATCGAGGATGCACAATTGTGATTTTAAGAATCTAGATGGCAGTTCTTTGTCACCAGTTACATTCAGAATACTTCCTTTGGAATTAGGTCTTCACACTATCAACTTTACCTTGCTGACAGCCAAGAACAGTGAAACTGTAGTTAAAACATTACGCGTAATGGTAAGAAAAAAAATCAAAATGTTTGTAGTGGTTTTGATTCAGTCACAAGTAGTAAAAATATATTAAATCAATGTATAACTATTGCTTTATTTTAATATTAGCAGAATCCAAAATATCACATAATATCATTGAATTCACTGAGGTGTATGCAGTGGAAAAATGCATGGCTGAGTATTTGAGTATGCACATTTTTAAGCCTTGCATATAAGGATTGGCAGAAAGATTAGATCAATAGACAGACTATAACTTAGTAAGGAAGAAGAGTACTGTATTCTGAGTTACTTGGTTTGGATTTTCAACTGCTTAAGCATGCTTCATTTAAAGACACTTTTTTGTAATTTTATACTTTCCTGAGCTTTTATTTAAATCTTTTGTTAAATTTTCTCAAGAATTTTGGGAGACAGAACACTAGCTTAAATGTATGTAGAATAGATGTAGAACAGTGAAGTAAAATTCAGCTACAGAGAGGGATGTAGAAGGCAAAAATACTATGGTTTTAAACTGTGTCAATTAATATATTTGATTAAGGAAACGTGTTTTCATTTTCTACTTCTTTCCTCTTAATGATTTCAGCCAGAAGGTATTAAGAGAGAACTTCATGCGGGTTTCACTTTGGATCCACAGGGTGTTTATGGTAAGAGAAGTGATCATATATGTCTTTACTTCGTTTATTTCTTCATGTTCTTGATTCATGATGATCAAGTTTTCTGTAACGTGAAAAAAATGGCATTTCTCCTTCACCAAACAGTCTTCATACGTCCGTTACAAGGATTTCCTGTCCTTTCATTGACTAACAAATCCGTATCAAAATAGCTATTCTTTCAAAAAGGTACTTGGATTAACTTCTTAAAGGAACCTTTTATATGTTTCTTTTGCTATGCTATAATACTAAGCTTTTCTCAGTGCGCTTGAAAACAAGTCAGCCAGTGCTTTAATAATGAAAATAGAGTATGTTCTCATTTAACCAGAGATGAATCTAAACCCACAAAGTTTAGGTCCAGATCAGATTTTTTTTTTTTTTTTTTTAACAAAAAAGGCAAAAGAAATATTAAAGTGTTTGCATCTGTTCTTTTTCAAAGGTTGATGTTTGCATGTGCATTTGGGCATATTTCTAGTTTTCATGTTATCATAGGTATTTTTTTTTTTGTTGGCTTCTCAGATAGTTATGACCTATTGATTTAAATTGTGCAGTATGATATATATACATCTTCAATTACAGGTTCAATCAAGAGACGACAAGAATTTCGATATAAAATCCCACTAAATCTGGTCCCTAAAACAAAAATTGATAGAAGTGTCAGTGTAAAAGGTAAATTGAATTTGAAACTTTTAGTCTACTGCATGTGTACTTTCTGGATATTTGTTCTTTTTCTCCTCTTTCTTATTCCTTTGTTTAAATTCGCCTGAATTTGTTCCTAGGTTCTCCTGCTTTTGAGAAAAGGCTTTGCAGATCACCGTTTTGTGTAGAATTATACATACTTCCTATAGAATGATTGCTTATAAGTATCAGCCAGATTCTGCGCTTGGATTCACTTTCATGATCTCTTATTTAAATAATTTTTGTTTTTTTCTTTCCACAGGACATCTTATGGGTGAAGTGATTGCCACAATCCTCAATCCTAGTGGTCTTAGCGTTCTTACTAATCTGCCAAAGGGCAGCGCAGAGGCAGAATTTATGAGTATTGCCCCAGTATTTTATGTGTTTCGCTACTTGGAAGAATCAAATAACTGGCACTTACTGGGTCCTGAGACCTTAACCGCAAGGACTCAAATGAGGAGGAAAATGAAAGAAGGTAGAAAAATATAGCTTCTTCACTTGCTTCAGAGTTGTAGAGATGCATAAACTTTGCTGAATGAGAAATATATCTGAGTGAGCAAATACAATTTTAATATAAATCTAATTTCATAACTTGCTTTCTGCCTAATTATATCCCTTAGGAATTGTAAGCATCTTGTCATTCAGAAATTCTGACTTCTCATATAGCATGTGGAAGGATGGGCAAGGTAGCACATGGTGAGTTAAAAAGGTCTTTTGATTAGAATGGATGGAAAAGGCTTGTTTCACTCCTTTGCTTTAATATTTTAACTAATTTTTAAAGCAATGCTTTCTAGTAAGCAGGAGAGGTAAACCTGATGGTAGATTTAAATGGTGCTTACAACTTTGTGTAATATCTTTTGATTCCTTGTTTTCACTTGTTAAATCTTTTATTTGTGTCTGTAGTTCACACCATTACAACCATATTAGGCCAATGGTTAGGAGCAGACATACCTGTAATAATTTAAAGGATTTTGTTTAGTTATGAAACCTCTTGTTTGGGCTTGGAATTTTACAAAAGGACTGTGTAGACATTGGTTCCCTGCAGAATCATAAGCTCAAAGTTTGCGCCTCAACTTTGAAGAAGGAAAGCTAAGTACAGGGACATGAGCAAGGGCAAAATAGTCATACCTTTTGTTCACAGGAATATGATATTTAAAGGCTATCAAACAGGGGGATAGTACTGTTTATGGAAAACAGAATCTGCCATTGCAAATTAGGCAAATTACATATTATATGTCTTGCCTTTAGCAATGGTGAATGCAGTTGACTTATAGAAGGGAGAAATAAGATGCTGCAAAAGCATCTTCCTTAAGTTCTGTGCATAAAGAAAAGTAATCTTTTGGGCATGTAATGAGTTAATATCCTGAAATATGGAATTTGATCCTAGCTTAAAATGGGTGATCATTGTCCATTTGGTTAGTTCAAAATTCACCTGCAGTATCTCTTGGAACTGTGAGAGTGTGTAGCATACCTAAATCATAAATACTGCAAATTTGTGTCCGCCGTCTAGTAATGTGGCAATATCTGGTAATCAAAACAAATATAATCTGTTTAATTTCCCTGGCAGGTTGACAGCTTTTGCTTTAAAGATTCTTGGACAAGTTAATCAATATATAAATCTTGATGAAATTTCTATTTGTAATTCACTTCTGTGGTTGATTGATAACTGTCAAATGCCAGATGGGTCATTCAGTGAATTTGCAAATTACCAGCCAGTGAAACTACAGGTATGAAAACCAAACGTTTTCTGTGCATATACAGTAAAAGCTGAAGTCACTGGGAGATAATGTTTTAGGAATGTAAGGTATTTTAGGCTGCATTGCACCAGAACACCTATTCAAGACAATTTTCCTAAATTTGCATTTTTCTAAATTAATTTAAACAGCACAATTCTGCAAACCTTTTTGTTTTCCCACTAAAAGTAGCTGCTTGACACTTCTTAATATTCAGAAAAAAATATGTAGTAGGTTGATTTTACAGTATAGTAGTACTGGCTTACCAGTAACTTTATATAATTTTGTCTCTTTTTTACAAATATGCTGTTACCTTCAAAAGAGTCAACATATTTTCAGGTTAAAATAAACTGATATTTCTTACTGGAATTTCTGTTTGTTTCCTTACCCAAACTGTAAAAAGTTCTGTTCATTTAAATTAACTGTTGTTTCTATTTAATTGTATTTACATATTTGGTTGTGTAGGGTACCCTACCCAGAGAAGCTAAAGAAGAATCTTTGTATCTCACAGCATTTTCTGTTATTGGAATTGAAAAGTCAATTAAAATATGTCCTACTCAGGTAAATAGTATTTTTATTTCTGCCAGCAGTCATGTTCTGGGATTCTAATGTCTGCCATTTTCTTTAATATTTTTCAAAGAAATCAAGAAGCTTTTTTCAATTTCAAAGTTTAAGACTTACTTACTTTGTTAGTCTTTTGTCTTTCAAAGTCAGTAAAAGAACAATAATGAAATACCAGATCACTTTATTGTAAGATACATTGTAGAAGATACTATATATAACTATATTGTCTTGATAGATGCGTTTCTTTAAAAATAAATCGAATGGATGTAAGCTGTAGCCTGTTCACCTTTTCAGAAAATCCATGATGCTAAAAATAAAGCAGGAGATTATTTAATGAAAAATGTACGGTCTGCTCAAAGCCCCTTTACTATGGCAATAACTTCATATGCTTTAGCTCTTGTGGATTTGAACCATCCCGCTGCACGATCAGCATTCTTGGCAGTGAAGAAGGAAGCATCTGTCATAGGTATTATTAAATTCTCTCAGAGTCTGTACTGTAGTTGGCTCTCAGATAGGCTGCTCTTCTGGTGTTTTTAAATTTGCTAATGTGATGGCACTACTTTGAGAGTGAATTTCAGTGATGCTTGCTTTGACAGAAGTGAATTATCTGCCATTGCCCTCACTTTTGTTGTGTTGGGTTTTCTTCTTAATTTCTCACTGGTTGATGAGGGACTTTGTAGTCTCTTGTAAATGCTGTTCCTTTTTAGCGTATTTTTGTCACAGATGAGGGACTCGGACTGTTCTCTGCCAAGTAACAATTTCTACTGGAAGAGAAAAGCCTTGTCCTATCTGTTGGAAGTGGCTTAAAAAAAAAATATCTAAAGTCTATATTCTATTTGTTTGGCCACTCTATCACTGTTCAAGACCAGCAATATTCAGATATGCATCAGATGCTTTGCACCATGTTTGTTTATCATCAGTTTCTAGCATAAACATCAGACTTAGTACTTTAAGAGAAGTGTATCTTCATCTCCTGTTAAATGCAGAGTGATTTCCTCCTTTTCTGCTTGACCTGAGTAGGCAATAGCTCACCTTGTGTAGTTCGGAGAGAGCTGTTGCTATGTTTCAATCTGAAACCTTCCTTTTATACTTTTGAAGGTGACCCTCCTATTTATCGTTTTTGGAAAGATACTTTGAAAACACTAGACCAACACACTCCCAGCTCTGCTACTGCACAAATGGTTGAAACTACAGCATATGCCTTGCTTACTACTTTGTTAAGAGGGGACAAAAACTATGCCGATCCGATCATCAAATGGTTATCTGAAGAACAAAGATATGGTGGAGGATTTTATTCTACTCAGGTGAGATTTTCAGTGTGTTTTGTTCTCATTCTTCAAGTACCAAAATCTGAGATGCTTTAAGAGGTTAATATCATTAGATGACCACATTGACAACTTTAGTGTCCTAGGTATCGGATTAGTATTAAATGACTCTCTTCGTGATATTCTTTGTCTTTGGGAAATACGAATTCTTTTCATGAAATCTGTTATAAATAGAAACTTGCAGGATGATTCCACTGACTTCAGATCTGCTGAATGAAAAGAATCATAGGAGGAAAACTGTTTTCCCAATTTTGTTATAAACCAGAGTATTTCATTTCATGACATGATTTTTGTTCTTGTTTTCCACAAAAATGGAACAGTGTAAGACAGTATGCCCATTTTCATTGTGAAAACTATGTTAATATGCATGAATAGACTAAAAGTAAAGTGAAAGTTGCCAGATTTCCAATACACTATCAACTAGTCATATTATATGAAATATTCCAATGCATGCAACCGCCCTTTTTTAAAATTATTAAAAATCCATGAAGAAACTGATGAGTGCGGTGCTTGCTTCTTGCTATTTGCTTGCTTCCTTTTAGCACTTGCATGCATTTCTTTAAATTGCACAAATACGTCTGAGTATAGTGCTAAATGTTACCACTGTGTTAAATATGTTTCCACCATGTTAAGTGTGCTGCTGAGACAACGCTAAGCTGTGTATCTAGTAATGATTACTGTTATTTGTAATCATGTTTAAGTGGCAGAAAATAAATTGCTTTATAATACATTTTCCCGTCTTATGAAATTGTTTGTAACCGATTTCTGGCAGGACACAATTAATGCCCTTGAGGCCTTGACTGAATATTCCCTTCTTGTCAAACGGCTTGATTTGGACATGAATGTTAAGGTGGCATACAAAAACTATGGAGACCTTCATCTATTTAAACTGACAGAAGATAATTTTGTGGGAAGAACTATGACAGTAAGTGAATATTACTGTTTTTGAAAAGTGAAAGCAGAATTCTTAGCAACTTGTTAAATAATTATTTGACTTTGAGGTTGATGCTGAAGTAGCTTTTTCTTTTAATAAATCAGTAGTAATTTGGTGTAGCAAATGTTTAAAGACTTTGCTTATCTGCTAAATTTAATGCATTTGAATAGTCATTTAAATTAAGTATCTCTACTTGTTCCCATGAAGTCTTTTTTTGTAGAATCTGTAGCATTAGGCCTTAATATGCATGTAAAATGTAGAAAAGACAAGCAGATCATCTGACCTGAATTGTTGCTAATAGCACTATTGTTTAACATCAATCCTGCAGGTACCTTTGGATGATGACATATATATAAGCACTGGAAGCAGCACTGGCATAGCTACAGTAAATGTAAGCATGCAACCAATTTTCTTAAATGTAATCTCTGGTTTGTTAACATCAACATTTAAAAAGAGACCGAAATGTCTCATAAACTATTCCATTTGTTGCCCTTACCTTTAGACCGAAGTGATGGATGTCATTATGGCTATATTTTAGATTTAAGTACAAGCCATTGTATGACTTACGGCTAACGAGAGAGAAGTTGTGAAGTTTCTTCCTTTTCATTGGAGGTTTTCTGTTCCAGAAATCCAAATAGATAATCAACTTAAGTTTTAATGATCATCAATTGTTGTGTCTCTACTTAGACAGCCAAACAGGAAAAAACCCAATTTAGTGATCAATTTTGACAAATTGTTCAAATCTCTGTTATTCCAGTGTTTACTCTTAGTTAATTAAGCAATGTCATTGAGAAACTGTTTTCTTGCAATATTTAACAGAAGAAATTTTGAGTGTCTAAATATTAAGCTGTTGCCATGATTTATTTTCTTCTAATCTTTCATGACCTCTTCTAGCATCAAAATTAGTAATATGTGAAATGTATATATTCTTGTGTGCTAGCATTTATATTTATCAAATATCAGGAGTTGTTTGGATAATATGTTTAGTCTTGTAAATATAATTGGCAAGAATGGTGTGGTTTTGCTCGAGAATTCCCAATTTTTTCTGTGCAGATCATTTATTTACTCTACTTTGTGTCCATCAAAGCTAATGATGCTGCACAGACTTGTTTTTACTGGTATTATATTCTCCATATTATGAGTTTTCACAGTTTTGTGCCAGTTTTGAGCATTGTTTACTGCTTCTGTTTTGTCTCATTTATTTGTACATGTGTAGGTGAGGACGGTGTATAACACAATTGGTACTTCTGAAGAGTCGTGTAACTTCGAATTGAAGATTGTTCCAAAGAGAGATGATGGTAAAGTGCTAATATGGTTTTAAATATTACTAATCGGGGCACTGCAAGAGAAGGAGGAAAAAAAACCTTACTTTGTTAAACAAAGTCTTTCTTGTTGAGAATGAAACTGTAATAAATTCTACCCTTTTCTAAATGCAAAACTGGAAAAGAAATTGCTAGAAGCCTTTTTAGCCCTTCTTGAAACTATTGCCTTATTGTTCTGTTAGGTGTATTTTTACTCATTTATGGAAGAGTTTTTGCAGTTGGGGGAGTGAAGAATACAAACTTCCACCAGAAGAAAGAAATATTATGGGGGATGGGGCGGTTTACAGTGAGTTCTACAAGGTACTGAGAGTTCTAGTCTAGTTACAACAGGGTATATAACAACATTCTAAGTTTTTTTGCCATGAAGTATTTTTAATAACATAAGTGCACAGAAAATCACATAAAGCATTAAAGCTGTCATTTCACCTGAATTACAAAAGAAGTGTAATGTTACTTGTTTGTGGCTGAACAATGAGTTCCTACAAAAATAGCCACCAAAACAATTTAAAGAATTATCTTTCAATTATGAAAAGGCTTTATGAGAATTTTGAATTGCTGCTGCTGAAGAGTTATAAAATTACTTATTTGTCTCTAATTGATATGAAAAGGTTACAGAAAAGAAGATGGGGAGCCACTTGGGCGCTTAGAGGCTTGTGCAAAGTAAGTACAGCTGATGGGGTTTTTGTTTGGTTGATTGTTTTTTGTCTTTCTCCAGTGATTGAGCCAATGTTTTGCATTTAAAAGTTTAACTAAATGCTGGTTCTAAATGTCCTGGATTTCCTAACAGTCAACGCTCCTTCTTGCAAAGATGGAATTCCCAGCTGACATGTTAAGGACATGGAGCAGTGCAAAGCAAATGCACTGTGGGTCTACATTATGAAATTAATCCAATAATGTTTCAAAGGCTTTCTGGTCTTTTGGGTTTTTTAGTTATTTTTTTAATATTACGTTAACTGACATGTTTCTATTAAATTTGTTTTATTTTTTTCAAGAGATTAAAATGTTTTTGTTTAATATTATTTAGGTACAGGCCTGGCGCAAGAGAACCGCAATCAGGGTCTGCTCATGCTGTGATGGACATAGGTTTGGTTAGTGGATTGGAAGCAAATAGAGAAGACTTATCTACTGTAAGCATTAGTGAACTTTTTTCTTTTACCAAAGTTTTCTTGGCAGAACTATAATACTTACTTCTTGTTCCGTTAGAGTAGTAGTACAGATTTATATCCTTATATCCTCATCGCTTCTAAACACTTCCAATGCTAATGAGAATAATCTACTTAAATCTAGATGATGGATTTTTGATAGAGTCGGAAGCTAGATGTCTAGTCAAAGTTTGACATCTAGACTCCCTCTGGTGTTAGTGGAAAGACAAAAGTGGGTAGAGAGTGGTTGTCATGTGTGTTTGGGTAGTGTGCATCAGCTGCTGGAGACGCTGTATCTGCGAACTGCAAAGGGAACACTGTTAGTGCACACACCTGATGATTAGTTGGCTGTAGTTTGTAACTGAATCTTAACTGTAGTGCTTGTGTTCATCCAGCTCCTATTGAAAAGCATGTGAGTTTTAGTTAAAGGCAATCAGAGTTAAGTATTTAAATAGGATACTATACATGGACTCAAGTATTCTTTTGAGGATAATTAGGTCTTTAATTCTTTGTTATCTTCATGTAATGAGTAAAAGGATAATTTCCTTAAAAGAGAACCATAAAAACAAGTGAGAATGAGCATTATAAAAACCCTAAAGTAAGGGGTTTTTTACATCTCAGAATCATGTTAAAGCTACTGATTACAATACCTTCAAGATCATCCAAAAATGTTTAACTTGTATAAAAGATCTTTCTCTGTTTTTCTCCCCTACAGCTTGCAAGTGGAGTTGATCAGTTGATAGCAGATTATGAGATTAAAGATGGGCATGTTATTCTGCAGATAGACTCTGTATGTTACCCTTTTCATAACTGTAAGCACTACTTTAACTCTTTGGAATAATTTTGTTTCCACTAGAGGTCCTTAATTCATGTGTCTTTCTCATAGGTGCCGGCTGATAATTTTCTCTGTGTTGAGTTCCGAATAGGTGAGCTTTTCCAGGTTGGAATGCTAAATCCTGCCACATTCACTGTATATGAATATCATGCACCAGGTATGTGTTCCACGTCTTCAAATTCATGTTTGTCTTTTAACTCATCATTCCTCCCTAAAGAGTACATTTTTCCTTCTTCAACAGCTTTTTAATCCTTATTATTTTAAGCTAAGTAACTTTTGACTCGTAAAGTTTCAGTGGCTTCTTGGACTTTGATTTTCTATATGTGTTTATTATTTCTTTTTGGATATTCTAGATAAAAGGTGCACTATATTTTATAACCCCTATGGAAATGATAAGCTTGTGAGATTGTGCGAAGGAGATGAATGCAAATGCATGGAAGGTAAACTTTTTTTAAGATGTTTTCCCATTTCACTTGGTGGAAAAATGCAGTGTAGTGCTTCGGACAAAACCACACTAAACACAAGGAAAAAGTCCTCATAAGAACACAGCTGTAATCCTCTCCAAATGTTACATTTTAAAAAAAAAATAAAAAAAAATGTATACAATATGATCATGGATGTCTGACTAGATTAAGTTCAGGTGATTGAAGGTGTTATTTTGTATTTTAAATATTCGTTGTTCCAGCATGCTATCCCATAATTATGGTGTTTCTCAGTTACAGTAGATTATCCCAAACACGTAGAGGTTCATGATGTTTTATTTGAGGACATGTGATGACATTGTCTTAACATCGTTTTTTTTTTTTCTCAATGTAGCTGAGTGTAGTAAAGTGCAAGAGAGACTAGATCGGTCAATAACTGCAGATACCAGGAGAGAAGCTGCATGCCAGAATGATATTGCATATGGTAATATTTGAATTGTCATTAACTGTTTCACATGCTCTGACTGAAGTTACTTGTTTATTATTGTTGCAAAACATTTTGTTCCAATTAGATCTTTAGTGATTAAAATTCAGGAGGCTTGGCAGTGGCATACAGTATATAATGGTGACATATTGGAGCAGAGAAGAATAAATGCTGCCTATACCCTCTGCTGAATAGAAGTCACATAAGCAGGGTTAGTGCACCAGTGAGCCTGATCTCAGTTCTGCTAATAAACACTCTGTTTCTCTTGCTTGGTACCATTCTAATGTGATTATGTGGCTTTGGGGTCAGAGGAAGGTGTGGGGCATCAGACGAGAGCATGGGTAGGACTTGTTAATGTTTCTTAACCCTACCTTCTATGGCTATAGCCATCATTTCCCCAGAAATTAGTATCGTAAAGGGACATCATATTCTCCACCTGAGCATCTGTAACACATTTAGTGTGTATTGCAGGAACAAGGAATAACAAAAAGTTTGTTTTGTGTTGTTCTGCAGTTTATAAAGTGAACATCTTGTCTCGCAGTGAAGAAGGTTATTTTGTAAAGTATTCTGCAGCTCTTCTGGACCTCTATAAAAGAGGTGAGTATCCTGTTCTTGATACATTTAACAATTTATTTAGAGTAAAAGCTGTCTGGTTGAGACCACTGAAGCTGCTGACAAAAATCAGCAATCAAACCCAGTCTTTTCATGAGAGCAGAAAATCGTAGTCTCAAATACAGCCTTTGAGAATTCTTTTGTGCCCCGAGAAGTACAGTCTTTGTTTGATGTTTTTAAACAACTTTTCTGTATTATAGCTGTTGCTAACAAACCTAAACTGTAAGCAGTTAAATGTAAGCAGTTATGTGACAAAACAAGGTGAGCTTATTCCGTAATCAGTCAATACAGCTGTGAGGTGTTGTTTAAGTGTCTCTCTCATTCCACAGAATGCTCTCCCTGACTGTGTGTACAATGATTGAAGAGGGTACTATGCAAGGATACACCATGCCTTAACTCTTCTTAGATTTTTGAAGGTTGGGCATGTTTCTGCTTCCGGGAGGAAGAACTTTACAATGTTCTTGGGCGCTCCCTGTCTTACCTTTGGGAGAGGCAGCTGTCCTGGGGAACTAAAGCTGATATGCACTCATTTTTCCTCTCAGTTTAAGCACCTATTATGTCCTTATAATTACTATAATATAACACTACTTAATGTGCATGAGGCTTATTTACCATTCAGGTTTAATTCAAAAAATCTTTTACAAGAAATATGTTTTATGTCTCAACTTTTCCTGTTATATAACTAGTGGCAAAGAGCTGCCTTGGGTGAGCTGTACTGTAGAAGATTTTGGTGTCTTTTGTCTACTATACAAGCGACTGGAAATTCTCTTTGTGAAATTTTCCAATTCTTGACATTCTACTTCAGGGCAGGCTTTTGCAAAAAAAAATGATGAAATAACCTTTATTAAAAAGAAGACCTGTACAGATGTTGAATTGAGCCCAGGGGAGCAGTATTTGATCATGGGAAAAGAAGCCTTAAAGATAAGCATTGGTTACAGTTTCAAGTAAGTAACTTAGCATCAGAATGGGCAGAGATTTAATCTTAACATGTGCTGTGAAGTGATAAGTGTTTGTATGTGATAATTCTTATGTAGTAATATATGATTTATTTATTTTTTTAAGTATTAGTTCGACCAATGGTTACACAATGTGTTTTCAGATGTATACCATTAAACAGGATTATGAACACAAAGCAAGCAATTTCATATTGTAATTTTTTTCTGTTTGACATTTTCCTCCCAAAATCTTAGCAGCAAATGATCATTTTCTATTGTCTTCTTAGATTCCAGTACCCTTTGGACTCCGGCACTTGGATTGAGTGGTGGCCTTCAAATACAGCATGCACATTTTGTCAGGAGTTTTTAAATACAATGGAAGATTTTGCCGAAGATCTCATCATCAGTGGCTGTTGATTTATTTGGAGAATTTTAAAATTAAAGATACAGATCAATTAAATGTCATATACGTAAAAAAAATCCTCACCTGTTTAGTAATTCTTTCCCGAACTTAACATTCATTAATGGTTCATCTTGAAAAAGTGGTCTTTGCTTGTATTTCATAGCCACATTCTTATTACATAGTAATGCTCAAATTACGATTTTTAAGCTTGGATGGGAGAATAATGCAGAATACTGCAAAGACATTTGAAGTCAGATGAAGTGGATTGACTGTAAAAACAAACACGTAAAGTACTGGCTTGTGCCGGAATAACACTCAGAAGCATTAAAATCTGATGTCTTACTGAAACATAACTCTTCCTTCAAAAAAAAAAAAAAAAAAAAAAAAAAAGCTAAAAAACAGTCAGGAACACCTTAACTGTACTTGGTGGAATTTCAGTTATGAAGTAATGCTTGTGTGTGTTGAAGATACTCTCCTTTGCAGAGCATTTTACTTATCTCCAGATGAGTAAAACATTCAATGAGAAGCTTTTTAAAATATTATTTCTGTATGAAAGAGAGAACTTTCATTACAAGTTTGTTGAATCTGTACAGGCAGTTATTATTTGTGAAGCGGCAGTAGTATATTTAGAGGATTAATAGTGTTTTCTAAGGAATTTTTTTGAGAAGAGCCGACCAGAATGATTACCATGACAGTTTCTCTGATGAAACAAAAAGCATTTTTCTGAAGTGTTGCATAGGTATGCTGCAAAAGCAAAGGTATTTTTCATATAAACCTTGATATTTTACAAATAATGAAGTCACACAATAACTTTCCACTCATCTCAAACTTAGGAAGATCTTAAGGGGTATGTTAGTTTACTTAAGAATTTTTTTGCAAAGTCTGTTATGTATATTAAACCAACTTGGACAGTCTGCTACTTTGTCTTCCTTGCTCATGTTAGAAGAGTGCTAATTGTTTTGCTTATATGTCACCTCCAAATCAGGCCTGTTACGATGAAAAAATTAATGTGCTTCTGCTTTGTAAGTGGTATCTTTTAATTAATACCAATATTCAGAATGCAGTAACTATTTCACAATTTGCAAAAGTGGAACTGCTTGTGATGTATTTCTCTGCAAAACCATTATCAAGAATAGTCATCTTTTCTTGATTTTTACGTTTCAAAAGTAAAAATTATATCCTCTTGCAGCTGATTCAGTCTCTAAATAATATGAGAAAAATCCCGTCGCACTAATATAAATGTTGTTAGTCTAAGGTTAAAAGAAGGCAGGGTTAAACCGAGTATTAAAAAGAAAACAGCCATGCTACTACAATGAAAAAACAAGCATGTGATACTGGGGAATCCCACTGTGAGAGAGATTAAATCTACCTAGTGTTTCCCCTTGCTGCTGATGCACTAAGAATTTCAGTCATTAACCAGTTTGGTAAGTCCTCTTTCCAGACATTGCTAATTACTATTTCTTATATGAGGTATTTCAACCAATTTTTAATACTTTTGATGTTCTTGCATTTGGTGTTTCTTCTGATAGATAGTACTGGGATGTCATCCATCTGTGTACAGAAAATAGACTATTTTAAAACAGGCAGTACGTTTCACCCTGCTTGTATTTTAGGAAGATCATATTTTGGCTGTTAACCCTCCAGTCTTGGTAAAATTTGTTTGAATAATTGTGATAGTAAATAACAATAGCATAAGTTAAGTTACAACAATATTCAGAACTCACATGGAATAATATTTTGTTAGTATTCTTAACGGAACAGATGTTAATGTTAGTTTAAAGAAAGCCCAGGTATGTCCATGGCATTGTATCATGCATAAAACCTTGCTTTCCAGATAGATAATGCTTTTTATCCTTAATTTTTACACCATGCCTCTTTATTTTTGAAAAGTCTTTTGCCAGGAGAAATAACTCCCTTTTTTATTTAGGCATGAGTATTTCTTACTGTCTATGAAGTATACACAGCTCTTGAAACACTCCCAGTTTTCCACTGTGACCAAAACAGCAGAGGGAGCACAAGGACATCATTTTCATAAAGGCCCTATAAAGATTAGTACTGTACTTGCCCTCCCCTGCACCCAATCTTTTAAAGGACATTTTTCAAAAGTTGAGCTACTGAAAGTGATGGAGTCATTTCCTAGTGGATGGAAAAAAATATGTATTTTCATCTGTAGTGCTGTACTATTAATTTCATGTCTGCTGGCAACATTTTTTTCTTCATGTCACCCACATTCTTTGTCAAAGAAATTTGAGAGAGAATAACCACCCCACAGTCTCTGAGATTCTTGGATAAATTTTAGATCTACCAGAGATAGTGTCATAGTCAGGGCTGTGTGATAAAGTATGGACAGAGAATGCAAAGTCCTTTCTGGTCAGTCTGGAGTTCTGGGCATAAGAGAGGCTGCAAGCAGCGATGGAACCAATAGGTCAGGGTACTACAGTTACCCCATTTCTGCCCATGGAGAACTGTGATATTTGAGAATTTAGAATGCAAAATGGACTTCAGTGCTGCTTCCTGCCTTTTACAGAGATAATGTAGTCTAAATGCAGCTTAAACCCACAGAAATAGGGAAATTCAACCCAACAAAGACCTCCTTTTCTTGAATTAACCTGGGCATTTTCTGGCAAGTGCATCATGTAGCCAGTAGCATGTAGTGAGTGATACTTAAGCTACAAGGTAAAACATGTTTTATGAAACAGGAGATGTTTTAATTTTAGAATTTCCTGGAGTTTGTGATTTTAGCACGGATGGTATTTTAGCAGACTAGGTTACTGGGTGGTTTCATTTTAGATGGTCAGCTCACTTCAAAAACTTCTTACCACTGTGTACATTGTGCTGATAATGACATTGTGAGTTTCTCCAAATTGTTAGTCCTGCAGTAAAAGACATTGATCTAGAAGCATAAGTAGGGATGCTTAATGTAATTCGTTTGCATAAAGAAATCTTGTAATGCCAAAAGGTTTTGTCAGCAAAATATGTGCAGTAGCAGCCCAGAGAAACATGTAAACTAACAAAACCTGTGTGAAATAGATGAGGAACAGAAATTAGGGAAATGAAAAACAATAGAACAAAATCTAGAACCATAGAAGCGCAACTTGTTTCTAAATTCAGAAGAGCTAACCATAGTAGTCTTTGGTTTGCAATGCTCTTTTCACTCTTACACTCCTTCAGCCTGTCTCTTCTCTCTTGAAATCTCTGTTCCTGTAAGCCTGTAGCACTGGAGGATTTATCGGAACAAGATTTCTGAGCCAGCTCCCCTGAGGCTCTATATGTAGGGCAACATATGGAATGATGCCTATTCAAGAATACCAATTATTGGTTTTTTCATCTTTCCTCTTAATTCAGTTCATGACTTCACAATTCAAATTTGTATGGTTTGGGAATGAACAAGTCATTATTTTTCCAGCTTTCGCATCGGTTGGGTTGGGTAAATTCTTACTGCAGTCCTTAAATTTTTGATCTGAATTTAAGTATGATATTTAGTGCATGTTGATTGACTGGCAGTTTATTTTAGTGTATGCCCAATGCTAAATCTTTTTTTTTTTCTTTCTTCTTTTTCTTCAGGATTATCTTAACATCTGCAGTTTAACTACAAGTAGAACAGCAAAATCAGTGATGCCTTCAGACTGAAGTTTTCAGGTTCTCTTCATAAGAGAACGTACTACGGCACCTCTGTGTTTAGAAGATCTGGTGTCAAGCATCAGTGCGTAAGCCATGAGTAGCTCACATGCTTCTGAAGGACCTATGGAAAAGGACTCGAATAATTCTTTTTCCATATACATTTGTCCTCTGTGCATAATGTTTCCACAGAATCCAGCACAGATACCATGTGGGCACGGTTACTGTATGTCCTGTGTCATCCGGTTATTAAGGTAATTCTATTATACAAAACAATGGTATTAAATATTTCCAGTATTCACCAGTTATAGAATCATAGAATAGTCTGAGTTGGAAGGTACCTCTAAAGACCATCTAGTCCAAGCCCCCTGCCATGAGCAGGGACATCTTCAACTAGATCAGGCTGCTCAGAGCCCCGTCCAACTGACCAACTGACCTTCAGTGTTTCATCATCCTCATTATAAAAAATTTCTTCCTTATATGTAGTCTAAATCTTCCCTCTTTTAGTTTAAAGCCATTACCCATTGTCCTATTGCAACAGGCCCTGCTAAAAAGTTTGTCCCTGTCTTTCCTGTAGGCCCCCTTTAAGTTCTGGAAGGCTGCAATAAGGTCTCCCTGGAACAACAATCCCAACTCTCTCAGCGGGGTCGTGCACGTGGGGCCCCAAACATCAGAAGGACATGGACCTGTTGGAGCGGGTCTAGAGGAGGCTACGGAGGTGATCTGAGGGCTGGTGCCCCTCTGCTGTGAGGACAGGCTGAGAGAGTTGGGGGGGTTCAGCCTGGAGAAGAGAAGGCTCCCGGAGACCTCAGAGCCCCTTCCAGCATCTGAAGGGGGTCTATAAGAAAGCTGGAGAGGGACTTGGCTTTTTACAAGGGCATGTAGTGATAGAACAAGGGGTAACGGCTTCAAACTAGAAGAGGGTAGATTTCATTTAGATCTGAGGCAGAAATTGTTTGCTGTGAGGGGGGTGAGCCCCTGGCCCAGGTTGCCCAGAGAAGCTGTGGCTGCCCCATCCCTGGAGGGGTTCAAGGCCAGGTTGGACGGGGCTTGGAGCAACCTGGGCTGGTGGGAGGTGTCCCTGCCCAGGGCAGGGGGTTGGAACTAGATGATCTTTAAGGTCCCTTCCAACCTGAACCATTCTGTGATTCTGTTTGTACAGCTTTGTAAATATATGCAGCCACTTCATATGCTCCCCGTGAAAGAAATTATTTTATCACCTAGATTTTCCTTTTGTACTTTTTTTTTTTTAATTCCTGCATTGCCATTCCTGACACTAACTGATGCTATTTTTATGTTCGGATTTCTTACTTAAAAAAAAAAAAATTCTAGATAATATGCGTGCCATTCATTATTTGTATTTTAAGAAACAGTGGACTGCATCAATGTCTACTGTAACTGAGGTAGATTTACAACAAATGTTACTTTGGCATTTGATGACTGACATTGACAGTTAAAAAGCTTGCCTTCCCTCCAGGAAAGTGGCAGATGAAGGGCCAAATTTTCTTCTCAAAGCTCCCGGCACAGATCAGCTTGGTTCCCAGTAAACTTGAGAAGAGAGTTTGATATAAAGTACAGTTGCACACATTTTTATTTTTATTGAATAGTTGCCCAAAAGCAGCACATCCAAGAACTTTAAAATTACTGTTTTCCCTCTCTCTTAGGAACATCCTTGATCCAGAGTCTTTAATATGTGGAAAGAAGATAGTCACGTATGATGCAATTTTTAATTTTGGCTCTGTGAGTATTTTTTTTTTTTAATCCTCCAAACTTTTCTAAGAAGCATAAGACAATAACACTGTATACAATAATAACTGGACATAAACTGCAGACAGAAGTACACTTGTGCTTAGTGAGGTTGTCTAGCAGCCCACCTTTAAACATTTCTGCTTCTGAACTGTACAATGTTGTTGTGAGGGTAACTGTGTATTATGAGCCCTAGTTATCTCTCAAGGGTGGTACATCTTATAAACCCCTGTTTCTTGCACCTAATTATAAACACAGAGATATTGATTCCAGTATCCCTGGTACGGTGGAACTTGAAGATTTCTTTAAAGCACAATGGTGTCATTGTATGAAAAAGATCAAATTATATTCAGATGTTGTAACCATGGGTCACACTTCTAAGATATCAGTTAGTTAAAATAATTCCCATAGCAGGGCCAAATACGTTTTCCTATTAACTGCTGATGGCAAAGCAGAGACATCTGAAAGAATGTTGACTTTATCAAGCAGTCTTAAAATAGATGAAATCACAGAGACAGATATGTTCTTCATGGGTTGTGCAAAACAAACCTTAGGTCCTGTTAGCTTATTCAGAAGTGTAATTTTTGAAATGTAAGTTACACTTTAAAAACTTTAAATGACAAGGGGCATGTCTTATTTTCACAGGTGACTTGTGAAATTTAAGTTCTATTGATTTTTAGTGAGACAGACTACAAAAAGGCTGTATAGCTCCTGAAGACCTGGGAACCTAGTTTAAAAATTATGTATAAAAATGCTGCAGTTAAATATCAAATTGGCAGTCATCAGTTTAAAAAATGTCTTTAATCTTATTTGTTGTGTCTCTGTTTCTATTCAGAATTATCTATCCAATATATCACTGAGATCATTAAAATATTTAAAACATACGTATTTTATATGTGTATATTTTTATGGATAGTTAGCCATGTGTGGTATGGAGGTGTGTATATATACCAGTGTAGGAAGATTTACCTTCCTCATGTGACATGGCATGACTTTCATATGAAAACACGTGAGGGAAAGGTACATCCATGTCTTCATCTGTTTCACACATGTAAATTATGTTGTGAGATCTCCAGCAGATCTAGTTAGTAAGACAAGATGGAAATGACATGGGAATGATTTTAGAATCTACTGCCATACTAACCTTAGTGACTTGTAGTCGAAGAGTTCTGAGGTACTAAGCAACTCTCAGGATTAATCCCAGCAAAAATGGAAATTCTCGGAATAATCACAGTTTAGATGACTCATCTGTATTATGAAATGGAAATTATTTCAAAACACATTCTGTACTTCCATGATTACTGGGGATCCTGGACATCAGAAAGGTCCTTTTATATGTGAATTGTACACAGTGTTTTTCTACTCCTTGGTTGTTTATATACATGGTGTGCAAGTCTCCAAATGTTCCAGGCTTTGAATCACAGGCTAATAGCTTTAGTGGTTCCAGAAAAACAGGCATTCGACTGCTACACTTTTGTAGTCTACCCAAAGGCCAGCCAGCCTCTATGTGGGATTACTGGTCTGCCTACAAGTTAATGCACTTGCCCAGAAAGCTGTGTACTTTACTCCAAATTTATTCTCACATCTCCTAGAATAGAGATGAGTGGCGTCATCTGTCAGTTCTGGCAAGATGCCAAGGGCCATGTATAAACAGGATTTTATTGACATAATAGCATATCATAGTCAAACTAGCCTCCAAGGTGAACTTCAGAGCTGCTCCTAGTGATATGGACAGATAATCTCTGAAAGCAGGACCTGCTAAAGTCAAATAAGTGAGTTTGGTCATTATACTTGTATTCCTTTTTAATATATTTCCCAGATCAGCCTTTGAATAAGAAAATTCGCCAGATGTCATTCTAATGTGGTTCTCCCTGAATACTCTTGGCAGATATGTAAAACCTGAATTAGTTGGATTCCTGAGATAACAACAATTCTAAGGGTTAAAACAATGTAAACCTTTTAGTTATTTTTAAAAATATTTCTGTAATTTTCCATTTGTATTATACTGATTTTTAGATAGCTAAGTACCATAAAATGAACTGATTTCTGTCTTCACTTCATTGCGACTAAAAATCTATTGATTCAAGCTAGTAAGTGACTTGAATAGAACAAATTCCACCCTCTTATGCATAGTGACACATGAAACTCACACTGTTTTGGTCTGGTCCTGAAAGCTGCTGTGCTGGATCTAACTACTGTGACTGATTTAGGAAGGGAGCCAAATGGTGCCGTTAGCTGACCATTGCTTTACTAGCAGTGCAGAAATGATTCTGTGTATATAATCGTTCAGGATATGCCACAAGCTCTAAGTAGCCTTAGCCAGATGAGTGCTCTGTCAATTTTTTTTTTTAGTTAGGCATATCCTACAATTTTAGAAGAGGAATGCTAAATCCCTGTAGCAGATTAAAATTCTTGCTTTTTAATACATCCATACCTTTAAGTCACTGTCATAATTCTATCTTGGCTGACCTGAAAATATATCATATTAAATACCAGGTGAAAGAGAAAATTGCTAACGTGAGCTGGTAGAATCCAAATGCAAGTCCCACTTACCACATTTTTTATTGTGTTATGATGGTACACCCAGAATCTGAAATCACCTGGAAATGGAGAAATATTCACTTCATCACACTGAGTTGTTTGTTCAGTGTATTTGGGAAATGTAACCCCAGAATATCACACCAAAATGATTTTCTGTCTTTGTATAGTGACAAAAACATAGGCACAGCCACTCTTCTGAGTCAGCAAGTGGGATCCTGCATCGGGGGGAGCAATACGAAATCCTAGAATTGTATCCGTAGTAAGATTTCTTTCAAGTTCAAAAATCTTTTTTCATACATAATCTCAAACTCTCATTTCCACAAAGAGCTGTGGTATCTACTGGCAGTGGTCAGTAGATTCATTTATGGTAGGGGTGTGGAAGAGATAAGTGAAAACATACTAAGGAAATCCATTTTTTCTTTTGAGTGAATATTATCTTGTAATTTAAAGAAATCTCTCTCTCTCTCTGAGAGAGTGTTCATCCCTCAGGAGCTGTCTCACTTGACCCTACCTACAGAGGCTTATTTCCAGTCTCTGTAAATGTTAATGTTTATGCATGTCTCCTAGCAAAATGTGTTCTTAATCTCCTCTTGAATTCTTCCATCAGAACACACTGAAATTTGGCATGGCCATCAGTTATTTTTCCAGTAAAAAACCACCTTATAGGAGTTACATGTGCTTTCAATTTTTAAGATATTTAATAATGTTTTCACCTCTAATTAGGAGAAATATCTGGGTTTGGCTCTTTCATTCTCCTGGGAACTAAGAGTTTGGTTTTGCCAGTTGCTGGGTCATTACAAAATTCCATTCTTTGTGTTAAATTTTGCTTTTCAAGTTCTGAATGAACTTGGTATTTGGATACACATTTAAGCAGCAACTGATTTCCTGGAAAATACAAAACTGAATTAGACACCACAACTATCATAAAAAGAACATTCACGTTTAGAAAACAATAGCAGAGAAATCTTGAGTAAAGGCTGCTATACTCAACCCTGTCTTTTCTAACCCAAGAAATATTTGTTACCCGCAGGTGGTTATTTATAAAATAGTTATATGTACCCGTGTTCAGAGCTAGAAGTCATGAAAAGTAGCTTATTCCTAAGGTGCTGCAGTTCACACTATATTTTCTTTATTTATTTGCTACTTGACAACTAAAATGGCAATTTCTTTTGCAAGTAGAACAAACAAAAAGTTATATATGATGCACTTGGAATCAGCTGAGATATTAAACCACGAAAATTGGGGTTTACAGTGGAAAATCAATTTTTTCTTAATGACAGCAGCCCCATTGCCGCCAGTTAAAAGTACTCCAAAAGAAACAGAGAGAGGTTCAGAGCCTGGGTTTCATACGCTGCAAGCTGGTTTCAAGGAGCCCTGTCATGGGCTTGCATTGTCTAATTTGGCTTTACAAGAGTAACCTCAACGGTGCATTCTTTCCACTGGATATTATGTGTTCTCTGCAGTTTAGACTGTGAGGCCGTGGAGCACATCTTCAGCTAATGCAAATCAGCATCGTTGCAATTATTGCAGAGGAGCTATACTTTTTTATACTTGATATCTAGATCTGTAGATGCAGCATTCCTTTAACTGAACCACAAAAAGTAAATATCAACATTTCTTTGCAAAGAGAAAATATTTTATAAACATCTCACATATCCACAAACAAGGAGATTCACATCTCACTATGCCAGTTCATACCTGCTGAAATGTGATTTACGATATATAGATGTAAACGCTAGTGTTGGTGTCAGACTGGGCATAAACTGCAGCTGTAACTGCAGACTCGTGCTTACTACGTGCCTGCATGGTCTGTCTCTGCCAGAATCTGATTAGCCAGCCTTCCTTCATTATTTATAAAAAGCAATATGCCATAAAAATGTCATTTTCACTGCCCAAATCATAAAATTTTCCATAAAAGCCTACTGCTGTTAAGTTCTTAGGGAATATTCAGCCCCAGGCTCTGACAGCTAGGTAGAAATAGGTATTGGTTTCCACCATTAGCGTAATTCCAAAAATTTGGAGTCACCAGGCTATGCAATATTAAAAGGTGTTTTGTTTCTAGCCCCAGTTAGTTGGGATATGTTTGAATAGCATGTATCGAATAATTGTTTTAAGTAACATTTGCAGTTGCTTTTGGTGCAAAGGCGGGGATCCAGAGATAGAGTTATAAAACGGAACTGTAAGTCAGGAGGTCTGTTTTGGTCCCGCTTTTCACTAAACTTTCATGCCAGGTTCAACGACGGTTTTGGGAGAACCACCTTGGGTGATAATCACAGCATTAATCCCCAGAGTTTAGTGTTTGCTGTCAGACGAGAGCTTTCAAAGCAGCCAATAAAAAGCATTAGTTTGAAATTTTGAACAGGGTGCAAGGACTCCTGTAAAGGCCTGTGCTCTCATTGACAAGAGAAGTCTGGAGATACATTCACGGCAGAGATTTCAATTCCTGGGATAAATCTCTTTGTACATAGTGACTGAAAAGGCAGCATGTGGGGTTTTTTTCTGCACCACATACCTACACATAGTCAGAGATGTATTTTCATGCTGAAACTTCAAACTCCATGAAACTTGCCCAGCTTGTAGTTATGCACAATTACTCAACCCAGGCTGGCGGGGGAATCTTCTTTATGTCCCTGGTGTCGTTTGTGGCTTCCTATCAAAGCTAAATAACTTCACCATTTCACAGTTTCCATGTGACACTGAAGCAGCCTGGCAGGATCAGCTAAGCTTCTCTTTTGGCCAGGAATCTCAAAAATAAGCCAGGATCCAGAACTTCCTATGGAAACATGAGGAGTCTAATTAATCTGTGACGTAATTTAACAGGTTTCCATGGATTCATACCAGAAACTGGGGGAATGTATCTGAACCCACATGAGTTCAAAGCAAATTCTTAGAAAGCCGTGCTCCTGTGTATCCCCTCTCTGTGTCCACTGGCCCCATGTCAGCGGTGGTCCTGCCCATCTCCATGCCCAGTCCCAAACTGCTCCAGGGCAAGTCCTGGCAGAGGGCAGTAGCCCAGAAACGCTCCCCAGTGCCCTGCCTGCCAGTCCTGGGCTTTGAAGCAAAATATTCACGATAAGGGAAAGCGTTAGATGTGATTGTAGATAACCAGATTTAAAAATGCTGAATTTCTTTCCTGTGCCTAATCTTGCCACAAAGAAAATACAACCTTACGCTTGTGAAAACTTACCACAATTCTGAACTCTTGCGCTATGAAGCCAATCTGTATTTTGATTTCTTCCAGGATTGTTACTGATTCCAGGATTGTTACTGTTCATTCTTACTGAACCTGAACAGATGGGAGCATTCATTTCCTAAGTGCGTTGTGCCCCATTCACTTGCTTTGGGGTTTCGACATCCAATTTGTGATGCAGATGTTTGACATGGAGTTACAAGTTTTGTTTTCTTGGCTGAATTCCAAGGACACTGCTGGGATTTTGTATGTGATGATGTGCTTTTGGAGTCCCATCACTGGCAATGCTGCCAAGATATTTGGCCTCATGAGAAGACTCTTTCTATTCAGTAATTTAAATGCTAAGTCTGCTTGCCTCTGTTCAAAATATAGACCTCTCTTTCCCTATGCCTGCTTTCTCCCACATCCTTTTCATACAGGCTTCTCCTATGTTTAAAATATATTTTCCTTTCTCCTTCAGATTTCTCCTTAAAAACATCTCATTTTGTGAACACTCAGGAGTTCCCTTTCTGTGGCAATGTTTTGATGGGGGCTTTGGTTTTCTTTACAATATCATTTTCCTCCTGTGAAACCTTGGATAACACTCAGAATTTCTGTGTTCCCTGGGTTTGTTGCCATAAAATACAAGTACAGATAGACGTTGTCAGTGGTGTTGTGGAAATTATTTAGGTTTATGAACCACACTGAAAAATATTATTGGAAATATAAGCCCAATGCTGTTAGTCACTCTACAATAGCAAAGTGAATTATGGTCTCAGTGGGAGAGAGATGCAAGTTAATGTGTAGTCAGTCTCCTTCTGCTTCTATCACATGTAAAAGAACATCTAAACATCTCAATTTTTTTTGCTCTTGTTACTAAAATGAGTAACTTCTGAAAGGGTTAGTGGAAATTTACCATAGCCTTCACTCTCCCCTCAATTCTTGTCATTAATGAGAATCAATGAAGATAATATTAAAGAAACCTGTTGTTTCCTTTTTCTGTTTCCACTGATCAGTCCTACTCAAATATACTGAGTTTTCTGATAATTACATAGGTTTCTGTGGATAATTGTATGGGTTTCTATAGCACACCGGACAAGTGACCTGAGCTATCGATAGAATATCCATATTTTGCCAGCTGTTTTATACTCAAAAGATGTTGAATCTGACCTTGTTTTTTCATGTTACATCCAGAGCTTTGGAAGAGTGTTTTGGCAGGCTTCCCGGTGGGCACAGCTCCCATTCCCAGCGTTCTCTCCAAAGCATTAAGAATGGAAATAAGCAGCTAAGAATTTTCCAGTTTAGATCAGGCTCTGTATAGGTTAAGAGAAACAGAAGCATAACCACAAGTACCAGCATAAGCCCTTAATGGAGACGGGCTGCAACAGAGCTTCATCTGGTGAAACTGTCGTGAACTGGTCCGTGTTGGCTTTCCACGTCTGTACCCTGTGTTTTGTCCTGACATGGAGACAGGGTGACCGAGACAGGTATGCCACCAAGAAGCTTCTTAATGTAAAGAAGATCTGCCTAGTTAGGTTGCCTAAAATCAGAGGCAGGCTCAGTAATCTCTTATTGATATTTTACTCTGGAGTAGTCTTGCTTGTAGGAAACTATCAAGGCCACTATGGGAGAGAGAAGCACTTTAGTTTTCTCCAGCCTCTTCTCCCGAGGGTGATTCCTTGGCTTGTATTGTGGGAACTGCTTTAGTGAGTGACTGAAATAAGATAAGTGGTGTATAGTGTCCGCTTTATGGGTGCTTTTTTCTGACAAATGCTGAAGAGGTGCTCCACAACATCTATTATTTGAAAAATAAATAAATATATAACTAGGAAGCTGAGGATATTACTGTGTCACAGAGAACATGCTCTGGAAAAAATCTTGAGGCAGAGCTGGGATGAAGAAGAAAAAAATTGATTCCTGATGTCTCTTTGAGGATTACAGTCCAACTCTTATGGAAGTTAGTGGGAAACTTTCCATCTCCTGTAATATGAGTTGGGCTGGGTCCTCGGGATATCACCATAACAAAGCAGAGCTACAACTGGTAGTAGGCACAGGCAGGTATAACAAAAACATTTTAAAAGATTTTATTGTAGACAAGAGACTGAATTTTGGCAAAGCTCTCAACTTTGCTGAGAATAACAATATATCAAATTTCACAATTCTTCATGGTTTTTTTTTTTAATCTTGAAGATGAATTGATGAAATCTCACAGCTACTCTGTTGTATTCCTATTTCCTGCGGAGCTTAAGTCAGAAAAGAAGTTATAGCCTAGAGGTTAAAGAACTACTTAATATCAGAGCTATGACCAGGCATGAATCTTGACTTGGAGCACTCGGCTCCAGTTCCTAGAAGTACTGCATCTCATGGGGACTGGATCTTTTACTAACAAGTTTTCCTTCCTGTGTTTTACCAATTTTTCAGGGTTTCCTAGAACATGTGTGCATTTCCACTTAACTTATACTAACTGAAAATTATGTTTTCATAGACTGAGACATATCCTTATCTCAACCATCTCTCTGAAAAGAGATTCTCAGCCCTGGAAATACTACTTGCAATTTGACTACAATCTTTAAAACACTTAGCATCTAAGCCTAAATTCCGTATTTAAATGTACTAAGAAATCTGTTTCATTAAAAAACTCAAGCTCTTGGATTATTTTAAAAAGATAATGCTCATATTAAATACATTCCCTTATGAGCTTTTTTTCTTAGACGTAAAAATCATCATTCACCTTAAATAGTAAAACGGTGCACTGCAATGCTAAGCACTGGGGGAATGGCTCTACAATCAAGTTAAACTTCACATTTTAATCTCTTTCTGAGCCACATCCTGTTTTCGGTTAACTGATCTCATATGGGGGAAATTTACCAGAGGAAATCTCTCTAGTTTGGAAAGTACCAAAAACTTATCTTTAGTTTCTTCATGTAATTCAGCACCTTTTAAGACAGAGGTGTAATACTTTCGAGAAGTCTCAAAGCAAAAGGAGCAAGATAACAGCACAGAGAGCAGGAGGCACGTAGGTGCAGAACAGAAACTGACCCACTGGTGTAACACTGACCTTTCTGAAATTATTAACTTACACATCTTTATATTCCAAAAGTTTAAAAAGCCATATCCAGAAATATTTTTAAAACTTTTTCAGACATTAACTCACATCCTGGCAGAAACTGCTTGTGCCAGATTAACTTGCCATGAATTTTAACAACCCTAATCATAAAACACTGAAGCAAATGTGTCAGGCTGTAAGGACTACTGAGACTGTATCACGCTTTCCCTGTAGACTTTTAACTTTAGTTAATACATGGCCCTGATGACTCTGCACTTAGAGCATCTACAAATATATTTATAGCACAGAGAAGTAGAGAGAAGGAAGTGGAAACGAGGAGACATTACATGTGATTCTGCAAGTATTAGTAGGGAATGTCTTCTCGCTCACATAGGTGGATGTTGACGTTTAAACTGGAGGCCTTAAAAATAACTGTAGTAATCATAGAATAGTTTGGGTTGGAAGGGACCTTAAAGGCCACCTGTCCAACGCCCTGCCATGAGCAGGGACATCTTCAACAAGATCAGGTTGTTCAGAGCCCCGTCCAACCTGGCCTGGGGTGTTTCCAGGGATGGGGCATCCACCACCTCTCTGGGCAACCTGGGCCAGGGTTTCACCACCCTTAGTGGTGAATGAAATAATAAATTTAATAAAACTGACATCCTTTTCCTCTTCCACAATTTTATTGCCAAATCACATGAACAACCTAGCTCTTAAAAAAGGTTACATGTGCAAGTACTGTGACTGTACGCGATCAGATAACTGCGCACCCCCGTTGCTAATTAGTCACTTTCTTGTGCTGTGACAGCGTTACTGAACTGCACACGATGCTTTTCATCTGGTGAGATCTAAGTGTTTTACAAATGGAAGCAAATGGTATTCCCTCTTTACGGAGGAAGGTGGAAGCATTTTACTGGGTGAGTGTTTTATCCAGCAGCACTCCAGCGATGCATGGCAGTGAGCCAGATGGATACCTAACACTGACTCTGCAGTTGGCTCCATCAGCCTTATGTTTGCTTCCCTCTATAACCACACTTTCCTTTGCATCAGCATTTTTAAACTGTTAAAGCTTCAGAAGAAAATCCTGTCACTTGTCAAAAGCCTGTCTAATTCACAGGAAAGTAAATAAAGGATTTTCTAACAAATTCTTATTTTGGAAACGGTCTTGCATCCTGGTTCCCGTGGGACTACAGGGTGAACTGAAAATAGCATTTGGCCCATAGGTGAATTTTTAATAAAACAGTTAAAGAAATTGTGGACATAAATGTAGGAAACTTTTGGGATAAACTGCTTGCAAGAATGGGATTTTTATTACTAAAAATCCACCAGAAGATGGTCATTATTTGGCTCCAAGTCCCACAAATGAAGTAGCAAACAGCTGTGAGAAGGCATTGCCCGTGCAGCACGGGAGTGAAGTCTGTTCTGGTACGGACAGCAGAGCTGGCAAGGGTAGAGAAAACTCAGCAGCCTTAACAAGACCAGGCACAGTCTTACTGTGTTCTGGGGATATTTCTAATACTTCCTGTTATTTTCAATTTACCGCAAAAATGATTGAAATTTGCAATCATCTCGATTATTTTGTATAAACATTTTTCATCCTGTTTTCTGGTAATATTATGGGTTTCTTTAGCCTCTGTTCTGCAAACAGTGCTGGGCTTGGTGCTTTTAATATCCTCACAGTACTGTATACTTACAAGATTAATTTTTACAGTGTCTACAAAGACTTCGAGTATATCAGCTCTATAAAGGATAAATATATATCCTACCCATGGACCTGGCTATCTTTTTAGAGGTTTTTTCCTTAGGTGTATTTGATTTTAAACTGAACTGCCCTTTTTGAAGTCTAGAAAGATGTTTATCCCTGCTTTGTTTGACATTGTCCTTTTGAGCCAAAAAATTAGAAGTTTAATGGATTTTTTTTCTGGGAAATCATCAATGAGCACAGTAAGCGCGTAGCAGAGGGACGCATGAAAAAGAATAATGTTATATCATAAAGGCAAACAAAAGAGCAGAATCACACAAACAGCTGCGTGAGCAAAGTTTATGGATATTCTTTGCTGCTTCATGAAAACATGAATGTAGCTCTTTATAGCAATGTGAGCAGAAAAAAGTTCTGGAATTAATTCCGGTATTTCTCTTAGCAATGCAACAAAGCACTACAGCATATACTTCACTCACTTGAAGGAGGGCTATGTCTCGATCCCAGGCACTGCCCTCCTTCCCATCTATTATTCCATATAGCTGTAGTCTGTTTGGTGTTGTATTTGCTAATCTGTGATCGTGTCGGGGGGCAGTCACCCAGGGCAGCTGTTCCAGATGTGGAACTATTATCTGTGCACTCACAACACAGAAGGTGTCGGACCTCAGGCAGGCACTGATGAATAACAACCTCCTCGCCAACTTTCACGCAGTAACAAGGTGCCTGGATGTGAACACTCGTGTAAATACAGCAGAGTAACAAGCCAAGCGAAGCATCTAGGGAACCACCTCCGCTTTTTATTTTTAATTTTTCAGCTAGGACTCACCCCTAGTGGTATTCCCCAATTTTCTTTCACAAGGAAGAGTGAACAGATTTGCATCTGCAACTTTCTCTCTTCTGACCGAATCCTAGTAGACAAGGTTGCCGCATGTGATTTCATAGTGAATTTCTCAGGGGAAAAGAGGACCTTCTTCTGATAGTGAAACCTCCCTTTGAAGAAATCTTTACTGCACTGCGAGCATCTTGAAAGGATTTGCATACATTACTTAACTTGCCTCGTGTTAGCTTTGGGTTGTAAATACGATCTGCGGTTGAGGGCAGCTGGAGGGGGAGGCAGAGGCTCACTGGAGGTTCCTGTAGGGTTCAGAAGGAAAAACAAGCCTCCCGCTGCCTTACCGGGGGTGGCGGGTTTCCCCGAGCAGGCAGAGGCGTGGAGAGGGCATTTTTCACGGCCATCGTGCTCTGGGCAGGCAGGAGTTTCTGTCTGAGTTACAGGGCCGGGTAGCCGTAATCACACCGCTTTCAGGAACCGGCCACGGGAGCAGATTCTCCGTTTCAGCTGTCCTTGGGGGGGGATTTACTCCCTCGGTCCTTTCCTTAGTCAGTTCCCCATCCCTGTCCCCCTGGGTCGGTGCCGGTCACCCCTCCCGGGGGCTGGGGAGAGCCCGCGGCGGCCGCCTGGAGCCGGGCTGTGCTACCCCGGCCCGGGGCAGGCCGCATCGCCCGTGCCCTGGAGGCGCATTTCGGGTCTCCCGCTCCTCCCGGCCTGAGCGAGGCAGCAGTCGCCGAAATTCAGACGAGCCGCCCGGTTGCATTTCCTCTGCCGGCGGCACGGGCGGCCCCGACCGCGCTGAGCACCGCGGCGGCCGCCCCGCTCCGCGCCCGGGGGCCGGCACGGCCCCCCTCACCCGTCACCCGCCCGGCGCTGCCTGGGCCGCCCCTGGGCTCAGGTAAGGGGAGCGGGAGGGAGAGCGGGCCCCGCCTCAGCCGCCCGCGGCCTGGGCGCCTCCCGCCCGCTGAGGGAGCACCGGCCGCGGCCCCTCTCGGCCTCCCAGGGCGCAAGGGCCCGGTCCCCGCAGCGCGGCCCGGGGAGAACCCGGAGGGCAAGGAGGGGTGTCCGGCCCCGGGGACGGTGCTGCCTGCCCGGGGCTGAGCCGGGAATGGAGGGGGCCGGGCCCGCCGCGCCCGCTCCCTGCCGCAGGGCGGCGGTTTTACCGGGCGTTATGCGTGTCAAACACCCGCGGGGGCGACGGGCCCTGTCAGCGCGGGCAGCCCACGCCGGCCGGCGGTTTCTCGTCTGCCCCGTCCTCACCTGGGTAGAAACCAACGACGCCTCTGAGACAGCTTTGTTAACCGTCGGGTGCACATTTAGTGTACCTTAGATTTTAATTTATGGTTCCTGGCAGGCTGAGCAGCCCCTGCGTTTGTTGCTAAGCTGCCCGTCAAATGCCTGGAGAAGCCAAGGGAATTGCCTAAGCCAGGCAGCAGAAAATGCTGTTTGTTCAGAGGGATGTTCTAAATGCGGGGGATACCCCTGTCCCCGTGCCCCGCCTGGCCTGGGCAGTCTGCCTGCAGTTTTTGACAGAGTAGGTAGTCATTGTTACTTTTGATAACACTGAGATAGGTTATTGTGTGTCAGTACTGTTATGGGGAAAAATAGATTTATAAAGGACCAAACTGCGCCAGGTCCCTGTGTGAAAACTTTTCTTGAACTTTACAAGCGACTGTGGAGGCACCGGAGTCAGTTTGGGTTGTATGTCCGAAAATATCCAACTGCACAGCTCATAACCAAAGCAATACTGAACGTGCACAACACCTTGGCGTGTGCGGCTCCGGGTGTATCTGGCTAGAGCACAAGCGTTAAGCTGTCTATGGACTTGAGTTTTCCTTTTTCATTTCGCCACTAGTTTTATGACTTCAGGAAAGTCACTGAAACATCTCAGTTGCTCAGTTTCTGCATCTATAAAGTGTAATAATTAATTTTGGCTGCTGGGAATTGAAGGTGGTTGGGGATTTACCCTTCAGGAAATAATTCTTTGTGGTGTGGACTACTGGGATTGTAGCTCTGAGATGATGTCAGTATTTACTTCAACTTCCTACAAGCTAAAAAACTCTGGAAAGAAAACCCCAACCCTTCATTATAGTATATTGTCCATTTTCATGTTGTGTTTGAGGGAAATTTTAAATCTGTACAGTAATTTCCTGCTGGTACTAGTCAAACCCCACTGTGACATTTAGTCAGGCATGTCAGCCTCAGACGCAATTAAACAGATCACTAGATTACTGCACAGGTTTGGAGCTGCTTGCGGACTTTGATGCCTGATATATTCTCTCACATTAAAGTGAGCGTGTGCCTGCTTGTTTGAGCACCTATTTATTATTTTTTTTTTCTTATCTCTGACAGTCGTTTACTTCAAATGGCTGAGAAAACAACCAGAGGCCCGCAGGACATCCCCGGCTCTTCTCCTGATGAAAATGAATTTCCTTTCGGATATCCCACGAACATCTGTGAGGACGTGCCTGATCAGAAGTACCTGTGCAGCAACTGCAACAACATTCTGAAGAAAGCCCTGCAAACGCTTTGTGGGCATAGGTACTGCTCAGCCTGCCTCTCCTGGATCGTACGGTAGGTCCTTGCTACAGAGGGTCACACCGCTGCGGCTGCAAGCGCTCCTGAGGGCTGCGTTGTGCCACTGTGCTCAGTAGATGAGTCTGTGGCTACCTGGCCCGCTGGACCACTGTCACTTTACCATCTGGTGGTACTTACCTGTGGTGGACTGCGGGCTGCTCTCCACCTCCTTCTTGTTAATGGGTTTGACAGATGTCAGTTTTTCTGTGTGTAAGTGTAAGATAATGATACTGATTTAACCTTGAAGAACTAGTGCAAGGCTGACTTAATACTTGCATGGGACTTTACAGTCCTTTGATAAGTGATGTTATAGGATTTTAATGAACATTATCTTAGAGTTTTATTTTTAATAGCTCAGCTGGGTCACTACATGTTAAGGTGCTGCTGCCATTAGTGACAAACAATCACAGCCATTGTCCTGGAGAACCCCAAAACCAGGGGCTAGGTGGGAATTTGCTGTGATTGATTAGCTGATTAGCTGCTTCTATCCTGCCTTTTCTTTTGACAATTATGCCTTGACCCAGAGCCTTTGGAAAAGGCAGGGTGAGAGGTGAGAGGTGAGACTGCAGTACAGTTCCATGAATATGAGCTGACTTTAGCTGTGAAATTTTGGAAAACAACAGGTGTCAAGATTCAGGGACTGGGCTTTAGTACTGGCTAAGTAAGTCTAAGCCTGTTACTGCGCTTTCTCATGGATGTTATTAGTAAGCTAGTTTGTGTAGTCCAGTTCACGTTATTAGTAAGCCAGTTTGTGCAGTCCCAGCTCTGATCACAGTGTGGGGCACCTGAAAAGTTGACTCAATGCACTGGCCGCTTGTGATTTGAAGATCAATGTATATTAATGTAAAAATGTATTGAAATTTATGTATTTCAACTTACTGTAAATCCATTACTGTAAATCTAGAGAAAGGCCCCTTAATGAAGCAACATAAACTATAAACTGTAAATTCAGAAAACTGTCAGCAGAACATAACCGGAATTGTTACATCTTCCCACTAGAGTCTTATAGTGGGACTCAAACAAGTCTAATGGCTCAAACAAGCTAATTAGGACAGTTTGAAATTAGTTATGCTCTGGTTGGATGGATGTTTTTCTGATGAACTTCTTGGTCTATTATTTGCCCGGATGCTAAAGAGCACTGGGAATGAAATAACACCGCTGGTAAAGTTCTATTTTTTGCTTTTCCTATATAAAACTCTATGCTAAATGTTTTGAGAGTAGATCAAAACCTTTTTTAGGTGCAGTAGGATGTTAACTGTCTAGAACTCAATTCTGCACTGGTTCTACTAGATCTTTGTCCTTTGAAGTCTATATATCTATCTTGGGAAAATGGGCATTTTCTGTGTTTTAAAAGACTTTAGTTTTCATGTTACCTTTCCCACATGGTGTTTTTGCATAATTCATGAGATAAGTAGGTTCCCAGGCTGCCCTTATTTTGCTCCAGTACAGATAAGATTTATGGGCCTAGTCCTACTTTTGAGGAATAGAACAGTGGGGTTTTTTTGACGTCAGTGTGTTCA
This sequence comes from Fratercula arctica, assembly GCA_947846985.1. Taxonomy (NCBI): domain Eukaryota; kingdom Metazoa; phylum Chordata; class Aves; order Charadriiformes; family Alcidae; genus Fratercula; species Fratercula arctica. The sequence continues at coordinate 3,710,076 of CANTUZ010000016.1, forward strand.
AGAATTGGCCCTTTAATGAACAAGGATTATGGATTCTGAGTGGAAATTACAGTTTCCGTGTTTTTGTTTGTGTCAGTGTCTATACAAAGACATCCTAAACTACAGTACACCGATTGTCATTTCATTCTTCTTTCTTTTTGTCAGAACCAATAAAAATGTGATTTGCCAGAAATGTAAAGAGGAAGATCCCAGCACTTTAAGCGAGGGAAGCCTATTGGCAGAAGAAAGGGTAAGTTGTAGTTCACAGTTCATAAATTTATCATTAACCATTCTCTGGGCAACTCTATCATCCTTATTGGACTACAGTTTGGGAGGGAATAATATAAAATATGATGGCAAGTGGTAGTTACACATTCTAACTTATGCTTTAGTCATTTGGATTTCCCACAGTTTTTGATTTAAAAAAGTATAATGGCAGCCTAAGGACTTTCCAAGTCCATCAGGTTCTGCAGCATAAAATCCCACACTCTTCCATATAATTATCTTTTTATTGTCTCAAAGTACCCAGTGCTTTCCTACTTGTAATAATTTGACTTAGCTGTTACTTACTATCCTCAGTAAGTATCCTAGTGGATTTTCAATCTCTCTAGCCTTGAAAAATGTTACCAAACTTACAGGTGGAGCATCCCTAAGGAAAAATGCTTAAAGCAAAAAAAAAGAGTGTCGGCCGGCTAGCCAGCTGAATGGCCTAGAAAGTATTTTGACAGCCAGGGTATCTGGAGGAAATAACGGAAGACATAGAGCTGAACATAATAATTGGTAGAAACTATGCACTGGCAAACGTTTCATCTGTAATTCAGCAGTACAGATCTCTTTTGCTGTTGTGTGGTTTTCCAGGCAGACCACTGCACTGTTCTATATCCTGCATAAAACTGGAGCACAGGGCTCAGTCCCAGCTTGTCTTTTTCCCCTCCTTTCTGACTACATGCAGGAATACCAGAAGACACACATTCTGTCTAAATTTCTTAGGGAAAACCGAAACCCACTAGGCATCTGGCAGTGAGGTAAAAGGTGAAGTTTAGAAAGCAGCTGCAGCAAAATAATGAATCTGTAGTTGATGCTGAACTTGGTAGTATCTCAGAAAAAATCCTCAATTCTGCAAAAATTTCCCAGTAACAAGTTCATGCGTCGTGTAACCACAAATAGGTACAGCTAAAACCTTATGAACTTATTCTATGTTGACTGTCAGTTCTCTTATAACTTTGGGATTTCTCAGCTGTGGGAGCTGTGTAAGTCTGCTGGGACTTTCTGCAAAATCTGTGGGTGGGTTGTTGCAAATAGGGCCCCGCTTCTGCCGACTGATCTGTCTGGGCAGGTTCTTGTGCCTGTTGGGAGTCCAGATGACCCAGAGCACTTTTATGTCAGTGAGAGTTACCCCATTTACTGTATGAGGGTCTGACTTGGGTCCCTAAAGAAGTTCTGTGCAACCTCAGGTTCCCAGGTAAGAAGGCAGAGGCTCAGGTGAATGTTTCAAAGCAGTGACCTGTGCAGATTAAAGAAGAGATGTGAATTTCCTGCCTTGTCTTTTACTGAGTAGTGTCCATAATGATTTAGCAACTACAAGCGTGAAACAAAAAGCACAGGGAATGCACATAGCAGTAAGAAACCCGTGCACTGCTGGGACTGTCCCTGTAGTTAAATGTATTTTAAATGATCTATTTTGTAATGTCAGGAAATTCCTGGAGTTTTTCTCTTATGACACAGGGGGGAAAAGCCACCATATGCCTGATAACTTGCATTTCTTTTTTCTTTGATTTTGCTCATAAATTAGACTAGAATGTTTTAGAGGATGGGGCTGCTATGCTTTCACTAATTGTACATTGATTGCTAGCTTATTACATAAACTCTTCCATATATGCAGATGGAGCCATACATGTTTTCGTGCAACATACGTGATTATTTTTTAATTCCTTGTTTGTGGAGTTGTTTGCAATTTGTGTGCAAAGTTCTGGACTTTGCTTGCAGGTTGAGATTAGGGAATGAGATTCTATGAGACTCTGCATACAGAAATATGTCTCATTGTTCCCATTCATAGAATTGGCTGTGCTTCTTTTGTGTGATTTAATGTGACAAATATAGGTAAGTACAAACATCTTATATATAGATTGAAAAAAACCCAACCAGGAATGTTGATTCTGATAATTTTGTTTGCTTATTTTTTTAGCTCATTGTGTAGAATTTCAGTAACTTTATTGAAATGTGGGCATCATTTGTAAATACTTTCCTCTCTCTATTTGTAAGGCTTCCCCCCACCCCGAGTTCTTGCCTTGCTCTGTGTTGTTGCGTGGGACATCTGCAGTCCTCTGGGACGAGTACTTACCAACAGAGTACCTAAAACCATGCTTTTAACTTTAGTAGGGCTTGTTCTTGTGTCAGTGTACCTATTTTGATTGTGCAAGATGTAATCTTAAAAAGTCTGTAGTGTTTCATAATTTACATAATAATAGTACATTTTTTCGTGGTGAACGTAATAAAAAAAAAAATCTACATACTGCAAAAAAACCCCCACTCACATATGGTTTACATTTCTTTAGCGCACAGTGCCATGCTAAATGGAAACAGCCATGGTCTGAGAAATGTACTCTCACTGCAGAACAGTCTGGAGTCCTCTCTGCAGCACGTTTAGGAGGTGTTAATGACCCCAATAATGAAATGCATTCATTAAGAGTGGCACATGGCAGCACCCTGTAGTCAGGGTCCTGTCAGCACATTCATTGCATGTGACATATTTCAGGCTTCTGTGAAAAGAAACTTCATAGCTATAGTTGGTTGACTAGGCATATTTTCAGTAAATTTATATCACATCAAATAGTTTATTTTTGAACCATAAGAAAGAAATTATTTAATAATTATTTGGACTTCTACTACACTAATATTAACTTGCTAGGTTAGAGAGTCTTATGGCAGTACAGTAAATTTAAAAAAAAAAATAGGGATTTATCAAGATCTGAAATTTTGACACAGTCACCTTATTCCTATGTCAAAAATGCATGGTGGTGTACTTTCTGACCAGTGTTTTTTTTTCCTTACTGTGTTTACTTTCCAGGCTTTTGGTGATGCTGCCATTAATAAAGAGATTTCTGAACTCAAAGTACACTGTGTGACCCTTGGATGCAGTTGGTCTGGTATCATGAAAAATTTTGAGGTACGTTTAAAGGCAGTTTATTTAAATTAACATGTGCTCTTAGTTGAATGGGGACAGAAAGACAATGAAACTAGGTTCTCAGCAAACACAAATTAACGTGTCATTAGAATCAGCAAAGGTATCGTAATTTATACCAACAGAGTCTCTAAAAACATGCTATTAACTTTAGTAGGGCTTTGACCAAATCCAGAACATCCTGAATGACTGTGAAGTTCATGTTGCACAAATTTACATCAACTATGCCTTTTTTTCCCTGTGGGTTTACTTATTTTTTAAATGCAAGTAGATTTCGACAGACCAGAATACTTCAGTCTCCGGGACTTTGTTATAGGCAATATCCTTAGTGTGTTTTTATAGAAGAAATAATTTCCTCCCACGTAAATTACTCCTATTGATTGAATGTGTTCATCATTCTTTTCAGACTGATGTGAAGTGCCGCAGGTAAAATATTTAAATGAGCTAGATCTGTGAATCTGCCATTCAAATTAGAATAATGAAAAAATGCAGATAATTCTGATACTAAAGCAGCTCTATTTTGGTCCCCTGGTGCAGGAATAGAGGGTCTTTCTGCACTTATAACAGGGAATCTGCCATGTACCTTGTGTGACTGCGTATCTAATAAGCGTCTGAGGTGCTGCTGCCTTTTCTTTGATAATTTTGCACAAATTTTCTATTTGAGTTTACTCCTCTAAGGAAAAATATACCTAGTTTGCTTAGCTTCATAGTTTTGAGAATTGGAGCCCCTCTCAGCATGAATACATGGCAAAATTGATTTGAGAGTTGGGCGTGTAATTCAAATTGGCATTTCTGAGCCTGTTCTGTAGGGGACAGTCATCTCCCTTTAACAACAAAATCAGTTGTGACACAGCGCCCACAGAAGCTTCGGTGAGAGAGGTCTATGTGAATAGTTTTTATTGAAATCCTGTGTTTTTAGGAATCTGAAAGTAGACCCGTTAGATGTAGTTCTGAAAGAAGTAATGCTGATATTTTTCTTTGTTGAGATGAGAGGATGAAAATAGTGAAAAGGAAATGTTTTAAAGTTATTTTGAATATAGGTAAGGGTTGCGTCCTAATTGTTGCGTGGAAGGTGTCAGATGTCCATTCTTTTATGCTCTGCAGAGATGGCAGCAGACGAACCACATTCATCCTACCAGCCAGAGCAGGATGGTCTCAGGGCTCAAAAAAACCGACCCAGAACCCCACAAAAAAAGACAAAACCAAAAAAACACCCCAAAGCCCCCCAGGCTAAAAGTTAGGGATCCTCTGAGACAAGGGAAAAAGCTGGGACCAGGATCACGTTGCTTTCAAACAAAAGCACTAGAGAGAAACAGTTCCAGGGGGACCATACATTTAAATTTATCAAAAGTTGTTTGTTGTTGGGGTTTTTTTAAAGTTAAAAATTAAAAAAAAAAGCCCCAGTAAAGTTGGTGAATTTTTCACCAGTAATTTCTGTAACACTGTGGAGTGGGACTTTACCTAAGCTTAGAAGAAATGCAAAGCAAAGATCTAGGCTGGCAAAATGGAGAACATTTATAGATAAATGTGTATTTGCAGTTTACATTGTGGTTTATAACTTTTTACTTCCAGGAGCATCAGAGCTTATGTGAATATGCTTTAATCCCTTGTCACACTGGTTGTGGACACATGGTGATGAGAAAGAAACTTGCAGATCATTTGGAAAATGGATGTGTTAATAATGTGACAATGTGTCAGAAGTGTAAGCGGAGCTTATCCAGTAGTGAATACCAAGTAAGAACATTTGTCTGTTTCAAATGAGGGCTTTATATTAATGGCTTAAATAATCTATCGTGACATTTTTCATCCTGATTTCATGAATGCTAGTGCACTTGGAGAATACTTAATTTTCCCGAGTTTGCGAATTTTTCCACGCGTGTGTTGCAGGGGAAAATGAGCTGGATTTGATAGTCTGCTTGTGATGTTAAAACAGAGAGGGAGTTACCTGTGTGCTCATCCAGGGCTTGGGCAGCCCACGTTCTAGCTCCTTTCTCAAAGCATGTGTCCCAATATCAGGTAGGTAAGAAGCAGAACAGCACAGACAGTGGCAGGGAAGAGATCTTGAAAGCGTCTGGTGTTTTATTCAAACTAAAACTGCCCACACATTTGTAAGGCGTGCTTTGTCAGATAGTATTTCTATTAGATACGATGAGGTATAACTCTCCAAATTTGCAGGAGTGTCCATATAGACCAGGAAGAGCATACTCCGAATCTGCCAGAAATTTCTCAGTGACTATTTAAATTTAATTAATTTATATTTTTTTTTGTGTTTAAGTTGTCTTTCCCACTGTTGTGACAGGGATTTGCAAAATGTATGTGCATATATACCCACACAGGGTAACACTGGGCTGTCCCCAGCATTTGCTCAAAATCCTCTTTAAAACAACTTTTTTTGCCCCCAGGATTGTAGTTGATCATAAAACTTTGAAGTTTGTGTTACTAAACTTACTGCATTCTTTTTTGAAAGTAATGACTTTCTCAGTCAATGCTTGAAATTACGGTAGCAGAACAATGTTATGTGTTACTGACTTGCAGATTGTAAGTACCTTTATGCATTCGTTTTAACTCAAGTAAGAGGTGCTCTTTATTTTCACCCATTTTTGTAGATGCAGCGCAGTACAAATTCTGGGAGTGGTCTGAGGTCATAAAGTGAGCGAGTAGAAACTCTTCTGTGTTGCTGAAGGAGGAAATGGTGTGGTGGGGCAGATGAGAAATGATAGAAAAATATCTGTTCTTATACGAAGAGCTTCAGTGGCACCACTTCTCAGCCTCATGATAGAAGTGCCTCATCTGTTGTTTAGGACGTTTTGTGATTAAGAACTCCTGGACCAAAGCAATAGCAGCATGAATGAGAGATGCCCCACACCTGCTAACACTGCTGTGCGTGTTTTGATTTGAAAGCTCTGAAAACGTTCTCGCCCCAAACCCACCTAACTTCTGACCCTGTTGCCTCTGTTAACACAGAAAATGTTGTTGGGGCAACACTCTTTTGGGGTGTAGCCTAGTGAATATTGTTCCCTCCAGATGATTTAAAGAGAATAATTGCCAGCCTTGGAGTTTTGTCCTGGAATGGCAGTGTAGTGATATAAGACCTATGTGGCAGGAGGGTTGTGAGTATCTCAAAAATCTAGCCTGAAGTAAGTAGTAGTGGATAGCTGCGCATGTCGTAACTGTTACAGATTTATGCCTTTCCAAATACTGAGCTGTAAGAGTGACTCAACATGGGGGTAACAGTCCCTCTGGGGTAAGAACAAGGCGCTCTTGCTAAAACATGCTTCTTGGGAAGCTTTTGCACGTGCTTTTCGTATCTTACTCACTCTTACAGAGAGAGAGAATATCTGGACCCAGGCACATTTTAACAGTGCTAAATCCAGTGTATGTTTCAGAGAGACTGTAAATACCAGAAGGTGGCAACACTTAATCCCTTTCAGCCTTATGGAAGTGCCGTAGGGAGGCTGGAGGAGGAAACCTGAGCTGCCTGAGCGTTCCCTGAGCACCTTTCTCTTTTCATAGGTCTGTGATATGGCAGATCCACCTCAGCGGGCTCCATTTTCCTGCAATAAAGAACTGCTTTCCTCCCACTCATTCCGGCTAGCTATCATCTAATTAATTTTTTGGTTAGGAAACCTTGGCAACCAAGCAGGGGATTGGCCTTGAGATGTTGGTCTGTCTCTGCCTGCCTTAGTTAGGATTTGTAAAATTGGAATTTTGCTGGTTACATGATCTGCTTTAGTAAATTTGCAGTGACATGGCATAAAATTTTTGATCATTTGTACGTGTTCCATGTATCCACAATCCTCTGGGAGCAAATAGTAAGTTTTGGGCACCGCTCTTGCTCTCTCCCTCTTAGGCAATCAGTTATTGGTCTTGTGATTTTTGTATTTCCATATTTTAAAGAAACTTCTTACCAGCCCCTCTCCCCCCTCAAGAAATCAGTGATCTGAAGGAGTCAAATAGCAGAAAGGAAGAAAATAAAGGCATACTTTCTGCAATAGCTGAGGTACAGGGTATTAAAAATGAGTGAGAAAAACTTATGACTGTATTTCTGAGGATGGAAAGAGAAACCTTAGGACTCTTTGCAGGGGAGACTTGAGGGTTGCTGCAACAGCTTTATCAAAAAATTTCTAGACTGCTATAGGAAATGTACTGGCATGCAAAGGCGTTTGTAAAGATTAAAGACAGCTCCCCTGAACCGTATGAATTGAAAGCTGAGAGTTGCTGTGTTACATACACATACTACAGTTGTATGAACCGATGGCAGGAGGATTACTTTACCCTTCTTGGAGCCAGAAATGGCAGGAAGTCCTGTGTTAGCGGTAATGCATTTTGCATTAGCACATCATGATGGAAAATTTGGATTCCAGCCTTCAAAATATTAATAAGCAGGATGCAAGAAGGGTCTGCACATTAAGGAAACTATATGAAGTCAATGCAAGAAGAGTTTATATTTGGGTTTCCTGTATATTTGCTTTCTGTTCTGTAATCCACCTGCACGTCATTGTGTATATATGTGTGTATACATGTGTGTGCATGTGCGCGCATAACTATGGTTTGAACTGGGCAAGACTTTACATTGCCATTCTTGTATCAGATTTCCCAGGGTGACCTTGCAGAGCATCTGTAAGTAGTTTCCAAAAGCTTTGGGCCCCATAAGCCAAAGATCCCACTTTGTACTTTCGCTTAACAGGTATTGCATCTGGAGATCCGTCACAGAACGCGCCTGCTAGGTGGAGAAGGAGAGTAATCGGCTTAGAGGCTTAGCTTGAGAAACCTCCGAGTCTGCAATTCATTGTACAGGGGACAGCAGCACCCGCTTTTTGCAGATGTGCTTCAGTCCCAAATTTCCGAACATTATTTCCTCTAAAAAGAAGCCAGAGAACTCTGCGGCCCATTGTGTAGTGAGGCCCAGAGTGGGCACTCTCTGGACAGGGGTACAGGATTTTGCACTGCATGTTGTGGAGCTTGTAGCATTCCTGGGAAAGTTATCCTTCCTTCCTTGCTTTACTCTTCCTTAAATCCACACCTTCCAGGAAGAAAGTAGGAAACTTATTGTAAACTTTTTCTTCCATAACACAGAATTTCTTGTAGAAAAGCCTCCCAAACCCCCAAGTTTCTCTAAAATAGGAATAGCATTCTCAAACACAAGCTTTGTTTCAAAGACTCCTAAATAAAGACGCTCAATGATTTTAATAATGTACTGAATTCTTTTCTTCTTGTTTTAATGACAGGAACATTCATGCGAAGGCAATTTATGTAAGGAACAAAAACGTGTGCAAACAGAAACACCATCAAAGGAAAAGGTAGGCAAAAGATAAGTGAATGCAATACGGCTGTATTTCAGTTCATAAAAGTATCACTCGTTCATTGAGATTAAATGAACATCCGAGAACATCTTCAGATATGGCAGTGTATCTGGATGCTTTTTACATCCCAGTATAGCTCTGCTGACTACCTTCTCTTCCCTGCTCCCACAATTAACTTTATTAAATCATCTTCTCAGTTAATCTTACAAAAATGGGGAAATGTTTTTTTCCTTTCAAATATTCACGGAGACCCACAAGAAGATGCTGTGTAGCAACATATTTGAAGAGACATGCTTTTGGTTGTGAAGGGGACTAAATCTGAATATCACTTAGAGCATTTGGTCTGATAGATCCATTCATTCCCAGGATGTGCTGTGCGACATAGCTCTTCTGTGGGTTCTGGAAGAGCAGGAAGAGGGTTGGAGTGGCTGTGTGCATGGTGTTATCCACTGCGGCAGGACGCTTTGCTTATCGACGTCTTATTTATGAGAGGCTGTTACTAGGCGATCACTGTGGTTTGTGAAATCATTATGGAGTCTGTTAGATGGACGCTTAACTGTCAGGCTGCATGCAAGAAACTTGTGATCAACCACACTCTTGATCGATTTACTAATGAATTTTCAAGCTGGTTGGATACTGTAAGCAGTGGTAATGCCTTGAGTTGAATTAACCTGATTTATAGCTGCTGGGATTGTGGCCTAGTTGTTTGCAGATAAATAAAAGAATCCTTTTCAACTGGTATTTGATTATCTGCTTTCCTTTTTTTTTTCCAACAGAACTGCTCTACACCCTTAATCACCAAGGATGGATGTCGTTTTGCTGAAGCTGGCTGTTCATTTAGGGTGAGTAAAACGTCTGCCTTCAGGAAGGTCTCAAATGGTGTACAACTCCGCACTGTGCCCTTGGTCTAGCCAGCCCTTGTGTTCAAGGCAGTAGGCTTCCATCTAAATAGATCTTTAAGAAAAGAGAGAAAGTCTGCCCACTTTCAGTAGATCAGCAGAGGTGATGTTGGAACTGCCATGGTTACACAGCAGGTGTAAGGTGCAGTTCAGCCTGTGATACTCTTTATCTCGCACTGTGCATTCACTTCAGACAGAAATAGATGTTTATTACAATTCTGCTGGTTTATCAGATGTGCTGTTCTACTCTGTTTTGGGTATTCCCTTCAGGGTAATGCCACTTAAAACAGTAACGGGTCTTTTCTGCATTTCAGTTGACATCTGATGCCTTGTCTGTTGTATTAAATATTGGCTTATTTGAGAATCTTGCTGGGACTCTGCCTGGCATCCTGTTTAATACAGAAATTGTAGACAGTTGTTTTCTTTTTATGTAGCATGTGTACACATGCTAACACGTAGCCTGGACTGATCGTTGGAGGGCTTGTTGGTTTTCCTCTCTCCGTGTCTCCTCTGAGAGTCGGCTGCTATGTAGCTGGACCTCTGTCTCACAGTTCTTCCATCTCTGTCTCTCCCAAGAAGTGGAAGGGAACGTTGCTTGATTTGGCCCCAGGCCCATTATTGTAGTTGTATCCGGAGTGTATTGACAGCGTCTTCTTCTTACAGGGAAGCAAAGAAAAGATAAAGGAGCATGAAAAAACTGCAGTTGGGGCCCACATGCTGCTTCTGCTGCAGCACATAAAGCAACTGAAGGCAAGCTTGTGCCCTGCTGCCAAATCTGCAAACGCTTTCATCCCACGGTCAGACCTGAATGTGAATGGTGCTGGAAAAAGCGTCTCTGATCTGCAGATCCCGGGCGGGCTGGAAATCAATGGGGATCTGGAAGTAGACTGTTTTCCTGAATCTTCTGTTTCTGAAGATGAATCTGTTCTGCAGCAACTTGTGAGGGAGAAAGTGATTTCTGAGCTAGAAAATAAGCTGCATGTGTTTGAGAATATCGTGGCAGTGCTCAATAAAGAGGTGGAGACCTCTAATTTGGAAATCACAGCCTTTCGGAGACAGAGTGAACTCGATCAAAATATAATACGAGGCCTTGAACTGAAGGTAAATAGTTAAGATAAGCATTGTCTGTGTGCTTGTTCTATAGCTAACAAATATTTACACATATCAGAGAGAGGTGGTGTAGAGATCAGGACAGGGATGGGCGCAGGAATTTGAGCTGTGAAGTGTTAAGTTCTGGACACATCTACAGGTCCTTTTGTTGTTTTGGATAAATGGGGATCTCTAATATTTGTTACCTACATCCGTGTTTAGGTAGCTAGATATTCCTGAGAGTTTTGAATGTTCACAATTTGCCATGATCGTACCGTGAGCAAGCGACAGTTGTTTAATTGACATATCCTCTTAAAGCAGCATTATGCCTGGAGGACCAAACAACCATCTCTCCAGGTGTTTGCCTTATGTGTTGATATGTAACTGTCACTTAAGAAGAAATCAAAGCAGACTCCCCAGAACATGAGGTTTCCAGAACGATTCTGCTATTTCTGCAGCACAACAGCCTGGAAAGGGGGGTTGATTGAAAACTATTTGTTTTTTCTAGATTGCAGAGTTGCACCGGTGCCTGACGCAGAAGGATGCAGGCCTGAGCAGTCTTCATAAGACTCTTCTGTTCTCTGAGCAAGCTTCCTATGATGGGGTCTTTCTGTGGAAAATAACAGATGTTGGCAGGAAGTTACAAGACTCTGTGACTGGAAGAGCAGTCAGTTTGTATTCACCAGGTAAAACAAGACATATACGTCTGTTAGCAAAACCAGGTCCTTTCGAAAACCTACTGATTTCTCTAGAACGGTGCTCATGTGGACAGGAGATCCTTTAAAATAGCTCCTTAAACTAAGATGGTGCTTATGCAAAGACCTCATGCTGTCCCGCCTGTGTTTCAGGGCAGCTGTGGTGTGCTCTTCCACAGAGTTGTGTTCTGTTCTGGGCTTTCCTTTTGCAATTTGCCCTCTGCCACAGCTACTTGCAGTGACATCTGCTGGATCTGCCTTGTCTAACCCGTGGCTTGGTGCCTGCGGTACCGAATGGCTTTCTGCCGCAGTTATCTCCCATGTGAGAAGTAATTTGATTAGGTAAAATATGCTTGTGTGGCTAATAACAGGTAATTTTCACCGAGGCGTGAGGCACTAAAAGTATTTCAACCACTGGATTTTCATTGCTTCTAATCTCCAGGGTGTGCTGATTTGTCTGTTCTCATCTCTGTGATAGCAAAACACCTCATACGCTATCTTTTCCCATATGTCAGAACACTCATTATGTCTTTTTTTCAAAGGAGGCTTTGCTAATGAAGAGTTCTGTTTTTCAGCTTTCTACACTGCGAAGTATGGCTACAAGGTCTGTCTGAGGGTTTATCTGAACGGGGATGGGACAGGAAAGGGAACCCACGTGTCCCTGTTCTTTGTTGTCATGAAAGGAGACTACGATGCTCTGCTCCCGTGGCCTTTCAGACACAAGGTAAGGAGGACGACCTTTTGCTGTCTGATCCGAGCACAAACCCACTGCTTCTCCCACTGAGCACAAGGGGACTTTTTCTCTGGAATTTAGTGGAAGTTGGAGCGTTTCCCCATTTTCCTCTCTGATGGCTGTTAGCCATCTTGGGTAATAATTTGTCTCTGAATGGAGTGATTTACACCCAGGGAAAGCTGCTTTTACTGAGATTCCATACTTTGCCTTGTAGGATGTTCAAGCACCAGAACACTGCTCTTTGATATCTCCCAACCTGCGTCCACCTGGGCTAAAGCCAGAGACACATTTTTTCCTGGCTCTTGCTATACATAGATAATCTCAGTTTATGAGGGAATTACGATTCGCTGCCTGAAGCACAGGTGTCAGAAATGTGAGGTTAGAGTTCTACTGACAAACGTGCCATAGATGTCTTATGTGATCCTGATCTTGTTTTTTCTCATTGTATAAGTGTAATCTGATAATGGCAACAATGGTTAAAAAAGCAGTGAAAGTATGCGCGGGGTTCTGATCTCAGTGCTAGCACTTGCCTTCGTGTGGTGGTAATTCCATAAGCCTTTCATATAAATAGCCTTGCTAGCATTTAGTGGCCAAAAAAAATAGAAATCAAAGTCCCCAGTCCTCACTGTATTAAAAATAATTACATACATTTCACATTTAAACCTAAAGAACAGTGAGTTAATAAAAGTGGTAATGAGATGGGGAGATTCTATACTGATATTTAGGTTGTGTCTTTTACATATTTGCGTACAGGCCACTGAGCTGTTTCTTTTGATTCCAAACCACAATAACAGAATGAATGTAATGACTGTAACCAAACTCGGGGTTTGTTTAAGTTGTCAGGAGAGAGAGGAAAAAAATCCTTTGGACTGTGCAGTTCTCTACCAAGAAAGAATTCTTTACTTTATTTTATTTAATTTTATTTTATGGGTGGCAAAGTTTTAAATACTTCATCTGGGAACTGGTACAGTCTCCCTTGTTCACATTAACTGAACCTGCAGGTTGCAAAACATTGATTATAATTTGTACTTAATTATCCATAGAGCATCCGTCTGCTTTTGCTGGATGTTTGCACTTCTGTCTCTGATATTTTCTGGTTTATTTTTCAGTTCAATAACTCATCATTGTCGCGTTCTGTTTTTTTAGGTTACGTTTATGTTGCTTGACCAAAATAACAGGGAACATATTATTGATGCGTTTCGCCCGGACTTGACTTCTGCTTCATTTCAGAGGCCAGTGAATGACATGAATGTTGCGAGTGGCTGCCCCATGTTCCTCCCTCTGTCCAAATTACAGTCACCTAAGTATGCCTACGTGAAAGAAGACACGCTTTTCCTTAAATGCATTATAGAAACAAATTAGTAAATCTTGAAATAGGAGTATCTGGTAAATCACCTACTGAGTTTCATTCGTTTACAGGAAAAAAACCCATCAGCCTGAGACCTTATATTAGTTTTCATGTGCACAAAATGCAGAGAGCCTGAGCCTGTGCTCCACAGAATCAATTCACATCAGCCGAGATCTGCCTGCTAGAGTTAGCTGCTGCCGAGCATGCCGAGCGCGCTGCCCAGCGCCCCGCCAGTCTGCTATTGCGAGTGAGAACTGTGGTTACTTCATCAAAACAGCCGATGCTCCCGGTGTAGATGCAGGTTGCGGTCACCCCCCCGCAGATGCTGTTCTTCCTAACGCCTGGCCCAGCTCCCTTCCAGCTCCCTTCCCTGGGTTGGTGGGTTTCTGGGGTGCGAGGGGTGAAGCCGAGCTTTCCCCAGCGGCTGCCTTTCCCGGGAGGTGCGAGGCGAGCACCGGCGCGACGGCGCTGGCTGGCAGCCCTGACCGGGGACTTTGGCTGTTCCCCCACCAGGGACAAGGGCAGATTCCTTCCCCTGAAGCACTGATCGGGTGTCTCTGTTTATGCTTATTGATGACCTTGAAAGCAGTAAGTGGTGGAAAGCATTTGTAGCTTGAATTCCTTATACCGGATGTTTTATTCCTTGCTATTTATTTTAGACCTATATTTATGTGCTCTGTAAAGTGATGTTCTGTTGCCTCAGTAATCAGTGACCAGATAACACTGTGCCTTGGGAAAATCACCTCTTGTATTTCCAAAGGGGTCGTTTGACTTTCCCATTTCAGACCTGGAGCTCTGAGGGTCGTTAACCTTGGGAATTCCGGAGCTGCCAGTCCAAGCGGTGGTAAGGACCCCTCACTAGCTTTGTTTTAAAGTGTTCGGTCACTTCCTGAACCTTCAAGGCAAGTGACTTATTAGGAAGTATTGATTTTTTTTTTTCTTGCTTAATTCTTTTTATGTGCTCTGATATTTAAGTCTTTTCACATGCTAAAATAGAAGTAACTACTAGAATTTTTTTTTTTTTTTTTTTTTAAATAAAGGTAAGAAATGATTTTATCTTTTTTTTTTATAAGCAAGTCCAGCTTGGAAATGTCTGGATGTGTGCAAAGTTCCAATGCTACACTTTATCCCCAAAAGCAGCGAGCCTTGCCCTCTTCATTCCCCGCTTAACCACTGTTAGACAGAATTGGTGGAGTTGAGCTTGGGTTTGGTGCAGCAGTTTCTGAACTTCCAGCGGACTCTCCGCAGTACAGCCCGTGCGTCCCGGGCTGCGAGCTGTTCCGTGGGCTGCAGCGTGCAAACCCAGGGCCTGAGCTTGCAGAGGGAGGCAGGTGTGTATTTAAAGACCTTTCCACAATTACTGTATTCATTTTCCCTTCTTTGCAATATTTCCCGTGGCTCAATTGAAAACACAAAGACGACAGACAATATCGTGCCCGCTGTGCGAGGAGGGAGAGGAGAAACTGTTTGTCCACTTACATTTTGCAAACCATGGAAACCGCCGCCGTCTAACAGAGCTGGTGAAATGCCATGTGCTGGGACTAACCTCCAGCCTGACTGCCGGCCGACGAAGAGATTTTGCAAATCTCTCGTTTCTATCTTGCCAGCATCCTTTAAAATAATTAGTTGTGATGAAGTATCAAATTTCAGAAAAACTCACCCCATAAACAAATATCTATCGAAGCTTGTTTGGGGGAGAACTGGATATTCTTTGCCATCGCACACAGACGATGGCAAAGTCTCTCTCTCTCTCTCTCTTTTTCTCCCTCCCATGTTTAGAATGTTTTTTCAGGGACAGAAATTTATTTTTCCAAAAATGTTCCAGACCCTGTAACCACACTGGAGTAATATGCCTAAAAATATACTGCTTTTCATGGCTGCGTAATTTTGACAAGTGCTGTATTTATTACAATCATTCATATTTTCTTACGATTTTATTTATTTCCTAAATAAAGCTCACTAACTTTAAAAAAAAAAAAAAAGTGTGTGTGTTATTTTTCACTGTAAAATAGGCCATTGGGCGACTTGGAGGGGCGGTTTGCTGTAGAAGCAGCTGCGCGGTGCTGCAGGACTCATTCATTTCTGCAGCACCCGGCGGTTCACCAGCGCAGGGGGGGGCCCGGCTGTGCTGGGTGCTGCTGCCCCCGAAATAACCTCCCTGTCCCGCAGGGCTGGTGATGCCGGCGGGCAGCCAGGGCGCAGGGGACGAGGTGCCTCGCCTGGGTCCTGCAGGAAATCCCTGGAAACTTTGGGAAGGAACGCTAAAGCATCTTTTGTCGGTGCCGTAGCGTCACCTTGTCATTGCCTCTGGAAGTTGCTGTTTGTATGGCAGACGTAGCACCCAATAAATGGGGGTTTGACCCATAAAATTGAGTGAAGGGTTGTACAACTCCGACCCCCGTGGCTCTACCCCCCGCTGGCTGGGCTCAGCGCGTGGGGGGATGCGGGCACAGGGATGGTGGCACGGTCCGGCACAGCGAGCTGCTTTCCAGAGCTGTGTCTGGCTTCTGCAGCCAGAGCAGGAGGGAGGTGGCGGCCGATTCTGGGAGAATTACCGGAGATTAAGCTTGTGGTGGGCTCTGCCTGGGTGCCAGGGGAGTAGGCGCTGCTCCGCACCTGTGTGAACTTTCCTTGGTCCTCGCTGGCCGTGGAGATGCTTTTCCACCGGGTTTTTTGAATTAGCTGCTTTTATCATAGTTGGCATTGACTTCCCAGGGCGGCTCGGCTGCCTCTTTGCTCCGCTCTTACCTTTTTTGTGCAAAATCCTTTTCCACACAGAGCTTTTATTTCTTCAAAATAATTAGGAGGGTTTTCCTTGAGTGTGAGAGACAGAGAGAGAGAGAGAAGGTGGGAGAAAATGAGTAAAACCGTGTGTGGGTGGGAGCTGGGGAAAGGCAGAAAGTGTGTGGGAGAGAAGATGTGAATGTGTGTGTGGGAGAAGAGAATATTTAAGTGTCTGCACCGAGGGAAGCACAAACGTATGTGTGTGCGTATGTGCATGTGCGGGGCGAGAGGTGCATCCAGCGGAGAGTGAAGGACCTGACGCCTCCGTGCTTTTCTCTAGCTGGATTCTACCGGGAACAATTACACCGATTTCCTTCAAATCCTGTGTCCTGCTGGGATTTCACTGCTGGGATTTCACTGCGGCAGGGGCCCGGGGAGGTCAGGGCACGCAGAGGCAGCACAAGCCGCGGGGAAGCAGAAGCATCCACACTGGCCCAATGAATACCCCGGAGAAAGGATGCGCCGTCCGTCCTGGTGTGGCCGATACCAGCCTGTGCCCGACCTGCCCCAGACACCAGGACAGGGTGGGCTGGAGACCAGGGGGGAGCAGGGGGAGCCCCCGCAGCCCTCGCCGGGGCGGCCTCCTGGGAGGACAGGGCTGAGGATGGAAAAAGGGACCCGCTTGGTAAAAATCAATTATAAAAGTTTATTGGAAGCGCTGTAGTTCCCATTTTCTTTCTCCCACGGATTCCCAAAGGGGAAATCCCTGAGGGGAAGCGATCCCCAGAGGAGAGCTGCGGGGCTGCAGGGTTTGCAGGACGCCGTGCTCATCGTCCCACAGCGCGGGGCTGGAGGTGCCTCTGACCCCTTCGGTTGGAAATCACCGGAGCAGCATCGCAGGGAGACACATTTTGGGATCACTCAGGCCTGGATGGTGAATGTCTGCAAAGGGGGGACATGAGTTACTGGCTGTGCTCATGGGTCCAACAGTTTGTTGGTGTAAAAACATCCCCGGGATGGGAGATAGATGACGCGTTGCTCATTTACAGCAGGTCGCAGAGGCAAGCTGAACTGCCGTGAAACTTGTGAAAGTTTCATTTCTCGTGGTCTCTGTGTGTGCGCAATTGATGGAAGAGTCTTGAGATTACTCAAGGCCCCAAACAGCAGCGAGGCACCCTGGGGCCACAGGCTGAAGCCACGGGACGGAGCCTGAAGGAGCACCAGGGGCTGGAGGAGCAGCTGATGGAGCACCAGGGGCTGGAGGAGCAGCTGATGGAGCACCAGGGGCTGGAGAAGCAGCTGATGGAGCACCAGGGGCTGGAGAAGCAGCTGATGGAGCACCAGGGGCTGGAGGAGCACCTGATGGAGCACCAGGGGCTGAAGGAGCATCTGATGGAGCACCAGGGGCTGGAGAAGCAGCTGATGGAGCACCAGGGGCTGGAGGAGCACCTGATGGAGCACCAGGGGCTGAAGGAGCATCTGATGGAGCACCAGGGGCTGGAGAAGCAGCTGATGGAGCACCATGGGCCGCCTCGGGGGCTCCTCCTGGCTCCCCGAGAGCAAAAGCAAAGAGTTGGAGCCTGTCATTGCCATGCTGCAGGCTGGGAGGCGGGTCGGGGACACCCTGCTAGAGGAAAGGGGGAGCAAAATCCCCCAAAGCAAGCGAGGGGCTACCAGAGCCACCCGTGGGGCCGTGCCCTGGACTCAGGGGTCTGGTGGCACAGGGGGTCCCTGTCTGCACAGCATCGCGCCGCGTAGACGCTGCCCAAATTCTTCTTGAACGCCAATAATGCCAGTTGCACTAAGAGGCATTTGCTTATTGCGGTTTTGCAGCTGTGTCAGCAGTGCAACAGCCCCCGGTAAATCCTGATCTTCACTCTCCGTTTTTCACTTTGCCCCAGGAACAAAACGGGGTTTTCTTCCTTTCTCCCTTTCTTTGGGGGATGTCTTTTCCGAGCCGTGCTCAGGAACTGCAGACGTGTACATAACATATCTCTGTCAAAATTAGGTAAGGGCTCCATTAATATAAAACGTGCACAGCTGTAAGAACACTTACAAGCTCCTCGCGTCTTATGCAATTGCATAGAAGCACGCAAAGAAAGTTATGTTAAAAAAAAAAGAAGGATATGGATTAAATTCATGCTAAATAAATGATAAAAAAAAATGAAACCCAATGCCTAAATGCTCTTCCTTTTAAAGGCACAGCTGGCATAAAACTGCCAAATGTCAGATTTAACGACTCTGATGCTAATTACAACCATACCTTTGCTCGAATATGCCCTTTGGTATATCGCTTTTCTCCAAAAGGGCCCGAAGAAGAGCGAACTCCCCCTGTGCCGCGGCGCAGGCGGCGCGGCCGGAGCATTACCGCGTCCGTGAGGAATGCATCCAGCCGCCACACGTTCCAAACACGGGGCTCCGCGCCGGGCTCTGGTGTTCCTGGAACGGGCTCCCGATTTTCATCTCCAAAACCTTGAGCCACAAAACCGTCTTGATAAGGAAACAGATGACACTTACCGGGAAAGAAGCTGAAATCGGAGTGATAGCAAGAGTTCTCTAATCCCACAAATCATTTCTGTTGCAGAAATAATGAGCTGAAGTGATTTTTTTTTTTTTTTTTTTTGGTCTGGACTGAATCAAGTGATGCAGAAAAATCAGAGTTTTAGTGAGCTAAGTCAGGACCGCTTGCTCCGTGTTTAATGGCCAGGTTGGCAGAGAGTCATAGTGCTTCTGTAGCTACGAGCGTCTAAAATAATCAAGGACGAGGTTTGTAGGGAAAGATAATATTTTTTTTGAATCGACTAATAAAGCTGAAAAAATCCAGGCGAACTTTCAGGCTTATAAGCCCTTCTTCAGGGCAGGAAAAGAACTCATAACCTTGCACGTGGTTGCTTTGAGCTTAACCTGGTTGTGTTGGTCACTCGGGCGGTTTCAGAGAAAAGGTGGCTGAGACCCATGGAGCAGAGGGAAGCGTTGGCCAGGAAGAGGGATAATCATGTCAAGGGCTGCAAGCTGCTTCAGCTGTAGCTACTTTTATTGGCATGGATGTGTTGTATTTTACCAGCTGAATCCCCAGATGGAAATGGCACTTGCGAGTTGTTCTGAGCAGCGTCCGAGAGCTGCCCCGGGTCCCGCGGTCCCTGCGCCGCAGCCCCGCGTCGCTCGGCCGCCGGAGGCTCCGGAGCGGGAGTCGTTCCTGCAGATCCTATCTCCACCTCAGGCCTGCAGCTCACAGGCAGCTTCATGTTTGGGTTTCCATTCAATATTCCTCGCCTTCGGTTTCCAAGACTACAAGCCAACATACAACCCCTCCTCCCACTCCTGTTTTCAAAGAAAGAAAAACACTGTGAAAAGAAGCCACCCGATTTCTGGGCGGTTTTCAAAGCAGAAAAGAAAGGCAGCGGCGGGAGCTGCTCGCCCCGCGCTCGCCGCAGGCTCTGCTCCGGCCAGGGCTCCCGGCCCCCGCTCTCGGGGGGCTCCGTCCTCCTGCCAGCAGGGAAGCGCCTTCCCCACCTTCACAAGTGCAGGGTGCGGAGGAGCAATGGGAAATTTTTAAGGACAAAATGGGGACGTTGGGGTAGTGAGCTGCCCGGGGCTCCATTCAAGCGGCTTTGCAAATGCTGGTTTTGTTTGGAAATTCAATGACAGGGAAGGAGCCGTGGGGACCAGCCCTGGGAGCCCGCGCTGGCCCCGCTGCCCAGGCCGGGAGAACAGAGGATCACCGGCACTGGGCTTTGCGCTTCCCTTGGGGTCTCATTCATTTCTATTGATCTGGATTAGTCTGCTTCCAACGGCTTGATTTAAACAGGGCGTCCTTGCCTATCTGGCAGGGAGAGCAGGGCAGCATCTTCTGCCGGCTCTGCGCCCCGGGCACCGGGGGCTCTTCAGATGGGGATGTGAGTGAGCCATGGAAATATTCATGTTGGCATGGGCCCGGGTGGGCGCTCCTTCGCCAGCCCAGCGTGTCAGCCATCATCCCACCAAGGTTCCTGGAGCCCCACCGGAGTGAAACCAGTCCCTCAGCCATGTCCGACCACTGGGCGCTGCCGGCAGCCCTGCTCCAGCCTCTGCCAGCAGCCACAGGGCTCCGCACCGCGACAGAGAAACAGGATCTCCAGCAGCTCCCCCGGCTCCCCAGGGGTGTGTGGGAACAGCTGGGCAGGTGTGCGGAGGAGGAGGAAAAAGAGGAGGAGGAGGAGGAGGAGGAGGAGGAGGAGGAGGAGGGCTGCACCCAGTAGCTCACTGCAGCAGGAGCTGGGGCCAGGCTCGATGGGGATGGCGTGGCAGGAGCACCCGCAAAGAAACCAGAGTTAAATGAGAATGTGTGTTAGGAAATAGAGGATGTATCTCAAATTCCTTTTTTTTTTTCTTTTTGTTTGGGACTTTTGTTCCAGGGCGATGTTACTGTGCTCTTTCCATTGGCAGGTGCTGGGTTTGGGGTGCCCTCTCTGTGCCGGAGGGGTTTCTGTAAGGTCACCCCCGCTTACACCCCTGGTGAACTTGATCCCGAGTTTGATTTATGTGTCGCATCATCCGCATTCCCATATGGCAAATGACCAAGATGCTGCAAACATTAACGGTGGTGGCTGGGAGGAGGGTGTGGGGACGTCCCCGTGTGCTGCTCAGCCCCGCGCGGGGACGGGCTGGGACGGGAGAGCAGCTCCGCCAGTCCAGCAAACGACTGGCTTTGGGTCAACCCCAGCACCAGTGACCGCGGCGAAGTGAGCAGCGGTGTTTGTCCAGGGGGAGAGTTATGGTGCAAGAGCTATTTTAATCCTGCGGTGACTCACGGCTAAGACATCCTGACTCACCGCAGAGTTTGGTCGTTCGGCTGTTTTGAAGATGCGTCAGGTTCCCGTGAAGGCGAAGGACGGTGTTTCACGCTGGGGGAATGAGCTGCCATTTTTTTTCAGCTGCCTAAACCTCTGCAAACACGGGCTCAGGCTTGGGCAGTCAGGCAGAGGCACAGCCTGGCACGGCACGGCATGGCACGGCACGGCACGGCATGTTGGGCCCCTGCCCGCCACCGTCTTCACATTGCGCTGGGCTTTGCCTTGCACACAGAGAGCTGGAAAGCAAAGAGGAGAAGAGCCTTACGGTACCCATCGCTCGGGGAACTGCATTTCCCATCAGGTTCACACGCGCGGCATCGCCTGCGCACCACCAAGGGCCCCTCGCAGTGCGGGGAACGCTCAGGCACCGATGTTTTATGCAAAAGTTTGATTAAAAAAAAATGATTTCTAAGACGGCAGAATTACACAAAGTTGTTTAAAAGGCATTTAGCCCTGTGCCATTCACTCCTGGCGTCCAGGGGAGCCGCTCATTTTTGCAGGTGCGCCATGAACCCCAGCATGGGGGAAGCCGCCTCTTGGTGTTGCACAGAGCTCATCGATTACGGGCAACACAATTCATATCAACTCTGCTCGTGCTTGGCCCAGACCCAACACCAGGAATCAGATCCTCTGCTGCCTGAGCAGGCCTGAAAACATTTCATTTTTGGCAGCACTTTCCAACAAACAGCAAATCCTTAAGATTTCTTCTTGGCATCATCCGAAGCATTTTTGCAGGCATTTATTTTCTCTGTGGAGATTCGGAGAAAGGCTACCCCCGTTTCTAGGAATCCTGACAAGCACAGGTTGTTCCCTCGCGTGGGACAATGCTGCACACGGGGGGCACCCCTGCCCACACCCCGTCCCAGGGGACCCGGGGATGCCCCTGCCTGGCTGCAGCCACCAGTCAGGGGCAGGACAGGCAGGGATGTCCCCTGTGTGTGGCACAGGGTGACAGTGCCTTCCCCACGGGTGGTGGGTGCAGGGACGGCCCTGGGTGACCCCAAGGGTCTTGAGGACCCCCAGGTGTGTGGGTGCAGACAGAGGGTGGGTGGGGTGATGCTGCATGTGGGGACATGGGGTGCCCCGGAGGGGCTCTGGGGTGTGATGGTACCTGTGTGGGGCAGTGGCAGATACCCCACGGGGGGGGTAGCAGATACCCCGGGGGGGGGGGATGTAGCAGGTAAGCCACAGCGGGTGTAGCCGGTACCCCATGGCGGGGGGGAGCAGCAGGTACCCCACGGGGGCAGTGTAGGAGGTACCCCATAGGGAGCTGGGGGGGGAAACAGGTACCCCACGGGAGGGGGGGGGAGCAAGCACCCCATGGGCGGCAGCGGCAGGTACCCCACGGGAGGGGGGGAGCAGCTACCCCCCGCCCCTGCGTGTGCCGTGCCCCGGCACCGGCGGTGCTGCCTGCGCCCCGCGGAGCTCCGGAGCGCTACGCCCCGGGGCCGTGCCCGGCCGTGCCGCTGCGCTGGGGGCGGCGGGAGGCGGCGGGGGCGGCCCCGCGCTAATTGCATAAGCGGGAACGTCAATGCCCGCGGGAGGCGCGGGGGGAAGCGCGGGAAGATGGCGCCCCGCGCCCTGCCCCCGCCGCTCCCCGCCGCTCCCCCCCGCGGCCCCCGGGCGGGCGGGCGCTGACCGGCCCCGCGGCGGCGGCGGCGGCGGCAGCGGTAAGGGCAGCGCCGGCGGGGGGGGGCCCGGGGCTGGGAGCGCGGGGGGCGGCGGGGCCGGGCGGGACGGCGGAGCAGCGCCTTTGAATGAGCCAATGGCGGCGGGGCCGGGGATGCCCGCGGGGGGGACCCGGCAGGTGCCGCCGGACCCCGGGGCGGTGGGGTGGGGGGAAACGCGGCTCGGTGCCCCCCGCCACCGCTTGCCGCTGGGTCCCGGCGGGGGATGCGGCGTGGGAGCGCCCGCCCGGGGCGGCGGGAGGTGCGTGTGTCGTGTGTGTGTGTGTGTGTGTGTGTGTGTGTGTGTCCCCCCGCCGGCGGCTCCCCGGGGCTGGGTGGGCGCGGAGCTGCCGCCGCTTTCATAACCGCTCCCCGGGCGGGGATCCGTGTGACATGTCGCAGCTCGCTGCCGCCGCTCCTGCCACCCCCCGGCCCGCGGCAGATCGCCCGGTTTGGTGTTTGTTTTTTTTTTTTTTTTGTTTTCGGTCGCACCCGGTTTACCGTAAGTTTAATTGCTGCCGCCCGTTCGGGGTGTTCGGGGGAAACGGGGGGAGGGGGGGTTATTAATAGCACGGTCCGGGCAGAGGGAGTTTGTGTCGCCTCCAGCGCGGTGGGGTTTCGTGTTGCGATCGCGGCGTGAGGTCACGCGTGTCGCCGTGACGGGAGCGCAAAGGAGGGAAAAAGGACTTTTTAAGCTGTTTTGGTGCTGGCGGTTGGGATCTCGGGTGCAGGGACGGCGCTGCCGGCTGGGGACCGTCTCTTTGCCTTCTGCGCTTCAAACCCAACGGCAGCCAAACTCGGCTGCTCGGTTTCACTCGCTGTGGGTCGCGCTGCCGCCGCCTCCGTGGTTTGGGAGCCTGCAGAGCTGCCAGGAAGTTGTGAATTAAAAATCACGTTAAATTTAAAACTGCCATCCCTCATGTGCCTCTCCCCTGTGCAGGCCCGTGGCGTGTCCCTGTGCCCCACGGCGAGGTGGCCCCGTGCCGCGGGAGCCGAGGGCAATTGGGGAATTAATCCACTCTTGCTCAGCAGTAGCAAAGATTGCAGCTACTCCCTTTGATTTCACGTAAATTACATGTGGATGGACCCGGCTCATCAGCACTTATTTTGTGGGTCCTGAGCACCCACTGGTGGGGCTGAACCATCCCTGCGCTCGGTGCTCCTGAGCAGAACCCTCCGGGATGCCATGCTCGGTCGATGGGTGCTTCGTGTCGCGATGTGAGGGCAGGGTGACGAGCGTGTGCGTCCCTTCTAGGCTCTGCTGATGGAGACCACCAAGCTCAACCCCATCATCCGGGATGTCTACGCGGCCGCTGGCCTTGTCCAGCAACCACCGGCTGCCGCTGCGGCGCGGAGGGGCAGCAGCTGCCGCGAGCTCATGGTCAAGCTGATGGAGGGGCAGTACGTGCTGTGCCGCTGGACCGATGGGCTCTACTACCTCGGAAAGATCAAAAGGGTAACATGGGCACCCAAAAGGGTAATGTGAGCACCCAAAGTGTAGCTAGCGCCGTTCCCTGGGTCGGCTCACAGCTTGGACAGGTGCTGGCCTGGGCTGCATCGTGTCTTTGGTCAGCAGGGCCTTTTGGATTGATGTCCTGTCCCTGGGTATCACACCCCAAACCCAACTTCCCGCAGCCCCGCGAGGCAGGGAAAACAGGGAAGGGCTGGGAATGGGAGCTGATGCTTGACGGTTCTTCCCACTCTCTCCCTGCAGGTGAGTGGCTCCAAGCAGAGCTGTCTTGTCACGTTTGAGGACAACTCCAAGTACTGGGTCCTCTGGAAGGACATCCAGCATGGTGAGTGCCACCCCGTCCTCCCTTCCCACGCCATGCTGGGGGGTCCATCCCAGCACCGCAGAGATGTGTCTGTGCCTCGTGCATCTCCGACACTGCTGTCCCCGTCCGACACTGCTGTCCCCGTCCCGCAGCTGGTGTCCCCGGGGAGGAGCCCAAGTGCAACGTCTGCCTGGGAAAGACGTCAGGCCCCATGAACGAAATCCTCATCTGTGGGAAGTGCGGGCTGGGTGAGTTGCGGGCGCGTCACCCTGAGATCTGCCGCATCCCACCCTGGGGATGAGAGTCCGGCCAGCCCAGCGGTGCTGACCCCGAGTCCCCCCACAGGTTACCACCAGCAGTGCCACGTCCCGGTGGCAAGCGGCAGCGAGAGCCCGCTGGGGACGCCGTGGTTTTGCCGCCGTTGCATATTTGCCCTGGCCGTGCGGGTGAGTGGGGCTATGGGGGGTCACCGGCTCTCCCTGTGCCGCCCGCCCTCGGCACAGCGGCGCAGGATGCGTCCCCCCTGGGCGGCTGTGCTCACCCCCATCCCGCTCGGTCCCGCAGAAAGGGGGTGCCCTGAAGAAGGGAGCCATCGCCAAGACGCTGCAAGCCGTCAAGATGGTGTTGTCCTACAACCCCGACCTGCTGGAGTGGGACTCCCCGCACCGCACCAACCAGCAGCAGTGCTACTGCTACTGCGGGGGCCCCGGAGAGTAAGCCCCTGCCTGCTGGGGCGGGGGGGGTCGTCGCGTTTGGTTTTGTGGGGAAAAGCATTCGCAAAAGGAAGATGGGATCCGGGTGGGGATTTTCCCCCCCCCCCCAGTTTGCAGCGCGTTGCGCTGGGGCCGGTGGCTTTCTGCCATTTGGGTCTCCGCTCGCTACCGGAGGCACCGTTTGCACCCACCTCTGCGTCTGTGGAAAATATAAGTTAGGGCCAGACTTTCTCTCCCTGGCTGGAGGTCCGTGCGTGGGAGGGGGCCGGGGTGGTGGCTGCTGCACGCTGCTCTTGCCATCACCCGCCTCCTGTCCCCACCCAGGTGGTACCTGAAGATGCTGCAGTGCTTCCGCTGCCGGCAGTGGTTCCATGAAGCCTGCACTCAGTGCCTCAGTGACCCCATGATGTTCGGAGACCGGTACGTCCCTGCTGGACTTTGCTGGGCTGGTGCTGGATGTCAGAGCTGGCTTTCCGGGGGGCACTCGTGCATGGCCGCGTCCCCAGTCTGTATCTCCCTGATCCAGCTGTGGCACTGATGTGGATCAGCTGCTCTGGGGGCGAGCGGGTGGCCCCATCCTGCAAAGCCCTGCTCCTCCCAGCTGTGCCCATCGGCACCCGGAGCACTGTCCTCACCCCAACCTGTCCCCAGGCCCTGCAGGTCTGCGGGGATGACCCCCACCCCCAGTACTCTCCCGGCTCGATATTTTCCAGGTTCTATGTGTTCTTCTGCTCCGTATGCAACCAGGGACCTGAATACATCAAGCGCCTGCCCTTGAGATGGTAAGAAAAATTGCTGGCTCCTTTGGGATGTGCCGGGGTGGCCGGGGGGCACCAGGCTGGACGGTGCCTGGCGCTGCTGAGCCCTGGCCTTGGGGCAAGCCCCAGAGCTGGTTTCAACGGCATGAGTTCACGGAGCACGTCCTGCTCCTCCCGCCCGGCCCCGCAGGGCTGTTTCCCGGGGAAGCTGTTTCTCCGTAAGCCCCAAACCGACTGTCTGTCCAGGAGCCAAGGTACACGTTTGCCAGAAGATAACTGCAAAAAGCAATCGGGTGACAAAGTCATCAAATTCTGTGTTTAAATACAAGTTTGCAAGTGGTACCTTCTAGTGTACCTCGAAAGTCTGAAAGCACTTTATAAAGTGTATTAACAGTGCCAGCAGCCCAGCTTTTCCCTGCTGTTCCCCTCGTGCTCGGCCGTGTCAGACGTGCTACTGATGCTGGGCCGCGGCTGCCTCGGGGACATTGCACGGAGCAGCACGGCAGGCTGGAAGAAGAAGAAGGGAAGTCCTGCAGGATATGTTGCTTGGCTTCATTTTCAGAGACAGAAGTGTAAAATCCCCCTGGATAGCTTGGGTTATTAAAATAGTCAGTGTATTTTCATGTGAATAAGAGCCGTCCTGCTCCTGTACATTACTGGAGCAGGAGCACACGGCTGGGGCTTATTAAAAAGGTGGAAAACTGGGCATTTGTCCTGGGAGCAGCATGTCCTCCAGCTCCTGGGCTTGGGGATGTTGGTGTTTGGGGTTCCCCCTGGCTGCGGGCAGCGTCCCACCCCTCCCCAGAGCTCCGGGGATGCCATCCTGGCTGTGGCGGCATCCGCTGGGATGTGTGCCTGGGCCAGGGTTGCTTCCCCCATGGGGCGTGGGAACGGTCCCAGCTTCCAGCGAGGTTTTGGGAGGGTCGTGCTGGGGGCTGGGCTCGAGTGGCGCTGGCAGAGCAGAGCGTCGTGGTGGGTGCCGTCCTGCCGGGGAGACGACCTACCGGGAGCTGCCGACCCGCTCACCCCTTTGCCCCCACAGGGTGGATGTCGTCCATCTTGCCCTCTACAACCTGGGTGTGCAGAGCAAGAAGAAGTATTTCGACTTTGAGGAGATCTTGGCCTTTGTGAACCACCACTGGGATCCGCTGCAACTCGGGAAGGTAAAAACGCGCAGCCTGGGCTCGGGCCGGAGAGCAGCCGTGGGGAGGGAGAGGTGCTGCTGGGGACGTAAGTCATGTCCGGCTGTCCCCAGAGCCTCGGCTGGGAGGGAATGGATCCTCCTTCCCTTCCCCGCAGCAGCCGAGCCCCCGCGGATGGGGCAGGTTGGCCGGTGAAGGGTGGTGGTGGCGGTGAGATGGTGGGGCAGGGAGCTCTGCCCCTTGGCTGGGTTGGCTTCCCCTCTGGGCGGCTGCTGACCCCACGCTGTGTTTGCCTGTTGCCTGTTGGGAAAGGGTTGGACCTTTGGGAGCACCCGCTCGCCGCGGCCTGAGCTGGCACCTCCTTGGCTGGTCCCCTGCGGGGAAGGAGCTTTCAAACACCATCCTGGTTTCTCTGGGTGGACAGGAGCACCCGGCCCGGGGCGTTTGCACCCACTGGGAACATGTGGCATCTCCCGTGTGCTGTTCACCCATCCCCGGGATGGCAGCGGAGCGGGGTATCCCCAGTGGGCAGTGGGGGAGGATGCTGCTCCCTGAGCCGGGAATGGTGTCGGCCACTGGGCAGAGCTGAGGGACCTTTCCTGGGGCTGGGGCAGGCGGAGGGTGGATGGTGGAAAGGGACATGTCTGCGGGTTGGCAGTGCCACCGCGCCAGCAGCCCGGTCCCTGCTGCACCGAGCATCTCGGCAAAACCCCAGTTCATGCAGCACTCGGTGCGGGCGGCTCCTGCTCAAAATGAGCGTAATCCCCTTCCTCTGTGCTGGGATTTCCCTTTTTTCGGGTGTTGTGCCTGACAAGTTTCCCAGTTGGAGCTAGAGCTGGGAGAAGTGCTTAAAGCAAGGCGTGTTTGAAGCCTGTCACCGCCTCGGGACGGCTCCGTTCTCTGCAGCCGCCTCCATCCCCTGCACCGAGGGTGGCCGGTGCCAAACCCGGGCGGCTCCGGGTTCCGGCGTCCCTCGCTCCCTGACCTTGGGCGGGAGCCGAAACCCGGAGTTCGGGTTCCCCCGTCTGTTTAGTTTTTGCATAACGGCAGTGGGCGCCGAGCCCAGCCTGACCTCTGCCATCTCTCCGCAGCTGACAGGCACCCCCATCTCCGAGCGGGGCCCCCACCTCCTCAACGCGCTCAACAGCTATAAAAGCAGGTGAGCCCCAGGGCACGACGGGGCGAGGGACGGGGACGGGACGGGATGCGGGATGCTCCTGTGCCCCCCGCCCCGGCTGAGGCTTGTTTCCTCCCCTCTGCCACCCAGGTTTCTCTGTGGGAAGGAAATCAAAAAGAAGAAATGCATCTTTCGCCTGCGGATCCGCGTCCCGCCAAACCCCCCCAGCAAGGTGCTGCCAGAGAAAGCCCCCGGTGTGGGCGAGAGCGGCTCCTGCGAGCTGAAGAAGAGGGGAAAAAGCAAATACGTCCATAAAGACAGGTGAGTGGCCAAACTCACCCGGGCACCCCCCACTGCCGTGTCCTCCTGGGGCGGCCCCACAGCCTCACCCCCTCTTTGCTCCGCAGCCTGCTGCCACGGCAGCTCCAGCAGCAGAAGCGGCGAGCGGCACGGCGCAAGAGGGCCAAGTTCCTGCTGGAGGATGCCATTCCCAGCGTGAGTCCTTCGCCCCCTCCTCTGCATGACTGGCCTGGGCTTGGCACTGGGTGGGACCCCACAGCCCCCGTCCCTGGGGCTCCCCATGAGGTTCCCTGCTCCAGTGGGCACAGAATCATGGAATCGTCTCGGTTGGAAGGGACCTTTAAGATCATCGAGTCCAACCATCAACCTAACGCTGCCAAAACCACCACTAAACCATGTCCCTTAGCACCACGTCTACCTATCTCTTAAATACCTCCAGGGGTGACGATTCCACCACTTCCCTGGGCAAGGAGAGCCCCCATCCCTCGCCCTGGGGTTTGCAAATGTTCTGTGCCAAGCCTGCTTCCCGGGAGCCACGGGAGGGAGCGCAGTGGTGCCGGGGCGGAGGGTGGCGATGCCGGGGCCACAGGCAGCACCGCTGTGCTCGGCAGTGACGAGTGCCCTTGTTTTCATGGGGCAGAGTGACTTCACCTCCGCCTGGAGCACCAACCACCACCTCGCCAGCATCTTTGACTTCACACTGGATGAAATTCAGAGCCTGAAAAGGTCCGTGTGGCCAGGCCCGGGGGTGTGGGCAGCAAGGATGGGGCGGTTTAAACGCCGAAGTGTGCAGGCAGGGCTGGGGACACAGGGGACCAGCTGCTGTGCCCCTTGCACCGGGCTGGGGCTGACGCTGCCTCCTGTCCCCAGTGCCAGCTCGGGACAGACTTTCCTATCGGACGTGGACTCCACAGATGCTGCCAGCACCTCGGGCTCGGCCACCACGAGCCTCTCCTACGAGTCCAGGTGAGGGCTGTGCCCCCTCGCCCCCTTCCGGAGGGGTCCCGGTGGCACAGCCAGGGGGGCGACGGGCTGCCCCTCTGCCCCTGCAGCACCCTCGTGTCCTGGCACAGGGATGTCCTGCCTCAGGGACCCTTTCCTCCCTGCCTCCCAACATGGGCTGGTGGTCCCAAAGCGGCACTGCCCAGCTGGGCACACGGGGTTGGAGCCATCGGTCCTTGCTGGGCTCGCCCGGATTCCTGGCGAGCTCCCTCCCGGCTCGCAGGGCGGTGGGCACAGCCAGTGCGGTGGGGTGGCACCTCTTGGGTGCTGCTCTCAACCCCACCCTCTGTCCCCTCCCCGGCAGCCATAGGACCGTGGGCAGCCGCAAGCGCAAATTGGCAGCACCAGCCTACGCCTCGGCGGGGGCGAAGAGGAGAGGAGGGGAGGTCGGCGGGCGCCCGGCCCGGGGCACCCCCGAGGGCAGCGAGGCAGCCTGCGGCCCTGACCGCCCCGACGACGGCATCGACAGCCACACCTTCGAGAGCATCAGCGAGGACGACTCCTCGCTCTCCCACCTCAAGTCCTCCATCAGCAGCTACTTCGGGGCGGCGGGCAGGCTGGTCTGCGGCGAGAAGTACCAGGTGCTGGCGCGGCGGGTGACGCTGGAGGGGAAGGTGCAGTACCTGGTGGAGTGGGAAGGCACGACCCCCTACTGAGCCCCGCCAGCCCCCAAACCTCTCCTGGAGCCAAACCAGAGGAGATCAGGATGATGGGGAAACCATCGCCACGAAGCAGAGGAGGGATGCTGGCCGGCGGAGAGGGCTGGGACCCCTCCATGCTCAGGGGTCCCGGCTGGGACCGGCTCCCTGGGAACTGCCACGGGTGGAGGCAGTGTCACCAGTGCCATCAGTGGTGCTGCCCAGGGGTGAAACCCGCAGCCTTCCCGCTGTGTTTTTTTAATTTAACAATTGTTATTTTATTGGCTGTGTGTATGCAGAGTGTGGCCCAGCTGCGCTTTCCTGATGGAGCCTTTGGCCGAGCCTGAGGCACCATCACGGTGGTGGAAAGAGCAGTGAGAGGGTCTGGCCTTTCCAGAAGGGTCCTCCCCGGCATGGCTGGGCAGACCACAACCTGCTCGTGCAGATGGACATCGTGCTGGTGCCTGGCGCACCCTGACTCATCCCCATGTCCAAGCCCTACAGAGCCGACTGGAGGGGTTCCTGCTGCTAAAGCAAAAAGCAGCTCCCTCACCTGAGCTTTCGCAGCCCGTCCCTCTGCCCGTAGGGAAACAGCAGGCAACTCTCGCCAGAGCCGGTGTGTGGGGTTCTGCTCCTCCTCCCAAATCCGTTCGTTAAAAGAATGTGGTTTGTTTTAAATGAGGGGAAAATGCCCTGTAAGGAGCCCACGTGTGGCCGGGTTTTGCGGCCACGGGGCAGACTTTATGTGGTTGCTCTTGTCCCGTGACCTGAACGGCGTGTGATGATGCACCAGCTTCGTTTCCCTGTTCTTCTGACAATCACGGTCTTGGAAGAGATCAGCCAAAAGCTACGCCCTTGCCTTAAAAACACTGTGGGCATTTCACAGACTGGAGCCCGAGGCCTTTATTCCTGCAGGAATCCTCATCCTGAACATGCCAAACAAGCAGACAAACCAAAAAAGCCAAAGAGGAGAGTGAGGCCAGAGGTCCCCATGGCCATCCCCATGGCCTCGTGGCTGTGTCTCGCTGGAGGGCAGCCAGGCTTTCTGATAGCGGGGTAACGTCAATGTCTGCGAGAGCGTGGGCTCGGTTTGTCTGCAGAAGAGAAGGAGCAGCCCCTTTCTCTAACTAAAGCAATACTGCCAGGTTGTTCAGGAGCAAAGCAGTTGTCTTTTTTAAAAAAAAATTCTAGTATCATCAGACATATTTGTTAGATTTTTTTTCTAAGAGAGATATATATATATATTTTTAATGTTGTCCTTCTCGTCTCTCCGCCATCACCACTGTGGCTGTCCCATGGGGATGGAGGGTGGGCGATGCTGGGGGGGCTGTGTGGTCCTGCTCTGTCAGCACACCCTGTCCCTGTAGCCCCGTCGTCGTTCGTACGTGTGTTTGCGGGACCTGCTGACCGGAGGGTGAATTGAAAATGTTGTTTCATTGAAAAAGTACCTAGGAAAATTTGGCGGTGTGATCGGCATGAGGGAGCAGGTGATGTTTGCAAACCAGATGCCAAAGCACGGTCTTTAAAAACAAACTCCTACTTCAGCTACTGCTAAAATCATGTAGTGGGACACCCATGAAGGGGGGGGTTACTGGTTGTTGTAATTCATCTAGCAGGCAGCAGGCCTTTGCGTGGCTGTGAGGTGCCGGTGGCAGTGACGATGCCTTGCACGGGGCCGTGGTGCAGAGCAGCAGCTTCTCTGCAGCCTCGGGATGTGCCCCCATGGTTTGGGCCAGCCGTGAGCTGCTTCGGTGCCCGCAGGAGGAGTGTGAATATTTGGCTCAGCAGGTAAAAGCATTTTAACTCCCCTCTGAGGAGTTGCCGGGTGCCGTGCAGCTGGTGGTGTGCGCGGTGGAGAAGCTGCTGGCCGCTTGTGTGGCACAAGGTCTGGGAGAGGAGCCTCTGTCCAACCCCAACCACGAGATGGTTTGAGCCGAGCGGGGTCAGCCGTGCCTTGGGGAGGGGTGCTTGGCACCCTCGGGATCTGGATTCCAGCTCATCCGGAGGGGCCCCATCCTTCTGGGAGATGTGCTGTAGGACCTCCAATCCTTGCAAAGAGGGGTCAGCTCCTGCAGCCAGCCGGGTCACTCCCTGTCCTGCCTTGGCTCGTCACCAAAGGATCGCTTAAAGTATTTCCCTCGCACGAGTGCCTGTGAAGTCCGTGTTATTGTCCGAGTTGCTGCCTGGGGGTGGGGCTGCGCCAGGGCTGAGCAGGATTATTCCCATGGGATGTGCCAATGGCCTTTGCACTTGCAGCACCCGCACTGTGTGGCCCTGGTTCCCCTCCTCTCCCTCTCTTCTCCCTCTCCTCTCCTCCTGGCCTCTTGCAGAGAACTGAATGTGGAGCCTTTAAAAAATATTTTTGTTGCAGAGTATATTTTGCATTAGCTGTAATAGATGTTATAATGACTCCGTGCACCTTCTAAAGATTTATGAGTTCAGGTTGCTGCTTGTAATAACCAACTTTTGTTATACCCAGGTTGTAATTAGTATGTCTGATGTACAATTAAAAAGCCTTGGTTTTTTTAACATCACTGGTTCTTTGCAGCGTCAGGATGATTGAGTTTGGGTGCTGGGGGTCAGTGTGTGCTCCCGGGCAGGCGCCCGGTCCTCCCCGCCATGCAGCTGGTGCTGCTGGGTCGCGCTCCACGGCAGGGTGAAGTGTGCCCTCGGCCGGAGAGATGCTGCCCCGAAGCACAGGAACAGCAGAAGGATGCGAAGGGGCAAGCAGGGGACAGGGACACCCCTTGCAATGATGGGTTTTGTAGAGAGGGGCTGCCCTCACTCACAGTCCTACTGACTGGTGAGGTCCCAAATGGCCCCATCCGCTTAATCTTAGCCTAAAACTTGCCCATTGCACAACGTAGCCCTGAGGGAGCTGAACAAAGCTCAGCTTTGGGTGCGG
Organism: Fratercula arctica; assembly: GCA_947846985.1. NCBI lineage: Eukaryota > Metazoa > Chordata > Aves > Charadriiformes > Alcidae > Fratercula > Fratercula arctica. The sequence continues at coordinate 3,742,876 of CANTUZ010000016.1, forward strand.
TGCAGACCTCACCTGGGGGCGCTGGTGCCCGCTTCAACTGCTTTGTTCCGTTTTGCCAGACAAGGTGCATAGCTGGTACCCTCTTCCTTTGGATTTAGCACTGAAGTTTCCTGCTCTCAGAGCCTGAAAGGGCCACAACGGGCCCTTCCTCCTGCCCAGCTCACTGCGGACGCTGCACCAGCAACTGCGACAACACGTGAGCCTGCCCAGGTAAGAAACGCTCCTGTTTATTCCCTTCCCAGTCACATAAATAACTCAATATTGTTCCATAAGTTATATCCCATTGAACTATTAACATGAGCATCTATTTACAAGGTTAAACTTGGCCTGGGTAGAAAGCACCGTGCAGGCGTGGGTAGGGGTGTGGGTAGGGGTACAGGGCCGGGTGATGCCGTACAGCCGGGCGATGCCCTGGTCCTGCCGGCACGTGATTTCCCTGAACTGGCAGTGGACGTTGCCCAGCTCTTCCCAGCTCGGCAGACTGGGCAGGGTCAGTGCGTGCGCTGCTTACAGCTCCTGGTAAATGCTTGTAGCGCCTGTTCAAGTTTGCCATTTCCTTGGATTTTTTAAGCCTCGAATGAGCACGTTGCATGACAGCAGGAGAGGGTGTGAGCTGATGCATCGTGGGGTGCCCAGCCACATCCTGCTGCCTCCGGGCTGGGGAAGCAGGAGGCAGAGCAGGGCAGGATGCTGTGACAGCCGCTGCGGGGGAGCAGGGGGGCCAGGCAGGGGTTCAGGCGCTGGCTGCGGGGATGCACGGCACTGGAGGGGCTGCTGGGGGCTGCCAGGCCATGGCTACCAGCTGGCACTTGCTCCTGGGGGCCTGAGACAGCCACCAGATGCTGCAGTGTTCTGACATGAGCATCTCTCTGTACCCTCATCTGCAATGCTGCAACAGCCCTTGGTGCACGTAGCCCTTCGAGGGCAAGTATCCCCAAGGAGGGGATGTTTCGAGTGCAAATGAAATTCCCAATCCCAAGCTTCTGCGTTATAGCAAACCCGTGAAGACATCGGCTGCCTCCCTGCCTGTGCGTAACTCCTGCCCGCACAGGCAGACCACTGTGGCCCAGCACGTTTCACCTGGTCTCCCCAAAAGTGAGGTGCTTTCTGCACTTTTCAGTTAGTCCCGTGGGACATTTTCCTCTATCCATTTGAGGTAGAGAGGGTTTCCTTGGTCAATAGGCAGGCTAATGATTTCAGGAATTTCAAAGGGATGGATGGATCTAAAGTGGAAACAGACGCAGAGGAACAGTGTCACCAACAGCCCTGCGGCACAATACACCCGGTCCTGCTCGCAGGCGCAGGAAGCAGAGGTCTCCGCTCCCAGCCGTGCGCGCCAGCCCTGCCCCATGCTCTCCAATGACTTCAAAGCACCCGCATCTTCTTTTTGCCATGTGAGAATTTTGCTTTGAGTTTGGGGTTTACCACAGCCAGCAGCTGACCGCCAGGGGCCCTGCCCCAAAGCTGGCTGCACTCACCACGCAGTGCTTGGGAAACGTAGGAAATCCTGCCAGGAGGCAGCCAGGGAATAACCTGTGTTGGGAGAAGGACAATCCCTCCTTGTACCCAGTATGGAGGGGCTGCTGAAGCCCAACAGTTGGTCTTCCCACCAATGTTTTTTTTTTTTTGCTGATACCATCTCTGGTTTTTGTGGCTCACAAGGTACATCAGGAGCACTTAAGCCCTCCCTGGGTAGGAAGTGACTCAAGGAATTTAACTCCCAAAGCCTGAGCAGGAGATGGCGGCATACCTTGGATAGGAAACCCAGCGCTCCCACGGAGCCAGAGCCTCACCTGACGTAGTTGGACAATTCGCCTATTTTGGATGTCCTTGTTTTCACTATCTGCAGAGAGTAAAAAAACAAAACAAACCCCAGGAGAGCAGTAAAAGGGACAGAGCAATCCTGTATGCACAGTTCTACTGTGCCCATCCAGCATGGCTGGTGCCTGGCAGCCCTTCCTGGGCCCTTCCCTATGGAATGCCCCCTGTGGTGGCAGGATGAGGGGAAGAGTCAGACTACCACCCTCAGCCACCACTGCCATGCCCCCAGGCGGGTGCTCAGGGTCCCTGGATACTGTCCCAATCTCAGGCAGGTTGGTGCTACCCTCCCCAAATCACCCTGCAGCCCCTTTTGGCTGGGGCTGTCTGGGATGGGGATTTTTCAGGATGTGGGGAATTGTCACTTACCAGTAGTATTTCAGTGGATTCTTCCAGTTCCCCTTTCCAGAAATACCTAGATTTAAAAGAAAAGAAGCATCAGCAAATACGGCCCTGGGTGCAGACATGATGCTTCCCCTGCTTGGTGCTTTCTGCACGTGGCCATTCCTTTACAAAGCTGCACTCAAGAAGCATCACTGCCCCCCAAAGTCTGCTGTGCATGTGACTGAGCACCCTGGATTTACAGACCAGAGACTCCTTGGCTGTGCCAGGCTGGAGAGAGCTGCCCAGGGGGGACAGCAGAGCAAAGGGGCTGGGAATGGGGTGTCTGGGGGGCTGTGTGGTGGTGGCGCTGCTCCAAGCAGTGGCTGGGGGTCGGTGTCTGCAGGGACAGCGGCATGGCTGCAGCTGGGAAGCTGAGCGTGGCAGCATCGTGATTTTTTCCTCCTCTTTTCCCCTGCAGGAGAGAAGATGTACTTCTCATGAGTCAGATATGACCTTTCAAAACATTTATGTTGACAGAAGGCCATTGTGATTTCATCTGTGCGCTGGGCTCCTGCGCCAGGAGGCATTCGTAAGTGTTGTGGTGTCTCCTGAGCGGGGCACGGAGGGGAAACCAGCTGGAGCGGGCAGGGCTGTGCATGAGCAGCTCGGTTTCGGGTGTTGTGGCTCGTAGGGGGCCAAGTGTAAGGGGAAAATGGGTATTACTGGGTTTCCCCTGTCTCAGCAGCCTCAGCTGGACTATGGGAGAGCTGGGGGGGCTGTGCTGGGATGAAGGAGCCTCTCCTGCAGGGAGGCTGCGATGTGGGGCCAGGCCAGGTGCTCTTGTGAGCAAACAGTTGTTTTGGGGATTTGTTCTGTAACCTGTCTAAAAAGTGCAATCCCTTCGTGTAGATGGCTGAGGATACCTGCAGAGCACGGATGGTCATATTTCAAGGTCAAAGATACTGTTCTTCCTTCCTGAAAGTGCTGCTTAATATCGTAAAGGCCTTTTCTGGTCCCTATCTTGGCTTCTTTTTAGATCCTCTAAAAGCAGGCATCATGTCCTCAGGACCATAAATCACCTTGCTCTTTGCTCGATCTCCGTGTAGCTAAGTAACCAATAAATAAATGGTCCCCACTGGCAGTCGGAGCATCTGCACTCCTTAATGAGTTTAGCGCACTTTGCACGGGTCAGGATCATCTCTACCATCTGCAACAACAAACAGACCCAGCAGCCTTCTGGAAACTGCCTCCTCTCCCCAGGGCCGTGGGGTGTCCATCTCCTCCTTCCCCCCTCTGGGAGCCTGGGTTTGCCTCCTCTGTTGGGGAATATTCAGCCCAACTTACAAGGCCGAGCTCTTCGGCAGGATGTTCACGTAGGCAGCCAGCTTCTTATCCATGATGGCCCTGGGTGAGACAGGAGGGGGAGTTAGTGCCTGTCCCCAGCTTGCTGCGGCTCAGCGCTTGCCCCCATCCACAGGGACGTTCCCTTGTGCTGCCCCTGACCACCACCACCAGCTTTGACATTGGAGATGGGGGGAGTTGGGGTTAATCATTACCCTCGGAAAGCAGAGGCAAAGGTGACCTCCAGCTGGAGCTGCTTCAGCTCAGGTCCTCCCAGCACAGCTCTGGGACTGTCCTCACTGCCCACCCCCAACAAGCAGGAAGGTTTGGTGTTGCTCCTGTCCCAGAGCAGCACATGGGACCTGTGCCTCACATGGTACAAGGACTCTGCCCAGCGTCAGCCCTGTTGCCCATCTCGCTGCAGGGACATGAGGGCAGGGGCTGAGCCACGGGGCCGTGAGAACCGGGGCTGGGACAGACACCAAGGGGTTTGTCTCCCAGTCCTGTATTTTTGCTGTCAAACTGTGCCTCTTCCTCACACAGCAGACTAAATGTGAATCTTGTTAAATTAACAACATGAAGGTTTTTCTACCCAAAATGTCCTAGAAATCTGAAGCCCAAATAAATTCCTTCTTTCTGGCTGCTTCCTTCAGTTGTGGGCTGATTTGTTATTGCAGAGCGGCTTGGTCTGGGTCTGCCAGCAGAAGTGATATTTAAGTGATTAAAGAGTATTGAAACAATCTCAGGGTGGATTTTTAGAAGAACTAGGTCAAATGTTGTGTTTTCTGACCACAGCAATGTCTGGGCCCTTCTCGTGGAAATGGCAGCCCTGTCCCTCTTGCCGGCAGCTGTGATGGTGATTTTACCTTCGGGTTTCTTTAACACTGGCATCACCAGGCACTATTTTGTACCAAGTGCTTTGGCAATGCAAATGTTTAACTTCTAGCTGACCTTGAATTGCGGAGAAGGCAGGAGTTATTAGACGCTGGAAAGGTTGATTCAACAACTTGCAAAAATTAACCCTTAGTGAGATAAAGAATTAAAACCATTCTGATTGACTACTCCAAAACGCTCTCGAGAATGCTTTTTAGCTCAGAGCAAGTTAAAAATTTATTGTCCTTGCATCCAGGGTATGGTACAGACTGGAGGCAACTACAAAACAAACTGGCCAGTGTGATCCCGAAGACGAGCAGAAGGAGCACAAGAGGTGCCTCCCCCACGGCAGCGACCTGAAGACACCCCGGCCAAGGCGCTAATGTGCAACTGCATCATGCCTTGTGATCTGGCCTCTGACCCATAAGGAAAGCTGGGCTCTTGTTTGAATGTGCATAAGCTCCTCTGCACACCTTCGTTATCAGCCCTGCTTTCGCTGTTTGTAGAGGCTGATACCTTGCAACTATGAGTGCAAGGCAAAGGTGTCCTCGTGAAGGACAGGGAGGAATCGGGAACAGCCTGGGCACTGGGAGGAAAGCAGCCCTTCCTGATGATCCTACAATGTCTTGCCACTCCAGCAGTGCACTGGAGAGACAGTGCATGGATGCAGTTAACTCACAAGATCCGATTTAATGTTTAAGAACAACAAGGTGATGAAGATGGACTTCTCTCTGCTGATGACTCTAAGGGACCATGGCCCGAGAAGACAGCCATCCAAGGAGGCTCTGGGTTCTTTGCTCTCACCATGTGTAGCCAGTTCTAGGCATTTAATGCCTGTAGAGCATCTTGAGTTAATCTGCAGACCAACAAACTGCAGCAGCAGGAGCGGAGATATCCCCGCTGTGTTTATCATGTCAAACACATGGCACAAATCATTTTGGTTTTGCTGCCTGCAACTTCGAAATCGCTTTATCGCAGGAACTTTTTGATTTGGGTCAGTACCTTCTAATTGCTTCTGCTCTGTCCCAAACTGTGATCCTAACTGAGATCCTGAACTTTGTTCTGGCAAGCTGAGAGGAAACAAGCGGCCACCATGGGAACGGGAAACATTATAAGAAGCTGAACGTGATCTGTGGAAAAACGTCTGCATAATACATGATATCTTTGGGTTGGGTACTTAATGTGTGTTTCTTTGTCCTTGCCTCACAATAGGATCTGAATTGAGACAGATGAAATATTAATAAGCAGAAAAGCAAAGAAAATGATATGCAGAAATCTAAGGCAGAACTGGAGGCCGACAGGCTGCTCGCGTGTTAGGTAAGTTATGTGAGGTGCAATTGGCCACACCATCCAGCCCAAAGGGGTCAACTTCTCACAGCAGGCACAGGGGAGAGACTAGATCTCCTGTGTCGACTAGGGGTTTCTTCTGAGGATTTTAAGTTAATAGTAATCCAGATAAGCTGGGTTAGAAGTGATGCAATGAACAAGCCAGATGCTGAATTCTACATGCAGCTAATCTGCCCTGAATTCCTCTTCCTTAAGACCAGCAGAAAATTTCCTTGCCGTCTGATCTGCCAAAGTGAGTGCTCCACTGAGCAATGTAAAGGAAGAATAAACACGAGAGCACCAGGAAAACAGTGGGTGGGAAAATAAGTGTAGAAGCCCTGCGTCATCTCTACAACCATGGCTTATTCATCCAAATTCTGAAACAAAGGAATGATTACTCCACCAGTAAAAATGCAATCAAAGTACAAATATCTCAGCAATGGGGAGTGATTTATTTCCTCTCCCCTGCAAGATAAGGAACAAAGAGTGGAAAATGTTTTCAAAGCTGTTAAAATGAAGCATTTTCAGGAACTGAGGCTCTTTTCACCGTCCATGTACAGTTACTCCTTTTTTCAGAAGACATCAAGCGGTACAGATATTACTCTATTTCAATTTCTTAATACAGTTGCAGTATTTAAGGTGACACAAGATCCCTTTCAGTAGCCTGTCAGTTCCTGAAAGACTGTTCAGGAACACGTTATAGAAGACGGAGAGTTTTTGGCAAGCAGCAGGGAAAAGAGTGCAAGAGGTGTTGCAGGAAACTTAATGGTCCATCATAAACATTTCCCCAGTCAACACAGTTTCAGTACTTTGAACAAACCATCTATTGAGTCAGGGACTGATGGATATGTGAAAAAAACCCTCTGCATGCAAAATATCACACAAAGTATTTCATACGTTAAAAAGAGGGGAAAAAAAATCAAGGTAAAGCCCTCATTCCCTGAAGTTTGTCTGGTGGGCAGAGTGCAGGCTCCCGGGTGGTACCCCCCAAGTGCCTGTTCTGTGTTTTCGGTGGACCGCTTTTATTTTTTTCATGACAGTGTACTGTGCTTTGTCCCTCTCTATAAACACCTCTCCTGGCATTTGCTATCTCTGTTGTTCTAGAGAAGAAGAAAGACTGTGGCAGATCAGAGAACATGGGCCTGGGGCTTAATCCATCTAACAACCCAGAGGTTTAGGGCCATAGCTTTAAAATGGGTCTTGAAAATGAAAGGCAGGGGAATAAACTGAGAATTGGCTTGATGTTACTGTGGCATTGACTTCAGAGGCAATTGCCAGCCTTTTAGAAAGCACAGCTCTTGGTAAGTGGATATGTGGTACAGAGAGAGAGAGTGTAAGAGAAAAGGAGCACCGTTAGGATAGAAGTGCAAAGTACAGAGAAGTACAGATCCTCTTGAGGGACAAGGAAAAGAAGCTGCTTTTGAGCAATTCAAGCAGACAAGCAGGGAGTGTGTCTCTGTACCTTGCAATATCCTTGGCAATCTGCTCGTTGAGACAGTTGATGAAGGCAATGGAGTGGGTCCCGGAGATGTAGCTGCCAGTGATGGCAGAGTGCAGCTGAAGAGCGAGACTCCTCAGCACTGGGTACATCAGCAAAGACAGGGTCACCACCTGAAATGCAAAATATATGAGTGATGATGTTAGGTGAAATACTGCATTTTGTAAAACTAAGCATTTACATTACCTGCGGCTCAAGGGAAATCTCCAGTCCTCTTTCTTTCTTTCAGCATTACGGTAACACTAGTTGTAATTTCAGTGAAAACATGCTCCTAGGGAGATTCAGTCCCCTCCAATGTGCCCAATCTAGTACTGTGCCAAGTGCTCGGGGCAGGAAAGGGTCAGTTTTTGAGGCTGTATCAGCTCAGAGGTGCCCAGACCTCTGCTGGAGGAGCTCACACCCCAGACTAACGGGGTTACAGACCCCACCACACGGCCTCAGCAGCCAGGGCTGGTTTGCTGAAGAAGAGTAAGGAGGTAAGTCACTGGCTGCCTCTGTTAAAATACATTTCTATTTCAAGAAGGGGCAAGAAGGGAACCGCCAGGCATGGCTCCTACATCAAACGGATCTTCTTTCCCACTGAGGACACATCCCACAGCCATCCTTTGGCCATGTGCCCAGGCGAGGCATGTCCACCTCTCTGGGAAACGATGGGGAAGGACCCTCTGCCTCCCCGCGGATGTGGAAAGGAGGAGAGCAGCAGGTCAGGTAGGGGAAGGGATCTGGCCATGGGAAACAGATTCGGGCTGGAGCCTGATGCAGGAGTGGAGCCCCGGGAAGCCTGGGGTAATACAGTCTGTGTCGGGACCTGGAGAGCTTTCGTCCTGCCCTGCCAGCCCGGGACAATTATTCTCTTATGCTGATAGATGTTGTGCAGCCCCCCAGGCTACGATACAGACTCACATGGCAGGCAAGGGGGGATAAGGCTCAAATGCAGGTTTTAAGTTCATTTCATCTTAATTATCTGATACTAATAGGACAGTGAAATCGTATCCCTTTGCGCACAGAAATCCTAATGGACACAGCCCAGGTCTGTAGGGCTGTCTGTCCTGCCAGGCTGCAGAAAACAATAACACTCTCTCCATGGCCTGGCAGTGCAGAGGCAACAAGTTGGTTTTGCTGTACATTAGATGCTATTCCTGGCAAGACCCTTAGCTGCTCTTTGTACTCACATGCCATAAACACAGTCACATAAAAATACATAATTATCTCAGCTGGAACATTGCTGGAATAGCAAGGTTAATTTGGCGTGCTGTGTAATAGGCGAAGGATGGTGCCCGTACCCGGGGCTGCAGCGCTTGCTCTCTCTGCACAGCTGCTCTTCTCTTTGTCTTTTGTCTTGTTTTAGAACTAAACAGCATCTGGCCCTTATTCAACCGCAGTGATAAAAAAACGCTTATAAGACTAAGAATATATTCCTTTTCTTCCTTATTTCCACCCTACTTTGTTCTCTGAAAAACCTTCCATTACAGGGCCAATGTCAGAGGTTTGGTTTTTGGTTTTTTTTTTTTTTTTAACAAAACATTGAATTAAAAATTCTTGTCACCACAAAGACAGGAGCTTCTTTCCGTTTGGAAAATGACTGATGTGCTATATTGGTTGTCTCCTCTTTTCCAATCCATTTGAGGAAATATTCTTTGTTATCACAAGGTTTCTCATCATTTTTAGAGCTTCTTTTGTGCTCTTTTTTTCCACTAAGCCATTTAGCAAATATTATGCAACAAATCCCAGAAGCTACCCAGATAGTTACAAGCCAAACAGAGATATGCTGGTGTATCTATTTTTCCAGATTAGAATGTAATCACGCTGCCTGCTCAGGAAAAAAAAATAATCCAACCTGTTCAGCACAGCAAGCATTAATCTTCTTGGAAGATGTATGTGCATGTGATGAGGAAATCCCTATGAACATTTGTGATTGAATATTTGTATAGAGTGACCACTCTCTTGGTTTTTTAGGGTCTCCCCCTCCCCCTTTTTTTAAAAAAAGAAAGGTAAAAGCCTCCTTTTTTTTCAGAAGAATTGTATTTGCCAAGGGATGGTACAAAAGTGAAGGAGTGAAACTTCAGGATTCCCACATGATAAACAGAATAAACTCATGACTGCCAAAATGTTAAAGTGAACAACATTGAAAAATCTGCTGTGAGATTTTAAGTATTTCACTGAAAAGCACTGACCAGTAAAATGATAGCTGAGTTTAGAGAGAATAAGATTTCTGCAAGACTTGGTTTTGTCTAAAAGCAGCTTTAGGGTTTAAAATGACCATGTTAGGACTTTTTGCCTAGTTTTGATGAGGTTCTGAACAAAACAAAAAAAAACCCCAAACAAACACTCCAAACACAACTCGTGGCAATTTTGAGTAGGCTGTGAGCTTCCTCAGCAGAAGTGGAAAAAAACTCCTAAGAAATTTGCTTCGCTCTGCAGAGACAGAGAATACATTCCTCCTGCATCTTTTTCTTCCTTTTTATTTATTTTGCAGAGGTTCCCTTATGAAGGTATAGGCAGAGGCATTTCCACGGTTGCCTGGGTTGGCACCCACCGCGCTCCCCAGTGGGTCACCCACGTCCCCCCATCCCAAGAAGGCAGCCAGCCCTGGCAGCACCGGAGGGCTCCCACTTACCAGCAGCAAGGTGCCACGGCCCGGCCGGGGGCAGCCCTGGGCAGCAGGCAGCAGTGGGCAACGCTGGCTCAGCCACTCCATCTCCTCGGCTGGGCGAGAGCCTGCGTCCCCTCCGTCCCTCCACCTGCTCTGCCCAAGCTGGGAAGGCTGCCTGGGAAGGCTGCCCGCACTGAGCACTAACTCCTCCTCCTCTTCCTCCCCAGCTGCCTGCAGGCTGGTGTCCGGCTGCTTGCCCCAGTGTGGGGATGAGGATGGGCCCGTGGGCCCGCTCAGTGTCCCCACGGCACTCCTGCTGATGTTGAAAGAAAAGTTAAAATTTTATCAAGAAGTTTCAGTTGGGACATTGCAGAAAATACCTAACCTTGAATGGGATGTGAAACAAAACAATGTGCTTTTGCAGTTGCTGATTTAGACACAAGATAACGAAGTCGAGCCAAAAGTATATCCCAAACTAACCTTGGGTAATTATAATGCTAAAACACACACCTCTTTGTGAATAATGAGCATGCTAATCAGGTAACCTCCCTAATGTTTAAACATGAGCTTAGATGCATATGTATAGTTAGGAGTGGTGGATGAATCATTATTAACCAATCAGCTGTATTTTCTCGTTATAAATATTGGGCGGTTGGAAACATGTGATGTGCTGGCTGTTGTTAAACGCCTGGCACCCGATTCTGCAGAACTGAAATAAAAACAAAGATCTCGACTCAGGGTGTCGGCTGGCTCTTGCACAGGAGGTGAAGAACCCCTGTTTAGGGACAACACTGCCTCCCCCCAGCCCCTTCCCTGCCACCCCCAGCCCCAGCATCCATCTCTGCCTGTCTGCAGCCTCCCCCTGCAGAGCTGGGGTGGGCAGATGCTAGGGCACAGCCAAAAGGAAGGACAAAGAAATCCTGCCAGCAGCATCGGTGCGCTTACCAACACTGGCTGCACCACTGTCTGCTGGAGAAATCTCTCCCTCCAGCATAAGCACCAGGAGGACAAGTGCTTTGAGACACTTGCTGATACTATTTGGCATTTTTGCTTCCATTTTCCCATCCATAAAATAGTTCTTTTCTCAGACTTACTATTACTGGGGCTCTGTACTCTTTGGATCGAAACTCCTAGAAAGCTGGTAAGTCCTGTTGGGGTGTTTGGGCCTAAAAATGTAAGCACTCCAGCGGAGAGGAACAGAGAGCTCCATTCTGCCTCACACTGTAATTTTATTACATTACTGTCAGTTCTCATAAGCTATTAGGAAAATACAGAATCACAGAATTGTTTAGGTTGGAAAAGACCTTTAAGATCACCAGGTCCACCTGTTAACATAGCACTGCTAAGGCCACCGCTACACCACGTCCCTAAGTGCCATGTCTACCTGTCTTTTAGATACTTTCCAGGGATGGTGACTCCACTACTTCCCCAGGCAGCCTGTTCCAATGCTTGACAACCTTTCGGGCGAAGAATTTTTTCCTTATATCTAATCTAAGCCTCCCCTGGGGCAACTTGAGGCCAGTTACTCTTCGTGGGAGAAGGGACCAACGCCCCTTGCTACAATCTCCTTTCAGGTAGTTGTAGAGTGTAAGGTCTCCCCTCAGCCTCCTTTTCCCCAGACTAAACACTGTATTGTCAGCCCGCAGAGTACAGCATTCTGGTGGTGCAGCCTGAGGCTGGGTTTAGCCAAGGGCCTGACGGCTGCACCTCCGTGCACCGTCCGGGTGGGCAGGCACTGGAAGAAGCCAAAGACGCACTGCCTGCTTGGAGGCCTCGGGGAGGCATGAAACACCACAGAGCTCTGCACTACAGTAACAGCCATGTTATTAGCTACACTCAATTGTTTCCCCTGCTGTCCACGGGCTGAAAAAATGACATTTTCCTCTGCTAGCCTGAAGCAAACCCTGTGTTTTCTCGCAGCGTGCCCCACCATGAAGCGGCCAAGCTGTCCCTATAGCCATGAGTGGGGACAAGAGGCAGCACATGGGGGGCTCGGCACTGCAGCCCTCTCCCAGCCAGCGGGACCCACCCCGGGGAGCAGCTCTGCCACCTCAGGCTCTCCAGGCCGAACTTCCATGTCCCATTGCGCAAGTATGACAGGCCCACCGGGCCTGCCGCATATTTGGCCCCGGAGGGGCCTGTTCTTTGGACCTCGCCGAGCGCTGCTGCCGAGGCTCGCTCGAGGTGCGCATCAGGACGGCGGCTGGCTCTCCCGGTTGAGCCGGTCTCCATTCTCGCCTCCACACGAACCCAATTTTCCCCCGTTTCTCCTCAACAGCGCTGCGCCCCGCAGCTCCCCCACCCTCCCCTCAGCCGCGGCCCCGCCCCGCCCTAGCCCCGCCCCTCGCTCGTCTGTCCAATCAGAGCGCGAGGAGGGCGGAGCCAAGAGGGGGCGGGGCGCGACCGCCATTTTCTTTACGGCGTGGCGGACGCGAAAGGGGTCCCTGGCGACGGCGCGGCGGTTGCTAGGGGCAGTCCGCTCTCGCGATGCTTTCCGGCGGCGCCAAGATGGCGGAGGCGGTAGTGGAGCTGTTGGAGCGGGCCGCCAGGCGGGAGGTGCCACTGGAGGAGCTGCGGGCCCTGCGGCTCGCCGTGCAGGCCGTGCCGCCCGCAGCCCTCCGCGCCCGCCTCAGCGACGACCACCTGGGAGCTCTCTTCGCCCTCCTCAGCGTCAATGACCGGTGAGCGGCGTCCCGGCTCTGCGGGCCTGACCCGGCTCTGCCGCATCCCCTCTGCCTTTCCCCCGGAGCATAGTGGCTCCTGCTGCTACCCCACCTCCTTCCCTGCCCTCCTTCGGGGTGGAGGCTGGTAGAGCTGGGGATCTGGGAGCACCCAGTGGGGTCCCCCTCCTGAAGGGCTTGGGTTTGTCTCTCTCCCGCCCAGGGAGCAGGTGTCTGCCTGTGTTTCCATCCTGGAGAGGCTCCTGCAGGCCCTGGACCCGGTCTATGTGATCCAGAACCTCAGAGAAGAGCTTCAGAAAGGGCTTTTCCACCCCGATGACTCCGTGAAAATCCTCACCATATCTCAGGTACAGGGTTTTGCTCCAGGAGAAGGGGACAGAGCTCTGCCTTGAGCCAGGCTGGGTTAGTCCTAATCTGTTACTGTTGTTTCATGTCCTAATTTGTGACAAAAGCACTACATTAAGTGCTGTCTACAGGAATTGTACTCCTCTTCCAAGAGGAGCCATGCAATTTTGGATAAATACTGTGGAGTGTGTTGGTATATAATGCTTTATGACATGTCTGTTAAACATAATTTATAAAACTATGTCTTGACAGAATTAAACTGTAAATGAATCTTCTGTCACGTGTTCTGGATAAAGCTTTAAAAGCCAGCACTGACAGCAGGTGTCATAAGGATCAAGTGCAGCAACATTTTGATATTCAGGATACTTTGAACAATATTGTGGAAACACTGAAGAGGAATAGACTGTAGTAGCTTGACACTTGTTGCATTAATTTAGAAGAATAGAATTGTCAAACATTGTAGTTTTGAATGGACTTCTAGAGGTTTCAGGTCCAGCCCCCAGCTAAAAGCAGGGCCACCTTGCGGCAGGCTATGGAGGGTATTGTCCAGTTGGATTTTGAGTATCTGCGAAAATGGCGATTCTGTCTGTCTAGGTAGCTGTTCCAGTGCCTGAATGTCCTTATAGTAGAAAAAGCTTGTTTTAATGTTACTTTCTATAATTATTTACAATTATTTAATCATGTCTTTAGGTTGGGAGGATTGTTGAAAATTCAGATGCTGTTACAGAAATTCTCAATAGTCCTGAACTATTACGGCAGATAATAAATTGCATTGGTGGAGAGAAAATAGCGGTGGCTAAAGAGGTAAGCGTTGCTTTGTTTTTTTCTTCCTCTACAAGGTGATGTAGACACTGCACAAAATACCGCTTCTGCTGTGTCTGTGATGACAGCCTCTGCTCTTCTTTGCTCTTCTTTTTTCTTCAAAAAGAGAGCTTATGTTGGTTGAAAGGTGTTATAACCATGTAGGTGCCCTAAGCCCAGAAATTACTTAGATGCGATAGAAAATTAACTTAGAACTGTTATCTTCCAGTAGCTGTTGGTGCCAAAGTGAACTCATAGATCTGAACTTAGTGGCAGAGACTTGGATCACAGTAACCATAACTAGCTCTTGTCAATGATACAGTAATTCTTATTGAAAAGTGACTAGCAATTAAAATTTTACATGTGTAACATGATTAATATCAGTAAAGAACAGTGAAACTAAGTCAGATCTTCTTGGATTTTCTTCTCTTTGTGTTTTTTTTACAATGTGTTGCTGTTTTTATTTCCAGGCCATCAAATCTCTCTCAAGAATAGCACAGACGCAAGATGGCTTAGAGGCTTTATTTGTGAGCAATTTGTTGAGTGACTTGAAAAATGTCATGGCAACAAATGATATTGTTCGATACAGAGTATATGAGGTAGGAATGCGATCAATGTTAGCATTTGAATGACGTGACATTGCATTTCTCGTGGACAATCTGGATTTTGTGGCTTGCTTTTAAATTAATATTCACCGCTGCATTACAAACTCTTCTTCCTGTCTGTGTTTTGTCAAGACAAGAAAGGAGCAGGAAGAGTACAGCAGTGTTGGTCCTCAAATAATGTCATAAGTTCTTAGTTTATGGTACAAAGATGTGAAGTATCGTTTATATCTTTTATCTTATAACTCATCATCCCTAGGGCATTGGAAGGGCTACACAGAGTTACTAAAGATACAATAAAGTGTTTGCTCCCTTGAAATTAAAAGTAAAATAGCTGCTGCAGTCTCTCAACATTTGGATGTGAAGTGCTATTGAAACTTCTGGAGGGGGGAAGAGATGAAGAGAGAGCTGCCAAGTGCCTCAGTCTAGATATGTATGGCAAAGGAGAAATAATACAATTTAGCCATTTAAGAGCTTAATGGGGATAGTAGTGATGATCCTCTGAAGAAAAGTTGACTGTGGGTAGAAATCAAATGCATGCGCTGTAAACTGTAATTCCTTATGAACTTGTTTCAAGCAAACATTTAGGTTAATTATGAAAACTTCATAAAATTCTATATTTAATCTATATAGGGTTATTCAGCATTATAAGGTGTATTTGGCCACTACTGTGGGTTGTTAACACTATAATGTTTTTATAAACCAATGCTTTTTTTTTTCCTCTGCTTCTTAGTTAATTGTTGAGATTTCTTCGGTGTCAGCAGATTCGCTGAATTACTGTGCAAACAGTGGGTTAATATCAGAGTTAATTGGAGAGCTGACTGGAGATGATGTGCTGGTCAGGTATGTTGGTAGTGAGTTTGCCAGTGAGATTTCCCCTCTGTGTTAAAACTCTGATGGTCGGTCTTAAAACAGTCTTTAAACACATTTGTGTGTGTTTCTTGTCAAACCCTTTTCAGGAAAACACTTCTATCTGCCTCTTAAACAGCCTTGAGCGTAAAATACTGTATACTTAAATTTGAAAACCAAGTTGAAGTTTCCCCAATATGCTGTGATAATTGTAATGTTGGGCTGCAATGTAAACACTTTAGAGCTCTTTCCAACTGTACACCTAAAGTAGGATAGTTGAGTGAGCTTGGATGGGTGTTGGACAGTTGAGGTAGTTTGGGTTTTGGGTTTTTTTTTTTTGGTT
The DNA here is from genome assembly GCA_947846985.1 of Fratercula arctica. NCBI lineage: Eukaryota > Metazoa > Chordata > Aves > Charadriiformes > Alcidae > Fratercula > Fratercula arctica. The sequence goes on from CANTUZ010000016.1 coordinate 3,758,270, forward strand.
TGTTTGGTTTTTGTCCTAAGGGTAAAAAACCTGTTTTTTCTTAATCACCGAGTACTTGAAAACCCATCTGAAATAGGCTAAAATAACTGTTTGTCTGTTACAGAGCTACGTGTATAGAGATGGTGACCTCACTGGCCCATACTCCACATGGGCGTCAGTACCTTGCTCAACAAGGAACTATCGATAAAATTTCAAACATCATCGTTGGTGCAGAGTCTGATCCTTTCTCAGGCTTTTATTTACCAGGTTACATCATTCGTTTCTTGTTTCTGGTGTTTGCTTTTATTAATGAGTTAAATTGAGAGGACTTAAGCCTCTGCTTTGAAGGCTCATGTGAATTTTTGAATATTAGAACATGGATGTACACAAAAAGGACAGTCTAATACATGAATAATATTACTCATTAACAGTGGTAGTACAGGTAAAATCTGGTGAGACTGTATTAAAGGTTTGAAGTTTGTGTTGTTCTAGTCTCCCGAGGGTTTTTTTTATGAATTCAAGAAGACAGCTGTTACTTCATTAAGTAAATTCCAAAATACTGACTGGTTCCTTAGTTCTGTCCTTGTTCTGATGCCTTTCACAAACAGTATTCAGATTTAATAGCACTAGTTCAGCAGTGAAACAATCTTATGTTAGTGCATATTTAATTTTGACACTGCTCAAGTTACTGGTTTTCCACTCTGAATGCTTTTTTTTTTTGTCTTGTTCTCTCAGGTTTTGTTAAATTTTTTGGAAATCTGGCTGTTGTAGACAGTCCACAGCAGATCTGTGAACGATACCCTGTCTTTATGGAAAAAGTCTTTGAAATGGCAGAAAGTCATGATCCAACCATGATTGGAGTGGCTGTGGACACGCTAGGAATCCTGGGATCAAATGTGGAAGGCAAACAGGTTTTACAGAAAACTAGTTAGTATTTTTTTTTCTTTAATAAAACTTTCTCAGTATGTCATAATATACAAGAGTGAATTGGTTTGGTGTGATACAGAAAGGAATTAAAAAATATATTTATTTATCTAATAATCAAGGGTGTCTGAATAGCTGTGCTATAGCAGATAAGGTGTTTTTTAACCGTCTTGCCAAACATGGCAGTGTGAAATACCTGGCAGGTAGAATTCTGGTATCACAAGCGTGATTCAAACTATTCTTTTCTAGTGAGCTGCATCACTAGTAGTCAGTAGTTGTACTTTAGATTCCTGTGTTTCTACTGATGTCATGACCTTCTTACCAGCATTAGAAAAACATGAACTATCACATAATGATGCTTTCTGTAAAGACTGCATTCTTTCTTATCATATAAAACTATTCAGAGGATTCAAAGTAGGTGCTAGGCTTCTTGCTGATACTCCAAACTTTGGGGGTTTTTTTAAGTGAAAAATCTGTATTGCAGATAGCTGTTGGGGTGTTGGAGAATGGCATTGAAGACTTCTAATTACAAGCGTAGTAGGATCCACACTTCCCAAGATAACTCAGTTATCTGTGATACATAACTTCCTTTTTGGAAATGTTTGGATAGTCTGGAGAATTCACATAGAAGTCTTAGATCCTTATGAAGCAAAGAATCTTACACTGTTTTTCTTATAGTAGATCAAGAAGCTGCCTTTCTCAGGTTTAATGTACGCGACTTTCTAACAGTTAATGTGGTTTAATGTGACTGATGGGTAACTCTGTACTCCTGTAGAGGTCTGTCTGAATTAATTAAAAGCAATTTGTTTTTATTTTCAAAGGAAGTAGATTTCAAAGTCTGTTAAACAGAATAGGGCACCAAGCAAAGAATGCCCCCACAGAGTTACGACTTCGATGCTTGGATGCAATTTCATCTCTTCTTTACTTGTCTGTAAGTTTTGGTTTGGATTGTTGTCTCCTTTTTTCTTTTTGTGGTTTTTTTTTTTTAATCTACAAGAATTAAATTATTGTGTGAAGACCTTTTGCAGCCTGTAGCTTAAGTAGAAGTGGTAGCTTTCTAGTATTCGGAATCACTAATTTTACTGTTTTGAGATTCCCTGATTTATTTGTTTGCTTAAAGTTTGAATTTGTTTGTAAGAAGCCAGGTGTTCTGAAATCTGTTTATAAAACATGAAGTCCGGAGATGATTGGCAAGGGAATGGGAGTGAACAGTTTAATATTCTTGTACTTTAAAGAGATAGGGATTACAGCAGTTTGCCACTGTGTGTGTTCTTTAGAACCAGTGATCTGGTTTTAATAGTGTAGCTCTAAATGAGCAAGTAAGCCATTTTCATTTGTCTTGCAGGACTGCACTCCAGCACAGCACTTATCTCCTGTATCAAAATCAATTTATTTAAATTTGTCCTCTAAGCTAAATGAAATATAGAAGGCCACTTCTTCATTCATGAAAATAAGTTGAAAGTTTAAACTACTTCAGTTTAATCTCCTGGTGGTTTGTTTCAAATGACTTCCTTAACTATTGAGTACATACTCAAAACTTGAAAGCTTTGCGTTATCCTAATCAAACTTTTGTGTTTTGCACATTTCTCTGATGCACGTAGCCAGAGCAGCAGACAGAAGACCTTTTAAGAATGACTGAATCATGGTTCACATCCTTGTCTAGCCAGCCGTTGGAGCTCTTCAGGAGCATCAGTACTCAGCCATTCCCTGATCTCCACTGTGGGGCTTTACGGGTGTTTACTGTAAGTGCTTCTTGCTTTTAAAGATCAAGTGGTGAATTGTGTTGCCATTCAGTCCCAGATTTTTTGAAGTGAATGCCACAGACTTCTTGTTGAAGCCCTGAAGTGGTCAGAAATAAGGCCTTTTTCGTTATGCCCCACTTGCATCCACCATTTAAATAACGCAGCAGACACGTCATGTCTGTAATGCTTATTTTCTTGCAAATCAGAGAGGGGAAAAAAAAAAAAGCAGCAGCTCTGTTTAGGGTGCTGCTTTGATATCAGAAGCACTGTTGTGATAATTCACTTTAAAGATAAGCACTGAACTGTACTTGTTTTCCAGTGTTAAAGCCTGCTGCTTGATTTGAGTGGTGGTTGTGCAACTACTGTGTAGAATGAATATCCCACTTCATTTTTTCTATTCCTTGGCTGTTTGCATAACAGCCTACTGTGTTAACTGGTTTTGGGGTTATTAAAATAAGGTGTTTCACCCACTCCCCTCTTTTGTCTTTGTTTAGGCTATTGCAAATCAACCGTGGGCCCAGAAGTTGATGCTTGACACTCCAGGGTTTGTGGAGTACATTGTCGACAGATCTGTGGAGCCTGACAAAGCTTCGAAGGATGCCAAATATGAACTGGTTAAGGCCCTCGTAAACTCTAAAACAATCGCGGAAATCTTTGGAAATCAGTATTACTTGAGGCTTAGGGCTTACTTGCGTGAAGGCCCTTATTATGTTAAGGCAGTTTCTACTACAGCTGTGGAAGGAGCGGAATAATGTCATTGATGTCTTGGTTCCCCTTCTTGCAAACCATGTTACTGAAATAGGTGTTAAGATATAAGGTGTAAAGACTCCCCACGCTGGAGTCTTTTGAGATTGTCTTTTTAAAGGAATGTGAAGCACTTCGACTCTATTTGAAATGAGGGTGATGAGAGCGAATCAAAACCTGTAGGGCACAGCATAATTTCCCATAGAATGTCATGGCAGAAGTTCTCTGTGTACTGTTGCGAGACAAGTAACCAAGGTAAGCACTCTGTTGACTGCTGACTGTCTTTTATTTTGCAGAAATTAATCAGTGTTTAGTTAAACTGTTCTTGGGTTTGGAGTTCCTGTAGTATTTTCTCAGTAGATCACAGTTCAATTAAAAAAAAAAAACAAAACAAAACAAAAAAAAAAACCCAAACACCAAAACACCTTGAGGTTTGTAACCTCAGATGCTGCCATAGTTTCTCTTTTTGTTTTTTAATTTTTTTTGTATCTGCCAAACTTGGCACTCGCATAACTCTCCTAGCCAGTTACATTCTGTCAGAAACCCTGCTGGTAAGAATAAGTTAGTAACATTCTGTCCACAGGAGGGAGTACCAACTGGATTCTCTTCTATTTTCAACTTGCTGGATGTGAATCTTGCTTGAATAAATAATCCTAAATATTGTTTACATTTTATGCTGAGGATGAAAAAAAGCTTTTAGCCCTTTTAAAAACAAAGAAATGCACGCTGTAGTGTGTAAAACCAAATTGAGAACTCTGTCTCCCTTGTTGACTGCGACATTGTATGACAGCTCAGTTTACTTGCTCAAAAGGAGCATGAGCTATAGCACTACAAGTCTACTTCAGAACCAAATCTTAAATTGTTTACACTATTTTTTAACAGAAATACATTTTTTAATTTTAAGTGTTATTTAAAAAATGTACAATTTTAGTTGCCTGAGTTAGAATAAAAAGGGTAAGAACATAAAGCTTTCATGTTTAAGGGCATGAACTGAGTTAGGAGTATGGAAATGTACCTTACAAAGTTGTAATCTTCTTTTGAAGATGGTTAGTATCTCAGTGGATGAGATGCGGGACTAGCTGGACACTCTAGGGATGTGTCTTTGTCCTTAAACAGAGACCACAATGTACTTTATACAAAAGGTTTATACTATTTTTGTTGAGGATGTAAGAAACAAATCTGAGGAGAAGCTGGGGGGAGCATAATAAAACATAGAATTACTACTTCTGGGCTTATTTTAGTAGTGTGTCAAGTTGGGAATACCTTTATGGAGAGTACTTGCCCTGTGCCCCTGCTCTGCCACGGGGAGTGGGATGATCTAGTTGTGCAGTAACTCTCCTCTTGCTTGTAGCACTGAGCTGCAGCAGAGATGATGGTATTGCCTGCCAAAAATTGGTGGCCAGGAGTCAAAGTGGGCTCAGAGGAACCGGGTGGTTGGGGAAGATCCCTTCATGTTCAATAAGCTGTCGGAATGCAGATGATCTGCCTTGCTGCTTATGATCTAATATGTACAAAAGTTGTCGTCCAACGTTATACTGCTGCTGACGCTTTCACCCTAGATGTGCATAATAAACATCTGCTAGTGAGAAATGCAGTACGCAGTGTCTCATTTGTGACCGGAGAGAGCATGGAAGCTTCATGAATCCTGCATCCAGAAAAAACATGAAAGCACTAAAAAGGAAATGAAAAGAGTATAGAAGTCTGGAGTTTGCACTCACGTTGGACAGTTCAGCTTTGTTGTTTTAGGTGGCTTTGTGTGCTGGTAGCTCTGTATGAGCCATATACTCAAATCTCAGTAAAAGAAATCAATATATAAACCTTTTCTGCAATTCATGAGCCTCTTCCATGTGTGTTTTCAGCTGTTGCTTTTGAAGGCCACTCTTTGTGCTAAGTCTTTAGCATCTACTTTGCATGGTACGTTTGCCAAATACAATATTTTAGAACACAGAGATGCCAAACAAGGAGATTTTTTTTTTTATATATGCACATATGCTTTATTTTGTTGAGGTCTGAGCTCAACATTCTGATTAACTGATCACACGCTTACTCGTCATTCACATGTAGTTCCCTTCCCATCCTGTGTATTGCTGTATGGTTTACATGTTGCTGCTGGTGTATCTTGTATGCAATGGAAAAGTTTAAGTGTGGTGTTGCAGTCCTTTCCCCTGTAAAGTAGGAGATAATTGAGGATAAGACAGAAATGGAATAATGGAGAATGAGAGTCAAGGTAACGTACTAAACTTGATGAACTTGGTTTAAAAAAAAAAAAAAAAAAAAAAAGAAAACGAATAAAAACCCAAACTCCCAAACCCAAAACTCATCATTTGACCCTGGTTAACTTGGTACTTAAGAAGTGTGGATCCTTCGGAGCACACCTGTGATTCCTTCCATCACAGTGGGAGGAGTGGTGGGCCCTCAAAGGTGCCTCTGTGTGTCCATCACGGCTGTAGAACCAATCTGTCCGGCTCGTCTTCCTGCTGCTGGAAGAGCTGATGTGGTCGAGTTAATCCGGAGGGCGTAGGCACGGCTGGGGTTGTGTTCTGTGGCTGGTTCCCAATTTGGGGAGTTTTTACCTCGTGAATAAGGCTGGTGTTAGCAGTGTGCTGGTGAGTTTGTCCTGACCGGGCTGCTGTTGCGGTTCTCCAGCATGTTGTGGCGTTGAGCTGCTTGTGTTTCTCTGATACCGTGACTGACAGAAATACAAGATTCTTTAACAGGTTGGTTGGATTTCTTGCCTAGAATCTCCCCGGGCTGTTTACTGAAGCGATTCCCATGATGGTTCAATGGCTGTTCCCACTCTAAGCTGCTCCCTGGTTTCACTGGTACTGTAAAACGGGCTGCTCGGAAGCAGCTCCCTTTTGTGGATGGAAAGATTCCGCTTTGTTGCAAAATACTGTGGAAGTACGTGATGTCTCGCTCAGATAAAAAATGCAGGAGTTTTGGCATAAGGTAGAGGATTTCAAAAGTGTGGAAAACACTGGATACAGACAAAGTCTCTTGGAATACTCTTTTTTTTTTTTTTTTTTTTAACTTGCATGCACTTGTAGGTACTTCAGTAGCTGAGTACATCCAGTTCTGCTGCTGTCACACGCTACAGCACTGAGGATTCATTTGCTGTTGAAGAGAGCTAACTTTGAGAGGAGATTGTTATTACTGAATGTTAACAGGATAAAAGAGCTGGTAACAGAAAATTCAGGCTTTCTCCACGAAAGTTAAATCTTAATCGGCGAAATGAAGAACCTCATTTTTAATTCTATCGAAGTTAAACTGCTTGAACTTATCAATATAGGTCAAAACCTTGCAGGACACCAGACCGTAGTAAGTTTCCAGTAAGGAGCAATCTTTGCCATTGCTTGTTTCCTTCCAGTCTTTAAATAACTCATCCTCTTTCACGTTGGAAGAGGTGAAAATGAATTTATAGCAGCATCGATTGTAGCTGATGTGCTTTTCCCCGGAGAACCGAGCGCTGTGAATGGGAGTGATGCCAGCTCTTTTAGCACAGATTCCAACAAAGATATCGGGGGGCACTGAGACTGGCACCTCCTCGGCGGCCACGTAGACCTTGCGAGCGGCGTCCTGGGACATGACGAAAGCGCTCCCTTCGCAATAATCTGGGTAAAACTCTTCTGCGTATTGATGGATGGGAACAAACCCAGGGCTTCTGGGGTCTCTGTCGGGCACTACTTGATGAACCACCCTCCCCAGGTAAATGTCCTCTAGCTGCGTTAAGCTAAGCAAGTGTCCAACCAGACTTGGAATACTGACAAACAGGCCTTCGTCTGCTTTAAGAATATACCTTGCATGGGGACAGAAAGTCACTGTCCACTCCACGCTCATCAGCATCTTCTGTGTCTGCGTCTCGGGAGAATCGATGAAACTGCCTTCGATAATGTCTCTGTGCTTTTGAGACTCTTCACTGATCTCCAGCTGGGTGGTTACTGACGCCGCCTTTCCTAAAGCAAACAGAGTAAGGACGGCATAACCGCTGGCGTCTGTCACGTTCCCCCATGTCTGTCTGATCACGTTGCGCCTTGTCCTGTTTTCTGGGATACTGCAGACAAGAATGAGTAAAAATACCTCTTGATCGGAGCATGTTGCTGCGCTGCTGACGGTGTAAGAGAGATTGGCCTTTAAAGGATCCATATCCAGCTTCCTGGCCCTCTCCCTGATTTCAAGAGTCTTTGCATCGGTGTAAGAAAGAGGTAATGACCGCAGGAAGTATTCCTCCAGTAAATCTGCTCCAAAAAGCAGCATGTGGAAAAGCAAGACATTAAAGAGGATGAAGCACCACTGGTGAGTCCGGAGCCTGCAGAGTGTCAGCTGGAAAAAAGAAGACACGGACACTGAATTCTCTTGCTACTAGAACAGAAAGGCTTTCCTTCATTTTATAATATATGCATGGGAAACAATCATGACTTTTAGATCGTGATCTTTGTATTATTAGTGTAAGGCTCTTTTCCTACTAGAAACTTAAGCAACCCTACTCCCTGTGGCACAGCGAGATGCCAAGCTGAGAAGGACATTACCACGCTGTAGTTTAAAAGGCTCCTTTCCATGCATGGAAATATGGAGGAATAACTCGCTATTAACATTCTCTGGCTGTTCTTAAGCTGTTACTGAAGGCCTGAGATGCTAATGAGGACCTGTAATGTTAATATGTGTCCTCAAAGGAGAACCTTTGGTGCTTGGCCTGACAACGCCGTATGAAAGCTGTCAGGGTAAGAAGCCAAAGGCAAAGGTGTTCGCCAGCCTCGAGCACTTACCTGCATGGCGGTGGGAGTTCTCCCTGCAGCAGGGTCTGTGTTAATGTGGGAGGCAGTTCCTCCCCGGCAAGAGGCTTACGGGGCAGCGGCTGTATCTGGGTCTGCAGGATCCAGTTACTGCCCAGTACCCAGAGGCGGTGGCTTCCACCTCACCTGCTGGCGGGGAGGAAAGATGATCCCAGGGGATGATCGTGTTGCAGCTGCGTAAAACACAAAGCAAACAAAACTCTAGCCTTTCCCTTTATTAATTTCTGACACTTGGGGTTGGGTATCTGAGAAAGAAGTGAAGCAACTGCTAGAGTTTTGATAAAAGGGGTCCTCGGGTACTGTTGTGAAGCTGTGCTGGGTCTGCCAGTGTGGTTTGGACAGCTGTGCCATTTTGGTGGTGTTTCTCCCGTGCAGGGCAGTCGACCCCTGCGCTGAGCACTCTGCATCTCCCCAGATGGAGGTTTGGTGCCTGAATTTGTGGGTTTGCCTTGTGTGGGGTCCCCGTGGACGCGGAGGATGCGCGAAGGCGGTGGGCAGCGCTGGGCCAGGCTGTCTCCAGCACGTGGGGAGTGGGCTGAGCAGGGAGAGGGGTACGGAGAGGCTTTCCCTGTGCTGGGGCCCTGCTCCGAGCCAGGCACCTTGCTTGGCTCTCTCCATGGCTCCTGCAGCCAGGGAAGCGCAGGACATTGTTTACTACCAGGTGTGTTTTTGATGGGCACCTGGGAGCAAGACACAACTAAGGGGCTTTGCAGGGGGAGCTGATGGTGGTCAGCCGGAGGGCCCATGGCCAGGAGGCTGGGGATGTTTTGGTCTGTCCCCCCACCTCCTGCCCCTCCAGCAACCATTTACTGAAGTGGGGATACGAACATTAACGACCTGTGTTGATGGTCCTCTGCTTTCTGGCAGCACAACGTCATTCCGTGGTTTTAAATGACCGTATGGATTTATGATTTTGGAGTGGTTGCGTGTCCTGGTGAAGAGCTGTGATGATCTGCCCCTGGACACCCCTTCGGCATGGCCTCGGCTGCACCGGATCCTCCGCGTGTTAATGTTGGCTGAGCGGCGGGCTGTGCTGGGGCTGGGGAGCCGCAGGGGACTGGAAGTGCTGGAGCGGGGAAGTGCCAAAGACACCACAAACAGGATGGAGGTGTCAGCAGGGGTGAGAGTTGGGTTTGGCAGCAGGTCTGCAAGCCCTGGGGCCTGTGGAGCACCGAGGGGGGAGAGGGGGGTTGCGGGTCCCCAGCAGCCCCCGGGGGAGGGCAGGTGAAGGAGGTGGATGATGGCAATGATGCTGTTTGATGGGCAAATTGTGGTGGGAGGTATCAGCCTTCATCAACACAAGTGTGGGAACTCCAGCCTCCATGCGAGAGCAGAGAGAGCGTGGTTTTATTTTTTTTATTTTGAAAAGATTTCTCATAGTTAAGTGTGGATCTCTGATATGGCATCCTTGGGTGAAAGGGTGCAGGGAGAAGGCAGCGTTGCTGTGTTTTGCTGTGGCTGTGTGCCTTGCCAGGGGTGTGATGCTCTGACCATTGCGATCCTCCCTGAAGCATCCTCTGGGGACCCTGCGTCAGTCAAATGTCCCAAGGAGATGGAGAAGAGCTTTGATTTCTGGCTTGGGGTGACCAAGGGCTAATCCCTCAGCTCTGGCTGAGCCCCTCGGCTCTCCCAGTGCCTGCCCCTGGGCCTGCGGCAGTGGGGGGAGATCTTTGCGTGTGTATTGGGAAATCTGCATTGATACAGGGCGCCGATAGAATTAACAGAAGAAACCAGGTCCCCAAAATGTGGTCACAGCTTGGAAGTGCATCGCGCCCCTCTGAAAGACAACCCAAACACGCACAGCGTGTGTGTCCCAGCGCAGACCTCGGCTTTAGGCTCTCCAAAAATGGGGAAAACGCCTTTCACAGAGCTTGTGTGTCAGCTGGGCTACAGCTTCGCCTGGACCAGCCCCACAGTCATTATAATCCTTGCTGAAGTTGTGCTTTGAAGCTTGGCGAGCTGTCAGCATGCGAAATGTCAGTTAACTGTGTTCTCTGAAATAAAAAGCAAATACAGAAATACTTTTCATGTATAATAATATAGCACGATAGCCTCAGACACCCAATCTGGGAAAAAAATTCCTCCTTTGAAGATGCTCCGTCTCCAGCTAAACCATTTAATAAGCAAATAAATACTAGCATTTGAAACCCCTTCCATTAAAAATATTGGCTTTCCCAATTGTGCGTTTTTAGAATAATAATAAAACCCACATGCGTATCATCCCTGTTGCAATTAGGCACAGCGTGGTGCTTGCAGCACTTCTGAAGTCATTTCTTTAGCACGGCTTTGTGGTGGCAGCAGGAACTTCAAACAGTTGCCGATATCGTATATATAAGTTTAACACTATACAACCGCAGCCGGGACGTGGCGTTTTGTTTATCTGAAGAGCCTGGCTGAGTCCTGAGGAGGAACAGACATGAAATGGCTGCTGAAGGGTGAAATAACTGATCTGGGGTGACACAAAGCCCTCGGCTTTGGGGAGTTTGCCTGGGGGTGATCCCCTCCATCCTTTGAAACCCAGGCTCCAGACAAAAGTACTGCACAGCCGCTTACGCATGACCTTGTCTCACTTTTCAGATGGGCAAAGTCAAGTACGTTCTGGGAAAACCTCATTCCAGTGAGATCCAAGAGCTTCCAGAAGAAGGGTGAATTCAGGATCCCCGGAGTGACTGAAGTCATGTCCGTCTGGGGAACCGAGTGCTGTTCCCACGGCTTCACTTAAACCCTGAAAAATCTGGTGGGTGTAAATTAGGGAAACAACCAGGAAGGCAGGTTTTCCTCAGCCACGGGGCTATAAATTGCTCGATGTAAGATCTTTTTACGTTTTCCTTAAATTTTACATCCAAGCAAACCTCATAACGGGAGCAGGGATGTACCGATAACGCTGTAGACGACCTACCGTATGAACAGTGAGTGTTTAGACTGGAGGATGTTTGGGTTTGATTTTTCGGAAAGGACGGGGCCCTGAGCTCCTGTGATACCCAAAGATAAAAGCAGAGGCGTGTGGAGGGCGGTGGGAGATGCTGCCGAGCAGGACGAGCCCGGGGCTGCGGGGCGGGCAGCCGTGGTGCAATGTGCTGCAGGGGAGCAGCCGTACCCGCAGCTCCTTAAAATGCCTTTTAAAGTCTCCTGGCTCCCCTCCCGACGCTGTGAACATTTGGAAGGGGGGAGCAGAGCTCGGCTTGTCTCAGTTCTGCTCGACTCCGCTTCATGAAAATGCGAAGGCTTTGGATGACGCACCGTTCTCAGGCGATGGTGCGGGGGGATGGGGTTTATTGGAGAAAACCAATGAAAATCGGTTTATCCGATACAGAAGCCCGAGCTCTGCCTGCCCCAGGTGTCCGTGCGGTCGCTCTGTGCCATGTGCTGTCCTTCCCTGCAGGGTGGACACCCCTCTCCATCCCCACCACAGTCCCCCCTACTCCCAGGCTCTTCCTAAAGCCATGTGGATTCCCACAGGCAGGATTTCAGACCTTCACTCGACTGCGAACAGGCCAGATCCTGTCTGCGTAGCCCGCCTGCCGGCAGGCGATTTTCCTCGCACAACGGCCTCTTTCCCGAGGAATTCCCCGTGCAGCCGCTTGTCTTATTCTAAGGGTCAGAGCCGACCCCTGTGACAAGGCACCCTCCGCAGGCCTCTGCCAGGTCCCCGGCCAGGATGCTCCTGGGAGCACAAAGCACCTTCCCCGTGTTTTGGACCCTGCCCAAAGGGTCCCTTCTACTTGCAACCTGCCTTTTGCTGTGTTTCACCAGCGCACGCAGCCCCGAGAGCGCGAGGGGTTGGGAAGGGACTTGTCTGGTTTTTAATAACAGCATCGGTTGCAATAAATAAAGGGAGACAATTGTTTTGGTCTTAGTCACCTAATAGCAATGTTTTTGCTTAAAGATATGATTCAGCTCTTGCAGGCAATTCTTCACCTTAAGTTCTCCATGAGGCTTGGGAGATGATGGAAGAGGAGGCTTTATAAGAGTTACACGGTGTGCATTTCGTTCGGGTTTTGATATTTAACATCCCTTCGGGTGTTACACATAAGCAGAAAACTTAAAAACAACCCAACAAACTGCAGTGCCGACACGCAAGACAAATAGATTAGCCTCTCCTGGTACGCAAATGAGGATGTCTTTGCTTCCTATTTAATGGCTCAGTTGACTAGGTTAAAAACGTGCTTTTACAGACAAGTTCCTAGAATTCGTTTTTTCTTTGCATACGTCAGTCTCACAGTTACAGAGCTCAATCTTTTTGTATGGGTATGTTTGATTATTACTTCTTGAGTTTAACGACAGCTTTGACAACTAACTAGCGCTGTGTTTCTTGATAAAGACAGCTTAAACCCTCTGTGCATTCTGCAAGTCCTGCGTTCAGCCTCAGCAAGATTGAGCTAAATGTGAGCTGAATGGAGAAAGCACGAGCTTGTGAAAAACGTCGAGTTATGAGGCCACAGGGCTCCAGCCCTTGGGCCAAACTGGTTCCCGAAAGTTTGTTTCCCTGCCAAGATGTCAACTTTCCTGTAAAGTCGCCTATTTTGCAGTTGACCAGAAGTTTTCCCCTTGTTATTAAATTTCACAGTGTGCCACGCAGGTTACTTTGCCTTGCCCTTTCATTCCCTGGAGTTAGACGGAGGCTGTGTTTGTACCTGGCAAATCTGGATTTCACGTGAAATTCGTTCGACACGCACAACATTCGAAGCGTTTGCGGCCTTGAACCAAGCTCAGCTTGGATTAAATTCAGTCCACGCTGACAATATTTGCAAGTGGGAGCAGGCCAGGTGTTGCTGTGCCTGTGCCTGACTCCATGGCTGCTCCGGGGCTGCGGCGACGCTGGGCAGCCAGTCGGGGCATTTCTTCCTTCTGGGGAGCTCCTTGCCCTGGGACTGATGGGGGTGCGGGGGGGTGTGCGTGTATGTTGTACCCAAAAATGCAAAGCTAGTCTGAGGTCGTGGAGGGAAACGGGAGCTGAGCGCAACTTCTGGGGCTTGTGCGATGCTCCAGCCCATCCTCTCCGGGTCCCACGGTGCTGGATGGATCCAGCCGTGCTCCAGCCGCGTGGACCTGGGGATGCCCCGGGGATGGGGCTACAGCCCCCAGCCACGGCCAAGGCTCCAGTTGGTGGGGCCATCCCCCATTGCCCTCCTGGCAGGGGGGTGTCAGGGGGCTTGAGCAGGACAAGGACACCCTCCGACACAAATCCTCACTTGGCTCTGGAGCACCGCAGCGTGCTGGGCTCGGGTAACGTGTTCCTCAGAAGATGGCTTGCTCTCCCTCTTGCCTCTGACTCATCCCTACTGTTGCCTCACACAGATTTATTTATTGCTCTCCCAGACACAGAAACAGCAGAGTTGAGTCTCTGCTGCCCCGTGCCAGGTCCCTCCTCGGGCAGCCGGAGCCGTGATCTGCTGGGGGGGTCGCAGACGGAGGGGTTGCCTTTCCCAGGAGCCCTGCACAATCTCCCCCCCGCACCGCTCCCCGCACCTGGCTCTGGGATGAGAAACTCCCGTGTGTGCACATACAGCACGTGGCCGTGCAAATGGCGCTTGGCAGCCCGGGGTGTCCCCGTTCCCCAGCACTGCAGCCTCCACGCTCCCTGCCCACACGAGAGACGGCCCCGTGGGCCTTGTGCCCTCGCCCGCCGCGGGGTGCGGAGGGGAACGCTGGGATGCTGAAGGGACTCCCCAGCAGAGCTGTGGGACCCGCGGGAGTCGAGAGGAGGCGGCGCAGTGTCGCAGTAGGTACGTGAAATCCTGTTTAATTTAATTTTATTTTTTTAATAAGACAACTGTTGGGAAACAAGGAATGGTAGCATCGATGGCATCTTGTCGAGCGCTGCAGCTGAGGGCAAGGAGGATGGGCTCAGCCAGACCCATGTCCCCAAGATGCCGAATGGTGCCTTTGCCGCGAGCGCCGCCCTGCCTTCCCCCTGCGGCTTTGGGAGCGCCGGGCAGGTGTGACAGCCCCAAGGCAGGTACCCACAGCACCCTGCCCCACACCTGAGACATCTGTGGGGCTGAGGGGCTGAGCACCTGCGATATATTAATGATTAAAGATGCTGTTAAATCATGGCAGCTGGAAAGAAAAAGGTCTTTATCACAAAGTAGTGCTGGCCGGGACATGAAAGGCCTAAAAGAGTTTCCAAAGAGAAGTGAAGTTTACTGCTATTGATCTTGGAAGGGAAGGGTCAGAGAGGAAGGGCAGCATCTCTGGTCGGTGCTCAGATGAGCAGGTGGAAACAGGAGATGTGAGGAGAGCCCCCCAAATTCCTGAAGGATGGAGAAATTGCCTTGGGGAGGAGGGAGAGCACTCAGCTCGCCTCGCTTTTCACGAAGAAAAGGAAGAGGTGTTTTGTGTTGCAGTATGTTTTCACGGGGAGAAAGCGCAGGATAAAAGCAGACTCGATCTGGTGGGAAGAGGCAGGTCTGCTGCGGCTGGAAACTGCAGGCAGACGAATCCTCGTTAGGAGGAGGGGGCGCGGCTGACTAATGAGCGAGGCGGCGTGCGGGGAAGCCACGGGAAAGAAGTACCAAGGGAGGGAGATGTAGTGATCTCAGCATCCACAAATGCCTTCCCAGAGGTCAGACGGTCCCGGGGCTGGCGAGGGTGGGATGTCACCACCTCCGTGTGCTGGGGAAGGGACAGGAGGATCAGATCAGCCCTTCTGGGCTCCGGCATGGCCAGTTATACTCTGATGGGGGAGTGAAATGGTCTTGCCGGGTACTGTGAGGCAGTAGGAATCCAACACGGACCCTGACCGAATGTTCACCTTTCCCACAGGCACCCAGCTCCCAAAAACATCCAACCATCTGGGCTCCTACCTTGAGTTTAGGACAAAATCAGACTGTGATCTGCCAAATGGCAGAGGAAGAACAAGCAAGCTCAACCCTGGGAGCTGACATTGCTCCCCAATAGTCAGTGTCAGAGCATAAATGAGCCCCCATCCTCTGGTCGTTCTCTGTTTTACGATACACATTATGCCCTGAAATACTTTCTGGAGTTAAATAATAGCAGGGCAAGAAAAAAATGACCAATGTGGAAGGAAGGAAAGTATTTTGCTTGTTATTCTGTTAACTACAGGTTGTAAAGTGGTTCATTACGGAGGATCCTCTTGTACTCTTTTAGCAGGAGGGGAAGCAAAGGCTGCCAGTCCAGCGTGGCTGATCCGTGCTGGAGCAGGGAGCGGTCCCCAGGCAGGGGATCTCCTTTCTCAGGTAGGATCCCAGCAAATGCCATCACCGGGACAGCTTGTCCCTGTGCCCAGCGGCTGGGCACATGCCTCAGCATCCCCCGGCTCTGCGCCAGGACCAGGGAGGCACCAGCCCTTCCAGGCACCGCTCCATGGCTGGTCCATCGCTGGTGGCAGCGCCAGGGCGGAGAGCAGGTGGGACCAGGGACCTCTCCGCTTGAGCTGCAGCATTTGGGTGTGGATGTCCTCTTCTTCTGGCTCTTTCTCTTTCATTTTTCATTTCTCTTTTCTCACTGTCCCCACCCCCACCGTAGCTGTTTTAAATAATTCCTCCTCCATGCCTGTGTTATCACCTAGCATGTGAATACGCTGCTGCGCCACCCACCCCTCGCCTCGCAGAGCTGCACGTTAACATTTTGCACCCGATAATGTGAGGCAATTAGTGAATGAAGAATAACTTTCCTACTTAAAAGCATGATGGGTCAGGAAGTATCACAGGGATGGATTGCATGGGGAGTATTAATTGCTTTTCTCTCAAATGACTCCTAGTGTAGGAGAGTCCATATGGAGAGAGAGGAGGAGGAAGCGATGATGCGGGAGAAACGATGTCTCCGGTCCTAGTGAGAAGCGTAAACCCCAGTGCATCTGAGTGGGCACTTTCCTCTGGAGCTGGAGGCTGCGGCAGCGAACGGGCACCGTGTACCGATGCATCACGCGAGGGCCAGGGCTCCCGGGAGCAGCAATTGGGGCGTGCAGGGGGTGGGGGGCAGCAGGGGACCAGTGGCTGCCTGGAGAGAAACCGTTGCTCTGGAAGCAGCAAGTTCCTGGCCTGGGTGGCATCACCCTCCCCTGGGGTCTGACTGAAGTGGGTTTTGGTGTTTCGGGTGGCTGAGCTGGCAGAGGAGCGTTGCACAAGGCATGGGGGTGTTTCCTTTGTGATAAATGGGCCTCGCTGGGGATCTCTGCTCACCTGAGCAGCGCCGGGGTCCCACGGCGAACTCTCCAGCGCCCGTGCAAAAGCATGGTCTCTTGAAGACAAATCAAAAAAGAAGCGAAAGAGGAGAGGAGAGTGCCAGAGCTGGGGCTGAACTGCTCCCCTGGGGCTCTGCTGCCCCACGGGCTGCACAGCCACCCCTGCCATGGGGCTGGCTCGGTCTCCCCCATGGCCCTGGGCCAGCGTGGCCTGTGGGAGCCTGCGAGGGGACTGCTCTGTTTGCGGCCGCTTTCATCCAGCACCCCCGAAGGGGGGACACAGCTTTGGGGCACTTTGGGCTTGGCCACATCGTTACGGATGGCTCTTCCTGACTCCTGGCACAGGGATAAACTTAACGGGAAGAGAAGGCACCTTGGACTCCCTCCCGTTAACCCTTTCCCGGAGGTGGCCAGCTTGTTTCCAGGCTGCCCTCGCTGTCCCAGGGGCGGGGACGTGCCCGCAGCAGGGCCGTGTTTTTGCAGCAGGACCCCCTGGAACATCAATGCTCCCCAGCCCGGCCAGCGCAGCATGGCACAGGAATTCCCCAGCAGGCCGGGGCTTGACCGGCCTGTTTGCTTTCCGCACAACCCCAAGGCGCAGCAGCACTCAACACAAATATTTAGATGACTAGTAGAAAATAAAATAAAATAAAATATTAAAAAAATTTAAAAGAAAGAAACGAATAAAAGGGAAAAGAAGGAAAAAAAGAAAAAGGAAAAAAGGGGAAAAAAGAAAAAGGAAAAAAGGGGAAAGAAGGAAAATAGAAAAAGGAAAGGAAGGAAAAAAGAAAAAGGACAAGAGAATAAAAGAATAAAGAACAAAAAGAAAAAAGAAAAAAGGAAAAAAGGAAAATAGAAATAAAAAAGGAAAAATAAAAAATAAAAATAGGAAAAAGAAAAAAGGGGAAAAGGGGTGAAAAGAAGGGAAAAAAAAAAAGAAAAAGCAAAATAAACCCCAAAAAGCAAGCCCCCGGAGAGGGGTGCGGGCGGCGGCCGAGGGGCGAGGGGTCGCGCCCGGTGCGGGGCCGGGGTGGGCTCACGGTCCGGGCGGGGGTCGCGGCGCCGGTGGGGGGGGGCGGCGGCGGGTGCGGACGCGGTCGGCAGGGGGCGCCCTAGTGCAGCGGCGGGGCCGGGCGGGGGCCGGGGGGGCTCCGGCGGCGGAGGGAGCAGCGAGGTGGCGGCTCCCGCGCCGCCGCTCCGCGCCATGGGCTGCCTCGGCGGGGGGCGAGCGGAGGAGGCGAGCGGGGCCACCGCCGCGCCGCTCCGCCGGTGCGCGTAGGGCAGGAGCCCCCCCCCCACCCCGCCTCCGGCTCCCTCCCGCCCGGTGCCCCGCAACTTTCCGGCACCTGTTGCTACCCGCCCCCCGCCGGGCTCCCCCGCGGCGGCCGCCTCCTCCCCGGTATGCGGAGCGCCCGGCCGGCCCGCGGGCTGCTGCGGCGGCGGCGGGGCGCGCCGTGATGGGCGGCCGGCAGCGGGAGCGGGACGGCGGCGCTGGCTCTGCCCGCGGCCGGCAGCCCCCGGCCGGCGCCCTCGGCAGCGCGGGGGGCCCATGCTCTGCTCCGCCTTCCCTCTCCGGGCACCCGCGCCGCTTCGCCGATGCCTTTCTCGGGCGAGGAGCGGAGCCTGCAGGGGATCTACAAGCCGGCGGGGCCGGCGGAGGGCAGGGCGGCCGGCGGGGGGGCCGTCTGCACCGAGTGCTACACCAACCGCTCCTTCGTCTACGACGATGGCAGCGCCCACAGGTACCCGCCGGCGGGACGCGGGGGTCGGTCCGGGGGTGTCGGGGTCGGGTCCCCGGGGGCTGCCTGGGGAGCCCTGGGGCTGGGGGGGGGGGGGCGCGGAGACCCCCGCGCAGAGCCGAGGGGAGCCCCTTCCCTCCCGCCCCGCCGCCGCGACCCCGCGGGGGGAGCCGGGCCCGGCCCGGCAGGGCCCTCGCCCCGTGTTCCCACCGCCCTTCCCATGCCCCGAGCCTGGAAGAAAGTTTCCGCGACGCTTCCAGGCCTGGCTGGGGTCCCCTGCGATGGCCGGGGTCCCCTGTGAACGCCCTTCTGGGCAACATCGCCTTGGGAATGGATAGTCAGAGGCTGCCTGGGTACAGGGGATGCTTGGAGATCCACAAGTTGTTCCCGGCCATATCCTTTATGGGAAAAGGGGCGATGCTGCCCCTCTGTTGTGCCTGGCACGGACGGAGGCTGTGTTCCGTGGTGTGTGGGTCAGGCAGTGTTTTGGAGGAGCTGGTTTGGCTGAGCCCTGAAGCCACCCCAAAACCAGAGGACTAAAATGCGCGCAGGCAAAAAGGTGACATTTCCACAGGTGCGTCGCAGCCCACACTCCAGCTTTAGGCTGTTTTTATGCCAAAGTTAAAATGTTCGGTACGAGGGAGGGGCTGCGGTGTAGAAGTGAAGAGCTGCTTAAAGGGGATCACAGGGACCCAATGCCACTGTCCTCTTGTGCCCAGCGACAGACGTGTCTCTCATGGAGATGAGCGCTTGTTGCTGAAGTATCCCAGCTTTTCCTGATAACTCCTTTATATTATCATTGATCTGATTATATTTACTAGCGTGGCTCTTCTGACTGTCACACTCATCAAATGTCAGCTTAAATGAGCAAATGAATTGTGTGTATCAATTCGTTCTTGGCAGATAAGGACCTTGGCTGGGTTTATGCCCTGGGCTGGTCAGCTGGGGTTTTTTATGTTGACATCTGCTTGCTGTGAATTAGGGAGGCCGTCTTTTATTCCTAAAAGCCATACGTGGAAAAAGAAGTAACAGCCTATTTGGTGAACTCTTTAATTTTCAGTACATTGCCACTGACTGGGTAATTGGTAAAATCCTTGAATATTAGTTTTGGAATTAAGTCCCTCATCCTTTCCCCCGCTGTCCTCTCTGTCAGAGGCACAACGTCCGATGTGGCCAAGGCACCGTGGTGCCTCGGGAACGAGGAGCACCTGGTGCCTGAGAACACCTGCCGGGGAGGCTGCAGAGCCACAGGGCTTTCACCAGACCCAGTTTCCTCATTCTGCAGCTGTACTTGGTGTGTTTGCAGAAATGGCGTCCCTGAGGAGGTTATGGAACTGTGTGTGTGTGGAGATCAGGGGTGAGGCTGGAGACAGCAGCTTGCGGGGGGCTTGGACTCCAACATTACGGGAAAATGATGAGTTGCTCCGCTCAGGCAGCGGTTATTGCTCCTTATTACTTACACTGCAGTACTGCTCGGGGTCATTTATCCTCATCTAATGCACAACAACAAAATCCTTGTCCGCAGGTCTGCCCCTCTGTCTCTCTCGATCTGAATAGGAGAGCTTTGTTTTCTAATTATTATTATACAGCTCAATGTGTTTCTCTAACCCCCTCTGGCTCCGGAGAGGTTGAAATGCCATTACTTTCCCTGACTTGTCTTGCCTGCCTCTGCGTTCAGCCCCTTTGCTGCCCTTCCAGAGATATCGAACGAGCTGGTTGGAGCCCTCAGGACTCAGCAGCTTTGCCCGTAGCTGCCTGTTTCTCCAGCTTGGAGCAGTCTGGATCTCTAATGTACTTTTTCAGTGCTGTTCGGCTGAAGAAGCAGAAAACGATTGTTGTAAACAGGCTAAAGAGGAATGTGCAGGAGCAGGCAGAGCAACCAGCCCCATCTCCCCCATTAGCTGATCCCGGGGGCCCACTGGCTACTCTGCTGTTTGGTTGCCTCTTCTGCAGCTCAGACTGGGGGTGCGCATCCCCTTTCGGTGGATGATCGCACTTAACAACCTGCTACCACTCAATCCCTGCCTGCTACAAGAGTTTCTTCCTCACCTCCTGTGGGTTTTACCTCTGTTCAGCTGAAAGGGCCGTGAAGGCAGCACCCGGCCTGTGTCCAGTGTGGGGTTTGTGCCCGGCGGGTGCGCAGTCCCCTGGGGTGACCAGGGCTCAGGTGTCCTATGCAGGCTCCTGTGCTTGTCTCCGCTCCGTGCTTCCAGGCGCGTCCTCGTAGCTGTAGGTGTGATGGCAGAGAAGCAGACCTGTCATCAGAGGTGTGTGCGAAGGATGTGAGAGCCAGAACATATCTGAGCAGCAGCGATGTACCACGCTTTTGGTGTACCTTCTGCTAAATGTTCAAGGGGACTTCAGCTGGGCTGGCCCCAGTAAAATAAAAGGAAGCCTCAATTATCCCCTTAACAAATCTAGAGGTGGCTTAAAAGCTGTTGAAGAGAAATTCCATCTTCTCGGGTGCCTGAGGATGGAGGCGTGTGTGCGAATGTCTGTGTGCTTTCTCCTGGCCCTCTTTATAAGGGGACAATGGTCCTGAAAGTCCCTTCCAGTCAGAAAGCAAGGGGTTAACCTTAAAAGCACTTGAAAGTATGTTTGGAGAGTAAACGCACATTTCTGGCACCCAGAGGGTACCAATAGCCTAAATTTTACTTTCCTGCCTCGTGGGAAATCTGGGTAAATGTTTGTACAAGGAGCTAGTCTGTCATTTAGGGGAATACAGGATTTCCTCCGGCCAGCAGCCCTGCTTCCTCTGCCTTGCCCATGTAAGGGCACTCTGGGAAGCAGCGGTGATGGATGAGCGGCCATATGGAAGGACTCATGCAAAAATATCCTGCACAAGTAAGGGGGCCTGCGGGAGAAGCAGGAACGTGCAAGAGGAGACTTGATTTTTCCATCCGCCACATCCTCCTGCTACAATGGCTTATTTAAGAAGAAAAAGGTGAAAGAAGGCGGCACGCACCGTGATACCTGGGGAAGCTGTTTAGGAAGATCGCGTCTTTGCGTTAGACGTATGTGGCTTTTCTCATGTCTGTTTTTAATGTCCCTTACAGGACATCTGTCTGTCTGCTAGACTGCTCCGCTGTGGGTTCAGTGCTGCTCTTTATACTTGGAGTACACAGTAGATGTCCTGTGCCGAGCAGGGCGGGGGCGGGTGCCTTGCCATGGATTTGGGAGCGGGATGTGGAGGGAAGATGGGTCCTGGCTGGAGCGGCTGCTCCAGCGCAAGTGCTTGAGAAGGCGAGGCTGGGGGCTGGAGAGCAGCAACCAGAGAGACCGGTGAGCAGGGCTGGCACGGCAGCCCTGGACGTGCTGATGGGACGTCAGATAGAGGGGGCTTGGCTTGATAGGGGCTGTGGTGGGGTTTGTCCTCCCTCCCACCCAACAGGGCAGCCAGGACAGGTCGTACTTGCTGGCCCTAGAAATCACAGCAAGATTTGGAGCAGTGGCAGAAAGCCTAGACATGCCTATAGGCATCTTCTGCTGCTGTGGTCAAAGCCTCTGCGTGCCACGGCAGGTGTTTGCCTGCTGTCCTCGCTGAACCCGGGGTGATCGGTGAGTTCCCAGGGCTGTGTCTCTATGGGAGAGCTTGGGAAAGTTGATCTGAACACATATCTGAAGGATATGAATGCAAAAAAAAAAAAAAAAAAAAAAAAAAAAAGAGAGAGAGAAAAAAAGCACATTGATCAAACTGGATTCTTGCTCAGTGAACACTCTCATCCAGACTTGGGTTGACTCTCCCATGGCTTCTCGTGCTACACTTCAGATGTATCACATGGACTGTCTCAGCTTAGCACAAGGATGGTTCCTGCAGCTGAGAGCCTGTTGTTGTCTCTTAAGTTTTCCATTTTCTGGAAATTAATGGGAAGAGGCTTCTTTGGCAGAGCTTGCGCTGCACCAGACTCTGTAGCTAATTAATAACCAGTTCCTCCAGGCAAGATTACTAGCTTAGACATTTATCAGCTTCCAAAAAGTCACCCTTGTGGATTGCAACAAGTGTTGCTCTGGCTGCCTGTGGGGATCCTGGCCTCGCTGTTCCTGGAGAAATTGGAATAGGGAGACATAAAGCTAGAGGGCCAAACACCCTGTATTTTCAGAGTGTTTATGTCGCAGAGATCAGCTGCTTTCCTCAGCTGATTAGGAAAGATCAGGACTCTGCCTGCGGCTCCGGCAGGAGTCTGAAATCCGGGGCTCGACAGGGCTGTCAGCAGGTTGTGCTGCAAAACCCGCCACGGGAGGGCACCCACCAGCACCTGGGTCACTGGGAAGAGGTTGTGGGAACCCCCCTGCTATTCCCTATAACGAAGGACCCCTGATATGCTGAACGTCCTCCTTAGAAGCTGCCGTTGGGTTCTGGCAGGGCTGTGTCACCCTTTGCTGGAGAGCAGCAAAGTAGGTCATTGCCTGTGCTCAAGGCGCTCTCTGCTCTGCAAAAATATTTACAGCATCTATTTGAATCCTCCCAATTCTCCATCAGCGACCTCTTCCTGACCTCCACGCCTGGTTCCCAAGCGCTGCCTGCAATTTGTTTTGGAGCTTATTAGCGTTTCTCTTGCATCCCTGCCAAACCGTGCTGGAGTGTGGAACAGCTCATTCATCCTTCTTATGAATAAAAACAAGCAAAGAGCCGAACGAGGTCTGAGCCCAGGTGCTTCTGGTGTTCTTTGACAGCGGCCGGTGACAGGACAGAGGGCAGGCGCAGAGCAGCCCTTCCCGGGGCCGTGCTGCTGCAGCAGCCTCTTGGGTCGGGGTCCTGGGCTGGAGGGTGTAGGCAGCAGTTGTGCTTGGAAGACAAGGATGGATGCTTCCCCCAGGGTTTACCTGGTTCCTCTTGAAGCCATCGGTACTTTCTGCCTCCACAAGAGGATGTGACTTGTCTGATGCAGCTGCGCTGTGAGAAAACATGCTGCTTTTCCTTTGAGCCTGCTGCCCTGTGACTTCCCTGGGTCCCCACAGCTCTTGTGATGTGCTTGCTCCCTGGTTGTCCGCTCTGATTTCACCTGCCTTTCATCATGTCTCTTCCCAGGGTAAAGACTCCTCCTGCTCTATTTAGTCTCTCCTTGTACAAACCAGTTTATAACCCCGCAGTTATCTCCGTTGCCCTTCTCTGTGCCATGTCATCTCTGAAGAGGGGAGCCAGAAGTGTGTGTGGCTCCGCAGTGGGTTTATCTGTAGTATAACAGCCTCTCCTAAGGTTTTGGGTTTTGACCACCACTGACAGTCACCTGTTGGCTTTGTGGTATTATCTGCTGTGACTTTGTCTCTTTTCTGAGTGCTAATTTGCAGACCTTCTAGTGCCTGTGCTGGAAGGTGATTTTTTTTTTTTTCCTCCCCTTTTGGGTTGGTTGGCATTTATTGATGCTAATTTTTATCTGGCATTTTATCATCGGGTGGCTCAGTGCTGCAAGATCCTCCGGCAACTCTTTACAGTCAGGTAAAGTTAGGTTTAGTTAGGTAAAGTTAGGTAAAGTTACAGTTAGGTTTGACCGTACTGGATAATTTGCAGTCATCACCATCCCTTCTGAATCCCTGGAATGGCAGAGCACCTCGTGGGACCCCGCAGAAGATGTTTGCATCAGTGTTCCCCTTCTCTTTGTCTCCTGTCTTCAAATCCAGGAGACATCCCCCTCTTCGTCCCGTCGCATCCTGGTCTGGCAGGTGGGCTGACAAGCCTCTCGGGGTTTATTTCTGTAAGTCTTTGTATCCTTGAAGAGTGTGAAAAGACTCTTCCTCCTCCCACGTCTCTCTATTATTTTCTGCGTTCAATAGAAGGGAGTGTTCTGCAGGGGTCTGGAGCGCAGAGAAGTTTCTTCTCCGTGCTTCATCCCTAGCTGCTTATAGCAGTTTGGGGCTGTGCAGAAGGGAGAATTTTCCCAGCAGATCATTAGCAAGAATTAACACTTTCCTGATCTTGAAGCCTTTTTTTTTTCTCTTTTTTTTTTTTCTTTTTGACATGAGCCTGAAAAATACTGGGCACTGGCAAATTTGGTAGCGGGTAAAACAGCTTAGGGTGAGGGGGAGTGAGACACCGCCAGGATCGTGTGCCGTGAGATACCGGGATACACCCCTGTGAGTAATGACTCTGGAGAGTAACGAGCTCTGTCTTGGGAGCATCTCCTTGCTCATCCTGATGAGAGCTGGGCACAGATAGCATTGTCCTTGCAACCGGTCATCTACCAAGATGAGGGTTTTGGCTGGTTCCCAAGGTGGAGAGGGTGACATCGGTCCCAGGTAAGCTCCATGTGGGAGGGGAAGCCCCAGGAAAAAAATGGATTGGGCAAGAGCAAGAGGGCAAAGGACTTTTAAGCCTTGCTTTAGCTGGAGGAGAGCTTTTCTGTCCCCTGAGCCGGAGGAAGGAGGGCTGCCGCTGCCTGCAGAAGGGTGCACTGGCAGGAGCGAGACTGATGGAGCGTTAGGATTTGTGGGGACTAAGGAGAGTCCTCGTGGGAGAATTATAACTGGCCAAGACCCACTTGGCTTTCTGGCCTTCCTTACGATGCCTGCTGGTGGAGCAGGGACCTGGGGCACAGCCGAGGGGTGAGTCTGGGTGGTGAGCGAAGCCGCACTGGGGTAAGTGCTACCTAATGGCTGCGAATAGAGGAGCGGCTGAGGTGTAGAGCCTTGCTGTACCGTTGGTAGGAACTGTATTCCTCTTCTTGAGCAGGTAGGAGTAGAGGGTTGGCTATTGGCTCCGGGAGCGGAGGTGGAGGCTGTGACAAGTGAATTGCTCTTTTTTCAGTTTAATAATCTGTTTAGGTTTAAGGTTTTTTGCGGTTGGTTGTCATGAATCGTGAGCCTGGTGTTATCCCCGTGTGCGACAGCACCCTGTTGTTAAAGGCCGGGTGATGTCCCAGGGCACTCTCGTGTGCGCAGCCTCTGAGACCCCCAGCGGGACTGATGGGGCCTCCCAATGAAGGAACATTAGCGAGGGATCCTTTCTCACTTCCAGCAGTGTGAGTCCTGGTCGCTTGATTTCTTGAGCATTGGGGATGATTCTGCTTTTAAATGAACTTGTATGTGCTTTCAGGCCACCTTGCAAACCCAAAACCGTGTTAAGGAAAGAAGGGTCATGTCCTTGCTGGGGAAGGGCTGGGTACTCTGGGAAACTTGCTCCTCAGCATATAGCTCCTATGAGGAAGACATAGTTTAATGTTGAAATCCATAAATAGCCCTGGAGATTGCTGGGTCAGGAATTTCCCGGCAGGGTTAGTGACCTTGGCTCAGCAGGCTAAGTGTGTTTTGGATTTGCCCCTCCTTCTGAGGATGTTCACAGCTGAGATGCTGGTAAGAGCGTGTGGGTGCTCCAGAGCCTGTCCCTGGTGGGAGGATCGGGCTGGAGGGGTGGCTGCAGGCAGAGCTTGGCTGGAGTCTCGTGCCCGTCCTGTCCTTGGGTGCAGATGGCTGGTGTAAGTGGTTTGCTTCCAGAGGGGAGTTGAATCTTCCCCTCTGGAGGAAGACAAGCGAGTGAAGTCCTGCTGGTCCTCCTGCAGCAGGAGCCCTCCCGGCTGCAGGAACAAGGTCCTTGGGGACCTCTGCCCAAGGGCGTTGGGATGCGGAGCAGAGCTGCGGCCTTAAGAAAGCCCAGGCTGGTTCCCTGCACCAGCCACTGCAAACGCTTTCTTCAGCTTTATCTTTTGGTGCTACTTAATATTGCCGAGCAAAGAAGAGGAGATAAGTGCCTTTTCCTTCCAGGGGGCTCTTTGAGAGAGGCTGAAGCCTGTTTGCTGCCAGAAGCTGGGGGATGTGTTTTGAATTGCGGCATGTCTGCAATGCACTCCTGCTAAAGAAGGGGGGTTTGGGGCTGCGCTGGGTGGCCCTTGGTGCGTATCTGCTCCTGCGCTCCTCGTCCTCCCCATCAGCCCTTCCCTGCCGTCTCCAGCCTGTTCTTTGTCCCACACGGTTACAACTCTGTCACAAACCTCTGCAAAAGGGAAGGATGGGACATGCAATGCCAAAAGTAAATTAGCGAGGGTTAAACTGGAAACTTGGTGCTGCACGTGTGGAAAGGGCTCCCAAGGCTGCGGGTGTCCCTTCTGTCACCTCCCCACCATGGCGCATACCCGCGCCTCTGGCGGAGGAACAGGGAGCGGGAGCACAGGGGCTGGGCGATCAGGAAGGCGCCGGGATCGAGTCGGAGCACTGCAGGACGAGGTGCGTGTCAAGGGATGAAACCTGGCCGTGCGCCGCCATCTCGCTTCACCGGCGTGGCAGCCCCAGCCCCGGCTTGAGGAGCGGGAGCTGGTCCCCTCAGCTGCCAGGAGCCGTGTCACGAGTGTGTGGGATGGGCTTCCCCTCCCTCCTTTCTCCCAGGGTTACTTCTCCCAGGCTTTGCAGTCACCAGGGACATCAGCGTGGCTTGTTCACCTTTGCTTCTGCTGGGAACCCCCCCAGCACTGCCCGGGCTCTCCCTGAGGATGCTCTCAAGGAACGGGCTGGCTGTGGCTCGCTCCTCCTGGCCCCCTTGGCTGGACCACCGACGGATAGCTTCACCGGCCTCCCAGCTGTTGGGTGGAGGAGCTGAGCTGCCGGCCTGTGCCGCTCCTGTGCTCCATGTGCTGCTGCCGGGATCAAAGGAGAGTGAAAAGATTTCTCAGCGGGGCTTTGCCTTCCCTGAGTTTTACCCCGTCGTACAAAGCGTACGTGTGCATCAGGCCAGAAGGGAGTGGGGAGCTGTGGGGCTGAATTGCTAATACGGGGCTGTCTAATAAGAAAAACGGCTCTGGACCCAGGAGGCACAATTTCTACTTTTATCTCCTAGAAAATAGCATTGCCAGCGGGGGAAAGGCTTGTGGAGCTTTGCACTGACTCACGCTTCCTGTTCGTTTTCAACGTGAAATACACAAAATGCTAATTTTTCCGTGAGGCCTGTGGTGCTAAATTGCCTCCGCACGTTGAAAGCGAAGCGATGGATGGATTTGTCACAGGGCTCAGCGGTTCCGGGGAAGTTTTGAGCAACAGCAGCCCCTGACGTGGACAGTCCAACTCTCCGCGGAGGTGCGAATTTGAATGCAGCAGTTTCATCTGGAGACTGAGCACTTGATACATTGCGTGTAGACGTGTGGATGTGTGTTCTGCAGCTGGTGTACCCACAAAGCATTACTTGGGCCAAAGCTGCTCCGAGTATCTGGAAATCATGGCTTGGATGTTATTATGGGCCTGTTCGCAGCCCTCGGAGCACTTTAAACTCTTGGAATCAAAAAGCATAAGATCCATGACCATCGTACAAGTAACAAGAAGCTGACAAAACAATTAAATGAAATGCAAGGCAGTCGCTTGTGGACGCACAAGGGTTTGCGAAGTAGAGAAAATGATCTTATTAAAGGAAATAGACCCCCTGTCTTTCCCTGATTCCCCTTTTCTGTACCAAACTCAGGGCGTTAGTGCCTGGGGCTTTAGCACTGGTCTTTTTAGCTCTTGCTCATACATTATCAGAGAATAACTTTGCAAGTTCGTTAGTTCATCATTACTGTCCCCTTGGTTTGATCTGTGGGGTTGCCTGCAATAAATACTCCTTTCACATGGCTGTTCCACGCAGGTGTGGCAGGGGCAGCTCCTGCTGGCAGCGCTGGTGCTTCTTCTTGATTATCTTTAAGGGTGGGAGTTGTTCTGATTGCAATGATCATGGTCATGGAACTTGTGCTTAGAAAATTGAAGAGATGTTTTTAATGTTGTATTTTTGGGGAGAAGGAACCCTGCTGCTTGGTCTGTGTGTGTGCTTCTCCCCACCACGGCCGCTCTCAGAAGGCCAGTCAGGCCACATCTTGGTGTAGAAGATCCTCCTGTGGCTCTGGACATGTCGTCTGGGTCCCAGGACTGCTGATATCTATGAATGGCATCAATGAGTCACCAGATGACCTCTGCGGAGGGAGAGGGGATGG
The DNA here is from genome assembly GCA_947846985.1 of Fratercula arctica. Classification (NCBI taxonomy): domain Eukaryota; kingdom Metazoa; phylum Chordata; class Aves; order Charadriiformes; family Alcidae; genus Fratercula; species Fratercula arctica. The sequence continues at coordinate 3,786,215 of CANTUZ010000016.1, forward strand.
TGGGATAACAATTGGGGGCTCTTCCTCTGACAAACTGAGACATAACTGTCAGTGATGTTAGCTGGTGCTCACAGAGATAAGGAAGACATGCTGCTGAGGCGGTGGCAGAGAAAGCAGCTCTGGGCCTGAAATGGGCACCCCAACTCCTCCACGGGGATGTCCCTGCAGAGAAACCCTGCCCTGAAAGCTGCTGAGGTTGGTGCCTGGGGAAGGGCGACGGTGATCTGGGGTGCAAGGCATGCCTGTCGTGGGACCTAGCCTACCCACATGGCTGCCCACGCCTGTGCAGGTCTGCTGCTTTCCTTCTCTGCGTGGTCTTTGCCCTCTCCTCCGGCGGGGCTGTGTTGTGCTGCTGTGCTGGCTCGCTGCCCCTCCTCGCCAGGAGAGCGGTGCCAACGCCGACAGCAGCCGCGTGTCGTTGGTGCGGGAGGGGGGTGCTGCCTTCCAGCCCGGCTCTGGAGACCGAGCATGCGTCGCCCCACGCACTCGGGCCATTAGGAGACCCCACAGGGATGTCACTCAGAAGCAAAAAACAAAAAGAGAGGGGGGAACAACTGTAACCCGGTAACCATAAGAGCTGTGGGAGGAGAAGCAAATAGAAGATGATTGTATATACTTTAATAAATACAGAAAAAGAAAGGGCAGAATTTCCTGCATGGCTTTGTTCATCGCAGAGGCTCTGAGAGCCTGGCAGCGGCTGAGCTTGCCTTCACTGATGGACCAGGGATGCAGGGCCAGACTCTGCAGCCATGGCTGGTGAAACCCTGTGGCAGGGAGGAGAGGACGTGGCAGGGTCCTTGCTGTCCTGGGGCAGCCTGGCTCCAAGGGCCATCATGAGAAGCGTCCCATCCCTTGAGTGCAATCTAGACACCATTGCCCTATGATGAGTCTGGGCCAGCAAAGAGCAGCTGGGGGCTCCCGCCGCACCAGTGTGTGTTCGCTGCCCAAAAGGCTGGGTTTAGCCGAGCCATGGGGACGGCCAGGCTGGCTTTGCCTCTCTAACGACAGGTTGTGCTGCAGCCCCACGTCTCTGCCAACAGCAAGGGAAAGGTCAGACCCTGCATCTTGCTCCACCATTGCCAGGGATTGTCCTTCCTGTCCCACTAGAGGTGACAAGAGGCACAGCATCATCTGACTGCAGTGTCACAGTATGTGCTGGGTACCGAAGCTTGAGGAAAGGTGGCTTTGCCTGGGTAGGGGTTGTTGAGATTGGACATGAGGTACTTGCTTTCCTGGCTACATATCCAGACTCCCCAGCCATCTTCCTGGGGAAAGGATGGAGGTGGGGCATAGAGCTGCCGGCAGGACCTCCTCCCTCTGTCTCCTTTTACAGCGTGGAGTAGTGGGAGAGGAGGGGGTTAGACTGTAGGTTATGCAAGAGTCTGCCCCAAATGTAGGTTCAGCTATTTCTTCTGTTTGCGCACCCCAGCCCCTGGAAGGAGGAGAGGAAGAGCATTCTGGGAGGGTCTTCAATTATTTTTGGTGCTGACAGAGCAGGGGGTGTCACTGAGAGCTTTGGACCTCCTGATGGTGCCTGGCAGGTCCGAGCAGTTACATCATGCTGGTACCAGGAGGTAGGATTATGGGATCTGTAAACGACCCCAGGTGGTTTGGGATTGGCTCATGGTGGGAAGCAGGAGGATGCTCTGTGGTTTCTGTGGTGCATAGTGAGCAAGGAAGCAGAAGAGGAACTTGGGTTGTGCCCTCCTTCTTCTTTGATGCATAATAGTCAAAAAGAATAATAAAAATCCTAGAATATATTGCAATGAGCTGCCAGCCCATGGAGTTTCCTCTGAGGCAAAACTGTCTGTTGGATGCTGGGAACCTGAGCAGCCTCTGATGAGCTCCACAGGGCAGAGCCCCCGTGGCCAGGCACAGGCAGACGTGTGGGCTGTCACTGGTCTTCTGCCTGCGTTCCCAGTCTCAGGGGATGGTGCTGTCAGCAGCGTAGCTTTCCTGGGTGCCCCAGGTGGAAATACAGCAAGGGAATAATGGGATTGCGACCAGCCCATGCATGAGAAAGCTTATTGAAGGAACCCAAGGTTGGTGCAGCTCCAAGGCTTCCACTGGAGCGTGCTCCAAGGGGCAGCCGTGTTTGCGAAACTGGGACGGTGGTTGTGTCTGGCTGCAGTTTAACGGTAGGAGAGATCAACGGGGAGATCTGGTTGCGATCACACTCGGCTTGATCCCAGTTCCCATGTTCCCAAGAGGCTGAGCAGTAGGGTGTCCCCCTCCCGGCGTGCCGATCGCTGCCGGGGAGCTGGCCAAGCTGGGGGAGAGACGGTGTCGTAGCAAGGAAGTGGAATAGTGTTGAGGTTTCCATATGTTGATTACAGCATGCGTTTTTAGTGGTACATGGTTCTGGAGGGAGGAAGGAAGGAAAGGGAAGATAAAAATAAAGCTGTAGTCCTGTATTTAGCTATAAACCACTTTGGGATTTTTTTTTTTTTTCCAGTAGTATTTGAAGACTATGCAATAAACAAGCTTGTTCATGAATTTTTTATTCTATACCTCTAGTGCTTTGACGAAGTAGCCGTGTTGCTGTGGCTTTTCTATAGCTCAGAATCCTTATGTCTGGGGGGAGAGGAGGGTTGCAAATTCTCTGTGCCGATGTCAGGAGATGCGTGTGCAGCGCAGGAGGGCTTTTTTCTAAGACACTGATGTGCATCATATCTGAAAGTCACTGTGTAATTGATAAAGACATCTTTATTGAGTAGGTGCATGCAATATTTGTTTTAGTGAACCTCCATCCAGAATAAACAAATGTGCGAAATTTTTAAAATTCTGAATGATTTCATATGCAAGAATAAGAGAGAATATATTAAAAATGTAGCTGCTACTGCGGATGGGAGAAGAAACTCAGATGCAAATACATAGCAGAAATTGTGTTTCCAGAGATACTCATATAATTGGATTTTACTACAATTTCTTAACATTAATAAAGGACAGGTGTAAATATTTGCTTTGTTTCGTGAATCTAACACATGATGTGGGGCCGAGAGAGATGGATTAACTTGGTTTTAAAAGAATCATGTGGAGTTTAAAAAAGAAAACAACCCCAACCCCAAAAGACAAGCATTTGCTATTTGAAGAGGATGGCTGTGTATAGATCGGAGCACCCACCAGTCTTTAGCTTTTGGTGGGTGCAGGGTAATGGTGGACCTGCCGTCCTGGACCTCGGGCAGTGGGAGCTGCGGGGGGGTGTAAGGCAGGGCGGTAGCTCCGGGTAAAGGTGCCCTTTCCACATGGCAGTCGGTGTGGCCGCGGTTGTGCAGCTGTAGCACTTGGCCTTTCCTCCGGGAAAGGAAACAACGTGCTCCTTTAACTTAACTGCTCCACAACAGGCACTTAATAATCAATGGAGATTAATGTGTGTGACAGTCTCCTTCAAATGCAATTACAATTGCCCACGTTTGGAGTTGGGCACCTGCGTCCCCACTTTAAAGTATGCATTATAAAAAGAGAGTGGATGATTTTTAAAATTTATTTTTTCTCTCCTTGAAAGTCCAGTTTTAAGATGCTCTCCTGGCCTCACAGCAATAAGAAGTCTCAGCTGGGACAGAACTTTGCTGGAGGTGGCTTGGAGAGAGTATGCTTTTGGCATAATTTATCATAGTTAAGCTCCAAGAGGAAAAACTTAATTGTGGCTTTTTTGTGATTAGATTAATGTTAGATCCTCCTTTGCAATGTGAGCTAGAGATGGTCAGCTAACCTCTGTGCTTGTATCAGTCGATCCACAGGGAGTCCTTGAGCTGACAGGAGTTTGGCTTGATTTCTCTTAAAGGCGAAGTTTCGGATCAATGCATATCGTAGAAGAGCCACTCTGATTCCCAAGGCCCGGCACAGATGCCATACTCAGTGCAGAGCCTCGGTTGCAGTGTGCATATGGCAGCTAAAAGGAACTGAAAAGCTCTGAGGGTATAGAATTAAGTGGCAAATAACATCAGTGAAAATCATCCGAAGTGCTGAGAGTGAACTGTGTTGTCTTCTGGGGCTGTGTTCAGCAGAAATTTTGTATGCTGGTTGCTCTTCCAGAAAGTCGGGAACAGCAGCTGATCAGGACTTTGGAACCTGGTCACCTGGGAACTTATTTACAGGGGTTTGAGTTGTTAGAGGTAAAAGACGATCCGAGGAGCTTCAGATCACATCTCTGCAGCCAGCAGCAAAAACCCTAGATGTATGCTTATTGCCAATTTAGTATTCAGCTGTTTGAAGCTCTTTTGCCTGTATATAGCTTATGCACTATGTACTGGAGGCAAAGCTGTGGGAAGGTGATAGGAGTGGGCTGGAGAGGCTTTGGGTGAGACCCTTGGAAGTACATCTGACAGGAGTTGGAGCCTTTCAGCTGTTTGCCTGCCTCGCACTCCAAAGTTAAACATGAGGGACAAAGAATCAGCTCACTGCAGAGGCACTACGTCTCCTCTTCCAAGCAATCTCTGTCCTTCCCACTTTACATGAAGGGTCTGTGAAATTGGAGTTCCTGCCATGGCACAGATAAATTTCAATGATGAAGCCAGAACCCAAAGGATTAGGACCTGTGATCTTGCCTTGTGTGTCTGTGCACTGGCTTTACAGCATTACATGGCTTTGTTGCCTTGTGAAGGGAAGTTTCAGCTTAACCATGATCTGCTATAATTAGTAGCTCTAGCTGACATGGGGAGCAGTGTCATACCTGTGTTCTGGTTGATAAACGTGGTTTGAAAAAGGAGACCAAAGGGAAGCTCTTAACCCTCTGAACTGATAGTTTGAGAGCTGGTTGAGTTTCATCTCTTTTCTGTGTGGCAGGGCAGACTGCATGTAGCTGGCCATACACAGCTCTCTGTCTGAGCAACCACCTTGGGTCTCTCCCAGGCATTGCGATCCCCCCCACCCTTGATCAGAGACATCAGCATGCCGAGGGATGGGTGATATATTCTCCCGGCCACGACACTTGGCAGCTGGACAGATGACTGACTCATCAGTGTTCGTGGTTTCTCATTTAATACTGGGGCTGTTCAGATGATTTAAGTGCTGGCAGTCCAGAGAGGAGGTTGTGCTTCTGCTTCCAGCACGGTTGTGGAGCCATTGCCTTGTCTGCCTCCCATCCATACTTTTCTTTGCGGGGGGGGGGGTGGTGGCTAGGGGGTGGATCCGGGTTTGGTTGTCAGCTGTAGATCTATCTTGTGAGCGGTTTTATTTCCTCCTGGCGATTGAGCTTTTCCATTGGCTCCTCTTGCTCTCTGTTGTTTGCCTGCTGAGGAGCAAATGTCCTGTGCACAGCGCTGCCCTGCGCAGCGGGCTGCGGGGCGCTGGGGGGGACGGCGCTGCGCACCCTGCTCACCCCGCCGGCCCCTCGCCTGAGGCCGGCAGAGCTCCTGGCCACCCATGCCCCCGGGGGGAGCGCTCTGCAGGGGGGGCACCGCCGCCTGCCCCGCAATGTAATCGCGGCCGCCAGCCTCTCCCGGGGCGGGGGGCGGCGGTTCGGGGCAGCGCCGGGCGGCGCGTGCCGGGCGTGCGGGTTGCGCGGGGCCGGCCCCGGAGGAGGTGCCGGGGCGGGGGCGGGCGGCGGGGGCGGGCAGGGCAAGGCAAGGCAGGGTGCCCCCCCCTCCCCCCCCCGACATTGTCACTACCCCCTTCTCTCCCGCAGGCTCTCGTCGCCCGGCGGCTGCGGCGGCGGGGACGGCGGCCGGAGCCGCAAGAGCGGGGTCATTCTGGACATCGCCGCCCTGAAGATGACGGAGCTGGAGTCCGAGGTGCTGCCCCTGCCGCCCCGGTACCGCTTCCGCGATCTGCTGCTGGGGGACCAGTCCTTCCAGAGCGACGACAGGTTCGGGGCGTACGGGGAGGGGAGGGGGGGGGGGGGAAGTGGAGTGGAGGGGCACGGGGACACAAACACTCCGGGAGGAGGGAAGGGAGGGGGACGCACACTGGGAACACACACTGGCCGGGCTTGGGGACACATACCTGGGACACACGCGGGCCCCCCCGCTCCGGGTGGGACACCCACGCAGCGGCGTCGGGGGGGACACGGAGCTCTCCGCGGCTGAAGCCCGCCCGGTGCGGAGCTCTCCGCGGTGCTGAACGCCGCGGGGCGCGGAGCTCTCCGCGGTGCTGACGGCCGGTTCCCGTCGCGGCGGGCCGGGGTGGGCACCGGCACCCTACGGCTGGCGGGCAGTGGGATGCGGGAGTATGTGGGAGCCCGCGGGCACTGGGACGTGTTCGCAGGAACCAGTGGTCATGCCAGGGCGAGGGGGCACGGGGTGGGTGTGCTGAGGATGGAGGCCATGGGGCTGTGTGTGGGTATGCCTTGGAGAGCAGGCACCGGGCACCTGTGTGTATTCCAGGGCTCGTGGACATGCTGGAGCTTCTGGGTATCGGGAGTTGTGGGTATACTGGGCCAGCAGACATTGAGATCTGTGGGTATGCTGGGCAGCTTGCTGTGGCTGGGAGTCCCATCAGGGGTTGGCAAGGAGGAAAAGGGACTGCTGTTTGGGAGATGCATGGGATACAGTTGGTGAGGTGAGGGGCTGGTGAAACTCCCTGTTAAGCCATATGCAGAGTTTGGGTTGAGCACATACATTTATTTAGGAGGTAATGCTCATCCACGCTGTGTTCAGAGGCTGTCTCTGCAGCACGGGATGCTGATGGGAGCAGAGTAAGTCCAAAGAGCTGCTGTGGATGTGGCACAACTCTCCCTTTCTTCGTCTGTCTCGAGAAATGGCCTCTATGGGTTGAGCGCCAAGTCTGCTCTTCCTGTCTGGCTGGCCGGGTTTTATTATCAGGTTGAGTGAGCTAAAGCAAAAAGAAGAATGCCATGAGTGGCAAGTGAATTACATGAGCAGAGCAGTTAAATGAAGAGGAACAAGAACAACCCTCCCTTCAATGCTGTTCCTATCATAAAAGTCAAGGAGCTACAGTGCTAATGGGGAGTCAGTAATATTGTCATCTTTTCCCACCAATTAACTGCATGATGTAAACAGAGAGAGATGTAATTCTGGTTGAAAAAAACCCCTTAAATTGCTGGTGAGTTAACCTTTGCCTAGCTGCTGTGTACACCTGCATCAAGGCTTTTGTGCATCTGTGTTAAAAGGCAATTTCATTTTTTTATGCTTACAAGTGCTGTGCAAAAAAAAAAAAAAGGTGAATTTGAATTTAAGAATGTGGGAATATACAAATGTCCTAAATAAGCGTTCCTAACTTTTATAGCTGCATAAGAATTGATCTGTCTTGAAAATGAGTCTGCATTCCTCAAGATTTTAAAGACCAGATTTCCTTAACAGGCACTTAAACATTAATATAGTTTTATGGCATAAGATGAGGGGTTGATAGGAAATTCCTGCTGCAGAAAATGTCTGGATTTCAGAATGTTTATGATATGACTCACTTGAATAAGTTTAAAGTTCAGAGTTTTACTAGTTTTCATATTTAAGTATTTGAGTGGATCTGAAATACAGAAGATGGCAGTTGCAGATTGTGTTTTTTCTGCATTTCATTGGTATACCCCTTAACCTTCATTTTCACCTAGATTTGAGTGTTTCTGATTCAGAATCTCTCTTTAATTTTAGCGTGGAGGTACTCTGGATTATTTTGTTACATTCATTAGCCTTGTTTCTCAAGGTATCTTTGTTTCACTGGCTTTATGTGCTGCTATCCTTAGTTGTTTGACTTTCCCCTTCATCTAGAAAATACTGAGAACTTCACAGGGTGTTTAGGAATCCAAATCTATGAGCAGACATTTGCTGTTCACATTTAGTCCTCTTGGCTTCACTGGGAGTTGAGGTGAGCCACTGCCACAGGCTTTTGAAAATGTTGCTGTTAGGCCTCAGTCCAGGCTGTTAGTTTCAGTCCAAGTTGTTAATGATAGTGTGACCTTATAGATGAAGCAAGCTCAGTGGAGTAATTATGAGTAGTAGATTAGCCTATTCCAAACCAACTGAATAAGGAGCTGATTTAGGTTAGCAAAAGAAAAGCAGAAAGCCTTTTTGGCTTTACTGTGCTTATAAATACTAAGCAGCTCAGAGATGTGCTTTGAAGTGCTTTGTTACAGCACTGACAGGAATGTGCTGAGGAAAATTCCCCTACGTAAACAGTATGGGGAACTGTGAATGGTAAATAGAGCTCGTTGGACTTAAAGACTTAACGCTGAAGGAAAACACCCATATAACTAAATATCTCATTTATTTATAAAAGAAATGCTAAAAACATTAGCATCTCAAATACCGGCTTTTGAAAAACTCCCCATGAATGATAGTGTGTTGATGAAAGTATGGAGATTTCTAGGGATAGCAGAAGACTAAAAGGATGGCAGGCTGTAAGGGGATCCAGGTTTTGCTGCTTCTGGGCAATTAGAACCACTTCTGTTAGAGATGTATTAATCCCTCCTCATCACAGAGGATGCTGAGAAGACACCAACACTGGACTGAGGTAAGAGAGTGAGGTAATGCTGGAGCTTGAGTCGTCGAGAGCTTGCTGGAACAAGTAGATAATTAGAGAGCTGTGGTGCAGCAGGAGGAGAGAGCATGTGCAGATAAACCACAGAACTGAAAGGACTAATCAGTGAAGATGAGGTGTAAAAGGTAAAACGGGCTGCTTATAATTTCCTTTTCTTTTAAGAATACGGAAGGTGAAGACAGCCAGTCGAACTAAGCAGGGTTTACTCTTTGGCAGGTAGACTGATTGACGTCAGAATTAAAGTAATACTTTGAATGTTGTGTGGAGGATGGCAATACATCATCCAGGAAGCAAATAGGAAAAGACCGACTAGAGGAGGAATGGGGGAGGTAAATGGGTTTGTGCAACAGAGAGAGAAAAGCCCAATGACAAGCAAATCTAGAGTTGTCAAATGGAAGTGCTCTTTCCAAGATCTTATTCGTCTTTGGAACTCGCCACCACGAGGCATCTGGAAGGCTTTGGGCTTAGCTGTATTTCAGTGCAGTGCAACTGTACTTAAATGCCATGCTTGACATTTTTGCAAGGCAGGTCTTTAGGTTATAGAAGCAGGATTAACTGTCATTCAGCTCTAAATTTCCAGAGGATACGAACTGCTGACTCAGGGCACAAATCTGACTGATAGGGACTGGGAGGTAATCTCTCCTCTGGGGAGAGAAGGTTCTCTTTGGGAACCCTGCAGTTGCCTCAGCTGTCTGGCATAAGTCCTGTCTGGTTCAGAAGTTTCTTTCCCTCTTTTTGGAAGGTTCTGTCAATATCAAACGGGGAGAAAAAGACATTTGTTCTGCTCTTCTATGGCAGTATTGCATTTCTTATCTCCCTGATGTTTTGTTGTCGTGAAAATATTCAGAGTCACTGTAATATGACAGTAAAGGCAGAGTTTAAGATGTTTTTGTAACAAAAGGAAGGTGAAGAACTGGGGGCGTGAATACTGCTTGTGCCTGGCTACCCTTTCACCTGCTTGGCTCATGACTCCTCTGGTTATGGGAATCCTCTGTGCGACGGTACCCGGGTGCGTAGGAGCAAAGCTGCTGCTGGAAGGGAGAAGGAGCTGAATGCAGCATCCCATCGGTGCTGCAAGTTTGGGCTCTGTAAGGAAGGCTTCTGTTTTAAACTGATGTGGGTATTTGCTGATTAAAGGCAGCTGAGAAAGCACATCTGCTGAATTGATAAATATTGTTTTATACCACAAGCTGTGGCATCCCTGTGATCTTTGCTGTCCTGATTATGGCAGTTTTTGATCTCCTGCATTCTCTTTTCTTGGGCAATGCTGACAACTGTGATGGGGCATGTATAAAAAAAGCCCATAAATAAAATTAAACTGTATCTCGGAGAAGTGCCATTAGGAGCTTATTCGTTGCCTAATTTAAATAGTCTGAATACTTTCCAGAAAATCGTTGTCAGAAGCCACAGTCCTATTTACAGTAGCAAGGAGTAATGGATGTCACTTTGATTAAGTGCATTTTTCTGATGCTAATTATCAGCAAAGAATCATTTTGATGGATGAGGATGTTTGGAAAAGCTGCTTGTGCGGAAGAATTCAGCAACATCTCTATTAAAATTTTAACATCTCCTGTTTCAAATCAAAGATTTTTTCAGATGTTGTATAACCAAGAAAAGAGAGGCTTTTAACAACTGGGGCACATTCTGCTAAGTTTATACTTCCAGGTTAGATAGATTTTGAAAACTTCTTTATCTCTTAACTGATGTCTGGTCTTTGTCTCTTAAATTTGTGTCCTGGTTTGAGGTATCACTAGGTGGTGGCTCTAAATCATAGGTTGGATTATACTTGGCACAAGCAAACTGGAGTGCTGAAATATCAGGCTGGTAGGATCTTGCTCTTGCAGTTTTCATGCTAACAGGCCCCAAGTGACTTCCTCATCAAATGCATCATTACATTAATGGAGCCAAGCAATTTTCTGTCCCTCTGTCAGGTTCCTTGAATACGTCTGTGGCTGAATCCCCACTTCATTGTCATTTGATTTGATGGGCAATTTCTCTCATTTTATTTAGAAGATGCAGACGCTAATTTGAAAATTCCAGTTTGTAGCCAGAAGTTAGAGACATTTATTTCTGTGATGGAGAGGTAATGGCCAATATTTTAGGTTCTGGACTGCAATGTCTGTTCAGGCTGTACCATCTGCGCTTGTGAAGGTTTGTACCTGGATTTAGGAGATCCAGCTCTGATGCCTGTGTGCCACAAAATCCCTCTGGCAAAGGCTCTTCATCTCCCAGCAGTTTGATCCCTTGTGAAAGCAGGATGAAGGTATTTATTCTCTAATACCCATTCCTCAAGAAGTGTGTTAAGACCCAGTCTCCCACCAGAGAATCTCACAAGGGGTGACTCGGTCTCAGTTGCGATGCCTGAGCCCAGCTCCAAACCGCGTAATAAATAACACTGGGGAAGATGGTGGGATCCGAAACAGAAATGCAGGAGTGCCTGTGTGACCACTTGAATTGAATCGCTTTTTCTCTGCTTTTGCCACCTGGCAAAGCAAAATCAAAACATTTGTTAATTGGATTAAGCTGTTTTCCCGAGTCAACACTTTGTCAGAAAGCTTCTGTCTGACAGTACCCAAGCAAGTGTCCACCCCTGAACACCCAGCCAGCCTGCGGCAGTAACCCTGCTCCCGACTGGAGCGATCGCTGCTCCCAGTGGGCTCCTGCTCTTGAACCGAGCAGCACAGCGAGTTGGGCAGGTGATACGTACTGGTGTAGCTCTTTCCAACGCAGATGCCTACAGCTCTGCTGTGTCAGCCGAGGCTGTGGACAAGACCGAATTCAGTCCCCAAGTACTATCTAAGGTTTTGGAGAAGCTGCTGGCTCTTTCTTGGTGGAGGGAAACTAGACAGCACGGGTCTTCTCCAACGGGCCTTGTTCCTGCTCTCTGAAGGAGTGGGCAGGGGCATCCCAGGCTACCAGGCGTGGTGCCACCAGGCTCCGAAGCACGGTGCCTTAGGTCTAGACTAGCAGAGCTTATGGCTATGTAGAGAAAAAGCACCTGGGGCATGGTGCTGGTGCACCTAAATCTGTCGCCAGTCCCATTCACCACCTTCCATGGAAGAGTACCCAAGAAGCCTGCAGTCCTGGGTGGCCAGGTCCTCTCCAGGGAGGGTGGCTGCAGCAGGTCCTCTCCCTTAACAGAGGCAAAATCAACATATATTGCCACTGGTTTCCTCAGCCCTGCTATAGATGGGATACACCGGGTTGAAGAGCGTGTTGGAAGCCTGGGACAGCTTTATAAAAAGGATTTGGGTCTTCTTGTGTTTGTAGATTTTTTTTTTCTTTTAATGATAGATAGCATTCCTAATTGTGGATTGCTTTTTCAGTGGTTCTGAAAGGCTGCAGTGGTGATTACTAACGCGGTGTCTTAACTGATGTGCTGTTCGGCGTTTTTTAAATGCGTGTTTCCTGGTAGCGATTGGTATGCCTTTGAGTATTCATCTTAAGGCAGCAACCCCTGGACATCAGCAGGAATATTAGGAAAGTTATGAAAGTAATAGAGTAAGAGAAGATACGCACTTCTTTTATAATTATGTCTATTTTTTTTTTAAAGATGTTATTACTTTTTTCAGGGGTATTGCTTTTACTGTCAGTAACGGACCTTTGCTGGTAATAAAAGTAAGTGCACGTAGCAGTCTGGTGAAATGAGTGGAGGTGTCCCTGGAGTCCTGCAGTACGGACAGTTGTGCCCTGATGAAAAGGAAGAGCAACATTGATTTTCAGTTATTTAGCGCAATTTAACACTATGGGCTCAAGTTTCCTTCCCTCCCTGGTGTATTTTCTCGGTTTATTTACTTTCGCTTTGATTTCCATTCAATTTATTGGGAGGATGGGCTTGAAAGGGAAAACGTAGTGGTTTCAAGTTACCTGAGAGTACCCGTCCAAGGGAAGGGGAAAGCATGAGCAAGGGTGGCAGAGGGCCATGTCCCCGCTGAGAGCGGTGGGTGTAATCCCAGCAGGGACTTGTGCCAGCTGGTTTTTTTGTCTCATGTTGGTGCAAGAGCAAAGGGGAAGGGCAGGGCCATGGGGAGGAGTGACAGCCCTCGCAGTCCAGCGGTGAGCGCGTGGTATCAGGAGCTTTGTGAGGTGGGTATGCGGTCAGGAGAGCCCCTGGGTGGCTGACATTGGCCTTACTGAGGGAAAATTAAACACATTGGCAAAATGAAGATTTTTACTCCCCTCGGCCAGTTGTACAGGACACGCAGAAAGTCCTAACTGAAAAGTTTCCTGCGGTGAAACTGAAGGAAAGGAGTGCAGAGTGGCATGAAAAATGTCGCAGTCTTGGGTCCTGCCATGGTTAACTAGAGCAAATCTCCTTCCATGTGTCCTTGGCATGAGACTGAAGCCCGGTGGGGACATGGCCAGTTGCTCCAGCTGTGCATGGGCCTGGTGCACCTTCCTGCCTGGGGCTTCTTGGAGCTCCTGTGTCGGATGGATGGCTGCCTAAACTTGCCAGTGAAGAGCAGAGAAGAGAAATCACACATGAGCCAGTGGAAGTAGCTTGGTTGTGTGTAAGATCTTGGCACAGATCTACCAGAGACGTGGGTCCCTTTTGCACCAGGGAAGTATCATGAATGTGAGTCTGTGTCCACAGATCTGGTGAAGAAATGATGATATTTGTCATCGCAGCAAAGCCCCGTGTCTGCAATGTTGCCATTGGCTTGGTTGAGGATGGAAGGTCAGGCTGAGACCGAAGCTGTCACCGCTGCTGTAGTGACAGTATGAGAAACAACTTGGCAGCTGTAGCTGTAATTGCAGAGAATGCATTAAATTTTTCTGCTATGTTTTCCCACCGCTTTATCTCGTCACAGTTGCATCTTTGTTCCCAGGGGAAACAATTTATTGCTGTTCTGAAGGTGGTGCTCATTCCTTTTCCCCAGCACAGCCGGTTCGGTGACTGACTGACGGCGTGTGGGGAGCTCCGGCTTCCCCCGCTCGCTGCCTCGGGGGAGACTCGGGGGGCTCGGCTCCTGCGGCGCCGTCGCTGCCTTCTGCAGCCAGCCCTGTCCCGGTGCCGGTCCCAGTGCTCTGCTTGGGCGTCAGCTGCTCTCTCGTAGAGCCCTCTGTGGTCGCGGTAAAACAGACCACGAGCAGAGCCTACATAAATTGGTTAGTAAATCCTCCGCGTATGTTCTCCTGTAAGGCATGGCATCTCAGCGACTTCATCTTGTGTTAGATAATGCAGCAGAGAGGCTTAGAGAGGAAAAGGCCTGAAATTTGAATCAGGAATTCACTGTTTCAGAGAAGTTACATCAACAGAGAGGATTAATTCTTTATTGTCTGTTTTCAGCTTTGCTTATCAAGAGTGACGTGAACACATTGCCTGCTGAAGCCCCGCAGCTAGTGCAGGTTTCCTTGCCGTGCTGCATTTGCCTCTGCTCCGCTGGCACTTGCTTGGAGCTGTAGCAGAGATGTGGGTATTAATTTGCAAAGAAAATACCTCATATTCCTCCTCCTGACTGACAGCTCAGTGAACGGGTCATACGGGCCCCGGACAAATCTCTTGGCAGCTCCTTACAGAACCGTGCTGGCTGCAGTCTGCCTGCCGAGGGTTGGCAGCACAAGGCTAAGCAGCACCAGCCTCCAAGGCCCTGAATCCGGAGATTTCTTCTATTGTGAGCCTATTAATTTGCTACTTTGCCGCAAAAAAAAAAAAAATAAAAAAAAATTGTATTCCATTCTTTCTTACCTTCCAGAGAGTTCAGAGTTTAGATTACGTTGCTGCACCCCACTTTGTATAAAATGATGCTGTTGGATTTCATCTGCCATCGTGACCTTATTGCCTTTCTTTGTGGAGCATTTAGTTGCCGTTTTAGCACATTCAGGGGCCGGCTGTTTTACTGCAGGGAGACGATCAAAGTCCAACCTGCTGGAGAACGCGGGTCCCTGGGGGTGAAGGTCTGTGGGGAACAGCGGTCTCTGCTCTCACCTCCTGTCCCAGCAACCTTATTCTGCGTGTCTTAAAATCTCCTCTGCGTAGTCAGAGGGCTGGGAGGAGGTTTCCAGGATTGTAGGTCCCCTGGGTAAGTTTCCCCCTTCAGTTATTCTAGACAATAAATAATTGATAATGAAGGAGTTTGTGGTGATAGGGTTGAAATGCAGGGCTTAAGTCCTGGTGGGACAGATAGGTTGTGGGCATTAGCATGTTACCAGCAGATTTAAGTAAAAAAAGGCATGTTTTCCAAATCTCTCAAACTCTGAACTTGTCAGTTCAAGCAGGAGGCCTGTTAGTAGCGGGTGAAGCAATGCTTTGCAACAGTTACATTCATTTGCAGGCATTTTAAAGAGTTATTTTCTGTTCTAAAACTACATCAGACCTTTGTTGCAGGGGGCAGGCGTACTCTGTAAGGGCCATCCACAGCTTTCTGGAAGAACTCCAAGAACTTGGAGTTGGTTTTGCCTCTTAGGGCTTGCACCGGGGCCACAGTCGTGTGGTCTTGCTTATGACTTCTTCCTAAAGATAGATCACCCCGTTCTCTTCTGATTGTCTTTCTTCAAGAGACAGTCTGGGGCCGTGCTGCTTGCTGACAGTCAAAACAGGGTTTTGTGAGTGGAAGCTGTAAAACGAAGCCTGCAGACGGGAGAAACGCGTTGGGATCGTGACATCTCCAAAGCAATCACTTCGTGGTCAGTCCCAACGTGGTGGGTGCCAGCCCTCTATTTCGGGAGTGAACGTTTCCGCAGTCAGATGGCATTTGCTGCGTGCGAGGGTACCTGTACACGGGCGCGTTTTCCCCTCTGCTTTTCCGTGGTGTTCCCCCCGTTGCAGAGGATCCCTGTGCCACGGAGAGGGTGCAGCTTGCTGGCGCTCTCTCCCATCCGATGCCATCATTGTTTTTTCCTGCCTGCTTTTTTTTTGCAGCAGTTGTGTGGGTGTGCATACACGCGCAGCACAATGTACAAGTAGCCACGGCCTGCAGCCGTGGAGGGTTCAGAGCCGGGCCAGGACGTGGGCGCAGCCGGAGGGAAGGAAGGCAGGCAGGAAGGAGGAATTGTGCTGAAGGCTGAGGCCAGCAGCATGCGCTGAGCGAGCCCATTAGCCAGGGGGTGGGTAGCTCATGGGTCAGCTGGGTAATGTAAATAGTGAAATGGCAATGAATTAAATGGGTGAGTTGAGTGATTTGCTTCAAGGGTGAAAGACTGAAGTGTGTGGGGGGGGAGGGGGAACACGCACAGCGAGGTGTCGCCTCGGTGAAGCCGAGAGGTTTATTCACCTCTTCCCTTTGTAGGCTTACTCTTTTGATGTATTAAGGGATGTATAAAAATTAAAATTCGATGTATCAGTCTTGCCTGATGTAAGCTAAAAACCAGCATGAGGGTTGGGCTTGTGCCTGAACGGGTTGGTTCAGCGACAACCCGCCTTTGCTCAGTGTGCAAAGTTGGGCACTGGGGAGGTGCTGGCTGCCTCGTTGGCGTGCCGCCGTGCTGTTGTGTCACTGTCCCGCTGTGCCGTTGTACCTCTGTGCCGCCGTGCGCCTCGGCACGCTCCGGCAGGCTGGAACCGAAGCTCCCGCGGCTCCTGGCAATGGATCCGCTCCCAGCTGCGGATGAGGAGCAGCGCTGAGCCCTCACCTCATCCCTCGGGGGGCAGAGCAGCCTTCCACCGCCCGGGGAGGGGTTTGTGTCCCCCGACGGGCTGTCGGGTGTTGCAAGGAACTGATGGAGAAGGGCGCAGGTGTTCGCTGTGGCCGGTGCAAACCTCCTTCTGTTGCTTAAGGGTGTCCGTCTCGGACACGAGCTGCTTTCTCACCTGCGTGGCATCACTCCCCTGACCCGCACGGGGCTGCCCGGTGTCTGACCCTCGCTCTCTGCACCGCCACGCTCGGTTTACTGAGCCAGATTTCATGTCTACTGTTGTCAACAGTTTCTTTGTCACAGATGATTTTTGCTGCTGCTCTTTCATAATACTGTGGTAGAGCCCTCTTGAGGCCAACACAGAGATGGCTTCTATCCAGCAAAACTGCCCAAATCCAGGGCAAAATTGTGATTTTGTTATTCTTTCCAGGACTCCTTGCTGTTACCCGTCGTCTAGCTTTTGGTCGTAGCTTTGCATAAAGCTGACAGGTGCGGTGTGTTTGCATGTGAGATGCTGGATATGCTGTCTGTGGGGTGCAGGGGGGGGTTATGTCCGTGTCTCGAATGCAACAGCAGCTTAGCCAAGGCTGGAGGCTGAGATCCTCCTCCTCCTGGCCTGATCCTGCCTGGGGACGTGCAGGGGTCCTGAGGAAGGTGCTGTCATCCTCCTGGCTGCAGATCCTGAAACTCTGAGAGTTAAATGTCGATCTGCAGGTTGTATCCCCCCTTCCTCGCGTGCTGCTTGGTCTTCTTCCCGGTCCTGGTTTGCAGAGGACTGTGACAAGTTCCTCACTCCGGGCTGGGGCTTGCTGCCCTCCTGCAGCACTGGGGACGGACACGGACACTGTGTGTTTGTCAACCTCTGCTGTCTGGTACAACAGCAGGATTTTTTTTTTAAAGTTTAATTTTAAGGTCGGGTAAAACCCACCCCACCTTCCGTGATGGAGCTGTGATTGAGACCTGCTGGATTTTGTTAATTTTGGGTGGCGATTTCTGCTTCATGGCGAACACCCGTGCTCTCTGTGTTGCAGGCAGCGGCTCCCCCGGGGCCTTTCGCAGCTTGTTGGGGCTCTGCGCTGCTCAGCCCCGGTGTCCGGCCCACGGGCTCGTGTGGCCACCATCCACAAGCTCTGGAGGTCGGCACGGCAGCGGGTCTGCGGCACCTTCGGGAAGGAGCCGTGGGGGAGTGCGTCGGGGAGGCTGCGGAGCGAGCGCCAGCAGCGCGGCGGCTGTGTTTGCATTAGTGACTCCGCCGCGCTTCCTACAGCCCACGCAGGCTCCCGCAGGAGCGGGAGTGTTGCGCTGCAAATTTAGCAGCTACCTTTAAGTGGGGAGCAATCACTTTTTGGGCCGTGGGTAAAGTCATTGAGCTTTTTTGTGTGTCTCTTATCCGTTCCCGGTATGCCGGTGGTGACTATTAGCAAAGCCATCGCTTTGGCTGAGCTTTGCTGCAATTGGTTTCTGACTTCGGATCGATACAGGCAGATTTGTTTGGGAATTGGACTTTTCAAATGCCGTGCTGCTGCTTTGGCCTGGCCAGCCCTCTGTGAGCCTTGGCCGTGGGTCAGCGCCCCGGTGAATCCAGCGCCCGTTGCTGGGGTGCCAAGCCGCAGTCAGAGCATGAAGCACAAACGCCACGGCTCGGTGGCAGGGGACGTGCTGGCTCCCCGATGGCAGGAGCTGTCAAGAAAAATGTCTCCTCTGTCTAGGAGAGAGGAACATTTCTGGAGAGCAGGTGGTGAAGATGTTTAGCAAATGTCAGCTTGAGACCTTGCCATCCTGTGGGCAGAAGTGACATCGCTGAGAAATGTGTTATCCTGTCAGAAAGCAGCAAAAAATCCACCAGCTAAATGTTTACGAGCAAGGCAGGCCTTTGCCAAAAGCGGGTGTTTTTCCACCCCTGAGACTCATGGAGTGAGAGCTCCTTGGAGCCGTGGGAATCCTGCTCCTGCACATGCGGAACCGTCGGCACCGGGCGGGCAGGACATCGCCGTCCCTCCTGGGCAAAGGCTGCCAGCCTCTGCTCACCCCCGGCCCACGGCTCCTGCCTTCTCTTCTGGGGTTTGTTTTTTTTTTTGCTCCCTTGGCTCCTCTCTGGGTTTTAGCAAGAAGCAGCCGCTGAGCTTCCCCCTGCGTCTGCTCAGGAGCCCGGAGCATCGCTCCGCGGGGGCGGCGGGAGGATCTCGCCTCCTTCCCCTCGGCACTGAGCAGGGAGCAGGCAGCGCCATGCCAGACGAGCAGCTCTGGCGAGGCGCAGATGCCTCCGTCTGATGAGTGAGGCTTGGCCTCGCAACTCCTGTAACTTGGGTTTCGACAGAGCTCGGGTGGCTGGGGCTGAGCCAGCGCTGCCATTTATTGCTGGTGCCGACGTCGTATCTCTGTTTTTACTGGAGAGATGAGGCAGCTTGTGCCTCGCTGCAGGCAGAGAGGAAGCGAACGCTCTCGCTTTAGAGATTGTCTCAAGTCTTCTGCTGGTTCGGCTGGGCTGGTCTTGTAACTATTACCGTTAGGACATAAGCATCTGGCCAAGCCACGCTGCATTATTTCTGAATGCCTTCATCAATCCCCTAGAGCTATTTAATTTTAAAGTGGCCTTCTTACTGCACGCAGTGTGCTGTTTTGTATGTGAGCAGAAAAGCTGAAACAGAAAGGTTTCCCGCAGCCGGGTGCTAAATGCAGTTTTTCAGAGCTATAGCACTGTTTAAAACTTTTCCTTTCAGACCAGCTACGGATGTGATTGCATGACTGGGAGTGGGGAGAGCTGCAGAGACCGAAAGAAACTCGTTTGCCCAGTGTCAACGTGCGAAGCGCATAATTACGTCTGGGCTAATAGCTCTGTATGGGAGTATTGTTTGAAAAATTTCTAATTTAATAAAATGGGTAGTAATGGGTTATTAGGAGAGAATTTAATTGAAGTAATTGGCATGGACGCTAGCGTGCTATTTTAATTTGGTATTTGTAATGCACAGTCACAGTGTTTGTTCAAGGACAGAGAAATGGGTATTAGGTGGTGCCCGTATTTCTCGGCACAAAGTTACAGCTGGTCTCTGGAAAGACATTTATTCGAGGAAGCTATTTAGTCAGTGCTCTTGAGCTTGGATTTTGAAGATGGATTTGCTTTATTACAGTTAGATGCAATTACACCCACGCTGCTGAGAGTGAAGGCCTTCTCTGACATCTCGGTTCCCACTTCGAATGACTTGAGATTGGTCTTTCTAGTCATCCGGAGCAGCTCCACCTCTCTGGCACAGGGACATACCCTTTCCTGAGGCGCTCGCACACACGTACGTGCATGAGTGTGCTCGCCCACGCGCCGGCACGCAAGCAAGAAAGGGGATGTTCGTCTTCTCTGGACACCCTTTCGTCCCCGCTTGTCTGAAGTTCCTCAAGACCTGTACACATGGCATCCGTTCCCACTTGGTAGATCAGCACCGTGAGGTTTTCCCATGTGGAAAAAGACTTTATAGTCTCTTTCCAGGGTGAAGATCCCTCAAGTTGCCATCTCTGAGCTGTTGTACAGGGTTTGCCATGAGCTGGAAGGCTGCAGGAGCTAATAATCTGTCGGGTCACTGAAAGTGCTACATGGTGAAGCGATGGTGACATGAAGAGCCATTACATCTCATCAGCCTCTTCCAGAGCTGACATTCAGCGATTGTTCCTTTTCATCTCTCTCCAAAGTGCTTTTAAAGCTCAATATTGTCACTTGGTTTGGATTCTTCCCACACAGTATCTGCACTTAGAACTGCCCAGTGCTGATGGAGAGGTTTATTGCTGGCAGCTATTGTGCTAAAACTGAGAGGAAAAACAATTTCTAGTCAGCTCCTGTTATGGTCTCTAATAGGAGATATTTCTTCCTTGCTAAGAACTTGTAAATGCATTTTAATGCCAGATGCAGTGCTCTGTGGCTAAGAAATGTTCAGCCTTCCAGGGTCCAGCAGTACAAATATTTCTGCTTACAGACACGTGCAAAACGCATTGCACATGTACGAAGGACAGATGCCTTCCCAACGGTGCGAGTTAAACAAAAAAAACCCCAACAACTATGAAAAAGAGCAAAGCCCAGCTATGAAAGCCCAAAGCTCGCTCCCTGAGGCCCAGCGACGGGCCTCGTACAGCTTTGTGAAGGAGTCCGGGCTGGCAGAGCTGTGCAGCAGGTTCAGGTGAAGCATTAGGTTAATTAAGGTTAATTAAGTAAATGCAAAGCCATCGTTTGTGTAGCAAGGCTGCGCTGCTGAAGGAAGCCCTGTGCTGGTATGTAGAGGAGGGAAAGTGTCTTCTACCAACAGGGGAGGTTTAGGCTGGACATTAGGAAAAAATTCTTCCCGGAAAGAGTGGTCAGACACTGGAATAGGCTGCCCAGGGAGGTGGTGGAGTCACCATCCCTGAATGTGTTTGAGAGTCCTTTAGATGTGGTGTTGGGGGATGTGGTGTAGGGGAGAACTTTGTAGAGTGGGCTTGATGGTTGGACTCGGTGATCCCAAGGGTCTTTTCCAACCTAAATGATTCTATGATTCTACGATTCTGCTCCGTCGGTGACATGCAGGTTTTCCCAGGAGAAGCTGGTGATGCGCTTTGCCCCAGGAAGGCGTCCAGCTTTGGGTGCAAGGGGCAAAGTTTGTTCACCACGTAAGCGTGCTGCAGGAGGTGGCTCCGTGCCAGGCATGGCTTTGCCTTGCTGGATGAAGCTGACGTTCGCACCCCCAGGGATTGCTTTGCCGTCGTTAGGTGTGTGACCGAGCTCCTGAGGGGCTGTGCTTCTTCGGAGGGAGCAAGTTTGGGGAACGCGGATCGGGCTTTTAGCGGGAGGGAGAAGGCAAAGGAGGGGTGTTCATCTCTGTTGTGGGGAATTGTGAGAGGCTGAGATGAAGCGTGTGTCTAGATGAGTCCCGTGCCCTTTTCCAGCATTGTGGGTGCTTTTTTATGTGCCGGTGTGATCCCCCGTTCCCTTTTGAAGGAGGATGATTCACGAGAGGCACAGCGGGTGCTGCTGATCCAGCGGCTATTAGCGAGGAGCGGAGAGCGCTGAGATCCGCTTTAGGGCCCAATGGCTGCTTTTCTTGAGCAACTTTTGAGAGCTGGAACAATTATCCCACCTTTAAGGCCTTTTTTCCCCTCTAAGCTGCCCTGCTTCCCACTGTCAGATCTTAGGGAGAGAAACGAGTACAACTGAACCTGCTGGTGCAGATATTAACACAGTCATGATATAATTTAATCTTGATCCCATTAAACACCCTTAATAATCAGAGAGTTTCTCACTTGGTTTAATGGACTCTTTTCCGGATGATGAGGCTGCAAGACCAGACACTTGTTATAAATGTCTGTTTATTAAACAATCTTTCTTCCTAAAAGCTCCTGCCTGGCCAGAATGAATACAAATGGAGAGGATGGTGTTTGTACTTCAGTCTTTAAGGAGACATTGTGTAAAAAAATGGGGCCTATTCCTTTTTATTTTTGTGTCTCTTTATATGAGAGATGAGAACAGGCCAAGATATTTTTTTTTTAAATTGTGCTTTTTACTTTAAATGTATGAGGCAGTCGAGACCCGGCATCCGTGAAATAGCATCTGCTGTCAGACCGACTCCTGGAGCGGATATTCCCTTCCCAACAGATGATTTGGTCATGGGCGTTGAACCAGAAGCTGACAAGCAGATAAGACCAATGGTGTATAATAACCTGACTTAAAATCCTTTTCCATGGCTTTAGTTCACCTTTTTCTCTTGACGGGCCGTGCTCAGCAGAAGGCAGTGTGGCTCTTGCGTGTGTACTGCAGCGCTTGTCTCCTTTGGGGAGAATTTCAGAGTTTTTTGTGCAGAAGAGGCCTCTGGAACCTCTTACATCAGTGACATGGTGTTTAACACAGTTATCTGCACACTTTACTCATTTATTTCAGAGTACACAAAGTGTGTAGATACCCAAGATGGTAAAAGACCTTCACCATTGCGTAAATGCTGTGTTAAGGCTATTGGGAACATGGCGCCTGTTGACGGTGACAATTTTCATGGGCTGAGCAGTACACAAAAAACTTGTCTTTCCCTTTTAACGTCTTGATTTTGGCTGAATGTGGAAATAGAGAGACCCTGTTTGTCAGATCCCCTGTGGCACCTGGGCGCAGCGTGAGCTTTGCCTTGGGCATCGGGCATCACCTGGCTGGCAGGGACTCCTGTCGCACGGCGCAACTTTCCGCGGCAGCGTGCTATTGCCTGGTAAGCAAGTTTTTTCTCATTGAAGTTAAAATAAGAAGCGTACTTGAAGATCAGTGGTCTGGCGCAACCCCTTGTTCTAGTCCTTCCCACACACCACGAGGAGCCTGTCGTAGACTCCGTGGAGTTCATGCCTCATTTCTGCAGCACGTTGTGAATTGCTCTTTATACGGACTTGCCATTTTCTCTATCTTATATAATGTATTACAAAATGAATGGTGTCAGAAATGGAAAATGTACGGCAAATGGTATCTAGCACGATCCGGCGGCCCTGGGGAGGGAAGAAAATTTTATTACTGTGAGACACAGTTGGCAGAGCTGATGGAGAGCCCCGAAGCCTGAGTTTCTCCTTTGAAGATTCACCTTTTTAAAAAACGAAAAGAAAAGTTTTAAGGTTTTTAGATGCTAAAATTCCTCACATTTTAAGCAGAAACTCTTAGAGCCATTTAATAAGTAAAGTTTTGCAGTTTAACAGAGCATTTCATCAGAATTTTAATACTTTAGTAACAAAGTTCCCACAAAAATGTCACGCAGAAAAGGCTCGGAGTCCTTTAAAACTGCAAAGTAGGAATCACTTTGGCATTTTGAAAGTCTCTGTGAAATTGCTTCCTGGCGAGCTGTGCCAGGGAGCTCTGCGAGGTGTTGTGCGGCAGCGCGCGAGCCGAGCCGCCTGTGCTCCCGGCTCATCAAACGCCATCGCGTGTCTCCATCCGCAGCCTCACCGGCTCCTGACGGCACTTCGCCGCTGGGCTGGAAATAGCGAGCGCTCGAGGGGCTGGTGAAGGCTGCGTGGGGAGGCACAGGGCATCTTTCCAGCTCTTGCTGGCGGTCGCATCTCCTGGGAAAAGCTGGGATCAGGGTGTCCCCCGGAGCGGAGGGTTGTTGGACAACGTGCGGCAGGAGCTGGGGGTGGGCGCGCTGCTGTGCCCGTCCTGCCCTTGCTCAGAGCATCCCTCTCCTTCCTCCGGGTCTTGGCTCAGGCACCTGCAGAAGGAGGGCAGCGCGGGGAACGTCCTGGCCTCGGAGTGGAGCCACGGGGCTGGGACCCTTGGAAAGGCTGGAGGGCAGTTAGAGAATTGCCGTGGTAATTATGCCACGCGACGTGGGTTTATTGCCTCCTGAGCGACAGCTTGGGCACGGGGACCTCTCCTGCCCCGCTCCTCCTGTGGGAGTCGGGAGCAGCACCCAGGGGTGTTTACAAGGTGTTTTCGGTTTCCCGGGGGGAAAGTACTGCACAAATGCTTAGAGTAATAAACGTTCGTAGTGCAAAGATCATTAACACCTGGGAGGCAGCAAATTGCGGTTAATGGCAGCGGAGGGCAGTCACCCAGCCTGCTCACCCCCGGCACGCAGCTCTGCCAGCCCCGAGCCCTGTGCCTGGGGGGGCCCAGGGGCCCCGGCTCCTCCGGGCTGGGTTTGGGTCCTGCCCTGCCGCCTGCTCTGAGCATCGCTGCCTTCCTTTCCGCTCCCCGCAGTGCTCTGCCTCCCCGCGCGGAGCCAGGGCTGACTCATGCTCTGGAAAGCGCTGCCCGTCCGGCTGCCAGCTCTGCCTGGGTGAGGACCCCGGCGCTGGGCTCATTAAATCTTGGGAAGTGGATAGTGACCCCGTTATGTACTCACCTGGAAAAGTGACTCGGCCGTGCCTGATTACTGTGCTCTGCCTGGAGACTTTTTGTGCTTCCCTTGCAGATATATATTTAGATTTTACCCAAGGGCTTTTAATTTCCTCCCTGGCTTGAGCAGCTGTGACAGGTATACAGATACTTTCCCTTTTTTCTCTGGCCATTTTAACCTGTCATCAGCTTTGTTAAGAAGAAGTGGGAAGAGATTACAAGTCACTGTAAAGCTTCAGGGCCTCATTGCTCTGCTTGTGCGCATGTAAAATGCACCACAGAAATAGGAAACCGTTGTCGGTGGTACCGTGGCTTTGTTGGGGATATTTGTTCAGCATCTGCTCGAGTCTGCTCTATTTCTTCTTCTCCCTGCTAAGCAGTCCCAAGTTAACATACTGGGTTTGCAGCTTTCGTGTTCGTCGCTGATGAGCCACACTTAGAGAGGTAAAAATGGGTTTGCAAAGGCTGCGATGACAGTTCTGGGATTCGGCGCGCGAGGCTCTTGCGTCGCACTTACATAATGGCTCTCGCCAGCTCTCCGGGTGGCTGGGGAGTCACTTGGCGAAGGGGCCCCGCCGTCCCCCTCTGGGGTAGCCAATCCACCCCTGGGGGTCCAGCCGAGCCCCCCGGCAGTCGGAGCAGCGGGGAGCTGGGGCTGGTGCGGGCGCTGCTCAGTGCACTGGGCAGGGGGGAAGCCACAGGGCACGACTGCCCATTACTGGGCAGTTACTGAAGTCCTGGGTCTGGAAGGGAGATGCTTTCCCCCCTTCTAAGTGCTAACGTTTTGAAATCGTTAACATTTGAAATGTTAATGCGGAGAACTCGGGGAAGAGGAGAGAAATCAAAGGCTCTTCCACTATCAGACACACCGTCCCCCTCTGGGCTTGCAGCCTGCCTGCAAGCTCTGTGTGTATTTTCTTATTTTACATAATTTTTCCATCTCTCTCCATCAGCCCAGCTCTTCAGAGGCTTCCTTCTGTTTCCAGCTCTCTTGCTGCTGCTAAATATGCCCTCCTCCATGTTTTCTAAAATGTTCCTTCTTCCCTGAAACTCTAGTGCTCCGGTTTATTAGAGAAGTCTCCCAAGATACCAGGCAAGGCAGGGAGCTGCTGCCAGGTGCCGTTGCCTGACTCAGCTGCCAAGACTAAATAGGGGAAGCGAGGGAATAAAACGCAGCCAGTTAATTTCTGCCTGTGTCATGCAAATCTTTCAGGCGCCTTCGAGTGCCTGGTGTCTGGCGCAGCACTGGTTGGCCAAAGATTTCCACAGCTGTGTGATGGTGTTGGTGGATGTTGGTGTGCCCCTGCTCCGGGCTCTCTCCTGTTGGGTTTTTTTGGTTTGCCGTGGTGCCGAGCACCCTCCAGAAGCGCAGTGGGGATGGAGCAGCCCCCCAAGCCCATCGTGGTGGGAGATGGCCCCACGGGGCGGTGCAGCAGGGAGGTCCTTGGAGGTGACACCCTTCCAGAGGGGGAGGTGGCTGCGGTGGTGGCACTGACTGCAGAGAACGGGACTCCTGAATGGGGACAGGGCTTCAGTACGGTTGTGGTTTTGGCAGTAACCGCTCAGCCCAGTTGCTGTCCCAGCCAGCCACTGCGATGACAGAAATCCCTGCAGTTTGTGAGCTTTTCCTGAAATGCTTTTAATGACAATTTAATAATAACACTTAGCGCCTGGTACAGAGCTTCTCACCCCTGGAACTGAAACGCTTTACCGAGAAGGGTAAGGACCATTATCCCCCATATTCACAGGGGGGCAAATAGCTGGATTTTATTTGTGAGAATAATTACAACAAGTGGAATTAATCAACTTTTCGTATGAATGGTGCTGCTTTTTAAAGACAGACTTCGGGAAAGAGTCCCAGATACAAAGGAGAACTCACAGTGGTGTAGATCCATCTGACGGCTTCTCAGGGAACTCGTCAGTGCCTGTGGTGCAAAGGCATTAACCCTGCCAAGGCAGCGTGCAGAGGGAACAGAAACCAGTGCAAATAAATGCAAGACAGGGCACAGTGTTTGCTTGCTGGTGCCCTAGATCGTGGTGAGCGGGCGCTGCAGAGAGCTGCTGTTGCCCAAATCCCAGTGTGTTTTGCTCCTGCTGCCCTTTGCCCCTCCAGCCCCTTGAAGCCCCGTGGCTTGGGAAGACTCTCCCAACTCCTGAATGTCCCCTGGGTCTCGGTGTGCTCCGCGTAGTGCATGGAGAAATGGCACTGATATAATTGGTGTTTCTAGTTTCTTAGCTGGAGGGCTCAGAGGCCATAACCTCTTACAAGCTCCTGTGGAGTCGCTGAGGCTTGGGCTTTTTTCCTCTCCTTTTCTGTCCTGCTTTACATCCCCCTCTTGCATCTTGGCCCCCTTCAGACTGCAGGCTTGCAGGGGAAAAGGGCTGGGTTCTTGTGCTGAGCCCAGGGCAAGAGAGGCTTGTTGTGGCTGGGACCTCTTGGTGTGACGGTAGTGCACGTGGTGGGTGGTAATGCCTCTGTGCACCATGAGCGCAGGTGGGAGTCACTGAGATGCTTTCTCACGTCGCTGCCCTGCTGCTTACAGCCTATTGCTCGTTCTGTTTGTGGAGATGCCAAGACATGGATTCACCTCAAAGAAAACCGAAATCCTGGGAAATCCTCCCATGATCTTTGGCAATCTGCTGCTGAGGGCCTCTGCTCGCAGGAGAGGGGAAGGCAGGAGCCGCGGTCCATCAGACACAGAGCGCTACAGGAACTTAAATGCGGAGCACGTTTGCAAGTACTTTGAATTGCAAAGTGCTGCTGTGGACTTGCCTGGCCCTAACCTGGCACGGAGCAGCGGTCTGGCCGCGCCGGGCCCCCGGCCACTCAGGGGATCCACGTCTCTCTCCTGGGGAGCAGCCTCTGGGAAGCCGCAGCTCATCTGGATGCACGTCTCTGTGAACAGCAGGTAGGAGTCACCATCCATCCCTGGGTTTCCCCCAGTGCCTTTCAAGAAGGATTTGA
Source organism: Fratercula arctica (assembly GCA_947846985.1). Classification (NCBI taxonomy): domain Eukaryota; kingdom Metazoa; phylum Chordata; class Aves; order Charadriiformes; family Alcidae; genus Fratercula; species Fratercula arctica. Next base: position 3,812,998 of record CANTUZ010000016.1, read on the forward strand.
TCATCTGTGTCTTTTAAACCCGGATTTTCATTGCACACTCATCTCCGAGAAAGATCTGCTGGCTCTCCACAGCAGCTGAGTGCTGAGGTCCTGCTCCCACGCTGGTGGCCGTGTGCCAGAGAAGACCTTCCTCTCCAGGCTAATGGAACGAAAATGGAGAAAAGATTTTAAGTTGCCTCTGGATCAATACAAACGGTATTTTCTGAGCCCTTTTATTAATAAATACACACATCCTTGCTGTCCAGAGAGGACTCCCAAGCATCTCCTGTATATTCTAATATCTCTGCAATCTGAAGTACTCCGTGTATTGGTATCGTGGTTTTAACTGTAAAAGGAATTGAAACTCTTTGGACTTTCAACCCTCTCATTAACTGCAACTCCACCTACTGATTGATAGTCAAAAATATGGGCAGAAGGTCCTGCCTTGTTTGGAGAAGAGTTGCTTGGGCCAGTCTTGTGTGTGGTGGGTGGTTCAGGGGAGCAGGCGAGGGGCTCGCGGGGGTCTCTGGGGTCTCTGAGTGTGTCCCTGTGCTTCCAGCATGTCCCTGTGCTCCCACCACATCCCTGTGCGAAGGCGCAGCGCTGGCACCCAATGGGGATGGAAGGGCCGAGTCCTACGCAAAGAAAGAGGACGGAGCATCAGCATATTTTTTTTTGCGTTTTTTTTTCTTTTTGACAAATTTGTTATTTTAACCGAAACAAATGTCAGAAGGAAAAAAAATTCTAGTGAGGACGCAGAAGTTCCATCTTCTGTGATTTTACTAAGCAGAAAAAAATTTATTTTACTAAGCAGAAAAAAAAAATTATTAAAAAGCTTTACATTTCCTCAAAAATACTGACATTTCCTCAAAAATACTGACATTTCCAGCCAACTCCGTGGAAGAGGGGTGCTTCTGCTGTGCTTAAGCCATGCTGCTGTATGCGGCTGGGTGCAAGGCTGGCTGCAGAAGCCTCGCGGTGGGGCGGGGAGAGGTTTTTGCAGGGCTGTGCGCGAGCCTTGGCAACCTCGAAACATTGGCAACTTCTGAAAAGCTATTTTGCAAAAAACATGGTGACAATGTAGGGCATTCCCTGGCGACTAAGGGGCAAAACTGGTGCATGTGCACTTCTTGAAAAACAGTTCTGCAAATAGCTGGGCCAGGGAGGTTTGTAACCTTTGTCCAAGTATTAGTAGTGCTCTAAAGTTTATTAAGCCATTAATGTCATGTTATTACATTTGTTGGGGTCTTGAAATATCGGAAGTGTTTGTGGTGGTAATAAAATTGCGTTGGACCTTGCTTTTCCTTGGAGTTGTTAAATAAAGGGAGGTCAGGGCTGCCCTGCAAAGGCAGCGCAAACACAAACCAGCGCACTGAGTGCAGGGCGCTGCTCCTCGGGAGCCGGGCTGTAGCCCGATGGAAAGGTGATTTTCCTAGAGCTGCTCTTCAGTGGGTCTATAGATAATGAACCTTAATGACTTTGCAGCTCGGGGTCCCTCGAATTATCGCTGTATTTGTATGAAGGCAGCCCCTCCTGTAGAGCAGCAGCTCTGCGGTGAGTCTCTCGTGCGATGCCGATGTGCTCGTGAGCGCAGACGTTTTCTAGCAAAACGTGCTCCCCTACCCAGGTTACCTTTTGTGCTCGTTGGAAGCATCTATACATAGTCGATGCCTTTCAGGGTGACTTTTCAAGATTTTTAAAGGTATTAAACCAGCTTTTCTGACAGAAGGCTTTGCACAGTAACAGTTTTGGGTTGTATCTCAACAGAACAGGCTTGTTTGCCAGAAGAATTCGGGGAAAAAAACCCAACCCCTTCCAGTTTCATCAACTAGTTTTAATGGGCTAGGTCATGCTTATTAATAATAAGTTGAATAGCTGCGTAAAAGTTTTGGCAGTTGGCAGTGAAAGCTACCTAGATAAAAGGAGAATATTTAACAATGCAGTTGCTTTGGATTCAATTAAGACTAATGAAAAATCTGCTTCTTTCGAAATCTTATTTTCAGAAATATTATTACCACTGCAACTGCTGCTCAGCAATTCCCAGCCATCTCTCCAGCCCCCGGCGCAGCAGTGGTCTCTGCATAATGCAGACGCTGAAATGAGAAATCAGCAGTTTTTAATGGGCTCTCAAACTAAAATTAAACATTGATTTCCTGGCTTACAGTCAGACGGTTGGCATTCAGTTAGCTGGGCAAATGTTTCTCGACCAGAGGAATTCTTTTTCGGACTTTGACGTTACCAAGGTTTTGTTTTGTTGATTTTCATTCCTGGATTCCCTTGGAGAAAGCGCTGTACAAACAAGGTGTTTGACGTGTCGCTTACCCTGTATAGCGCGGGTGGAAGCACAGGCAGCGCGTCCCTGCAGAGCAGACTCACCGAGCTGTCCTTCAGGTTACATTTACAGCCATGGCTTTCTAGGAACATGCGGTTTCCCAGCAAGAATGAGCGTTCTGGATGCACTGAGTGATGCGTTTTGCCTGTTGCTTTATTTGAGTTCTGGGTAAGCATATAGCAGCCCTAAACAGGCACCACCAGCACAGGGGACCTGCAATTAGTCTTAAATATCTTTTCATTGAAAGCCCTTCGCTTTCAGAGTTACAGGAAAGCTGCTTGATTCAGTGGGACCCTTTACCCTTTGACAGTGACATGCTCCACCGACAACGCAGCACTCAAGTACTTCTATTTTTCCTTTTTTCCAGTCAGTGCCCTGGCTTCCCCTTTCCCAGCCGAGAGGAGCAGGGCGCTTTTCCTGCCTTGCTGGTGGCTCCGGGCTGCCTTTGCTCCGAGTTCCCGCCGTACTCCTCCTCCTTCAACTGCTCTTACCAACAGGACAGTGCTCGGAGCCTGTCTGGGAGGTGGCTTGGGAGGAGAGAGGCTGCTGGGGCTGTAGGTCTTTAGGTGAAGAGTGGAACACATCGCGCTGCCTGAGAGAGGAGTATTTTTTGACAGAACTACAGCAAAGGCTTTGCTTCAGCAGCCCAAGGCAGATCTGAGCAGTCTGGGTAGTTCTGTGGGATTCCCCAGCCTCGGTTGTCCTCAGCATCAGGCGACCTCTCTTCGCCCTTGGAAGGGAAATGGCTATTGAAAGCAGCAGCCCTGTTTGCAGTTTCTCATGACCCTGCGTTGAATCACTCCCCTCTCGTCTGTTGTTTGTGTCTTGGTTTGTGTTTAAGTGCTTAATAGAAAAGGCATCTTCACGTGGAGGCTCCCACAAGCAGGAACTGAGTTTCTTAAAAGGTTCTTTGATGTGTTTTTTATCACCTTCTATTCAGCAAAAGTATGACAGGAGAGTTTCCATTTTCTGTTAAAATTCCCCAGGTCTTTTCCTAATACCTGTTCTGTTCAGTGCTGCTGCTTGATGGCATTAGTGCCGAATTATAATTTAAGCATAAACCACTTTTCACATCAAACCTCAATCCTGAAATGAATGTTCTTCTGGAATTAGGAATACAATACAACGTAGAATTTGCAAATAGCTCCCTAAAAGAGAGACTTGATTGCCCCAGTCCCAGTGATTCCTGTTGTCCAGGAGGATTCATCAAGCCCCGAGGTGGGCACAGCCCAATCCAGAGGGCCGAGAGCAGGAATTATATTCGGGGCTTGAGAACAACACCCTAAAGTAGACAGATACGGAGCAATAAGTTCAAGATGAATGTGAAGCAAACCATGAAGCAGAAAGACTCTTTTAGAAAATGAATGCATTGAGCTAATGAATCATTTTGGGGCAAAAGGAGAAATTAAATGTATGCTGAAAGCTGGCACGTTAGTAAATGGGCTGTGGGTTTTTATCCATTTTGCATTTCAAAATGCCAAAATAAAGTATGTCTTATGGTGAAATCCCATTAAGAAATAATACTCTAAGTAGGGAAACAAGGGTTTGGTTAACAGGAAACGGGGACTTGATTTCTCTTCCCAGATGAGCCGGGGATTGCCTTTGTGTTGTGGGGTAAGTCACCTTTAGGTATCAACCTTAGGGGGAAGAACAGCCAGCAGAGCTCATGCCTGACACTTCACTGAAAGAGAGTGTGAGAAAAGGATTGGCCTTTTCTTCCCAGAGTTTGGCACAGGACGGTGGTGCCAGGTGCTCTGATAGCCCTGGGGGTATGGAAGTGTGCAGTGTGGTTAGGGCACACAGCTGGTGCTGGCGGAAAATGTCAGCTTTTCATTCTGAAACTGAGGTACTTTGGATCCCAGGTTTCCCATTTCAGGGCAGCTTCTGCCCTCAAAGACAGCCCTCACACAGCTGGCCTTTCTCAGGCTTTGGGAAGACCTTTGCAGATATCAATATGTTGAGTCTTGTAAATAATATTCATTTTAAAGAAATGCTGTTGTGGACTTTAGTTATTTGCATTGCCTTTTCATGTCATGATGTCTTGCTGGTGACCAGTCAGTGAATTTAGTCTTTATTTAAAGTATCCAGTGGGGCAGCATTGCCGTGCAATGCTGGTGTGCAGTGGAGCAGCATCGGTACACCATGGGCAGCATCGGTGCGCCGTGGGGTAGCGTTGACGCGCAGTGTTGGCATGCCATGGATGGGGTGATGTTGGCATGCCGTGGGGTGGTGTTGGCATGTCATGGGATGGTGTTGGTATGCAGTGAGATAGTGTTGGCATGCCGTGGGGTGGTGTTGGTATGCAGTGGAGTAATGTTGGCATGTCATGGGGTGGTGTTGGCATGTCATGGGGTGGTGTTGGCATGTCATGGGGTGGTGTTGGCATGTCATGGGGTGGTGTTGGCATGCCGTGGGGCGGTGCCGGGCCTTCGCTGTCCGTGGTGCTGATCCCTGTGCCCTGGGCAGTGGCTTTAGCCCCGCACGCCACGGCACCCTCCTGGGCCTCTTGAAGATGCTCTGTGTTGAGGGCTGCCACCAAGCACGAGCAGGAGCAGCTGTGGACTGGTGGCATCTCTAAAACAGGGCGAGATGCAAGACCATCCCACCCACCCCATTTCCAGTCCCACCTGTGCACTGGGGGCGACTCACAGGTTTATCCTCTGGCCACAGTGAATTCCCTTTTCTGTTTGATGCCTTGAGAACTTGATGCCAAGCATGTTCAAGGAGCAGCAGCTTTTTTTCTTGCCTGAAGAGGGAATGCTGGGTTGTTCTTGGACAGGTAGTGTGCGCCTCTGCGGGTGCCGATTTAGGCTGGCTAGGGGAGCAGTGATCAAGCCCCTGTGGCCGCTGGTAGCTCTGAGGGAAGCAGCAGCGAGTTCCTCTCTGCTCAGTTCACAGTGGGTGCGTTTAGGAGGGGACCTTGTTCTGCTGCTTTGTGTCTGCGAGCCAAGCACGCTGAGTCTATTCCCTGGCATGCAGTCCACACACTGCTCTTTACACAGAGGAATAAGATAAAATAGCTTCCTCCCCCTCACGTTGCTACTGAAAAACAGGGATGGGGAAAAAATAATCCCTCAGCCCCTGCCCTGCTTGTGGTGATAAGAGCAATGCAATCATTTTTTTAAAGGAGGCAGCCAAGGCAATTACATTATTTACTGAACAAAGCCATTTCAGAGATTTCTGCATTGTGGATGTTTTCTCGGTCGTTTTGCACCAAATTCGTTGCAGCAGCAAGGCCAGAGAGTTTGCCTTGACTCCCCTCACTACCAAAATAAATGTACAGGGCAGGATTGTTCCACTGAGCAGCTGTGAGTGGGGAGAGAGAAGAAGGCAGGAGATGGTACGTGCCGACAGCTCTAAACTGAATGCGGTGAGGATTGCTATGTATGAGAGAGTTCAGGGGGGAAAGAGGAGGAAGTCACAGAGGCAGCCGAAGCTCACAGGATGGCGAGAGCCAAGCTGAAGAATTCCCCTTCCGAGAGCAATTCCCATGTAAAAACTGTCCCACCAACGACAACAGAAGATGTCCACGGGGTGAGCCCCTTGTTACCAGCTCGGAGGATGGGATCCTTGGCGAGTGATGTCGGACAAAGGTATTGCAGGACTGCAGTGGTGCGTGGGGCTTTGTGGGTGGGGGAGGCAGCACCTTTTATCTTTTAAATGAGAGGGAAAGGATTAGTGCCACCACGGGCTGGAGGGGTGGTGGGTCAAATCCTTCTAATAGCGATGTTAAAGAGCCACACCAGCTCCAAAGTTGTGTTATGAAATAGGTAGCTGGAGCAGAAGAAAGCCAGTTCCTTTACATTTTTCATAAGTGCTTCTTGTTTTTTCATATGCCAAAAGCATGTCTGAATGGCAGCCCTGAGACTGTGGGGCTGCCACACAACACTGTTAACTTGCGTTGCGCCTTATCCGTGCAGTATAAGACTGAAGCTTATTTACACTGCTAACACCACAGTATGCACAGTACATAAGCACCATGTTTGCATGGAAGAAGAGATGCTTGATCCCCCATCTGAGGAATAATTTATTTGTAACTGCAAAAAAAAAAAAAAAAAAAAGGCTACCATACAAAATGCTGCAGCCTCTTTCTGCAAGCACACAGCTGATGTGTACAGAAAGAAATGAGCTGCTTCTCAGGAGGATAAAAACGCTTTACATTGCACTTGAATTACAGTGTTTCAGAAGAAGCCAGGTCCCCTAGTTGTGATGAGGATGCATATATCATTAATTCAGTTCTTGTTCTGTTCATTCCATTTTCTGTTTCATTTTTTTCCCCATCTATTCAGCCTTTCAGCCCATCCATGCTGTCTTCCTTCTTGGCAAAAATTCCCTTACCTGTGATTGTGTACTGTATATCTTCTAGGATGTAATTTGGTGCTCCTTGTAGCTCCTGTTTCCAGAGCAAATGAGCGCTGTAGGAAAGCTTCTGCTCATGGTGAATTTTACTTGCTTGGCTTTAGGTTGGAATGAATTAACGCCTCAGCTTCAGTATCTCAGTGTTACCTCACTGGTGGGCTGGGGGGAAGATGGCAGCAAGCCAGGATTAGCAGATGCGGTCCCCACGGGGGACGCCGAGGAGGGAGGTGTGCGTTGCGGGAGCCAGGCAGGAGCATTGGCGTGGTCCTTCCCCCGGTGCTGAGCTGTGCCGGGCACATGCTTTAGTCTCCAGGTCTGGGAAGCAGAGTCCTGGTGTACTTGCGGAACTGAGAGTGCATGTCTCGGTCTGATGTGTGGTGTGTCAACTCTCCAGGTGGCACCGATGCTGATTCTCTGGTGAACAGACACTTGGATCTTGTGGGTCGTTGCCTTCTGACTTTGTGAGGCAAGAGCTTACACGGTTGTGTGGGTGCACTGGAGCTAAATCCCTGAAGCTTGTGTGGTCTCAGTGCGTTTTGTCAAGCAATCTGAATCTGCTCCCAGTGTTGATCAGACTGCTTTCACTCTGGTCTTGTGTCTTGCTTTCATTGCTTCAAAAAAACATCAAAGGTGGACCTGTTCTGGGGGTACCTGCATCTCTGAAGGCATGTCCTGAACGCTACCGTTGGCGAAGCCTTTGAAGTGAGCTTCCTCTCTGTGCCCTTTCAGGTACTGTTGGTGTACCCTCATAACAGTGCCAGTGTTCAAGTCCAGATGCACTGGGGCTAGGAAAGGACTCATACTTGCAACTGGGGGACTCTTATAAACTCATCCCACCCACTGCTAATCAGCTGTGATCAGATGTGTAAGAGGGGCTTCTTGTCTCCTGTGCTCAGGGGCTTGGCGGGTTCCTGCCCAGGACCAGGGAGCCAAACCCTCATCTTCAGCTGACCCTCCTTGTCTCCTGGGGGGACTGTGGCACAAAGGAGGGATGCTGCGAGTCATCATTGTATCTGGGAGGTACAGGGGGCAACAGCTCCAAAAATCACGTAGCTACAGCTTTGTAGTGGACCCTTGCCAGCAGGCCAAGTGTGCAGAGCACACCAGGGTACTTCAAGGCTTTATAAAAGAACCCAGTTCCCTGGGTCTCACTGGAATTTCAAGCGTTTTGCTGCAATCTGGTTGTAAGGAACTGATGCTGCTGAGAGGTAGAGGAGTTGATGGCAACACTTTGACGGTCCTGTGGCAGCGGGCAGAGCCCTGCAAGCTGCCGCTTGCAGTGTCTGAATTCCGCCTGCTGGGCTTTCCTCCTCCTCTGTGTGCTGCTTCCCAACAATCGAGTTAGCAATTAAGATTAAGATTTGTGCACTTCTCTTTCACTGCGTATGTAAGCAACAAAGGCAGGAAGATTGCTTCAGAAATGATGAATAGCATGTTTGAGATGCTTTGTCTCCTCCAAAGCCAGACACAAGCAGTGTTATCAAGTTAGCAGTGACAATTGTCCCTGGGAGTTGGGAGTGAAATTACCAGGTGATGGTGGAAGAAGATGCTGTTACAGGATGTTCTTAGGGATGCAAATGAATTCTCTAGACGACTGAAGCCAGTGAAGTTTATTCTCACCTACTTCATTTACCTCCTTACTCTGTCTCTTAGTCATTGTAGCATCTCAAAGCTTTTAGGGATTCTCAGTCAAAACAGGAGGCAAGGATCTGAAGAAAAAACACTCCATAGCCATGCGTTATTCCACACCTGGAGACAAAAAGGGGAGTTCAGGGCTGGCTCTGGGTATCCAGGGCGGGGACGCTTTCCTGTGGCTGGGGAGCTGCGGGTGGGATGGGACCAGCCCAGGCTGCTGATGTGGAAGATGCTTGGAGCTACTACTGTGCAGCAGGGGCTGCTCTGAGAAGGGGATACAACCAGGGCAGCCTCCCGGGGAGGGCAGGCTCTGCTGCCAGACCTGTCGCCTGGGCACTGAAACTCTCCTGACACGCAGCAGTCATGTGGCTGGAGCAAGGCCTGAAAGGTTGAGTCCTTCCCCCTACGAGCTGGGCTTTTCCTGAGACAGGTTGGTCCCATGTGGTTTGTGTTGAGGGGACGGAATTTGAAAGAGAAAGGTGTGATAGGGAACAAAGTCACAGAACAGCCAAATGCTGTGCTGCGCTCTCCATCGAGCGGCTCTGTGTTTGGGAGGAAGCTGCTGGCGGGCATGAGGATGTGTAAATATCTGTATTTGGATCCCATTACATGGGCTGGTGATCTCTCTGTGATACCGGGGATGTGGGTTTAAAAACACAAACAAAGGTTTTTACAAGATAATCGTGTCCTGTTTATGCAGCTCTGCTGGAAGTAGGGGAAACTCTGTCCAATACCCATCCTGGGGCAAACTGATACTCTTAAGGGATTGCAAACATACCCGTAAGGTATCTGGTTTGGAAGCTCTGCCCTAAGCCCTGGGAGGGCCAGAGGCCGGCAGTGCTGCGTGTCCCCTCCCTGACCCACGTTTCCACCCTCTGCTCTTTGAGTCGTGTTTGCTGAGCTGCCAGTAGCTGAAATCTGAACTGCTGGAGCTTGGGGAAGAACATTAGCATTGCAGAAGAGTTGGGGTTGGAGAGGACCTCTGGAGGGCTCTGCTCCAACCCCTTCTCAAAGCTGGGCTAACTTCAGTTGGCTCGGCTGGCTCAGGGATGCTGAGTTTTTAACATCTCCTGGGCTGGAGGTTTCTCAGGTTCTCTGGGTGCCTGGTTCAGGGCTTGATCACTCTCGGGATGAATCTTTCCCTTGCTGCATCTTGCGTCTGTTCCCTCTTGCCATTTTACTGCGTGTATCCGAGAGAAGGCTGACTACACCTCATCCGTCAGGTAGCTGAGGGCAGCAATTAGATCCTTCCTCCCTTTCTCTCCTTCAGACTGCACAGTCCCACCTCCCGCAGCCTCGCCTCGTCTCTCGGTTCGAGATATTTTTGGCAGGAATAGATGGGACTTTGCTTCAGCCATGTTACAGTCAACAAGGTGGCTGGAGTCTACTCAGTGAGAAGTAGCAGCACTCTGCTAGGGTGAGTTTAATGCAACATTTTTTGGAGGTAAAGCACTTTGGAGAGTGAGGAAGTCACCCAAATGTGTCTGAAAAAGTAGTTTCTGACCAATCGATGTTTGTCCCCTCAAGGGGCAGCCAGGCGGTAACAAACAGGTCTTGCTAAATGAGTTTTCATTGCCTGACACTCGCACACAAGCAGACCAGTGGAAAGGTCCAGTCTCGCCATTGAAACCATTAGAACCTCTCTGTCCTAGCAGCCACATTTCCCAGTGACGGGCTCTGTAGCCGATCACAGCAGCAAACGCCTGGGTGCAACCCCCCTGCTGTCGAACCATTGCTGTGCCGTGTTGCTGAATCCCCTCCTGGGGGAACAATAAGTCAACGACTAATTTATTTTTCTTTAACTAAAGGTGTTTCCAACAAAGAGCTTTTGGAGATGTGTCTCTGTCTTCAGTGAACGATGCGTGCTGGTTTGCCACTTCAGCTTTGGGTGAGGTGTTTTTTGTGCAGGAGAAAGGCTGTGGGAGGGTGGGCAGGGACTTCCCCTGAGCGGGGTTTGCCCCCCCCAGCTTCTGCCAACACGCACGGTCCAGCCTTGGTTCTTCTGCTGCTGTTCTCTTGGCTGCCCACTGAGCCCCCGAAAGCAGCTCCTTTGGGCTGTGCCACAGGGTCTGTGCCGGTCCGTGCCCGGCCACCTCCGAGCCCTGCTTTGCCAGGGCCGTTCTCCACTGGAAGGGCTGAAGCTCCTGTCCTCGAGCAGGGTTTACACAAGGAATTGAGAAGTGCTGAGGCTGGGGATATCGGGATGGTTTGGTTACAGGAGGATTTCTGCGTCTGTGCCAAACCCAGCTCCTGCACTTCTCCTCTGAGCCGGGACCGTCTGTGCCACTTTGTGAAGGCAGCGCTGCCGCGTGTCCCCAGGGCGGGCAGGAACCGGCATCGCTGCAGGCAGGGTCCCTGCGGGAGCCTTTGCAGACAGGACCTGGAAAAGACCCCGTTCCAGAGGGTTTTGCTTAGAGGGTGCTTTGGCCTTGATCCGCTTTCCCTCTGGCTGGGCTGGGCAGCCCCTCATGGGGATGTATTTCTGGCGGTGGGTATCTCTGAGCCCATGCCAGGGCTCGCTGTGCCGCATGGCTCTTTGCTGGCAGGGTGCTGATGCTCTGCTGCGGTTGCCCAGATGGGAGCGTGGCATCTCCGAGCCTTTTCCTGGCAGTAACCAAACTGCGGGCTGCTCTCGGGGCTGGGGTCCAGGCACCCAGCCTGCCTGCAGGTCCGTGCCCAGCGTCCCGGTGGGAAGGTGCCCGCTGAGCATCGCCTCTCGCAGCCTCGGGTGTAGTTCCCTTGGGTTGTTCTTCCAGGCACCATCATATGGCTCTGCAGGGGTGGCACCGCTCACACACCATTTAACCTGGGCATTTCTTTCCTATGTAGCATCGGGCATTGCTGTGTGGTGCCGAGCGTGGTTTCAGTGTAGGACCACCGCAAAAATAGGCAGGGTGTGCTCGATTGCTGAACTCCATTACAAGGGCAATATGCAAATGCGCTGCTTGATCCCGACGAACAGGAAATGATCCCGGATCCCGGCTGCCGGCACAGCGAGCTGACAGCTGGCATCCTTCGCACCAAACAGAGCCGTTCGTAAACACAGCCAGAGATTTCATCCCGGGCTGCGGTACCTGGGCTTGAGCCTGGCTATTTCTTGTGTTCGTCTGGGAGCTGCACTGGAGCAGCCCCCAAACTCTGCTCATCCTCCCCGTTTTGTACCCACTCCTCTGCGCGGGGACAAGACCCACATCACCGTGTCCCAGCGGGGGCTCAGCTCTGAGCTCCCTCCTGCAGGTTTCAGATGCGTTTTGGTGGCAGGTCCCGTATTTGTGGTCCCTGTCCCTCAAATCCCTGTCCCCAGGCACACTCCGGCAGAAAGCATTTGCCCCCCCCAGGGGGTGCAGGGTGATGCTAACCCCCGAGCTGGCAGCGCTGCAGCCGGGCGCCTGAGGGGCACCGGCTGCGTTTTGGAAGCGCTGAGTTCTCCTCCCACGGCCGCTGCTGAGACGCCAGTGCCGCTGAAAATCTCGGTGCCCTATATAGACGCTGACATGCAGACGAGGTGCCTAACCCGAGGATGCCTACACTCGAAACACGCACTTGGGCTTTTGCTCTGTTTATTTCAGGTCCCTCATTCCCATCAGGTCCCATCCGGGTGTGGGGATTAGCATGTTTCTCCTCCTCCAGGGGAGGCTTTCCTGCTTGCGGTGAGAGCGGGATGCCAGGAATGGCTGTCCCTCTGAGCGGGCACCAGCTGCCAGCCCGGCCGTCGGGGTCGGGACTGCGACACAGCGGGGTCTCGCAGCCCCCCTCCAAACTCGTGCCCAGTCATTCCTCTGCAAGCCACAAGGCTTGGCAGGGACTCGTTTAGCTCATTAGGAAAAGCAGGGAGCTGTGCGTTAGAGCAGCCTCAGCATCTGCAGGGCCTTTTTGCCCAGCGGGCAGAGCCCGGTGCCCGGGTCTGGCAGCACACGCCCGTCTGGGAGAGCCAAAACGTTCTGGAGGGTGATTGCTGGCAGCGCCAGGAGCTGCCGGGCATCGGGCTGGGAATGTCTTGCTTGGCTGCGGCGGGCGATGCTGCGGTTTTGGCACTGCACCTTGTTTGTTTCTGAACTTTTAAGTATTTTAGTTGCGATGCGCGTTTTTGCAGAGGAACGCCAAGAACGAACTACCGCTGGGATTAAACAAGAGCCCCTCGAGGTGCCGCTCGGCTGGGGAGGCGGCAGCTGGGCTCACGCTGACGGTGTTGCTGCCCGCCTGCGTGGCGTGCGTTGCTGCCGGTGGCGGGAGGGCTTGTTCGTGTGGCACTTCCCAGCCATCAGACAGCTGTTCAGCGAGTGCCTGGCGCAGTCGGTGGCTTTTCCAGGTGCCCGCTAGCACAGCTGGAATCCCTTCCCTGGGATCATCCCTGCTCCGTCCCGCAGGCGGGGAGCTGGGCTGCCCTCCCCTGCCGCACGTGTTGGCAAGCAGGAGGCGTGCATCTTCCTCTCCCTTTCCCTTTCCCCTTCCTCTTGCTCGTTCCTTCTCCCCCTCTTTCGCTTTCTTTCTCTCTCTCTCTTTTTTTTTTCTTTTTTTTTTTTTTTTTGGCGTCCTCCCATCTGTCCTCCTTCTCACGTCAGGCTATTTTTGGGGGGCTGAGTTTTCTCACTGTCAATATGGTAGGAACCATGGGTGCAGCTCTCATGTCTGTAGAGGATGAACGCCGCTTCGGGAAGCCTTCCCAAGCAGTTACCTTGCTTGGTTCATCTTAACACCCCTATTTTGGAGGCGTTTCGAGATGGGGGTAAAGGGGACTAAATCAGATTTAGTCCCCTTTAGCCCCCGGTCTCGAAATGCCTCTGAGCCTTGCAAGTGGTTATTAAGCAGCCTGAATCTGTGTGGTGTTGGCAGGTCATTACTTGTGCCTTCGTAACTTCCAGGGGCTTGTAGTCAAGGCAGAATTTTTTTTTTTTTTTTTTTTTTTACTTAATAGGAACTGCAGGGCCCAAAGGGAATTTTTCAATACCTTTCGTTTACCAGAAAAAATCAGGAGGCAGCGGCAAAGGCGTGCGGAGCTGGCAGGGAGTTTGCTGGGAGGGAGCGGATCTCTCGGCTGAGCTGCTGCCGTGCTTTGCTGCTTCCCTCCTCCGTCTGAGCATCTCCGAGCGCTTTAAACGCAGGGAAAGTGTTTAGCCTCAAATTGTCTGCATGAGACGGATGAGCTAAATGCCATCCGCATCCCGCAGCGCCCTGGCAGAGCTGGGAGGAGAGCTGGGGCGCGGGGCCAGCTCCTTTCCCCCTCCTCCGGAGCGAAGGGGATCGATTCCGCAGCCCGAATCCCTGGGGGAGCCGGGCTCAGGGGTGCTGCCCGCATCCCTGCCCGCATCCCCGCTCGGGTCCAGGGAGGAGACCTGTCTTTGTCGGGGTGTGTGGAGCCAGAGCTGAGGAGGAGGAGGAGGATGGGGGTGAAAAGGTGGCTGCTCAGCCCAGGAGCTGCTGCGCAGCGTGGGCAGGCAGGTGATTGCTCTCTCTTATACATACACAAGGTTTATTAGTGGCTTTTGTTGTAATAATAAATCACAGAATCATAGAATGGTTTGGGTTGGAAGGGACCTTAAGGACGATCTAGTTCCAACCCCCTGCCCTGGGCAGGGACACCTCCCACCAGACCAGGTTGCTCCAAGCCCCGTCCAACCTGGCCTTGAACCCCTCCAGGGATGGGGCAGCCACAGCCTCTCTGGGCAGCCTGGGCCAGGGGCTCACTGCCCTCACAGCAAACAATTTCTTCCTAATATCCAATCTGAATCTCCCCTCTTTCAGTTTGAAACTGTTACCCCTCATCCTATCATTACCCTCCCTGATCCAGAGTCCCTCCCCAGCTTTCCTGGAGCCCCTTTAGGGACTGGAAGGGGCTGGAAGGTCTCCCCGGAGCCTTCTCTTCTCCAGACTGAACCCCCCCAGCTCTCTCAGCCTGTCATTGTCTCTTCACCTTCTAATAAATCCCTTCCATTTTGTGAGGGGCTGCGGCTTGAAATGCAATGGCGGACCTGTCCCTGTAACAGCAAAGTTTCTCCCCCCTCTGCCCCCTCTCCTTTTTCTCGTCCTTCCCTGCCCTGCTCCTCCCTCCAGGAGACACTGCTGGTGCCAGCCGGGAGCTTGGCATCGTGGTCCAATGGTTGGTAGCTCCAGGATGAGGGGCCTCGGCTTTCCCTGTCCCACTACGGCACTTCTTACCTCGTACTGTGCGTGCGGTGAGGCGCTGGGACACGTTGCCCAGAGAAGCTGTGGCTGCCCCATCCCTGGAGGGGTTCAAGGCCAGGTTGGATGGGGCTTGGAGCAACCTGGGCTGGTGGGAGGTGTCCCTGCCCAGGGCAGGGGGTGGTGCTGGATGGGCTTTAAGGTCCCTTCCAACCCAAACCATTCTGTCATTCTGTCCCCGACCCTGGGCTCTGGAGGGCAGCGAGGGTCGGGTCGCTGCCTGCGTTGTTGTTACCTTCCATGGTAAGAATGAGATGGGTCAAGGTTTATCCGCGCAGGGATGCTCAGGGAGGCTGATCTGGCTGAAATAAAGAGGCGAATTTAAAGTAGATTGTCTAAAACACATTAAAAGCCAGTGTAACCTTTCTGACTCAGTTAAATGGCTTTATTCTCTCTATTGTAAATCTACTCTTTCCTTTCGAGGGAGACTGTGCACAAAAGGGTTTCTGCCGCTCTGTTAATCCCCTCTAGCAGTTAGCCGGGATTAATTGTCAGATAAGTGACACTGCAGAGTCCACGGTGGCTGTGGGGCGGTTTGTGAGGAGCAGCATGGGGCAGGGGGGGGGAGACGCTTGTGCAGCCCCTGCTGCTGGGGTGGCAGCTCCGCTGGGGCCGCTGCGGGGCTGGGCTCTGTCTGCAGCCAGGCGCGAAACCCAGGTGAGAGGCTGGTGCCTGGCAGAGCTCTGGGGGGAGCGGGGCCGGCTCGGCTGGGGGCAGTGCTGGGCATCCCATGGGTCCGTCTGTCCATCCTTCTCCCTGCAGAAAGTGTGGCCTTTCCCTAATAAACCAAACTCTCTAAGCTGAAACTTTTAAAAAGTTTTTGGGCTCTGGAAAACAACTGGTTTTCAAATGAGAATTGGAGTGATTTTTAGTTTTCTTAGAAGTTTTTCCATATTTTCTCAGCATTTAGAGTAGTTATGAGAATTCGAGTGCCTGCTGGGAAGGAGAAGTTTCAGTGTGACATCTCAGGGTTGCTTCTTTCCCCTGGGATTGGCATGAAGGAGTTTGTTCATTTGGAAGCCAAGAGCAGGTTTTTGTTACTACTTTATCGCAGGTGCTTTAACCGTGGCCCAGAGTGGGCAAAGCCACAGCTGGGGAGGTTTCTGGTCTGTCCATCGCTTTGGACTCCCTTTTATTCGTGGTGCTTTCTCATGAGCAAGATGTTTATTTGCCTCTCTGGCCCGTCGCTTGCCTGTTTGGGGAAGGTGTCCTGGGAATCGTGCCGGCTCATCCCGGTGCTCCAGGACCCATCCCAGTGACGCCGGACCTTTGGGTTCTGCAGGATGCCACCGAGCTGAGTGATTAAATGTGCCATTGTTGTTTGGTTTTCAGGAACGTTCTTCTGCCTTGAGGAGCGGCAGCTGAAATAAGCCCCGATTTGTACAGTTTTCCCAGCTGCCAGCTGGCAGTATATTAGGAGAAAACCAAATAATTTGCTGTTTCTTTCCCATAAATGTCTCTGCGAGGCATAAAAAGCTCCTGTGCAAAACCAAACGCGAGCGGAGGGGCTTGAACAGCCCCTGCTGTTAATGTGGGATAATCCAGTTTGGCAGGAGGGAGGCTGAGCCGGCTGGGCTCCTGCCCGGGGCTGCGCTCGCCTCTGGTTTGCAGCTGGAGAAAGTCTGGGTTGTTTGCCATTAATAAATGCCAGGGCTGCGCCGAGGGCCGGCGTAGCTGTTAGACCGACCCACCCTGGGGCTTGTGATCGCTGGGAGACATGGCACGAGGCACCGGCTGGGCATGGGCTAACTTACTGCTCCGTGGTGGTCACACCAGCAAGTTAAAAATTAGCAGGACAGGAGGGGAAGGTGGCGCGGAAACGTTTTCTTTTTGCAATCTGATTATTTGCAAAGGGCAAGGCTGGGTGTGCGGCCCCAGGGGCACAAACCCAGGCTGGGGGTGCTGGGCTGCCCACCAGAGTCCCCTTGGAGCGGTGGCAGAGGCTGGGCTGGGGCTGAGCCTGCGGAGCAGCCATGGGGTGGGAGCCCCCGGCACCTCCTGCCCCCCGAGCAGCTCCCTGGGGAGGGCTCCCCACGGGACTTGGTGGGAAGCGGGGCTGCGTGGGAGCCTCTTGTCTAGACAGAGCATCTCTTCAGCCCCCGCGCCGGCTCCCCCGGCCCCTTCCCCTCAAGGCCCCCAGCATCCCTCCCAAATTGAGCATCTCTCCCAAGTTGAGCATCTCCCGCACATCTCTTGTGTCTGATATGGGCGGACATCGCTGTCGGTGTCACGCAGGACGGCACAGCCTGTGCTCTGCCGGCATTTCGGCTCCGGGGCAATGAGCTCCTCCCTGCAGCCTTCGCACAGATAATAAAAGAAGAGTAGTAGCAAACTAAATCATGTCGCAGGGAAGCTGCTCGGTGTGCTTTGTAGGTGGGGGGGATGAATTAGCTTTCCTTCGGACTCGTGTTTTAATTGAAATGAGGATTTATTGCTTTTATTTAGTTTGAACTGTGCTGGAGTCCTGTGGACTCATAAAGCACAAAAGAAAAGAAAAGAAAAACCTTTATGAGCCGCAACTGCCCTCTTTGCTTTGGTTATATTTCTCGATTGCCGAGACTCACGTTAAATAAGGACAGGAAAGAGGGCACTGCTGGGCACCGGGTGGCAGGGAAGGGCTCTGGCTCAGGGGACAGGGACCCGTGGCCATCCGCGGGGATGGATGTGTCTTGAACAGGGTGTTGGTTTTGTGAAGGGAATTTTTGTCTTTGCAGCTGCAGTCGCTTTGTTTCGTAGCACTGTGCTTCAGTGTCTGTCTGCGGGATGTACAGTACACGAGCACAGTCCCTTCGCCTCCACCCGCTCCCGGATATCGCTGTGTTCTTCTTTCTCCCCCTGCTATAACCCGCCATGTGCTTGTCTGTTCCTTTCTGTTCTTTTATTTTATTTTACTTTGTTTTCCTTTCTCTGGTCATCACCTGTGCCTGTAAAATCAACTTTGTGAAGGTGCGTGTAGGAGAAACACAATGTCAGGTTCCTAAAACTACCCCAACCAGCATCTTTCAAAATCTAACTGCTCTGTAGAAAGTGTGACACTGATTTGAGACAGAGCACCAATGCAGCTTGTGAGACTCATTAAAAAAAGAAAAAAAAGAACAAAAAAAAGCATTAAAAATGTTATTGTCTGTGGAGCTGAGTCCTTAAAGGGGCCATACACTGGCAAAGCCACCAGAGCATCACCGGATCCCCAGTGTCCCCACCCTGGGGACCTCAGCAGGGACACGTCCCAGGTGTGGTACAAGCCTCGGCCAAGCACTTGGGTGGCTGTTTGTCCCCCTGGCGCTGGTGTTCCCAGTGACACGGCTCCGGCTGTCGCGCTGGTTTCTGCCCAGCAGCTGTACGTTTCCCTCACCTCCTGTGATGCTCTCGCTCTGTAGGCCTCACGCCGAGGACTTCAGCGTGGATTCCTCCTTCTCGCAGTAAGTGCACCGCATGCATTTCCCTGCGGGGAGGGGGTGAGGGCGGCCGTGGCACGACCAGCCCCGGGGGCCATCACCCAGCCGCCGTGAAAAAGCCAACCGCATTCTCCAGAGAGCAGAACCTCTTGAAATTTGGGGTGTTTGTGCAGTGCATGTGTGCATGGTGTCTTGTGAGTCAAGCATTTTGGGCAGTGCCAGCTGCCAGGAGCAGTGGTGAGTTTAGACTTTAAATTAGTGATAGATTGTTCTGCTTTTAAGGGAGCTGATAAGCACGAGGTTGGTCCTTTACTGCGCTTGGCACCAAGGAGTTGTGCACGGGACCAGCAAACACTTCTGAAAGAGCAATGGTTCCCACCATGGGGAGGACTATCTGCGCTCAGAGACAGACAAGTTTCTTGGGGAAGAAGCGATATCCTTAGCAGCGAATTGGTGATTACCCATTAGCGATGAGCGCCATGCGCAGACTCTAATTAAACAATCCAGATTCATCAGCAGAAGCAATTACAAGAGCAGACTCATGAGTGTCAGTCTCCAATGTTGCAAAACAAATAAGCCAAACGAAATGCAGCGTGTTATTCTGTTACTTCTTCTATTTCTGGGTTTTAATCTTTATTATTATTATTATTTCATTAAGAGTGAGCGGTGCCAGTGCCCGGCCGTGAGCAGAGTGGGGCCAGGGCTGGGGCTGCTCTGTGCATCCGCGAGAGACGGGAGATGCAGTGGGAAGGTGACTTGGGAGATGAGTGTGTCCTTGCCCAGGCCCCATGGCTGGGGATGTGTATCCTTGGACAGTGATGAGTGAGAGCCCTCTGCCCCCGCGGGGAGAGGTCTGGATCAGGCCCCCCCATAGCACCGCAGTGCTGGCAGGGGCTCCCCATCCTGCCAGGCTCAGCACCCAGCTTCGGGAGCAGGTTGTGGGCCAGGGTCCGCTCCCCGCTTGCTGCAGGCGTGTGGGTAGGTTTGCATGTGCTTATTCCAGCAGCTGGTTGTTCTCACTGTGAAAATTTTTCTTCTTGTGTCCAATCGGAATCTCCCCAGGAGTAACTTGTACCCATTACCCCTCGTCTTTTCCATGGGACTCCTTGTAAGAAGGGAGTCTCCATCTTCTTTGTAGCCACCCTTTAAATACTGGAACGTGGTGATAAGGTCTCCCCTGAGCCTTCTTTTCTCAAGGCTGAACAAACCCAGTTCTCTCAGCCTTTCCTTATCCAGCAGGCTTTCCAGTCCTTTCATCGTCTTTGTGGCCCTTCTCTGGATCCTCTCCAGCCTGTCCGTGACTTTTTTGTGTAGCGGGGACCAGAACTGAACACAATATTCCAGGTGTGGCCTGACCAGCGCTGAGCAGAGTGGGATAATGACTTCTTTGTCTCTGCTGGTGATGCCCTTGGTGATGCAACCCAGCATCCCGTTGGCTTTCTTTGCTGCAACAACACACCGTTCACTCATATTGAGCTTCTTGTCCACCAGGATCCCCAGGTCCCTTTCCACAGAGCTGCTGGGTAGATCCCAGTCTGTGCTGCACTCCTGGATTATGTTTTCACAGGTGCAAGACCTTACGCTTGTCCTTGTTGAACTTCATGGGGTTCTTGTTAGCCCACTCTTCCAGCATATCCAGGTCTTCCTGCAGGGTGGCTCTCCCTTTGAAGTTTCCACCTCCCCACTCAGTGTGGTGTCATCAGCAAACCTCATCAGGGTACACTTGATCCCATCATCCAGATCACTTATGAAGGTATTAAACCTTCCCATGGCGCGTACGTTTGCCGATACCCACAGCAGTGTTGTCCCCTGGGAACAGCCCCAAGCTGGGGCTTCTCAGCCTGGGGGGCACCGGAGCAGCCGTGTCTGTTGGTGTAGGACTCAATTTTGCTAATCATCATTTGGTGCCGAGGTGGCTGTGACGGTGCCTGGGAGAGGCTGATGCGGGATGTGCTGAGCACCTCGGGGCTGGCCGGTGCCGCGATCCATGGGGATCGGCTGGGCCTCTGCAGAACACAGCGACAGTGGCGTCAGTATTGCACCTACCAAGCGATGGGGAACACCAGTGGTTTGTAGAGAATGGGCGGGTTTCCTGTGTTTGCAATATTGGGCCTTTTGGACCGTGCAGACTCTCCCACTGGTCTCCCAAGTGCTCTCATGTGGAGTGAAGCAGAACCAGGCGGCAGATTTTGCAGACCCTCTGTTGTGTGCTGGTCCCCGTGTGGCTGCCTGGTGGGGACGCAGGGGACAGCGGGGCTGCGGCAGGAGACGCCACCCGCAGCCCTGCGTGGTTTTGAAGCCCTTTTCTTGCACGCTCGCCGGCGCTGAGCCGGTGCAGCCTTGGTGAAACCCACAAGCCTCCTCCTTTGAGTAATTGTTCAATTACTGCTTATTGAGCGTGGGGGCAGCCTGTTCCCCGTTTCTCACTTTGGCAGGTGCCCAGGTTTTCTATATGCACACAGCCATACATCTATTCCCCATTTGCATCTCAAAACGCTGCGCTGGGAGCGGCTCGTCGCGCCAGAGCTCCGGTGGGAAGGGCTGTAGCTGCCCCCCGTCCTCCGCTCGCCCCGGGATAGATGGAGGATGGCAAACGGGGATCACAGAGGTGGTGTTCAGTACGCAAAGCTCAGGGGGTGTCATCCGTCTTGCTGTAGCTTCTGTACCCAAACGGCTGTTGCCACCGAGAAAACAGTGGAAAAAAGGAAGGAGCATCTCCAAAGGAAATCAGGAGGGCTGGCAGGTGCGGGAGATGTGTCTGTCTGGGTAGTTTGTGTGGTTGCCATCAGCAGGTATCCTAGCACCATGCTGGCTGGTCTGGTGGTTTATTTAGGAAGGACTTTGGCCTCCGCTCAGCTCCCCCCAATGCCCCGCAGGGTCCTGCTGGCAGCGGCTGCTCTGTGTGCCGGGCCGGTGGCTGAGCGCGGGACCGGAGACCGCCCGGGGCTGCGGGACCTTTAGCAGCATCCTGCCTCTTGCACAGTGTCCTCTGCCGCTCCTGGCCCTGATGGGTGCTGAGGGAGGAAGCGTTGCAGACCTGCACGTCCAGCGCTGCTCCTCACCTTCCTCTGCCCCGGGCTCAATCTGGTACCCGCAGCCCAGCCCCAGTGAGCCCACCTTGGGCCACCAGCACCGTTCTTTAACTCCAGTCTTGGCCACAGCCATGCTTCTTATGTATTTGGCCGGTGTGGTTTTGCATGGAGGATGGAGAGCTGCCCTCGGGGCTGAGCCGGAGCAGGGGGATGAAGCCGGGTCTCACATGAGACTGCACTGCCTTAGCAGAGGCGGGTGTTGGCAGCCATCAGATTGCAGAGATTTCTGGGTTTTTTTGTTGTGGCTTTGTGTGTTTTTTTTTTCTCCCAAAATCTCTGAAGAGTCTCGTTTGCATCCTATTACATGATGGGGAAGGTTTCTTGAGAAATTTCCTAGGACAAGAGCATCCTTTCCCACCCAGCCAGAGTGTGAGCGCGAGGATTGGAGCTGCAGAGAGATGCTGAGGTTTTTTTTCTCATCCTTCAAGAGCCATATTTATTTGAAGATGTACTTTTCACGGCAAGAATTCCCGATATGAAATAGAGCAAAAGCGTCCTGGGCACCTAAGCCCTTCTTTGGAAAGCGGCAGGGAGGCTTTGGGCAGTGTCCCGCGCAGGGGGTGGCCATCTCAAATTCGGAGCGGTCTCGGTTTTCAGGCCATGCCGGGTGGCTGTCGCATACCGCGGGGACCGGAGGGGAGCTGCCTGCGCCCGACTGCCCATGTAAGTCCCCCAGGGATGCAGAGCTTGGGGACACATCTCTGTCCCCCGTCCCTGCCTGTGCTGCCCGTGCGGGTTTGCCCCGGCGTGGGGCTGCATGTTGGTTGCTATTTTTCGTGTTTTACTTGTCTTTAAGGGGAGTGTTTTTATCCGCAGCTCTTTGGGGAAGGTACAAGTATGGAGCTGGGGCTGTGCTCCACGGTGTCTATTTTAATGCTGGCAAGCCAGGCTGTGCACATCCCGGTCCTGCATCCTGCACTTCTCTGAACAAACTGTTATGTCTTTTTTGGGAGCTTATCAGCTTAGAACAAATTGTCTCTAATCTTAGATTAATAAAGTACAATAAATAACCAAGCAAAGAAAATGAAATTGCTCAGGCATTATGAAGTGCATAATAGCGGTAATTACACTCCCAAGCAAAGGGCTTGTAACTAAACTTGTACCGTGATGATTATCTGTGCAGCCCGGGGAGGTTCAGCCGGGGCGAGGTGGGGGGAGCGGTGTGCTGCTGGCTCCCTTCCCGCGGAGCGAGCTGCTGCCTGCGCCCCTCGGTGCTGCCCAGGCTGGGCTGGCATCATGCTGCCCGGCTGGAGGGAGGGATGCCCGGCTGGAGGGAGGGATGCCCGGCTGGAGGGAGGGATGCTCGGCCAGTGGGTGGGATGCTTAGCTGGCGGGTGGGATGCCTGACCAGTGGGAGGGATGCTTGGCCAGTGGGTGGGATGCCCAGCCAGTGGGAGGAATGGCCAGTGAGAGGGATACTCGGCTGGTGGAAGGGATGCCTGGCCAGAGGGTGGGATGTTTGGCTGGCGGGTGGGATGCCCGACCAGTGGGATGGATGCTCAGCTGGTGGAAGGGATGCCTGGACAGCAGAAGGGATGCTCGGCTGGTGGAAGGGATGCCTGGACAGCAGGAGGGATGCTCGGCTGGTGGAAGGGATGCCTGGACAGCAGGAGGGATGCTCGGCTGGTGGGAGGGATGCCTGGCCATGGTAGCGGGGAGAGGTTGGTTCAAATGGACCAGCTTGGCTGAGCTGCTGTGAAGGCAGAGCCTGTCGGGGTGTTTTGGGGTGGTTAATGCAGTTGGAGTTTAGCTTGATTTTTTATTTGAAGTTAACTTCTTGACAACAAAATTAAAGGGTACGTTTTAGATGATATAATCTCCTTCCCTCAGCTGGAAATGGAGTAGGAGCTTTGATACTTTCTGATGGTTGCTGCTGCCTGGTAAAAGCTGTCAGTCGGCCAGCCGTGGGTCGGCTCTGGGGTGTTGGTGCTGGTGCTGGAGCAGGCTGTCGGACCACGGCAGCGCCCTGGTCCCCGTCATGCCGAGCCCTTGCCCTGTCCTCCCTCCTCCTGCAGCCTTCAGCCCTGGGGGACCCTCACCCTGCGGGCGCTGCCAGGGCTCAGCCGGGACATTCGGCTCCAGGGCGCAGCCCAGGAAGCAGCAAGGGCAGGTTGTCTCCACAGGAACATGTTCTTTCTACATGCTTTTATTTCTTCATCTCTTTGCAGTGATAAACACCCCTTTCCCCCGCCGAGATCCACTTCAGTTGATTTCCCACTGTTTCTTCTTCCTGCAGCCATTATGACAGATTAATACATGGTCTACTTTGTCCTAAAAAGTTACGTGTCTTCTAATCATTCAGTTCTTTTATCTGTCAGCGTTATATTCATAGTCTCGAGGTGGGCTGCAACGCTATAGATCAGCAAACCATCTGTCTGGCGACAGAGATTTATATTGCTGTTTGTTTCTTTGGTACGGAGGCAAATGTCTGGGAGAGGAATCGTGCTCCCTGAAACCTCCCTCTCCTCCATGTGCTTAATCCTCAGGGACTCTGATGAATGGGGTGCCCAGTGCCCACGACGGATCTGACGGCCAGTTCCTAGCATTTCCTGAGCATTTTTAATAAGGAGAAGGAGCAATTAGCTTGTGTGCGCAGTTGTGGCTGGCTGATTTATGCCTTGACACAGATAAATCATTTTCCAAGTCTGGCTTTGAAAACAATTAATTTTAACGCGTGTTAAAGCTGTGCTTACGAAGCTCTGCGTTTACGGCTGCTTGCTCCTGCGACATCGCGCGGGCTGAGCCAGCGCTCGTAAATTCTCCTGCTCGCTCCCCAGCGCTCCCGTCCCCGCGGCAGGGTGCGTGGTTGCCCACCCCCCTCCCCGCTGCCTTCTCCTGCCAGCGATGCGGCTGGTGAACACACACGGGGTTCGGTGCAAACCCACCCCTGATCCCCTGCCCTGCCCTTGGGCTGCTGCTCCGGGCGAGTGCCGGGGCCCCAGGGAGATGCAGGGTGAGCTCCTCTCCCTGCCGGCTGGGCACGTTTGGGGTGAGGCATGATCTTGGTGAAACCCCGCAGCTGCCGCCAGGGGTGCGTTTGCGTTTCAGCATTTTCTTCGCTTGATGCCATTCGACGTGCCGGTGAGGAGCGACGCGCTCGCGTCGCTGACGATGGGTTCGCTGAGCGCTGCCAGCCGGACCTGGACACCCTTCCCCTGGGCGTTGCAACCCGTACAGTGCCAAATGTCTTAACAGGGTTGGTGACTGCCCCACTGAGCCTGTTGGTTATTGTCATCTCTGTCACGGAGCCACTCGGTGCGTGATGTCCCGCCGAGGGACCCGGGCAGGGCACAGGGTTTGCAGGGTGGGCAATAGGAGCTCAGCGTTTGCTTCCTAGTTAAGGCTCCCAATTTCTTTAATACTTAAGCCTCCCAGTTTCTTTCCTCTCTGGCTACATGGATGGGGAGAAGATGACCCCACAGTGTGGAGCCCCTTGGCTCTGCCCGCAGCAGCTCCGGAGCTGGAGGGGCTCGGACGTGTGTGTCTCACCCACCCCCTGGTCCAGGCTGTGCTGCTCCGCAGCGTTAGGGAGATGCTGAAGGGTGGGCTCTCGGGGGCGGATCAGCCACCCCGAGCCTGCCACCCGATCCCTGCCAGCCACCAGACCAGGCAGCTGCAGTGGGTTCCCAGTGCGTCACTGCAAGGGAGGTTAAGCCAGAGAGCAGTTAGAGGCAGAAGCACGCAAAGTTTGATGGCCCCTATAAAATTTTATCCCAGCTCTCGTGCTTGAGGAGCGGGCTTTGTTTCTATGCATTTGCTTTTTGTACATAAGAGCCTTGCAAAGTAAAAATCTGTCTTTTCAACCTGATAAGGGAGTCCACAAGAAGCCCCGAGGAGCTCTCAAGGGTGCGTGATGCTTTTTACATGCTGGGCAGTTTCCCCACAAGCGGCCAGGCTGGCTGGGAAATGCCAGCGGGTGCCGGTGGGTACCAGAACGGGGAACTCCCGAGCAATGAGGGTCTCATAAAACCCCTTCCCAACTTGCTGCCTGATCAGCTCAGCACTAGCACTCGGTAAATATTTGTTTATCCCTCTGTTGTCAGAGTGAGTAGCAGCTGCTTTCCAATAAATCACGATTCGGTGGCGTGTGCCGGGCAGCATGCTGGGCTGGGGCCGGCACTGCGTGTGCACGGGGATCGCACGGGCGGAATAGAGTGGGGTGGTGCGTTTAATGACTGACACTGTGAATTTTGCTCACCTTGGTCCGTGCCTTGGCTTGGTAAGATGCCTGATTAATGACATCTTGATGACCTCTTCCAAGCAGTTAAAAAGACAGTGATAATAGTAGCACTTAAGAGACTTGTTGAATACAGTGAAATAGGAGAAACGGCTAATTCATTGCACTTAACTCCATTAGCAGCTGTAACAGTAATGAGCAAATGTTGTCTTGCTCAGAGTCTAAAGCCGAGGCATCAGAAACCCATCCCTTTGAGCCTGCACTTAGCGGGCAGGTGTGTGATTTATAACCCTGCCTGGTGTGAATAAGTGAGTTTGCAAAGGGCTGTGGGCGTTTATAAGTAGTAGGAGAGACGGGTGGCAGATGCGCTGAGCAGGGACCAGTCTTCCCTGCACACCCTTAATCTGGGTGTACTTGATCCCAGACCCCGCTGACCCCCATGGGGAGGAACCTCCAGCCTTGACGAGGCTTTTCCGGGTCCACACGGTCATGGGCATCCACCTGGCACGTGGGGACCGGCAGGAGGGCTGCGGGTGGGAGTCAGTGATGGAGACCAGAGCGGCTGAAGATGAAGAGCCCATGGTGGTCACGGCAGTGGATGGGGCATTTTCAGTTTCATCTGCGGCTCCTCCCGGCCGGTTTCTGGGAAGTGCCCCGGCGGGTGGCTCTCTGCCACAGCGCCTTGTCCCCGTGCCACAAGTCGCCAGTGGCTCCGAGTGCCAAGTGACGTTTGGAGTCAGTTGGCAGCTCCTGGGTTTTTCTGGAATGGCCAAATGTGGTATCTTAGCAACAAAGGGAATTTTTCTCATTTTAGATCAGATTTGTTTTTTAACAGCTTCAATGCTGAATGTTGCTCCTACCCGGGCAGAGCCAGGGCATGGGCATAGTGGGGGTGTCACCCTCACTGGCTCCTCTCTGCTGCAGCCATGAGGGGTTGGAGCAGATGAAACATTGCTGGGGGACACTGCTCCAAGGCCACCACTTTTCTGAGAGGCTTTGAATGTTGTAAAGTGTGTGGGAAAGAAGTTTGCAAGTCAGATGTCAGCTGGTTGCACGTGAATGAAAGCAAAACCCTTAACCCAAAGTAGACGTGGCCCTGTGGGTCGTATCGACTGCTTTGGTAGTCACTGGTGTGCCACGTCTTGGTGCTCACGCCTGGTGGTTTCATACGGTGGGAACATCTGGGAGCCCAGGGCTGAGCCCAGGGTCTGCTGTGGGCTGCTCTGGGGGGTCACCCAGCCAGGACCGGGGGGGCACAGGGCTCCCGGGGGGGCTCTGGGTCTGACCTCCCACCCTGCTGATGGGCTGCTCTGGGCGCTTTCCCCCGCAGGGTGCAGGTCGAGTTCTACGTGAATGAAAACACCTTCAAGGAGCGGCTGAAGCTCTTCTTCATCAAAAACCAGCGATCGAGTGAGTGTTCCGTGCGGGGAGCCCGAGTGTTTGCCAGGAGAAACCAAACCCTGCCCGAGCTCGAGAGCCGTGCTCTGTCCTCCTGGGACGAGAAGCCATTGCCATCTGCTGGTGGCTGTTTCCCCGTGTGTGTCCCTGGTGCTGGCCACCCAGCCCGGGGCTGCTGATGCCTGTTGGCCTTTCTGTTGGGTGTTGGCCAACTTGGTTTGGGGGGAAGTGGTTGCACGGGGAGGAGGGGATGCTGCCTGCCACCACTGCTCGCTGGGGACAGACACAGCATGGGAACCAGATGGGAAAAATCGTCCAGGAGCAGGATGGGCATCAGGAGCTACCCGGGGCGGGGGGGGTTGGGGAGCAAATGTCCCTGCCATGGAGCCAGTGATGCTGGAGGTCAGTGGCTGTGGGGGCAGCCGAGGCCGGCTGTGAGTTACCCGCTCCTGCTTCAACCATCCGGATTAGACTCCACTTGACTAATGGTGTTTTTATTTTCTTTCTCTGAGATGTCATTAGCTGTCTGGAGGGAATCCGCTCGTTAATTTATAAATTCACATTTTCTTTTCCTCCTTGCATCCTGTTGTCATGTTAAAAAGCTGGAGCGCAGCACAACAGGGTGCCCACGGGGAAGTTTTTAATGAAAATGTGATGAATTTCACACTTGTAATTTGAGTAATAACCCGATGAACTGGCTGGGGAGGGAGAGCGGGTAAAGCAGCAGCTTTTGCTCCGCCGTCCCTCCTCCCACAAGCTGTTTGCAGCATGGCGAGCGGAGCGGGGCCCTGGCCCTGCCTGTCTGATGCTTTTTAATGCGTGTCTGCTAACAAGGGGGATACAGTCCAGCAGCTTGTTTGTCTCTCACATCTATTGGGGCCAGCAAGGAGCTGACTCATCGTTATTTATTTCTGTATTAGTCTCCTGTATATCTGTCCCTGGGTAGGACGCATAGAGCCCCGGGCAAAGCGTGAGCAGTGTTTGTGTGCTGCCCTGGGGCTCCTGCAGCTCACCTGGGGCTCAGCGGCGTCCGGCGGTGCCCGGGGCCCTGCAAAGCTTGTGGGGAACTGAAGAGGCTGTGCTGTGGGGCGCAGGGGGTGTCCGGGGCGCCAGGGGTGCCCGGAGGGCATGGGGTGTCCAGGGTCCCTGGGGCACATGGGGTGCACAGGGTGCATGGGGTCCCTGGGGTCCCCAGCTGGGGGATATGGGGTGCCCGGGGTGCCCAGGGTGCATGGGTTGCTTGGGGTCCCTGGGGGACATGGGGTCCCTGGGGCACGCTGCCTGCCCCACGCTGTGCTCCCCTCTGCCACAGGCCTGAGGATCCGGCTCTTCAACTTCTCGCTGAAGCTGCTCACCTGCCTCCTGTACATCGTCCGCGTCCTGCTGGACAACCCGGAGGAGGGCATAGGCTGGTGAGTGCCGCTGCCGCCGGGCTCCCCACGCCGCCCCGTGCCACGGAAGCGCAGAGGCGGTGGCAGCCGCTCGCGGCGGGTGTGAGGATGCACAACGGATGGTCTTTCTCACTCCAACTGTTTGAAGTTTTAGCCAAACTTGCCGGTCTGGTGGGCTTTGCTCCCTGCTCAAACCCCGTGGACAGGCGTTGGGCATCCCCTGGCCCTGCACAGCACAGGGGGGGAAGGTGCTGGAAAAATTCAGCATCACGTTCATTTCCAAAAGCTGTCTGGCTCTAACGGTCAGGGCGCAGCGTGGCCTTCAGACACAGGCAAGAGCTCATGATTACAGGGCATCACATGCAAGTGTTTTCTGAATCCTGACGACCTTGAAGACCCTTATGCTAAATCCCATTTGAGCATTTGGGAAGGAAATATGTTTTGCCATTTAGATCCCCCAGGTGACAGATGATTACATACATCAGCTTTGTTCTAGGTTTCAGTATAAGCCTATTTTTAATATGTCCTTGCTTTGTTTAGCTCACACACAGTGTGGGGGGTTTTTCAAGAGCTAGGCGAATTAGCCATTTTTCTCTTTGTAAAGGAGACTACCAAGTAGATCTGCATTGTCCAAAAGTGGTTTCAAATCTGTAAGAATTAAGTGTGACTGGAATTCAGTGTAACCTGGTCAGGTTTAGCCCAGCTGCAGTTCAGGGCATCCACTTCCCTGAGGGTGTGGGGCAAAATAAAGGCTGGCCGGTGGGAATGCGTCCCTGGCAGCACAGCAGGGGAGGGGGTGGCTTGTGCTGCCTGCCTGGGTGGCTGCTGGGGGCCCAGCTAGCCTTGGCCCAGAAGCCGAAGCTCATCAGCTTTTGCTAATTGTAACCTGGTAATTCCCAGCTGCAGCCCTGTGTCTGAGCACTGGGTACAGGGATCCCATTCCCAGTGAGCAGCAGCATCTCTGGTACAGGCTGAAGTACCCGATGGGTCTTATTCTCCAGCAATAACGTGTTAAAAACTGCCCAGGTGACACAGTCTCCTGCGGAAAGCCCTGGCTATAGGGACCAGTGTGTGTTTGGAGCCGTGGGAGTGTTGTCCGGGCCCCCCCAGCATCAGGACACAGTGGTGAGGGCACCCCATGAGCCCAGGGAGTCAATGCCAGCACCCCTTTCCCTTCCTCCCCCCCGCTGACTGCTTTCCCCTGCATTGTCTTTCTCTTCTCCTAGCTGGGAATGCGAAAAGCAGAATTACACCACGTTCAACCAGTCCACGAAGATAAACTGGTGAGTCGGGAGTTGCTCCAGCGCTGGGGAGCATGGGGGAATGCAGTGCTGGACGTGGCTGGTGCTGGCAGCTGCCCGTGGCCATTTCTTGGTCACGGGGCTGCTCGAGGGATGCGGAGCAGCATCCCCGGATCAAATCAATTGACAGGTGCCTGTGGCTGCACCCTTGGGAATGGCTCATTCCCAGTGCAGAGGCTGCCGGAATAAACTGTGCAGTAAGGAACCAGCACCAGTCCTGTGCTGCATCCCGCATCAGCGATGCGTTCGGTGGGGGGTAAGGGCACTGCTAGTAGGGCTACAGTTCAGATCCCGTATTTTTGAATTTTCTTTGCAGGTCACACATCTTCTGGGTGGATAGAAAGATGCCGCTGTGGGCTGTGCAGGTGAGTGCCTGGAGCAGGAGCCCAACAGGAGCTGGGGCTTGAGCTCTGCCGCCAGCGGGTCTCTGCATCCTCTGCCCGCAGCAGCCAGGGGCAACGAGTCCTCTTGGGCAACAGAAAATGAGCTAGGGCTCCTGCCAGGAGCAACAACATGGCCCTGGGTGAAAATCCTAGGGACCGATAGGAGGGGAGAAGCTGTAGGAAGATAAAATCCTGAGGCTGGCTCAGCTCCTGCCCAGCCTGGATGCAGCTGTACCAGTAACGGGCTATTTTCAGGCTGGGCGGCTGCCTGGGGAATGGCTCCTACGAGGGTTGAGCACCCGTTAAGGGCTGCCCGAATGCTTGTTGCTGATGCTCGTGTGTCTAACCCAAACGGGTGCAGGGAAAGCAAACAAACAGGCTTGTGTGTGCGATACCCACGGGCTCCTCATCGCCCAGGGCTCGGCAGAGCTCTGGGCGACCCACGGTGCGTCAAAGGAGCCCTCGGCAGCCTTTGCCTGTCTGTCTCCGCAGGTCAGCATAGCTTTAATCAGCTTTCTGGAGACCATGCTGCTCATCTATCTCAGCTACAAGGTAGGTGCCCCGGGGCGGGCGGTGGACGGTGATGCGCAGTCTGGGTCCGACCCCCTGCTCTGAATTCATTTCTCCCTCTCTGAGCTGTCTGAAGCCTGAAGCGTCCTGAGAGGGCGTTTGTCTCGGCGATGTCTGAGCTGGCTGTGGCTGTTTTCCTTTCTCATTCCCTCTCGGCCTGCTGGATAAGTGTTTGGCAGAGCGGAGCTGGGAGATCTCTTTTTTTTTTTCCCCCTTCCTTTAAGTTCAGACCTGTTTTACAAAGGGTCGCTGCTTTTTTTAGGGGGGCCAGATTGAGACACGCTGAGCTTCCTAAGGCTGAGGACCTGGAGCTGAGCTCAGCAGCGTGACCCCTGCTTGTGCCGAGGTCTGCTGCCTCCGGAGGCGGCCGGCACTGCTCCAAGCCAGACAGGGAAAGGCACAGGCTGGCTCCTTTGGATCAAAGCCCCTTAAAATGGCCAAGAAAAGTCACCTTAACAAATGGCATCTTGTTGGGGTCCCTGGGACAGTTGGCAGAAAAGACTCAGACCCTGTGTCACCCGCCTGGTTTGGGCGCCAGCGATCTGTACTCGTCACTCTCATTCTCTGTCCTTGCACGAAGTGTTGATGTCCCCTGGCTTTGGGCAGCAGCGGTGATGGACAAGGGGACATCGTGGCCATGGAAAGGACCCATGGCCATGGGAAGGTTGTTCCCACTCCAGCGTGCCTGCCACCAGCACTGCAGGCAAACCAGAGCATCTTCCTGGCTGCTCCGGCATTACTTCCCCCATCTAGCAGGGTCTGGGAGCTTTTAATTGTCCTTTGGAATATTTTAAAGCTTATTTAATTTTTATTTGTTTTTAATTCCTCAGGGGAACATCTGGGAACAGATTTTTCGCATTTCATTCATCCTTGAGATGATCAACACGGTGCCATTTATTATCACGGTGGGTGTTTCCCAGTGACATTTTAAAGCAAATTTAAGTTTAATTAGTACTATAGTTTTGGTGGTGAAGTAAAGAAAAATGGAGATCTGGCCAAGTACTTTTTAAAGCTGTCAGGAAATTTTTTTCTTCAATATTTTTCAACATAATGACTTTCTCTGGAGATTTATTGCAAAAAACATCATCAGTTTTCAGCTGCTCCGCTGCAGCCCAGGGAGCGGGGCCACTTTTGGAGGTCGGTGCTTAGTTTGGAGATGGATCCTTCCCAACAGGGGCCGAATTGGCTGTTTATAGCTTTTTTTGATGAAGAACGTGGATTTTTCGCTGAGTAACTCTTGTTTTTGTAGATATTCTGGCCACCTCTGCGGAATTTGTTCATCCCTGTGTTTCTGAACTGCTGGCTTGCCAAGTACGCCCTGGAGAACATGATTGTGAGTGACCGGACGCGTCCCACCCCTGTCCCCCTGGGTCCCTCTGCCCTGGGGATGCCGAGGGTGGCATGGCCGGGAGGGGGGGCCCTCGCCTGCCGCCGGCTCTGGGGCAGGTTTTGGGTGCTCGGTGGGTGCAGCCGTGCTGGGGCTGGTGGGAGGTGAGGCTTGGCCAGCTGGTGATGCTGGGCTGTGGACCTGAGCAGGAGGCCTTCGGTGTCTGAGCCGTGTTGACTCTGTTGGCTGTGTATTGACAGCGGGGATATGGTATCACAGCAGGACGAGCTATTCCAGCCATTCCCACGTGCCCACTTGACCTGTCGCTGCCGGCAGCAGAGCTCAGACCTGCTCACAGAAATGCACATCCCTTTTCAACGGCCAGATTCTGGCCTGACCTTCATCTGGGGGGGGCGTTGTGGGAGCAGCAAGAGAGCAGGTGGTGCTTGGAGGAGCACTTTACCCTCAGCCTCCCTGAGCTGGTGGGAGCCCTCTCCTCTCTTCCCAGAACGACCTGCACCGAGCCATACAAAGGACCCAGTCTGCGATGTTTAACCAGGTGCTCATTCTGATCTGCACCCTCCTGTGTCTCGTTTTCACGGGGTGAGTGTTGCTTTTCGTTTCACTAAACCATCTTCTTCACCCAGGGAAACCGGCTTTGCACGTCCCAGGGGTGACTGGCAGAACCGGGCTCTCATGGGACTTCCAGGAGAGGGAGGTGGGGTGGGACCTTCCCAGCTGTGGTGGGGTGGCATTGCCAGGACATAACGTGGTGATTTGGGAAGGCAGAGGAGGTTCTGCCTTTGGGCAGTGTCTTCTAGCCCGATTTTTCAGCCTGGGAGATCTGTGCACACTGAGGACAGCATAACTATTCAGGGCTGCTGATTGGATTGAGCTCCCAAGTCTCTGCCATCTTTCCTTCGCTAATGGGACAGTCCCAGTTCCTTGGGATGAGTTTTGGAACTGGGGGAGCCATGGCAAGGAGTGTGGCCAGGTTTCCATGTGTGTCCATGGGCTTTGGCTTGGGCGCAGCTCCGTCTGCTGGAGCTTTGGGAGGACCCCCTGCACCACCAGCCCCCGGCGCCGGGCTCCTCCCTGCCTTGCTTCGTTCCCCGGCGCACTGAACGCTGGGAAGATCAATTCCTATTTTAGAAACTAATTATCCTCCCTAATTATATGATTTTAACAGAAACATTTTAACAGTCACGTGTGCGGATGAGGGCGTTGTCGGAGGGAGACGGGTGATGGGGACACAAGCCTCAGAGCGGGGCTGCGAGTGCTGCGGGGTCAAGGGC
Organism: Fratercula arctica; assembly: GCA_947846985.1. Lineage (NCBI taxonomy): Eukaryota > Metazoa > Chordata > Aves > Charadriiformes > Alcidae > Fratercula > Fratercula arctica. The sequence continues at coordinate 3,845,812 of CANTUZ010000016.1, forward strand.
AGGGATGGCAGCTTCCCGCGGGGACACGGGCTGGGACGTGTGTGACGGCCCCTTCACTGGGATCCATTGCACCCGCTGGCTCCGACCGCACTCTTCCTCCCCACCAAGTTACCATGGCTGCTGAGCTTGTTTGTGTAATAGGCCACTGGGGCTCCTGCTAATTAACTGGGCCCTTTACCCTGCGCGTTGCCAACAACAAGGGCATCTCTTTATAAAGGAGTCAGTTCTCATCGCCGGGTACTTAGCTTTGAATTAGGCTTCTTGAATCTTCCTCTGGCTCCCTTGGTCTGGATTTGAAGCACATAATACCATTAAGTTGCTGAACGACAGGAAATGAAGCTTTTAGGCTCATGAGTCTTTGGCAATAAAGACGATCCTCTGATGTGAGTGACTAATGCAATTTCGGAGCTCATCAGTGCTCCCTGCCTGTGGCACCTCCTGCCCGCGGGGCCGTGGACGTGTTTCTTGGTGGACGCGGCAGGGCTAGAACTCGGGTCCAGGACAACTTAGATGAGACTTGTGTTTAGCAAGATGACTTTGAAACTGCAGGGATGGGGAGTTACGCTGCCTGCCTAACCGCGGGGAGCAAGGCGGCACGGCTTTGCAAGAGCAGCGGCACAGGGCTGGGAGTGAGTGCCGGAATCTGCCTCCCGCATCCCCGCTTCCCATGGGCTGAGTCCCCCCGGAGCCTTACTGGGACAGCTGCTGGCTTCCACATTTCGGTTTTTTGCAATGCAAGGGCAGCCCCCAGGTGACGCTGTCTGTGGCACGGCCTTATCGTGACCCATCACCCAGGACCTAGACTTCCCCATGCTGCTTTGGTGAGCAGCCACATCAAACTCACTCCTTCATCTGTAAGCGCCATTAGCTGTATCGTTTCTGGTGGTGACATAAATCTACTGCTGATGCTGACAGCGTGTTACAGGCAAATTTCCTCCATGGACGTGGGTGTAAGTCACCTTCTAGGGTTCCCCACTGACTTCAGCAGGAGCTACGGGCACTGCCCGTCCCCCAGGCAGGGAATTGCTCGCTGTGACGTGTGCTTTCTCCCTTCAGGACCTGTGGCATCCAGCACTTAGAAAGAGCAGGTGAGAAGCTCTCCCTCTTCAAGTCCTTCTATTTCTGCATCGTCACCTTTTCCACCGTGGGCTACGGAGATGTGACACCAAAGATCTGGCCTTCCCAGCTCCTTGTTGTGATAATGATTTGCGTCGCCCTGGTCGTGCTGCCGCTGCAGGTTAGACCCACGTGGCCGAGGATGGAGAGGGATGCAGAGCCTGCAGCCGGACAGCCCCGCCGATGGGGACGTCAGCTCTCTGCTTTCGTTTGCAGTTCGAGGAGCTCGTCTACCTGTGGATGGAGCGGCAGAAGTCGGGGGGCAATTACAGCCGTCACCGTGCCCAGACGGAGAAACATGTTGTCCTTTGTGTCAGCTCCCTCAAGATTGATCTCCTCATGGACTTCCTCAATGAGTTTTACGCCCACCCGCGCCTGCAGGTAAGGACCAGGCGTGTTCTCATGTGCTTGGCTAACGCTTGCCCTTGCTGGGCACGGCCAGGTGGCTGCTGGTGGCGAGTGCCCTGCCTGGCTACAGCGGCTGTCGCAAAGAATGAGGTAAAAACCATCCAGCCCAGCACCGGGCAAGGAGAGGTGACAAGTGGTACCCAAGGGCCACCTCGCTTTCTCATCTCAGTGGTGGGGCTCCCTCTGCCCCGTTTTCTGGCCAGGCCCATCACAGCACTGCGTAAGCACATGGAGAGGGACCAGAGGGACTTTTCTAAATGTAGCGATGTCTTTACTGAATGAAGAATCTCAGCCAGAACAGAACATGTAATTGCGAAACCTCAGTGGATTTACCCAGCTCTAACTGGAGTATCTCCACGCAATAAGTGATCTTCAAGCAAATGACTGTGCCTTTCCATCTCCCCAGGACGAGAGCATCCCAGTCGTGTTTCAGATTTGCATTTCATTCCCACACTCACGTATGCTTTGTTACCATCACACGGCCTCGATTCCACGTGTTCGAGCTTTAAAATCCTGATTGTTTCTGTAACTGCAAGAGGCTTCACTTTGCCGTGGGCATGCAGAGGTGCCTGCGTTGGCTGTGTTACGCAGAATGGAGTGGGGAAACTGCTGATGTGTTTTCCATGACCCTTGCAGGGCCCAAGGGCAGGAGCAGGGGGTGCCCCACATGGGAACAAATACCAGAAGCCCCAGAGGAGCTGTTTGCTCAGGCAGCAAAGCGCCGTTTCTCAGCTGGCTGCGGCAGACGTGTGCGGGATGCCCGGGATGCCCAGCCTGCCCATCCACGCGAGCCTCTCTCTTTCAGGATTACTACGTGGTGATACTTTGCCCAACAGAGATGGATATCCAGGTGCGGCGGGTCCTGCAGATCCCTCTGTGGTCGCAGCGAGTGATCTACCTCCAGGGCTCTGCGCTGAAGGACCAGGACCTCATGAGAGCCAAGTGAGCAGAGGGACATGCTGCACATGTCCTGCCGCGCTGCCCTCGGAGCCGCAGAGGAGGGTCCCCAGTAATGCCAGCCCAGATGCATGATGATGGGCTTCCCTGCGTGCCTTCGCTGGGGTCTTGGAGGGGGCCGGCAGCGCCCTGGCTGGTACAGGCAGATACCTGGCTTCACTGGCCCATGCAATTCATGGGGTCACTGCTCTCTGTTTGCAGGATGGACAACGGAGAAGCCTGCTTCATTCTCAGCAGCCGGAACGAGGTGGACCGCACCGCGGCGGTAAGCCAGGGCTGGGGGATGGCACGGTTGGAGATTATTCATTTCTCAGGCTGGAAGGGACCGGGGTGATCACTGCATCTTGCCTCTTGCAAGGGTCCCGGTGGGCAGGCAGTGACCGCAGAGAAACACAGAGGTGGCATGGGGACCGCACGGGGACATGCGGTAGCATGTTGCTGGCTGAGCCCCTGCGGGCTCACCTTTCCTCTGCTGTCCCAGTTTCCCCTCGGTGCTGGGTTTTGGGGAGCAGGGAGGGAGGCTATCCCCCATTAGCAGTGGGTGTTGGAGGAGCCCTTGCCATACATCTCCACAGTGCCAGTTTATCCTGGGTGGAGAAACACTGGGGAAAACGAGCCATCAGACAGGTACCTCTTGCTCTTCTCCTTGGCTAGGACCACCAGACCATCCTGAGAGCCTGGGCCGTGAAAGATTTTGCTCCAAACTGTCCTCTCTATGTTCAGATCCTAAAGCCTGAAAACAAGTTTCATGTCAAGTTTGCTGGTGAGTCAGGGGGGCTGCATGGCAGCGGGCGGCACTGCTCGCTTCGCTGGCCTGGACTGCCATCCAGACGTTTCCAGCGGTGTATCCATCTCGGAGGAGTCCGTGACCTGGTGCTGAGACTCCTTCCGATTGCTGGAAGATATTTTAGGGCTGTCAGCCCCTTTATCGTGATGCACGCTAAAGCCCGCAGCAATGTGGATGGGGCTGGGGTAGGGCTGGCTCCGGGCTGCCCCAGTGTGGGCTGCGTGTGGGCACACCAGTCCCATGTGTGACTGGGGGTGCGTCCCCACTGACACAGTGGCCTCAGTGGGCTGGTGTCCACCTGGCTGGTTTCCAGCCTTCATCCCTGTTTTCCTGCCTGCGTTAATCCCATTCGTGGTGTTCCCCGTGGGCTGTTGATCAGCTGAAAACCCTCCTGGACTGGCAGGAGGAGGAAGCACCCAGTCCCCACCACCATCCCAAAATTACTGCATCCCTGGGCATCCCCCTCCCTGCCGTGACGGTCCCCTCTGCCTTTCAGATCACGTCGTCTGCGAAGAGGAGTGCAAATACGCCATGCTGGCGCTGAACTGCGTCTGCCCCGCCACCTCCACCCTCATCACGCTGCTGGTGCACACCTCCCGTGGCCAGTGAGTCCTTCCCTGCCTGCCCCTGCTCCTGACCCTGCTCCTGACCCTGTCCCTGCCCCTGCCCCTGCTCCTGACCCTGCTCCTGACCCTGTCCCTGCCCCTGCCCCTGCTCCTGACCCTGTCCCTGCCCCTGCCTGCCCCTGCCTGCCCCTGCCCCTACCTGCCCTTACCCCTGTCCCTGCCCCTGTCCCTGCCCCTGCCTGCCCCTGTCCCTGCCCCTGCCCCTACCTGCCCTTGCCCCTGCCCTTGCCCCTGCCCTTGCCCCTGTCCCTGCCCCTGTCCCTGCCCCCTGCCTGCTCCTGCCTGCCCCTGCCCACCCCTGCCTGCCCCTGCTCCTGCCCCTACCTGCCCTGCCTGCTCCTGTCCCTGCCCCTGCCTGCCCCTGCCCCTACCTGCCCTGCCTGCCCCTGCTCCTGCCCCTGCCTGCCCCTGCCCCTACCTGCCCTGCCTGCTCCTGCCCCTACCTGCCCTGCCTGCTCCTGCCCCTGCCCCTGCCTGCCCCTGCCCCTACCTGCCCTGCCTGCTCCTGCCCCTACCTGCCCTGCCTGCTCCTGCCCCTGCTCCTGCCCCTGCCTGCCCCTGCCCCTACCTGCCCTGCCTGCTCCTGTCCCTGCCCCTGCCCCTACCTGCCCTGCCTACTCCTGTCCCTGCCCCTGCCCCTGCCTGCCCCTGCTCCTGCCCCTGCCTGTCCCTGCCCCTGCCCCTACCTGCCCTGCCTGTCCCTGCCCCTGCCCCTGCTCCTGCCCCTGCTCCTGCTCCTGCCCCTGCCCTTGCCCCTGCCTGCCCCTGCCTGCCTTCTCCTCCGTCACCCCAGCCTGAGCATGGAGGGACAGCAGAGCTGGTGGTGGGGGCTCCGGGTGGAGGAAGGTGGGGGTCTCGGGCAGCACACTGGGACCTGGGACCCCTCAGCCAGGTGGGGAGCAACAGCTGATATCGCAGGGGGGAAAACACCAGTGCAGGGGAGCTGCCCAACACCACCTTTCCAGAGCCTGGGGATAAAAATGTCTTCTTTATCCTGGCGTGGTCCCGCTGGAGGGAAGGTTCATTCACAGCCCATGCGAATGCTGCAGGGCATTTGGCAGGTTTCTATAAAGCACAGCTGGAGGGAGCTCTGCCGGCCCAGTAAAGTGGTGGCGTGGGTCCTGTGCCCCTTGGCTAGTCAGAAATATCTGAATTTTGGGTAATGTGACATCAAAAGAGTTATGAAACATCCTTCCCAGGTGACCCGCACCCCACGCTCAGAGATTTGCCAACATGGGCTCTTAACCCTGCCTCTGCGCCCCCCTGGGAGCCCTCATTAAATAAAAAGGCCCTTAAAATCAGAAATGAAGACAAACTCATCCTCAGCCTGTGAACACTGACAGCTTGTGGGAACGTGTCACCGTAACCTCTCCCCTCTTGGTCTAAATGGCAGCTTCGGGGCTTATTAGCACTCCAACCGCGCGGCTCTGCCCCGGGAGCTGGCTGGCTGTGCCGGCACCGGGGGATCCTCTCCTTGCACCCGGGTGGTTCCCATCCCAGCACAATGGAGGGGTCCTCTCCCATTGCCGTGGGGGGTCCCGTCCCAGCATACTGCTGCTGTCATTGCAGGGAGGGCCAGGAATCCCCGGAGCAGTGGCAGCGGATGTACGGGCGCTGCTCGGGCAATGAGGTCTACCACATCCGGATGGGCGACAGCAAGTTCTTCATGGAGTACGAGGGGAAGAGCTTCACCTACGCCGCCTTCCACGCGCACAAGAAGTGAGGGCAGGGGGGGCGGCGGGCAGGGTGCATCTGCCAGTCTGTGTCCCTGGGGGCTCGGGGCTGGGGCTGGAGGGTGCTCTGGGGTCCTCCGTGCAGGGATAAGGCCCCAGAGGGGTTTTCTCCAGCTGTGAATGCCCACGTTGTGCTCCCGGCACAGATATGGTGTCTGCCTGATCGGTATCCGGAGGGAGGAGAACAAGAGCATCCTGCTGAACCCTGGCCCGCGGCACATCATGGCAGCGTCTGACACCTGCTTCTACATCAACATCACCAAGGAGGAGAACTCTGCCTTCATCTTCAAGCAGGAGGAGAAGCAGAAGAAGAAGGGCTTTGCGGGGAGAGGCACCTACGACGGCCCGTCCCGCCTGCCCGTGCACAGCATCATCGCCAGCATGGGTGAGTCGGGGGGGCCTCGGTGGGGCTGGGGGCAGGGTAGGGTCCTGCACACCCCGCTCCAGCTCTCTCCCCAGGTCTGGTTTCATCTCCTTCCCCAGGTTTGGTTTTATTTTACAAACTCCTTGCCATGCCCCCCACCTGGGTATTGCTGGGAGCCACTGAAAATCCCTTTCCGTTCCCTGTCCCAGTCGCCTCACCAGTTAAATCCACACTGCTGCTTGTACCCTGGGTGCTCTCAGCAAGCTCAAAGATCATTGCTAAAGTTCGTGATGTCCATTATCATTAACAGCATTTGCATAAATCCCCCAAGTCCTGGCTGGAAGAATAAATGCTGTTGTCCCCGGGGCCGTTTATGATTCACAACCTGACGGAGGGCGTAGTTTGCTCTGCAGCGAGTGGTGCATTTTCGCAAATAAAAAATACCATGAGTCATTACTTCCAGCTTGTATCTGGGGAGAGCGAGTTTTGGGGCTGCCTGGTGGGGCTGCGCTACACGAGCAGATTATATTTCAGGGAAATAATTTATGCATTTGTACTCATGAGCAGCAATTTGCATAGATTATCCCCCAGCAGGCCACAAAGCTCTTTGCTGAAGAGCGTTTGTCAGTGTTCTCGTTACGTGGCTCGTTCACAGCGAGACCTTTGGCAAAGAGTAACGAGAGGGAGGGAAATCGCGGGAGTGCAAGCGGTTCCCAGCGAGCCCAGTGCCTGGGCTTTGCTTGCTGGGAAGTTCCCCGTGATCCTGACCATCTGAAAGTCACCGTTTGGCCAAGACTCAGATGAGACCCTCGGCAGGAGGTGGCTGGGGGGACGGGTGGGGTGATGCTCCCCGGGGCCAGCAGCCCGCATCCACCATGGGAGCGCGGTGCCCCCGGGGAGATGCTCCACAGCAATGCCCAGGCGGAGGTCGCTGGTGGGTGCCGTGCCAGCACTCCCTGTGCCCACGACCGGGTTAGCTTCATACGGGCTGTACTTAACAGGCAGGATGCACAGTCCCGCATGCTCCACTTTGTCCCCGTGCAGGACCGCCTGGGCACGGTGCTTTTCCATGCTGCTTTGCCAACACAGCTCTTTTCACCTCCTTATAGCGTGTTCGCTGTGCTTCCTTCCCCACCGGGTCCAGGTACAGTAGCCATGGACCTGCAAAACACGGAGTGCCGCCCCGCTAACAGCAGCAAGCTGACGCTGCCGGCGGAGAACGGCTCGGGCAACCGCCGGCCCAGCATCGCGCCCGTCCTCGAGCTGGCCGACACCTCGTCCCTGCTGCCCTGCGACCTGCTCAGCGACCAGTCGGAAGACGAGATGACGCAGTCGGACGAGGAGGGCTCGGCCGTTGTGGAGTGAGTCGCCCGCCTTCGGTTGAGCCGTCCCGCCTTTCCGAGGGACGGGGACCATTGCACACGACGGGTGTTCAATGGTGCCTGAGGGATGCTCAGGCTCAGCCCCTCTCGGCTTTTTCTGAGCACACCAACATCTGTAACACGGGTAATCCCTGCCTTTCCTGCTGTTTTGGAGAAGTCTCCTCTGGGTATCAGCGAATTAGTGCTGAGCCAGACACCGCTGGGGATGGGCAGGGTTGTTCCATCGGTCCTCTCACCTCCCGTCACTCACCAATAGGAAGAGGATCCTACTCTCCATTGCACATAAATAAAAAAAATGCAAAATAAATATTTACTCCGGCTTTAAAGGTGTTAGCTTATGACAGTCAACTAAGCACTTGCTTTACTGGTTACCTGTTTGGATGCTGTCAGAGTGATGTGAGGAGCTCACCGAGTATCTGCAGACTCACAAATTGGCTTTTAATTCATGCCTGTGTGTAACTGCTCTTTAAATGAAAATTTCTGCTTCTGGGTCCCTCAAAAATACAAATGGTGATTTTTTTGTTTTTAAATATCTGTTCACCAAAACAAACTCTAAACATGGACCGTGAGGTTTTTTTGCTTTTTTCTATGGCTCAGCATCGCCCCCCTCTCCTGGAGCTCTCTGCTCTGTCCCCCTTCAACTGTGCTCAATGTTCCTATCTGCTGCCTTCACCCGTGCTGGGGACACCGTGTGTTTACGATCTCATGACCCTTTGCATAGCAAAAGAGATTCCTAAATACGTGTATTTTGTAAGATTTCCAACTGCTGTGGGAGAGTTTTGCAGAGCATTTGCCAGGGATGTGCTTGAGCCCTGGGTCTGCTGCTTTTAAATGTTTTTCCCAGCGTCTGAGTGTTGTGGGAAGCTCTCCCCGTGTCCTCACGCTGCTGGGTTTTCTCTCTGTGGCAGGTACGTGAAGGGCTACCCACCGAACTCCCCCTACATTGGGAGCTCCCCGACTCTGTGCCACCTTTTACCGGAGAAAGCCCCTTTCTGCTGCCTGAGGCTGGACAAGGTACGATGGGGCTGTCGGGGGGCTGCATCCCCCCCTGGAGCGGGACGGCTCCGCGCGTGGAGGATGGGTGGCCAAGAGCCCCACGCTGAGTCCCTGCGCTGCCTTCCACCGCGCAGGGCTGCAAACACAACAGCTTTGAAGACGCCAAAGCCTACGGGTTTAAGAACAAACTGATTATTGTTTCGGCGGAGACGGCTGGGAACGGACTGTATAACTTCATCGTCCCCCTTCGTGCGTACTATCGGTCCCGCAAAGAGTTGAACCCAATTGTGTTGCTGCTGGACAACAAGCAAGTACTCTTCCGCGGATGTTTTCCATCGCAGCGAGCCCTCCCCTGTGTTTTCATGGGCATCTCATTCTGTGGGGATGGGAGCGTGGGGGAATGGCGGTGCCACTGCTGGGTACCTTGGCTGACGTTGGCTCTGGGGACTCCTGAGTGGGTTTTGTGTCTATCTTTGCCCCATGGACTTGGTGAACCACCTTGTTCTCTGTTGCTCTTCCTCCAGGCCTGAGCACCACTTTCTGGAAGCCATCTGTTGTTTCCCCATGGTTTACTACATGGAGGGCACGATCGACAAGTAAGTGTTTCCATGTGTAGCTGTACGGTGATGCCTAAATGTGTTGCATTTACCCCAGCCTAGACTTTTGGGTCATCCCATGAGAAGCCCCTGGGTGGGTACCATAGAGTTGAGCCCACCCTTGGCTTTTCGGGTTGTTGAACATCCCCCAGTAGATGAAGGTGAAGAGCTGGTGGATGGGAGCAGCCTGGGCTTGCTGTAGCGCTGCGCGTCGCAGCGTGCTGCTTCCCTGTGTCGTTTCCAAGGGCTGACCCTGCGCTCTTCTCTTTGGGAACTGCCCAGCCTGGACAGCTTGCTGCAGTGCGGCATCATCTACGCCGACAACCTGGTGGTTGTGGACAAGGAGAGCACGATGAGCGCTGAGGAGGACTACATGGCAGATGCAAAGACGATTGTCAACGTCCAGACCATGTTCAGGTGAGGGGTGACCGCTTTCCCGGCTTGGTCATAGCCACTTACCTCTGCTGGAGATAAGACCAGGAAGGGTGGTGATGGCTGGGGTGGTGGCTACGGGCAGTGGGACACACCTGTGGTTGGGTTTGCTCTAGGAAATAACATCTAATCTGCTATTTCTGACCTCAGAGAGGCACAGGGATGGTTTTGATCTTCCCCAGGCTTTAAATGCAGGGAGCGCTCTCACTTCTGAGTGAGCTGCAGGACAACAGGTCTCTTTCCATTGCAGGCTCTTCCCCAGCCTCAGCATTATCACGGAGCTGACCCACCCCTCCAACATGAGGTTCATGCAGTTCAGAGCAAAGGACAGTTACTCTCTTGCTCTTTCCAAGCTAGAAAAGGTAAGAGAAGGTATTCTCCTGTGCATGGGGCTTGGGAAATCAATGCTGAGCGCAACAACATTTGAGCTCCTCAAGGTCCTGTGCTCTTCTGCATGCTGCAGCTACCATAGTTGGTGTGCATCTACCTGAGATAACCTGCAGCAAGCAAATACATGGGCAGCCAATCTTTGGACTAGCTACCTCTTTCTAAATATTTATGTATTTATTCGGTGGTTGGCCTTTGGGCTGCTTTGCCTACTGCTGTGCTGGGCACACTGGACCTCTGAATCCGGTTTGATGCTGTGACTGCAGTGAGGGGGGCAGTGGGGTCACTGTGCTGAGACAGATCTTCTGACAAGGGGGAAAGTACCCCTGAACCAGACACTGGGGCATGTGAAAGGGCCCCGTCCAGCCCATGTCAAAAACCCCAACCATGTCTCACACATTTCCATGGAGGAAAAAACCCTCTTTCACCCAGTGTAAGGGTGCTGCCCTGGTTCCCTGCTGGCACAGCCACCAGGAACGCTACGCTGGTGTCCTCCCATTTTCATGAGTCTTTTAGTTTCTGTGCATGGGGGAGGCTGCGTGGTTTTGCTTTGCTAAAGGCCCTGGAAGGTTGTGAACAAGCCCCTGCCAATAGCACTTGCCTGCAACTGCTCACGTCTCCCCTTCATCTTCCAGAAAGAGCGAGAGAATGGCTCCAACCTGGCCTTCATGTTCCGGCTGCCCTTCGCGGCTGGGAGGGTCTTCAGCATCAGCATGCTGGACACGCTGCTCTACCAGGTGAGAGCCCCGTGGGCTCTGGGTGATGCACCCCTGCAGCTCTGGCTGCCCCTTTGCATCTCGCAGTGAATAAATGAGCAAACCTTTCTTCCTGCCCAAATGTCTCCCCGCAGTCGTTTGTCAAGGACTACATGATCACCATCACACGGTTGCTGCTGGGCCTCGACACCACGCCGGGCTCCGGCTACCTCTGTGCGGTAGGTGCCAAGTCCCTCTGGGTTGAAACCATCGGGCCAAGTCATTGTGGATCTGGTGGGATCTGTCACAGGGGTGGAGGGTCTCCCTCTTCTGGGGAGTCGGGGGAAAGGCAACAAGATAGGTCATCGCTTCCCTCTGTCGTGTGAGGGGAACCTCAGCACTACCAAGAACCCGAAAGTCCAAGAGCTGCCAAGGACCAAAGTCCCCGGTCTGAAGGCTTTTGGGATTGACATGGCTGAGCTGGGGTGAAGCTCAGGAGCAGCCCCGGGGTGCTCCTCAGCGGGCTCCTCTGCACGGCACAGGGCGGTTGATGTTTGTCCTCTGTTGCTCAGATGAAGATCACTGAAGATGACCTGTGGATCCGGACATACGGCCGCCTCTTCCAGAAGCTCTGCTCCTCCAGTGCGGAGATTCCCATTGGGATTTACAGGACGGAGTCGCACATGTTCGCAACCTCTGAGGTAGGGGCTGCTGGTGGTCCCAGCTGAGCATCACCGCCTGGCAGAGATGTGGTCCATGAGGCTGGCCGGGTCCATGAGACCCCTCGGACCTGGTTGCAGGTGGGGAGGCGAGAAGGAGCAAGGGGAGGGGAAGCTCTGCCTTCGCTTCGTTAGCAGCCCCACGTCTGCATTATGGTGGTGGTGTCCTGGTTCCCCAGCGGGTGGGTGGAAATGCCCATCCCCGCGGGCAGCAGCCTGGCTGTGGGCAGGTGGGGGGATTTTCTCGGCACGGCTCTGCAGTGCTGCGTGGCACAGAGTCCCCGGGGAGCGGGGGGATGTGGCACAGCAGGGCTACCCGTTTGCTGGACTAACACTTTATTTTTCCTTCCTTTTTCCCCACTGCAGCCCCACGACATCCGAGCGCAGGTGAGTGCCGCTCGCATCCAGCCCCGGGCACTCGGCCGGTGTCGGGCAATGCCCTGGCTGCCCGCGCTGCCTCCTGCTCCCCTCCCCGACCCAGAGGCTGACCCATGGGCAAGCGGCTGGGCTGGCTTGCCCAGTGGTCCTCTGGCCACCAAGAGCCACTGCATGCCTTGTCCCGACTGTCACCCCTGGTGCCAGCATGGTGCTGCCCGTCCCCGTGGAAGGGCGATGCCGGCTGAGCCACAGCGGTCTGGGATGACAAAAGTCCTTGGTGCCCTGAAATGTAATTAACTGGGATAAGGATCCGGGGAGTGAGACAGGCTCCCTTTTAAATACCTTCAGTTTTCAGCCTCGTAGGAAGCAGCTACAGGGAGCCGAAAGTTGACATTTAATTAAATGCAATCCACCTCTTTCTTAGAGATGCTTTCAACCGCTTTATTAATAAATTCCTGCTCACCGGTGGGGATTGCTGTGTCGGAGATGTGGCAGCACGTCTGCTGTGAGATGACGGAGAGGGAGACAAGGGCATGGCTGTCCCTTGGGCAGCCCAGGGATAATCGCATGAGAAATGTCAGGCGTCCATTAGGCTCCACTCGACAGTGCTTATCCCAAATCTGCCGGCCAGGTAGTTTTAGGAGTACAGAGATGATGTGCTGGGAGAGTGCGTGTGGGTCAGAGGAAGGATCCCATCCCATGGGAGAGATCCCACCCCATCAGGGACAGGACAGGCTCCTTTTGCCCCGTCCCCCCCCTCCCCGTGACCTGCTGGGCTTCCAGTCACAGATCTCAATCAATGTTGAGGACTGCGAGGACACGAAGGATGTCAAGGAGCACTGGGGCATCAAGACCAGCCACCACAGGAACTCGTGCTCCAGCGACCAGTCGGAGCACCCGCTGCTGCGGCGCAAGAGCATGCAGTGGGCTCGCCGCCTGAGCAGGAAGGGCAACAAGCACTCCAGCAAGACGGCCGAATGGATCAGCCAGCAGCGCCTCAGCCTCTACCGGCGCTCCGAGAGGCAGGAGCTTTCCGAGCTGGTCAAAAACCGTATGAAGCACCTGGGCTTGCCCACGACCGGGTACGGTAAGTGCCGTTCTCTGCGGTGGTGCATCCCGCTGGTGGGCTCCTCAGGTAACCCTGTGCCGAGCCGAACCCCAAGCTGATCCGAACCCCAAGCTGATCCAAACCCCAAGCCGAACCTAACCCCAGGCTGAGCCGAACCCTGCGCCAAGCCGACCCCCAAGCCCAGCCTAACCCCGCGGGCGCTGCCGGGCCCGGCATTCCCCAGCTTGCTTGTGCTTCTGCAGACGAGTGCGTTCAAGGCTGAGGTCCCGCAGCGCAGACACCCCCCCCCTTTCGCCTGCCACCCCCCGGCCGGCTGCTGGCAGCCACCCCCGTTCCGGGGCTCTGGGACGGGGCCAGGCAGGAGATTGCGGTGGCAGAGTAACTCTCTCCCTTCTGCCTGCAGCTGCCGTGCAGCCTTCGGGCGCGATGCCCCGCTTGTCCCCCCGCTTTCTGGCTGTGCAGAAATAAATGGTGGTTCAGGACACACTGACTCCAAGTCAGCAAAACCCGTCTGCCCGAGAGCCCCCCCAGTGCGGCAAGGAGAGGTGATGCCCCATCAGCTGGCACAGCCCCCTTTTGTTGTAGACTTTAATGCTTCATAAAACTCTTCCACGGAAGACATTTCGGTAGCTGCAGGGCTGAGTGGTTTGCTTCATTGCGTGTGAAACCCGTGTCTCTGGCTGCGATGAGCCTGCGCGGCCCCGGGCGCCCACAGCGCTCAGGGTCCCTCCGTGCAGCCGCGTTTCTCGTCAAGCTTCTCACCCACCCGTCGGTGCTGGCGTCTGTGTCCCCCCCACTGGACGATCCCCCACCCCTTGGTTACGACAAAGTCTGTAGCCCACAGCTTCCTTGGTTGGTTTGGTTTTTTTGGTCTTTTTTTTTTTTTTTTTTTCCCCCTTTCTTTCTTTTGAGCCATCCTGTGCTGCTGCCTGTTTGCTCCATCCTCGAAGAGCATCCGTCCGCCCCGCGCTGGCCCCTGCCCGCACGCAGGCTGGCGTCGTGCCCTGGCCGGGACGGGAGCCGATTTTGGGAGGTGTGGGGCGGGGAGTTCCTCCTCTCCCATCTTGGCTTCTCCCTCGCAGCCCTTTAGGGAGGAGAAAATGTAAAGAAGGTCAGCGCAGGAGCGGGTTTGGAGCGGAGGGCAAACGGGCTGGCTGTGGGCATCGCCAGCCTCCCTGGGGAGGGAGGCAGGAGAGCCGGCTTGCAGCGGGACAGAGGGGGCACAGGGCACGCCAGGTGAGGGCTTGCAGCCGTGCATCCCCCCCCCCCCTTTTTTTTCCAACATTACTAGTCCCAGAAGTTTCTGCTGCTTTTATGGGGGGGCTTCCAGCTCCCTGCAGCTCTGTTGCAGAGTCCGGAGCGCGGCTGATGGCGTTCCCTGCCTTAAAAAAAGCTGGTTTTATACAGCCGCTGGGCATGGGAAGCTGGGAAACAGGGTGCACCCGAAGCAAGAGCTGCCGCAGCTGTTGGGTGCTGCTGAGGACAGACCATGGCGTCCCAGCACCGGCGGAGGTTAAGGCAGAGGCGGCTTCTCCCCCCGAACAGCCTCGGCTGAGCATCCCGAGGTTCCGCCCCGCAGCCAGCGCCAGCGGGATGCTCGGGGCACCCTTGGCTGGGTTAGTGTCAGAGTTCTCGCCCTTCTCCTGGCTCATCCGGCAAATTTTGGCTGGAGCAAACCGGGGGAGCTCCGGCAAGTGACGAGGCAGCGGGGGGTGCAGGACCCGTCTCCCGTCGGGGCGGGAGGGCTGGGACCGGGGTGTTGGGGACCAGCAGCTCCCTGGCCCCTGCGGCCAGCTGTGCTGGGACTGTGTTGTCACCATGTGTCACCCGCAGTGTCTGGACACCCATGGCGTTTTGGAAGAACATGTTGCTCTGCCTTCTCCCCATTTCCTTTTTCTTTTGCTCATTTTATTGCTGCAGTGCAGGAGCTCGTCTCTGATATTTGCCGAATCATGGCTTGCTGACCTCTCTCTCTCTCTCTGTTTATGTCTGTGCCTTTCCCTGTATGTTCTGTAGAGGATGTAGCAAATTTAACAGCCAGTGATGTGATGAATCGGGTAAACCTGGGATATTTGCAAGGTAATTCCCTTTCCCTGGGAGTCCCGCGTGACTCATGGTGTGCAGCGTACAACAAGATCATGCCAGCTAAGCCCAATCCACACCCTTGCCAGTTTTCACCTTAGATACCCGAGCCTTTCAAGCACTGATTTGTTGGGTGGCGCTGGAAAAATAAAAGACCGTCCTGCAACGGCAGTGGAAACGCAGGGCTCCGCAAAGTCATGGAGATAAAAACCTCAGGGACCCCTTTCTACTTGAATTCTTACAGGGAAATCGCAGCCCTCGGCTGTCATTAAAAGAAATCATCCCTCCGTTGCTCTGCGAGTTGGTTTTGGTCTGCAAAGCCAGTGGCAGTTCGAGGAGGGGGCTCGGGGGGCACAAGCACAGCGGAGCTGCTGGTATGTGCTGCGGTGAGATGCTGGAGCTCCTGCCCCGGCCCCTTGGCCTCTTGACCGCCCCCGGGTCAGCCAGGGCTCAGGGGCAAGGCAGCCCTTGGAAAGCCCTTCTCAGTCCTTGGTTTGTGTTCCTGGACATCTCTCTAGCGTTAGCAGACCCTGTTTTCTAACCGGGGGGTGCTGGGCTGGGTGTGAGGCAGCAGCCACAAGTGCTGCCCATGCTGCAGAACCCCCAGGGCACCTTGTTGGCAGCCGTGGGAGCTGCAGGGTTGTTGCACCATTTACGTGTTTACACATGGGTGTAAAGTGCCCTGGAAAGGCCCCTTTTTACTGCAGCAGCCTAGAGGTTAGCAGTAGCCCGACCTAGCTGCATTGTAGGCTTCACGAGCCCCTGCTTAAGGTGAAAAGTTGGCATTTTTCCTATAAACTGTGTCCTTCATCCGAGAAGCAGCCCCAGCTGGGGCTCATGGAAGCCCCGCGCCAGCAGAGTATGTTGCCGGCGGGTGCTGGGCAGAGCTCGGACCCGGCTGGTTTCTCCCCCTCTCGCGCAAGCGCTGGGGCTGAGCGAGAGCCTGTGTCCTGCCGCAGAGGGGCCCAGCACCGCAAATACCACCCCCCCCGGCCGCCCGCTGAGCCAGGAGAGCCCAGGGGTGAACCTCCAACGGGGTGGCATCGCTGCCGGGGGCTGCGTGGGTGGCTTTCCCCCCAGAAAAAAACTTGCTGGAGGATGTGGAGGAAAAAAACTTACGCCATAATGGACGATATGGCAATATACTTGGGTTTAGCAGTGCCTGGCTCGGCTGCATGGTGGGGGTCAGGAAAAGGAGCTTCCATGGAGCAGGGAGGCCTGCTGCGAGTCAGGGCCCTTCCCTGCCTCCCCCGTCATGGCAAACCCCCTGTCTCCTGTTGGGTCCCAGGGTCCGTGTGCCACCCGCGCCCCAGCATTGCCACCCCCTGTCCCCGCCTCGCTGTAAGGCTGAGCACTGGGACAGCCAAAGATCTCCGGCAGCTTGAGGGACCGGCCGGCACCTGGGGGTGGGCACCCCAGCACAGGTCGGGGGGGGGGGGAGGTTCCTGCACAGCATCTCCCCCACTCAGAGGTGCCAGGGAGGTGTCTGAGCAGCAAAACAAGGGTCTCACGTCTGCCTGTGAGTGCCACTGCGTGTGGTACCGGTGCGGTCCAGCCGCAGGGATGCCCTGGGGCCCATCTGGACATGCACTGGCCAAATGCGAAGGCAACCGGGGGGTGACATCTGTTTGCGTCCCTGTGCGGGGTGCCAGGCCAGGTGGCTGTGGTGGCTTGAGGTGCTGTGGCTCATCTCACAGCTGGAGAAAAGCCCCACTTCAGAGGTTTCACGTCCCTCCCGAGGCTGAAGAGCAGCCATATTCCTCAGCCATGGGCTGGCTTGGCCACCCCCCCCCCCCCGGCAATGCCTGGGGTCATCCTGCATCTCCAGGTGCTTTTATGGCTGGGGGCTCGGTGGGACAGCCTTTGAATGGGAACCTGCTCCGGATCGATGCTGGGGCAGGGGAGCGCAGGGACGGGGTGGTGGCAGCAGCAGCACAGGTGGCAGGGAGCAGCCCCCAGCCCGAGCTACCGCCTGTCCCAGTGGCCGGTCCCTGGTCCTGCTGCCCACCAGACCAAGCTCCATTTGCCCGAGATGGGCAAACAGCTGGTGTGCGGCGACGCTGCTCAGAGGGACCTTTCTGATAGCCCGGAGAGGCGTCCCAGTGACGAGCCTTGCAGCGAGCTGGTGTCCCGCCGCGCTCATCACGCTGCCCCAGCCGTCCGTCTGTCCATCCCCCTCTCCATCCTGTCCACCCCCACCCCGTCACTCCGTCTGTACATCGTGTTATCTGTCGCAGCTTCCACCCCAACTCCCCGGCCGCACGCAGCCTTGCACCCCCCCCACCCCTTCATTTCACCTATGATCTTGTTCTCAGCTCTTTCGGAAAGTGCAGGGCCGCCCCCGGCCTCGAGGCCGCTGTTTGCCCTGCGCAGCACCCGTGGGTGCAGCTCTCGGTGGCCCCGAGCCTCCCCCGGGAGGTCACCGTAGTTCAGAGCTGTCCCCGAATGCCATCGATGGCTCTGAAACTCCACGGAGGTGGTTTCCCTGGGGCTGGAGGAAGAAGCAATCGTTGAGCTAAATCCTGTCGCTGGATGATGTCAAATTAAGTCATGGAGGAAGGGGAGAAGGGGGCAGAGCGGCCCGGGGAGGGGGGGTTTGGCTGCCCTGACCCAGTGCTATACCTAACGCGGCAAGACTAACCTCTTCCCTTTTTTGTGCTAAACCAAGGTAAGACATCTTACTTTTTTGGGGATGGGAAGCGGGGACTTTTTTACAAAAGTCACATCTGCCAGTCCCCTGGGCTGTGCCATGGGGGGGGGGAGCAGCTGGGGAGGCACGGAGGGAGGTGGCAGAGATGTTCTTGGTGCTCTCCTGGTGGCAAAGCCAGTGCCCATGGCTTCCATCAGTGAAGGGACCCGTTTGCTGTCCTTGGGGACGAGCTCTGGCCCCTCGGAGCTGGGTGCTCGGGGATGCTGCAGTGGGGCTGTGGGAGTGAGGGCCACTGGGGGGGGGGGGGCGTGTCTGTCAGAGTGTCCGTTGGGGCGTCTTTTGGGTTGTCCCTCACCAGCCCTTTCCCCTCCTCTCACAGACGAGATGAACGACCACCAGAACACCTTGTCCTACGTCCTGATCAATCCCCCCCCGGACACGCGGCTGGAGCTCAACGACATCGTGTAGGTGCTGCCCCCACCCACCCTGTGCCCCCAGACCTGCCCCAGCACCGCGGGCTGCCCCCCGTCACATTGCTTTCCATGATTTCTCATAAAGACCAGCATTTTTTTGCCTCTTTCCCAGGCCATTCCCTCTCCCTGTGTTCCTGACCAGTGCCCAAATCACTCCCCCCGGCAGCACGGAGGTTTTCCCTTGGCTTTTGCCGTTGCGCAGCACCAGGAGGAATAATCATAATTATTTTAGCAATAGCTCCCAGCCCCCCATGGGGCATCCTCATGTGTCCCAGCCTTGAGGATGGGCCAGACCTCAGTTTAGGGTTTGCCCAGCTCCCTCCTGCCATCGTTGGGGTGTGTGTGTGTCCCAGTGGCGTAACCGGGCTGTGCCCCGCAGGTACCTGATCCGTTCCGACCCACTGGCCCACGTGGCCAATGATGGCCACAGCCGCAAGAGCAGCTGCAGCAACAAGCTGGGCCCCTGCAACCCCGAAACACGCGACGAGACCCAGCTGTGAGCGGCCCCCACCGCGCCCCACGTCCCTGCCGGGGCCGGCGGGCTCTGGGGGGAGGCGGTGAAGAAGAGGACGGCCAGGCGGAGGGGAAGGCTGCTGCCACCCGCGGGTGCCCCTTGCCCTGGGGGAAGGCGATGCCCAGCCTGGCTTTGGGCCACCGAAGGGGTGCCCGGACCCCCGGCGGGACGGGACGGGACAGCCGGACAGACCGACAGTCGTACACCCCGTGGCTTTTAACTTTTTATACAAATACCGCAACTAGTGAGAAATTCTTCGCTGGTGCTGGTGGGACGTGGCTGAGAGCAGCCGCCAAATGACCCTGTGTGAGCAGGAGGACAGTGGTTAATATTGCACCCCCCCGCCCCCGATGATGCAGGTTGGTTGCATTTGATGGGGCTTGTCCATACAAGAGCAAAACCGCACCGAAACCCTCCTCCTCCTCCTTTGCTGTGTATCCCCGGGGGTACCCAAACTTCTGCTCTTTCACCCAACTCGTGTCCTTCATCCTCTGTTGGTTTTCCATTATGGGTGTCAATGTGAGAGCGCTTGGAGCTGCACGGGATGGATGGGACAGGGTGGTGCAGCCCCCCCGAGTGCCAGGGTAGGGGCTGTGCCGCCTCCAGTGCATCTTGGCATCTCACAGCCCAAAACCCACCAACGCCAGGTGATGGAAAGCCGTGCCATCCCTCCTCACACATGCCCGGCTCTGCCCTTGGGTTTGCGGCCCCCGCTGGGCTCGTCCCCCATCGCTGCTGCTGTGGGAGCTGCCGGGGGGGACGAGGGATGTGGCAGTCCCTGTACCGGGGGTGGGACGGGACAGGCTGGCAGGGTCCTGCCCCCGGCAGCTCCGTCCATCTACGCCGGCCACACGCTCCCCTCCGCATCGGCCACCCCGCAGGGAGCGTTCCACAGCAGGAGCACGAGATGTATTTTCCACGTATTTTTGCACACTTCTTTGCAACCTTGATGTGTAAAGGTTTTATTTGACTGCCAAGTGAATAACCGAGTTGTTAACTTTATATACTTCTACATTCATATATTAAAACTCTAATGTGATTTTTTTTTTTTTAAATGAGAAGCCTGTAAAGCACAATGTTGCCATGAAACCCATGAAGCGCCATCCCAGACCTGCTGCTGCTGAACAGTTTATTGCCATTAAAATTCACCATCCCCAATAAAAGTTGTTTACAAGAAAAAAAAAAAAAAGAAAAAGAACCAAACTGCAGTTTTAAACAGTTGGTGAGATGCCCCCGTGGGGACCTGCTGCCTGTCCTGTGGGAAAAGCA
The DNA here is from genome assembly GCA_947846985.1 of Fratercula arctica. Lineage (NCBI taxonomy): Eukaryota > Metazoa > Chordata > Aves > Charadriiformes > Alcidae > Fratercula > Fratercula arctica. The sequence goes on from CANTUZ010000016.1 coordinate 3,865,445, forward strand.
GCGATGGGGGGACCGTGGGTGTGTGATGCCCGAGGATGCCGGGGTCGGACCTGCACCGAGACCTGTGTCACCTGGAGATGGGGTTGAGAAAGCCCTTCTGTGCCTGGATGGGGTTTGGGGGTCGAATCTGTTTTGGTGGTTTGTTTGGTTTTTTTTTTTTAATTGCTATTTCTTTTGCCTGATGTGCTGGCCGGGGAGCGGGGGGGGGTGACCTGCCCCAGGCACCGCCAGCCAAGGGGACATCACGGGCTCGGGGAGGTGCCGCAAGGAAAAGCCATGAGCTCAACCCTTCCCAACACAAACAGCAATGTCTCTGAGGCTTTTTTGGGTTGGTTTTTTTTTTTTTAATTATTAATTTTTTATCTCGCTGGTTAAGGCAGATAGATGTTTTATTTATTTCCAGTTGTAACTTAGCTTGCCAAAAATAGCATTTAAATGAGTAGAAGAAAGCAGGTCTTGTAGGCTAACAAGCGAGCGCAGCTGAAGTACAAAAGCACACGATGGGTCCGTGCCACTTCAGAGCCTCAAGATGCTGAGATGATAACTCCAGAAATGCCTCGTCAAGGGTTAATATATCTAATTGCCTAGATTTCAGACAGATGATGGGCTAATCCCCACTTAGCTGTCAAGGGAGAGCGGAACAAAGCTGTGTTACACGTTTAAAAAAAAATTAAACGAAACCCCAAGCAGTGTGTGTGTGTGATGGGATTATCTGCACGTGTTTAACTGCGCAGTACATAACACTTTTTAATATATATTTTTTTGCATTTGCCTGGCTGAGGGGGGGGTGAAGGCGCAGGGGCTGCGGGCGATGAGCAGCTCCGTGGTTCTCGGCCCCTTCTTGCCATGTGCCAAATGCCCCGGGGCAGCCCTGGGGCCCTGTGTCATCGTCCCCAGGCCCTGTGTCATCGTCCCCAGGCCCTGTGTCATCGTCCCCGGCTGCACCGACAGCGGCTGCCACCGCCGGGGCTTCAGGCACTGGCTGGGCACTCGGCATTCTTAATTCGAAGCGATAATTAGTGTAAGAGGAAGCCCACCTACCAAAAGGAGTACAGACTCTCCGTGGTTTGTCATACTATGAAAATAACGAGCCTCACTATTACTGTATTTTGACAATGCTTCTGTTTGTTTAATGTATAAATATATGTATTTAAAAGGAGAGCTATGTGTATAAACCATCCGCGTTTTGCATACAGCCTTTCTATGGTGTAAATTTATAGCAGACATTCTAATGGGATGTTGAAATAAATACTGTAGATACTCACCTGTGGTCAGTGCAAGTCTAAGAACAAACGTTTAATTTTTTTTTTTTTTTTTTTCTAATTCTTTAGACTCAGTGACGATACTAATGTAAAAACCAAAGCCTTTTATTTTTGTACCGGCCCTGGGAAGGCTGATGCGCCAAGGAGGGGTGTTTCTGCTGGGGAGGACCCTCCCCGGGAGCCGGCCTGGCACAAACCCCTCTCCGGCACTTCTGGGGGGGAAGGAAAACAACTGCTGCCAAGAAACTTAGAAAAATACGATTTTTTTGAAGGAAAAAAAAAGTTGTGTTCCCAGGGAGAGACGTGCCAGGCCCTGGGGGAAGGCAGAAATGAGGACGGCTGCGATATTTTCAGGTTTACCAGCAAACGGCTCCATCGCATGTGAGGCGCCCACGAACGGGCTCGTGCACTGAATACGGACTAAACCCCTATAGCGTGCATTAAAGTAAAATCAAATATTCAAACAAATGTTAAAGAGTATGTTTCTTTCCCGTTATACCCCTTTTGACTTCAACCTATACAGAACGTGACGGTTTTATTTCCCCGGCGAGAGCGAGACCTGCCGTCTCTGGCGCCGGGATTTGTGTCAGCAAGAGCGGAGAAACCCCCCCTTCTCCCCGGAGCCGGCTGGGGACAGCCCACCCGAGGCGGTTTTCTACAACTTTTGTGAAAATGAAAATAAAAGAGCCGCATGCAGCAAGGGTAGAGACGGCTGTCTGATTTATTTATTTATTTATTTATTTTTCTTTGGGAACAAAGCTTTTATTTTAAAATGCACGGCAAAATGTGGCTTTAGAGCAACTTATGACCCCACACTTCCATCTTCCAGCGTCTTCCAAAGCTGGGACTCATGAAAACTACTTTTTTTTAACCTCAGTTTTCAAAACTCGGGGCATGTTAGATTTGCTTTTGTGTTACAATAACTCCAACATTGTATTTAAAGGCCATTTGATTTATTTAATCCTTATTTTCTATGGTTCAACAAATGTATTAAATTTCATGGCTATTTAATTGAAAATATTTTTTTTTTACTGACTTATTTACTTAAGTTATTCTGTACGTGTTCTTCTGCTTCTAAATTTTTCCCTGCCTCTACGGTTCACATCCACAGCGCAGGATTTCCAGGAAGAGAACCCATTTCTAGAGCACGCGGCACACGTACGCGCAGATTTTAACTTTGGGATCAAACACAAACAGCGGAGCAGCTAGAGGTTGGCTTTGTTCGATGTTTTAAGAAACTACTATAAAAATTATAACTACATTTCCTTAAAATCACACAGATGGGTACAAACAATATACCTTAAATAGTGCAGATACTTCCAGGCTTACCACCCACGTACAAGCCCTCACGTCATTTTGCTGGGATTTTACCCAAGGCGCGGGGGACAGCAGGATGCTCCCTGGTAAAATTACTTTTCAACTTTTGGCTTTCAACAAGACAAAGCTGTACACGGGAAATAAATTCCTTCCAATTTTTCCGGTGCAGCTGAATTATAACGATTACAGCCTGAAGAACAGCGGGTGGCTGAAGGTAATTTCAACACCACCAGTAACGGCCTTCCCCGCTATGAAAAGCCACCAAAGACTGCGGGATGGGATTTCGTACTCCGTTCCAGCAGCCCTGGATAACGGTTCCTTCGGAACGAGCTATTCTAGTTGCTGGAGTTGGTTAAAAAAATTAAAAAAAAAAAAAAAAGAATTACTGACTGTGGTGTTTCTGGTGAGGTTGTGAAAGCTCGTCCACGTGCCCACGTGGCAGCACTCTTCACGTCCTAAGGGGGCTTGGGTTTGGTTGCCTCCAGTCTCCACTTAGGGATCCCTGGTTGGGAGGTTCCCCCCAGCTGTCTTGATTTCCCACGGACGCCAGCCATCCTGCGGCAGGATTGCCAGGGTTGTGTCCGTCTCTCTCTGTGTCACCGTCACCAGATGCTGTTTCTCGGTTGCTTTGTCACCACGCCAAGGGGACTTCATCCCTTCGCAGCAGCGGGTTCTGCGCCTGCTTGCACCGGCCGTTTCTCTTGCTTCACCTGCCACGGCAAGGGAAGCAGTAAAAGAGGAGGAAATAATACTACCAAATGAACCAAAATTCATTTAAAACTTTGTCCCAGTTGGGAAAAAATTAGCTTCCAATGCTTAAAACTTCTTTTAGGGGAGAAAAATCTAGAGCACTAAAATATACATTACAAGGGGGAAAAAAAAATGGTATTGATGTGGCTGGGAAACAAAAAGGAAACCCAAACCATGAAGGATTTGTTTATTTTACTGTAAATTCAGTTTTTAATAATTATTGTCTAAAAGACATACACTCAAAGGAAGCAATTTTTTTCTTTGGTAAGATTTGCATGTAAGGCCACGGTAATTCTGGGAGGTTTATATGCTTCAAACCGTTCTTTCAAGTGCCTCATTTGAATGTTAACAAATGCTGTATATTGAATATTTAATCACCCCTGCTGCACACATCGGTTTAAGACGCTTTCCTCAGAGCTTTTCCCCCCCAGTATAACAAATATGTGTTATTTCTGAACCAGTTCAGAGGGATGCATCAGAAAAAAACGTGACGGTATTTCAGTACGAAGATGCAACTTGAAAGGGGATTTATATTTAGCGCAGGCAGGCAAATAAATCCATCCTGTAATTCTGCAACAGGAACGTGAGGGTGGTGTTCAGCACTTGCTGCGCGCACACCGGGGTGCCCCGGAGAGGGCAGGCTGGGGCTGGAAGGAAGGTGTCCTGCTTCGAGGTAAAACAGAACCCACTTTCTGGTTTGTAATTTTACTTTTTAGCTGGGCCTCTTCTAACCGCCATAATTCAAAATTAACAGCACATTGTTCAGAAACTCTTCGCTCTCAGGGCGGTAAGACCCGATTTTGCCAAGGAATGGTAGGCAGAGAGGCTCTCGCTTATACTTATACTTACTCGCTTATACTGACTGCTGTGACAACCCCTGTCGGCTAACGCCGCTGTTTGCCCCCTCGGAGGGTGGGAAGCGGAGCAGCGCGGAGGGGTCCCACCGGCGGGGAGGAGCGGATGGGAGAGGTGACCCCAAACTGACCAACAGGGAATTCCATCCCATCTGCCCCGTGCTCAGGATAAAAGCTGAGGGAGCAAAAGGTCATCTCTCTTCCTTCAGTGGCCGACGTCCGAGGAGGACCCTGTCTGTTCATCTGCTTTTGATCCCGATCTGAGCATTCCTGACTCCAGATCCGGAATCCTGCTCCTGTCCATGGCTGACTCCAGTCTGGGACTTTCCCTGTGCCTGCTGGTGACACGATCGTCCTCCTGGGAGCTGGATACCATTTTGCATATATTGTATACTTTTAGAAGTTTTTTTAATTATTATTTATTATTTCATTTTTTATTAGTATTTTCATTAAAGTAGTCTAGTTCTTTTTCTAAACTCGTGAATCTCCTTATCTCTTCCTCTCCTCTCTTTGGGGAGGGGGAGGGAAGGGCCATCTGTCATTGCGATTGCCCAATCCGGCCAAAACCACCCCAGAAGGTTCATAAAGCATCACAGCTACCCTCGCTGTCGCAAAGCGTGCTTTTTTGACAAGCACAACGTGCAATAACGTACTAAACCTTCAAGGAAACGGTCCGCGAGTGAGCGGCCTCTCACCCAGGGCAGCTGGAACTCGGAAACGTTCCCAAGAGCCGCTCCGTCCAGCGCCGCTGGGCTCCCGGATGCGACGGCCTGGGCCAGGGGGGAGGCGTTCAGCAGCAGCGCGGTGAAACCAGAAAGCGCATCCCTAAGAAAATCTATCACTTAAATGCCTCAGTGTGCTTTAGCTACCGACCGCACAACAGTCCTCCGATGTGAAGTGTACGGCAAGAAACAACCCTGCAAAATAAAAGGGGAATAGACTAAAAGTAACTCAAATTTCATTTCACGTTTGTATCGTAACGAGCCTTTCAACTTCTGGAATTAACCCTTTTGCCATACAGACTGTAGTTAATGTCCTAGCTTATTTTTGTCATTTATTCCACCCAAACATTGAGTAATTTTCAGTCTGGGGGACAAGAACAGCTGATCATAAGGTTTGGGATCATTTATGAACTGAAAAAAACCAAAAAGAGCAGCATTTTAATTAGGCAATCTTTTCAGTTAATTTGACCTTCATCAAGAAGGGACATTCCATTTCCTTCATACGAAGATCCACAGTTACAACCGCAGTTTTCTTTGGATGATTTCATATTACGGAGTTTTGAAAAGTCCAACCGTCGATGTAAAGGAGAAGAAACGGGCCTTTTGCTGAGCTTTTTACAGTCACATCCTCCTCTTCCTCGTGAGTGTTACCCCAGGCAACACGCTTAGTACGGACGTACATCCCTAATACAGTATCTAAAACATATCGCTGTCTTTAATGCGCGGTACTATACACAGAAATAAGTTAAAATGATACGAGGCATTAACAATGCACATTGCAATCTTGAGATCTTCAAAACCCCTAAAACCAAAATTAGCCTTAATACACCTGCAAGACTGAGGGAAATATTTTGCTTATATAATAATTTTATAGTGATAGTGTATCCAAAATAAATTTCAAACAAAAACGTATTTTTGCTCACTACGTGATAATAGCAGCCCATAGTCTGAACAGTGATCTCAAGTTAATTGCAAAATTTTAAATGCAATGTGGGCGATTTACTTAACATCTCGTGACGTGCAACGTTGCTGTAATTCTGGTATTTTTGTCCTGACAATTTGGCTGAGATAAAGGACTACAACAAGGCATGTCATGGCCTTTTGTCAAAAAGCAAGTCAAGATTCACTGTTTTCTTAGTCTCTGAAGCGTGCGACAGAGGGGGACGAAACCCACCTTCCTGCTGCGAGGGCTCACGACGACCTGGGGAGGATTCCCTTGGTTCCTTGGTTGCTGCAACAACGTGTTACACCTGAAGTCACCATCAGACTCGCCCTCCATCGCGATTTTAAGTATATCGTAATATACACGTAACACCAAAAAAAAGTTAGAGGTAAGATGAAGTAAACTTTTTCTCCCATTTTTAATACTCAGTCTTTATATATAAACAATAGAGCATATGATTGGACAAGAATTCAAGTTTTTTTGGCTTTAATGTGTTGAAAGATGTATTTTAGACATCTAAAAAAAAAATCTACTCAAGTCGACCACACGAATATCTCAATTTCAAACTGTCCTGAAGAATATTATATAAAAGTTTTCACGGATGAGAAGTGCGCACAGAACACCTCCCCCACCAAATACTTCACAGATGTCTCCAGTTCTGCGTATGGAACGTATAGCAGGAAAAATGGGTACAAAATCAATCCTCTGAAGTTGGAGAATTCCGCTCCCGTTTGGCAGCCAAACCACCAAGCCCGCGGCAGAAGTTGTCCCACCGCTGCCATCCTCAGCCACACCAGAACGTGGCACCTGCATCTTGCTCAACTGCTTAAAATGAATTACATTCAAAACCCTAATTAACTGAAAGCTATTTAATTGGACAGGCATAGCACGGATAATAGCTTAATACCCAACGAAGACTGGTTATACTAGTGCACGACTGAAGAGAAAGCCCCGGTGTGATCCTGCTGTCACAGAGCCAGACACCAGCCTCCAAGGAGCGGTAGCCCAGAGCCAGGATGACACATCTTGTTTGTTGCTGTATTTAGGAAAAAAAAAAACCAAAAACCAAAAAAACCCAAAAAAACCCAACAAACCCACAAAAACCCAACAAAGCAAGGGGGTTTTGAGCATTCTGACACTGCCTCTAGTGATCAGTTCTGGAGGCTCGCAGGGAAAAAAAGCAAAAGGAATGGAAAATTCAAGTCCTGACAACTCATTCATGTTACTCTTCTTTTAGACTACAACCCCAAACCCTCAGTCGTACGAAGTGAAAACCCCCCAGAGATCACCAGTTTCAACCGTCCTGGCAGCCCAGCACGGAGTGTTGAACTGCCTTAAGGTTTTCCGTCAGTCAGTATTTCCCAAACTCAGATTATTCTCGCTTGAACTCTCACCCTAGAGAGGACGATGACAATGAGACAAGACACGTTAACTACAAACGCAAACAGCAGGTGTAAATACACAACAGACTGATGGATGAAAGTTTGAGGAAAAGAAATTGCGTTTAAAAGCACTTTAAAGATGTACATTCTTGTATTTATTATGTGTAAGAAATCGAGAGAGGTCAGAAACAGATCTGCTTTCATACTCCTCTATATGGGGAGCTAATTCTCCAGCCCAGAGTGAACACAGCGACCGCGCTGTGGTCCCTTCCCAGGGAACATGACAAAAGGCTTACACAGAAAATTCAGTGGGGAAAAAAAGAAAATCCCTTGTTTTGAGACAGCTGTTACAGTTTATTTCCCTTCTACAATCAGTAGGAAAAGCTGATACTGTGTCTGTAGCTAAAGCTCCCGCTCTCTGCTGCTGCCCGACCCCAGGAAGCAGACCGAGAACCTTTGTGAGCAGCTGAAGGTTTCTGTAGCCAAAGCCAGTTCTGCTCGTTTTTACACGCCTCCAGTTAATCCTGGGGAAAACCAAACTAAACAACCAGCTCAAGCTGCAGAAACTCACATTATTTCTATTTATCTCCAGGAGGCACCCAGAAGTATAACATAGTACCACACTACTGAAATAACCGGTAACTTCCCATGCATTTCAGCTGTAAGGGTATTTACAGAGTGCCCTCGAGTGGCTGTGGAAAGGACAAAATTTCATATTTTAAGCAGTGATTTTTAGAAGAAGTGACATCAGCAAAGAAGACATTGACACCACTCTTCCATGGCCATTGTCAGGGCACAGATCACCTAACCGTTCCTACGCATAACAACTTTCAGTCATTGAAAGCAAAGCATTAAGCACAATCTCACTACAGCCACGGTTAGAAATCCTGTGTATTCAGAATTCGATAAACTTAAAATCCAACGCTAACAAAGGTATGTAGTCAGGGTCCTACAACCACATCTTACCCTGGGCTGACACCAAGCAGTGAACACATTTAAGTTGACACTTTGGACTATACAAAACCTATTTAAGTAAATGAATTATTCTCCCTTCTACAAAACACTGTCTGCATTTACCTACACACGTCTAGAGTATTCCTACATTCCTCTGCACATTCACCCACAAATTCTATCTTATGTTCTTTACAAACAAGCTTCTCTTCCTGCTTTTCCAGACTCGATTAATACACCATATTCCCTGCCAAGGTGTTTTGAGATGAACCGTTTTCTGATAACTAAAACTCAAGACTATTACTTTTTCAGGGAATTTAATCCCTTAGAGAATGACTTACTCCTCTACTTCCTCTATGATCCTCAAGGTGGGACTTGGGACTACCTGCTCCCTACGGATGAAGAATGCCCAGCCTCCTCTCCCTCTCCCAAGGGACATCACCTCCTATTGCTTCCAGCAGTAAATGAAGCCACGTTGCAGCAGGAACAGCAAGGCCCTGATCTAGCACAATGAGATCCAGGAGGACACTGAAGGTGCCATCACCTTCTTTCAGTCCAGTCCTTTCTACGGGCAGCGATATCCCAGCCTGAATGAAATACAGAAAAATACAAATCACTGGAATCACTGATAATTTTTTTTTTTTAATCTCTACAAACAAGGACTATCTTCTTTGAAAAATTTACTGTCCAGTCACAGAAAATTATTTCTACATTGGAAAAGGCTATAGTTTTGAGAACACAAATTTCACTTCTGTGCAACCAATATGGATCCGTTATGATGCTTAAAACAACCAGCTTATTTCTAAATTCTAGAGGCAGCTTGTCTTTACAAACCACAAGCAAGCTAATACTGAAGAGCCCAACAAAAGAAATTCTCTTGGTGCTTCCAAAATTCTGTCACTAACTGAATACATAGACCAAAGAAAACCCACCAGCCAGACTGAAGAGTCTGAAGACTGGTGAAACAAAGCCTTAAAGAGACTGTTAAATTACTTTCCAACTTTCTGAAAGCCTTTTGCGTGACATCCTGGACAATGCAGTCAGGGTTAGGAGAACAAAGCTCTTGTCATGAAGTTATTGCAGCTACTTACAGGTGAAGCTTTCTAAGAGCACATCTGAACACAGAATAGCACATCTTTAAAGCATATTAGTTTTTTGAGGGGATGAAGTGTCACAACAACAACAAAAGTACACATGAAATAAAAAGGAAATCAGTTAATGATTTTTATTAAATTTCAGTGTTTCATAAAATAAATATGGTATATAATATCAAACAGTGAGAAATAAAGCACAAGCATGAAAAGCATGGTAACAAAAGTTACACTCATGACGGTGTTTAATACTTAGCACTTTAGAAACCATAAAGCCTTTAATTATTTACAAGCAGCAAACTATCTAACATAATTTACAAAGTTGCAGCAGCCTAGTCAAGGAGTACTGGAAGGGGAAAAAAAAAAAATGGAGAGACCGCAATGGAAGACCTTCACTTCTCTATCTAGTTAGCACTTTATTCCGTACCCTATTTCCCCGTATGTACATAACTCTTTGTAACCTCCATTGTTCTCCAAGTTTAATAATTACACTGTACTGTACTTCAGAGCTCAGTTCGTCTCTAGGGTGGTGTAGTGCCTTTTGCACTTCAGAGATACATATTCAAGTAACACTTCAAATAAAAGTAAACATGTGCAAACCCAAGTTATAAGCCTATATGACCCTCAGGTAGTAGTGTCAATCCGGATGTAGCAGGCGCTCGTTAGCAGATTAAATTAGGCAATAGCTACAGAAACCTACTCGGAAGTCCAGCCGGGGCCAAAAATGAGAACCGGGAATATTAAAAAAAAAAATGGAACTGAACTGCAAATATACCCTGTTACCACAGACAAAAATTTAATCTGCTGAAACACAAAGACTTTTAAGGTCATAACTCAAGATTTAATATTTCAACATGAAAAGAAATCCAAGCCATTCGACTTATTTGGGCTTTTGAAACAAATGCAAATGTCTCTGTTTAAAAACTGCTTTTAAATGAGAAAAACAAATCAATATATATTAATATATCACCCAAAATAAAAAACATAACACACTCTTCATTTTAGAGCATGCTGCTCATTCAGAATAAAGACAGGACAAAGAAAAGTAGAATTACATTTCATGATGTAATAAAAACATTAAAATTTGTGATCATTAAGTGCACCATTGTACAGGAGTAGCGTGCTCAGAGTGGAAATGTTCTATACCTACCAGAATCCATCTTTATTAAAGCAAACAAATCTTTAGGACACTACCTGAAACTGAAATCAGTAATAACTGTGCTCCACTCAGCTTGCCTTTAGTTTCAGTCAGGCGTGTTCCAGCTAGTAGCACCTGTACGCCTCTTCATGATTGTATTCCAGAAATCTTTACATTTGCGAACAATTTTTATTTTTTTAAAAAAAGAGACTGGCTTTTGCAATCCTTGCAATGCTTATCCTAAACAGATACTGCAAGTAAACTCTGTTCTGAGCAGCACAAGTTGGGGCTTTTTTTCAGAAATCTGAGAGCGGGACTTATGTTGGCAGTAGATACAGTACAACAATTTGATGTACTAAACAGTTCCTCAAAAAAGTCTGAAAGGAAGATTTCCCTAAAGACTGTTTAAAAAACCAAACCAAACCCAAAACACTTCACCCAAGATCTGTTCAATCCTTCTACTGAAGTTCGGAGCTTGCCAACTTTAAGAATGACAGGAAAAAGGAGGGAATGAGGCAGAGAGGAAACAGAACTAAATTATTCCCAATTTGTACCGATGAAAAGCTTCAAGTAAAAGGAAATCCACTTGTTAAAGATCTTGCTACATGCACAGTCCCTCTTCAGTTGAAAGCCACAGTAGTTAGCATTGGGTGTAACAGCAGATTTATTATCCATAAAAAAAACACTGGCAATGTTCCTTCATTCTTAATAACTTGCATCCACGGTTTCTGTTTAGAAGCTTCTTAAAAAATGTTTATGGTTCTGCACATTTCATACCAAACTGGAGGAAAATGGTAAACGTGTCTTCTTTCGATGCAATCCCATTCAGCAACCTTCTCCCCAAGAGCTCAGTGTCATTTACGAGTCTGAGTCTTCTTTGGCACTGCGGGTCGCTTGGCTTGCCACAAGTGGTTATGAATAGTAAGAGCATCCACACTGACAGACATGGTTTTGGCTGGAATCACGTTAAACTGTTTTCTGTCCGAACTGTACTTATAAAGTTTGTCAATCATTTTCTTGGTGATGCTCTTTGGCCCTGTTCCAGTCAGCTTGTAGATTTCTTCAGTGTCAGGATAGTAGCAATAAAGTGCTCTAAACTGGCAGCCAGCATCACGGAACAAAATGATGTAGTGGTTGGCATCACATTTTTCTAGTTCCTGCATTAAAAATAAACAAGCAAACACATACATAGATTGTTCACAGTGAAAAATCTCGTATTACACCAAGCTTGAAGCTTTCACATAGAGCTAAGCAAGCGTTTAAAGCTTTTTGAAACACTAGACCAGTAACTGTGATTTTCAATCTTTCTATAAACGTATGAGTTTAACTCTTAATACAGGATCACGTTTTCCCCAAGTCCATACAGTCAGGGAAATAAAGGATTCTCAACACAGGTACGTTCACTACACTGCATCAGCGGCATTATGAAATGAGCACTACAGATACGTTTTATTGTAAGTGCATTAATAGTTTTGAATTTTAATGTTTACCTCTAATATTGAAATCTTATGTGGTTCATTCACTTTTCCAGCAAGACAGCAATGAGATATAGCATTGTGAATAATAGGTTTGTTTGATTTGCTGCTGGGTTCCTTAAATAATTTTGGACCTAAGGAAAAAAAAGAAGTAAAAATTATTTGCTCTACATTTATAAACATTAAGATTTTCATTCAAAGTGAAAAAAACCAACCCTTAACTATTTTTCTACAATAACTTCCTTTTAGAGATATTAAACAGAACAAAACACACCTGACAACTTCTCAAGAGTAACAATGTGTCACATCAAATATACCACAGCTTTTTATGACCTGCTGTTCGTAACAAATGCTCGAACTAAAATAAAAGAGGCACCTGTGTATTCTGCCACTGAAGCAATGGAAGATGCTGTTGAAGCGTTCTCCCAGTCTCTTTCTGTGTTTCTGCTAGGATTTCTGCTCAGTATTGGTAAGGACTCCATTGATTCAACTCTGTTGGGGAAAAAGAAATAAATAAATAAAGATATGCCAAGATTTTGGTTTTTTTCCCCTCCAATCTTAAATTCACCAGTCATTGGCCCTGAACGGAACAGGCTATTAACCCTCCTCCAACTCCAAAACAGCCAGATTTTCCCTGCTAGATTATCAAAGCAAAATTCTATTATTCCTTTGTGAGAAAAAAACCCAAAACCACAAGTTCGTACAGAACAGTGGAGTTGGTAGCCTCACGAAACAGAAGATGAAGTCACTAATTACTATTGTGCCTCTATGCCAGCCAACTGAAGCAAACAATACTGAATCCCAACACTATTTCATAACATAGTAAAAAAAACCAAAAATTAAAAGTAAGCTTATCTCTACCTCTGAGACGGCGTGCCACCAGAGTGTACGCTTTCAGGTTCAGTTGTGGCTGCTGAGGCCAAAGAAAGACTGGAGCCAGACTGAGCACTGCTGAGATTATCAGCTACAAAATAAAAGAGAAAACGTGAAACACGTTTTGTTAAAGCAGGTTTGCAGACTCAGTGACAGCAAACAAATCAAAATTCTTACGTGTGGAAGAACACTTTGTGCCTGAATCGCTGTAAGATTCTTCACGATGGACCGACTTTGGCCTGGGTTTTTTGGGCTTTGATTTGGGCTTTCCAAGCCCTTGCTCCTCCAAAATTTGCTGCTGTTTTTTCCTTAGATATTCTTGCTTGATAAGTTCTCTTCGAGCCTTCTCTTCTTCTTTCCGTATTCGGTCCTCCTCAGCTTTGCGACTGAAAAGCAAGCACAGCATTATATTCAACATATAATAATTTTCCCCATGTTAAAGACAAAAAGCAGCATTCTTTTCCACGTTATTACCGAGCTTCATCTCTTTTCTGTTCAACTTCAGCCTCCAACTGCTGTTTCCGAATCCGAGCCTCCTCAGCTTTGCGCTGCTGTTTCAAAAGGAACGCTGCACGTTTTTTTGCGAGCTCGTCTTCTGCTTTCTGTTCATCCTGCAAAATTCATAGAGATAGAGAGTTGGAATGAATAAAAGAAAATATATTAAGCTGGACATCACCAGATTGCTGAGGATTACAGGAAGATTTTAAGAAAATTAAGCTATTACTTTTGGAAATCTTTACATTTTTAGAATTAACGAGCGTAAATTAGAACTGAACTTTTTGTTGCTCAAGAATAATTTAAGAGACAATTTTAGTGTTCTCTTAAATCTGTGAGGTCCCTTAAGACCTGTGAGGACTTGGTTTTTAAGTATGCCTAACCAGCACAAAACCTTCTAGAACTGCAAAGGACAATGCAACTACCCTGTGGGGTAGGATGGACAGCACAAATAACCCCAGCATAATGATAACTATTTGGAGTTTGAGTCAATATTCATCATATTATACAAAAGCAGAAGTCAAATTCACTGAGACTGAGACAGCCTAGCTTAACTTTCTTGAAACAGCAATTATTTACAGTAATTAATTGGCTAAGCACCAATGAAGAGAGTGTATGTTCTGATGGAAGTTCCGAACTTCACTAGAAGGAGTAGACACACTTGCATCTACAGCCATACAACTAAACTTGCCATTAGAGCTCTTGACTTTTAGGCTGTTAGGCTGCTCAAAATCAGAGGAATTTGGGTGCAAGTGCCAAAAAAAAAACCCAGTTAAGACTCTCAGCTCCCTGACAAGCTGTAAAACCCGTTCAGCAGGCTTTTGTTAGATACCTGTGTTCCATTGGAATTTTTTCTTTCAGTTGATAAAGGTTCACAGAAAGCTGGGATTACAAAACAGTAGTTTCTTCCCATTTTATTCTGTGATTCTTTTGTGCTAAGTCTTTACAACACGTTTGTATGTTTCTCTGTTTCTCAGATAGAAAAAAACACAGGGAAAGAGAAGAAAAGCAAGGTCAATCCCGGTTCCTAGTAAAGTTAGCAAGGGCCAGGATTTCATATATTAAGTCAAAAAGTTTTTCTCCACAAGCAATTCTTTTCCAATGCAGTTTATTAAAATCCTAATACTGCAACCAGAACATACTGCTTTCCACCAGAAGACTGAAAAATGAAGTGGAAAAAAGAATTTCTAATGCTGGGCAAATGTGTAACAATAACCAAATATACAAAGGTAATATATTTACCTTGAAGAAAAAACCCACACCAGACTTCTGATCACCTTCACTAATTATATCCGTAGAGCTATCCTGGTTTTCAAGTTCTCCTTCCTCTGGAGCTTTTAAGTCAGACAAGTCTACTTCAATGAGATTAGCCTTGCTTCTCAGTGGCTCGTCCACTGGGACATTTTCTTTTCCTGAGCCATCAGAAGAATTCAACCCCGTTTCCTTGAAGCTGTTATTCACCTCTTTGCTCATTTCAGAAATAATATTTGCATCTTTGGAGGCAGAGAGAACAAGCGACCGTTGATTGCTCTCATCGTGAAGCCTATAGGTATCAAAGAAACACTTTTCTTGAGAACCACTTCCATGATCAGGACTGTTTTCCAAGCTGATTTCTGTTGGTGTCTTTGACAAGCTGTTGGGTGGAAACGGTCTTAAGTGTGGTAAGGTTTCTAGACTCTGTGTTGGGGTTTTAACACGTGCTGAATTTTGTTGTCTGTCTTTAGGGACTTTCAGATCAGCTGGTCTTCCTGATCGAGGACTCCTTCCTTGACCAAATCGAAGTGGTTTACGAAGACTGTTCATTCCAGTTGGAGATAGGGGCTCAACAAAATGAATTGATGGTTTTACCTTTTGGTCCTGAGAGTTACTTCTGGTTCCTGGTGATGGCACCGTTGGAGATTTCATAAGTAGTTCCTGTTGCTGAGAAATCTTTAATATAGCCTGCTGAAGCGTACTGATTGTTTCATTTAGTTTTTCAATAGAAAGATCACATTCATTTATATCCACTTCCGTAACATTGTCTTCTAGGAGGGCAACAGAAATAATTTTACTTTTTTCCAAATCATGTATAGCAGCAGAGTCTTTTGGTTTATGTTGCTCAGCAAAAGCTAGGCTTTCTTGCATTTTTACTTTTGTTACTTCTTGAGAATCATTAAGCATTTCTTCTCTCTCCTCCTCTTTCACAAGAAACTCCTCAGATTTAGAACCCAAAGACACTTCATCCAAATCTTCGCCATTGTGCCGAGAATATTCTTTTGCAAAATGTTCTGGTTTAAGTGGTTGCGGAACATCAGGAGATTTCCCTTTTTTAACAACATGCAAGAAAGCAGCCTTGCCCAATTTTAGTCGCTGCCTCGCGGACAAGGCTTCCATCTTCTTCTTCTGAGCCTCTATTGCTCTTCGTTTCTCTTCCAACTGCATATGAAGCTGCACCAATTCAGAAGCTAAAAGATTAACGTTATCTTTATTTTGTCTGTTGGGGCTTTGCTCTCGCTTTTGTTTCCATGTGGTCAGTGGTGCTGGACAGCTTTCTGATCCATCTGGTGTGGTCTTTTGGGAACTACTTGTGCTGGACTTTGTTTCATAGCTGTTAAGTCTCTGAAGCTTTCGTTCTGCAAAATTGGTCATTCGGACACTCCCACTAGTCATTGACACACTGCTGACTTGAGAAATTGTACTCAAACATGGGCTGGAACGTCCACTAGCATCATCCTTATCTTCATGTTCTTTTACCTTCATGTCTTCTTGCAATTTTGCAGATTCTTCCTCGCCAATGTATTTAGCGACTATGGGATGGTCGTCTATGACTACCAAATCCTGTTCAGCGTCTTCTATGTCTAAGAGATCTGAATCAGAGTCCTGTCTCACCATAGTCCACGTAGTATCTGGAACATGTGAATTGAGACTTTTCACATAACTCACATTGACTTTACTTGCTATGTCATCATCAGATTTAGCAGCATGAAGAAAAAATCCTCCAGTGGATAGCTCCTGAGTGGAAGGATCTAAACTGCTACTAGCCAAAGGTCTGGAAGCTTCTAAACCTGCCTCCACCAGTGCCACTGGATCTGCAGTACTAGGGTCTGCAACTGGAGTGAAATCAGAACTACAAATTGGAGTAAAAGTCCTATTGAGGTCATGCTCACCATGACTGCTGGTTGTTTTCTTGCGGATCAAAGGCAAGTGTCCTTCATTTAATCTCTTTGTTATAAAACTCCTCTGTTTCCCCTCCCCACATTCATCCTCTTTATTGATTATCTGTTTTTCCTTCGCTGGTTTTAGAACGGCAGGCATTAAAGGCTCCAAGTAAAAACTGTCTGGTTTGCTTTCTGAAGCCTCGCTATTTGTTTTTGGAGACCATGCAGTCGCAACTATGCTGGGCACCCTGGCTGATGCATTCTGCAATTCAAGATCACCACGGTTTGGCCTTTCTTCAGATCTGATTATTGCAATAAGCTCTTCATCTTCATCCTCGATTTCAACATTGTTCAGCAAGCTCTTCCCGTTCGTTTTCATTGATGGAGGATGGGGCTGATTTTTTGGTGTTACATTAACAATGTTTGAAGCAAGACTGTCTTTGCTGATCGATCTAGCCAGACTAATGCTATCACCAGACCCAGGGTCCACATCACTGCTGGCAGAATGATGAAGAGCAAATGGTGTTGGCTGAGACAGAGGCCTGGAAAAGATAAGAACAGGCTGCTGATGCTTAAGCACAAAAAGTTACTATTTGTTGCACTAAGGACCATGACATAGACAGCTGAAATTTTTGCTTCATTTGAAAAACGTATTCTGTATCAAAAGTGAGCAGCGACACTAAATAGCAACTTCAGATACTTAAATTTTTAACAGTGCTTACTGAAAATCCTCATCTCTGAAAATGTACATTAAAGAAAATAAAATTAAGTGACTCTCGGTCCAGTTCTAAGGAAGTGATACCACATTACTACGGTGAAATTGTCCCAGTATCCTTTCATTAAACGGTATCGTAATACTTAAATGCATTTGTTACCTGGGTTTCCTCTCTGGCCATGCAAGAACTGAACCTCGTGGCTGTCCGTCAACACGGGTCAGAGAATTAGAACGATGCCGATAACCTGAAATATTTTTTAAATTGTTAACAGTTTAGAAGTGGTCTTTAAACTGGCACTTTTACTTTATTTAATTGCAAACATAATAAACACTTTCACCAAGAGATGGCAGCAAAAAATAGATTTGCTGAAATATTAACCAAAGGCAGACAGGCAAAGCCTGAAAAAATTACAATGAAAAGTGACCGCACATACATATCTCACTTCTGGATTTCCAAACATGAAACAGTTCAATTTGCTTTCCCTGTCAGCCCCCCAGCCTTCCTTAACAAAAAAAAGTCCTCACTGCATGTTGTTAGAGCCCAAGCAGTTGGAATGTTGGGTTGGTACCTTAGCTAATAAAAGAAAAGAAATTCTGAACATCTCTGTGTAAGTATAAAACCTAGGTTTTCAGTATTTAAAAAAATGTTTAGGCAAAATACGTTAAGTGTTAGAGTGAGTTTGACAATCTTAATTCCTAAGACTTTTGCTAGTCTTATGAACATTTGACATGTGGCCTTTTCCTTTCTTTTCACAGAATTGACACCATCAGCCTTAATTTCTTGATTTCTTGCCCTTAAGATTCTGAGAAATAAGTTCATTTGTGAGAGAAAAAAAAAAAATTTTAAATGCAGTAACTTCCTTAAAAGATCTTTAAAATCTTTTAACACAAAAGATGATTTACTCAAACTAAACATGTTTACCACTTGTCTGACTGCAGTTTATTTCAAATTTTAGATCATTCACATATATGACCTTCTATCTTTATTCATTACTCTATTGACACTGATGGTCACTGCCTGTTGAAATGCAAATTCAAGGTAGACTTACCAGGGCTGTCTTCTCCCTGTAAAGATTTTTGTTGCTTTTGTCTCAAAGGGAGCAGTGGATGGGAAGGGCTAAAGGCAGGGCTTCCTCCTTTGCCACTAATTCAGAAACGTAAAAGTTCATTAGTACAAGAATTGTTTTTTTTCTATAATGAGAGAAATCATACAGTCGTTAAGTTACACTGGTAATAGTTACCCCGTCCTCTTTAGAGCACAATAATATATCACTAATATTAAAGAAGTTACTTAAAGAGAAGAAAAGCTTTTCACATGAAACAATTCAAAAGTAAATCTATTACCTGAAATCAAACTGTTTAAGTTTCTACATACAGCAGACTTAAAATGTAGCTTATGTAAATAGTATATTAGAGACAAAGTAAAAGATGAAATAACTTATTGGTTGCCATTAAACTTAGGTCACTTGAAAAACCTTGTCATTAACCTTCATATCACCATTTATAGAATACGGCCAGTGAAGATGAGCCGCTTGGACAGTTTTCATGTCTTGCATTTGTTTCAGAATAGAAGTTAGAGTAACTTTTTCTATCATGCATGGTGACATTTACCATTTACCACACATTTGCCAAACAAAGATCAAACGTAACAGCGCAAAGTGTTTCTCTGAACTTGAGAATATTTTAGAGACTGACCGCACACCCCTCAAATTCGCTCAGTTTGTAGCAAAATCAGAAGCAGGTTATCCAAAGGTTATCCAAATGGAATAGGTTTTCCTAGGTTATCCAAATGGAAGTATGAATTGAAGAATAATGTAAACAACATGAGAAGAGACTTACAGATAGTCGGGCTCCTCAGGGTGCAGGTAATATCTGCTACAAGCTTCAGGGCCTGCCTGAGCCGAGGGCTGCAAGTCTGCCGGACTCGTAGTAGCAGGGCTGGCCATGAAACTCCGCTTAGTTGCATTGGAAATAGGAACAGGCGGACGACTGCTCTTCTGCTGCAACACTGTTTTAACTGTGCATATATTTATAACATTAACACAACTCATACTAGCCATTAAAATAACTAAAACAGAACTGGAAGCTTTCAGATTGCAGTATATTAGAATGAAAACTTTACGACACAACACTAAAATGAAACCTTACATATCAGTCTATTTAAAACACGTATCTTATGGTGACTTTAATGGAAAGAAAGTTACAAGTAAATAATTAGTGGTTTTAGGGAAAAAATTACCTATCTCATTCAAAAACTTAGAACTCAAGTGGATCTAGGGCTAAATTTCCTTCCATTTTTACCGCTTTCAAAGATCCCCCGCAAGCAGAAAGTTTGGGTAGAAACAAAACTCCAAAGGAAACACCTCTGTGCAACAGTTTCATTGTGACGTTAATTATTTTTTAAATAACATGCTAAGATTTATCACAAGCTAAAAACTTACCATCTTTTATCTCCTGAATATCTCTTGGTTGTACAAAGTCTGGTTTGACGTTCTCAAACCACCAGAAGAGTTCCGCAATGAATACCATGACGTTAGGCT
Organism: Fratercula arctica; assembly: GCA_947846985.1. Lineage (NCBI taxonomy): Eukaryota > Metazoa > Chordata > Aves > Charadriiformes > Alcidae > Fratercula > Fratercula arctica. The sequence continues at coordinate 3,885,090 of CANTUZ010000016.1, forward strand.
AAAATGGGAAAAAAAAAGAAAAAACACACCTCAATAACAAAACACTTACGATTTACCCACGTTTTATTTAAAAATATAGCCTTCATTATGTTTCTTACCTTTAAAACCAAAGGAGCATATAACATGTCCTCCAATGTGAGGTAAAAGCATTTGTTTAGATATTCATTTGAGAATTCTCTCAAAAGCTGAATATTATAGAGGCTGTCTGCAATTGATGTTACCTCCTTCAAACAAATATCTAGAAAGGGGAGAAAGATAAGCCAGTTACGACTCTATTACAATGTATTAACCTTCCATCCACAACTAACAGAAAAGCTACAAACAGGAACGTCACAGACTGCTTATACACCATCATTTAATATGTATTGGCTACCAGTGACATTTCTCTACCTGTTAAATACCAGAGGGATAGAAAAAGGAGGAAGAAAAACACAGATAAAAGAGTACCAATTTTGCATTCATTTTAGAATCCATATAGGATTCTGCCTATCACAGCAACAGAAAAGGTAAGCAGGCTACAAAGAACACACATAATGACAAAATACAAAAGCAATTAAAAACACACATCTTGATTTGCAAATAATAAAAGGTTACTCCTAGGATTCACAGTGCTGGTTCCTTCTGAAAACATTCAGGAGCTCTGCAAGGTACAACATATCTGAGAATTTAAAAACCAATACAAAATGTTGATTTGTAGAAGTTAAATGCAACAAGGACATTGAATTATTAAGAAAAACATTTTATGGGAAAAAACCCTCATGTTTGCAATGCTGAAGACTGGGAGCAAGTATCTTAAAATCTAGATTTTAAAATGTCAAATTATGTACTACTACAGAAGAACATGAGAATTATCAGCTAACAGGAGTGGACGTGTATTCCTTTTTTACGGTGTATTGAAACCAGGCTCAGTTATTTGAACAGAGAAAGCCGTATCATCTAGATCTATAAAAGAAAGGATTATTTTGTAGCTCATAATATACAGAGCAGATCCTTCTAAATACAGCAAGTAAAAAGAACAAAATCAGAGAGGTTACTTTTTGAATACACTGACGCAGAATCCATATGTGACCTGACTCTAACTTGCTGTAGCACACTACCTATTACACACATTGCATTTTTATTTGATAATGTATTTCTAGTTCAACTTTCAAAGACTAAATAATTTTTTTTTAATTTTTTTTTAGAATTCTTTATTACATACCATCTAATTTCATTTGCTCTGGACAATAATAGTGTATCACAGCTAGAAGAGCAGCACCATCGCTACCATCCTTCATCAAATCTTCAAGCAAAGGAAAGTACGGTAATTGCCTGCTTGAAAGATGGTCTCTTCGGTAACGCACCTAACAACAGAAAACAATGTTCATATGATGCTAACAAAGAGGAAAAAAAAAAAAGAAAAAAAGAAGGAACTTTTGTTAAGCACTGAAAACTCTTTACGGTGGATCCTTTATCGCATTCTGCTCTAAGTTAAAAACAATTTACAAGGTTATACTTTTCTCTCAATGGAAGCCAATTCTGAAGACCACGGTGCTTCCCTTTTAATCATTCTCCTCATATCTGGAAGCAATCTGTGCTGCTGAATTTCTAGCTTTGTTCACACATTTTAACTTATTACAAGCAATTTAAGTCAAAATCCTTCCACACAGATGCATGAATGCAGCAGATCCAAAGAAAGAGACATGGATAACTACATGAAAACACTTAAAGCTTGGGAAAAACAAAACAAAACACAGCAAAATAATAACTCAGATGAGCTAGTGATTTCTCATACGTTACCTGCATCCACAGACTTGCCATCGTGTCCGCAAATAGCAAAGTTCTCTCAGAGAGACTGAGAACATCGTATGTCTGGCAAGCCAGTACTCAATATTAATGTCGTGCAAAAGAAAAAAAAAACACGGCCTTTTCCAAAAACAGTCAGCAAAAGGAGCAAGTAGGGCCTTTTAAATCAACGGCAAAACTCCTTGATTTCACGATGGATCAATATCAAACTCTTCTGCAAACTACCCCCAAGCCCTCAGGTAATTTGGAGCAGAGCTGAAGAGTAGCTAAAGCCAGTCAACTGAAGAACAAATCTTGGCATTGCTTCTTGCAGTTTTTTGCAAGAAAAGTTTTAGTGTTGGTATTTACTAAGCACCTACATGCCAGCTAGGTACAAAGCTGTACCTAAGCTTGAGCAGCAAAGCGACTGGGCAAGCAGAAGAACAATTCACTGCAGAGCCTAGCAGAAATACCGTTCAGTGCTGGAGAAAGATTTCTTTGACACTGTAGCGCATTACTATCACTTAGCATCTAACAAACTATCTTGACTGATGTGCTGGCCTAACATGCAGATACACAGAGAATGTATTCAACCATCAGAGGAAAGCTGGATTTTACCAATAGTATCATACACTTTCCAAGATGACCTGGGAAAGCTCTCTCTACACACACACAGATTCATACGTGTCAATTTAGGATGGCACAGGCTGAGAAAAAATCTGTTCAACGGAACAAAGATCACTTACAATCAGAGTAATAAGAACCTGTTTCATTTATTTATTTTGCACAAATATAAACATGCTACGTTAAGTTTCTCTGGCAAAGGCAAGTAACTCAAGGCTATGCCTATATGCTACTGCTATTCTTCCCGTCCTTTTACCAGGTGTAAATTATTTTTTTCCCCAGCCTGGAGCACTCCACAACTATGTAATGGAATGTGAATCATACTGTACCACACGAGCATATTCCACTGGTTCCAGCATGCAGTGCGATATGGCATGCATCAGATCAGGCTTACACAAAAAGAAACAGTGAGATATACGAGGGTGATTATTCAAACGAGAAACAAATCAAATGCATTAGCAACATCCATTATGCACTGGAAATGTGGTCATTAAGTCTGGTAAAATAAGTATGCACACTAAGGTGAACTGGTTAGCTTAAAAGGTTCATCATTTATCCACTTAGTCAAACTAAGCACGTTAAAGACAAACTTCAGAAAATTCTTTTTAAGCTTTAATTCCTCCTGTACGTAAAGTAGATACAAATATTTCCTTTCCAATAGGCTTAAATGGAACTTAAGCCAACTACAGTCAATCCTGAGAACTAAAATCTATAAGAATTCCTTGTTTGTTTTAGCATTGGTGAAAAAACTCAAATTTATCATCAAGGAGGTTTTTTTATGGACTTAATTGAATTCCTTATTTTTTGCTCAACTGTTCTTCTCTTAACTATTCCAGCCTTTTATACTGAATATTCTGAATTTTTTCTTACATTCTAAGCAGTGTCTTGTGGTTTGTTCCCCCACCATGTATAAAATTAATGACATCTGTATGCATTAAAGTGCAGAAATGGGTGCTACTGAAATAGAGATAACTCTATATTAAAAAAAAAAAAATCACAAAAGAAGAAAGAAATACAGAAGTGACACAGTGTGACAACTACTACGGAGACTGCAAAATCTGTCAGTAAACCAGTATAATGTGAGTGGTACTGGACTAGCAGTGAAACATAAACCTGCTCAACTTCCTCGAAAGGCTATCAAATGTATGCCACAAATACAGATGCGACCTTTAAACACACCAGAACGTAAGCGATAAGCGCTACGTCAATACTTCCTTACATACTGGCACAGGTCATTAAATGAGGCTGGAAGACAGGGCTCTGCCACAGATTTTATCAGCCTGCAGGTTCCGATTCGAATTTCCTTTATTTCACATATTTAAAGTTTTTACTCTGGTCCATACATTTGGTTCAAACAAATAAAGGATTATAAGGCAGAGGAGTGGGACCTAGCTCTCTGTGCCAGCAGAGAGGTTGTGGGGACAGGTGACTCCATCACACGTGCCTTTTCCAAGCACTGCTCTTTGCCATTTGCAACCGAGTCAACAGCTCTCACCTTCCCAGAGAGAACATGAAAACCACCAAATTTGGCAAGTGCAGGAGAAAGGGTATCGAGGCAAGGAAAGCAGAGGAACAAAGAAAAATCTCTGCAGGTTGAAACAAAACCAGGAAACTCAGCCAAAAGAAAGCAGGCTTGTATACTAGAAGTACAATTTTATTATTTTTGTATATATAGTGGAACTGATATTCCATTTTCACACTTCATCACAAAGAAAATAAGTATTTTGTTCTGATATGTAAACTGTCTTTCCTCCCACTATGTCAGCTTCAGTCTCATTAATTTAGCATGCAATCCCAGCAACTGTCATAACGGGTCCAAACTCGTTTGTCAAATCTTCTAACCCCATCTCAACGAATAACGGTGTTCTGGTTTTGACAGATTTACAAATGTGTGCAAGAGCAGACACAAAAGCGGTGCAAGAGCGTTATTTAATGAGCTACTGCAAACATCTGGGTATCTAAACTGTGGATTCAGAGATTAAATAGCCATTTAAACCGACCAGCTTGTATGTCACCTTAGTGCTGTGATCAATTGCCTACTTACAACAAAAACAGTAAATGCAACCATTTCAACTGCTGTTCATTTTCTAGTTTTTTTTTGCTGCTACTCCACTCCATGTCCCTCACTCCTGCACTGTGGAAACAATTTTGAAATGCTGTAAAGTGATTATGCTGTATGCTGTACAGTATGCAAAAATCACGTTATGAAAACTAAGCCTGATGACCCAGAAGCTTACACAGATGGGTTTTTGTTTTTGTTTTTTTTTCAAAGACCAACTAAGAAGCATTGGAATGGAAGCAAACACTCTGAAGAAATTTAAAGCGCCATGATTTTGTGGATGACAACTGGTGTAAAAGTAGTTCACTTACAGGTACTAATTTCCAATACCATTTGGAAGGAGACTGCTCAGGAAGCAAGGAAAGGAACGTAGGAATAGGAAAGGAACATCAGCAATGCAAGTTAAAAGCAGTAATACTTAAATGCACTTCAGCAATAAACACTTTCATATTTTAGAGGGGTTGTAGCCTAGAAATTTAGATTTAAAAATATTAAAATGAGACCCAAAAGTCAATAGAGAGTCAAATAGTTAAAGGGATCCTTCAGACCACACACCAACTTGTAAATTAAACAGCTCTTTATCCCTTTATCATTGAAGCATATTATTTTACATAAAAAGCACATAAACCTTTGCCACTAACATGAAAATTAAACAATTGTGCCTTGTTCATAAGTCACACTTTTATGTCCTTTGCACAGCAATGCCAATTTGAGGAAAGAACATATCATTTTTTCTTAACGCTTTATCAAATCATAAATTAGGAGCTCAGATAGCCGATACACATTATGTTTGAGGAAGATCTATTTTATGTTCTCCAGAAATGAAAGTGTACTATATTTTGCAATGTTAGTGCATTGTGATATAATTTCAAGGGAAAAAGGTGGAAAAAACTACAAACACACACATATAACATCCGAATGCCAAGAGTATGCTTACTAGATAGAACTTGAATAAGCCTCTGAATATACATTAAACAATTAACCCATGCAAAATGAATATGCCCCAAGAGCTTTCAAAATATATTATATATATTTTGCGCCGTGAAAGTTGAGTCATATTTACCCATATAAAGTTGACACAAGTTATTTTAAGTTGGAACGTGTTATTTTAGTCCAACTGAAACTTAAAGGAAGGTCAGAAGATACCACTGGGCTTGAAAGATAAGGAAGGGCAGTGATGATAAGACACACAAAAATTGCATGCACAAAATCTCAGGATTTTTGAGGACTTGATGCCTCACATTTCCCTGACAAAGAAAATACCGAGAAGTTCATATTTAAATCCATTAATCACCAATACACAAAATCATAACTAATGACAAATTTGTTTTACCTTTTGGTGCCCTGGACTTTCCATTAGTTGCTGTTTTAATTTAATCTCTTTCTCTGTTATCTCTCTCATTTTAAGGTTCACCTAAAAAGCATAGAAAAGATATTAAAATACATCTGAATATATGCTTCCACAAGTCCAGTTTTCTTCTTCCTCCACTTACTTAATGGTCAATCCATTCTACAAACATAAGAAGTTCACAGAATAATGTGTTACAACAGTTTTCAAGAGCAACTATCTTATTAGCAGTAGCTATAATCACAGCAAGGGAATGCTGGGTTTGCAAAGGAGACATTCTCTTTGGAATGTGACGCCGTTGTCACTCGAAAGGGTTTCAGTAACTTAACCTCTGCCCTTTGAAAAGCTTCAGTATTTCTGTTAGATGCACTCAAGCCAGTTAGAATTAAGCCTATCCTGTTATTTAACATGAAACGATGCTTCACCTAAAAAAAAACCCCAACCCCTCATGGCAGCTTGTCTGAAAATAAAGAACCTGATTTCCATAGTTTTCCTAATTTAGCTCTTAATTATCTTCTTTATTTTAAAATTTGCCTTGAAAAGTTTACCAGCTTTACTACAGCACCCTTAAGAAAAATAAATTGCATTTTGCTGCTACTCTGATTCTCTTCCCCAATGCATATGGAAACCTTGGGAAGTCAAGCAAGAAGATGAAATTAGAATACGTTTCAGTAATAAGGGAATCAAATACCATTAATAATAATCTGTATTAGGAGGATATTATACCCAACTACCATTGGACTTAAGGTAGCGTGTAAAAACACAGTAATTAAAGTAGTTCTCTTCATCTGAAGTGGAAAAGATGATAGAAATGCACAGGTAAGAAAGACGGAAAGAATACACTCATCAGAACCTTTTTAAAAATCTGCAAAGTGAAAATAAGAAAGAGGCACGCTTTTCTCAAAGTAAATTTTACCTTGTTAATCCAGAAAACCATCGCGTCCTCCAAATCATAGGGCAGTTCTTTTGAGGCACTGAATGTAGAGAAACGCTTGACACTAGCAACCACCTTTTCGATGCTGATCATTTCTACAGTGTAGGCCATCATAAGGGCGTCAATCATTGCCATATGAGAACTCTTAAAAGAAGAAAACAATGAGTATTGAAAAATAAAATTCTTTAAGAAAAAAAAAAAAATCACCTGTATATTCTAACTGTATTTAAAATGAAAAATTCCTGAGGTTAGTGACCTAGAAATTAAGAGCTCTTCATTCCATTACTATTTTAAATAGTGTTAAATAAAAAGAAGATCATTAGGTGGATTTAATTAAGCTAACCATTTTGATTGGTGCGCAGCCCAGATCAGATTCAGACACAGGTGTATCATCACTCTCCATGACGTAAATTCCTTTTCGAGACAGAGCCTGGATCACTGACTGGTGTCCCTGCAGAGCAGCCACCTGATCCCCCTTCAGAATCAGGCTGCAGACGCGGCAGTACAGCTCGCTGGACAGGAGCAGCTTGATGACGGGTGGCTTAATATGTTCTTGCTCATATTGATCTATGTAAAATGGGTCCTTCAGCTCCTCTGGGACATTATCTGAAACAACGAAGAAAAGTTGCAACAAGCGGCACCAGTTATAAGCAAAAAGTTACTTTAATTCACAGATAGCATATGAAAGAACAAAACAAAAAATCAAGCACAAAAAATAACGATTGTAATTAAGTCTGCAGTTTCATATTGCAAATGGTTTTCAATAGGTCTTTGTGCTTAAGTTTTAATTAAGTAAAGCATATATAATTGGCTCCTGCCAAATACATACTTCAGTAACAATCCATACCAGTTGGGTCTCAAGATGTTAGCAACCCTTTCAAGAAAGCATTTCAGCATGGACTGAAGTCCTCTACGCTTCCCTATCTGTTTCCTTGAATAAGACCCACCTTAATCAGAATAATACACTGTCACCTCTACGGATTAGGGCATATTATTAGTATTTTAATTTTATTTTGAAATAAAAATCATTTACTTAGATCATAGGCTAAAATGCTCTGTGTATCAGATGAGCAAAGTATATATATCTTCAAAGCAAAATTTACAGCTACTTTAAGCTTTAATCCCAAAACGCTGGCACAGAGCAATTAACTAACTGCAACGCCCAGTCACTAAGAGGGGTGAGACAAACATTCTCAAACTGAAAAAGCAAGCCACCTATTTCTTGGTTCTAAACTGCCTAAGTTCATAGAAAGACCAAAATATCTGACAAACTGTTTTACAAATGGTTTGCAAAACAACTGAGTCTCCAATGAGCTGATTGTATTTTTGAAGAGAAGAGTATTGCAGCAAATTACTGCAGCTTTTCAGCCTTTAAATAAAAATTAAAGCCTATGAAGCAAAACCACTCTGCTTGGATTTGGATTCGGATTCAACATGAATTTTAAACCAAGTCTAAAATTAACTTCTTTCAGAATGGCATAGTTTCCACAAGTTGTCTTATTTTATCAAACTGAACACAGATCCCAAATGTAGTAATTTACATGCAAGTTAAAATTAACAACACAGAAGTCTTCATCCTTGCACACCGCTTCTTTCCCACCGGTTTCCAACCCTCGGAAAATGCTTCCACTTTTGCTATGCATCAGCACAGCTTCATAGCTGGCAGGAAAGAAAGGCACTAACAACAATTAATACTCTGCTCACTCTAAACACATCTAAGCCATCTCAAATCCACGCGTTGCTCGCTGAAGTCCTGCCACTGTTAAAGCCTGTAACACTGCAACACAAGGCAAATGTCAATTCATTATGACAGTTCAAAGTGGAAAGAAATGCTGTTGTAAGCAGTATTTCTTGATAGTATGGAAAAGACATAAAACAAGTTAAAAATAGATATATCCCCAAATAAATACTTCTATTCATATTCAGTAATCAGACTAGAAGCTATTGATCTTTATAATAGCCTAGCACTAATAAGGAGTCTTCAACTTTTTAGCCTCAGGTGTGTTGTCTTAATAGAAGCCCAACATTTCATAATTTTCAAACACAGAATTCTATCTTCTGCTACCCAGTCACTGAAGATCTTCCCCCGAAGCCACTTCAACAGTTCATCTTAAATACGTACATCTAGAGTTAAAAGAATTATTAATTTGGCAGTATATTTACTTTTCATTCAGCTCATTTCCAGGATAATTAAATTTCCCCATTCAAAAAAACTCCCACCCATAGCATATCTTTGAACTGCAAAATAAGCTGCAGAGTATTTGTATACTGCAGAACACTTAATGTTCATAAAGAAGAGAAACTGAGACAGAATGTTATCAATTACACGAGCCAGAAATACATCTCACTTAAATAAAAATATATAGTAAACCAGTGTTGTTGTAACAGCTTTAACAGCTCCTCAGTTACTCATACAGTACTGCCCCTGTTTTCCAAAATGGAAAGCTTTTTGAAATTCTTAAAAATTAAGATCATTGTTTTTCCTTTATGTGACATTGAATGCTGTAATATACGGAACTCCATACTGAAGATGGTTGGAAGAGACAATAAAGCCCCGCTGGCACTATGTAAGTAATATTTGCTAAGATGGGTATCCATTTTTAGTGAAATAGATAATAAATTCAAATATTTTTAATCTTCTTAACATTAGTCAACCTCACCTAAAATCAAAGGCTCTTGAAAGCTAATTCCATTTAATGGTCATTGCCATTTCCAGAAAGAGAACTGAAGCTTCCATTTCTAAAGACCGGGGAAAGATCCAAAAATCAAAACATAAAGCGGCTCACATAATTCAACATTTGAGTTTCATTACAAGCAGCTACACTTTTAACAATCAAAGATACATTGCTTTTTACTAAAATTATTTGTGAAAGGAAATAATAGAGTACTAGCTCATAAAATATCCATCAAGAAGTACATTTCTGGTAAGAGCATTAGCACCACTCCAAGTTTTGAAGGTTTTTTTTAAAACAAAACAAAACAAAAATGCAAATTCAGGATGTCTGAAATCTGAAGTACTTAAGATGAAGGGTTTAGTGAGAACATCTGCCCTCCACCAGCTCCCCAGACCCCCGCAGGGCCGGGTAACCGAGGTGACTGTCTGAAACCGCGCTGTGGGTAATGGCTGGACAAAGAGCCCCCAATGCCTCTCCGGCAGCCCACCGCCTGCCTCCCCCCAAAGCTCCCCAAGCAGGCCACCACCCGCCTCGGCACAGGCAGCTCACTGCAGCGCTCCCCAGCTCCCTTTCCACAGGGCAGGATGTGATTATTTTATAGACTGTTACTACAGAAAGCAAAAAACATTTCTTTCAACACTAACACACCCACAGGGGTTACAATCTATTGCATTGGGGTCTTTACACCAATTATTAAAACAGAAGCGACTACTGGAACACGATGCCCCCCTTCCTGTGTGACAGGGGCAATAAGTCCTCCCACATTGATTTTTGTTTAAACTAGCAACATTTTAATGATTTTTAAAAGCCTAGCAATAAATGGATCTAGTTCTTAGTGATGAGATTCCATGTCACAGAAATCAATATTTAAAAAAAAATAAAACAAACACAATTTTTAACTTGGCTACTGTTCTTTAGTCTGAACGTTCAATCAAGAGATCTGAAATCTTTTTCTTCTATATTGAAGACCCCTCTAACTTCGTGTTTCTGAGCTCCATAGAACAGCTTAAGGACTGAATGGATTTGGATTGACCAGGATTAAAGGTATGGAGGGGGGGGGGTGAAGAACTTCTAGTACCAGGATTAATGATTTGAATACTATCATAAGAAGTTACTCATAAATGTTAATCCTCCCATAATCGAAACTTATTTCACTTGCATGGTTTTATTTTCTACGTTAGTGTATACAACACTTCTGCCAGCTAAATTTGCCTGTGACAAAAAGGAACCATTTTGTAACTAATTTGATGTTCACACTGAAGGCCCACAGAAATTTTAAGATGTAAAAACCACATCAAAGCTCAAGAGCTGCAATATTTACTATTCAATTCAAATGTATTTCATATCCTACTATCCACATGGCAGGCACAAATAAATGAGAAATAAATGGCAGGAAAAACCAGAATGCAAAAAGGATGCTATGTAAGTATATAACTCTGAGTTGAGAGCCTTCCAAATACCATAGTTGTAGAAGTAGTATCTCACACAGCCTTCCTGGGCAGCCACGGACACAAGAAGTGCTCTAATTGTGAGATACCTTCAATATTTGAAATCCGCATCTGAAAGTGCAACTTAAGATACCTATCTTAAGAATATTTAGCAGAGATGTGAAAGTTATCTGCAGTATAATGCCACATAAACCACTTGCAGCACCCAGGACTGCTCATTCTCCAAAACCCCCTTAAAAATGTCAAAATTCCCACATTGCTGAACATCTCAGAAATACATTGTCAATTTTAGAACAATTATACACCATCACAGTTAACCCAATGCTAATTTAAATAACATGCTATGGTTACACAAGTAGCCATTGGTACTACCGATAGCTTTTCTCACCAATTTTTGTGGATCTGGCAAACTCCAAACGTGTCACATGCTTTTTGCTTGCCTCACTACAGAATGTGTCAATGCTCTGTTTGAAGCCTTTGTCCCAGTCTTTCCAAGTCCCAGTTTCTATAAGCATCTTTTTCAACACCTTACTTTCATGACCTATAACTTAACTTAGAAGTTAGAAAAATTCTGTTCATTAAAAGTTGTATTTTTACACATTTATGCTCTGGAAATTTGGAAAAATCAACAAGAAAAATTAACTTCTGAGCAATTAACTTCTAAGCTATAGCTACAAAAATTTCTGCTTGAGCAGTTTAACAAACCATACCAAAGCAAACCAAACCAAATTAAACCATATCTTTTTTTTTGTTTATAAAAATGTCTCCAATACTTTAATTCCAAAAGGAAGTCACTTTCATGTTACTACTGAATGTTATCGAAAACCTTGCAAACACCTTCTGTTTCCCTAATGTGCTTTCCAAGCTACCCCAGAAAAATTTTAGCATCAACTTCAAACCAAGCTTTACAGTTGCCAGTTTTAGACAAACTGAGATGTTCAAAAGACACAAAGCTTAAAAGCTACCATTTTTTTTTATAGTAACTGAAAAACAATTACACATAACCTGATAAGCAGATCTGTGAAGGCAAACATCATTAATGCAGTTTGTCCCAAGTTTGCTATCAAGAATTGTCAAAGAATTTACCATGCTACAATCAATATCAGAGTCAACAGGATCTCTTTCACGCACAGATTTTATGTACATTACATACCACGTTACTTAGTTGCATGCAGTCAGCTTATTATTGAGCAAAAACATTCATTTTTCCTGTTTCCCACACTTGAAAAAAACAAAGTAATAACACCTTTTTTTCCAAGTTTCAGCAGCAACTCTAAAGTGTTCTTGGCCCACTGAGCCTACTGGATAGATACCTCTACCAGCTATTTTTAGAAGAGATGAAGCACTCAACAACAAACTACCATAATTTCTCATGGAGCAATTCTTTTGGTCTGTTCAATCATATCAGTGAGTTCTAATCTCTCACAGAACTGTCAGTTCCAAGTATAAATCATTGTGTAAAACATAATTTACAGGATTACAAAAATAACTTCACTTGTAACAGCTACCAGAGAGACAATTATTGCCAGACTCTCCTCTCCTCGCCTTAGGGTAGGAACTATTTCTTTATCATCTCACTTACAAAAACCTGTTCAAAGACAACTACCTGATTGTGATTTGATAAGGAAAAATAGAGCAATCTGAACAAATTTCACTTATCCCTCGAACTGGAGAAGTGGATACACCCCAGATCTTATTTTACCTCCAGAAGCACGAAGAACTGGTTTCACACGGAAAGAGAGCCAAAGTACCACGGTAAACAGAACAAAGCTTACTCAAATTCTGAGTAGGATTTCATTAGTATCAGTATCTGTTCACAGAATTATTTAGTACAGTATGGATGTCCTCTAAACTGCAGATCATGAGCAGAAGCTACACATCCTGCATTATAATAAAAACATTCTTTGTGGGTTCTTATTACAGAACTGTATTACGAACTCCATACGTGTTCTATAATATTACACATGAAAATTTACATAAAACAGGCAGAAAAAACACAAGCGAAAGACTTTGTATAATGCTGGTGAGAGTGACCGCACTCTCATTATCATATCTTTTGATCAAGCATAAAGCCACAAACCTGAATGAAGCAGAAGAGGCAAAATAATAATTATGGAGTTCTTCACCTCTGTAAACTTCAGACAAGTAATATTCAGTGTTTATTAAACTGGCATTATTAAATAAACAAAGGTTTAACTATTGAATATTTGCAAAACACAACAGCTTGCTTAAAAATATTTTTACTATGGACCTGAGAAGGAAGTTGGCAAAGAATATAAGCAAGGAACTCTAGGATTTAGGCTATTTAGCCCATGAAACATGCTCACACTGCCTCTATCGACCCATAACTGTGGGTAGCTATTACAGTACTGTAAAACCTTATTTAACAGATAAGTATTAAGTACTTCAAACACCAAAAAAAGCCACAACTTAGATTTCCCCTACAATGCATTACATTAGTGCTTGGCTTTCCTGTCTGTATCTTGCCAAAGGTCTTAGGCTAATGTTAGCATGAAGTCTGGAAATTACATAAAGCTCCTAGCCCTAATAAAAAAGCAAAACCCACCAAGTTCATTTTGAAAAATCTGAATTTTAGGAACCGTTTCAAAGAAGCAACAACATTTGTTACGGAAAAGGCTGCAAACCCACTTGCTCACAGCAAGCTGCAACACTGAAAAACTTCCATGCATTCCTTCCTTATCTAAATTTTAACATTATAATTGTGATGATGGAAAACAGTTTCTACACATAAATTAATGCTGTACCAAGTCTGCTGAGAAATCAAAATTTTTCATTGTCATTGTCTATTTTCCCAAGTTGTACTGAATGAAAATGTATGAGTTGTGTTCACTCCAACTGCTCAGAGCCCGAGGGGACAGTGGCACTGAGGGACCAGGTCCATTTCCCCCTGTTCAGCCCTGGGCAGCGCCTGGCTCTGTCACTGCTCGGCAATCTGGTTCATTCCACCGCCCGTGAAAAAGCGATCTCTCCCACGGACAGCTTGCCAAGCCTCTCCAAACCTCCCACACTCGCCTCCTGTGAACCGAAGTTCCACAAACTCAGCGGCACCCTTGCTCCTCAGCCACTTAAACATTATGAATTGTATTTTCACACTGCCAGCAGAATTCCTTAAAGTGCACATTTGATTCTAATCAAAGTTTGCTGATGAAAAAGATAGTTCTGTTCTAATCAAATTCCATTCCCTCAAACCACTGTCTCAGCTAAACGGACTTTATCATCTCTCAAGTGTATAGAGGGGTTTCCAGATGTTTGTGCACAGACTTTTAGAATGATCCATGACAGGACTCCCAGATTCATTTGGGGAGACAGGTGACACCAAATGAAGAAACACTTTCCTTCACAGCATCCTCCTCCTCTGTCTTCTGGAATCCTGACAAACAGTTGTAAGACCTCCCTCTGGAGTCCATCTGTGACAACCGGGCAGCCACCACAGACAGACAGGAGGAGCTAAGGACTTCCAGAAACAAACCATTCAGCCCAATTCCCATGCAAGAAGAGGGGCTGTCTCTCTAGCAGCATTTGTGCTGAAGAGACAAGGGAGCTGTGCTCCCTTGTTTGGCTACCAAAATTCTCTCTTTTCATGGCCAGAAGGGAAAAAAGGAGGAATGCACCATCAAATGAAACAAAGCCCAAATTAGGACTTCAACTTCAAATTATGTCTCGTGCATGCTCTCAGTAATTTGTCCTTGTGAAAAAAAAAAAGAAAGGATGAAGAATTTTCCTACTTAAACACCAGCTAAGATGTGGAGAATTCAAATATCTTGCAACAGTAAATAGAAAATACAGTTTCAGGTAAAACCTGCAGCCATGAATGACTTTTAGTAACAGTCTACACTGGAATCAAATCCCTGTTCATGACCATTCCCACACTTCAGCGTGAGCTTAGCCTCACTCAGATGAAAATGAAATCCAGGATATGCATCAGCATTTGAAAGATTAGGGCACAAATTTATGTCAATTCATGTATGCCAGTTCCAGATCTAACATTTCCAAAAAACACTCTTAACTTTGCCACTTGAAGGCAGTTAAGGAAACCCTATCAGATACCCTTCAGAACATAAGACAGTGTTTTAATATTATAAACAGAGAAGCATTTTTTTCCCCACCAAATTGACCAGAACTAAGTCTAAAATAACAAAAAAGCCCCCCCCTTTCATCTTCCTAGTGAATTGTATATAACAAATTCACAATTCCATGATAGCTGCGCACTGAACAACATCCAATATCTTAACACAGAAAAAAAAACCTCGAGAGGCAACAAGTAATGCATTAAGTTCAAATATTATTCAAAATGATAATCACATAGGAAACCTTTTTAAACCCATCTCTCTATGAATTAAAGAGGCTTACAAATTTCTAAGCATTTTGCAATGCTATTCCACAAGTAATGGTTACTATGTGACAATGCCTTGCAGGAGCCATTTCAAAAATCAAACTAAATTTCATGGGCCGTGGTCTTGCAAAGATACACACACAAAAACTTACACACTGCAGCTAACCAACAACGCAACACCAAAATCCCCAGCAAAAATATTTTTCTTGCTACTCATGATTTAACTTCTATTAAAATGTAATCTGAACAAGCCCCAATACCAGCAGAAAAAATGGCAAATGTTGCTACAGCCTTCTCTACGCTAGAGATCACATCACTGTCGTTATGAAAGGGGGGTTTCTTTTCCAAAATTTTTAGTCCAAAGAAAGCCAAATACTTACTCAACGTAAGTCTGCACCGTCAAGTGTATAAATAGACTTGCTGTTAACCCCTTATCTGGTCCAAGATGTATAGACACAACCCTGAGTTCTGGAGCCCCAGAAGACACTACCAAGAGACATGAGGCCAAAAAGCTTCTCTGCAGCGTAGGAGCCATGCCAGTCAATTCTAATTTAGGATTAGCTTTCTTTCGAAACAAAGTCATAATATAAATAGTGCGCCTCCATGTCTGGAATACCCATTTTATCTCTGATCACTAAAAAGTCTTCAGGAAACATTACAAACAATTCCAGCAACCAAAAAATTTTTACATGAGGAAATGTTCTTTAAAGTTATCAATGTTTTACTAACACCCTCCCAAAATTCCCACATTTTTTTCAAACATCATGTGATAAATAGGGGGGTTTTGTCTCTTGTTGCTTGTAATGAAATACCTTCACTAATATTAACCATTATAAAGCCATGATTTTCTGTTTTCCCCATAAACATTACGATGATGAGAACATTGACAAAGCTGGAAATATTAAAAAATAAAAATAATTTAGAAAAATATTCCAACAAGGATTAATCTTTAACTAAAGGAATGGACTGCTTTTCTTCAGCCTTGTCACAAAGTAAGCTAGTGCTAATCCATTAAGCATATTATGAGTTTGGCGAATTAGACTTAGATTAACAGGGCTACCTCATTTTCCAAAACAAGATTCTGTACGTTTTTATTATATGTTTTATTCTGGAAAAACAAAAATGTAAGTATATTCCATCATATTTCTTCATAATGATGCTACTTAAACTCAAGATGTGTCTAATAACAATAATTCAGAATGGACAGACAGATCTAGTTCAAAACAAAACAGGAAATTTCAATAGATGTCAGGAAAATACTGTACAAATGATACTCCAAGAATCTTTATTTTTCTGCCTTTGATTGTAAAGGTTGATGACTACTGTCACCTACAACTTGCTGTTTAATGTCAGAGAAGACAGACAAACTGTACCTGTTCAGTCAACATTTCTTTTACATAAAAGAACGTTGCTGATCATAAATTGATTATTTTTTAATTAATTTTGAAACCAAAACCACAATCTGACCAAACAAAAACCTCCTGAGAATACAAAGAGTATCAAGGACCTAGCATCCGTTGGCCAAGATGACTAGACAAGGAAGCAAGCTAAAGCCTTCACAGCCCGGAAGGGACTCGGGGCCTGCAAGCAGTAACATACAGTTCTGTGCTGGAAAACTTAGCTAAATTGAGGATTTAAACATTTTGAGGTATGCATTCTTCACAAGCACAAACTGTGAGCATTCACCACTAGGTTTGCTGATTCAGGGCATCTCATATAGTTCCATTATTCCTGTCGAAGGTACCAGGAAACACACAATATTACAGGAAAACAGACGGTCATATTATCGATATTTAAAACAAAGGTGACTTAAGCCAAATTTAGCTGCTTCTGGAATGGCAAGGGAGACATAAAAAGCAAGAACAAAACCAAGAATGACTCCCTGATAAAAGCGATCTTACCTATTCCGTAGGCTTTAGCACAGATCCATTGTAGATTAGCAGCTATTTTTGCTCTGGCTGAATCATAGAGCTCCAAAGGGACAATCTCAACTGCACTATCTGTCAGGGCATCCATTTTTCTTCTGGTACTATCTCCACCCACACAAACATCAACATCCACCATCTAAAACAAAAACAAAAGACAGCGGACTTTTACACAGGCATTTTTAAAACCATTGCATTTTTAAAACGGCAGAGTAGAGGAGCCGGCCGAAGGGATGGCCAGCCTGCATCATGCCAGGCACAATACAGCGGGCGGAACACCATAGGCCCGACATCCTTCAGCATTTACATTGGAAGGGCTTATTTAGCAATTTAAAATCCACTCGGAAATCAAAAGACATCCGAGCCCAGGGCGAGCATCCCTTTTATTGTAAGCCGCGGATTTGCCCACAAAAAGCCCTTTGCCAAGCCTACGGGCGGGCGCTGGCCAAAGAAGAAAGGAGCAGCCCATCACCTGCCGCCCGCTGGAATAAAGGCAGGCCGGGGCGCTCCCGCACCGCCGTCCCCCCCCGTCAGCCGAACAATGCGGGCAGGTACGGCAGCCCCCGCCCGCACCGCCCCCGCCCCGCGGGGCCGCGCCGGGGCCGGCCCGGGGCAGCACCTGGGGCTCCTTCCCTCGCCTCGCCCGGGAAGAGAAGCAGCAGAGGTTTCTCGCCCGCACCCCCATCCCCGCTGGTCCCGCCGGGCGGCGGGAAGCCGCGGAGGAGGGCAGGGGGGACGGCGGCTCCCCCTCCCTGCCGCGGCCCAGCCCGCATCCCCGCCCCCACCCGGGAGGAGGAGAGGAGGGAGGAGGAGGAGGAGGAGGAGGGAGAGGGGCGCAGCCCACCCGGCGCCGGCAGGCAGCTCCGCACACGGCAGCCGCCGAGCCCCCGCCGCCGCTCCCCCCTCACGCCCGCCCGCCGCGGCCTACAGGCCCCGCCGCCTCACCTTGCCGCGCTACCGCTGCCTCATCCCCGGGGGCGGGGAGGGGGTTTAAGGAAGGAGGAAGCGGGGGGGCAGCACCTCCGCGGCGCCCGGGGCTCCGGCGGCGCGCCGGGAGGCGGGGGAGGCTCGGCGGGGCCGGGCCCGTTGCCGGTACAGGAGGGCGGCGGAGAGGGAGGGACGGAGCCGCCGCCGCCGCCGTCGGGCCGCGGCTGCCGACGCTCGGGGCCGCGCGCGCGCGCATGCGCGCGCGCCTTCTCCCCCCCTCCCCTCCTCTGCCGGCCGGGCCGGGGCGGTGCGCGCGCTCGGCGGGAAAGGAGGCGGGGCTCGCTCCCGCGCGCGCCGCCAGGCCCCGGCGCCCGGCACTGCGCAGGCGCGGGGGCCCGGCCGCCCGCCGCCCTCGCCAGGCAACGGTTGCCAAGGGAACGGGGACAGGGCCCGCGCGGCGCGGGGCGCTCCGCTGCCCTCAGCGCCCCGCCGGGCCTGGGCCAGCGGCCCCGGCTGCGGTAGCCCTGCTCCGGGGCTGGGGTGGCCCTGCCCCGGCCCGTGTGGGAGCCGGGCGAGCCTCACACCCTCAGCGCCCCGCAACGCCACGCCCCGCGGGAGGCGCAGAGACCCCGGGTCTGAGCAGGCCGCGGAGTCTTTTTCTCCTTGTGAGGGAAGGAGGGAGGCCAGCCGCCTCCCCGCGGGGTGACACTGTGGCTTCCTGGCCCTGGCTACCGTTCCTGAGCAGCGGGGTCCACCGTGGAGTCGTGACAGTGATGGAGAAGGAGCCTTTCTGGTTAAAAGGGGTGAACAGCGAGAGTGGCTTGGGCCGCTTCCCCATCCATATTGCACAGCAGCCCTGGCAGGCAGGTCCTGCTCCTCGAAACCCACAGTCCGGGAGAGACATGGGATTTGCACAGGTTTAGGGAACCAGCTCGCAGGCAGAGCAGCGGGGTCGGGGGTCTCAGCGTCGGGGGCTCCCAGTGACTGGTGTATGGCTGAGCTCCGCCACCACCAGCCCCGTGTTCCTTCCTCGCCCTGGCAGCCCAGTGTGCCTCTTCCACAGCAGCATCACAACTCGGTGTCATCTTCACTTGGTCTTCCGTTTGGATGTAAGGAAGCACAGGAATGCCAAAAAAACTTTGTCTCGACAAAAATCACTAGCTGTGGAAACCTTTAGGTACACGATAAATTCCACCGTAGTATAATTACACATTTGCTTAATCACAGGAGGGATTGAGATCTTGCTCTGCTGCCAACCACACTTGACAAAACATTGGTTGATAATCAGCAATACTTTTCTTCAGGTTATTACAAATAATTTCCCCCAAGACTGGATGTGTTAGTATCTGCCCATCATCAAAGGATGTCAAACATGGTTTTCAGGCAGAAGCTTCTGCATTTGTGTGTTTCTTAGCAGATAGGGAATTTCTTCACCTGTTTTACGTCCTGATCCACAGATAACAGCAAGAAATGTTTCACAGGTATAATGTGTTGATTGTTCTTTGCTAGGTGCAGTTAGACTATCAAAATCACCTGAGGGCCATTCTGCTGGGTGCAGTTAGATGCTGCTCTGCGCTGCCTTGGTGATCGGCACTAGATCCTGCAGAATAAATCGCTTGACAACTGAATTTCAGGCCTCATCTGAAAAGTGAAGCTACATGATTGAATAGAGGTTTGAGCCTTTAATGCCTCTGCTGGATCGATGAATTATCTTAATATCCAGCCACTGAAAATGTGATTATAAGTTTAGCTGCACAACAGGGACAGCAGACTGACCTTATTCTACCTAATTTTCTTTGTTATGATTCTCATAAACTATTTTTTGCTGCATGTAACTGGTAGATTACATAAATGTTTCAAAATCATTAAAGATTAATTTGTGTCTGTCTTAAGATTCAACATTTATTTCCTTATATCTTCTCAAAGTGCAAGCGGAGGGCATTCTGGTTTGTGGCATCAGGAAATATGATCTGGCGTTCAAAGGTTATTCCAGCCTCTATCACTCTTCCATGTTGCAAGATTGTAGGCAATTAAAGTAGATGTCCTTTGCAAACAACTTGTTAGTTGTTTTATAATCTCTGTTTGAAGAGTTCGGTTTTCAATACTGTTTTTCCAGGCTGTCGTTTCGTGACGTTATCATTATAACAAGCTGCTCTTGTTTTTAGATTAAGTATTAAGGCCCAAACCAAATCCCCTTAAACTCAAGAAGAATGTTTTCTTTTACGTGGTGGATCGGGCATTCAAGGAATTGCAGAAAGAAAATAGCCCTTTGACTCTCGGAGCAGGTGACCTGTATGTGAGGGTGAAGGTGCAACCGGGAGAAAACCGACCTGCTTTTTCCTCTGACATATTTTTGCGATAGGTAAGGAATGGATCCAGTTGTCAAACTCATCAGAATCACTGAGAAATATGTTTTAAGAGGGTGGCAGACCACCCCTGCAAAGCCAAACCAGTATTACCTGAACCCCTGAAACTCTCTGAATAAAAAAAGTGGAAAAGTTTGGCTCAAGAAAATGAACATTGTGGAAAAAAAGCATCGGGGGAAGTCTAATGGTAAGGAGAATGCTCTCCTTTCACAGGCTCCTGCTGCACTTAGGATCCTGGTCTTAGAATTACCGCTTGTCCTACCCCTTTCACTCATACAGCACTGTCCTCTAGAGCTGCCTTTATGTTCCAGTCTGATGCAAAATGAGCTGCCACTTCTTCCTCTGTGGTAACAGCCTGAAATCCTCCGTGGTAATACCCTGAAACCCTGTTACTGAGGGCATTTGCCTGTCCTTAAGTGGATGCTGAAACTGATGTTTTGGGAAACTTTGTAGCTGACAATGAAGTGGTTTGTCAAGAACTCGGTGCCAGCGTCCTCAAATTGTCCCGGAGATAAAAAGCCTGCGTTTAGAATGGGAGGGCCATCAGTGGATTGCTAAACGTGTTTGCTTTTTCCATGAGAAAAATAAAACGACTCTCCCTTATTCAGTAGCAGCAAATTCATCTGTAATTTGCATACCGCTTGTTTCTTTCCTGTACGCCACTACTAAACATGCTTCAAGGCTTTTCTTCTGGAAAATGTTAATACATTGCTTTTCTATATGAAATAATTTTCCTATTAGTCTCCTGGATTCCTTAACCATTCGGAGTGGGCGTACACGTGAACTGACAAACACTGCACAACTTGTCTTCCAGCAGAACTCTGAGATTAATTACTAGGAGGTAATACCTTTGAGAAATCACCATATTCAAACACGACACCTGTTGCATGGAACACAGCTAAAGCCGCCTGCTTGTTTTCTGCCGTACTGGAATAACGCCTGGGATTTCGGTTTCTTCCACCATGTTCCATTTATCAACCCAGGGACTACATGTAGAACAAGAATATCAGTCCCTTGTCATCCCAAGGGCTTCTGATCTACATTTATATTGTAATAAAAGTGTAGTCTGTAGAAATATCAACATGCTGTGCACTGGGATCCTATAGGGTGGAGGTACCTCCTGGGTACGCAGAGAAAGCGAGAACGGACCTGGCAGTGGCAGTAATCGGCACCTTCCAGTTAGAAAGGCCAGTGGGGAACTGGGGTGTGCCATCAGCTTTACAAAAAGCACCTTCAGATGAAGGAAAACGAGTATCTGCTGGAGATTGCATGAAAGCCCGTGCTTCACTGTCTCCCTGTAGCTATTTACGGAGAGGGAGGACTCCATGCGATGTCTCTACCCATCACATAATGCTCTTAGTGCTAAAATCAGCAAAAAAAGCGGAGCAAAGGGCTGTGACACAGGAATTCTGGCGCGCTGGGTAGCCTGATTTCTGCTTCATTTCCTTTCCTCCATGAGGACTCGCCACACTTTCCGAAGTGGCGATTTCCCATCTTTCACCTCCTTTCTTCCTTTCCCCAGGACAAGAACAGGAGAGAGACTTTCCCTCACCACCCCCTCAGACACTGCCCACGAGCAGGCAAGGGTTACCCTGCCCCGCTCCCGCGGCACAAACGCTGCACAGGGAGAGAAGACAGTTGAGTGAATCAACAGGATTTTCGTCCTGTTATCCTTGCAAAATATCCATGATGGACACAAGTGCTGAGGATGGCCGTGGCAGAGCAGCGAGGAGCTGCTCATGCGTGCCTGCAGCCCTCTCCTTACGGCTCTATTTTCAGCCCTGGACTAATTTTGAACACCACTGTAGCTGCTTCCCCACGCTTAGTTCTGCAGGGCCTCATTTGCCCCGGTGCTGAGCACTTAATATCCCCGGCTGGGATCGACTTAGAGCCTGGGCGCTTCTGGAGGTCACTGCGTGGGCTGAGGCCGGCGCCACCACCGCAGGAGGTGAGGGGAAGCAGGAGGAGGAGAAGTCAGTCTTCTCAGTGCTGGTGGGCTTTAGCATCCCCCAGCACATACTACAAAGTTAAAAAAAAAAAAAAAAAAAAAAGTTAGGTCTTACTAGAAATTCACTAAGGAAAAAGAGATGTGGTCAAAAAGACGTTTAAAATATCGCCCGGCTGAATGGAGCCAGGCTCCTCATCCAGCTGCCGCTCTGACAGCTTCAAAATGTCTTTTTTTCTCCCTGGTACAAAATAGTTGCCCATGACAGTTCATCATACAGCCAGCCTTAAGGAGAGCAGAACATTATTCTCAGTAATAGACCAGTCACTTCAGGGCGATTACCAACACCACGGGAACGGTTTCTACAGCATAATGTTGTCGGTAATTACTTATACCCAGCTCTGTAACTCGTGAGGAATATACAGTGGCGTGGCCTTGTGCGTCGGGGAAGCGCATGCAACAAGCAATGTTTTTCATGTAAATAAAGAAAACAAATTAAACACGGATAGCAGGAGCCTATTTCATTCATGCATGCATTCGTATTATATTAAAGGTAATGTGCATGCAATTTGGCTGTTACGCTGATGAGCGCAACAAGTTATTCAGATTTATTTCTTTTCCCCTTGCTTAAAACGTTTGATGTGTATGAAATGATGCCAGGGGAGGTGCTGCTTCACACCTCTGCTGCATGAGCTCCCCCCGGCAGCCCCTGGGGCTGCTCCTGCCCCTGGGAACCCCAGGGCCGCACGGCTCCAGGGACAAACACCCCAGGAAGGGACCTCAGCAGCTCTGCTCCTGGCGGAGAGGAACTGCGCGCAGAGCGAGGACAGCGATCCCCATCACATCTGAAATAATCAAAGAATCACAGAATGGTAGGGGATGGAAGGGACCTCTGGAGATCATCTAGAACCTGCCAGAGCAGGTGGCACAGGAACGCGTCCAGGCGGGGTTGGAATGTCTCCAGAGACGGAGACTCCCCCACCTCTCTGGGCAGCCTGTGCCAGGGCTCTGCCACCCCCACAGGAAAGAAGTTCCTCCTCCTGTTGAGATGGAACTTCCTATGGTCAAGTTTGTGCCCGTTAGCCCTTGTCCTGTCGCTGGGCACCACTGAGAAGAGCCTGGCCCCGTCCTCCTCACACCCACCCTTTCAGTATTTATAAGCGTTGATAAGGTCCCCCCTCAGTCGTCTGTTTTCCAGACTGAAGAGACCCAAATCCCTCAGCCTTTCCTCATAAGAGAGATGTTCCAGTCCCCTCAGCATCTTGGTGGCCCTTTGCTGTCCCCTCTCCAGCAGTTCCCTGTCCTTCTTGAACTGGAGAGCCCACACTAAATACTTCTACTTAGCACTTAGCTTCAAAGTGCTGCGCAAACGTTAATTAATGACTCTGTTCTTGCCAGGGGGAAGAGCTGGCGGAGGGAGGGGGCACAGCTCGCCCTGCCTGCCTCTCCCGCTGGAAGCCAGACCTGCCTTTGCCGGCTGCGGGGCACAGGATGCTCCCACACCGGGCTCGCCGTTATCTGCAGCAGCTACAGCTCTGGAGGCGCTGGCGGTGGGTTTTAAGTGCCTGCATTAATCATAGGAGGGGTTTTAGCACATAAGATATTTTTATCTACGAGATTATTTACTTTTAAAGCCCCTAGACTATGTTTAGGAGGATGATTGGTCAATAGCATTTACAGCCCACCAGGTTTTCCAGAGAGATTTCTGTACCAGGAGGGCTGGTCCCAGCCTTCCCTCCGCCTCCTCCTTCCTGGAGCAACCCCAACCGACCAGACCCCAGGGACCAGCTGGGCGAGCGCTGAAAGGTTTTTGAGCGGTGCCATGATCTAATTAATGAGAAAATGAGATTCTTCTTTATTTCCATGTATCTTTATATACATTAAACCCTTTTTAGCAGGCATATTTGGGTAGTGTTCAGACAGAAATCACTTTCTATGGGAACTGTTGATTTGCTTTACCCAGGTGATTTCTTTCTAAAAATGCGCTTTTTTCCTAAGGACGCTTTGGAAAGTAAAATGATATTTACCACAAATGTATAACTACATGAAGAGAGAATGACTTTTCTCCGACTTTTTCATCACTATTTAAACATTATTAGAAAGCAATGAATAACTGAAAGGCAGAAGACGTGAATAAAAAAAAAAAACGCCAACTAATTGAATTCCAAAATGCAACATCTGCCCCCAGCTCCTGGCCGCGCTTTGCGAGGTGCATTGGCCGAGAGCAAGGTTGGACATTCCCAGCATCTTCATCCCCAAAAATGCCGTGGGGCTTGTGGCTGGAGCTGTACAAAGCCCTGGCACCCCGATAACCTGATTTCCAGCAAAACAGCGCGTAACCCCCCTTTCTCCCCATGAGCCGGCGCGTGTTTTTTTCTCAAAAACAATGTCCTGAACCTCTGCTAAGTGTTACCTTTGGGAATTCACAGCGGACTCCAGCCAACCTTTTCCAAAACTGTGTTACAACATCGTTATTTCACTGAAACGTTTCACATTCGCAGAGGGAGGTGTTTGCGTGGGAACAAAACCGGGGCCGCCTTGTTCCAGGTCCCCCAGGGACGCACGAAGGCGAAAGCTGCTGCCGGCTCCGGGAAAACTGCCTCTTCCATCCCAGACACGGGAGGGATGTACCTGGCCCAGGCGTTTTGCCTTCCCTACGGCAGGTTTGAGTTCTGGTCTGGAGATACAGAGGGTATTTTGAGGAAAGGGCTGCCATTTCTGGATTTTAAGGCTTTCCCCTCCATAAATACAACCCACGTGGCCCCGGGCGGGGAGGACGGCACCGCAATGCGCTCCAGGTGTTTTCCATGTGCAAAGGTTCAGCCCACAAGAGATTCTAAAGAGCAGAAACTGCCTCAAAAAGCAAATTACAGCTCTTCTAATTCCACCATCAGCAGGGGCGGGCGGTGGCTTCCCGCTGCATTTCGCCTCATTCCCCATTTGGTATTTTCAGCTCCTGCCATTCCGGGGGGACGCGGCTCCTGGCTCACCTCGCTGCCGCAGCCGAGCCCTTGCCCTGGCAGCCCTGTCCCCTCTCGCCCGGCCTCCAGAGAGGTGCCAAAACCAAACCACGGCCTTCCTCACCCCCTGGGGTCCCTGCCAGCTCTCACACGCCACCACGCCTGAACGCTCTTAAATCTGCAGCCAGAGAAACGCGTTAATGTACAAATTAGTCAAGAGTAATTGAAACATCCCAATCCGGCTTGGCTGGGTCTTATTTACAGCAAGAACTTGACTGTAAAGCTCAGACGCCAGGCAGGAACCCCAGCCACGCCGGCAGCTCCGTGCCGCCAGCAGCGAACCCCGGCTGATGGACCTCGGCTCAGACGCCTGGGGCAGGCAGGGGGTGGGCAGGGGGTGGGCATCCCGGTCCCCATGCTCCCAGCATCCTGGGTGCACCTCCCGTCCCTCTCTGCCGCAGGGTTTGGCACACAGGGGTCCCTGCGCACCCCGGGGTGCCCAGGACAGGGTGTCCCCTGCAATCCCTTCCAGAGGCTTCGGCACGCGCCAGGGTTGGCAGGGGCAGGCTCTCGGCATGGGCAGGACACAGCCCTGTGCCAGGATGGGTCTGAGAGGGGCCGAGGCAGCACAAGCAGCACCCACGGCTGAAACGCAACACGGCTGATGAGGGTCCCATGGCGCTGAGACGGGGTGACCACGCCGCCCCAGTCGAAGTGAGCACAGTGCTGGTGGCTTGGGCCATCGGGCATGAGTGCTCCCCACACATAGGGGGCTGTACGGCCCTAGTCCCCCATGTGCAGTGCCGTACCACCCCCGGCCCCACGCGTGCCGAGGCTGATTCCTGCCCAGCACCGCTCTGCCCCAGGCTCCCCTCGCTCCCCGGGGTTCAGGGCTGGCTGGGAGCAGCCCATACCCCCCCACCTGGCCCTGGGAACTGGGGTGACGAGACCCCCGGGGCTGCCAGGGGCACATGGAGGAGGGGATGCTGCAAAGGACACCCATATCCATGGGGCTGGGACATCGTGTGATGCTGCCTGTCCTGCTGGGCAAGACACACAGATACTATAAGACCCCCAGCAGAAGCCCCCCGGCCAGGCAAATCCCCGATAGCGCTGACTTACCGGTGGCAGCCGCCGGCATCTTCGCAGCCTGGGGGGTCGCGGGGGGCTCTGGGCAGCAGCCCGTGGCATCGGAGCCCGCGGCACGTCCCAGGGGCTCAGTGCCGGGGGGCTCGGTCCCCTCCGCTCCCTGGGAAGAGCTGGGGGGAGCAGGGCAGCGCTGCACTCCCCAGCATCACTGGCGTCGCCACGGCAACGGCTGAATGACTCATTTATGAGTGACATCAGAGATGCGGAGGAGGGGGCCGGGGGCTGGAGGGGCTGAGGGCGACGCTGGGAGCAGCTATTCCCAATTCAGTTTTGCTGGTTAGAGCTGGAAGGTTTTGTGCGGGGAAAACATCCAGCGCCAGCCCCGCAGCACACCCGAGGCTGCATCTCGCCGGGGTCCTGGCGTTATTGTGCTGGAGACCCACGGATTCGGGAGGGCAGGAGATGCCGGAGCCCCTCCACGCGTTGGCTCGGTGCTGGGCAGGGCAGGAGGGATACCCTGGACAGACGGGGCCCTGTCTGCCCTTGTGACTTCAAAGCACAGCCAGAATAAGGAAACCAGTTTAGAAATCACTTGCCTTGACTGGCTTCGCCTTCGCGCCGGGCACAGGGGCAGGGGAGGCTGCCTTCAGGGGGTTGTTGGGCTCCTTGTCTTTGATGACGCTGCAGCCGCTCACCGTCCCCGGGGGACCCTGCCTGCACCCGGGGGGCAATGGCAGGTCCCCAGCGCCTGCCTGGCACCGTCACACCGCGGGAGCCGAAATGGGGTCTCGCTCGGAAACTCGTCAAGAAGAGAGAGAAGCGTCAGCTGGGCACACGCACACAGAGGGGGGTCAGGCACCACCACGGGCAAACGCCCCACATCCGGACATTTTTCAGAGCATTTTGGTAGCACTTCTGCCCGCAGCTCTGCTGTGGGGGGCTATTACACACCATCAGATAATCACAGCCAGAAGTGCCGATGCTCCCTCCCCTCTTGCTCACAGGCTCCCTTAGTCTCTGAGGAGACAAAATGAAGTATTTCAGTAGGATGAGAGTCCTGCACGAGGCCTCTGCACCGAGCAACAGCAGCGCCAGGTCAGACAGCGACGCAGCAGCTACACGATCTCCAAGAAATAACCTTTCCTCCGTGGGATCAGCATCGCTCAATCCCTGCCCCCAGCCACGCTCTCGGGGCTCCCGGGCATCCCTCCTTACGTGAGGCTGGGATCAGGGAACCCAACACTCGAGGCTTTTATTTTTAGCCCAGCAAGCTATGAATACAGCCCACGGTAACCCGTGGAAATCTGAGCGATGGCTCAGCCCGGGAAGTGACGGCACCGGGGAAGCCCGCGGGGGCCAGTGCTGCCCGGCCAGCACTGCACCAACGGGTCTCCGGCAGGGAAGGGCACCGTCCCGCTTCCAAACACCCAGGCTGGACGAAAATACGAAGCATTTCAAATCGCTTATGGGCTCAGCTCGGGCATGATGCTCCTGCAAAAGGGGGAAGAGGGGGCTGGCAGGAAGAGCGGGCTGCTGCCGTCTCCTGCCTGCGCTGGAGGAAGCGGGGAATGGGGAAGAGGGATGGGGAAGGATCGCTTGGGGGCCAGAGCCCAGATTGCAGGGAGGATTGTGCATTTTTTTTTCTTTTTTTTTTCTTTTTTTTTTTTTTTTTCTTTCCTTGATGAGATTTGCCTGGGGGAGCAGGGGAGGAAGGTGCCCGGCTGCGAGGAAGCCGGGCGAAGGGGGGGGTGAATGCGGAGAGCACCCCGTGATTCATCGCACGCAGCCTGGCAACACGCTGCTGTGTAGGGGAAAACACAGATGGAAGAGGGCTGCTGCGATGCCGAGCCAACAGCACAGAAATAGGCGGCTGGCATCCTTTTAAGGATGATTTAGAAGGGTCCAAACTATTTTCCTTCTCTTGCATGCTTCACGGAAGAGCCGTGAGGGTCCAGCATCCCACACTGCCTGGCTTGCCCCGGGGCTGGGGCTGTGCGGACCACATGGGAACAGAGCAAAAAAACAAAATTCTGGGTGCCAAGAAATCCAGAGAAATGCCCCAAACCCCGCCCCGCCCCAGCCCTCGCACCGTGGGAAGGGGTCGAGGCTGGAGGCAGCGGGTTCAGCGTGGCACCGGGGCTGTGCTGTCCCCAGGGCTGCCCTGCACGGCAGCGCCGAGGAGCTGAACAATTCAACCACCCTCTGGGTGCTGCCGCGGGTACGGGACGCCCGGGCACAGATTCCCTGGGGAGCAGCCTTTCCTCAGAGGACAAATAGAGGTTCGCTTCAACATAAATGCGGTTTATGCCCAAGCTATGGCTCGTAAAAGCCGAGTAACCGCATCATGCATAAGTGCTCCAAGTCTTCCATGAATAATTTCTTTGTCAGGGTGCACGGGCAGCCACTGACACCTGCACAGCCCGGCACCGAGGCGTTCACACGCCTCTCACCAAGAATTAAGCACAAAGCCACTGTGGCCGCCACGCACGCATACAGAACCCTGGCGCGGAACCAGCTGGACCAGCTCAGCGCTCAGGGCACGCCGCTTCCTGGAGTGGGAGAGCTCATTACGCAACTAACGATGGCATCCTTAACGAAACCTGTTGGAGAGCTGCAGCTCTTCCCTGCGACAGCCGCGGGGAAGCGGCAGTACCGACCTCATCCCGGGGTGCAGGACCCCAAGACGTGGGGTTTGCTGAGGGTTCGCACCCTCCCAGCTGCTGCACCCACCACCTGCAGCCAAGACCCGGCGCAGGGGCGGCAGCGGCCACGGTGCTGGAGCCCACGGGGACTCCCCCGGAGCCCTGGGCACTCGCAGACCCTCAGCTCAGGCCCTTTTATTTGGGCACCAGTTCCTCAGCCACCCATCTGATTTACACCCCTGGGTCTGAGAGAGCTGGCCACCTCTCCAGGTTTATTTTGGTCCGGCGTGGTCTGATCCAGCACATCTCGAGTTACCGATGTCCCTCCCCCAGCTCCACCAGTGACCGGATTCCTGGTGACACTGGATACAGAGGGCTCGGGCCCTGCCGTCCCTTCTCGGGTCACGCTCACTGGCAGTTGTACCAACGCTGCTCGCACATGGACACTACAGACCTGCCCACTTCCAAGCCATTTTTCATGATCAAACCACAGGAGCGATGGCCCAGCTCACAACTGCGAGTCTTGCACTTGAAGTGAAGGCTTTGAACGGCAAGAGAAAAGAATCTGCTCCGTTAATTCTGCCCCAAAGCCACTTCCCCTGTAGCAAAGCATCCCTGCAGCTTCCAGGGCCCAATTCCGCTCTTGTAGTAAAACCACCATTAAAAAAATAAAAAAAGTGAGTGAACGGGTCGGATCGTCCCAGCGGGGACTGCAGCCTTGATCCGAGCACATCGGGCTGCCCGGGTGCAGGAGCTCTCAGCAGCAGCATCCGCCATTTCCACTGGAGCCCACTCCAGGCAGACGCGGTAGAGGAGCCACCAGGGAACTGTACAAGATTCTACTCCTTTTTATGGGTTGGTGCCACTACTGACCTCCCATCTGTGGGAGAAGAGGGAGCGCATGGAAGGAGAATGCCCGGCCCCTGCGCTGCTTGCTGGGAGAGGCCGCAGTAACGCCCCACGGCAGGGATGGGAATGACTCCTGCCACGCCGCTTGTGCTGTTGCCGATGTCTCACCTCACCAATGCCGAGCTGGATTGTCACAGCCAAGTGTGACCTGCACTTACCTCCCGCACCCTCCGCAGCACGGACGCGGGCTTTGCTGGAGGCGGCTCCCAGGACGAAGCAGCACGAGCGTCTCTTCTTATCCCAGCCGGAGAACGCCAGCGCCACGTCTCCGTGCTCAGCGCGCGCTTCGTCCCGAGAGCCGACAAACACCACGGCAATTGCAACCCTTCCTGTCACTCAGATAGCAGCACTTTTTAATTTTTAAGGTGTGGATTTCTGCCTAGACCTGCTGTACCAGTTTAGGTTGAGAAGCACCATTATCTAATGATACACCATAAGCTGCTTTAAGGGTTGGGGGTGGGTTTTTTTGTGTGTTTTGCTTTAATTTTAAATTAGTGGAGAGCTGGACCTTTGAACCGTCCTGCAGCCTGCTGCTAACCTGTGCATGAAAGGAAATGTGAGTTAGGGGCCAGCAAGAGAACACCTGCGTTTAACACCACCACATTTAAAAGCCTGCGCTGAACAAGCAGCGTTTAGATGTCTCACACGCTAATCCTCCATCTCACACGCTAATCCTCCATCTTCCATGGGATGCAACGAAAATTACTCTGAACTCCTCACTAGTTGCTGTAACGTGCGCTAAATAAACAGGCTGCTGGCAGGTGCCCTTCCTCGCCCTGAACATTGTGTGAAAATGCTAATGACCCCACCTCCTCTTTAGAGAAATAAACCTCCCGCCTTTACGTTCTTACTCAGTTGCCTCCAAGGCAACCACACGCCCCCGGGCAAGGCCTGGAGCTGCCCAGCTCATTGCCAAACAGCCGGCAGCAGCACCGGCGCTGCCAAAGGCTGGGGGACACACACACACGACATCCTGGCTTCGTCACATCGCTGCATCCCACCACACCGCCAGCTGCCGTTGCTCCAGCGACTTCCCCTTCCGCGGGTTCCCCGGCCGCGGGAGAAAAGGCTTCCGATTTATCAGCCAACGACCGTCAAAGATAAATCCCTCTTAAATGGCATCAGTTCGTCCCAGGGCATCACCAAATCTTCTTTCACACGGCCCTCACAACGCATCTTATCAATGCAACTTCTCAAAGAAAAAATAAATAAGTAACTTCCAGGTGCAAACCCAGCTATCGAACCAGGATTTTCTGCACAATTTCTGGTTTCTTGACCAGCTGTCGAAATACCTTATTTTCAGCCAAACAATTCTAGCAGTCTGCAGACACGAGGAACGCCGAACGATGGGGATTCATAAACCTCTGCTGCTCCTGAAAATGATGTTTCAGGACACCTCGTAATAAATGAAAAAACTTTATTTTTAAGATATATTATAAATTTACAGCACACATAACATCAGCGTCTTCAGTGTGTATGTGTGAGCAGGTTTAAAGACTCAGCGTTCATTCTAGTCTCACCCGTGGGTACGGCTTCTCCGCACGCTAAAGAGACGCGACCGTTTCAGTCCGAACAGGTCTGGCTTCGCCAACAACCTCCATAACTTCCAGGAATATTTCAGCAGACAACGACGACTGCTGAAAAGGATCACAAATTAGTAGCATTTCTTGCGTTTTGCCTCGAGGCTGCTGTGCAGGAGCAAAAGCTGCTTCTCCCACTCGGGGGGAGGTCAGCGACCCACGGGAGCGTGTCCAGAATGAACCCTGATTTCCACAGGCTCAGTGACGTCCGCCCTAATTAAGCTTCATAAAAGTAAGGTTACATCTTAGAAACAGCTGTGCATGCCACACGTCAGTGTCAGTGCCAGATCAAAATTATCATATGCTGTACCTAATTATTTTATACACAGGTGAAACGAAAAAAAAATGTTATGTCAGTACCTTGCAATGTAATTTTACTGGTGCTGCCTGGTGGTAAGTGCTGGATAGCAAATCACATTCTCGCACAGTCCATTAAACTATGATAAAAATATGCAAATTAAAAATCTCTACAGGCCTATGTTACCTGCTGCAACAATGACACTTTCTTTTGTGAGGCTTAGTTTAAAACGTGATCCAATTTCTTCCCTCTCCCCAGAGCATGATATAAAACTATACCCAAATTCAGTAAGAATTTAATGCATTTACATTTACTGAAGTTCACATGCTGCAAACGGGATCTGCGTTAAGGATCTTCAAGTCTAGGGAGGGGTCCTTAAAACCCCCTTTTTGTTACACCTAGGTGTGAGGATGCAGGTGAGAACCACCACCACGAGAGCACATTCACCCGACGCAATACGCCGCTCGCCGTGTCCTGCGCAGGAAGGTGGGGGTCAGCCTGGCCGAGCCCCCCCCCACCCGTCCCACCCCCGAGAACCAGCACCAATCCTTCAGAAGAAGGATCGGCCCAGAGAGGAGGCTACGCTCAGTGGTTTGCTTATGCCTCGAAGCACAAGGACTTATGATCGGATGGAAAGACCCAGCTGCAAGCGCCGCTATTGCGCTAGTTAATAAAAATGCTATTTATTAAAAGTAGAAAACCGGGGTATTTACTTTGGATGAAACACTCACCGCCCTGTGCGCACTACTCCCATAGAATTGCCGCTGCAGCAGAGATGAGCGGTAACCTCTGAACCTCTTCCACAGGCAGTATCTGCTGACAGTGTTACTATACATTCGTTTGGTGCAATGCTTATTTAAACAACTTTCAAAATATATTACAAGATCCTCAGCCCACGAATCACAAGACCTAAAAAAAATAATAAATTGTAACAGTCCCAACTAAAAAGGATTTCAATAACCACTCAAGTGTTTCTTGGATATGAAGATCAATCACCAAAAGACAAGTTTGGTTCCAGGAGAGTGAGGAAAGAAATGGGGGGTCAAGGTCCTGGGACACGCCTGCGACAGGGGCCAAAAAGCAGCATTAGCTGAAGGTTTCCCACCTCTTGCAGGATCGAACCTTGCAGCACCCCAGGAGAGCGCTGACGTCTGCTTTAGAAACCGTGCAAGTTCATTTTCCAGCCGCACGGAGAGCAGAAGCGTCCTTGAAACGGTGTAAGGATCAGAGAAGTGTGAAGTTTCGGGGCAACCTTGTGTGACCATTTCCAGAGCGCGATGCAGCAATGTGAAAGGAAGACTCACGTCGCTGCTCACGGGGAGAGAAAGACCAGCAGATTCTTTGGACTGGGCCAGACAGGAGAGGATCGTTAGGAGAGGGACACTAGCTCAGGCTCACAGGTCAAGACAATCAAGGTCCAAGTTGTAAAGCGGCCAGATTTTCCAAATACATCCCTTTAAATGCATCCCCCCATAAAGAGAGTATAAATACGAAGCCCTGAGAACAAACTTCTGTATAGTACATTCCTATTAAAGATATCAGTGTTCTGATGACAAAATTATAAGTTATATATATTTAAATAAATAGCTAGCTTTCAAGAGTCATGTAATACCAAAAGGTAGAAGATTGTCCGTATCAACCAATGGGGCAAAGAGCTACAACTGCAAGAATTGTATTAGCCACCTACCAGCTCATTGCCTTACTTCTTGACTTCACAGGCTTCCAAATATTTCCATGACCATGTGATGAGACACTTAAATATGACATGTCCTTGCTGGTTATAACTTGAACACCGGAGATGCAAGCACAGGACCTGAACCTGTAAATCCTTACTCCTGCGAGTAGTTCTTCCTCACAAAAACGTCTTTTTTTTTTTTTTTAAAAACCCCAAACCTCCTATTCCCACGTGCTTAGGGACCTCTTGCTGGCTCTCAGACAGGTCGCCCAGTCAGCCACCGAACAGGACAGTTTATCACTGTCACACTGAGAGAGTTGGGGGGGTTCAGCCTGGAGAAGAGAAGGCTCCAGGGAGACCTTAGAGCCCCTTCCAGTCCCTGGAGGGGGCCTACAGGAAAGCTGGGGAGGGGCTGTTTGCAAGGGCATGTGGCAACAGGACGAGGGGCGATGGTTTAAACTAGAGCAGGGCAGGTTTAGATGAGACATGAGGAAGAAGTTCTTTACCCTGAGGTTGGTGAGACACTGGCCCAGGTTGCCCAGAGAGGGGGTGGAGGCCCCATCCCTGGAGACATTCCAGGCCAGGCTGGATGAGGCTCTGAGCGACCTGATCTAGTTGAAGATGTCCCTGCTCACTGCAGGGGGTGGGACTGGATGGCCTTTAAAGGTCCCTTCCAACCCAACACATTCTATGATTCTATGATCACCAGGTAAAGCTCTTACCACGCACACACTGCTTGTGCCTGGAGACCCATCTGCACATTCTGACTCAATAGCAGAGATCTATCTTTTTTCTTTTTTTTTTTTTTTTTGCAGAGTTTGTAAAAATTGGGACAATCAATGCCTTTGCAAGCACAGTGGACTTAACTCCCCCCTCCATTTACTGTGCTGAAGCAGGAACGGACCCAACACACAGCTCCCTTGTCTGCTACCGGTTCCTACCCTAACACCACCCCTGACATCTTCATCAATTCCTCAAGTGTCCCTTTAACCTCAAGGGTAGTTTTTGCTTGTCTTAAATCAACTCCTATGCCTTGCTGCAAACATCATGCCTCCTAAGTTCCGGCCTCTTTCAGCTATCGGGCACTGGAAACTTTAAGTTTTTGAAAGACAAGCAGGGCCGTGGATGTTAAAGCCATACCAAGCAAGAGAATGGTTTGGCAGATGAGGAAGAACACACTCTCCAACGCTTCAGCTGTTTTAAGTGCTGAGCTCTGGAATAATGAAATCCAGAAATAACCACGTATTCTCAAAGCCTTCAAGCATTTTAAAGATGCAGTATTCCTTTATCCCCAAGATCTCTAACTGCTTAGTAGGTTGTGTTGTTGAACCTGGGCATTCTGACCTTTTTCTATTACCTAAGCATGATTTCATTTACTGATGCTTTTTCCCCCCCGCCCCCTTACTTTATAAGTTTCAGTGGCACCGACTGCGTTTTGGCATATCAAGGGAGGCAGCTCTGCTAACTTTTATCACCCTGATCAAACTGCTACTGCCAAACATGCGCAGTTCGTTAGCAGGTCCTGGCAGCATCACACTCTGACCCCGTTGCTGTGGGGTTGAAGCAGAGATACACAAGCAGCAGAACTTTCACCCTTCGAAGTGAGCCACTCCGCTCCTCCCAAGCGGGTCAGACACCACATACCAGGACTGTGCCCAGCTTCAGCCCGCTCAAAGCCAGGAGCTGGTTCAAGTTCATCATCCACATTGCCCTGGAAGCAGTAAGAGACAGTGCTGGGGCAGCTCCTCCCATGCCAGTACAGGCAAGACGTGCTGCTCACTCCAGCCACATGGCCAGGCCCCTGGGTTCTGCCAGCAAACCAGATGCCAAACTTTTAAATGACTTTAAAGTTGATAGATGATCCTCGCCTGGTCTATCTGGAAGCTCTACAGCCACTTCAGAGTCTGATAACGTATTACTGAAATCAAAAGAAGCATTTCAACAAGCCTTCACGTTCTTCAAAGACCACGACTGCTACCAAAGTATCTGTTCGATAAGTCTGGACCTGTACTTATTCGGAAGCCAAAAAGCTCCCATCAAACTACAGGGTAGTTTTTCCCAGCTTTGTCTTCTAAAGACACTCATTAAAAGGAATATTTACAAGAATCCTGACTGGTAGAGAAGGACTTGTGCCTCTAAGAGTTTCAAGTAATAGTGTCTTCTGGTAGTATTACAGGCAAAAAGCTTCAGGGAGTAAGAAAAGAAATGGACAAAACAATCAAAACCTTTCGTAACACTACAACATTCAGTCACAGCTACTCACGAGTAGTTGTGCTCAGCTCACGGGGTTGCAGGATCAGGCTCCCAGCTTTTACAGTTCTAGGACACGTTGACAATTTAATGTCATCCTGTCAGTCTGTTCTTAGCAAGAGGCCAGGGAAATGGTTTTACCATCCAATTTGAACAGAAGCAGTATCTCTATAAAGCTTGGAATTTCTAAGTGTAGAAGTAAATATTTCAGCAGTCACGAACTGTAAAGCTTAATATGAACTTACAAATAACAAAAAAAAATAACACTGGGATAGTAAGTCAAGATAAAATCTCAAGCTGTCTTTATTTCCCCACCCTTCATATTAATTATGTGAAATTGGCAACTCCAGTGCCTCCACTGAATAACAGCAGAGATTAGATGCCAAGTTCAGGCCAAAACTTGTTGTAGGGTTTCGGGTTGCATCTTGTTGCATTTTTCTTTAAAAGAAACCAACCGCACCAAAAAAACCCAGGCAAACCCACACTTAAAAAAAAAAAAAAACACAGTCTTGCAGAGCTTTTCGGGATGTCTCTGTTTGAGAGGAGCCCTTTGTGCTATTTAAGGACAGGGTCTCCATCTGGTTACTCTGCATTTTGGAGGGGCAGGGCGTGCTGAGCCTGCCTTTCCAAAAAAAGGGCTGTGAAAACGCAAGAGGTGGCAGGGATTATGACAGATGTCAATCATGTTTCACTAATTTGATAACAAAACCCCATTTTTGTTCAGATTGTTAAAAAAGTAACACCTGTAGAGCCCAATCCTAAAGACTAGCTGGATATTTACCAGTGAGTTCCGGTCTTAAAAGCTCACAACGCCTGTCTGAAATCTCAAGTCAGTTTTCTGACAAAAGAGGAAAGACACAGCCTGACATTCTTGGTATTTCCAAGGTAAAAATAAGTGTCAAGAAACATCACTTCTATCTCAAAGAAGATAATAATTTCAAGCGTGCTCTTAAATACGTTAAACAAGATAAAAACCTAAGCAGTTCTTCTTCTTTACAGATCACCAGTGAAAAACCCATGCAAATTAGTTGCTTTTTTGTAAACAGTTTGAAACAAAGTCATAAACCACAAGTCTCCCTTTCCAAAACCGTGCACACAGAAGTGGAAAAACCCCATTACATGAATACATCCTCGCGTTAGGATATGGCAGAGCACAAATGTATGAACTGTAGCCAACTTGAGAATCCAAGTCTTGGTGTGGCGAGTTCTGCCGTGAAAGAGATACTGCATCTTTAACGGAGCTGACAGAGAATCTCCTACGAGTACAACCACTGTGGGACTGGAACAACACTAACGCAAAAAATAAATAGGAAAAAGTAATGCTATTTATTAAAAGAATTCCATCTCTGAATTACTCTGTTTAAATTATAATGTACGATAAACAAGTTTGGATAGAAATGTGCTTGCTCTCCCAATATTTGGACTTTTAAAAAACATTTCCTAAGAATCAATTTAAAAAAGCATTTTATAATTTGATATAGCCATAAGTTAATACTGTATGGAGATGATTAATATCCTATGCTAGTGGTCAGTGACCTTTTGTAAACACTAGCCAGATGCTAGCAAAACTGGCTAGAAAACTATTGTCACAGGCCTTTTTAACAAGCAATATCGTATTTCTTTCCAACAGTCAGATTCATAATTGTTTTCACAAAACCTTTTCCTATTTTTTGATATACTTTATTTTAAGCCTAATACCTGAAAACATGAACAAGTCTTCAAACCTCTTCCACTAACACTAAATCCACACGGCAATTAACCGCAGTTGGCTGTAACTACACAAGCTCTCGTGCGAGAGACTCATTCAGACGGGGTCTCCCCCCCTGCCCTTCCAGCCACCCCCCGCCCCAGACAATCCAAGCACCCTCCTGGTGAGCAGAGGGTGAAGCGAGGGACAGGAGGAAGTGGCACAGTGGACTGGCATTCCCCTCTACGTGCGATTCAGCGTCTGGAAGATTCGGGAGATCTGTAGCATGACAGGCCCAGTTTCTGGATCGTTCATCCACTGAGTGCTGTTCAAGGGGTTTTCAAGCATATCCTCGAAGGCTGCCGAGAGATGGAAATTGCAACACTCAGTCCTTCAGTCAGCAAAGGTTTCCGCGTTTGGGATGCTTCAACAACAGGACACTTAGAAATAGCTGCAACTCAAAGGCAGTGTGCAAGCATCACCCAAAAATGGTGGGAATAATACATTTACCATTTGCACTCCTAAGTCTCCACGGCCTGGGATGCTACAGGCTGTTATGCTTCCCCCATTCCTCAGCATCAAATTCACCGCAGACAGAGGCTGATTAAGTACTCAGCCTGGATTATGGTCCATCTTACAAAAGCTCAAGGACGCGGGTTTGAAGAGCTAAAGCCTTAGCAAGTGTCCACCTGCAGGAGCAGCGAACCTGTCATGCAATTCACCCATTTATGAGTGCCCGTTGTAGAACTGGGTCATTTGCTGCCAGTACTCCTGAGGGAAGAGTCTTCTGCAAGTCCACTCTTGTGATCAAAGACATTCCATGTCCCAGTCTAGATTTCTTAATGGCTAGTTCTTGCACCATTATCTTTTTCCTCCTCGGTACTTAACCAAGACAGTTCATAGAAAGCCCTGTCCCCCCCTTGCCTCTGTCACCTTTGCTTTCCTGTGCTGCACTTCGGTTGTCCTGTGGCTACTCTCTCGTAACATCTCAGAAGAGAAAACTAAGCCAGCAAAATAAGAAGCAGGTAAGCAAAAGGCTACCCAGGAATGAGCAGCAGAGCCAGCAAAACTGTAGCCCCTTGAGCCTCAAATCTCGGAGTGCTCTCTTTTCATAGAGGCCCCTGGAGCCAGAAGGGAAGCAGCATCTTCCCTCGGAGCAGCACGTGCTTTCTCCTTCCCGGGATCTGGAGAGTAGGGGGTGGCAGGGAGGCAGCCAGTTCCACCTGCTTAGACCCAGGCAGAAGGCTAAAGGCTGGCTGTGCAGAACAACCCCCTCCCTTTCTGAACAGTGACAGCGATCCAGATATTTAAAAGCAGTAGTTTGTTTCTATACACAGCTGTCTTTACAATAAGCTTTTTTGGTTTGTTTGTTTGGTTTTTTTAAAATGTGCTAATTTTCACTCTTCTACTTATGTTCTACTTATGAACCAGACAGCCACTGCAAGAGCTAAGCTGCAAATCTGGCAGAAGATCGGTCCAGGCAATAATTCATAAGCCTTGTGACAGACACTGAGCTGGACTACCGGACATTTGGAGCCGTCATTATGGAACAGGACAAAAAAAGCACTTGCACATCTGACCTATGCAGGAGTCACCCAAATGTCAGTGTTGGGACTCTGGCAGAGCGGCACCAAGGTCAGTGCCTTAATTTTCCCAGGAGTGTGAGTGTACAAAGCTCCAAGTGACTTTAGCGGGAGCTCTAAGTACCCAGCACCTCTGAAAGGCTCATCATTAACACCCTGCTCAAGGTCATGCAGCATGCCTACAGAAAAGCCCAGGATCAAGTACTGACCTCACTTCTCGCCACTTTAACTATATTCTTTTACACAGACTCAAAAGCTTAAAACTAAAGATTTATCAGCATTCTGTAAGCATCTAATTAATTGCAAACATTCATTATTAAATTCTGTGACACAAGCAATTTGCAGATGTATCATTAGGAATATGTTCTCAGATGTTCATCCAAGCTTTACGGGCGCATATATAATGGCATTTCATTTTCTATTTATATTCTGAGCTGCAGCATGGAACCCTGGTTGGAAATGGAGACCATTTGTTCAGAAATCAGGGTGGGAAGGTCTTGCTCTTGAATTATTTAAAGGCTTGCAAACTCTCCTAATTACATTTAAAGTACTATTTTTTAAAAGCTCTCTTGAAAGAGCCGCGTATACAGCCTTTATTTAAAAGCAAGTCTTCAACTACATTTTGAAGCCAAAGACTAAATGCAAGACTTTTTATATACATCACAGAGCCAATGTCATTCTTCTGTATCATCCTCCAGCGTCAGACACCAATTCATCAGAGATTTGTGTTTCACTGTTGGGCTCATCAGTTGGGAACTTGCTGTGCTCACAGCCTTTCTAGCCACGAACACAGACTTCACCATGGAGCTGAAACTCAAGTAGGGCAAAGTGTATTTTCATGTACGTTATCTCAGCTTTGATAGGCAAGCCCCGAGCTCAGACTTCTTGTTTGGTTACCCTTCCACAAGTTATCTTCCATCCCAATGATCAGGCCTCAGCACACAGTAAGCTAAGCACACAGCAGGAGACAGCCTTGTTTTTTCTGTGAAATAACCAGTGTTCTAGACAGACATTCCTGATTTTTCCCCTCGTGGCCAAAGGGAGCGCACAAAAGGTCTCCTAAATCCACAAAAGCACTGCAGCCAGCAGCTATTAAAGTTCCGAGTTCAGCAAGTGTAATCCAGTAGCCTGGGGAATTAGTAGCATTTCTGGGACAGCCCCAAGTTCCGTTCTGGGTTTAGCTGAGTTGCAGTATGAAGCAAACAAATAATACAGTTGCTGAAAGAGAGGAAAAGGGTACAGAGCTGCACCTATCCCACAAAGCGTGCTGTCATCATCCAGTCTCTATTCTTATTTGCTAGCCACTACAGAGACAGGGGGTGTGTGTGTGTGTGTGTGTGTATATATATATATATATATATATATATATATATATATATATATATATATATATATATATATAAGGAACCCAAGCAGTACTTACCTAGTAGAGTTTTAGGGTTGGTTAGCCCTAACTGTACCACTGGGTTTTCTAAGATGGCTTGGAAGAGAGGGCTATTGGTGTCAATTCCCTTATCTAAGTCCTCTGGAGAAGGCTTTCTGTCTCCCAGCAGCCATTCACACTGAAAGAAATCACCAGGCACAACAGATTTCATGATCGATTCCATCAGAATGAAAGCGTCTCAAAAGTTTAGACAACGTGGCATGTTAAAAATATTTTTTCCTCTCACAGTTCAAGACAGAGCTATACGTTTCTCTTCACGCTAGATTACTATTAATTTGTGTGTTGCTCCCACACCTTTATTTCAATGGGAACAGCAGCCATGCTGGGAAGATGTGTGTTATCCTACTTATGTACTGCCTCAAAAGGAGCCCCATCAACACGGTTACAATGTGGCAGCCTGAAGTACCACCCAGCCCAATACCTTCTCTCCAAGAGTAGCCAGCACTGGATGCTTAAGAAGAGAAGACTCCTTGGCTGTCAGCTGTGCCCACGTAATTTTCCTTAACATATCATCCACTAGCAGGGGACTAATCAATCTTTGTACACCTTCATATTTTTTGACTCCATAAACTGCAGAATGCATTGCTGCAACATGGTAATTTACATACTGCATGGCTTGAATCTTGCTTGATCATTTATTCCTGTACTTTAATCAGTTATTATTATTGGGAATACCTTTTCCTTTCTCATGACAGCATAATCTCTTTTGCAGACTCTGTCGAGAGAGTTTCTCAAAAGCTTTTTGAAAATCCACATACGCTATCCCAACCAGATCAGCCTCAACCTCAGGCATGCCAAGTTCCTCCTAAGAAGTCTAAAACCTTTGTATTCTAGTTGTGCATCTGATTTGAAAGAGGCACAGAATATACAGTGCTCGCTTCATCTCCAGTAACAGTTGGGCTTTATGACAGATCAAAACATCACCAATTCAATGATGAAAAGAATCAGTTGAACAGAACATTATAGCAATAAGGAAGAGAAATGACATTGTACTCACAGCCGCGTTTTGCTGGTTGTTGTTTACTCTGAGTGCATCTACCACTTCTTTTTCGTCAAATCCCATCTCCATCAGGGCAATGACAGCCTATATCAGATTTGCACAGCTTAATAAT
Source organism: Fratercula arctica (assembly GCA_947846985.1). NCBI lineage: Eukaryota > Metazoa > Chordata > Aves > Charadriiformes > Alcidae > Fratercula > Fratercula arctica. The sequence continues at coordinate 3,926,688 of CANTUZ010000016.1, forward strand.
GTAACATTTAAAACAGAAATAAGAACAATCATATCCTTTCACCTTCTGTGCAGGAGCTTTTTGTGGGCTAAAACCCCCCATTGTTTCCATGTGTAGACCACTAAGTGATCTTATCTATAAAGTTTTCAAATACCCTATATCAAAAGTGCCTTTTTGAAGAAGAATAGATCTTAAGAGCGATGGTAGTTCCTAACCTCAGCCCTGAATGCAAAGTAAAAAGCAAGTGTACCTGGGGTAGAAAGGAGAGGAGCAGGACAGAGACACCTTATTTTAGAACTTCTCTCACATCATAAAGCTTTTGTGCACATCTCACTGACAGATCAAGCTCACATGCATTTGCAGTTCTATTCACTCAATTTAATTTCACTTCCTGGATTTATTATATTGCTAGTGAGTGTTATGTATTTAAACAAGCGCACCTACATACTGTTATGAGAATGTTTAATCGTTTAGAAATTGTACCCAGGTCATCATATACATTTGCAGCTTTTAACCAAAAATCTCAAGAAACGGCTAATTGTAAAAACAAAGCGCTAGACACTAAAGAGCACCTCCTGGTGAGTTTAGTGTGATAACAGCACGTATTTTCACTTCAGCTAATACTGTGTTCTGAAAAAAAGATTAACTTCTGCATTTGCTGCAAGACTTAAATCTGCTGGTGATAATTTTCCTTGCCCTCTAGATACAACAAAGCTCTTCCAGCCTTTTCTACAGCAAAAGGACCTACTCCTGTCCTGCAACCCTTCCTTCCTAGATAGCAGTCATAGAAAGCAATGCCAGGAGTCTGGCAGCTCATTTCAGTCCCACCAGTTAATTTTCAGGTGCAGAAGTAACAGTGCCAGTAATGTAGATACTGCTATCTGAGACAGCGATGCATTAATTAGGTAACATCGCTTTCAGCAACCTGAATTTAAACAGTCCCTAAAGACTTCTACTAAAATACTGTCAAGCCAGTATAATATACGTCTACCCAGATGGCCCATTTCATTTATTAACTAAACATTTATTTGGATTCCATGGTGCCCGCACAGTCCCATCCAATCCTAACGTTATATAGCAAAACAAACAGCATGTACTCGTGGGTCTGGACGAAACTCTCTTTTCCTCCGGATCTTCTTGAATATTTCTGTCAGCTCATCCTTGGCCTCTTCCACACCCGCTTCTGAACCCGGACCTGCAGTCGCTTCAGCAGAGGATGCACCAGCTTCAGCTGTGGCTTCTGCTGGAGTCTGACCTGGAAGCGGAGCATCCACTGTAGGGTCATCTGCGTGTTCTATCAACCACTCCATGGCCTGTGTCACTGACATACTGAAAAGCAAATCCAAAAACAGGGGTGAGAAACACTCCAGATGCACAACAGTGTTCCACATACATTTGCCTTTGCATTTATTCCCATGGTATATTGACTTGCAGGTTAATTAGTATCTGAAAAATCATAAATAATAAAGTTTTGGAGCAAGTCTCAGGGCACCTTAATTCTCTGTGCACTTGGGACACCACAATCTTCTCTGAAGCCAAAGTCCAACTTGGTCAGCTGCAACCCAGATTTTATAAGGCATTTCTGAGGGAGTCACCTAATTCTCCACATCATCTGCTTTACTTCGCAACAGACAAACACTGACTAATTGCAACTGTTGACAAAATTGCAAACAAAGCGTGTTCCAAATTTACATGGAACCACATCTCAGATGCAAGCTGCTTTGTTGCTTCTTAAGGAGATCTCTCTGACATCCATCCAGCGACCAAGGAATGCCATTAACACCAGAAGGAAAAAAAAAAAAAAAAAGAGTGAAAAACATTACGTGTGCGCAACATGCCTTGAGCAAGAACAAAATTCAACACAGACAACTGCACCTGGACATGTACCACTCTGTTCTTCCTCCACTCTGACTTAAGCAAGCTGTGATGCCTCAAAGGAGAGGCCAGGCCAAGGGAACAGAACATCACGACTGTAACAGGGTGACTGTTATCCAGTGCAAGTGCTCAAGCTTAGGCATCTTGAGAGCACCTCAACACATCTCTTCCCAATGAATACAGAGGAGGCAGAGGTAACAATAGGGCAGCTGAACATGTCATTTCATTTGACACAGGGGAATTATTACATGTTCACAGAAAGGAAAGGAAAGCCTTCGCCTTTTTGGGTTTTCAGTTACAACATGAAAGATGGAGGACATCAGGGGAGAAAGTCTTTCTGAGCCACAAGGGAGAGATACTGGCAAAGAGTGACTGGAATGTACCATGGATTGTCTATCATTAGAAATTGGAGAGTGGCCCAACAAAGCCCTCTCAGGAGCGAGGCAGCACAGCAGATTCTTCTTAGGGCAGGAGGTAACATAGCAGTTCTCATATTTTCCTACAGTTTCTATCTGGACTTCACAATATTCTTGGAATGTTTTTAAAAGATCAGCACAAAGTATTTTTCTACAGCTGAAAGACCAACATGGATGAGCTAGGTTTGCTTTTTTTCTCTGTAAAACCTGAATTCTAAAAGCGGAAGAAAACGTGAGTATAACACCCGGAAACAGTGCCAGCCTGGCAGCCTTGTGAACCACAGACCAGCTATTCTTTCCAGAGCAAGTACAGCACTGTTTCCCCTTCCCTCTGCCACCTGCACCTGCGCGCTGCCTGAGGCAGCACTGTTCTTTGAGTTAGTGCTTCGTCCAACCTAGTTTTAGGTGACCCACATAAGGAGACTTTAGAAAAAAAACATGCAAGGTTTTTTTTTAACCGTATCAAGTAATTTACAGGCAGTGTGCTGAGTACACTTACTGATTTAATCGAAGGGCTTTGACAGCTCTGCTTTCTGGAAACCCCATTTCTGTAAGCTGTCGCAGAGCTATCTCATCCACTCTGTCTTCCTCATCCTCATCCAGCATGGCTACATATACAAAAACAAAACAATGTTCAGATTGACTTCCAGCTACAATAACCCCCTTCCTCAATGGAATGGCATGTGTTAAGTTCAAACCCTCTTCTTCTCTTCCATCCCTTCTTTTGTTTCTGCCCCGAATTTGCTATCTCATCATTTAATTTGCTGCACTCAGCTTGGTCTGGCTCAGATAGATTCTTCCAGGACAAAGACTTTGTCCAGATGTGTTCAAGATCTCAAATTAAAGACAGCTAACTCTCACATGACCATGGTATTTCCACATAAGTAAATGCGTAGGAGATTCACTGAAGACCTATTTATCATTTATCTAGAACGTAAGTTGCACCTGGTTGTAGCAAATCTCAAGGGCATTTCCCACAAACTGAATTTAACAGCTACACTTTCTCCTCATTTTACTATCTCATTGTGCATTTTCAACTATTCTTTACCATCCCTAAAGTGCAACTTGTGAAGTTTTCCAATTTTTTCGCTACCAATGATTTTACTTCTAAATTGAACTTTTCATCCATCCCAAAGGGACCTTATAAATTCCCAAGTTCTATACAATCTATATCCACAAGGTGAAATCTTTGCCACAAAGTTTGTAGTAGCTTTGCTATTACATCAAGGTCTGGACTTCACTCTGCGAGCCCACTCTTCTGCTATGGAAGCAAACAAGTTCCCAGGACTGAACTAGTAACTATAAAGATATATGGTTCATACCATTTGCCTTCTTAAAGAGTTCAACTGCATCTGGGTTCAGTGCTAGCAATTTCTGTGCAACTTCTATGAGAGACACTAAGATCTTCCGGAGCTCTGTCTGGAACTGCAAGAAAGGAAACTGTCAAAACATTGAGACAGGAAGTTACCAGACATCATTAAATCTTAATATATCTATTGTTAGTATCTCAGCAGTAGTCTGGCCCCCTGTACAGATGGTTGCTTTATTAGGGCTTTATTTGCATTGTTTAGACTTTCAAGAAGCACCAGGCCTTTCCTGTGAAGTGCTACATGTAGAGTAAAAGCTACTGGGCAGAAAAGTCCTTTTATTTCTACCACAGCTCGCCGCCCAGTACCACCACAAGATGGGCAGTGTTCAAGAAAACTCATTGCTTCACAGAAACACTTTGACTCTCACCTTGCACAAACGTTGTAAGAAGACAGTCACGGTAGCTCCGTACCAGTGCTACTCGCTTCTGTGAACCAGTGAGTCTTCCTGGACTGCCATTTGCTTTCTAGTAATCTAAATTTGAATAGCAGAGATCAAAGCTATTTTCTAAACTGGAGCATTGCAAATTCCTTTCAGTTGGACATTTGTTTTTTAAAATGCCATGCTCAGTAGTTCATGTTGGACATTAAAGAGCTTAAATGTCAGTTGTCCCCTTTAGGTTACTAGGGCACTCTGAGAGCATGCAATATGTAGGCAGGTTTGCTGTTTTGTACCCCTACTAGTACAGAAGGGTAAAAGTAGTCCCCATGCTGCTGAAGACAGTTAGAGGCACTGCAGACTATCAGCAAGTGATTACTGAAGGCAACATTTATGCCTAATTTCTCTTTTCAAAACCATGAATGAGAAAAACACCACTGCAAACACCTGAACTATTTAAGACTCAAGAAATAAAAACCCCTAACATCACATTTGCCAGATCTTGAATATGCTTAGTGAGGCTTTCCCATGGACAAACAAAACATTTTAAAATCACAATTTAGAGCAGAGTGTTTTATTATCACTAAATAGCTTAAGATTTAGACACAGGTCATATTATCTGCTTTAATATACATTATATACATCTGAATTTCTCTTACAGAGAAAAGAGAAACACGTTCACATGTAAGAGAAGGTTGCACAAGACAAAGGCCTATTTGGACATTAGTGTGTGAGTTGAAGTCAAGTCTAATACTTACATCCCTCATGTTGTGATGGGCCACAGTGCGATCTACATTGCGGGAGGGCAGATTTGCGGTTGCTTTGAGAATAGCATCCTTATCAGGAGCTTTCTGCTCTTGTTTCCTCTGAAGGATAGGAAACATGATCAGGTTTCATAACCCATTATCCACAGAACAGAGAACACAGCATAGCGGAGAGCAGTTTCATATTCTTCACCAAGGCATCAAGCAGTGCTCTGTAACTTGCAACTAAGAGAAACAGCAATCTAGCAGTACAACGGATTAACAGCACCAGTATCATTCTGCAAATATAGAGCAAAACTGGACCTGTAGGGTTGCCCCACTTTCAGTCCTTACACCTATTCCTGTTACCTAACCACACAGGGAAATTCCAGCATAAAGAGGGAAAGTGATGTATCAAACACGGAGAGAACTTGGAAGCCTCAGTGCCCAGGACCATATTCTGCTCCACATGGCCTGCTCTCTTCAAACCCATGGTTTACTGGGAGATGTACCAATACTGTACACAGACTAACACTTAACTGCTTAACACTGGAAGTGCTTTGCTGCTTGCGAGCATCACGCAGAGATATACAGTGCCTTGGATTTTCAGTACATGCTTATAGCCCAGGACAAGACACAGCAGGGTACAAACCATAAATATTTCCTAGTCTTATAACCTATGCTCTTACAGTGACATTCTGCACAGCAAGACCATACTGAAGAGAGAGACATACAGCAATACCTACAGGAAGGGATACAGAGACATACAGCAATACCTACAGGAAGGGATACAGAGACATACAGCAATACCTACAGGAAGGGATACAGAGACATACAGCAATACCTACAGGAAGGGATACAGAGACATACAGCAATACCTACAGGAAGGGATACAGAGACATACAGCAATACCTACAGGAAGCAAGAAGAAACAAAGCTGTGCAAGGACGAAGTAGAGACACCTAGAAATTCACAATGTCAAGCACAAGCATTGCTCAAAGTGTTTATGCGATAACATCAACTGCAGTACCACTCGTGCGTAAGCATCCTCATGGGCATCACTGACCCTCAGTAACAATTACATTCCAATAAAACAAAACAAGAACAGTAGGGGGGCAACACTTCAGCTCTAGAGACCTGGTTAGAGGGTGACAAGCCACACACAGATAAAGACAGAAGACAGCCTGACAGCAAATCAACACATTTCTACGGGGTTTGCAAACAGGAAGCAAGGCACTTGCTGAACTATGCTTATACAGTTACTAGACATTTGTTCAAAGATTAAATCTATACCACTTCCATAGAGCATATCTGCATGTCTTATTCTAAGGCAAACATTCTCACAAAGTTAAAAATGGAAAATCAGCTTCCTCCAAGTTTGGAAGACATGAAATAATTTCCCTAGAATTTAACTGGCAGCATTTGCCTCTACAAACAGAAAGAATACACCACAGTAAACCTTCTGCAGCTCATTAATAAAGCAGTTAATCAAAAAGGCCAAGTCAAGAAGTCTTTCAAACTCACTTTCTCCTCTGCTGACACATCTGCCATTTTGGGGAGCGGAGGTGGCGCACGCTTCTTTATTAAAAGCAAGACATCTAGAAAGAGAATGACAATGAAATAAATTAGAAAGTAACATGAAAACAGTTCTTGTAAGATACTTCACAAATTCAGTTTTTCCTGGAAATTGATTTTGTGTTAATTCCACGGTAGCATCAGACCTTTTTCACACTTTAAAACTTGCATGGCTTTACACACTCCCCTTCAGTATTTGCAATTCCTTAGTGCACAGTGAATTCAAAACACGGTCCATTATTAGTTACATTTTGACTGTTCCTGGTTTCTTCTCCTCACAAAACATCATTAAAGAAAGGGTATTACAGGCTCCAGTTGTCTTGTACATTAATAATACATCAATTGACTCATCATAATAAGAAAGCATTTCAGTGAGAAGGAAGCAGTAGAGACAGGCCACGGATGGGTTTGGTCTAAGCTGGGCCCTTCCTTCAACGGCAGCAAGGTAAGTGCCAAGCTGCAACAAGAGCTTCCAGTATCAGGCTGAAGCTCACCTTTGTGTGCAAACGGCAGGAGCAGAGCAATTCACAGTCTACAGCAGGGATGCATCACTAGTAGCCCATCGGGGCAACTCTCGAGGGCAAACAAGTCTTCAGTCTCAGATGATCCGGCATGAGCTTGATTTGGGCTTTTAAGACTAATACTTTCCCCTTACAAGGCACCTTTTTCTAAACATCACACAATGCTTTACGAGTTTCTAGCACCTCAGTTACTACCACATACATTCTAAGGGTGGAACTAGTCAGAGCCCAAAACAGGCTTGTGCAGCACCTGCAGTCCTTCAGCCAGCTACAGCCCGACACGCAGTTTTTAGTCCACTGCACTAAGCAGGTAAAAAGCAAACAAAGCATGCTTTGCACAACAAGTTCCCTTGGTCTGGCTCAGCACATAACAGCCAAGAGCAACAGCTGGTGAAGGCTCTTAACCCTCATTTGTCCAGCTGATCAGAATGCGAAAGGATCCACACGCTGGCCCTTGGCTGCCCTGCGCAGTCAGCCAGTGGCCATCAGCTGTTGGCTGCGATCTTGTCTCCCTGACAAGGCACGTGAAAGGGAGAGGAGATTACGGAGGGAAAAGGAGCAAAAAGGCATTCGCATGACAGCTTACTATGACTAAACAGTTAATATTGCCTAGCTGCTGCAAACTGCAATTCAAAACTCTGTAGGAGCCGGCACCTCGCCTAGAAATAATACACCACCAATCAGCAAAAATGCTGTCCCTTGTCTTTGCGTATGATGGCACTTCTCAGCTCCTGTTCAGCTCTGAAGGTGACAAATGACACTGCCTTGGAAGAGACACCAAACTGCTCATGTTCATGTCAGCAGTTCTCCAGCCTGCATGAACTCAGGCAAAAACCCAGGAATTTTACTCCTGCTGCGTTTCTGGTTCAGACAATATTTCAGTCTACAGCAGTTCTGCTTCTCTCATTTTCTGCACCACTGCCCTTTACCTCCAGAAGAGGCCATTAGCTTAAGCTGCCCAGTAAAAACTGACTCCAGCTCTCATCTTTACATCGCCTTTTGTTTCACATTAATCCTTTACACCTTTAAAGTTCAGGAGCAAATACGTACCTCCCATACTGTACTGTAGTCAGTGATACTGTAGTGTGATAGATTCTGACCTATGTTTGCAGAGGACAGAACGAGATCGAAACTGCAGAAATTCAGATACACTCCAGCAACCATCCTTCTGCTTGGCCTGGAGACCTCAAGAAACACCCAAAGCCCCCCTGTCGTGGAATACTCAGCCATGATAACTAATTTTGAATAATTTTGAGGGATAAATGCTGCCCTGGAGGTTTCAAAAAAAAAAAAAAAAATCCTTGAAAATGAGATAAAAATAATCTGTTTAACTTATTGACTTAATGAACACTCATAATTCCTTTACAGCTCTTAAACGAAGAGTGAACAGAAGCGAACTGCTCAAGGTACTTTCTCTGGGGGGCAAAAACCAAAAATTATTTTTTCCCTCTTCCTTTTTTGCCACCTTATTAGTTTCCTATGTGAAAGCGCAGCTGATATCAAAAAGGTTACTATTTGGAGCTCGCCAAATAGTGAAACGCAATCGCATGTTTTGAGGCTGATAGGATTAAAAAACAGACAATCTTACCTCTGTCTTGAATGTTTTCCTCCAACACTGTTTTTGTGTCTGTCAGCACCTTCTCAGAAGTAGCATGTATCAACTTATGATGTGTCACGGTTTTTGGATCCTCCAAGCTCCCAGGTACACACTGCAGAAGATAATAAATGTTGAAGATCAGAAGACAGTAGGCTTAACTGCACGAATCACTGCACCTTGCATTTAGGATTGTCCACAAACAAACTGTGCCATCATTTACTGGCTTCTGAACAGCTTAAGCTAGAGGCCAGTGCACAGAACGTATTTTATTACAGAAACCAAGGCTTGAATTGTGCTATAACAATACTGACTGGGGTAGGTTTCTACCTCCGTGTCCAAGGCTCCTGGATAGGAAGTATAATCAAAAGGAAGGATTCTAGCCGTCCTTCTTGATGCTGTTAATTCAACAGCTACATCAGGAAGCTGGACTCAATGATCCTTAAGGGTCCCTTCCAACTTAAGATATTCTATGATTTAATTGCCAACTGGTTACAATGCTCTAAAAAACTTGTTTAAACAGCCAGTTTCAAAGATGTAACATTACAGCCCAATCCCCCCAAATGATCCCTTCAAGGGCACCAGCCTCTGTCAGTGGATTTACACTTTTGCAGTACAGTACATCTCTATCACACTTAATTCCAAGTGCTTGGTCCTATAGTCAGGCCTATGGAGACTTGGAGCAAAGCAAGGATGCTCTAGGACCCGCAGCTACGTTAATCCTGCACTAGATCACTCCTAGTGAACGGTGTGTTGTTGCAGCAAAGAAAGCCAACGGGATGCTGGGTTGCATCACCAAGGGCATCACCAGCAGAGACAAAGAAGTCATTATCCCACTCTGCTCAGCGCTGGTCAGGCCGCACCTGGAATATTGTGTTCAGTTCTGGTCCCCGCTACACAAAAAAGTCACGGACAGGCTGGAGAGGATCCAGAGAAGGGCCACAAAGACGATGAAAGGACTGGAAAGCCTGCTGGATAAGGAAAGGCTGAGAGAACTGGGTTTGTTCAGCCTTGAGAAAAGAAGGCTCAGGGGAGACCTTATCACCACATCCCAGTATTTAAAGGGTGGCTACAAAGAAGATGGAGACTCCCTTCTTACAAGTAGCCCCATAGAAGAGACAAGGGGCAATGGGTACAAGTTACCCCCCCCATAGAAGAGACAAGGGGCAATGGGTACAAGTTACTCCTGGGGAGATTCCAACTGGACACAAGAGGAAAATTTTTCACAGTGTGAACAATCAACCATTGGAATAATCTCTCCAGAGAAGTGGTGGATTCCTCATCATTGCACATCTTTAAGATTCAGCAGAAGAGCGTGCTAGCCATCTTGTCTAGACCATCCTTTTGCCAAGAAAGGTTGGACCAGATGATCCTCGAGGTCCCTTCCAACCTGGCATTCTGTGATTCTGTGAGAAGTCTGGCAGAGCAATTAGTATTATGAACTAAGAATGCGAATCTACAAAGAGCATCCAGTGGTTTAGCAGAAGGGAAGACTAATAACGCAGTATGTTTCTCATTTGTATCTAGTGTCAAAATAGAGGAGAGATTCTCTGCTTCATCTAATAATTATTATTTACACATGCTGTCAGACTAAACAAGCAACTGCCAGCAGTGATTTTGGTATACTTGACCTTAAACTAGGAAGGAAAGAGCAGTTTCTACACCTCGTTTCAAGCTGTAATCAACAGATTTGGCTGCTGGAGCCCTAACCTGGTGAGAGTGCTGAACAGAAGTTACATTCACAACTTTTCTTCCCAACCATAAATAACCAGCAGACAGTCGATGTTTTTCATATATGAATGTTGTACTCAATTCCTTATTACAAATCTAAATTGTATGTCAATTAATTCACTAGGAAATGAAGTTCAAATCCTAAAAGAAGAGTGTGCACACACACAGGTCTTGAATCGATTCATCTTTACACCAGAGTGACTCCCAGATCCACAGCGATAGATTTCAAGAACATTACATCAATGCATCTGGGGGCTCTACAATTTGTTTGAGTGGAAAAAGAAAGCATAGTAGTTGCAATTCCAGAAAGACAAAATTAAAAACAACCTACAAAATTGATGCTGCTGTTCTTACCACAAAATAGGACACTTAATACTGACCTCACCTGCTCTGCTCATGGAAAACAGCTTTTAATGACACTTCTTTCAATACAGGTTTCTGCCAAGCCACTTTTACAGTGTTTGCAGGAGAGTGCACTCACCCTTCACGTAACAGCGACATTTCCAGAAACCCCACTGAAATCAGTGCTTCGCTTTGATGTAGCATTTAGTCCTGTTCATCATAATATCCATCACCAGCCTCCTTCAAAGGAATCCTTTTAGCTCATCATCACCTTTTCTGTTGTGACTGTAACTGATGGAAAACTCAGCTACCTGCTCTCTTCCCAAACATAACGCCCTTGTTTTCAACACAGACAGATCTTCAATTCCTCATCTGAACTTCTGTACAGTTCTGATGCCTCAATAAGATTGAGGTGAGGATGTTTGAGTCCTGCTTTGTATAACAGAAGCCTCTTACTAATCCTTCAGCATATTAACTGCTGAACAAAAGCCAAAGAATGCATTAAAGCCTAGAAGCAGCTGGGAGTACCTCCTATAATGGATCTGACAAGTTACCCAAAATGCATAAGAGTACATCAGTGCAACATCTCCTCTCTAAACGCCTCAAAATATTACTGTTACAGATCCTTAGAGTGAGATCCCAAAAGGAAGAACTTGAAAATGGGAGCTGGGAGGTGTATGTTTGGGGCAGGACAGAATGGGACATGACATGGACCTATCGCCCATTTTTTTTCCCTAGCAGATATAAAGGGGGGCATGCATGCAACCATAATACTTACTAATAAGGTGAAAGTCTAAGTGAAAAAAGAGAGGCTACTGTTTTAAAAGAAAGTCCTGTGGACACCTTTTCTTACTTCTTGTTCCTCTAGCCACTTTGTTAACAACTGCATGGAACAATAAGGGATGTATAGACAAACATGTATCTCAAAGAGACTGCCCAGTGAAATACTTAGCTTATCTTAACATTTCAACATGCCCTGGAAACAGAAAGGCCATCTTAACAGGCAATGCCTCTACTAGCTCTCAACAGCCCACCAGGAACTACCACCACTAGTCATCAGAGTCTTGCTTCATGAGAACCCTATCTGCCAAAATACAGTGCTTTTGTATTAAATACAATGCTTTAAAGCGCAACTGGAAACATCTTCCTGCCCAGAGAGAGAGCAGCACTGGTAATCCACAGGGAGAGCAGTAGGGGGGAGAGGAATTCCATGCACAGTGCAGAGGAAGCGTCTGTCACACAAGCAAAAGGAAGACAACAACTCAGGGTGCACCCCGAAGCAGAGAAATCAGGGTGCACTTGGCTGCCCCAGGGCACTGCGGGGCACGGCTGGGGATAATGAGCACTGTTCCTCTGCTCCGCCAGCCATCAGAGGTGCAGCATGCCGGGGAAGATGAGCTCTCTCACATCTTTTTGTACAAAAGGATTGTAAGAAGATCTCCTGTTTCATAGTTTTGCTTCCAGCATAAATATTTGCATTTCTTTTCAAAACTGAGTTTACAGGAGGCTGCTTTGCCGGGCAAGTAAGAAACCTTTGTTCACAGGTGCCTGAGCAACTGCTGAAATTGTAAGCCCTGGTGATGCTAAATGCTATTTGCAAAGCTTGGAAGGCTGATAAACCACAAGGCTGTTTGTTTTTAAAATAAGAAAAAGCATTTTTTTTGTTTTCTTTTATTAACAGAAACATTTGAAAATAGTACTGACACTCCCTACTGCTAAGCTTGGGTGGCTTAAACTATCCGCATCCCTCAAAGTACCCAAAACATGCCCAAGGGCATGAACCTACCTTACCTTTGTCCTCTGAGAACTAGCACCTTGCATCTCTGTTCCACAGATACTCCTTATCATACCTTAAAACCCAGGCGAGTATCACTGAGACAGCGTAAGAAACAGGGAAGCAGAAGCACAGAAGCATTAAAAGCTTGCCCCACGCTGCCAGGAAAATTAGAGGTAGAGCTTACATACGCATACAGCCCACATTTGTGCATCCCGAGTGCATGACCACAATTTACATCAGTATTTTAGAAATACTCCTGAGCCTCAGCAAGAAGCAGTCTCTTGCGATTGGAGTATCAGAACCAGGATTGCCTACAGCACCACTGGCCAACGCAGTGCTGTGCTTGGCTTGTCAGCGCCGGGCACAAGAATTATGGCCCATAAAAATATTTAAGTCAAGCTTAAGTTTCCATGGTTAAGCTGATCCTTCTCAATCCTGGTTCCAAAATGGACAGTTGCTTTTTAAGGAAACCACAGGAGAGCTCAGGGCCTGCTCCTGCCAGCCGTGCTCCTGCTGAGGCGGTGGGGCCTTGTGCAGGGACGAGTGACTGTTTCAAGAGAACACTTTGATGGCAAAACTTCAGTTCAAAAATAACTGGAAGGGAAACAACTTATCAGATATTTGTTCACAGACTACATAACATAACTAAAGGCCCAGTTTAACAACAATCAGCACTAAATTGTTACAGGTCAAGAGATAAAACTAGTGGAAGGGTTGTTTGGTTTGGTGGTTTTTTTTTTGCTTTATCTGTAACAAAAAACCAAAACACAAAGTTCAGGAAAAAAAAAAAAACCCAACATCAAGAACGACACTTCAGAGATCAGCAAGCATTTGAATGTTACGGAGGGAAAAGTGGCCACCTTCCTAGTTCAAATCTCTCACAAGTATCATCTTCCTCTGCTGATTGATTTCAAGAATAATTTCAAAGACTTTTGGGAACATAATAATCAGCGTCTTACAGAAGACAGCTGCATAAATTATCTCAAGGTGCTATCAAGATTCATTGCAACATACCCATGATCAGGAGTCATGATTTTTCCATTTCTATTTTTCCCCTCCATAAAACTATATATTATCCATAATGGTTATGCAAATCCATACCATTAGTACAAAGCAGCAGAGAGAATGAAATCAAACATCACGCCAAGTTATCAATTGTCTTCTGCCCTGACTCACACTGCAATACAAGCATCTATTCAATTAAGCTTCCTGATAATTAAAGGCCTTTCAGCTCAGTCCGTATACATGTAATCATTACCCTTCCCTGTTTGGGCACCACTCTTCTGCTTAATCACTCAGCTGTGCTGAAGGGGGACAGATGGGGGGCACTAGACTTCTTCCAGGACCAGAACACTGTGGGGAGCCCTGTGCCTCCATTTTGCCTCAAGAAGGATCACACCTACTTCAGGCAAGAAACCCCAAATGTAGCCCTTCTCATCCCTAAATCAAAAAGCACTTACAAAGGCTACAGGACAAGAAAAATCAGTGTGTGCTGTGACCTGTAGTTTCCAGGGGTTCTAGTTGAAAGCAAGTAACTAGCAGGGCCAAAGTAGAGGGCGCCTTGGCTGCTGGTCACCCGTCTTCATGGTGCCCTCATTCAGAAAATGAACGCTTTTACCCTTCAAACGGGGTTAAGTAATTGTATATTACAGGTACATTCTGCTATTGCAACCATGTTTTATGAAAAAAAAAATAATCTTCGCAAGACTTTGAAGACAAAAACCCACTATTAAATGCAGTTTAGTAGATCTGGCTTACAGAGATGGGAGTAAAGGCTCTTGCTTTTCACACTGAAAAGTTACACAGCTCTCAGCGAGAAATTCAGCAGGTTATGACTCAAGCTGCCAGACCACGCTGTGTTGCTTCCAGAATGAAAGACTTTAGGAGAGTCCTGGTCACGGGTCACAACCTTAAACGCTGCTGTTGTCAATCATGTTTTTGCTTTAACGTAAAACACTCTCATGGCAGGTGTTCAAAATTCAGTCCAATAGTTTTGAAACGACTGGTTTTAACATTTAACACCCACAAACACACCAGTGATAATTGAGCATGTTGAGTACAAAGCGCCTGTGCATTTTTATGCATGTTTTCTTCCAGTGATTAGTAATTTATGCTTCGGACATGTCCATTAAGACCTTACTGCTTAGAGCACTGGGAGAGCATTAGATGAGCCAATTACCTCCCCAGCAAACACCCCACTGGCTACTGTGCCAACACAAGGTGAGGCTGTACTAAGACTTTTTCAAAAAAAGGGAAGTTCTCCTCCATAGTTTTTAATTTCATTGTCTGCTCTTAAATATAAACAAGAAACAAACCAGGCTATAATTTGTGAGGTGAAATCATCAGAAGCCAGTTCACCAGTCTCTTGCAACGCATGGGGACCAGTTCGTAAAGTGCACGGAGGAACTGGTGGTCTCTAACTCTACCGCAAAACGCATACCAAATTCTGTAACTCAAGGTTGCAAAGTAATTTCCCCCCAAATCCTCCTTTTCCAACACACAAAGCTCTTGAAAGAGGCATTTGGTTTTTATAGAGAACAGTTTCATGTAATTTGGGGGGGGGGGGTGGGGGGTTGGCAGACAGAGCAAACGAGGAAACCAGAACACAAACCCACTTGTTTACTTGCGCTTTTTTTTTTTTATATATATATTTATATAAAAAAAGACACTTACAGCGCGTTGGAAAAATCAGTTTTCATCACACGGGGCCCTGCCTGCCCTCCCTCCGGACCGTGATTTTCAGCCCCAGCCCGGAACCCTCCGCGTACAGCCGAAAGCGCAGAGATTTGGGCGCTATCTCTGCCTCACACCCGGCCCGGCCTCGCCGCTCCATCCCAGCGCACCGCACGGCCCAGGAGCCGGCGGGGGGAGCTCCAGGCCCCGGGGAACGGGACGGGACACCCCTCCTTACGTGCTTCAGGCATCGCTCCTTCAGCTTCTCCACTGTGGTGTCCTCCGGGACCTCCTCCAGCCACTCCGCGCCCTCCATGGTGCACACATGGAGCCTCAGCACCTTCCCCGCGAAGATCTTCTCCTCTTGCACGAACATGGCCCCGGGCCCCACCGCCGGCCCCAGGCCCTGCTCTCTCCCGCCGACGCCTCCTTAACCAGGCCCCGGGCACCGCCGTGCGCCGGGCCCCGCGCTACCGCCCGCCCATGAAGGTGACCCCGCCAGGCCCGAGGGGACCGGCGAGCCCGGCCGGGCCGCGCTGGGAGAGGGGGAGCTCGGTGGGCCCCCGGCGGCGCTGGCCCTGCCCCCGCCCCGCCGCGCTGCCCCTGCCCCGCCGCCGCCGCTCCTGTCACTGCCTGGGCCCGCCGGTCCCTCCCAGGGGACGGGGGCGCTCCCGCCGCGACCGGAACCGGAAAGGTTGCTAGCACCGCAGGGCATCCTGGGAGATGTAGTTTTCAGGCGGCTGTGCCGGAAGTGAAGACCGCGGGGACACCGGACGGGAATAAAGCCCTCTGCCCCTGGACGCGCAGGGGAGTTTTTTTCACCGTTTGTTAACGGCCCCACGGCGGGAGCGGCGGCCCGGAATGAAAAAATAAAAAGAAATTTTAAAAAAAAAGTGGTTTTGCAGTGCATTGTGGGAATGGCGATCTGTGCCGCCGCCGCCCCGGTGCACTGTGGGAGGTGTAGTTCTCCCCTCCCGGGGCACGCTGGGAGCTGTAGTCCGCGGCGCTGAGGCGTCGCCCGCCGGCCTCGGGCGGGCAGCAGCCGGCAGCGCTCGGTCCGCGGGCAGCGCTCGGGGTGTCGGCTGCCTCGCCGACACCGCCGGGAGGGCTCCGGGGGACCCGGCGGGACTCTGCCCTCCGCGCCCGAGCGGGAGGGGACGGCGGGGGGACGCGGCGTTCTCCCTTCCGCCGTTAGAGGGGGACCGCGAGCTGTCGGCGGCGCCGCCGGGCCGGGGACGCCTCTGCGCCGCGGGGACCCGGGCCCAGCCCCGGCGGGCGGGTGGCGGCCCTGGGGACGGGAAGAGGCTAAAGCCGCCCTCGGGGACGTACCGAGCGGGGCGGCCCCACGGCCGTGGAGGAGCAGACGACGATGGGGGCTGCTCCGGGGCCTGTCTGGGGCCTGGCCTTGTCTGTCCCGCACCAGTGCGCCTGCCCGGGGCCTGTAGGTCTGTCCCAGGCCTGTCAGTCTGTCCGGGGCTTGTCTGTCTGTCCCAGGCCCGTTTCCCGGGCCTGTCTGTCCGAGCTCAGCCTGTCCTGTCCAGCTCTGCAGTTCCCTGCCCGGCTCCCATCTTTTTCACATGTCCGTGGGTGCCACGGGCTGTGGTGACTCATTGTCCTGGAGCAAGTGATTAGAAATTGAAGACTAATCCGTAGGAAAAGCCTGCCCACACGCTTTGTACACGCTCCATATGCTTCGGCTTGTTTTCCCTGCCCAGATTATTGCCAGCACCCTGTGTCCAAAGCCTTTTGGTGTTAAATACGCTCTTAAAGGGAACTTGAAATGAAAAAGGCACTGCAGCTATAGCTGCTGGATTTTTATGTATTTATTAAATGGAGCTGTGCTTGTCTAAAAAATACGAGGACTGTGTCATCATTTCATCTCTGAGAGTGAGCTGTAGCATTCATGTTACACACAGGCTGGAGCTGGTTGAACGGCAAAAGCTCTCTGGAAGACATAAATCCAGACAGAATTAGCAGACCCAGAGACAATAAAGGCAGTAAAGTGTTATGTGAAAAGGAGCTGAGAGCTCCGGGGAGCCAAAATTCGATCTCATCAAAAAAAGCAGGTTTAGTTTTGGGCTGACAGCAGCAGTAGGTACTGCTGAACCCTGACTCACGAGTGTGTTTCTGGGGGTCTTTATGCTTAAATTGCGCCGAGCCGGCAGCTCCCCAGGGCCGAATGGGAGATTTTGCTTTCCCATTTTCCAGGATAACGGAGAAATCCCATCCCTTTCCACGACCCCTGATGGAGACACCAGCTCCCAGAGCCCACGAGAGGGAGCAAATTCCCCCTCAGCAAGCTCCCTGCCAGCAGTGGCTCCTTTTAGGGTCAGCCCGCACCAGTTTTGCCCCCCACAAGGGTGGCCCTGGATCCATGAGGTGTCCCCTGGGGCTGAGCCGAGGGGAACGCGCAGGTCTGGGGGACAGCAGTGGGGTCACCCCGAGTCCTGCCCTTGCCAAGGGCCCAGCGGGGAGCCCTGGCTCCATCCAGCCGCTGCTTGAGGCCACGTCCTGGCCACCAAATCCACCCTGGAGAACGGCTCTTTTCTTCTGATCACCAATGCTATTTGCTCCCTGCAACTTTTCCTGCTTCACGGGGAGAGCTGGGAGTCTGGACGCCAACTCGGGAAGGCGACTCCCGGTGACCCCAGCAGCCGCTCTCTCTGTAGGGGAGAGGAACGATAACATTTTGCTGGGAGATATTATAAAGCAGCAAAAGAAACATGGGGTAATTTCACGGCAGGCTACATCCAGTTGTGAGCTCTGAGTGTGGGGGGGCTGCGTGGATGTTACACAGCCATAAAGGGGACTCTTAGCAGTCGCTGCTGCAAGTAGAAGCAATATTTGGAGGTGAATCTGGAGCTAAGGCAGGAAAAAAGGAGATTTCTGCTTTCTAGCCATATTTTGCATCGAAACAGTGCTTGCCTAACACAAGTGGAATACTTTATTTTCATGCTTTGAATGCAGCTCCTGTGTGCTTGATAAAATGTAGCCATAAAATTGCAAATACAAGGCAATTTGACTACTGATGGCTAATGCATCATAACGGCTAAGGAAATGCGGGCATTTAAAAATACCCCATTTAAACATCGGGCATTACCTCCGTTACTTGCGCTGTAGCAGAATAAATAAACAATATGTGTGTATTATGTTAATATTGTCCAAAGCAAAAAGAATGAGTGCACAATGTGTTACTTGCTTTTTATGACTGATCCATTATGGCCAGCGACCAACGTGTGAATGAGAAAAGAGGGAAATCAAGAGCTCTTTTCCTTGGAGAAATGGCTCCTTTTGTTTTATGTCTCCAGGTGAATTATTTTCTCTGATTGCATCTAGCAGCAGGAACCTCCTGCGTTCCTGGGAATGATAGGGGTCCCAGGGAAGAGGGCTGTGAAACTCCTCCATGGATTTGACGATTGCCGGCTGTGGCCTGGGGCTGCCCTGTGTTCGGGGCCGGGGGGGAAGCAGACCGGGGAGGAGGGATGGAGCCCACCCATGGTCAAACACCCCAGTGTAGCGCAGGGGGGGCTCGCTGGGCTGTACCTGGGGAGCAGAGAACCATTAGTGTTGACTCCTGCAGGAACCAGAGAGGGGTGTGGGAGAAGGTGCTGCTGCCCAGCGTCTCCTTTGGTGCAACTTGGAGCAGTTTGGGAAAGCTCTAACGTCTGCAAGTTGACTGTCACCCTCTAGGGAGGACACGGGTCCGAGGACTCCTCGGCTCGCACGGGGCGCTGGCTGTGCCTCTCCTGGGCTGATCTCTTCTCTTGCAGGGACTCCCAGCAGCTCGTTCCAGACCAGCCAGTGCGGGCGGAGCGGGGACATCCAGCTCAGGGAAACCCACACCAACAAACCCAGAATCTCTTTTAAATTGTCTGAGAGTGGGAGGAATAAAAGCAAGTGAAATTACACCCCCCCCCTCCCTGCTTTTCCTGGGCAATCTCAGAATTTATTGAGACAACTCCTGTGGGATGCTCCATCATGCCATCCAGGACTTGTGTATCGACTCTCTTTTCCTGCTGCTGCCGAGTGAAGAAATATGATAGCAGGAGGGATAATGAAGCAGACATGTTTTCTTCAAATCAAACCCATTCTCTCTTAAGGTGGGATAAAAGGGTAAAGAACTTTCCCTTCGCAATATTTTTCTCAGTAATGTGTTTTGACAATTTAATTTAGAAGTCATAGAGTAGCGAAGACAAAGTCACCCGGTGGGTGGACATCGGAGAGTTCAGTTGCCTTTGTGATGAATTGGTGATAGTACAGAGATGACAAAACAACGCAGGGGGACAAGAGGGAGGCTGGCAGCACTGTCGGCAACAGGCGCAGGATAAATTGAACACTACACTTCATCCAGGATCTTCAATAGTCCCAAGCATCCCCATATAATTTATGAATTGCAATTAGCATTTTATTATGGCTCATGCTCGAGCTGCGTACCTGTCGCTTGGGTTTGGGTTTTGGTGGAGTTGCGGAGTGAAGTTTTCATAAGTTTAAAGTACCTATATATTTAAATGAAAGCAATAAATATGCTCAAGAGGTTGCTTTCCTGTTTTTAAGCTGCAGAGGTTGCGAGTGCGGATTTCTCGCGGAGTGCTGGCTCGTGTCCTGATGCTCCTGTCCTGATCAGGACGGGAGCCCCATCCTGATGCTTCAAGGCTGATGGATCCCAGATTCATTTCTCTTTTTCTGAGACATGAAAACTTCTGTCTGTCGCCCCTTGGCAGCTCCCCCAGGCAGATGGAGGAGGAGGAAGCACCTCTTCTGCTCCCCTCTCCATCCCAGCTGGAAGCCCCTCTGCTTCCCTCTCCCTGCAAACAGAGGATCATCTTAAAAAAAATTTTCTAAAAAGAGTGTCTTAAAGTTGGAAATTGGAAAAGTTTGTGGGCAATATCGGTCAGGCTGTCATTGCTGGCACTGTCTCAGCACCTCGGGGCCGAGGTTGGGCAGGGGGCGCCCAGCCGCCGGGGGTGTCCCGCTCCTCCCGGCAGCACCCCGGCACCTCTCTGCCCCGTCCGGCTTCTCCTCCAGCACCTGTGCCTGATACCCCCGTGCAGAGACACCCAGATCTCTCCTACAATTTACCTCCAGAATCACTCCGAAAGGCCCCTGACTGTGCTCCGAACGACTCTGTAGGTTGTTATAAATATACAAAGCTTTTTGTGGGGATATTCATGAAATTCTATCACCGCTTACCCTGGCTGGTAATGGCCTTGTTTATGTATGGGCTCTATACCTGGCTTTGCAGCCTCTCCAAACACAATTCTATTACCGTGTTTAAGTGCTCTATCAGTGCAGTACTAAGCGTGCTCTGCTTTCCAGCACAGCTCCTTAATGGCCGGGGAAGGTATTAGGCTCTGCAGTTTGTGAGTATTCAAAAGAAAGTTCAAACCTCACCACGTCTTTATTTTAAAATTCATGGAATTTCTAAGTACCAACTTCTAAGCTATGACCAAATAGTCATTTCTTTCTTAAACAGCCTTTTATTTTTCTCCCCAGCAGGTAACTTGTTCTCGCCAGCTGTGCCGGTCCCTGCCTGTCCCACCGCAGGGGTCCCCGCCACCCTCCGGGTCCCCACCAGCTCTTTTCTCCCCGGGTGCAGCCGCGGTGCGGCTCTGCCCATATTGACCCGGGGAGCATCTCTATGGGGTAAGTGGGGGGGTCACTTTGGGGGTTTGCCGGTGGCATGGGGCATGGGACCACCCAAGCCCTCCCTGAGGAGCGCCGGGGTGGGCAGCAGCCAGGGGAGCAGAGACACAGGGGAAAAGAATTAGAAACAAGGGGGGGGGGTATTTAAAAGGCTGTGGGGGTACCTGTGCGGGAAGGGCGGCAGAACCAGGCCACTGGTGGTGCTGGGAATCATCCTTCGAGTCCTTCCTTATAATCAGCATTTTGCTTTTTTTGGTACCGCATGGATCCCGGTCACAGATTTCTTTCCTAAAAGGGAAAGAAAAATCTTTCAAATTCATATTCAATGTCCCGCTTCCCACGCCCGCCGGTGGAGAACGATGAATTCCCACGTCCGCCCGCCGCTACCTCCTCCATCAGGTGCTGTTTTACCCGCGACCGTCACCGCTGCATCTGGGTGGCAGGAGGCAGCTGGGAGGGTTTGCTGCCTCTTTCCAGCTGATCGTGAGCGTTTTCTAATTTCCTCGTACGTTTTGGCAGAATGTCACCATTTAATTGTTGGAAACAAGAGCAGGAAATATTAGCAGCACCAGCACAATAGGATTTTAATTTAGCTTCAGGACAGAAATGGGTCTCTAGCAGAGTGCCAGGCTCCAGGATTGCCTGCGAGTACCGGGAGCCTGGAGTTTGCCTAATAGTTTGCACAACTGGGGTAATTCTGAAGGGATGCGAGGGACTTAATTGGGCTCATGCTTAAAGATCCTCGTAATGCGAGGCGCACTGCGTGCTCTGAGCATTATTATTAAACAGCCCATTTCACTTTTTAATGATCGTCTTGGCTCACCGTAGCAGCGATCAGCAAATAATCCTGGACAAATAAACATCTGTCTTTGGCGGTTCCACAGCCGGGGCTGCCGCTGGGCTCTGAGCCTGGCTGGGGCGATGGCCGTGCCCCCAGCCCCACGGGAGCCCCCCGTGTCCCCCTCCACCAGGATGGGGGGCTGGCAGGTCGGGGTTAGTCCTCAGCACCTCGTACCCCTTGGGACATCAATGCCTGCCCCAAACGCCGCCGGGCTGCACACGCAGGAGGTGTGTCGCCGCCCGCCTTGACATTGAGGTAAAATATGGGGCATCACTAAATTATTCAGTTGGTGAGAGGGGCTCTCAGGGTGGTGTGTTGCTCTTCTGCAGTGTAATTAATAGTCTTTAGATTAAATATGAAATCATTCCTAGTCATTAATAATTTAGCCGCAGCGTGGCGATCTTTAGAGAGCAGCAGCACTTCATATTCTTCTCAAGTATGTTGCCTGAAACGCTTTGGGGGAAGCCGGCTGCCCTTTCATCCATCTCAATTACAATTGCTGGCTGCTCATTTCCTTCTTGAACATTGTTTTGCGAAGGTGTAAAACTCTTCCACTCCTGCTTTTCCTAAGCCGGTGTTTAAAGCGTCAGTGTCTCCCGGAGAGGAGGTGCCCGAGCTCTGCCGTGGCGGGGAGGTGCAGCCCGTGGCTCCCCGAGACGTCCGTGCTCGAGCCCTGGCAGGTGCCGGGAGAGTTTCTGGGTTGGATTTAGCTCAAACGCAACTTCCACCATCCTCACTGTGGGACGGAGCAGCCACTGTCCCCGGGAGGGGTCTGAGCGTGCCGCCGGTCCTTGCTGACATTGCAGAGGGATGTGGAGGGATGGAGAAGAGCTTCCCATGGTCGTGGTGCCCGCGCTGCTGCCCTGGCATTTGCTGTGGTGCCAGTGATCCTGGCCACGGATGACACACCAGCCCCAGTCCCAGCTCCGCAGCACAATAACCCGGTCCCTATAATTTCCGGACAACAGGAGCTGACCCACCTCTCCTCCGCCTCTTCCAGCCCCCAGGCCCCACCGCCATGCTTTTTACGGGCAGGATGGAGCTGATGGTTTTTGCTAATGCTGACAACTACCATAATTTAGCTTTACGCCGGCACTAAAACTGGAGAAAAAATTCACATCCTGGGACATCTGTGACACAGTTGCGGCTGACAGTGGGTTTATGTGCAGCCCCAGCAAGGAAAGCACCCCGGGGCATATGGAGAGGTGCAGCAGCCCCGCTCCTCTGCCCCCAAACCGGCTCCCACCCTGTCAGGGAAGCACATGAAATCAGCAGTCCTCAAACATCTCCCTGTTCAGATCCTTCCCTGTGGGTTCAGACCCCCGGTTTCCCTTAGCCCAGGGCAATCAGTGGGAAAGGAGGGGGGGGGAAAAGCCCCATCCGCATCCTTCTGTGATGCTGGTGGGCTCCCGCCGGGGTGCTGGACCAGGCTGGGCCGGTGCAGGGGTGTGAGGATGCCCTGGAGAGAGCAGGGATGCTCAAAAGCAGGAAAAAACAGCCATCTGGGCAGAAGCCTGGCTAAATCCCCCCATAGCCGGGCTCCCACTCCCCGGCGTGCGATGACAGCTCTGCTGCTAAAGGCCACCCGTAGCAGGAGGAACATTTCGGAGTGCCGGAGCCCTGGGGTGCTGGGCTGGGACTCTGCCGGCTGCCAGCAGCAGCCCCAGAGGGACCCTACCTTTTGCCAAGCGCCGTAATTCCTGTTTCCAAACAGCAAACAAATGTTAAACAGCTGCTGCAGTAAAATTTGAAATCAAAGCCAAGTCCCCTGGGGGTGCCAGCAGCAGCTGGGGCAAGGAGGGGCGAAGGGGCAGGATGATGCTGACCCCGGCATGGGGCAGGGAACCGCGGCCCTGGGCTCCATGGGGTGACGGCAGCAGCTCCAGGGGTCCCAGCAAATCCCACAGCCCCAGCAAACACAGACACTAAATGTCACACCTCCCAGGGAGCCCTAAATAACCATGTGGCTGCTGTAACCTTTATAGAGCCCCCCTGATTCACTCGTTAGCTGTTACAATAGGATAAACTTGTTTGCACACCTGGCTGTCTTTTAAATATGTTTAATTCCTTTGTGCCTCTCCACAGCTTCCTCTGATGACTAAGTGGCTTGTCAGCTGTCGAAGGCTGAGAGCTGATGGCTTCAACTTGCCCCCGCACCGGTGTGTGTGTGTGTGTCCCCTGGCAGCATCCCCTGGCACAGCCTGGAGCCGCCTGGGCATGGCGGGGCTTGGCCAAAAGTACGGTGCTGGCCCCACAGTGCAGCTTTCCGTAGGGTGGGAGGATGTGGGGTGATGGGGACAAAGGGGCAGGTAGAGGCCAGAGACACTGTAGGGGGTCAAACAGCCTCTGGCGGAGCCCCCCAGTGTAGGGCAACCTCCCAGGATGGGCTGACCCCAAATCCCACATTGGTCCCTTTGCCAAATAACAGGATCCCCACGTCCTGTGGGGAGAGGAGCCGGGGCGATGTGCAAAGGCACTGGGCAAGGAGGGGATGAAGGTCACCCTAGGGCTGGAGCCCCTCTGCTGTGGGGACAGGCTGAGAGAGCTGGGGGGGTTCAGTCTGGAGAAGAGAAGGCTCCGGGGAGACCTTCCAGCCCCTGCCAGTCCCTAAAGGGGTTCCAGGAAAGCTGGGGAGGGACTCTGGAGCAGGGAGGGGAGCCATGGGACAAGGGGGAAGGGTTTAAACTGGAAGAAGGGAGATATAGATGAGATCTGAGGCAGAAATTGTTTGCTGTGAGGGGGGTGAGCCCCTGGCCCAGGTTGCCCAGAGAAGCTGTGGCTGCCCCATCCCTGGAGGGGTTCAAGGCCAGGTTGGACGGGGCTTGGAGCAACCTGGGCTGGTGGGAGGTGTCCCTGCCCAGGGCAGGGGTGGCACTGGGTGGGCTTTAAGGTCCCTTCCAACCCAAACCAGTCTATGATATGATATGGTATGATACGATATGGTATGATCTGATCTGGTCTATGGTGCTGGGGCTGGATCCATCCCCAAATCACCCCAAAGATACTGGTGTCCCCCCTCTGCCGACCAGGGCGCAAGGGGGGCTGGGGGAGCCTGGGGCTGGGGAGTCCCCCACATCTTCCCCGCCGGGGCTGGCGGGTGGCACCCGAGTGGGGATTCCTAATTAAATCGGACACAAAACTGGGCAGGGATTACAGAGTGGATTACCGAGACCTGTTTCATTTTAGGGACCAAGTTAGTGCTAGTCCTTCTGCACGGTACAGCAGGATGTAAAAATAGGACCATAAGGGAGCATATTAATGAATATGGAAACCTTCTTTTCTGGTATTGCGCACTCATAAATGAATCCACTTTATAGAGCCATAGCAGAGAGGAAATGACTATTCGGAGCCTGATTTATCTGCTCAAATGCTTTGTAGTACTTCAGATTAATAAAAATATTTAATAAAGAATCAAGATGGTTTATCTGTAATGCAAAGAGAATCACATCCCCTGTATTTTTATTACTGAAAAATTGGAAGCGGGAAGAAATAATGATATAAGCTACTGTATAAATGACAAAAATACCCATTCTAGTTATATGCATTGCTGTACAATCTTTTTCTATCCTATAAACATAATATATTCTTATGCCTATTTCAACTGATTCAGTAGTCATATGCTGCATTGTGCAGTTTAATACCATCCCGTCCTCAACAGCTCTGGCAAGTGATTAAATAAGAAATAAATTTTGCTGTCATTGCATTTAAAATCAAATCAAGGATCATTTGTTACCCCAAACGAACCAGTTATCCTTCTCTGCTCGTAAGTAGGCTGCTGTTTGCTGAAGCATTTAGAAATGTATATATAGTAAACTCTTTGCATAATGGCTTGTACTGTAATATGATCTTTATGAGCCTGCCGCTCCGGAGACACTTGGAAGAACCAATAAACAGTACATTGCTTTTTTAATTTAAAGTTATAGGTATGAGACATTTCATATTCTCCTTATATTCATCTGAGCCTCGTTGGCCGTGCCGCGGAGCTGGGGCCAAAACTTCCCTTCTCACCAGTGCCCCCCCCCAGGTCCCCCACAGCACCTCGGGGCAGCACCACAATAAACCCCCCCGGTGCCGGTGGCACTGTCTGTGCCCCCACAGCCCTCCCCGACCCCCCGGGGGTCCCCGGCACCGCTGCCCCCCCCCAGGGAGAACCACGGCAGCGCCAAACCCCAACCGTCTGCCCAGAAACCTGCCCAGGAGGGAGAGACAAACCGTCCCATTCCCCGAGTACATTAAATTTAATGTCACCGCCTTGTTAATGGCCCCTCGCGTTGTAATGTGTAATATAAACTTACAAATTAATTGCGATACCTTCTAAAGCTTCTTTAACTGCCGCTGAAATGAAACCTGGCTAATAACCATAATTTTAAAGTCCATTCTTGTTAGAAGATGGTGTCCGACCGAATTTCTTTTGTTGGCTCATTATTTTAATTTCTCTCCTCCCCCCAAGAGTTGCCACTTTTTAACCACCTCCCCATCGTTGGGCTTTACCCAGGAGCAGCTGCTAATTCCGATGGGTCTCCTCGGCCATGGATGGCCCGGCAAAACTTTG
Organism: Fratercula arctica; assembly: GCA_947846985.1. NCBI lineage: Eukaryota > Metazoa > Chordata > Aves > Charadriiformes > Alcidae > Fratercula > Fratercula arctica. The sequence continues at coordinate 3,952,696 of CANTUZ010000016.1, forward strand.
ATGAACAATCTGCCTCCTGCTCCAGCTGGGTGACAAAGCCCATGATGGGAACCTTTTTTCTTAGAAAGAAAAAAAAAAAAAATTTTTTTCATTAAAAAAAATGACCATTGCAAGAAAAAGGAGGTTGCCCGGGGTGCCCCACACAGGGTCGGGCATTGCCGCTGGCTCCCGGCCCCTCGCCATCAGCCCCGTGTCTGACACGGACCCCGCCAAATCCAGTGGGTAAATTATTTGTTGCAAATTATTTGCTCAGCTTTAATTATCAAGTTTTGGCACCCATTAGTTAAACCGGTTAATTTTATTACAGAGAAAACAACAAATCACAAGGCTGACAATAATGAGGATGAACAGGCATTTAATTATCCTTGTTCTAGACAGAACAATTATTAATTTTAAATTGCAAAAACTCATTTGAAAAGTTTGGAGTCTGGAGAATTATCACGGGGAGCGTAATATTGCTGCGGGAGATCTACGGTCAGCTGTGCCATTAATACCAGTATATCAGGCAAATCGATTCCTTCACCAGCCTCTTCCTCCCTCTTGTAAGATGCAGGAATAAAACTCACCAACTTTTGTGCTGGGGTCTTTGTTAGAAGGGGTCTGGTGGCCCCGGAACAAGGCTGGGTTTGAGTCCCTCTCTCAACGCCGTGCTGGTGCGGGACCCCGAGCCATCTGCAGCCCCTCTCTGCAACCGCGTGTTATCCTAAATCAAGGGAATGGACCCCCCTGCGCAGGGCACCCGCCGGCTGGTGGGCAATCCAGGCTCAGCGGGCACCCATGGGTGCCCTTCGGGGTGAGCTCTGGCCCCCGGCTGCAGGGAGCACTGCTCAGCCTGAGCACGATGTCCCCAGGTGAGGGTGAGGAAGGTGTGATGTCCCTCGGTATGATGTCCCCGGGGGAGGACAAGGAAGGTGTGATGTCCCTCGGTATGATGTCCCCAGGTGAGGGAGGATGAGGAAGGTGCGATGTCCCTCGGTATGATGTCCCCAGGTGAGGGAGGATGAGGAAGGTGCGATGTCCCTCGGTATGATGTCCCCAGGTGAGGGAGGATGAGGAAGGTGTGATGTCCCTAGATATGATGACCTCAGGTGAGGGTGAGGAAGGTGTGATGTCCCTAGGTATGATGTCCCTGGGGGAGGACAAGGAAGGTGTGATGTCCCTAAGTATGATGTCCCCAGGTGAGGGAGGATGAGGAAGGTGCGATGTCCCTCGGTATGATGTCCCCAGGTGAGGGAGGATGAGGAAGGTGCGATGTCCCTAGGTATGATGTCCCCAGGTGAGGGAGGATGAGGAAGGTGCGATGTCCCTAGGTATGATGTCCCCAGGTGAGGGAGGATGAGGAAGGTGCGATGTCCCTAGGTATGATGTCCCCAGGTGAGGGAGGATGAGGAAGGTGCGATGTCCCTCGGTATGATGTCCCCAGGTGAGGGAGGATGAGGAAGGCGCGGTGCACCCAGAGGGGACAGGAGCAGAGGGATGGCACTCACACTCACCAGGGCACAGCGTGGAGGATCCCCATGGCTTTGGGACACTTCAGTTCCCTTCCCGGGGTCCCTCTGAGACCACGACTGCCCTGAGCAGCTCCGTGTCGAGCCAACCTACAGGCAAAAGGGAAAAAAAACCAAAACCCCAACCAAAAAAAGTCATGAAAAAGAATCTGAAGCTTGAAGAAACAAATGAAACCTCATCATTTATCCCCAGTGGTCAGTGGCACAGATAACATTTTTCAAAGTGTAATTGCAGTCAATTGTACTTTCCCCCCAGTGCCCGTCAGCTCATCGTAGCTGGCGTGATAAATGTTAGCTTTTAAGCAAGAATGGATTGATTATTAATAGCTTAGATACCAGTTACAGGAACTGCAATAAAACTAGATTTTAATTTCCCTCTCTATTAAGAAATCTCATGTTTCATTCAATGTAGAGAGAAAATAGGGGTTTTTTTTGCAAAGATATTAGACTTGCTGCCACTATAAAAGATCATTGATGCACCTGACGCTGGGTTTTATTTGACCGGTTTTTCCACAGAAGGCACCCGGTGGGTCGCCGGGTCTGCCCTGCGCCCGGCTCGGCCCCCGCCGGTGGCAAGGGGCCGGAGAGGGGATGCTCTGGCCCCCGTTAAGGCATTACCTTTAAAAAACCCCAGTGCCTCAGGCGAGCAGTCCTCTCCTGCGCGGGGGAGCTGGCTGTCGGGGTGGGGGGGACGCAGCACCCCGGGGTGCCCCGTGCCCGTCACCTCTCCCCACCCTGGGCAGCGCTCGGGCCCCCGAACCTCCGGCATCGACGAGGCATCGGTGAGGAGAGGGTTTCAAAGCGTCTTCCATGGTAGTGGAGCCTGGCACCTGCTCCTGCTCTAAACTCCCTCCCGCGCTCCTGCTCGCCATTAAAACAAAAATCCCTGCAGAAAATCACTTAATCAGGGTAGGGATGTTTCGGCTGTGATTTGTGTCTAAATCAGGAGAAAAAGCATAAAAGCTGCCTTGACTGAAGAACAGAGTTGTGCATTTTAATCTCTTATAACTTACTTTTATGATGTAATTCTGAATTATGTTATTGCATTTGTATTTAGAGAGCACACCAGATGGTGCATGCAGTAACACTTTAAATTAGGGTTTCCCAAATACACATTAAATTTAGATTTAATAAGACAGTTATCACATGGGAATTAAATACCAATTGATTATTTATAAAATATCACAGCTCAGCAAAGTGTGCGACTCAGCCGTGGTCTTGCACCGCAGCTGATGCAGGGGAAACGCACCTTTGGGGAGCGACTGGGGGTCCTGCCCTGGCTCCTGCCGGGCACTGATGGCCACTGGTCTCCTTGCCTTCTTGCCACCTTGTCGGCCTCTTTGGCACATTGTTTTTGGCAGTGTAGGATGGACACGAAGGGAGGGATGCTGCCATCCTCCCCCCAGCCAGGCCAGCACCCCGGCGTGCTCTCCCAAGTGTCACCCAAATGGGAGTGGTGACACCCGGTGCGGTGGCCAGAGAGGGACTGTGGCTTGGCCGATGGTGCGGCATCACCCCTGGGCATGTAAAATCACTCCCCGAAGGCACTTCCAGCCACGCAAACCCGCGCACAGCCGTGACCGTGCCCATCGGGCAGAGAGGTGCAGCTGGTGGGCACAAAGGGGCTCGTCCCCTCTGGAGGGTCGCGCTGGCAGGGGGGTCCCTGGGGACACGGGGCAGCTCTGCCCCGGGATGCCCAGGAGCAGGGACCCGGCCCCGGCTCCGTGTGGGGCAGTGACCACAGCTCCGCCACTGCCTGAGTGGCTCAGCTCCATGAAAACATTTAAGATCCTTTTGCTGCCACGGATTTATTTTTTTATTATTATTATTATTCTTCAGAACTGCAATATGCTGCTCATATACTCTGGGTAATTTACTTTTCTAATCAAATTGATTTCCATTCAAATGAATTCTCTTGTCCGTCTCTATTCCAGTAATGTTATTTTAAGCATAAGCTGTGTCTTGGTACAAATGTATAATCAAACGGGTAGATGCAGAGGGCATTGTGGTACTTTATGGTGAATCAAATAGAAGTGAAATTATAGAAGCTTTTAGGCGCAATAATTTATGTATTGTAACTTCTGGTTGGGCCCAGCGAGTGAGATTACATTCCCCTCCTGGATTTATCTCTCGTCCTGGTTTATGGCTCAGCATTTCTTCCTTTCTTTTTTTTTTTTTTTTTCTTTTTGTCCTTGCATTGAATTAGGCTGATCTAATTCCTCTCGCAGAGGGAGCAGAGCGCCGGGGGGGGAGATGAGGGCTTACGGCCCCGCGGGCCCCCACCACCGAGGGTTTGTTTGTGTACCACACTGCTGGCATGGCCCCCAGCCCAGCCCCGGCCCAGACAGCACCAGCCGGGGCCAAAAAATCGAGTGTCTGGCTCCCTTAGCCGCCCTCCCGCAACGCATCCTCCGTTAGCTGCTCCGGGAATGGCCGCACGTTAATTACCTGCACACCGGTGCGAGCTTTCCTGCAGGAACGTGTTAATTGCTGCCACTATGCTGCCACCGTTGCTGGCTGTCACCGTCCCGGCGTGACCCTGAGGATGTGGCCAGCCACCGCCCCACCCTCCAACCCATCCCTGCCACCCCCTCCCCATCCCTCCCCCAAACCTGGGGCATTACCATCACGATTTTTATTATTACCCTTAAGCTACCCTACAATAACACTCCCAAGACCCTGCCTGCAGCCCTGCTTGCCGGGGCTGATTTATGTGCCCGTGGCAATCTTAATTCAGCCCCGGAGTGCCCAAGTCAGCGCCGCAGAGCAAGGCGGGCATGGTGGCGCGCGTCGGGAATGATGCAGTTCCTACCCTTCACCCTTTATTTGTATTTTCTGTCCTGCACGATATATATCAGCCATCGCCGGTGCTGGAGTGCCGCTCCACACTCTATTATAAAATGGCTTGGTGCAAAAGATGCATATAAATAAGAGAAGCCGTGAAGTGTTCCTCAGCCGCTGGTGCAGGGAGCGCTCGCAGCTGTGATTTATAGCATCTGCTCCATGGGCCTCGCTGACATAAATCTCACACTTCATTCACACGTACGCAGTTAGGGAGAGGGAGCGGCGGCACCCCCAGCACCCGTGGGCCTGTGACATCCCCATCATCCCCCCTGTGCCACCCTCCTGGGCAGCGGTCTCGGGAAGAGGGAGGGGACTCGGGATGGATCCAGCCATACCTGGTGTCTCAGCTCAGCCCAGCCCCAGCTCTTCCTCTCTCCTCTTTCCCATGGGCCTGAGAGAAGCAATGGTGCTGGGCTCATGCAGGTCCTCAGTGCTGGTGGAGCATCGCAGCACTGGGATGCTGCAGACCCCGGTGTCCACTGACCACCCACCAGCAACCCCCGGCTGCAAAGGCAAGGACCAACAGGTTCTGCAATGGCCAACACCTCCTTGAATGGCCAACATCTTCTGCGATGGCCAGCACCTTCTGCAATGGCCAACAGCTTCTGCAATGGCCAACAGCTTCTGCAATGGCCAGCACCTTCTGCAATGGCCAACAGCTTCTGCAATGGCCAGCACCTTCTGCAATGACCAACAGCTTCTGCAATGGCCAGCACCTTCTGCAATGACCAAGGCCATCTGCAACGGCCAGCACCTTCTGCAACAGCCAAGGCCATCTGCAATGGCCAACAGCTTTTGTTGTGGCCAACACCATCTGCAATGACCAATGCCTTTTGCACCAGCCAATGCAGGTACGCCTGCTTGGGGCCGTGCATGGTAGGCATGGTCCTGGCCAGCCCAGAGCCTCCTGCTTTCCCCTGTCTACAGCTCACATTACAGGACCCCTCCAGGCATCCAGGAGCAGGATCCTGGCCCTTTTGGCTTGGCCATGTTTGTTTGCAGCTGGGCGGCCTCACCTCCTCTGCTGTGGTGGGTGACAAGTTCCCCTTCGCCCTCCTGCAGCGGTACGTCATCAGGAGCCGGTGCCGAGCAGCACTGGAAAAGATAAACTATAAAAAAAGCAAAAAGCAGCCTAAATCTGCAGCCCAGCGGGGACTGCAGCAGGCGGAGCAGCTTTCACTCAATTTGGGCTTGTTTTCTGCTGGAGAAGGAGGGAGCTGCTGGGCCCTGTGAGAGACCTGGAGGTATTTTGCCCCCGGCCACGTGGGATGGTGCAGTGTCCCTGCTGCCCTGGGGCTGGCGGTCCCTGACCCCAGCGCCCACCTGGCTGCGTCCCTGGGGGCCCATGGCGGGGACAATCTGCCCTCAGGGCGGCCCTGTAACACCCCGGGGGGCAAAAACCAGCAGGGGTGGAGGTAAAGAGCCAAATCCCGAGAGTTTGGGGGGGTGCAGTGCTCCAGCATCTCTCCCTCTGGAGCAGATCCCGAGAAAATGAAGACGGGTCAAGCGTTTAAAACCCAGAGCCACCTCCCAGAAACCGGCTGTGACCCAAGACACCACCACCAAATAGTCATTTTCTAACGCCCAGGGAAAAAGCGCACCCATGGGTGCACCCGTCGCCCCGCGGCTCAGCCTCCTCCCTCGCCGGGCACTGCCGAAATCACGTCCCCGTTTATAACGACGGTGATAAAAAGAATAACGTTGACGCGAAGAGAAAACCTTTCTCCATCCACCCTGCCGCTGGCTCCAGCGGTTTCCCGGTGCGCCGTGCCGGCCCCTCTCGGCTGCCGCAATGCGAGAGGCGCGTTACAGCGCGGTCCTGCCCCCCCCCCACCCCCCCTTCCCCTCTGCACATTTCTACAGCAACGTCGTTTACTTGGTTAAATAACTCATTTATCTTTTTATACTCTCTGCGGATCATAATACACCCACTCTGACAATACCGCACACCAAAGACCTAATTTTAGAAATGGTGTTTATAAGTAATCAGTTTGAAATATTGGAGCGGTCGTATGATGGTGGGTTGTTTTTTTTCTTGATTTTTTTTTTTTCCCCTGAAATACTGACGTTTGCAAGAAAGCTGCTCATAAGGAAAATTCTGATTATAACAACTCATTTAGAATAAATCAGTTTGAAATGGTTTATATAACACGGCGGTATGTGCCGTACACGAGCATCCAAGTTTCTGTGTTTTTCCTTTCAGTAAGACGAGATTAAATGAAAGCCCAAATGCAAGTGGTTTGGGGCACTTTGGGTTGGTTGGGTTTTTTTTTTTTTTTTTTTTTTTTGCTAAGCAGAGGAAATGCAGCTTCTCAGCAATTTTATGGCCAATTGGGTTGGGAAAAAAAAGAAAGACAAAAATTACGGAGAGCAGAATTACCACCCTCGCAGCCCCCCCGCTGGCTCCTGCTCGCCCCGACACCCCCAGCTCTCCCTTCCAGCTGGGGGGGCCCCGCACCACCCGCTCCTGGATTTTGCTGGAGGCTTTGCAAACCTTTTCCCCCCTCCCCATCCGAAAGACACCATCAACCCCCGCAACAGCCCCATCCCTGGGCACAGCCCGACCCCAGTGCCCGGAGCAGGGCTTGGACCCCCCAGTTGCTCCCCTCCAGGAGCATCTTCCCGGTCCCCGCCGGTACCGCATCCGCCGGCAGCGGGGATGGCACATGCAGCGTCTCGGGGAGCGTCCTCACCCTGTGCCAGGACCAGCCTCGAGCCACCCGCTGCCCGAGGCCCGGCAAACTCATCACAGGTGCCCACGGGCTGGGGGCTGACTCCCCCCCTGGAAGTGGGGGCTGCCCGGCCGGGGCGCGGGTGGAACCCATCACTACACGGCTAATTTACCTGCCCGTATTTTCGGAGCCCGGTTAAGGTTTTCTCTTGACGAAGAGGCAGAAAGGGCCCGGTGGAGCGGGTCTCGGCCGACGCTGCGTCCTGGGTCCTGGGGAAGCGCCCGAGCGCCGCAGCGGGGGGCTGGGGAGTCAATTTTAAAAAATACTAATAAATAAAACGAATGCGGGAATGTCCTGGATACATCACACGAGGGAGCGTGTGATGCATCCAGGAAAAAAAGCCAAAAGGTGCCCAGGGCAGCCGAGGTGAGGTGGGAGGAGAGCCCACGGCAGGGAGCTCCAAAAAGCCCCAGATTTGGGCAAACCCATCCATTTGGCCAAGGCTGGGGTCCCTCTCACAGCCCCAAGCGGAGCCTGCGGACGCGGAGCCCCTCCAGCACCTCCCAACAAACCACTTCTGCGGAACCAACACCCACGGCCCAGAAAGAAAGAAAACGAGAGCAAAAAGAAAGCTTTTAATTGTAATTTACTTTATTATTTTGTAAATGTGAATTTTACAAAGCGTTTTACAATTAATGATCACATTGGGTTGTTTTTTTGTTTTGTTTTGGGTTTTGTTTTTTTTTTTTTTTAAAGGGATTTTTCATCATATGAAAACAGCTATGAGCACAGTTCCAACTCGGGGGGTCTTAATCTTTTCTCTTTTTTCTTTTTATTTATTTTTTTTTTTTTTTTAGTTACTGATATATCGTGTCAGCCATGGCTACAAAATAACAGTCTGAACTATACAGGGTAAGAGCACATAAATACTAGTGAATAATGCACGATAAAAATAAAAAATAAAACAAACAAAAAAAAAAGAAGCTAGCATCGTTCGTGGCTGAGACAGTTGAGGAACATAATTCAGTGGTACTGTGAGACTTCCTTACAGCACGGAAAGTATTTTTAACAGTCATGAATTACAGTACTACTTAATACCCTATGAAGACGCTTTAAAAACAACCTTGTACTTTTAAGTCCTTTTTCTTCCCAAACATTCTGTCCAAAGGATTAATGTTCTATTTGAATCAAGTGCCATCCAAATGTTCAAGTCAAAAATATTTATACATTTATACTCAGTTGTTTTTTATTTATTTATTATTATTTTTATTTTTTTTTACTTTTTTTTTTTTTTTTTTGTCTGCTAAAAATAGTATTGCAAGTTTTGGCTTTTACCTTGACATAAAAATCACAATTTAGTGTGCAAAACGCTTTAACAGTGGAAGAAACTCATCGGAGGAGTCGAGGGGTGTCCGATGTGAGTGCGTTAGGGGTCAGCACCCCCCACCACCACCACCCCGGGGTGCGCGGGGCCGGGGGGGGCTCCCCGCTCGCTCGGGGCTCGCTCGCCGCCAGCGCGGGGGATTCAGACAGCAGGAACACTTGGAGCAGCAGTTGAAGCCCGGGATGGCGGCGGACTGGCAACGTGGCGGCGGGCGATTTGCCGCTGGGGGCTCGTCCCGGTTTCCCCGTTGGCCCTTCTCCACTCGCAGCGAGCTTTTTCCAGAAAAACAAGCGATCTGAGCAAAACCCCCGGGGGGGGGGAGGGTAAGGGTGGGGCACGAAGGGCTGGGGGGAGGCATTGGCCCACCGCGCAACCCCGCGGCAAGGATGCTCCGCTCCCTCCAACGCCGGTTAAGCCATGGGCAATTCCAGTTTTGGGTGGCGGGTGGGGTTGAACCCCTCGCCCGGCGGGAGAAGGGGACCCCCGGTACGTGCCACCCCCGGCCGGGCTCCCCGCCACCCCCGGGGGGAATTTTCTAGGGTGAAACCACAGTTAGAAGAATTAAACCATCAAGGTGGCAAAAAGGACCCACTCCCCATCGTCTGCCGGTGGCACGGTAATGCCGGCACCACCCCTCCCCTCCCGAGCCCCATGTCACCGTGGCCAAACCGGCATCACCGTGGCCAAACCGGCACTGGGAAGGTCACCGGCCCAGGGGACACCGGGGGGCTTCACCGCGAGCCTTGGCCAAAGCTGGACCCAGAGGATGCCGAGACGCGGGACGGCGGCGCGGGAGAAGGTCATGCAGCCCTTCTGCAAAGCAGCGGCTCCCGGGACGGTGGTGTTAATTGGCGCTAACGAGGAGGAGAGGGGCTGGCTTCTACACTATATGGCAGCTGCAGGTAACTTGTATGCTTACACTCCGTTTTCTTTAAAGGTGCTTGGTATAACTTTAGATATATAATATACACGTAATATTGCTAATAGTCAAGCATAAGAATAAAGGTGCAGACATACCATAAATACTGATGCTTTGATTTTACACTATCAGACCTAGATGAATGCAGTTTCCTATTCACATTATAAAGCAGCCCCAAATTCTATAATTTAAAATAGTGTCGTAAACAAAGAGGAGGAAGGAGTCGGTTATGATCTGATCTTCTTAATCTGTTTTCCTTGGAAAAAAAAAATGATCAAAAAATTCTAAGGCACTCAGGAAAGCCGCATACAATCGATGGACTGCTCTGTTCTCACCTTACATTCAATATTTTAAAGGGGTTACTTTTTTTTTTTCATTTTTTTTTTTTTTCGGAAGAATACAATCATTACCATATAACATTTTCAAACATATCATTAATCCTCCACACACAGGAAACATTAGTGCAAAATGCTTGCCCTCATCTACCAGATAAGGAAAAAAAAACCCAACGCCCTTCACATTTTAGAAGTTTGCCTTCCTAATAATAATAATTAATAAAACAAACAAACTCAAATTAAAAAAAAAAAAAAAAAGGAAAGGAAAAAAAAAAAGAAAGAAAGAAAAAACCCCAAAAATATACAGGAAGTTGTGCTAGGTATAAAAATATATATTTTCACTGTGCAACTTGACTCTCTTCAGACTCTCTGTCCTAAGCCGTTCAAGTACTTCTGCTGCTGCCCCCCCCGCTGGCCCCGCCGGCCGGGGCCGTCTCTCTGGGCGCGGGTTTGGTCCGGAATTAATACCTTAATTAATGGCCTGCTCACCAAACCCCAGCAAGTGCCAAAAAGGAGGAGGAATCCTTTGCAACATCTTTAAAATATACACATATATATGCACGCAGACACACACAGAAGGGACGACTTTTCATCTCTGGCGCCCGGATCCGCTCCCAACTTGCCTCAAATTTTTGGGGAGGTGATTGGGGGGGGGTGGGGTGTCCTCAGCCAAACCTGACCCTCCGAGCCCCACCGGTCTGCCCTAGAGCTGCCCCCCGGGGGGACGGGGACACCCCCAGGGCCAAGGAACTGCCCCCTCGCTCTGCTGGGGGCCGGCCGGGGAAGAAGCCCACCCCAAGCTCAGCTCTCTGGTCCCCCCTGCTCAGGTCTGTCCTCCTCCCGCGGGCCGGGGACAAGCCGCGCCAGCTCCGGGCTTCGCCAAGAGCGTGAATTTTCTTTGCTGATGTGGGTAAAGTGCAAATACAGCCCCCGGCCCTGCTTGTCCCCGCTCTCCGGAGCATCGCGTGCCCCCGCGCCGGCTCATCGCACCCACCCGCACCGGCCCGTCACCGTCACCCGAGCCACGCCGTGCCAAAAACCGCAGAGCTGTGCAAGACGTGAGGCAAAACCACCCCATCATTGATTATTAATTTTTTTTTTTTTTTTTTTTTCTCAAGGAGCAGTGGGACAGGCGAAGGGCCGGACAGCTTTGTTATTCCCACGCAAAAAAATAAAAATAAAAATAAAAAATGCTTCAAGTATCGAAGAAAACAAAAAGAAATGGCCAAAAAAGTTGGGTTATCCTCTCCCCCTTTCCCCATGGAAATACAAAGAAGGAAGAAAACCCTGAGCAAAGCGCCGTCTGGATTGGGGAACCAAAGCAGGGAAGAAAAGCAGCGCAGGCGCAGTAGCCTTCGGAAGAGACTCTCGGCGCACCTCGCGCTTGTTCATCGTCCCAAACTCGTCAAAGAACAAGCGGTAAAGATCATTAAAGCAGGCCATTTAGTCACAGTCAAAATAATAATTAAAAAAGAAAAGAAAAAAAAAAAAGCCATTCTTGGCTTTCTCCTCGCTGCCCCCATCCCTCGGGGGCATCCCGGCCTCGGCATCCCCCTGCCCGGTGGCGGCGCCCAGCGGGAGCCGGGGCTGCGGGAGGGTGACGGTCCCTTTGGGGGATTTCTGCGGGGATTTCTGCCCTCCGCGGGCAGGAGGCAGCGAGCGGGGGGTGAGATGGTACCCCCCGCCCCGCCAGGCTCCAGGGGCACCTGTGGGTCCCATCCTGCGCCCACACCACCGAGCTGAGGCCAGCCGGGGCCACCAAAGCCAACACAGCCTGGGGACACCCACTTTCAACAAAATAACCCAACACAGCCTGGGGACACCCGCTTTCAACAAAATAACCCAACAAATAACTCACACCGGGCTTTTCCCCCAAAGGGCCTGTCTGGAAGGATAAGCAAGAGGCGAAACGCTTCCTCCTCCCCAAACACCTCTTTCACAGAAGGGCACAAAGCTAATTTTTTTTTTTACTTTTTTTTTAAACACATTTTTGCATCCAATAAGCTCTGAATTATTAAACGGCAGTAGCCCGGCTGGCCGGGGCGGAGGGAGGGGGTGGTGGGTGAGCCCCACACGCCAGCGGATGCTCCCGGTGCGGATGCTGCTGGGAGCCAACATCGAGAGCTCCTGGCTCCGTGCCCTTCGGAGCAAGGATAACCTGCTTTCCATGCTCAGACTTCTCTCCAAAGCCCTTCCCAGGAGGCCGAGGGCGGCCACTCCCCTCCACAGGAGTAGCCAGACTTGGCCACCTGCCTGGATGCCCCGTTGCCCTGAGGCGATGGAGTGCAGCGGGGCGACACCAGCCCGTTTGCCCGAGAAGCGGGTGACGTGGAGGTGCAAGCAAGGAGAAGGAAAAGAAGAGGAGTCACTGGGAGGGAGAGAAACCAAACCCAAAACCCAGACGTATTGGGCCAAAAACCAACCTGACAACAACCACTGCACCGGCCAGGGCCTCCACTTGCATCCCACGCAGTCCTCCTGACACCTGCACGCCTGAACTCCCGCGGAACCATCCCTGCTCCGGCCAACCGGAGAAAACTCCCCGAGACAACGGCACCGAGCCCCCCTGCCAGCCGCTGGGCGCCGCAGCAGCCTGCCCCACGGCAGCCCTGCCCCACGGCAGCCACGGCACGGGGCTCCCTCCCACACCAGAAGCCTTTGACGATTTCCCCCACCCTGTCCCACTTGGCTACAAGCCCTTCTGCTCGAGACACACGTCGCCAGTCACAGCACCGCTTCCCTAACACACCTCGCTTTCCTGTTAAGTGACGGTAAAACTTTCTTTAGAGGAACAAGGTTAACGATGGCTTTACTTCTGAGCTGAGTAATGGATGGGGTGGTGATGATGTGGGGGGTGGTGGTGGTTGGGGGGGGGTGGTGGCTAGCTTTTCTCCTCCCCTTCTTAAAATTAAAAAAAAAAAAAAAAAAAAAGAAAAAAAAGGAAAAAAAAAAAGAAAAAGCTACAATCTTAGAGACTAACCTCAGGAATATCAAAAAAGGAGCCCAATATTTTTTTTTAAGTAGGTCGCCACAGACCTAGTCGTTTACAGTATAACGAATGCGATTATTTCCTTCATAAATTTTAAATACAAGCAGAATAAAAATCACATTTTTTTCAGGCAACAGTAGCAGTTCAGTAGGTAAGTGGCTTGATCACATTTTTTTGTTTTGTATTAGTAATGCATGCAAGCAGCTTTAGTATTACAGATCCCTTATAGGTCACGAAACGTTTGCTCTCTTTATAAAGTCCCTCCGTAAGTACCATCTTGTCTTCTCACGGGAGTTTCGGGCCGGCTGGAGGAGCCGGAACCTTGTTCAAAAGGTTGCGGAGTGCTTTGGGTATCCGATGCCACAGCATCTGCGGCAGCTGCCTCCTGTATCACAGAGCCAGCCCCTTCGGCATCCTCGCTCTGTTCGAAGGACTGGTTGGATCCATTGCTTAGCTCTACGTTCACCGTGTTAGTTCTCAAGGCTACTATAGTTCCCGAATCGCTCCTCCTTTCTGCATAGATTCGCTGCTCAAAGACCTGAGCAGTGGTGGGCTGGAATTCAGGATCCAGGGGGACACTGTTTGTGGTGGAGCCCATGACCGTGCGGTACATCTCCATCCCTTCCGGCAGCATGGACTTAATCTTCGGCAGCCAGCGCTTGCGGACCCGGCGGGCGTTGGTGCACATATCGGCTGCTATGACATTCATCTCGCTTTCCTTAAAGCTCGGGGCAAAATTCTGACAATACACTGCAAAGACAGGGATACACAGAGCTGAGGATTCAGAGAAAGCAATAGGAAGGCGGCTGCGTCATCACAGCCTCTGCCCCGGCGTAGAGACCTGCTGCAAGGCTTAGTGCAGGCTGATGCCACGGAGCCGAGGTTCAACCATGGGCCAGAGCTCTCGCGAGGAGACACTTACAGACAAGGACTCACAGAATGACAGAATGGCAGGGGTTGGAAGAGACCTCTGGACATCGTCTAGTCCAACCCCCTGCCAGAGCAGGGTCACCCAGAGCAGGTGGCACAGAAACGCATCCAGGCGGGTTTGGGATGTCTCCAGAGACGGAGACTCCCCCACCTCTCTGGGCAGCCTGTGCCAGGGCTCTGCCACCCCCACAGGAAAGAAGTTCCTCCTCATGTTTAGGTAGAACTTCCTATGGTCACGTTTGTGCCTGTTACCTCTTGTCCTGTTGCTGGGCACCACTGAGAAGAGCCTGGTCCCATCCTCCTGACACCCACCCTTTCGGTATTTATCAGCATTGACAAGATCCCCCTTCAGTTGTCTTTCGCCCAGACTGAAGAGACCCAAATCCCTCAGCCTTTCTTCATCAGAGAGGTGTTCCAGTCCCCTCAGCATCTTGGTGGCCCTTTGCTGTCCCCTCTCCAGCAGTTCCCCGTCTTTCTTGAACCGGGGAGCCCCGAACTGGACCCAGTGCTCCAGATGCGGCCTCCCCAGGGCAGAGCAGAGGGGGAGGATGACCTCCCTCCACCTGCTGTCCAGTTTGACTTCTCAGCTCAGGACAGACACCACCAAGAAGAGATAAAACCAGAAGGCAAAAAAATCCCAGGAGGCACGGGGAAGGGGCTGGAGAAGGACCACTCGCTCCCCAGGGACACAGTGAGCCCCAGAGGACCCAGCCTCCAGCCGGAGCACAGCACCCACCGCCACAGCACGTGGGGATGGCCAAAAGCAGAGTCGGACACAGAAGAGGTCAACACAAACTCCTCAACAGCAGAGTCACAAATGGCTCTTAAAACCACAGTGGCGCAGGCACAGCTGTGGGGCTGGAGAACGTCAGAGCTGCTCATGACCGAGCAGAGATTGCCCAAAGGACCATCCCCTGCCTGTCCCACACCTCATGCTGGCCACCACAGCGCCAACCAGCACCGCGTGGACCACCAGCCCGGCCAGCGCGGCTGCTCCAGTGTCCCACCACCAGCACATCAGCTGGTACATACCCCGTGGAAGCCCAGCAACACCTCGGCTGCAGCCCGGCCCCTCCACGGGGCCAAGCACCTGATGTTATGGAGCAACAACCAAGGAACTGCTTGTGCACGGGGTAAAATTCAGGCAGTAAGAAGTCATCCTACGTCCTGACACACGACAACGCGTTGTAGGCACTGTCACCAGACAGTGACGCCTTTCCAGCCTCTGAAAGTCTTGGCAAACCTCAGCAAGGACCACGGCTGGAAGGTCCAGACCAGGGCTCTCCAGGGTGAAGCTGCTAACAGGGAGGGCTCAGGAGAGCACCAGGCACAAGCTACGGGCAAGCACCAACAGCACCGTTCAGTGATTTTGTCTTTATGTATTGAACATCTGCCATCTTATCCCTTTTCTCCACGTGCTATGGATCTCAGAGGGTGGCTGGAAGGCCCCTGGAGTTCAGCAGCACAGCAACAATTAGGGAGAGAAAAGATTTATCTTCTTAAAAAAAAAATAAAAAATTGCTTAGAGTTTCATTTCCCAGCGCAATAATATTTACATAAAGATTTACTGTCCAGAATCCAGTGAGGGTGAGAGAACACATTGCTTTCCACTGTGTATTCAAGCTCCCAGTGAAGGGACTTCGCTGCGCATCAGGGTTTCCTACACCACCCAGGTCCTCCGTCCCCAGCAGGCACCTTTTGTCCCACAGCACGTTCCTTGTATTCAAGGGTGACTGCAAGACCCAAATATTTAACCGTTTCTTTCTGATGCCTGCCACAAATAATTAAACTGCTGTGATGGAAGTAGCAAAACTCTCCTTTTCTTGTATAAACCCCAGGCGCTGGGCACAAACACGCGCAGCGGAGCAGGCGGCACTGCCCGTCCCAAACCGGGGTAAGGTCTGGGTGCTGGGTGATCCTGCAAACACAGGGGATCTGCCCTGCGGGACAGCAGAAGGGGCACTGAACAGCGGAACCTCTCGTACCCCCAGCTCTGAGATCGAGCCCAGCGGCTCTACAGACCGACGGACAGACGCGCCGAGCCACGCGGCGCAACACAGAACTTTGTGTGGACTTCAGACGTTAAAAACAAAAACTCCCGTTGCTTTATGCAGTCTTTTAAAAAGGTAATTACTTGCGACAGGGCTCCCATTTTACTTTTTTTTTTTTTTTTTTTTCTTAAAAAAGCCTACAAAATACATTCAAGGCAACAGACTGTAGACCTAACAGAAAGGCTGCCAGCGAGATGGAGCAGACCCTCCCACGCTACCAGGGCTGAAGCAGCCAGTGGATTCCCTGGTTCCTGGGAGACCATTTACTGCTGAAGTTTGGGGCATTTTCCTGCCCCAAAAGCCCGGGGCACGGCACAGCACGGCTGCTCCCGGGCACCGCAGGGCCAGCACCTCCAGAGGTGTTTGGAGGGCATCACCAGGAGACGCATGGGGCTGGACGCTGTGTTCCTGCAAACCAGGGGATTCGGCAGAGCCCTGCACTGGGATGAATCCGAGTGCCAGCTGGAACCTGGGGGCATCAAAGCCAGCACACAGAGATGGGCTATTTCGGTGGCATCAAGCTCTGAATGTTGCCAAAACCATAATTTTGACTTCTTTCTTAGAGCACTATCAATAAAATAATTAACTGCAAAATTAGTGCTTTAAAATATAGCAGAACAGTCAAGTAGCAATAATGTCTTATAGTAAGATACTGCCAAACATAAAAAAACCCCAAACATTCACCTTAGCTCCCCCAAAAATGATGCAAATCAAAAATAAATTAATTCTCCTATAACCTAATTTCACCACATATAGTTCCCATATTACGCAACAGAGATGGCCTTCCCTGCTTAGGTTTCGGCTTTGCTCTCGGCATGCTCTTCCAACAGAGCAGCAGTTAAATCTCTCTCCTTACATTTGACTGCATTAAGAACCCGGCTGTCCAGGGGCTTCCTGCTGGGATCGCTGGTGGAGGACCGGATTCCAGTTCCGCAGCTGTTGGCAAGCGTGTTCCTGCAAGAAAGGCAAAGGAAGGTCCTTACACCGGGGGCTCCAGGGGACAGTCGCTGCCCCGGCCTCTTCCCTCTGGGTTCTTACGGAGGGATCACCATGTTACATGATTTTGAGGCAAAGAATTGGAAAAGCCGGTGCTCAGTTCAAGCATCATTGAGAAAAAGCACAGAAATCAGTGCGGCATACGCAGAGGATGAAGCGCTCATGACACGTTATCTATTCACATGGTTGAAACACCAGAAAATAAACGGAATCCCTTTGGAAAGCACAGAGAGCAAGCGGACATACCGATCAAAGAAGGTGGCCAGAAGACGTCTCAGGAGGACCTTGTGTTTGACACCGGCACATAGGTGGCAATTCATCAGCTGTCCCCGGGTGATGTAAACCCCCGAGCCTGGAAGGGTCGGAGAGGGAGAACTCAGAATCATGCCCTGGCCTCGCCGCCCGCGAGCCAGCCCCGCGCCGGGGGCACGCAGGAGGCAGCGTCTTGTCACGCGCTGCTATTGGAAGCCCATCAAAGACGGCAGGATCTTTGGACAAGCCCAGCAGGGGCTGTTACCGCAGACCCTTGGGGGTCTTGCTAAGTCCCAGCTAATAATAATTCCCAATTTTGTTATTACAGAAAGGAAGTCTATCGAAATCAAATGAAAGGACTAAATCTTTTTTCTTTTAATTTTTTTTTTTTTTTTGTGAAGACACACAATGCAAGGCTTTATTCTGTCATTTTTATATTCTTTATATTCTAATTCAGATTATTTATTCTTTCTGAAGGACGAAAACCCCAATCCATTTGGCCTTTTCTTTTCTCAAGCGAAGGATCCCAGAACATATCAGTAGAAAGAAAGGAAAAAAACCCCGCCTAGCCCAGGAAAGGTCCTCGCTCACACTACACATCTGTTTCCAAAAATCCCAGCCCATCACCTCTTCATACTGCTGGTGAGCAGGGAATTTTCCTTCTAATGCACAGGAACTGCTGACGTTGAGATACCCTGCCTTTAAGGATGTTCTCGGGAAGAAAAAGGAGCCTCCGCCAGAGCGGCTTTACATGTCCAGGGGTTTGGCAGCGCTTTACTGCAGGTTCCTTATCAAACCCTTTTACTTTGCACGGAGCTCTCGCAGAACAAACCGCTCCTGCCTCGGCATCGGCTTGCAGGGGAAGGTTATCCTGGTTTTCAAGCGTACTGTTATATGAGAGGGTTTTGGTATTTGCTTTTAATTAACATTAAATAATGGGTCGTATCTGGATCCAGAACACGCTCTGCTCTCAAGACAGAGAAACATCTATTCCAGAAATAAAATTACCTCCTGGATTTCCAGGAAAGCCTACAGATGCTGGGAGGGCTGGAGCCCCTCTGCTGTGGGGACAGGCTGAGAGAGCTGGGGGGGTTCAGCCTGGAGAAGAGAAGGCTCCGGGGAGACCTTCCAGCCCCTGCCAGTCCCTAAAGGGGTTCCAGGAAAGCTGGGGAGGGACTCTGGAGCAGGGAGGGGAGCCATGGGACAAGGGGGAAGGGTTTAAACTGAAGAAGGGAGATATAGATGAGATCTGAGGCAGAAATTGTTTGCTGTGAGGGGGGTGAGCCCCTGGCCCAGGTTGCCCAGAGAAGCTGTGGCTGCCCCATCCCTGGAGGGGTTCAAGGCCAGGTTGGACGGGGCTTGGAGCAACCTGGGCTGGTGGGAGGTGTCCCTGCCCAGGGCAGGGGTGGCACTGGGTGGGCTTTAAGGTCCCTTCCAACCCAAACCATTCTATGGTTCTATGATTGTCCCTGATCTCCCAGATGAAGACAGAGCTGCCGGTGGGCAGCAGCATCCTGAGCCCGACCCCCTCCCTGGGGACGGCAGCTGCCCGCACCCTCCCAGACACTGCGGGCAGCCTGGGCCACCGGTCCTGCCCCAGGAAACAGTAATTATCACTCCAGATCCGAGCGGTCCCGCTTCTCGCCATGCTCCACGCACAGCAGATTTATTACGACGACTGCGAGACTTGTTGAAGACCCTCTCAGAGCTGCTGAAGTTTGCAGAATCCATTACGGCATGAAAAATCAGAGACAAAAGGAGAACACTCCCAGTGGAGAGCTGAGGAAAACTTCTGCCGCAGGATCCTCCTGCGTCAAGCCCTGGTCAAGCCCCCCTTGAGGTCTCACCAGGTTTGAGACAGGAATTAGCTTTCTTCATCAGCAGTATTTTAAGAGATAAGCCATCAGAGGGAACGCCAGACGCTAGCGAGGGTAACTTCACTTTAATAAATAAAAAGTAACCGAGGCAGCCGCTATCGGTTAGAGATATTAATCTACTTTTTTTTCCAGATTGAAAAATGTAAATCAAGCAGAGCTGCCTCGAGCCAATTTGCAGCTCTCACTGTGAAAATAACCTGCACCACTTGATGGTTTTTAAGAAGTCTCACATAAAATGTAAATGGGCACAAAATGAATATTCCAGATACAAAATAAATACTTGTGGTTGTGCGCTGTGTTACAGCGTGTGCGTTTTACTCCTGCCTTCCATCAAAGACCCATCCTCCATCAGACGGAAACCTTCCTGGGCTTCCCCTGAAATTCAGATTCCTTCTACAGACTGAAAATAAAATCACGCTACTCACCAAGAGATAAATGACCAGAAAGAAAGGACAACTGATTTGGACTGATTGCGCTGCCACATGTCCTTTTCGTACCGAGGGCGTTACAGGTATTAATTAACCCTCCCCGCCTGGGCAGCAGGTACAGGCTGTCACGCCAAGATCGCTTCATCTAAGCACATCTCAACATCGCATCTTCCACCTCAAGTTGGCCATAAATCCTTTACAGAGTAGTGAATTCTCCTGATATTGTAAGTACCCCCAAAACCGAAAATAAAGAGAGAAGAAAGGACTCAAACCGATTCCTTCCCTTCCTTCCCTGCAGCATTTCACAGTTTAGTAACACCCCCAATTTTTAAAAAAAACTTTTACAGGTTTTTCAAAGCTTGTTCAGTGACATAAATTTTATCTCCATTGCTCTGTAAATCTTATAATGCAATGGGCTTTTTCATTTGGTTTTTTTTGGTTTTTTTAAGATCTGTGCATCTAAATCAAAACACAATTGCGATGCAGCCCACACCAATCAGGAAGAACACAAGCTGGAGAATTCAATTAAAATGCTAAATTAATTCAATTGAATAAATCCTGTTAATGACACATTTTTCTATCAGCAAATTAAAGGAAACTCGGAACTTTTTAAAAGATGATTGGTGATGAATAATCCAGAAAGACACAGCAAGGGCACACAAGATGCTCAACTCCAGCAATGGTGCAAACGAGATGAAGAACCCATTTCAAGAAGGAAAACACCAGCGATCCCCAGGCAAAGAAATCTACCCCCTCATTACCTGCAACGAGCTCAAGTTTTTCTCCAGGATCTCCCTCTGAGTAGAGTTTTGGGTGGCAGCGGTATCCGATTTGACTGATAAGACTGGCCGGGAGAGCAACTAGATCCCGTCGTATGAGGACACAGGAGCGGTTCTCCAGTGGGATCTGCTCTGGCTTCTCTTGAGCAACTTAAAAATTAAAAGGGAAAACCATTAAAACAGTTTATTACGCAGGCGCAACATTAACAGAAGGTCAGATTTTGACTTTTTCCCATAGCTCTTGGAATATTCCTCCCTCCAGAAGTAAATCGTTCACCAGGGCTCTCGGCTGCAGGGCAGATGCCGCCTGACAGCATGGAAAGATCCCCCGCTCTCCCCCACCGTCTACCACAGCCGTCTCTCATGCGCATTCGGGTTCTGTGAGAGGGAATCTTGGAATCTAATTACGCTTTAACTTTTCCTAAGTTAATCATTTATGAAAACGGGCACCTCTGCACAGCTGGCATCGTTCTCGAAGCGCAGCATACGGAGCTGGCTTCCCCAAACACTCCCAGAAGAACGGCAGGTTCCTTCACCAGGGGGTTCTAAAACAGGCAATAAATTGCCCAGGTTTGATAAATACCTGTATCAGTACCATATCTATGTCTCTCGATGTTTTTTTCCTGCAGAAGTTAAAAGTCAGACCCTGCAGATACCCCCTGCACCGAGAAAGGCCACCGTAGCCTCCCCCGAGGATGGCACCCAGCAGCCACCTCCCACGAGCTCCAACTCACCTTCTCTGACTCTGCCTTTTGCAGGCTAACGTTTCCTCTCAATAACAAGAGAGGCCCCAACCAGCAAGCCAAAAAATGTTATTAAGCTGTGGCTTCAAAACTAAATTACTGCGTTTTGCCAGGACGCAGCTGTGACTTGCCCCGACGTTCCATCCCCGGAGCCCACCACTGCCCACCAGCAACCATTGACATTGAACAGCTGGAAGTGCTGAGCTGTACCAGCAACCGCGCAAGGTCTTGTGGGCAGACAGAGGATTTGACTTCTAAAATACATTTACAGTGTAAGTCCACAGGTTTGCCTAAAACTGCAATTTTTGACAGCAAAAGAGGGCTGACGGGGTGCACATCAACTCCAGCCGCACTGGGACGCAGTGGGAGCAGTTAAAAATCCTGACTTGCAGCTCAGCTCTACAATGACCCTTCTCTTTTCCCCAAAACTGTCTAACGTGGCAAGTGCCATGCATAAAATCAAACCCCGCTCTGTGCTTCAACATCTGTGAATACAGAGAGAAGAAAAAAATCCCAGCAATTAGCGCTTCTGAACCCAAAATGTCTCCTACCGGAGAGGTGTCTTTTCCTGCGATTATTTGGGTGTTCTTGGGGGACACTTTTCCACTCTCGAGATAAAATAACAAGTTTTGCAGACTTGTTGCTGCAGTAACCGCGGGGCGACGGCTCCGGCACAATGGGAGCACTGTTCTAACTAGGACATGCCCGGCGGCGGTGCCATGGCATCCTATCGCAGGCACGGGGCTGGAAGCATCCCCACCCCATCGCTCCCTCCTTCCCTACAAAGTCAGAATACCAGGAGGATGCCCCTTGCTCGTGGAGCCGCACCACGGCGGGGCAGCGTTTCCTTCAGCGATTAAGGACCAAACAGTGGCAGAACAATTCACGTAATGTTTTAAAACTAACTTCTCTTGCCAGCACGGCGCGGTTATCCATGCAAAGCGGCAGGGCTTTGTCGTCCTGATGTGCAGTCCCATTGCCAAGCAGAATTTTCACCAACTGAAATATTTCCCTGTTTAATCGCGCTCCCAAGCATCCAAACACCTTCTCCTTGGAGATGGGAGTCGTCTTCTGCTCACACAGAGGAAGCACCTCAAAGACCTGCTGTATTGCTGATGCTTTCAAAGAGTGATAAGCAGAGTACATCCAATTAAATACTGGGATTTTCTCCAGCTTGAACAAATCAAAGGCAGATGAGCATCAGGTACGGGGGACCCACCACCCAGGGAGGACCCACTCTGCTGTTCTTCCCAGGCTTTCTGGCCCTGGCAATGCTCACCGAGACAGGCTACAGCACAGAGGCCACCGCAAAGTAAATGCAAATCTCCAGGGGAGAGGAAGGAGCGGGAATGGAGGACACCACCGTCAGCTCCCACCTGGAGTCCCCTGCACGTCACACACAGGCTGAACCAAAAGATAGAATTATATACACCACATATGAGCTATCATTCTGCTGGTAAATCCCAGAAACCAGACTGGGATGTCCTTTCCTGTCCTCCTCTACCCTACGGTCTTCAATGGTGGCAATGAAAGGCAGGTGCATGATGCTATTAGGGGTAAAACAGAATTTAGCAAGAGTTTTTTTGTGCCAAATGCATGTCCCTGATCTTTCAGGTGACAGGACAGGTGAGGACAAGGCCATGCCTGTGCATGGGGCTCCTGCTAATTGCAGGCAGCTCATCAGCGCCGGGCTCTCCATGGAGCCACCGATTCAGCTGCCCGCCAAGAGCAGGAAAACATTGCAAGCCCTCGCAAGCGGGACGCTCCGCCCAGGTTGTGTAAAACTGCATGTTTAATATTTCATTTTTGCTGTTAACTAATGACTGAGGTCAAAAGCACCCACGATATTTGTCACCACCTAAAAACGGGCAGACGTTAAGCTGCTGAAGGGAAGCTGGGCAGACGGGTACGGATTCTCAGAAACTGTCTTAGAAGCCTCCAGTTCTTTTTTTAAGCAATATAAAGGCTATGGGTCTCCAGGGACAGCAGCTGCAGTCAATACCCTCAGTGAGGTTCAGAGCAGGAGAAGGTCCTCGCAGCTCGTGACGCGGTATTGCTGTACTGGGAGCAGAAGAGAACCCAGCGTGGAAGGGCCACCAGCCGTGCCCTCCTCCTGCCCGCTTCGTCATCAAGGCCGCTGTCATTGAGGAAATTAAACACCTCCAACACCCAAGTGGCCAACAGCTACAGCGGACAAGGACAAATCTACCTGCTCTACCACCTTCTATAGGCAAACATTCGATAAAAAACAATTTTTGGGCCAAGGAGATCCCAAGGTAGCAATAATGAGGCAGGGAAGAGGAAGATCAGCACCAGCCCCGTGGTTCTACCCCACCTCCCTGGAGAAATTTTGAAGGATTTTGTGTCAAACCTATTTCCTGAAAGCAAAGCAGCTTTTCAGGAAGACAACACTGCCACGCTGGTTGGTGACAATCCTGCCTTGAAGAAATTCTTTGCTTTTGAAGACATTTCATCTTTTACAGATGGAGCCATCGAGAAGTTTACGTTTCTTCCTGTGAAATCAAACACTTCATAAAACAGGCTAAAATTTGGTCTAAAAAGCCCAAGTGTAACTCAACCCACTCCCCTATTTTGGTTGCATCTGTCCTGCTGGCTCGCTGTCTATAAATCTCTTATTAAACATGGGCATGAATCATTTTTTTGGACTTTGTTTCCATTGAAGCATTAGCACAAATTCAACGATACTAAACAAAAACAACTGAAGATTTAGGCCTTTCAGTGCCACCTCAATGCAGCAGATAGCAATCGGTTATGTAAAGAAGCAGGATACAAGAGACACTTTGGTCCCATGTTTTCAAAGAAAGCCTGTCTGTTTGGCCTTTATGCTCTGAAGAACAGGATAGTATTCGCTTCTAATTAATTTGTATCTTCAGAGGGCAGCGGCTCCTTCCCTTTGAATGAAAGGCCAAACAATGTGAAGTATTGTTTAATACAGTTTTGTTCTCGACCAAGAAAGGAGCCTACCAGCTGGCGGAGAGGGGCAGGAAATCGTTACAGAGGGAGCAATGAGAGCTGCCAGCCAAACGCCGGTATGTTTTATTTGTCCAGATATATGCTTTCACCTCAAACTTCTACGGATGGCAACAAGTGGTCCAGAATGGGAAATATCCTGTTTTTTCTGGCTGAAGAAGCAATCTCAAACCAACTCACCGGTCTGTGCTCGGAGGAAAGAGAGATTCTGTGATTCTCTGAAAGCTGGAGTCGCGGGAATTACCGGTGCTCCGCGGCTCCAGGCTTTGCGTGACGCTGGGGGCACATGTCCTCCTTGTCCCTAAAACCTACCATTCGGCTCAGAGGTCCATTACACACCGTCTTGCTGAGCCCACGATGGTTTTGGTCATGCCAGGACAGTTGCACATCCCACCTGAGGTGCCTGGGACCAGCGATGCTGCGCCCACCCAGCTCCCGCTGACCCTCATCCAAGCTGCTCGGGTGAGTGCCCGGGCTCTGGCAGCGCTGGGAATTGCTGGCCATATACTTGGTGCCACTTTTCACTTATTTCCTTAGTTCCTGACAATCCAAACACCAGGGCTTCAAAATTATTCATGAACCCCCAATTCCCACCAGTGCTCCTCTTGACCATTTACTGCATATAAACGTCAACATACTCCTGTGGATAAGAAACAACCATTTCTATTTTAGGAATGGGATTCTGAGACACAGAAAGATCAGAGCGATGGACCCTCACCCAAACATTAACCTTTACAGAGCCCCAACACGGAACCACAACCCAGGAGCCCAGGTCCACTGCAAAGGCTACAAAACCATCTCCACCTGCTCCACCACCAGTCACCAGGTATGCAAACACACGGATAATTCCCCCCTGTTCTCTACACGGCAAGAAGTTTCATTTAAACAGCAACATTTTACAAACATTTTTATCCCATTAGCCTATTTTCCACTGGCAGTGGGACTACCCCAAAAATAGCATCCCTGCCGCAGCCCCGGCATCGCCAGCATCTGCCTGACAACATAAACCTGGACCACAGAGGACACACGCACGCACCGCAGGACAGATATATGATATAGTCCCAGCCAGGATAGTTTACGTTATACAAATAGTACATTTATAACAACGTACTGGAATGCAGAGATTTGATTTGTGACCTATTTATACAGGGAGGTAATCTGGAATTAGTATAGGAAAAATATTACTGGTTTATAAATACCCCTATCTTGCCTTCGCTTCAGATCTCAGCCAGGAGTGAAACATCTGCCAGCCTAAAATTAAACATCTGTGTTTTACGGTGAGGAAACCGGGACTGGAAATTTAATGCCAAAAAAGGCCAGAGGCTGTGCACCCCCGGCGTGGGGCTCTGCCTTCCTCCGGCACCACTGCTCCCTGCGCCACGCTGGGCGATGCCGGCTCCCCCAGGGCATCAGAGCTCTTTGCAACCCTCAGCAAAAAGCCAAAGGAAAAGTGCTCTGGTGAAGAAACTCCTTTATTTCCTAAAAAAACCCCACCAGCTCTCTGCTGGCGAGCATCCCCCCTGCGCAGCACGGTGTCAGAGCATCCGCCGCACGGCCCTGGTCCTCCCAGGATGGGATCCCCCCGTTCCCGCAGTTAGAACCAGCTGCGTTATTACGGCTGCGCTCGTCGGGCGTCGCGAGCCGTGATTTACATCGCTGCAGCGCGGCGTTCCCGGGCTCGGGTCGGGATGCAGTGCCGGAGCCACTCATTACGGATTCTGGGTTGTTCCCTGCCCTCTTTCCTTACTGTCAGGAATCAAGAGGCCAGGAGAGAAAACTATTCTCTCAGCTAATTACCACAACTATTCTATAATGGCTATTTTAGATGAATTTTTAATGAAGCGTGCTCTTGTCAGTTCGGGATTTCATAACTTTCAAGTCCAGCCTTTACGTTCCAGCCATTTGCTGCATAAAGATTCCTCCTCTCCCCTGCAAACGAGGAGGAGAGGAGAAATCTTGCAGGAGCAGGGGAGGAGGACGGACCCTCGCGCAACTTCACTTGCACCTGTCAAAATTAAATTAACTGCGTCTGCTAAGCAGCAAGCTGACTGACAAGAACGCGGTTCAGCGCAGAAAAACGCCGAGCATCTGCAAGTCCTGCCGAAACCCACTTCAGATCAGGCCCACGACGCTGTAATTAACAAGGATAAAAATACTTTGCTTTTGTTTAATATTTTCTGGAGTTGTGCATTCCTCAGATCAGATGCTAGAAACCTCATTCAGTCTCACTCGTGTCCTCAAGGCCCACATGTTCTCCACAACCAGACCTAGTTACAGAAGAAGGGGCCATTTTACCGTGGTGCTCCCAGCCTGCCACAGCAGCAGGCGGGCCCGGGGACGGCGGCGGTGACACCGTGGCCACCGAACGCGGACAGAGGCCGGTGGGAGCCGATGCACCTTTTCCTCCATCCCTCTGCAAGCTGCTGCCCTGTCTGCTGACACCTAAACCTCACCCTCCCATCGGCTCGTGTTCAAGACAGGGCTTATCCTTTATCTGCTGCTCCCTTTGCAGGTCCAACACTTGTCCTGGTCCACCACACCACTGCCACCACTGCAGGAGGCACATCATTTAATAAGACCTTCTCCTTGCTCCCTCTACCACCATCAAACCCTTGGCCAAGGGGATGACGCGCTCCTTGTGTCTCCGACCCCAGCTTTGGAGATGCTTCTCTGATCTCAGCTTTGGAGGTTCAGCACGATTCTGACTATAAAAAGGGGTGAACAAAAATAAATTAAAAAAAAAAAACAACAGCCCTGGGGCAAGAGGCTTCGTGCCCCCCTTGCTCAGGGGGTCCTACCGAGCGCCCCTCCCTGCCCCAGTAGCGGTGGGTGATGCTCAAGGTGAGTGATGCTCAAGGCAAGTGAAGAGCATCAGCTACCAGCGTCCCACCACGCACTCGCCGGCATTAGCTCAGTCAACGCTTCATCTGGGGAAGGAAAAAGCGGAAAAAAAGGAGGAAGAAAAAAAAGACCAAACCTCTCTGAAATTCAGGGCTTCATCTGCTGTGCTCTTCTTTGGCTTTGTTTTTGTTTTTACAAGCGGGGCTCTTGGAAACCTTGGCAATCACTATTTTAAAGGGCTGCCCCCTCCCCCAGGCTTTTGTAAGGCTGTCGGGATCTACATGCCAGGAGCAGGATTAGCTGCCTTCTCTCTTCCATCTTATGGTTTTATTATTCTGCACCTTTTGAGGGTACAGTTTATCCCGAATAATTAAAACACAGTTAGCTGTACAAGTCCGAACCATAATGGAAGAGCTTAGGTTTTTTTTAAATCTCTTTTTTTTTTTTCCTGTGCCCTCTTTTCCAGGAAGCCTGACACTATAGCTGGCTTATTTAAAACAGGAAACTCCCTTGAAACGTGCTGCTGTGGAAGAGATATTTTAGCAGAAATGTGGTATATTAAGAGCCTTACAGCGGGGCCGGGCAGCGCCAGGCTCCCGACCTGCCTCCTCCCCGCGTGGTCCCTGCCTCGGCATCACGACGTGGTTCAAGCCTTCCCCCTAGAGAAACCGAGTAGGAAAACTTTGCTGTGGGATGCCCAGTTCCAACGCAAGGGCTGGACGGCTGCAGCATCTCCAGCGACACCCAAGAAAGCTGCTTGTATTTTCCCTTTTCCAACTGGGATGGCTTCCGTATGGCAGGAATTAGGCACAGCCTGCTCCGTCCCGGGGCTGGTCCTGCCCTCGCCTGCTGAATTTATTTTGTTCTGTTACTGCAAGAACCGGCGAAGGAAAACACCGTGTCCAAGGGTATAATCCCATTGCCCAGAGGAACGCTGCTGCGAGCCCCGGCAAACCCACATTACTCACCGCGAGCTCTACAGCGGGGAAGCGCAAAGCAAAATAAAAACAAAACCAGTGTGTGGGAAAACTGCCCGATTTCTGTTCGGTCTGAGAGTGACAGCAGCCGGGGCACAGGACCCCGCTCCTGCTGGGTGGGTGACCCCAACCCCATCCCCATCCCTTCATCCCGCTCCTCCTCGCCCAGCCGGTACCAACCACTGGGACTTGAAGGACAGCAGAGAGAGCAGACAGGCTTTTGAGGCTCATTTTCTCCAACTGGCTTGTCCGCTTTTCTCAGCAAATATTAAAAGAGCATCACCGCTACCGGCGTGCTTTCCCCCTTTTGCACATGGTTTGGTAAAATCGCTTGGAAAACATTGCTTATCTGCTCGCTACCTGGCAGGGGGAGATGCCAAGGGGACGCTGGGCTCCTGCCCTTTGGGACAGGATTGGGATGAGCCAGTTCTCAGGACGAGGGAAAGCCTGGCTTTAGGTTAACAGGAAAGGCCGTTATTTGTCAAATCTTCTCCCTCGCTTAAGAACAAAATCACACGGCTTTAAGGAAAACACGCCAGCTCTCCAACAAACGAGAGTTAAATATTTGCAAAATTAGTCCAGAAATCTCAGCGCAGAACTGTAGCAGGAAAGCAGCTCCGGGCGAGAGGATGCTCCGTGCTGCCAGAGCCGTCGGGAAGATGTCCCTCCCCAGGGAGCGCCCGCGGATCAAAGCTGCCACCACAAACACTGGCAGCTCCGACGGGGAGGCCACCGCGCCGAGGCCGAGCCTCCGCGTGCGATGCTGCGAGCTTCATCCACATGGGATGCAGGGACACCAGTGACCCAGCCGGGCATCTCCCCCTCCGGTCCTGAGCCCCCGGCTCCGTACCCTTCCCTTGCTCCTCAGGAGGGTCCGAGCCCTGCAAGGTGACGGGGGGTGCACACCCGAGGAAGCCCTCTCCTGTGTGGGAAGCGAGAGGGAAGAGGCCTTGTGCCCCCGCACCCGCCTGGGGGCTGAGCTGGCAGCTCCCGGCCGAGCACCAGCAAAGTGAAGCCACCTCCTGTCTGTAGGCATGCCCAGGGACCCACCTAACAGAGAAATAAAATATCATCAAGAGGCCCCGAAATTGCTTTTCCCTTTGTGACAGCGATGCGCTGGGCAAGGCTGGCAAAGGAAAGGGGGGGTCACTTTCAGGCAGTGGGCATAAAAGCCCATCTTTTCTTCTTTTTGCAGATATTCCCAATTAACATTTGTGAAAATCATTTATTTGATGTTTTTCTCCCTTCCTCCAAATGTCATTTGTTCATCACTTTTTAAAAAATTTTACTCTAAAAGGCCAGGACAGAGGGAACGTGCCTTGCTCCTTGCTGAAGACTAACTCCCAGACCGACCACCCAACCCCCGCCAGGCCAGCAAGGGCTGACGCTTCCCTTCCCATGGATGATCATCCTTCTCGGATGACCTATGGCAGGTAAGCTCAGCCATCGCCACGGGACGGTGTCACCAGCGCATGGCTCACGTCACCACCAGGCTGCTTGTCGAGAGCCTCAGCCAAAAAGCGAGGGGCCAAGCCGACCGTGGCGGATGACGCAGCTTCTCTTATCTGAAGAGCCTCTCAGCTGGGGACGCAGCCCAGGAGCGATGGCACGGGGGGACCTGCCCATGCCATACCCACACACCAGCACGAGCCCACCACATGCACCGCGCTACGGAAATAAACAAACGATGACCCTGAAGACAAAAACCTGGTGAACAAACCCAAAGCTACCCATGCTGGTTGGAGAAGGACCAAGCAACTGCTGAAGGAGAGCAGAAAACCCAAGGAGAGAGACCGACCATTACCAGAGTAGCCTCCCGAAGACTTGATGTACATCTGCCCGTACTGCTCCTCCACCATGGTGTCGTACGCTTCGTCATCCTCCTCGTCCTCCTCGTTGTGGTAGGAGGTGGGGCTGTCGGTGGTGGGAATGCTGCTGGCGCCGGGGCTCGTCCGCTCCCCCTGCGAGTACTGGACCTGCTGGACGTTGGGGATGAGAGTGGCCAGGTTGGGCATCCCGTAGTAGGAGACGCGGGAGAGCTTCAGGGGACCGGCGTTGGGGCCACCACCACCCGCCCCCTCCCGGGCGCCGGGCTCGAGGGGCCGCTTGCCGGGCAGGCCGGGCAGGGCAGCTGCCTGCAGCTCCAGGTTCTCGTGTTTGACGCGCGTGAGGAGCGGGATGGGCATGGAGGGGGACATGACATAGGGCGCCGAGGCCGACTGCAGCTGGTTGCAAGGGCTCTGTGGCTCCGAGCTGGGGTCTTCGATCATGGTGGTCTGAGAGTCACAATGGGGCGAGCTGACCTTGAACATCAAGTCCGTCCCTTTCTCCACGATGTGCTGGATCTGCAGGAAGCCCGCCGTGTACATCACCACCAGCTGCTCGCTCGCCGCCATGGTCAGCTTCCCGGTGTAGCAGAAAGAGAGGATCTGCTGGAAGCAAGCCGGGGGGACGGTACCCGGCAGCTCAAAGGCGTTTTTGCTGTTCCCACTGAACAAGTCTCGGAAGTAGAGGCTGCTGGCGGCCAGGACCGCCCGGTGCGCCTTGAAGGCTTGGCCCTTCACCACGATGGAGACATCGCAGTACAGCCCCAGCAGCCGCTGCTCATTCAGGCAGCCCAAAACGGTGTTCCCAAAGTTGGGAATCTCTATGTGCAACATCTGCGACATGGCTCAGGATCGGCTGGAGCTCCTCAGACATTCAATGCAGGAATATCCAAAGTAGGGCACATCTGAAAAACGGAGAAGGCAGGGAGAGAGGCACAGCGTTTTTAGACAGTTCACCAGAGCAGGCAGAAGCAGAGGAACCCACCTCACCCAGCATCAAAGGCTCAAAGCTAAGCTCCGAGAGCCCACGCGGAAAAACAATCACTCATAAAAATTACTTAGCAATGTTTTCAAACAGCGTTGGAAATGCCATCGGTGGATGACAAAGGATATTCCCCAAAAATGCAAGTATTTTCTTCAAGTTGTGGTCTGTTTAAATAAGCACCACTGATTTATTCCCCTGGGGGGGGGGAGGTTTACTCTCTGCAGGAAAATCTGAACGGTAATGGGAGAGGAGTGAACGGTACAGCAAACGTAAGACAGTCACATCTCGGGTGGCATTATATAAGAAAGACAACAACCAGCAGCTACATCGAAACTACAGAAAAGATATTTATAAAACAACGTGCCATTCTGCCTGAAATAAATACAGGATTCTGCCGGAGCGACAGCTCCCAGGAAAAAGCACTTTGAAAAACAATCTTCCCATTTGCACCAGAAAGAGGGAGCGTTTCAACAGTTAAACCCCTTCTCAACCCATTGATCCTCCAACAAAACGAGGCTTAGCTCCAAATTAAGCCAGATATTTGAGCCCCAATAAAACAAACCAACGCGCCGCCCCAGCCAGCCGCCTACCGAGTTGTCTTCATATTTTTCCCCCCTAAATCGCAAGCGGGGCAGGGCGAGCCCCAGCCCAGCCCCTGTCCGTCCCCCCCACCTCCATCGCCCCAGCCCGGGGGTCCCGGGGGTCCGAGCGGCACCGGGGACCCTCTGAGCAACCTCACGCCCAACGGGCTGGATGTGACGCCTCCGGCTTCGCGTCCCGGCGGTGCCGCTCTGTCCGAGCAGCTGTACCTTGGACCACGGGGACAATTCCTGCTTTCCCCAGCCGGCGTGGGAAGGCAGCTGGGACACCAGCCCCGAGCAGGGAGCGTCAGCGCAGCCCGGGCACGGGAACTCCAGCGAAGCAAATCACTGCGGATTCACCGACAGCAGCCGGAGCCCGAATTTCCCCCCCCTCATCCCCCCGCAAGCTCCACGCAAGAGTCCAGGAGATGTAAAATCCTATTTGCCTTCGACGCTACTGAAGAGAAACGACGGTTAACTAGTACTGAAAGCTCGTAAGAACAATATTTTTTAAAAAGGAAAAAAAAAAAAAAAGAAAAAAAAAAGAAGTTTATCTGAGAAAGATTAAAAAAAACCAAAACCCTCTGAAAAGAAAATAATAACCCACAAAGAGCTGCTCTGTTCCCACTGCTGGGGGAAAAAAAAAAAAAAAAAGTCCTATCTGCAAGGCCACGGGGTAACAGGAAGAAAAGGGAACACACTCGGAGCCAATTTAATTGTATCTGCATGGTTAAAAAAAATTCTTCTGAGTGAGGAAGTTCCCGGTCCTCCGGCCTGGCTGGGAGCAAACCTACCTTCAGCAGCGGCGTCCCCAGCGCGGCCGCCGGCCGAGGGGCTCTGCGTCCCCCCGCACGGCCCGGCCGCAGGCTGTGACCAGCGACGACGATCGCTCGGGGGAGGGAAGTAAAAAAAAAAAAAAATAATAAATATATAGTATCAAACCCTGGGTTTGTATCTGCTGGAGCTCAAGCTTTTACCAAGTCAAATCTCCCCGGCAGCGCACAGCATCTAAATGAATAGGCCGGATGCAGATTAACATTCAGGCTGCTCTCTGCAATGAATAGAGCCCTTTGATTAGGGACCTGAAGTAAATGCCAGTTTCAAACCGAAGCTTTAAAAACAGAGAAATATCAGTGCCAGAGGAATGCTCTCAGTGTTGGTACAAGACAGACTTTTGATGAGTCACTGCAATGCAAACAAAGATGGCAGAAATACTGTACTGTATGCTGATGAAATGCTTAGTGGTGCCACGGCAACTGAGACAGGTTTTAAATTTATAGTGCAGTTTTGCATATGAATTACGCTGTAAACTGCCTCCCCTGCCATCTAGTACATCCAGAGTGTCAAAGCATTTAAACTATTCCAAACAGTCTGCAGAGCTGGCACTGCTGCGGGTTAACTCCTGCGGCCGGAGGAAGGCGTGGAGAGCATCCCCCACCATCCGCCCCGCATCCCCCCAACATCCCGCCTGCCTCAGCATCCCCCTGTATCCCCCTGTATCCCCCCAACATCCCGCCTGCCTCAGCATCCCCCTGTATCCCCCTGTACCCCCCCGCATCCCCCCAACATCCCGCCTGCCTCAGCATCCCCCCACATCCCCCCAACATCCCGCCTGCCTCAGCATCCCCCTCTATCCCCCTGCATCCCCCCAACATCCCGCCTGCCTCAGCATCCCCCTCTATCCCCCCAACATCCCGCCTGCCTCAGCATCCCCCCTCTATCCCCCCAACATCCCGCCTGCCTCAGCATCCCCCCACATCCCCCCAACATCCCGCCTGCCTCAGCATCCCCCTCTATCCCCCCAACATCCCGCCTGCCTCAGCATCCCCCCGCATCCCCCCAACATCCCGCCTGCCTCAGCATCCCCCGCTATCCCCCCGCATCCCCCCAACATCCTGCCTGCCTCAGCATCCCCCCTGCATCCCCCTGTATCCCCCCAACATCCCGCCTGTCTCAGTATCCCCCCTGCATCCCACCAGCATGTCCCTGCCCCCCCCCAACATCACCCCAGCATCCCCCCTGCCCCAGCACCCCCCCTGCATCCTGCCAGCATCTCCCTGCATCCCCTCAACATCCCCTGAGCATCCCCCCCTGTATCCTGCCACCCCACACCAGGGGCTCCCCAAAACCACCCCCCCAAAAGGAAAGCTTTGGAAATGCCCAAATCTGCCCCAAATACAGGTGCTCCTTGGGCAGCCACAGTCCTGATTCCCGTCCGTCCCCCCCGCCCCTCCCCAGCTCCCCCCATCATACAAGAAAGCCTTTCAAATGCAGGAAAAATGTTTACCCCTTGGGGAAAGCTTCTTTCAGGCTGTGGCTGAATCCACTAAAAGCAAATCCATTTGCTTAAGTAATGAAATCCTAGTCACATTGTCTCCTGGATTCAGATTTTAAATTACCTTCGCATTTATTGAGCATGTTTGGTGCTTTTTTCTGGGAAAGAGGGTGGGGCCTCACTTTGCTTACTTCGCTCTTGCCCAGAGCGTTTTTTATTTCTGCTGTTGCTCTCAGATTTGTTTCAATCGCTCTGCTCGGATGGTCACACACCGTTAAAACGTAAGAGACTAGAGGTGAAGCCATCCTTAGGGGAGGGTAAGTGTAGGGAGGGCAGACGGGGTGGGTGATGCTCCGGTGTGACCGCTCCCTGCCGACCGCGCGCTACCTCCCCTTCCACCCTCCAAAGAGATGTTTGGTGCATTAAGTTCAACTCCACGGCAGCAAACAGCGGCCGCTCCCCAGTGCCCAGGGGCTGGCTGCCTTCCCCTGCTCTTCCAGCAAACGGCACTAACACGTCTGCTCTGCATCCCACAGGACACGCAGGCTCCCAGCGCCCGGCAGAGCCGTGATGCTCCCAGCTGAGGACCTCTGGGACCTCCACGCGTCGGGAGCGCTCAAGGGTTCATCCAAACCCTGTGTCAGGTCAATGGGATCTCTGCCCAGTGGTGACAAGGATGCTAAGGCACTGAGAGGGGACCAAGGTGACATCCTGCAAGGAGGTCAGAGATGACACCACAACAGCCAAGCCCAAGAGCCCAGGACCTCTTTCACCCATGACACCACCAAGCTCTGTTGGAGAGGAAAGAAGTCTGCCCTGGCAAATGCAGATCCGCTCTGGATCTGTGAAAATTACTGAAATTAAATGTGCTTTACAGAAACGTAACTCCTCCACTCAGGAACCTGAAGGAAGCCTTGTCCATGAGGATGGCAGACCATGGGTGGAGAAGGATCTCCTCCTCTTTTCTTCCAGCAAGAGCTCCCTTAGAGCTGGGGGGACCAGGTGGGACCTGCTTGCACCCGCTCACAACCTACCTTGGAGAAACCCAACAGGGCAGGATGAGCAGGACCAGCCAAGGACAGCTTGGTAGCACAGAACAAACCGACTTAAAATAGATATCAATTATTAACATTGCTTAGAATCTGCTCTACAAACAAGCCAGGCGTGCCAGCAGGAACCCATGTCTCTCCCTAAAACCACCCAAATTGTGCCAGTTCAGGATACATTTAAGCCGGTGAGAAGCACCAGAGTGCCCCTGCCTAGCAAATTATTGGCAGATTTCATGTAAAACCTCCCATGCGACATCGGAGTTTGAACCAAGATGCTCCACACAACTGATCCCTCCCGAGGTTCGCCTTCCACAGGACCGCAGCCTGGCCTGACAACCCCAAGGGGATCCCGCCCCAAAATCGCATCACTCCAGCTCCCGGTGGCCTTTTCTCCCATTCCAGCAGGTTTTGTAGCTGTTGGTCACACAGTGGCTGAGTGAGCAGGCGAGCTTGCCAGTGGCACTTGGTGATAGATTAGACCTCCAGCTCTCCTGGAGAAAAAAGGCTCTGAAATGCTCTCACATGGAAATGGTGAAAATAGTAACTGTGTTTGCTCTAGGGACAGCATCGAGGAACACAGGCAAAGCCGTACCAGTGAGCTGCAAAAGCCCAAACCACTTCAATAAACCACAGGTCAGGACTGCTGGACTTCTGTTTCTTCCTCCCCGCTTTGCCCCTGCCTTTTTATAGAAAAAAAAACCCCAACCCAAACCCACCAACAATCCAACACCCTCCAAAAATCCAAGAAATAAAAGAAGGCAGTCTTGAAAGCCAAGGAGACCTTGCTCACCACCCTTGAAAGCCAAGGAGACCTTGCTCACCACCCTTGAAAGCCAAGGAGAACCTGTTCACCACCAGACCTCACATCCCCTAAAAACAACAGCAACAAAATATTACTGTGACTAGATAGCAAATGCAGTAACGCTTGATAATATCTAACTTAAAAATCTCCTCCATTAAATACGACTTTTTTTTCTTTTTTTTTATTTTTTTAAGTGGAGAACCATGCGACTTTTGCACGGTTTGAGAAGGCTTCAGTCCATTTGACAGGGGAAGAGCTGTGCTGCAGGAAAAATGACCTTAGCAATGTACAGCTGTAAACTGTACTTTGCAATCTCATCTCCCAAGCTCAGCTGTGCCCCAGGGTGCCGGAGAAACCCCCAGCGCTATCGTCACCCAAAAAAATCCAGTCCCCTACGGGCTGCCGTGTCCTACAGGTGACAGACGCTGAGATGGACACTTCCGACTAAATGGGAAAACTTGGACAAAACTGGATTAAAAGCAGCCAGCCCCCTCCCCCCCCCCTTCTCCCCGGATCATTTAGGATACGTGACCATTCAAGCAAAACATCATTTTGTTCTCTAATGGCAGCCTCTTTTTTTCCAGCTCTTGGATAAGGCGGGACAATCCGTACATGCCTGCATGATTTTTGTGAAGTCATAGCCCTTGTCACAAAGATGTTCATAAAAAATGCAGCTGTTACTTGATACAACTTCCACCAGAGTTTGAGGATTCTCAGTTTCTGCGTTCACGTGCTTTGGGGTGGGGGGGTGGGGCAGCAAAAAAAAGCAGATTTGCTCTTTTCTAAACTATTTTCCTGCTCCGAGGCCCGAAAGGTCGGGGCGAGACAACAACAAAGGAAAAAAGCATCGACCTAAAATAAGATGCCGGCATCAGAGCTCCCCCAGGAGTAATCAGAAATAATTAGATAATGTATTTAAATTGTCTTTTTCCTTAGCCAACATACAAAGAGACTCGGAGACTTCACCCAGCCCCTAAACCACCCCCCCCCCCCCGCCCCCCCAAGCCCCCCCGGCCCTGGGTTTCCCACAGGAAGGGGGCTGGGGGCAGACGGGGCAGGTCAAAGGCAGCAGGACCCTCTGGGGGCGAGGAGGGGGGGGAGAGACAAAGCGGCCCACAGCCTGCACCCCCCCCCCACACCCCCCAGCCAAAGCCCCTCAAAAGGAAAGAGCTGAAAAGTCCTGCCCTTGAAGGCCCCAAAGGGTCAAAGGAAACTTTGCTTTCTTCTGTAAATGAGGGGGGGGTGGGGGTGGGGAGGGAAATCCCACCCCTGGATTTGAGGCTGGCAGGGGGATGTCACCCAGCCGGGCAGGGGCCCCCCAAAGCCACCCAGGACCCCCTGGCGCAGGGGTGCCACCTGCCCAGCTCTTGCTACAGGGTTTTGGGGGTTCCCCCCCCCCCTTGGATTTAAGGCTGGCAGGGGGATGTCACCCAGCCGGGCAGGGGCCCCCCAAAGCCATCCAGGACCCCCCGGCGCAGGGGTGCCACCCGCCCAGCTCTTGCTACAGGGTTTTGGGGGTTCTCCCCCCCCCCCTTTTAATGAGAAGGAAATGCACTTTTTACATAAGCCCGAAGGAAAACAGGCAACAGCTAACTGCCCAACTGGGTGGCGAAGTACCATTCCCCCGGCGCCGAGCCACTGTCACGCCTTAAATAAAATAAAGAGTTAAATAAAGTCAAATAAAATGCACTTCAGGTCCGCGCTGGGCATCACCCCCTCCCCACGCACCGCAGGTCGCTGTGTCCGGGAACCGAGAAGCCAAAAAGAAAAGTCTTTGTCCCCCCATCGCCCCCCCGCAAAAGCGAATCTCCCCCTTGCCCACGCTGGGGCTTGGGGCGAGAAAACCCGGGGAGGGGACGGGAGAGAGACGGGGGCACAAACGGGAAGCGCCGCGAGTGCCCGCGCGGCCTGATGCCCGTCTTTGGCAGGGGAAAGAAAACAAGGTTAAGTTTGGAAATCAAATGACGGTCGTGCCGAGACTCCGCTTCTCTTCTGCAGCATTTCTTGCTGCAGCTCCAAAGTATGTATTTTGGAAATGCTGCAAGTGGCAAGCGGCGAGCAGCGCTAGCGGACCCTATTTTTAGTGTAGCAGCCAGTGGCAATGGGTGAAAGAAGATTATTTCTGCCTTATTAAGATAGCAGAAACCAAATTTGCAAATATTACTCGGTAACACAGAAGCAAGGCAGGCAGCAGACACGCGGCACGGAGCCACCTTTGCTTTGTAACCCGAAAAGTTCGCACAGAAAGTAAAGACCTGGAGGCTCGAGCAGGGGGGAACGGGGGGGGGGGAAAAGATGGAAAAGTGAATTAAATCAGTGCTGATGAGCCAACCCAGCCGGGTGACCACAGCTCCTCTGCCAGGGCAGCCCGGGGATGGGGCGCTGGGAGCGATCCCTGGGGACCCGGCGCAGCCCCGGTGGCAGGTCCCCGGCTCTGTCCTGCTGCAAGGTGAGTCACCGGCAGCCTGGGCACACCATCGCCGCCCGAGGTCACCCACCCCGCAGGCTGCCGCCTCCAAAAAGTGCAGTCATTCAGCCAAGGCGAAGCGTGTTATTGCCATTATTTTTTAATTATTTCCCCCCCCCCCCCCCCCCCCTTATCTATCACTGGCTTTAAGAGCTCTCAAAGCAAGGAGAAGCAAAAATAGAAAATGCAACATTTTAATTTTTTTTTTTTTTTTTTCCCCTCCAGATCGCTGCAAGGAAAAAGGGGAAGGGAGAGACATAGATAAAACCCACAATTATTCTGCAGAATTTAATTTTTTGCAACCGAAGAGAAGCTCGAGACCCCGGCTAAGTTACGTCCACCAGAAAGCACACAGCACCCCATCGCCGTGCCTTCCGCAAAGCGTGCATTGCCCGCATCCCATCGCAAACATTCATCCACATCCGTAACACATCAAAAAGACAAGTGCCATGCTGAATTGTATTCTCCTCACTCCTAGTACACAACAGCAGAGCTAGCAATATATAACATGCATGACTCAGTTCTACCACCGTGCCACGACGGAACAGAAAGCCTTAAAATAAAAGTAAATATCTTAAAAGGTCAATTAAAAAAAGCTTACAAAACATCAGACGCTGCTTCTCGCTAGAGCTCATTACCTAGTATGGTGGAGCTGCCTGTGTGTTTTTTTTTCTTGTGCAAGTTAGTCTGTGAGTCAGCATTAACACACATGAGAACATCAGGAATACTGCCTAGTTCTGATGCAATGGAGGTTGTAAAAAAAAAAAAAAAAAAAAAAAAAAAAGAAGAAGAAGAAGAAAAAAAAAAGAAGAAGAAGAAATCGCGCTCCGTTTGGACAGGAGCCTGTAATTCAATTGCCTTTACTTTTCAATTACTGCATAGCCTACCCTGACCAACCTGCAGAGGGGAAGGAAACTTTGCTTACATCTCTGTCTTAAAATTAATGACTTTTACTTTTGGCTACAGCTTATTCTCCCTGCTTGTAAAAAAAAAAAAAAAAAAAAAAAAAAAAAGTAGGCATAATATAATTAACCCTTCAAGGGCAGCTGAGCCCCTGCAGTGATCGCGATCCCCGTGTTTTTGTAGAAATTTCAGCACTGGAAAACAATACTGCCAAAAAGTTCTGGCAAGGGAAGACATTTATACATTAAACTTTTAATACTCTATAAAGCGAAGCTACAATTGCATCTGAGCTTGATCCTTAATGGAAATATAAGCTTGCAGAAAAGGAAAGTTACAGGCTGCAGAAATTTAACTCTGTACTTCCAGGTTTACTGAAGCAAATACTGGATTGCACAGGATGGTTTTCAAAACGGAGATTTCTGGTCATTAAGCAAAAACCCTGAGAAACCTAAAATTAGTGGCATAAGCTGGTCACCCCAACCTGACGCCCACCTGCCCCAGGACGATGGGGGCAAAGCGGAAAACGTGCATTTTTCATACATTGCATTTACCGCTTGCACTTCAGCAACCAATTCTCTCTCTCCCCATTTCTCAGGGGGAAAACCACCCCGAGACTCAGCTCCCACCCTCCGGATCGCAGCGTCAAGGTAGAACGTATCTGAGACTCAACACCCACTTTGCATTTCTGACTTCTCTGCTCTTCCAACAAAACCCTTCCCCAGTCCAGCACATTTTGCCCAAACCTTGAGAACGCGACTGTTTCTGTAACGTGCCCTACAACACCCCCAGACAGCACCGCAGCCCAGAATATTATATTTTATATACATGTGTTTGATATTATAATGTACATTAGATATGGTCAATACATTATATAGTATTATATTATATATTATTACT
Organism: Fratercula arctica; assembly: GCA_947846985.1. Classification (NCBI taxonomy): domain Eukaryota; kingdom Metazoa; phylum Chordata; class Aves; order Charadriiformes; family Alcidae; genus Fratercula; species Fratercula arctica. The sequence goes on from CANTUZ010000016.1 coordinate 3,991,997, forward strand.
TTTATATCTATTATATATGACCAAGTAGGTCTTAAGAGCCAACACCAACACCTAACAAGCGTTGTGCTGCTGCGCCACAGCTAAGAGCCGACGTCCCCGGCGCAGCCCCGCGGGTGCACAGCTCTGGCTAAAGCACATACGTTGCTTAAACTTCAGGATTTTACAGAGATCCAAGCCTCGTGCAGCAGAGGAGGGTCGGAGGTTGGAAGTAAGAAAGCCTCCCCAAGGTTCAGGACACGCTGCAGACACTGAGCTGATCCCACACCAACAAACACCCACCGACCCGTCAAAATAAACAGGTATAGCTCACGCATATGGATTCATAATCCACTGGATCACAAACATATTCCAAATCCCACTTTAGTTCGCTATAAAATTTAATTTTTTTTTTTTTTTTTTTTAAAATACACAAGTATAAATAGTTATTAGTGCTCATCTACCGACAAGGGAACCCCCCAATATTAGAGATCAAGCCCTTCTGCAGCTTCCCTCGCACGCAAGGGTCCGTCTCAAACCAGTGTGAGCCTGGTGGGGCTTTTTTCTTAAGCATGCGGGATACTTGAATACAGATGAATTGAGTTTTAAAGGAAAAAAAACCCCAAGCAGCAACTTCTGGGCCAAGTTCTTGTGTGCCAAACTTTTCAACTGCCACAGCACAGCTCGACAGTGTTTCAAAAGAATTTAAGCACTGTTTTGAATACTGCTGACAATCTGCCTCATCAAAATTTGTAATTTAAATACCTCAAATCTGAAAAGCACGCTCCCTGGGGCACACTTCATTCTCCCTCCCGCCACCCACCCTCCCCAAGCCCCGTTCGGCACAAAATCCATGGCTTTCCCTATCTGGCTGTTTTTTTCCCCCCACCTGCCACATCCCCCCGGCATCCCCCCACAGCATCCGCCGCATCCCACAGGGACCCCAGTGCTCCAGCACAAGTCTGTTCTTCAGATTCCCCGTGGATGAAATCTCTGCGTGCACTGCAGCGCCCAAACCCACCCTTCACCTTCCTCTTTTACAACTATGATGCTAGTTTAGAGACAAAGCGGTTTACTGGTTTAGAGATAAAACCGTGCTACCCAGGCTGCCCTGACTCCTACGGCAAGGAAGGGTTAATGCGAGGAGCCCCAACCCTCTGCTATCCAGTAGATAAGATGTTCCTCCAAATGCCTTCGGATGTGTCAATAAACCCCAAAACAATTCTATGTCAATAAGTCTAATTGGTGAGGAATGGCAAAATTAATTTCTTGGGGTCTCAGTGACGCTGCCGGCAGCAGCTCCGCTCCGGCAGGAGCGTGTTTAAGATTCCCTCCCAGTGCTGCAAAGCACCTTGAAAGGTCGCCGAGCGCTTTCATATTCCCCGATCCATCTCCTAACGCTGCAGCAGATGAAACGGATTGACCTAGACGAGAACTGAAACAGTCTCTGTGAAATAATCCATCACCACCCTTCGCCAGCCGCAGCCGCCTTTGTCACGGGCACGCTTGGAAATCGCACACCCTGACTGCGGCCGCGCCAGGGGCTTGGAGGGGGGGGGGTTTAAATCACAGCCCCGCTCTCCGGGGATGCAACCGCACACGGCATCGATGGCTGCAGAGCCGCCTCGCCGGCACACAACATAAAATACCTCCATATCACAGCGCGCGTGAAGCCTGTGCCCATTACCGAAACTCATTAAAGACAGTGATACTTTGTAACATACTCTAATCTTTAATATTCATAGCTTGCTTCATTTGCATATCATGCCATAAATAGTTGAAGCAGAGGTAAAACACAAAGCGCTCTACTTGCATTCCTAATTATGCCTAAAATCAAATGTAAATCACAACACATCCAAGACACAGAAAATATTAAATTTGTTGGCTCTCGGTTAAAAAATCTTTAAAACAAAACAAAAAAAAAACCCACATGCACAAACCCAATTATTTTTAAAAAGAAAAATCAAAGGGGGTTATAGGGGTGTGCAGGGGGGATGCTGCTGTTTTCAAAGGGGAGTTCACACATCCCAGCCCCAGCCCTGGTGATGGACCCTTGGGCACCAGCTCTCCCCCCAGCCCCGAAAAACCTGCCTTTACCACCGAGCTGGGCTGCAGCTCCTCGTTTAACCTTGGTCTTTGAAGAAACAACAGGAGCCTTTTCCTCCGGGGCAGCCGGGAAAGCCGATCTCTAGCAAAGGAGGTAAATTTGAAGAATCAGCTTGAATTTAAACTCTTTGGCATCCCGCACCGGCGCAGGAGGGCGAGCGGCGCCGGGAGCGGCTAAACCCCGGGTTTAGTGAGAAAAGAGGCATCTCGGGGTGCCTGCGCTCTGCAGCCCCCCGTCCACGAGAAACAGATGTTTTCTCTTCATAACCTACCAAACAGATGATTTCTGTTCGTAACCTACCAAAACCGACGTAACACGGGTGTTTTTCCCTGCTCTGCTTTTTCCTGAAGCATGGAAAAGCCCTCGGAGGTGGGAGCTGCCCCGGGGTGCTCCTGCACCCGCTGTGGTACCCACCACCGGCACCAGTCCCATGGAAAAGGCTCAAGATCCCGTTCAACGGCCGGCGATGCCATCCAATGGAAAGACTTGGCCTTACAGAGCCAGGTGCCCCTCAGGCACATCCCTATTATTAAGAACTAGAGGAAATTCACCTGCCTCCTCCAGAAAGGGTACTGGGGAACCGGGTGGCGCAGCTAACAGTTTGTGGGATCCCAGAGGGTTGGTTTCCACAACAACTCTCAAATTATTGGCTTTTAAGGAGAAGCGCGGTCCTGGTGCGGCGCAGAGGAGCCAGGCTGCGACGGGGAGGGATGACAGAGATAAGGCCTGGTACAACCTGTACAACCAAATTAACCATATTCCCCCACTTCACAGAGACATCAGAAAACTTAATATCTGTAAAGCAACTTGATATCCTTGGGAGAAGTGTTATTAGCACATTGCTGCCAATGGCATAAATAATTTCCCTGGAAGAAGCTCGCTTCTGCATCAGGCACCGGGGTCCTCTGGATTTTATGGAAGACGACCACCAGCAACACGTGAAAGTGGACATTTTTAGATCGAGATCACTGGCAGGGGCTTGGTGTGAGTTTGTGCCCACCCGCCGCTCCCCACAAGGTGGGTTCTCCACAGCTGGGACCCACAGGACCTGCTCCAGCCCCAACCCGACCCTGGCCCTGCTGCCGCTCTCCTGCCATTCCCCGCACCAGGACACCGTTCCTCACCCACCGCACTGATCCGACGCTCTGATGCTGCTCCCAGGAAGCTCAAAACCTTCCTCCTCTTCACCCATCTCCCCGTTCCTCCTCTTCACCCATCTCCCCGTTCCTCCTCTTCACCCATCTCCCCGTTCCTCCTCTTCACCCATCTCCCCGTTCCTCCTCTTCACCCATCTCCCCGTTCCTCCTCTTCACCCATCTCCCTGTTCCTCCTCTTCACCCATCTCCCAAGAAGCTACTCACAACAAAGAGATACAGCATCCACGGTACTCAAAATAAAAGTTTTACAGCTTTATGCCCAAAGATTTGACTAAAATCAAATGAACTAAGTTTTGCAGAAGTAGGACAAAAATGGCACATTTTGGGAAGCCGTAAGGAGCCCTTGCCTGGCAGAGGAACGTGGAGCGAGGCGAGCTGGCATCCTTTCCCACTTACCTTCCCTTTACCGCTGGGACTCCAGCTGCATAAACCCACTACGGCTTAATGAAAGGCTTTTGTGGGTGGCTGTCCCCAGGGAAAAATGCATTTTTAAGTCACTTGAACCGAGACTGACTCTGAAGAAAGAGGCAGCTACGTACCACCAAGGGGAGCCGGGCACCCGGCGGCCGCCCGGCTCCAGCCACAGCCTCTCCCTTATTAGATTTTTCCCATCTTACAAAAGGCTTAAAGAGACTTCTGAGAATGAAAAGCTGAAAGAAAAAAAACCAAACATGTTTATCATCGCCATGTTCTACTCCTGCTCGTACGCCGGCTTTCCGGGGTCCCCAAATCCCATCAGGGAGCGGGTCCAGGGACTCGTGTGCGGGTCCCCAAATCCCATCAGGGAGCGGGTCCAGGGACTCATGTGCGGGTCCCCCCTGGGCTCTCGTCCTGCCCGGGCACCACAGCAGTCCTGCCCCTTTGCAGACTTGCCTCCAGCTCAACCACAGCATTGCATCGGTTCTACTAAAGAGTTAAAGGGTCTCTCCTGCAATATCTACTTCCAAAGAATTCCGGAGCTGACATTAACTTTAACCCCCAAAGGTGAGCGCTGGCCCCGTCCCCCCGGCCCGCGCCGAGGGAGAAGTGAAAGCGAGCTGCTCGCAGCCTGCAAAGCCTTTTTGCTGTTCGTATGTACCCTGGCGTCTTGCCCAGACCTATTTTTAAGCCCATTTACTAGAAATCCCACAAATTAAAGGAAATACGGATAATGTTGTAAGAATCCTTTGGGCCAAATAAAAGCTACACATAATTTTCCTTGTGCATCAGAGTAAGATCCTTAACCACAAAAACCAGATTTCCCCAAAGCTCTTTTGCAACAGCGAGAGAATCTTGTTTTGTAAAAAGTTGCTTTGATTCACTCCTGGATTACAGGGAGCGCGGCAGACACCGCTGCCTCCCGGCCAAACCGGGAGAGGTGATTACTGTTATGAAACAGAACGGTGTTTAATTTATTTGTGTTCTCCTAACATCTCCAGCTCGGGAATGGTGACTATTAACGACAGCAAAGCATGCAGAAAGTGCTCGTGGAGAGAAGCTGTAGGATGGTTATCGGGGTGGGATTTTTTTCCTCTGCATCTCACAGGAGATCGTTGAGTGTTTTTATTTTCTAGCTTCTTTCAAACCGTGTGTTCATGGCGCTTGTGAAGGGCCATCGTGTTGGAAAGCCTCCCGGCAAATTCCTGGACGTCCTGGGCAAATTCCCGCTTGGCGCACCCCAATCCACCTTATCCCAGCTCCGACAACCCCCCGATAATCTTGTTTTGATAGACCATCAAATAAAGAGACCACCAACCTCATTTCGCTTGTCCTCACACCAAAACCTGACCCGTTCCAGGCAGGATGGTCATCCCAGGCCCGCTTCCCCATCCCTAACGGCACCCCGGGATGCTGCCCCCCCAGGGTCCCCCAGCACCCCCAGTATGGGCACAGGATGGTGCCAACACAGGCTGCCAGCCGCCGTGACGGGTCTCCACAGCATCTCCTCGGCGATTTTATGCAAAACAGTGATTTTCTGCAAAAATAAGTCTGCGCTGTGTATCTCTATTTATATAGTCATAGTGGGGTGAGCACGAGGGAGGGGGTGTACGGGAAATAACCGACGGATCTTTCTGCGGAAAGCTCACCCTGTCGCTCGGGAAATCTCCATCCTGGATGAGCGGTGCTGGTGCCTGGAGGCAGGACCCCCCCGTTGGGTGTCAGCCCCCCATTTCCCACAGGCACCCCTTGCCTGCCACCACAGCAAAGGGGCGAGCGGCCCCGACGGCCCTTCCCCGGCTGGGGGAGGCTGCTCCTTCCCTTCCCTTCCACTCCTGGCCCTCACCCGTTAAATAAAGGGGCATCCGATCGCAGCATCTTCTGCACCAGGGATGTTGGGAAGGAAGGAGAGAGCTTGTGTTTTATACAGCATCCGCAATTTTAACTATACAAAGACTCCATCGCGTTAAATAAACTCCAGTAACAGCTCTTGCATTTTGGGAGGATTAAAAATAAACTAGCAACCAGACACATGTTTCAATAAAACTCGTAAGACAAGCAGAAACAGCCCCAAAATGCAACAGTAAAAGCGACATTTGTGGTGAATCCTTGCAGGGAGGGGATGAGGAGAAGGTGCTTCATTTCCAACAGCGATAAAGCAAAGCAAAGCAATCACCATTAAACCTGACTCTCCCTTCACTCTTGCTCATCCCCAGCAGTCGCTTAAAATGTCTTCCTCACAAACATTTCAGCTTCCTTTTAAAAAGAAAAATAATTATGCAGGGGAACAACCACTTCTGTTCTACAAAGGCACAGAACTGAACAGTTAAATACGCAACTTCGGGAACTTTTCCAAGATTTATATGTTTTGCATGGAAAGCAAATGTTTTTTTTCCTGCCTGGGAAAATATTTAAGCGCTAAGTTTATGAAGCCAAATCCATTTATTCCCGGTTTATGTCGCTGCTCGGATAGAATCTAATTAGCGATTTAACCAGCAGCGTGGGGATGCGGCGCTGGCCAATGCCGCAAGCCCCCGACCCGCAGCTGTGCTGGCACGTGGCCCTGGGGACTCCGGCCCAGAAATGGGTTTTCTCCATGGCACAGGATGGTGGGACCAGCTGAAGGATGAGACCACGGCCACCCTTCCTGGGGCAGTGTGGAGGTGCCTGGGAGAGAGCCTGAGGTTTCACAGAATCACAGAATGGTTTGGGTTGGACCTTAAAGCCCATCCAGTGCCACCCCCTGCCCTGGGCAGGGACACCTCCCACCAGCCCAGGTTGCTCCAAGCCCCGTCCAACCTGGCCTTGAACCCCTCCAGGGATGGGGCAGCCACAGCTTCTCTGGGCAACCTGGGCCAGGGGCTCACCCCCCTCACAGCAAACAATTTCTGCCTCAGATCTCATCTAAATCTCCGTCTTTCAGTTTAAACCCTTCCCCCTTGTCCCATGGCTCCCCTCCCTGATCCAGAGTCCCTCCCCAGCTTTCCTGGAGCCCCTTCAGGGACTGGCAGGGGACTCGAAGGTCTCCCCGGAGCCTTCTCTTCTCCAGGCTGAACCCCCCCAGCTCTCTCAGCCTGTCCCCACAGCAGAGGGGCTCCAGCCCTCCCAGCATCTCCGGGGCCTCCTCTGGCCCCGCTCCAACAGCTCCGTGTCCTTCTGCTGTTGGTGCCCCAGAGCTGGAGGCAGCGCTGCAAGGGGGTCTCACAGAGTGGAGTGGAGGCGCAGAATCACCTTGTCCTTGACCTTTTTGCTCACAGCAGCTTCCACCTCCCCCAGCCCCAGGCAGGATGGGTGCCCACGAGCCGAGGCAGCGGTGGGGAGCAGTCCTGCCGCCGGCCGCTCGGATGCCAGTGGGCGAGACGGGGGACAGGCAGCTTTCCCCACCGAGACGGCGTTATGTCAGCAGGACTCATTGCACAAATATTATCAAACATAAACCAACCCTGTTTCTCAGTCCAGGCTCTGTTTTCACCTCCACCAGCACCTTCCACAGGTTTTCCATGCTGAGGAAGAGCTTCCACCTGAGAGCCAGGACCCGCCACCTCCCAAGGTCCCTGACCTCAGAGCACAGGGTGTGGGGTCTGCACCCCAGCAGCCTTCCCCTCCCTGCACAACAGCCCTGCAAAGGCATTCCCATCAACCGGGATGGAAAAACATCCCTGTTCTCCCAGGGAACTCTTAGCCTGGGAATTACTTCTTATTTCTAAGAGGGGCTTGTTCTGGCCTGCCCCAGAGCAACATCTGCCTTTCATCAATTAAAAGACGATAAAACTCTGCGATCTGTTCAGCCCCGAGTCTCAATTACTTGCTCAGACACCTGGAGACTTTCCACCTCCGATTTAAGGTCCTCCAGCTTTTTGCAGCAACACAGCGAGTGATCTGCCTCTTTTTTTCCATTTATTTTTGTATTTTTGAAAATCTTTCTGGCCAGTTAGACCAGAACCATCACGATTGTGAAATCCAGGAAATTTGCTGCAACGCTCTGTAACACTTGCAAGGCAATTAGCCAAAACCTCACACAAATAAGCTTTTTTGCCACACCGTTCTAACCACCAAGCATTAACCCATTTTCTTAGGAAACAACATCTGCTGAAATAACTTCCTAATCTAGAAGCAGGCGTGGAAAAAAAAAAAAAAAGTCACTGCAGTATCTTTAGTCCATGGTAAACAAAATTTTTAGGCAGAGTTGTTCCATTCGGAGGGTACCAACTCCAAGTACCGGGTCTGGTAACACAGATCCTCTTCCCAGAATATTTATTACCTGGTCAGGAAAAGCGATAGGGCCAAAGCCTTCCCTGCAGGACTGATGTGCTTAAAAAGGATGGAGCCCATGGCAGAGGCGATGGAGGAGCAGCCTGCGGCTTCAGGACAGGGATTTGCACCCCTGAACCCAATCGTCATGGGGTCTAAAATCCTGGGAGCTGCATCCTATAGCTGTAGGAATAAATCACGGCACAGGCAGGACCGCTCCTGGGTAATCCTTGGTAAGAATAAAGAAACCACTGGGCAATAAAGCAACCCTTTCCATTTCCTACCCTGCGTTTACATGGCTTTTCTTCCTGGGAAGATGTCAACATACAGCAAAAATTAAGCTTCATGATTTGCCCTAGGAAACAGTTATCACATATAGATAAACTGCGGCAGAGCACGATAACGTAACCAACATCACCCAGCGAACCAGTGCTCGCAGGCAGCAAGACAAAAACCATGCATGATATTTTTTCCTTATTTCAGATTAAACTAGCAGCTACGCTTCTGTGCTATTTGTTATAACTCATTCCCTCCCTTATTCTCTGTCTCTGCTTTCTCCCCCACCCTGAAAAACCAATAAAATAAAATAAAAAGCTTCCTTTTGGGAACGCGGCGGTAATAATACTGCTACCATCTGTTGATAAGTCCAAGGACCTGCACAGGGAGGAAAGAGGCTGCAAAGCTGAAAGGGAGTCAAGTGTTTGCATGGCTTTATTGAGAAATGAAATCCAGCTTTAAACACAGTAAATCGGAGACTATTCTGAATCACCTCTTGAATTTTTTAATGCTCCTCCTGGGAGCACTGAAGGTAAATATGTTAATTTGACTTCAATCATGGTGCAGGGGAAAAAAAAAAAAAGCACGGTGTATTAGTTTAGGGTACCAAGTCTTAAAACTATTCATGCATTTCTGCATATTTTATACTCAGCAAATAAAGTTCCAAGGTTCTATAAGGAGGCTGAGAAATTATTCTGAGTAAGCAATAATGAGGTGTGCATTATATAAGGCTGATACTAATGGTAATCTATTATTAAAATTTAAGAGTTATAGCAGCTACATTTCAAACAGTCTTACAGCAGTTTTTCTTCTCTTGGAAGGGAAAGCAGCACCTGGAGGAGGGCGCTTGGCGAGACAGCGGGTTCCATACATGGTACATGGGGCAACGGTCTCCGACGGGGCTATAGCCCAGGTCCTTGGGGTAATCTCTCCGATATTTCTCTAATCAACCCTTCCACAGCCGACCAGCACTGCTGCGGCCAGCATCCTCGGCCAGCCGCTCAGGCACGGCCACAAGCCACGACAGGTTCATATCCCCAGCGCGTTTAATTCTCTGCCTGACATTTCAGCGTAAAGGATCTCCCTAAACGCGTCAGGTGTTAAAAAATTAACAGGGTCTTTGAACATCCTAGCGATCCTCAGGGCTCTCTTGACCCTTGATTTCTGCTGCGATACCCCACTTAGGCAGCAAGGAGGACAGGAACGTGACCAGAAAAACCCGATGTGCTTCTCCTGCCTGTGCCTACGCTCCTGCCAAGTCACCTCCAGGACCCTGAGAAAAGCAGCGTCACGACACCCCCGGGGGATACACGGACCGCATCAATATTCAGGCGCACCAAGGAGAGAGTGGAGCATCCCGCCCTAAAGCTCAAGCTGAACTTCGCGTGGTGCTGGTGCCAGCTGGACCTGCTCTGCCCCTCTCCCAGCCCCACTCCTGCCCGGGGTCGGATGCTTTCCAGAGCTGGAAGAAAAGCCCCACGGTCAAACCCGACGGGGAACTGCCGGGCGCTGCGGGACCCATCCCAGCGAGCGGTGTGGATTATAAGGATTTACCATCCTCTAGTGCAACGGCACCTCTCGGCACTGCCGCGACAGAAACAAACAGCAAAAAAACTCAACCCCAACGGAGTTTGGCTCATTTTCCTCCTTCCTACATCTTTTGGTGAGAATCAAAAGGAGCCTCTGGGGGCTGTAAATCTGTATCTGACAAACCCGTACAGAAAGAGGCACATCAGCGAGGGACCAGGCGCTGCAGCAGCGCCGGGCGTCCCCACGTTTAACCTGTCACAGCTCCGTCTCGCAGACTCACGGACCCCCAACACGTGCTGGGAACATGGTGGTCTCACTGCATCACCTCCCCTTGGAGGAAAAATCCCCCCTCGGCTTGCATGAAATGCAAAAATCAAGTTTCAGCTGCGTTTCAGAGTGTATTGCTAGCATGCAGCCAAGTACTTTTTTTTAATGAAATTTTTCACTAAGTTTAAATCCCAAAGGCAATGTTCTGCTCAAACCGAAGGATAATGAAGCACGATAATTTCAGGAGAAACAAACTCGGTGTGAGACCTTTCTGCACTGAAAAGGATCTTAAATAGAGAGGAGCTCTTTGCTCCGCAGGGCGGGCAGCACAGCAAAGCAGAAAGGATGGAGGGGGCAGAGAGAAAGTCAGCGTTTGGCGGGCATTTATGGCACCCACTGGCTCCGTCTGCCCGTTCCCTGCTGTATCACCACCTACCTGGGCCGAAGGAGTTAACAGCTCTTCTGGGACAGCGTAACAGGAGACGGGAGTTAGTCATCTAGGCATGTCCGGATCGGTATGAACTGGGAGCCGGCGTATGAATGAAGTTGCCTTGGAGATGCAGCCAAAACCAATGACCAGATATTAACTTTTCACAAGGGGCTGCCAAGGGAGGCAGAACATGCAAAACCAGCAGGACAACAGCTTCCAGCCCAGGCGGGAGTGTCCGGATATGGCGGGAGGGACCCCTGAGCCACCCTGGAGAAATAAAACCCTGCACGTTTTTGCTCAAGAAGCAAGGGAAATTTCCCCTCTCGAAGCCACGCAGGCCAACGGCTAGCAACAAAACCCTGGTCTTGGCCCTTATGAGGTGGGTAAATGACGCCCGGACGCGAGGCGCTGTCTTCCCTTGGTCTAATTTTAAAGTTGATAATAAAGATAGCAGCACCCAGCTCCTTACTTCTTTCTGGAACCAGCTTCATAAGCAGAAAAAACAGATATGGGCACCTTACACAATGCAGCTGAAAGAAGATGTCATTAAACAAGAACATTAACAAGTAATTCAAAGGCTGGGCTGGTGAAGGATTACACGTCAGCAAACATCCCCTGCCTAACCTCAGCCCTTCATCTCCGCTTCCAAGGGCAGTTTTGGAGGTGGAGGAGCAGGAAGGAGCGGCTGCTCCGGGCACCTGCTGGGCTCCTCCGCTGGCACCCGGCGCAGTCACTCGGCAGGAGGAAACTCAGCGTCAAGCAGAGGTTTCTCAAACTCAGCTCAAAGCAAGGTAGCTTCCTACGGGGCGTTTCTCCCGCCCTGATGAAGGTGCTTCCCAAGGGCGCTGTGCGGGGAGGACAGTAGGTCACTGACTCGACGGCAGCAGGAGGAGCATCCACTAAAGCCCATGGGTGAAGACCAAGCGAAAGCTCAGCTCACCTGGACCTCACCTCCCTCCCACCTCACCGGAGCCCTGACCCACGGACAGAAACATCTTTTCAACCAAAACAGCCCCAATGAGGCTTGCACTGGACGAGACAAACTGGTGCATTGTTCACTCCACCCCAGGCGGACAAACATGGCCCCGTGCTGAAGGACACACACCGTCCGAGGGCCACACCACAAACCCCCGGTTTCTAACACAAACTCCAACCTCCGAAGGGGGAGATGCTTTTTGGGCCCTGCCAACGTACTTACTTCGGCTCCCACCGGGAATGACGTACAGTGGAGGGCGGGATGTGGGAGAGCCACGATGCCCACATCACCACCCGTGGGACGCGGTACCCAGCCCCAGCGCCACCTCCACCGCCCGGCCAGCCGCTGAACGGGCTACCAGCCTGGAGGCCAGGCTAGCCAGGGCACCGCAGAGCCCAGCAGCGCTCGCCAGCACGCTCGTTAGCAGAGTGTGAGATGAAACGGGCACATTTGTATTAGACCCTGAAAGGCAGAGAGCTCCCGCTCCCGTCCGCACGCCAGCCCCTTGGTATTTTTTCCCAGAAGGAAAAACAGAAGATGCTTTCCATAAGCAGACGATTTCAGCAGCTAATTTTACCATCACTTATGGTCGACTTTATGACTAAGATTTCATGCTGACTATATTAATCCTGTCAAATTTCAGAGTGAGAGAGAAATGATACTGTATATTTTATGGCTGCAATAACTTCTAAGCCATTAGACATGCATGCTGACATGAAAGTAATCAAATTGATTTTTTTCCTATTACAATGAAGAACTTTGTATGAGCAAATAGTCTTTCTGGCACAGGAATGAAATCCCGAGAAGCCTGCACTCACTCAGGAAATTAGGAAATTGCCACGAGCCATCGTTCAGAAATTTGGGTATTCTGCTTACTCACATGTTATTATCACCAAAGCTGAAAAGAACCACGTTAGTCAACCAAACGATCGACAAAAGCCAATGCGAGGGATAATTGGAGGGTTTTGAAGCAACGTTAAATATTGCAGAAGCTGCAGTTAATTGCTTTCCCGGCATCAAAGGCTCCACCGTGCCTTTTTTAACCTCGACAGACACACCGAGCCCCTGACGGGGCAGCAGCTTCCCGGCCACCTCCCCGCGTGCTGGGTACACGAGCCAGAACAGGTCAGGAGAAGTTGTTCAGAGAGGTTCTCAGCAAGTCCTGAGCAGCGGGAAGTACTAACGGATACTCTCCGGGTGCCAAGACGAAGGGCTGGAGCCGTGTGTGCACACACGTGGGCGCGGAGGCAGCGGGCGAGGAGAAAGCCCCAGTGCCAGAAGGTCAGCTGAGAAAACCAGCTTCGCTTTCAGCCCGGCGTCTGCTCCGTCCCTCTGCAGAGAGCAGAGAGAAAGCCAGATCACTTAAAATAATTCTTTAAACGCAAAGAGGCCTTTAATTATGAACTCCACTTGCTAAGTGTTTTGTTGGTTTTTTTTAAATCCAACTCATATCTACACTCGAAACTAGGAAGCCCTTCTTTGACTTACAGCGATTACCTAAAATTCTAATTTAAAAACCTTTAATCAGACATGTTTGTAAAGAAAGTCGGGTCAAAACGGCCCCCGGGGTGGGCAGAGGGGACGGTGGGGGTGTCCCCCAGCCAGGGCACCCCCAGCACGGGCAAACCCAGCCCAGGGCAGGGGCTGTGCAAGGGAAGGGTGGACCCCTCTGCACACCTGCCAGGTGCAAAAATGCGTGAAAACCTGTTTTCTTCCTCTGACGCATGAGTGCAGGTTGGGTGTGAGAGGACAGGACCGGCTACATTCAAAATCTCGGTAACCAGAAGTAATTAAGTGCAGATAACACATATAATGTCATAGACTCGCACCCTGACAGGAATAGTCACGTCTCTTCTGCAGCCAATAAAACTTAAGATTTTAATTTTAAATATGGATCTCATACCTTTTTGTAGAATATCGATATCAATCATTAAATAATGTCAGATCTTTCAAACCAAGTAACCTGCACATAAAAAATTTGCATATGGATTTGCTAAACCTGTCTAAAGGCTCAAATGAAGATGTGGGTGTTTGTGTAACTTCTTTGGGCTAGCAAAAGAACTGCAGATTTAACGTGCATTTAGTTGCAAATCCAAATGCTTTCATGGCTCTACCAATAAGACTTATTTTAGGTTTTGTTTTGTTGGTATTGTTTGGGTTTTTTTTTTTTTTAGAAAACAAAAAGAACTTAGAAACATAAAACTGTAAACCCACAACTACATGGATCACCTAAACCAAGATTTGCTGAATGTCAGTTTTAGTGAATTCCTTTGTCCTACTACAGAAGACATTTGTAAGGCCATCAGTGTTGCTGCGGCAATCCAAACGTGTAAAAGGTTTTCAGACATGTCAGTAAACAAAACGAACTAACTTTTTGGATCACGTCTACACTTATTTTTATTTTAACTTCGCCTTAATTCTAACTTAAGATTTAGCACAGATAGAAGTTGACAAAAGCAGAGAGACTCTCACTCGCATCTGTAACGCCTCTTGCTGTGCACCCACATAGATGCGCTTCATTATCAATTTCTTACCCTGCAGAACCCAAATAAAACCACCCTGTGACTTTGCCATGATCTCTTTTAGGAGAGGAGAGCTCTGCCCAAGCAGCGCTGAGCAAACAGCCCCTTTGCTGCCTTTGCCACTTCTTCCAGTGTTTACTGTTCACATAGTTTTGACATGAATCCCCTCCTGCCCGAGGCCGGGGAACGGGCTGTGGGACGGGACGCTCCATCGGGGAGCTGCAGCCCAGCAAGGCACGTCCTCTGCCCACATTCCTCTGCAGCAACGGCAGGACCAGCTCCATCCGCGCTCCCCACGCCACTGCACACAGGGAGGGAAGGGACGAGCTCGGGGTGACACCCGCGGCCACGCCAGGGGACAGGGACAGCTTTGAGGGCCTCCTGTTGCTACAGCTTCAGCTAGCATCGCCTCCCGCAATTAAGAAAGCAGAGTTGGTTGGGGGGGGGTTTGTTGGTTTGGTTTTTTTTTTTCCACAGAATCATAGAATGGTTCGGGTTGGAAGGGACCTTAAAGCCCACCCAGTGCCACCCCCTGCCCTGGGCAGGGACACCTCCCACCAGCCCAGGTTGCCCAAAGCCCCGTCCAACCTGGCCTTGAACCCCTCCAGGGATGGGGCAGCCACAGCTTCTCTGGGCAACCTGGGCCAGGGGCTCACCCCCCTCACAGCAAACAATTTCTGCCTCAGATCCCATCTAAATCTCCCCTCTTCCAGTTTAAACCCTTCTCCCTTGTCCTATGGCTCCCCTCCCAGATCCAGAGTCCCTCCCCAGCTTTCCTGGAGCCCCTTCAGGGACTGGAAGGGGCTGGAAGGTCTCCCCGGAGCCTTCTCTTCTCCAGGCTGACCCCCCCCAGCTCTCTCAGCCTGTCCCCACAGCAGAGGGGCTCCAGCCCTCCCAGCAGCTCCGGGGCCTCCTCTGGCCCCGCTCCAACAGCTCCGTGTCCTTCTGCTGTTGGTGCCCCAGAGCTGGAGGCAGCGCTGCAGGGGGGTCTCACAGAGCAGAGCAGAGGGGCAGAATCCCCTCCCTGAACCCGTTTTGTTTCTTTCTTCTTTGCTTTTTTTCTAAATTGCATATAAGCAAATCCTTTCCCAACAAAACCCAAGCCAGAGCCCATCCCAGCACACTGAGCACCATGAACCAGTGCCCACTCAACGGGTCCCCTCTGTTGCCCTGGGCTTTATTTGGATCCCACCTCCCGGAGCCACCCTCGTCCATGCACCAGCTTGGGGTCTGGTGACCTGCAGCTCAGAGGCAGATGACTAGTCAGCACGTGGGACATGAGTCACAGGCCACCATCGGCCTCACCTGAACCCCGGTGCATTCAGCTACCCAGTAGAAAATAGAGAATCCTTTTAGCCAAATCAGTACAAAATTGTGCTTTAAAGTTATTACCCAAACCCCCCAAATCCATAGTTCCGCAAAGGTAGGAGAGGTCCCCCGGGAGAGGCAGCGAACAATATCCATGGGTTTCTCATGACCTTACGGAGATTGCCATGACAACACCGCTTCAATCCTCCAAACATGGATATATTCATTTGCACCAGTGTGATTGAGAATAATTAGAGCGAGATTCCCCGAGCCGGGGAGTCACAACCGTACGGCGGTTCATGGCAGCGGAGCCCGAGTTTCGAGGGAAGCAGCCTCAAATTTAAATGTAAAAAAGAAAACCCACAACACTCTTTAGAGCCGCGTGACCTAATTCATTATAAAGAATGTCAGTTAGCAAACCTTTTAAATAAAACATTAAGCTAGAGGTAATTTGAAGCCTTGTGGATTTTGTTTTACTCAATTATTTTCTAATGCTTCAACTTCAAGAATAAATATGCAGAAATAAAAAAAAAAATACTGAGGGTTTCATTTAATTCTCTTTCAAAAGAAATGAAGACATTCATACTCAACCAAAATACCCTCAACCAAGCCAGATTTTTAATTAAAACTTTTACGTCCTACAAGATTCTTCAAGGTTGTAATATCTGCTTCCACATCCGTGAGCTAGCATCACGCTCGCAGAAGGGCGAGCCCGTAATTCACGTTAGAATAACCTGTGCCACGCATCAGAATAACTTATTTCCAAGACACATACTCACAAATTAAACCAGGTTTGAGAATATATATATATATATATATTTCCCCCCCCCCCCGCCCCTTGCCCATAATTTACATAACCAGGTGCAATTTTCACTCTGTTTGTTGGGAAGAGTTTCCCTCCAGCAGCCAGGGAGACGGCAGAAGATCACGCTGGCCTCTGCTTTGGTTTTCTAAATGCATGACAGTGAGAACACGGCTGTAGCAAGGCAGGTTGGAATATAAAACCTGGGGAAGAGCGGGAGAGGATAAAAGCCACTGTTGATATGCACAGTCTAATATGAGGTTAATTGGGAAATGGGGGAAAACAGAGGGAAGGAGCTTGGCGATTAGCGCTGCAAATGCTCTTCTAAGAAATACTATAAACCCCAAAGAAATTCTAGTTCTTCATGCTGCAGCCCTTCACAGAGGTTGGGCTTACCTACAGGAAGAATAATTTAGAGTCTAGAAAATTTCCCTGTATTTTAAAAGACTCTGAGGTCTTCCTTCAACCTGGACAAGTTTTTCTGAGCGCTTTGCCCCATTCCCGGACAGGATCCCAAAGGGGAATACGGGACTCACACAAAGGGAACAGGGAAGGAACCATTCTATGATTCTATGGTATTTCTGACTGGAAATACAAGGGGAACATGGGAAAAAGAGCAATCACCTGTCCAGCATGAGAGATAACGCTGCTGTCCCAGTTAAACACAGCCCACCTCCGAGGATGGAGCCCACCCAGGACAGCCCAAGGAGCTACAAGCCCCCCAGCCCCACGTCCCCTGGGACCTGCGGGGATGGAGGCTCTTGGCTGGACGGCTGCTGGTGGCTCCTCAGCCCATGTTCTGGGATAAACAGATAGAGTCAAAAGGAAGAGTCCTTGGGAGTAAAAAAAAAAAAAAAAAAAAGTAAAGTTAAAGTTTAGAGCTAAATCTTTGATTTTCATTTGGCAGCATCATCATTTTCCAGAGGACACCAGAAAGAGATCTGCAGGAACGTGCAGTGCTCCGCTAGGAAGTCGGCACTGCGAAACGTCCCGGAGATAAAGAAACCCAGGAGGTAAAAAGATCCCTTTCTGCCACCATGCCCAGAGTAAAACACCTCACTACTTTGATTCATCCTTGCATGCACTCTTTTAAAAAGCAAAAAACCATCCTTTCCCAGCAAGTCCTTCGGTGGGCTCCGGCGTGTACCTCCCCGTGATGGGGGGTGAGCAGGACACCAGGAGCTGCCCCGGGCAGCGCCAACTCTTGTAATCACTCACTGCCGGAATTATCACACCATCACCACACCCTGGGGACACTTTGGGGGTATTAAAACTTCTCTGAGCCACCGAAATATGGTATTTTGTCTTGGCAGAAGGTATCAACAGCGGGAGCCAGCTGAGCGCCGTCGTGCACATGGCACAGATACATCCACCTGCCCAGGGCGCTCCCGCCCGGCTCCACCACAGGCTGCTTCTGAAGATCGAAACCCACGGATGAATCCTTTTCTCTGCAGCAGAGAATAAACAAGGATTAGTATTCACCCGTTCGTAACAGGGAAACCCTGCAGCTAGAGGTGGAGCCAGTCAATGCCCGAACACCCAGCCTAAGTTGCTTGACGAATGCTAACGACGACTTCCAGCTTATTGATCTAATTTGGTTTGATTTTAAAATATTGAGTTATCTAACCCGACACAACAAAAAGTCGGAAAATTTCCCATGCCGGTGAAAACTCTCTCTGCCATTTTGTGATGCTACAATTCAATATACATCTCTGAATACTCCTGACTTTTCTCAATCACATTTGTATTGAGAAATGCCTAAAAAAAAAAAATTCAGGACAAAGGCTACAGTTTTTGAAAATGATCTTAAGTGCCTGAAAAATAGGGATCTACAGTGAACGAGCCTTTCCAGCTCTGACTGCGATCTGCAGCCCCTACATATTTTAGTCATTTAAACCAGTTACAATATTTATTAGGGTCTGGTTTTGTCAATCAATCTATAATGAGCAGAACAGACGGTATCTACAAAACAATCCCCTCGATTTTAGTGCAGTCTGGTTTCTGTATTAGAAAGGGGCAGCTCTCAACTGATACAACCAGTTTCTAGCAAACCAAAAAAATAAAATAAAATATGGAGGAGGGATGAAGCCGGTGGCAAAACCCACAGTGACTTCAGCCAGGGCCAGGATCTCCTCCAGGAACGGGCTGATGGTCAGAGGAACCCAAAGGAGATGCCAAGGCTGGGCCACCTTGGGGCAGGACCACCCGTCCCCTGGCCAGGCACTGCCCCTCGTTCAGGATGGTCTCACTGGGATCGGCGATCCAGAGCCCTAACAGTGCGATAAATACCCAATATTGGAGACGTGGGAGGTTGGACACTGGGCAGGGGATTGAAGCCAGGTACCTACAAGCCGCTGCTGAGGGGGACGGCGATGCCGTGCGCCCCTGCTCCTTGGAAATGGGAGACACACCACCAGATAATTTCAGCGAGCGATGAATCGCTGATGACTAAACACAGCCCGTAATGACTCTCCGTACGGATTTGAAACAACGATCTAAACACAAAAAGCCTCTCCGTCTATTCCTGAACCCACGAGGTACGCTACTCTCCCCCCCAACCCCAGCCCTCGTTTTAAAATTCATCCTTTATCAGCTTGAGTTGAGAAAATCCAGCAGAAAGGCACAAATGGATTGTGCTAGTAAGCAGAAAAACTGTTACATCTTCTGAATGTAATTTTGCCAAAAGCCTCTGCACAATTTTTTTTTGTCACGCTTTGCATTATGAAGGAAATTTCTTTTTAGAAGAACAGGAGAATGATTTGCATAATATTCTTTGCAAGTTAATATCAGCCTCTGATAATGATCTCTGCATAATGCAAAAACGTTTGAGAAGACTGTTACAACACTAAGTAATCATATTTTAAATTATGTTTCCCTTTATAGAAAGGTGTTGCAAAAACACACAGACATGAAATCTGTCTGTTGAAGTCCCAAGAACCACCTGACCATCTTCCCACTATTCTACTGTTACAGATTGCAACACTGCCTTTCAAAATCTTACAAAACAAATTACGCTGCAACAGTCTGGCTTCACAGAAGGCAGAGCTTTTTCCTGTGCTGATGCTCCGGCACATTACATTTCACAAGAGCTTCTGATGTACCGCACGAGTTAAGCAAGGACCTAGAAATTAAGATGTGCTACAATTAGGCGTACCACAGCAATTAAGGCGGATTCTCGCACTGAGCTGCAAGGTAACACCAAGAGGAGGTGGCAGCACCAGGGCATACCCGAATTGCCACCAGGTACTGGGAACACTGGTTTATCTGGGTTTTTTCTTCTGCCCGGTTGGCTGCAGAGCCATTTACAGCGCACTGGGAATTCGGACCGTGCCACCACTGTCATGTCCCCACCATGCGAGAAGGTGTCCCCTCCGGCAGCCAGCGATCTTCCCGAAATCTCTGCGAGGGATGAGGTGTTTGTTGTCTGATGCAGTCACAAGATCGCCATCCTTCATGCCTAATGAGGTCAGGAACTAAACATAAAAAGAAGAGGTCCAGGAGGAAGCCATCCATCCAGGCATGCCGAGCAGCATCCTCTTAGATGTGGGCACCGACTATTTCCCTCAGCCCATCTCAAACGGGGGATGTGGGTGGGAAGCTAATGCACTTGGATATTAAATGCTTAATATGTCACTAAGACTTAACAACCACAACCAGGCGGTTTAAACCTGGGCGAACCTTCCCCCAGCTGAAATAAAACTGCCAAAGGAATTCAGGGAGGCTCCTGGGGCAGCCCGTGCACAAGGCAATAAAACAGAGGAGTCGCACGCTTCAAATAAGCAAAGAAAGACAACACGTTCACACCAATCTATTTCTCATCGTACAAATGATGTAACGGTCTCAGATTTGGAAGAAAGCACGAGGCGGGCTCCCCGGCGTGGGCTGTGCTCCTGCCACACAGTGCCAGCGCCAGTATGTGCCCCAGAAACCAAATGTCCCCTGGCTCTGCCCATAGCATCCGCAGGACCGCCGAGGAAAGTACATATAGTCCAGCTCGCGCTACCCACGCCGCTAACATATACAACAGGGCATCATTCAGCGCTGAGGGTGGGTGGTTTTTTTCCCACCTACAAAACCAAGTCTCAAATTCAAATACCAGATCTGTGCAGTCAAGGCAGGGAGAAAACAGCCTCTCGCACGGCAGAGTGAGCTCGGCAAGGCAGTTGTCCCTGCTCGGCTGATAGACATCATAAGGGAGACCCGTGATCAGTCCTCTCCCCTACAAGTCCTGGTAACTTGCAGAGTTTGCCCAACCGCGGTCAATGCCAGGCAGGAGAAGAACCGCCAGGGTAAGTTCTCAGATCACAGGCTGGCTAGACAGTTTTTAGGGGAGATTCTTGCTGACTCTTATTTCTTGGTGGCATTGGCTGTGACAGTGAACACGCTAAGATGATTTTGCTGGACCTTCAGCGCATTGAGTCTCCCCACAGCAGGCTGTGCCTGTAGGTGCTCTGGCACTGTGGACACAAACCCCTCGGTGTCCCCGGCTGCTCAGCACACCAGGGGACAGACGCTTCTGCAGGGTATCGCCACGTCCCAGCACTCCCCGCCTGAAACCAGCCCAGGCTAAGCCTCCAACAATCCCCCGCTCCAGCCCATCATCTCCTTTGCACACCTCTTTTATGAATTTCAAGCAGTTCCTTGCTACATCCCATCACAGGCTTCCTTGAACGGCTTTGCAAACTCCTTGCCCTCTCCCTGCCAGAGACACCGATGCTGAACCCACCAGCAGCGTCCTCGTCTCTGTGCTGGAGACGGGGCTCCTTTGCAGCTCCAAAACTCATGGAACAGTGACCGAAATGAAAACCAGCGATGGACGCAACACTGGAAGAAGGGAAAATCAGCGGCTGCCCCAGGCTCCCACGCTCTGCTGTGGACCATGCCTGTGGCCACAGCACACACCAACCATCAGCACGGGGTCAGGGCTGCTGGAGCCGCAGATCTGGTGCTTGGCAGAGAATTCGTTACAACTCTTTAATGAGCAGATTTTAAATCAGCTGACCGTTTGCGGAGATGAGAGCTGTGACCGTGGCGAGGAAGCCTGGCCACCGGCTTGTGGAGGATGCAGTCATACAGAAAGCCCACAAAGAGGCACCCACCCACAGCATGAGGCCACCAACACCTCCAGCCACGTCCAGCTGCGTCCCCAGCAAACCTGCAGAAGCATCTGCACGAACAGCAGTGGGGGAATGGATTTTACCCTCCGAGTACCAGCTCAACACTGATCCTTGTTCAGGATGCTGCCGCACAGCGGGTCCCGGGGTGAAGCCCCTACTGCCCTGACCGCTCAGGGACACTGAGCAGGGCAAGCAGCATCGGGAACTTATTTTTTTCAAAAATTGCAAGCAAATCTCTCCCTTCCTTCCCCAAACTGACACATCCATCCATACCGGCGGGTGGTACCACCAAATGCAACTCATATGCCCTCTACCCGCCTCCTGCGTGCCCAACACAGCCATCGCGCCGACACCAAGAGGAAAAGCTTCTCCGAAGTCCCAGCAAACACCGCAGACGTCGGCACATGCGCTGGGGAGATCACGAGGGTGCGGGAACCGCCTCGTGAACTGCCTGAACCGAGTATTTCTATTGCTAACGCTGCACGCTGCATTTTACGTAACATTTATGAGACAGAGAGGAGGAGGCCGGAGGGTGGGCAGCTCACAGCCAGTTTTCCGACCACCTGCGAGACGATTCCAGCAGCACAGACCCGTGCTGCACCGCCGAGAGAGGCTGCCAGAGCAGTGCCCATGTCGGGCTGGCAGTCGGCATTCATCTCTGTCCCTTTATAAATACATTGCGATAAACTGCTTGAAGAATATGGGGAGGGAAATACCAGTTTGGAGGTGCGAGGGCTGCGTTTATTTTTCAAGGCGGTATAAAATCATGACTTTCACCATATAAAACCTTACAAAACAAGTAGTAAAGCCTACTGCGATATTTTTGTTCTTTAAAAAAAAAACAAAAACAAACAAAAAAAAACTTAAAAAGCAACATGGTGCGCTCTGGACATCACCAGTACCACTGTAGTGGTCCTCTGTATTTTGTTGGCGGCCAAGCAGAAAAAATAATGCTCGATGCCCTGCTGAGCTGCAGCGGGGTGCAGGGCCCAAATCAGACAGGCTCAGGCTGCAGGATGCAGACCACGAGCTCATCACGGTGCCAGGCAGGTGGATCAGAGCCTGCAGGAGATCTTTGCTCCTCTCTGGGGCAGGAGCTGCCATGGGGCAGCAGCTCCCCATCATCGAGCCCTTGGGCAAGGGCCGGTCAGCCCAGCAGCGCTCGGGCAAGCACAGACTGGAGCTTTCTAAAAGGATCCATTGGACTTTGGTAAAAAAAGAATAATAATTAGTGGTGTTGGTAAGATCTGCAAGCCTTGATAAAATCCAAACAGCTCTGGTCTACCTGCAGAAAACAAGTTGTCCCTGCTGCGCGAGTGCTGCCAGGCCCGCTCGGCTCCCAGCCCTGCCGCGCAGGCGACTGCTGCCTCCGAGGACACGCCGTGATCTCACCGCGTGGTTCCTCCACCCCCTCCAGGCTGCACTGCCCTCCTGGCCCACCGCCCCAGCCGCAGCTCCCTTCCAAAGAGCAAAAAGTTAAATCCTCCCTTCTGTGTCGTTTCTCCTGCCAAATCCAGATCAGTCAGCAAGTACTGCAGGATACACCTCCCCTAAGGCCACTCACAAACAAGACAACAGCCAGTTTGGGATCTTAAGGGGAAGATAAATGAGGAAACTTCCTAAATTTGACTGTAAAAATATTCATGAGGATACCGAGTGGCTCAGGTACCTCCAGCTGCTCTCTCTGCAGGAGCACAGGCGCTTCTCCAAGCCTGTGAAGGGTCTCGAGTGGGGACCGTGGGGCAGCTGGGGTAAGCCCAGGGACAGGGATGGGCCCTAACCTGGGTATTACTGACACCAGGACTTCAACCGGCCTCACCCACAGCCGTGATGGGCTCCGAGAAGGTGACAGCTCGAGATGCGCCCGGCTCCCGTGCTCCTCTCCAGGCTGGTGCCCGCTGGTGAGCGGAACAGGACAGCGCGTTACAGGCTCTTCCCCAAACCAGTTCATGAATCTTCAAGGATACGGGACTGGAAATCTTAACAATGCTGTGCGAGGATATAAAAGCTGCTTTGTGCTGAAATCAGCATTGCAATCTGGAAGCAGAAGCGTTGGCACCATCAGTGGAGCTGAAAACCACCCAGAGCCAAGCCTGGCAACGCGGGGTCTCCAGCCCTCGCTGCCCGGCTCCAGGGTAAACCAGCCCCGGGGTCACCGCTCACATTGCAAAACCAAAGCACTTTGTGTACATTGGGCTCAATCTACATTTTTACGGTTGCACAATGAAAAACACCAGTGAAAAAAAAAACCAAACAAACACAACCAAAAAACAAACCACTCAACAGTCGTCTGAAGGACCAGTTATTAGATTGCTTGAAATGACTTGAAATGAAATTCCCACAGATTTTATTGGACTATTCAGATATTGATTCTGGTGTGCTTCTTGCTGCAACACAGACATTCACCTTGCTAGAAATCCCACCTGCGAGCTGGGCCAGAAAGATGCTCTGGGAATGGCTGATGTTGCTTTGTTTTGCTCCCTCTTCCTTGACCTACAACTGCCAGTGCACATCAATAAAATAAGCCAGGAATTTCAAACAGTAATTTCTTTGTTCCCTGCCTGCATGTCTGCCGCCCTGCTGAGAGACAGGAGAGCCCGGGAAGCCTCGATGCCCGCACGGGAAAAGGAATGGGCCACACCGATGCTCAGCTCCCACGTTCGTCCCGGCTGGTCGTCTCCATGGTGCTCAGACCCAGCTGTATCTCTGGGGGCTTCTGGACCAGACTTCCAGGTGCCCCTTGGGACCCTCCCAGCCCTCCTGCCCTCGGGAATTCCCTCCTCACATCAGATCTCCATGGGACTGTAGGATGGGAAGGCAGAGACGGAGGCTGAACACCCCAGGATATTCTACTGGTCTTTTAGTTGCTCTGGTGGGCTGGTTTCCCTTCCCATGCCCCAAGGAAGTTTAACCTGACTGGCATAAACACTGCGGGTTTCCCCCCAGGGCACAAAACAGCACCCTGGGGGAAGCCTGTGCCAGCAATACACCCCCAGGTCACCCCACCAGCAGAGCTGGGACACGGACGGGTCACACTCCAGCAGTCTCTGTCATTCCTGACAAATATTTTGGATCCTCATCCCAGATTCTCTCAGGTTATAAATTCACATGATGCGCAAACACTTGACACATAACAACAACAGCCTAAATTATTTTTTGACCCACATAAAAAGGGAATAAAACCATTAAAAGCCAGCCTCTGCTGTATGTGAACACCTAGTTCGGAGCTCCAAGAAAGAGCCCCCATCGCCCCGGCCGTCCAACACCCGCGTCCCTGCGATGAGGTGCCGGCAGCACGCTCTGTGCTTCAGGGCTCCCTTCGCAAGGCAGGAATCCGGCCCCACGAAACCGCCCGCATTTTCTCCCAGCCCCTGCAGATGTTTCAGCTCCAGCAGGTCTCCTGGCCGGCACGCCAACACCCACCCCCTCACTCGCGTGCCTGCGCAGTAAAACGCCATCCCACGGCACACGAGCCTGGAGGAGAGCGGAGCAGCTGGAAGACGACAGCTCTGCAACTTCCAAATTTTTATTTAGCTTTTTTTAAAAAAAAAATTAAAAAAAAATAAAAAATTCACATTTGCAGCATAAAGGCAAGCTGGGCTGGTACTCTGCTCCTCCCTCATCGGGATGTGCTCATCCTTTGACTCGGAGCTCATCCACTCATGAGCCGCATCCCTGCCTCGTTAGCAGCACACCCACCCTCTGAACAAGTCAACGCTCCATCCCCGTGCTGGGAAGGACGGTTGTGCTCTTCACTAAAGGACCTGCCCTTCCCAACTTCTCCAGCATCCCACAGGAGGTCCGGGAGACGCAAAGCTCTTGGAGAGCCCAAGGCAAAGCTCTGGAGAAGGCATCCAGAAGCCAAGCGAGTCCAAGCCTTGGGCTGACCAGCACAGAGCGTTCTGGATGGGCTGGAGGCTTGGCCGGGCTGGAGCGCCCGAGCACAGCCCATGGCCCCAACGGAGCCGTGGCACCCATCCTGGGAGCCGTCTGATGAGTCGAGAAGTCCCATTGTTTGATCCACTACACAGCCCGTGAATTAGTCAATCCTCCTCTTTTGCCTACCCCGCAGGCTGGGGGTGGGGGGGGGAGAGGCTGGCCCCCATCCAAATATTGTGTAAGCTGCAAAAAGCTACGAAAAACACACCCCAAAACAGTAGAAATACTATTTTGGAGGAATAGGGCAAAGCTAAAGCCATAACGGCAAACGATCACTTGCTGTTCTCCCACTCCCTTCCTCCAAGAGCCTTAAAAAGGCTCCCCACCACCCCATCTCACGTTTCACCAATGCCAGGCGACGAGGAGCGCGGTGCTCGCGTCCTGCCAAGGTCACGGTGACAACACACCGCCGAGGAGCAGCCCAGCCCCGCGGCTCTGCCCCAGCCACCGACCCCGGTGTCCCCCCGGGCCACGGAGCCACCGCACAGGCAAGACCTGCCCCGGTGGGACGCAGGCAGGAGAGCGATGGAGCCATCGTGGATTCATCGCCACACACACCCACGCAGGAAGCTACCGCGAGCTCCCCAACATCTACTTTTTTCTTTTTCTTTTTTTTTTTTTCTTAAAAGGCTTTTCTCTTTCTCTCCTTTTCTTCCCCCCAAGTTTTTAAAATCCAATTATAGCACGACTCTCTCAGCAGGGGTCAGTGTAGAATAAGAATCGCCCGAGTTAATGGACATAAGACCAAGAAAGATTAATGTCTAACTGGTTTCAAAAGTTGTATGATGCCAATTTCATTAACATTTTAATTGTAATGTATCTTTTTAATCTTCTTTCACACTAACGGTTTTATATGCTTCAAAAAAGAAAAAACTGCTGACAACAAAAATATCAACATACCCAAATTAACAGACGGAACAGAGTGCTGTAATGGGAGCTGAATGAAATGCAGAAAACCGTGTTAATGATGCATTAAGGGTAGGAACTGTACTCAGACAAGAGTCAAAAATTCAGCGCCACAGTTGCCTGCCCCGTCTCTGCCTTCCCCAGCTACTCGGCACCACCCCGGAGACGTGTCTTTCAGCGGGGTTGTCCTGAAGCAACGACCCAGGCAGTGTTACCAAACGCGTCCACGGATTTATAAAAAAAAAAAAAGTGTGCTTTAAACCTGGCAATTCATCTAATTTAACCAGGGTGACACCCCGGAGCAGCAGATTCAGAGGGGGCTCCCGCTGCTGCTGTTGTCCATCACCCTCTGCATGAACGGTGCCATCTCCGCGCCGCAGGCTCTGGTCCCGTGGCCACAGCAGCATTCACAGACATGAAAGATGTAGTTACAACCACCGTGCAAAATTTTATTTTACTTAATTAGACGACAATTAAACCTAAGCAGTAATGTTTCATTAAGCATGGGCATGCACCGATGATGTTACCACGTATAAACGGGGGGAGGCACAAAAGGAGAAGGTAATTGCAGGGCAGACAGATGAAGTTTCAAACAAATTTCTTTGTAGAAATGAGTGACGGAGCAATACAGATGCTTTCACCTGCCTGTGAGGCTGGGCTGCAGCTGTAGGAGCGATGCAAAACCCACAATGTTATACTTCACCGTCCATCAGAACTTGTTAGAAGGGAGAAGATCTAGGCAGAATGATATAAACGTTCCACACGGTCATCAGCAAATCATAAACCCCTCAGTTGCCAAGGAAAGCGTCATTCCAACCATAACTATAACAGAACAAAACCAAAAAGCACATTATCCTACTCAGATTCAGTCCTAGGAAGGTCGCTACGGCTGGTGAAGCATCGGGGCAGGTTTCCAGTGAAGGGGCAGCTACAAAGAGGGGCTACCCCCAATTTGTCGGAATTTCATTCCAGCAGGATCTCAACCATGAGCTTTGCACCCAAAGAAGAGCCTTTCCCCAGGAGGGGTCCACGGTGCACCCGGGCAGCCAGGCACGTCCCACTGGAGGTCTTCCACCCAACGATGGAGGTCTCCCACCCAACGCTGGCCAGGCCCATCGGCCTCTCCTCTTGGAAATCAAGCCTTTTTAACCACCTTCAACTGTCCAAAAGCTCACTCCCCATGTCTTCCGGGCACCTGGCCATTGCCTTCTGCACGGCACACCTTGAAATGCCAACGCTTTATTTATACACCTGCATTTACACCTCTACGCAGCATAATCCTTTCAGAGCTTAGTGCCCTGGAAAGCACCGGAACATTATCACTCCTTTGCCATGTCATCACTAAAAAGTGTCTTCTACAACCTCTCTGCAAGGAATTATGTCATTTCCAAGCCTAACCCTTGTTTGCCTAATGCTTCATATAATCGGAGCGTAAATGTTTGTCCTATGACAGAGAGAACTGGCATGTAAAACATGTACCCACACACTATATATATATATATCTATATATCTATCTCCACGGCTGCCATATGCTTCCCCAGTGGATATCACGATAGGAACGGGCGCGTGGAACCGAGCCAGCGCTGGCACCCGAACACAGGACCCTTTCCACACAACCGCTCTGCCACCGAGCCCGAGGAAGCTCAAGCTCGGTCATATTTAACTTGCAATTCTTCACACACGCTACTCTTCACCCCGCTGCTGAAATTCCCTCTCCAGACACCCAGGGATGAAAAACATCTGGCTCCTCTCCCCACATCGATAGCCCCAGAAGAGCCCCGATTGCTACCAACGAGGGGCCGCAGAGAAAAAGCGCGTTTTTCTTTGCCTGGTTTTCGCAAGGGATGAATAGATCCTGATATTGGCTTTATTGCCGTAGGGATGACACCGGGAGGCGAAGTATTTAATCTCATCCCAGTGACTATATATGGTCACCCTGATGGAGTCACCTCCCTCCCCTCACGCTCCGCTGCCCTTCGCTCCTGGCACTGGCCCCCGCAGCAAACCGGCAGCGCCCGGGCACGGCGCCGGCCAGCCACGAGTCAGCAGACTCCCCACGTTACTCCCCCCTTTCCCAATTTTTTTTGGCTTTAAAACAAAAACAAAACAAAACAAAAAAAATCTTAAATTGGGAGAGGAAGAGAGAGAAAACACAAATACTCTGGAAAAAACCCCCAATGTATTTTAAGAGTACTTTAGAGACAATTGGTGCACGGGGGAAAAAAACAAACTGTCAAGTGACTTATGTTTAAACGAGTTCATACTCACTTAGAAGTTTTTAAAAAAAAACTAAAATCAAATCTTTTTGTGAAAAGTATATCAATCTATTCAGCCCACACACAGCCGTTTGTTATCAGAGGATAGTTTGCGGCTGCCGAAGCAGCAGCAGTGATTTCTGCCCCCCCCCTCCCCCTCCACCCTCCATCCACCCACCTAAGGGAAAAAATGCACTGAAATATTTGTCTTCATAGGAAATGGAACGCAAAAATGTACTCGACGTGCAAATTTTTAAAAAAAAAAAAAAAAAAAAAAAAAAGAAGTCTGATGTGAGCACCTCTAACAAGACGGAAGCCGAACGGCGCTGCCTGTGAACCGCCCCGGGGACACACAGCACAAACCGCCTGCCAAGGGCCAATTTATCTTCATTTTAGCCCATCGAGCCATCAGCTTTCGGGGGGTCTCGCTCCCCGCACCAAACTAGAGAACTGCTCTCCTCACCCCAAGGCCTCCTCTGGCCAGGAGCTGGGGTGGTGCAGCCCCCCCTGTCCCTCCTGTCCCCCCCCATCCATCCATCCCTCCATCCCTCCATCCACAGAGCAGCCTCCGCCCCAGCCCGATCCGGGAATGAGGAAGAGCGTGGTACCTCCAGCAGGGCTGAAACCCCCCGCCAGGGACGGGGAGGAGGACGCTCCGCAGGCTCCTGCCATCACTCAGGGCTCTACATGGCAGGCTCCGTCCCAACACTCCGATTTTTATCACCTCCGTCCCCATTTAGGAGTCACCACATGCCAAAAACGAGCGCAATCCAGCGCAGCGGAGCTTGCCCGGGGATCGCCTCTCCCTCCCCAGGATCGGGGCGTTTTAGCAAGTTTTCCCTTAACGGCAGCATTTATGGATACAAAGACTGGAAGACAGAATATTTTTTAAAATTTCCGTTCTGCCTCCAAACATTCGCTTGAAAACAAGTTGAACTTAAAAAAAAAAAAAAAAAACCAAACACAAAATGAAAAAAAAAAAGAAACAAACCGCTAATGAATCACAGTTCCTAGCAAATGAGCAATTGCAGTTGACACAATGAATTATGCCTGAAGCAAGCTGGGAAACATATTTTGCAAATGATCTCATCCACAGGCAAACCTGGCATGACACTTGATTTGCTAAAAAAGACACAAAGCCTGTCAAAATCCCTGTCACTTCGCACATAAAGTCAGGTAGAGAAAACCAACAGCCTCACCCTCTTTTAAGCACGCTTCACCTCTTTCTCAATTGCTCTACAGGCTTGACTTAAAAAAAAAAAACAAAACACCAAAAAACACAACAAGAAACCACCACCCGACTCCACCACCTCTTCTAGGTGTGCCCACCCCAGCGGGGTGCTGGAGGCAACGGGATCCTCTTCCCCGGCCGGAGAATCCATGTGCTGGGAGGCTGTTCCTCGGACGGCAGCCACGGGCTGGGTTTGAAGGTTAATTGCAGCAAGATACAATGCTCTCCCTGGCCATTAGGTACGGCGGGGAACTTACAATTCACTTTAATTTCCTCCAGCTGAATGCCTGTATTCTACTTCTTTCATTGCATTCAACTAAACTCAAAAGAAATGTAGGGGGAAAAAAAAAAAAAAAAAAAAAAAAGGCAATTAAAGCGCAGTCGCCCCGCTCCTCAGCATCCCTGGAGCTCTCCAGGAGCGGTTCCTCACGGCCCGGCACAGCCCACCCCGTTTCCCCACCTAAACCACCACCTGACTCAAAAATCCTGGCAAAACTCAAACCTGTGGCTGAAGCCTCCTCTTAACCCCATTTTGTCAGGTCTGGGTATTTTTAAACGCAGAGGGGAGCGGGAGCGGCGTCCCAGCGCCCTGTCGCAGCCTGACTCGCCACGTTTCACCCCAAAACACGCCCTTCCCCAGCGCCGCGCGCCCACGGAAGCACCAGCGTGTGCCCCAGCGCTGGGTACGGCACGGCCCGAGCTCCGCCAGAAGGCCTGGCAGGGGAAGCGGACTTTATAAGACGTCAGTCTAAAATAAAGATTTCCATTCTGAGGCGCGATGGTGTGCGTCCCCCGGCAGGGAAGCAGAGGCCGGAGCAAAGCCGGAGTTCACCGAGTCCGACGGGCTCTGGCAGGAGATTTCTTGGGGCTTCTTCCCTGAGTGCCAACCAGCAAAGCCACCTTGTGCCTCCCCCCACCCCGGCTGAGGATCTGAACCAAAACCTCGTTGGAAAAGGACTTACCGGGACTCTACGGGCAGGTTCCTTGAAGTTCAAGGAGAGGGGACTCTTTGCTGGACCGACCAGCAGTAAGGATGCTCTATGCCCCTGGACCAGCAGCAAAACCGCCCCACGGGGACGCTGACCTGTCACCTGCACCTGCTGTGAGGAACCAAAATCTGCCCCAAATCCAAGGAGATTCCCTCGGGAAACCCCACAGTTATGGCTGGGGAGGGAAAAGGCTTCCACATTACAACAGGGCGCGGAAAACACCGCTTCCGAAATAACAAGAGGGAGCATCGACACACACATCTCATCTCAAGGTGTCCATCCTCTGGGAAAAGAGAAGGTCTCTGGGAGAACCCTAAGGAGACCTCAACAACCAAACCCAGGCGGTGCTGGCAGCTCCGGACCGATAGCACATCCCAGGCCGGAGCTGGGGCCGGAGGGGCAGAAAGGGAAAGTTTCCCAGGGGAGAAAGTGCAGTCTGGCCTGGAGGGGATGGAAGGGGTCCAGGCCGGGAGCTGGAGGTGTCGGGGGACGCTGCCCCACACCAGTGCATGGACCAGACACACCACAAAGGCCACGTTTCACCCCTTCAATGCCGCCAAGAGCTCCCGCTTGTGCATGGACAGACCTCGGAGTCTTACCCAACCGCTCGTACAATCCTGCAAGCCTTGGAAGTTTTCTTTGACAAGTCCTGAAAACCCATCCCCACCCTTCCGCGTTCAAATGTCACAACTTCTCCCCCACGAAGCCTTAACTACAAGGCCTCCACAGGAGGAAAAACCCCAAACCCACAGCAGTTAAGAGCTACAGAAGGACATTTATTCCCAGGAGGAGGAGGAAAAGATCCCTAATTATTTTATATTTGCTGCTGACTTCAGATCAAACCATTATTACCTCTATTATCCACACCTTGAGGTCACGGGCTTATTGTCCGAGGCCAGGCAAATAACATCAGTTCAGCCATTAAGGAAAGCCTCAGCTTTATTCTTTTTAGTTGAAGGGGTTTATTTAATAGCAGGCTACGAATAAGGCAGGGAATTTGGGTTTAGCTGTGCTCAAACGCCGCGCTTTTGAGTGGGATCAGTTCTCTCAGGCCCTCTCCCACCCCACCCCCTCCCCGGCACTGGGGTTTGTGTGGCCACTGCCGGGCCCGTTGTGACTACCACTGCTGAGAAGCCACCGCGGCACCGAGAGGGCTGCAGCCATTCCCGTTTGCTTCCCCATTTCGACTTTCTCCCGCTGTTTAATATTTCAGCTGGAGAGGGTGAGCCGGCACGCCAGCCCCTCAATTACGCGGGGCGCGAGGCGAACGTCTGGCAGGCGCGAAGCACATCGAGCCGCCCGCGACCTCCCAAACGCCGCCTGGCACGGAGGAATTAAAAACAAAAACAAAAAAAAAACCCCAAAAACAAACAAACAAAAAAGTGAATATTCAAATTAACGCCCCAGCGGGTAACGGGGACTTGGCTGGAAGCGATCCTGCGCCTTGCCGTCGGTGGGTCGGTGGGTCGGGGGGAGCGCGGTGGGGGCCAGCACGCCGTGGGCCGCCTTGGGATTATTTCCCTCCGGCCGGGAGGATGTTTGGAGAAGTCCTTGAGCAGAGCGAACGCATTTCAACCGCGGCAGGCTGCGGACTGCAGCAGGCGGGGGAACGCGCCGGCGCTCGCCCAATAAAAACCCAATAAAAACCCCAATTTTTTTCTCCCCAACAAAAAAAAAAAAAAAAAAAAAAAAAAAAAAAGGCACATTCCCACCCTGCGATGGGGGCACGGCTGCCTGTCCCACGGTGACACACACCCCCCCCCCCCCCCCCCCCCCCACCAGCAGCACCAGGATCGCTCCCCAACTCCGAATTGAGGCGTTTTGGCCGGGTTTTGATGGGTGGTTTTGTTTTGTGTGTGTGTTTTGGTTTTTTTTTTTTTTTTTTTTTTTAATATCTCCCCTTTCACAGCGTTTTCCTCCCCTGGGAGAAAAAGTCCGAACCTGCGCTAAAAAAATAAAGCCCTCGGCAGCCTCCCCCCCCCCGCCCCGGGAGAGGCATTTCTAATAATAACCCCCATTTCCCACATTTCGCGCAAGACTCGCAAACACAGCAGGAACTAACCCAATTCATCCACAACCCCCCCAAACGCTAGGGCGGAGGGGGGGGGGGGGGGGGGGGGGAGCACCTAAGCCCCCCAAAAAACCACGCACACCCCCTCCCCCCGTGGGGAAACGAGGTGTAATCCTGAAGCTTTCCCTGAGTTTTAATATTTTGGGGGGGGGGGGGGGGGGAGTTATTAAGATAGAAAAGGGATGCTGGGTGCGCTGACTGCCGCCCAACTGCACACCCGCCTCCCCGTGCGTGTGTCCCCCCCAACCCCCCGCCCCCATCTCCGTGCCCGTCCCCGGGGAGTGGGGGGTGGGGGGGGGGTCGTCCACGGTCGCTCACCTGCGGGTGGGCCGGCCCCCGGAGGCTGCCCTGGGCCTAGCGGCGGCGGGAGCCGCGGTCCCGGCGGCGGCGGCAGGAAGTGATTCCAGCCGCTCCTCACATGGACTTTCCCTGACCTCGCCCAGCAGCGCCGGCAGCCGCCGCCGCCGCAGACTGACGGACCCGGGACGGGGCGGGGGGGGGGGGGGGGGAGAGGGGCGGCGGCGGGAGGTGGGACCGGCCCCCCCTGGGGGGGGCCGGTCCCACCTCCCGCCGCCGCCCCTCTCCCCCCCCCCCCCGCCCCCCGGGATGCCCCCGCTCGGGGTTGGGGGGGGGGACCGCGGGGGGGGGGCGGGATCCGGACACCCCCCCCCCCCACACACACACACACACCCGGGGCCGGGGAGCCGGTGGGGGAGCGGGGGGTGACGAGGGGCGCTGCTGTTTTATGTCATATTTTTATTTTTATTTTGTTTTATTTTGTTGTATCTTATTTTATGTTGGCTTATTGTGTTTTTATCTTATTTTATTTTATATCTTATTTTAGGATATTTTAACTTTATCTTCTTTTATTTTATTATATTTTTGTTATTTTATTTTTTCTAACTTTATTTTATTTTATTTTATTTTATTTTATTTTATTTTATTTTATTTTTATTTTATTTTATTTTAACTTATTTTAACTTATTTTAACTTATTTTATTTTATTTTAACTTATTTTAACTTATTTTATTTTATTTTATTTTAACTTATTTTAACTTATTTTATTTTAACTTTATTTTATTTCTACCTTATTTTATTTTAACTTATTTTATTTTAACTTATTTTAACTTATTTTATTTTAACTTATTTTAACTTATTTTAACTTACTTTATGTTATTTCTATCTTATTTTATTTTAACTTATTTTATTTATTTTATTTTAACTTATTTTTATCTTATTATTTTACTTCTATTTTATTTTATTGCTTTGTGCTTCGTTATTTCACTTTTTACTCCTAATTTTATTTTTTATTTCACTTTTTAAAATTTTCATTCTTCTTCAATTTTTATTAAAATTTTTATTTAACTTTGTTAGTTTATTTTTATTTCCTTTTATTACTACCTTTTTTAAAATTTTATTTATCTTTATTATTTTCATTTCATTTCATTATTTCTTTTTTTCAATTTCATTTATTCTATCACTTAACTTTTACATTTTTTATTTAATTTTTCAGGGTTTCTATAACCTTATGATTTCATTTTTATTTTATTTTTATTTCAATTCATTGTTTCATTTTTCAATTCAATTTATTTTCTTGTTTTATTTATCATTTTTTATTCCATTTTTAATTTTTTTCTTTTATTTTATCGTACTTTATTTTACAGTGGAGTGGAGTGGAATGGAATGGAATGGAATGGAATGGAATGGAATGGAATGGAATGGAAGGGACCTGCGATGATCATCTAGCCCAATTGCCAACTGCCTTTCATTCCAATTTTCACCCTCTAGCCTAAAAAAAAAAAGCCATTTTCCTTTCTTGCTTCTCTGAGCCCCAAATATTAAAATCAGAAAACTGATTTGCACGATTAAAGCGCGCGGTGTTGGCCCTCCGTCTTCTAAACAAATTTCGAAGGAATAACAAAAACCTCTTTAACGCACGAGTCTGGGTGTTTTTCCTGCGCGACCGTGGCAGAACTTCTCTGAATCTGGAAGTTTCTTTTCTCTCATGGTCTACAACGTTTGTCATTTCGAGGCCGCCTTAAAAATCTGCAGCAAAATATCCCCGGATTTTAAAAATCAGCATTGGATGCCTAGAACCTCTCAAGGCCGAGGAATTTCATTAGCACTTGACACTTTAAAAAGCAGTGTCAGGTCAGGACAAGCACATTTTCTGTGCTGCGCAAGATAAAATCGGGTGGTTTTTTTTTTTTAGAAATGATGCAGGAGAAATACGTCCCAACCCTGCGTTCCGAGACGGCGCCATCGGACTGCCCTCGAGCGTGACGTTCCCGGCTCCCCGCCCTTCTCTTTCATTGAAGCATCTCCACGCGCTGCTACAAACGCTTCCGCGCCCGCGTGGCCACCCGCTTGCCTTTCC
Source organism: Fratercula arctica (assembly GCA_947846985.1). NCBI lineage: Eukaryota > Metazoa > Chordata > Aves > Charadriiformes > Alcidae > Fratercula > Fratercula arctica. Next base: position 4,026,901 of record CANTUZ010000016.1, read on the forward strand.
ACAGAGGCGGGAATTGGGCCAGTGGTGGCCCATTGGGCCACTTTCCGCACAGAGCGGAGACGCTGAGTTTCATCCCGGTACAAATATGTGACCCATCTCCTGCAAGAGCTCCCCTGTCACAGGAGATGCCCCGTGTGTGTCCGGCTGGGCCACCACCACCACCTCCTGGGGCTGCGGCACCGCTCCTCGGGGGAAAATGTCCCTGGGGGGGATGGCCAGCACCGTCCCCTTGTCCCTCCTTGAGGGACCACAGCCCACGTCAGAACATCCCTGTGTCGCAGAAGATGTGTGGACACAACTCGAATGATTCATATCACCCCGAGATGCTTCATGGTGGCCAGCAGGGCGAGGGGCCGGGGGGGGATTCTGCCCCTCTGCTCCGCTCGGTGAGACCCCCCTGCAGCGCTGCCTCCAGCTCCTGGGGCACCAACAGCAGAAGGACACGGAGCTGTTGGAGCGGGGCCAGAGGAGGCCCCGGAGATGCTGGGAGGGCTGGAGCCCCTCTGCTGTGGGGACAGGCTGAGAGAGCTGGGGGGGGGTCAGCCTGGAGAAGAGAAGGCTCCGGGGAGACCTTCCAGCCCCTTCCAGTCCCTAAAGGGGCTCCAGGAAAGCTGGGGAGGGACTCTGGATCAGGGAGGGGAGCCATAGGACAAGGGGGAAGGGTTTAAACTGAAAAAGAGGAGATTTAGATGAGATCTGAGGCAGAAATTGTTTGCTGTGAGGGGGGTGAGCCCCTGGCCCAGGTTGCCCAGAGAAGCTGTGGCTGCCCCATCCCTGGAGGGGTTCAAGGCCAGGTTGGACGGGGCTTGGAGCAACCTGGGCTGGTGGGAGGTGTCCCTGCCCAGGGCAGGGGTGGCACTGGGTGGGCTTTAAGGTCCCTTCCAACCCAAACCATTCTGTGATTCTGTGATGTACTGGCTACGTTTTCCAGCAGAGCTCAGGCTCAGCACAGGGCTGGGAGTCTGTGGTGTGGATTTCGGAAGCCCCCTGCACCTCTCCAAGCTTCACAGGAAATCCAGCCACGTTCACAAGGAGCTGCGAGGTGCCGCATCGCTGGAAAACTCCTGTCCTTCCCCAAGTGCTTAAGCAGAACAGAAAAATCCGAGCTCCATTGACTTGCCCAGGGCCTCCCCCAGCTCTGAGGGCGCAGGAAGCCGGCTAATGCTTCAGCCGCAAGAGCATCTTCCTCCCTTCAGCCGTGGACATTTTAAAAATGTTCTGCGATGGAGAAAGAAACATTTCTTAAGTACCATTTGATGTCTCAGAATGGCTCCAGGGCTAGAGGAAACATGTTTATTTACTACTATGCTGATTTTAATGCAAAAGATTGGTTCAGCAACTAGAGGAAACAAAATAGGCAACATTTTCCATAATGTCTGCAAAGTGTTCTTGGGCTGACGAAAATATTTTCTTTCTTTCTCTCTCTCCCCTGCAATTTTTTTTTTTTAATCTAGCATTTCAAATTGAAGAATGGCTTGAGGGCTGAAGAAATCACTTGATAAAATACCCAACATTTACATTCTTGCAGGAGAAAAGCTAACTTTTTTTTTTTTCTTTCCATCTGAAGAGTAGTTTAGTGAAGCACAAGAAATAACCCTGCGGTATCCCACGTCCATTTAACCCTTCCCGGCTGCAGCTCTTCTGTTAAACATTAGCCCTTCACTGCAAAGCTCTAGAGATTTTTGCTCCTTCTCCAAATTTCGGGCTCTAAGGGCACTGGAGATGGTTAAGATGGGCTTTGCATCTTCCTCCCCAGCTGTGTTTCTGAACGGCTGCGTGAAGGAGCGGGGACCAGACTCGCCCCCGGCAGAGCAGCGCTGCCCCGCGGCTCCCGTGAAGCCAGGCAGCAGAGGACAAAATTTATTTTGTGCCGAGACGCGACTTTGCAGCGAACCTGGTACTGAAGGAGACCTGCAAGAGCTTTCCCACCGCCCTGCCTCCAGACCCGCTGCCCTGGGAGGGCCATCGGTGTGCCCGAGGTGTGCCCAGGCCCGGCTGGGCTGCTCCCCTGCGGCCGTGGGAATCACCACGTTTTCGCCCAGCGGAGCGGCTCCGGGCTGGAAGAAGATGCTGAAAAAAATGCCCAAATTAACAAGTCTGTCTGAGAGACTCCTTTCTCTGAAGCAACCCTTCAGAGGACTTTGCAAAGCAGACCGATGGTCACATTGCGATGAATTTGTGGAACTGGGACAGAAGTTTTCTTTGTGGGCAGAAACAAAGCTGGGTGTTATCCACCCAGCCCAACAAACACGCGCAACCAGTACTTGCATTGCGCTGTGAGCTACAAGGCAATCTGGTACGGAGAGAAAATTGCCTGCTTCCAGAAACCTTTACTTTGATGGTACATTTAGGTAACACTTCAGCGTATTTGGCATTCATAGGAGAGAGGAGAGGACACAGCAGCTTTATTACAGCCGCATAAAGTTCATTGGGATTAAGACACCATCATGAACAGCAGCAAACGACAAAACAAAATGTATCAGAAACCCTCGTTTGCATTATTTATTTATGGCAGAGGGATTTGCCTTTTCCTCTCCCCATCACAGCGGCCAAGTCAACTTTGCCAGGCGATGAGTTCTGCTCGTCGTGCTCCAGCCCGCAAGAGCAGAAACGGTCTTTAATGTCCTTGTACAAAACTGAAACATGGCGAGGAAAGAGTTGGTTCCCGGGGGAGGTTGTTGCCATCGGTGCAGTAGAGCGGAGCGGTGCGGGAGGATACACAGGTTCTGGCCAGGCGGAGCAGTAACCATCTAAGTACACATCCCTCGGCCACAAAGCTCTAAATGGGTTTCAAGGTAGATATTATGCCTGCTTTTAATGGAGATAAAGAGGTTAAATGACAACCTGTGACCATCCTGGGAATTTATCTGCTGGCCCTGCCTCGTTAGTCTCGTGCTCTTCTGCTCCTCGACCGCTCTGTGGTGTCTTCATTTCACTTCCCACTCCGGAATTACACACTGCTCCCATTAGGGAGCCTTGCTGGCATGTATTTCACTGGGAAAGCTTTAACCCTCCTGCAGTAAATCTCTCCTGGGTCACAGGGGGTCTCATTCCAGCCCAGCAATGTTTTCATGTCAGCCCTGCAGAGATCTCCCGGGAGGCCCCGGGCTCCGAATTGGCATTTTGATGGTGTCTGAGCTCTCTGAACCGGACCACGACCCTGGGAGATAACTGCCATTGCAGCCCACTCGCAACACCAGTAACTGCGATTGCGAGGCGCCGTCAGCCGTGATGGGATGACGAACGGTGTATTCGCCGCACCTTGCTGTCACCCATCATGTCTGAGGAGGGACGAGGCACTGACACCGCATTTTGGGACAAGCCCCTGAAATCTTCACTCAGCCAAAGCTGCAGGATCCAGGGAGACAATTTCTTACCCAAGAAAGCCTTTCGTTTGTTGTCTTCGGTGGCTGTTCAGCTCAGTTATTTTTAGTCCCTTGGGTATTCTCCTTGCCAGCTTTGAACGTGGTGCGACGGCCCCGGATAACGCAACCCTGGGAGTCCTGGTGGACAACAGGATGACCATGAGCCAGCAATGTGCCCTTGTGGCCAAAAAGGCCAATGGAATCCTGGGGGGCATCAAGAAGAGCGTGGCCAGCAGGTGGAGGGAGGTCATCCTCCCCCTCTGCTCTGCCCTGGGGAGGCCGCATCTGGAGCACTGGGTCCAGTTCTGTGCTCCCTGGTTCCAGAAGGACAGGGAACTGCTGGAGAGGGGACAGCAAAGGGCCACCAAGATGCTGAGGGGACTGGAACACCTCTCTGATGAAGAAAGGCTGAGGGATTTGGGTCTGTTCAGTCTGGAAAAAAGACGACTGAGGGGGGATCTTGTCAATGCTGATAAATAGTTAAAGGGTGGGTGTCAGGAGGACGGGGCCAGGCTCTTCTCAGTGGTGCCCAGCGACAGGACAAGGGGTAATGGGCACAAACTTGACCATAGGAAGTTCCATCTCAACATGAGGAGGAACTTCTTTCCTGTGAGGGTGGCAGAGCCCTGGCACAGGCTGCCCAGAGAGGTGGTGGAGTCTCCGTCTCTGGAGACATCCCAAACCCGCCTGGACGCGTTCCTGTGCCACCTGCTGTGGGTGACCCTGCTCTGGCAGAGGGTTGGACTAGATGGTCTCCAGAGGTCCCTGCCAACCCCCACCATTCTGTGATTCCGTGATTCTTTAACCCTGCACCTGCCCCAGCTCCCGTAATGCTGACCAGCAAACGGGGAATACGGCTAGCAGGCTCTGCCCCCTCCCTCCTCCGGGCAGGGCCTCCCTCATCAGCATCCCCAGTACCGTGAGGAAGCCACCGATGGGAGGAGACACTACTCAGAGCGAGCCAGCGTGATGGAATCGGCTGTTAGAGTTGCTATTTTTTATAAATAAATAAAGTCCTGAGTTCTTTACATTAGACACCTATGCAAGGCTCAGGCATCGCCCTATGCCGCACAGTTGATGCGGTGCCAATGGTGGTTATTTGGACTACAGCCAGGCTTATTTGATTTACATTAAAATGATTAGGAATAAGTTAAAACAAACAGAAATGAGAGTGTCTCCAAGGTGGCCGCCTTGTCCTAACTAAACTGGTACAAGGTTGTGTGTAAAAAGGCTTTACTTGTTTGTAAATAGAGAAATCCTTCAGATCCTGCCCTGAGAATTGCTCCAGAAGCTCATGGCGCTGCCTGTTCCCAGCCGGGCCTCCCACGAGGTGAGGGCAGGACAATAACAAAAATAATGTAGCGTTGGCCTGTTTTAATAGTTATTTATTACATAATGGTATGGTGACTGTGCAAGCAGGAGAAGAGAAAACCCAGTCCCGGGAGGCATTCTTCACTCCGGCTGTTAATTCCCGTGCAGGGACTAAATGCCCGGCTCAGCCGAAGCTGCCGGGCTCTGATGCTGGAGGAGGCCCCGTGGCTCCTGACCTCCCTAGATGCAGACTGCAGACTCTTTTCCCAGGAGCCACATTAAAATAAAATTTTCAGAAAAACATCTACTTTCATCTTAAAGACTCAACACGTCGGTGGATAGAACCTCCTCTTGTAAATGATGTTGATATTTAATTGCCTTTACTGTTTAGAAATTGCATTTAACTTGAACTGGCACAACTCACAGGACTTCACAGGTCCTTCTCCGGCTGATTGCTTTCTCGTGAAGGTCTGACCACGATTTCTGCTCCCAGATGCACCATCTTCCTCCAGGCTGTGTGAACGTATGTCCCGTTGGCGCAGGACCTACTGGACCCAGCAACTCGGGTGACTGGGAGGACTCTCAGTAGGATTAGTTGTTAGCCCCAGCTGCAGCGTGTTGCATTTGAGGTCACCTGTCTGCTTGGAAGAGTTTGAAACCAGGGCAAGGAGCCTCCTTTCCTGGCTTCGCCGCGGGGCTGCAGCTGGGCTCCCCGTGCCCGCCGGTAACCCCGGTAAGCGGTGTCTGCAGCCAGCCTGGAGGTTCTGGGGACACCGAGCAACACCCTGTGCTGTACCTCAAACCCAAACTCCCTGCAGGAGTCTCAGGCTTCTCACACAGCATGGCTCATTTCTTTGACGCAACCATCGCTTTTTCAAAGTTTTCCTTGGGCAACAATTTTAATTCATTTAAAGCTGACCGCTCAGTTGAACCGCTGAACCAATAAACGGTGTTCAGCCTCTCCCTACGGACTCCCTTCCATCCCTCACCACTTTGTCCTTTAGATGCACAGAAACACAAGCAAAATGCCTTAAATGAAGCAGCCCAGGTCACCTTTGGAGGGTCAAATAACTCTGGTCGGGTGGAAAGGGGAGCGGGCGGCTGCGTATCTGTTCTGCAGGAGACAGTGACGCCCTCAACGAGAGTGTGAAACTGCCTGAGGTGAAGTCAGGCACTTAATTTTTCGAAGCAAAGGATGTAAATGAAGAGTCTGGCATAATCGGTGTGTGTTTCCCCTTCCTTTCTGCAGAAGAACAGTTTGGTTTGAAGTGTCTGTGATGTGACTGATACAGCAAGTCTCTGCTGTCAGGGCCGTGATTCATGAGTCGATGCTGCGGCGCTGGAGGTGGGAGGGGGTAACTTTGGCTCCCCGCTGCCGGGAGCCCAGGATCCAGTGTCACCAGCAGGTGCTGCTGGGAAGAGGCTCTTTCACCACTGGAAATGGGCTGATACCTATACTGGCACCCACTGAAGTTTTTATCCATTAAGGTTAGCGTGTGGACAGCTGAACCAGCAGACCTGGGCTCCCGTCTTCTCCAGTGACGGCTCCGGGCAGCTCTGGGCTTGACTCAGGTATTGCCCGAAATACTGCTGCTGGACACGAGATAGTCTGGATTTTTATTTTGAGTGATCGAGGTGATCTTCTGAATGATTAAGCAATAACTTAATTCCTGGTAAGAATTTTAATGTCTTATGACTGTGAAATTTCCTAAATATTCAGCTCCAGCTTACCGTGAGAATGTCCTGAGACTGTCAGCTCCTCTCCCACCGCCTCTGCCCGCTCAGCCCGGCCTCTCCCGAGAGAGGAGAGGATGGGAATTGGGAATTGTTCAGCAAATTACAGGATCAAACATCTGTCTTTCAGCAGCCAGACACATAGGGCAGGGCAACGATGAGTGGGAAAGACGTCCTGCACCATGTGGTGCCTTCCACACCTGCATAATGATACAGGTAGAGGATGCTCTGCAGGGGCTGGCGGGGTGTAAAGAACAGTAAAATGTGGCACAAGCCCCCAAATACTCAGAAAAACAAGAGGAACCAGGTATTTGGTTGCTGGGCTCATCCAACGGCTGCTCCCCGAGCCCACTGCCGTGCTCCAGAGCCACCAGCGGCACCGTGGCCATGCTGGCGCTCTCGCACCGTACCTGACCTCTGCACCGAGACCAGCAGCATCCAACGTAACACAGAAGAGATTTTTGCGGAGAGAATTGAGAATTGTCTCACAGAATTCACTGTTTGGAAAAGTTGCATCCCATTATCCAGCGAGAACGGCTCCAGCGCGCCTGAGTCGCATCAGAAAAGGGATTTTAATTCTCCTTTCTGCTCTGGAGGAGCCTCTGCCTGCGCCGGTTGCTGCCAGGGCTGAACTCCTGCGAGTTGCTCGGCTGAATACCCGCAGCAGCCCCCCAAGCACCGCGGATGCGGCCAGGAGCTCGTGCTGCTCTCGGGAGAGCAGAACTGACGGCTGACTGTCAGTGCCAAGCAAGGTTTTGCTCATTTTTTAAACTCAGGCTATTTTTGTATCTCTTTTGGCAGAAGTCAGGAGGGGAAAATAGTAAAATAATAATAAAAAAACCAAACCCCAACCACATTATTGCGTTTGATGCCTCCCTCTGCTACAAAGGAAAAACGTAACTGTCTTTGGGTGACAATCTTGCCAATTAAAGTTATCTTAGAAAATACGTATAGTTACAATCAAACCAACTTCTCCCCAGGACAAATGCTCCATGTAATTTGTTCTGCAGAGCTGAGGCAGGATTTTAATATGGCAGCTACGGCAAAAAGCAGATCCTGAAGATGCCCTCTTTTATAAGGTTGGTGCACCGCACACAAAAGGTTTCCAAAGCGACTCCTGCTGCTGAATTCAAGCCAAAACTCTTAATATTTCCCACACAACCAGAGTGTGATCTTATCACGGGAGCCACAGTCAAAGCCCGTGCGTTGGCACAGCTCCTTTGCTATTGTTGAGAATGTCTCGATTCGAGAAAATTTAGAGTAATAATGATCTCTCCCAAAGCACATTGTTACTCTTTACTCTGTAAATTTTGAGTGATTTTGAGCCCTGGTAGCTCCACCGCTAAAACCAGAGAGGAGAACCCAAGAAAAGCCATCGCTTCAACTCCCTCAGGACAACTCTCTAAGTGACGAGAAAGAGCTTTGCCAGCCAAAGATCTATCGGAAAGAAGACTTCAGCCTATTAATTCTCCAGGTTTCCCACAACAATTTTGAAGAGCTTTTGTTTCCCATTGTTATAAGACAAATTTCTAATCCACTCTTCATTAGGAGCTGTGCAGCGATGTGACGTCCCGCCCGGCCCCCAGACTCATCCATCCTTGGGGGACATCTGGGACCTGCTCCGAGGTGCTCCCACTCCCGTTCCTGGCCGGGCTGGGCTGGGCTGACCGGCGCCGGGCAGGAGCAGGAACTGGAGCACCAGTTAATGCACACAAAAGCCTGGAAAAAAAACCTACTTGTGATTTACCCACACAGAGTTCAATAAACATTAGATCTGATGGCATTCATCGTTTTTTCATAGCATGCTCGATTACTGCTTCAGTTATTGCTCAAATGACATCATTCCTGGCACAGGAATTGATTGATTTTTTAATGAATATTCATATGGCATTTCAGCCAGGAGTAGGCATTAATATTCTAAGAAAGAAGAATGAAACGTACATCCTAATTTAATGAATGATTGTAAATATGTATCTGATGGATAATGTGACGATGAGCATTTAAAAAGGCATCCATAGTCACCTCGGGAGCTTCTCTTAGGAACAAAGGGGCAACCAGGATGCAGGGAGGGCAAATGGGGCGAGGGACAAGGTGGGACCAGGCCACCTCGTCGGGATGCTTCTGCCCAGCTCGTCACGACACAGACCTCCTGTCGCTCAGGTCGGGATTCCGCACCCAGCCCAGCCCGCACCTTACATGGCCTGAGATGATTCATTTAATTATTAGTATTAAATTGACAACGCTTACGGACCCCAGGTGATACTGGGGCTGGGATGTGGAAAGCACTGGGCAACACTGGTGCGAGCGAGCTGCGAAGCTCTCTACGGAGCAGCCGGAGATGAGCAAGGGAGACAGGAGAGAGCACCCATCCCCTCCATGCCCGATGGGTGCTGGGCACCCGTCCTGTCCCCCCGCCCCACCCCAGCCATGCCGGGGGCTTGTTCGCGCGGGTCCTGCCGCGGCAGGCAGGTAGAGCATCGCCTCTATCCTCCATGGAGCTCTGTCATGTTCAATACCCTTCACCGCATTACGAATTCAAGGCTGGCGCTCCCCGAATGTACATATATTTGTCAGACACTCTTAAGATGTCTCCCTGTTCTGAGCGCTGATCCTTTGTGAAGGCGACAGTTGTAGCGCTTGAACAGTGACAACGGGCTCGGTCCTCCCCTCCTCCTGCAGTCCCAGCCCTGGAAAGCGTTAAAACAAGGGCTCGGTGTCTCGCTGCTTAGAGCCTCTTAGACCGGCGTTTAATTTAAATGCGTGTTCAGTCCCATGGGGAGCGCACACACCTGAAGCATCTTCTGGAAGCGGGGCTTAAATCAGGGCATCGCCATTAAAGTCACCGAGGTGACAGGCATGAAAGGCTATTTATACCCAGCGGCTTTCTATTGTGCAAGGGAGAGAACAGGCCCTTCTGCTGACAAAGCAGAAGCGCGCCTCAGCCCCACGTGAAATGCAAAAAGTAATACCCTAAATTCACTGCAACCTTTGCAGAATCGCAGCCAGGACCGCACTGAAATCTCCCCTGTACCGCGAGCGAGGCGCAGGGACCCCAGTGGGTATGGAACTTGTTTTTCTTTCCAATCAAACCGACCACTTGCTATTCCTCCTGGCAGCTGGCGGGGGAGGAAAAAAAAAAGCCACCTTTGCAGGCCAGCTCCTGCAACTCTGAGTTACGAGACCGGGGAAGGGAAAGGGCTCTGTTCTCTCCGGCGCCCTGGAAGCGCAGCCCTGCAGCCAGGGCTCTTGTTTGCGCATCAAGATGCGTGGGACCGAGTTTGCCGATAAAAATATATACAAAGTTATGCTTGGTATGGAACAAGCAGGCAGTAGCTGCTGAAGACTTCACAACATCCTGCTTTTGGCTTGCCTCCAAAATACCAAAACAAAACAAAATTCAGTTGGCATCTCTGCAGATTGAAGCAAGTTTTCTTTTTGCAGCAATTGCTGAACAAACGTTTCGATACTGTGCCACCGCCCCCGCCCCTGCTTTCTCCCCCGAATCACGTGCTGGAAGGATGTAAAAGATGTTCAAGGTCATGGGCAGGCGGTGAAGGAACCCGGCCATTGCCCATCCCTGTCCCCTGTGGTTTTGCTGCACCGTGGCAACCAACATCGCGGAGCACAAGCCAAGGGTGGTGGTGGGGGGGTTTGCCCGGCAAGACCCCCAGCAGTGGGGGGGTTTCTCCGAAGGGGCTGAGCCATAGGGGTCAGCATCACCTACCTCTTACTATAGTGGGGGCTTTTGGACCCCCCCCGGGAGGTGCAGCTTGCACACCAGGGCTGAATTCAATCCCTTGCGCTTGCCGTTCATGTAGGTAAAAGGCAAAAGCACCTTCCCGCTGCTCTCGAAGGCAGCAGGGTGTTTCTCTGCAAGCTGGGAAGCACGGCCGCAACGTGGGAGCCACAACGGCATCACGGTCACCCTGGGAAAAAACCCACAGCAGCCACCTGAAATGAGGGACTCCAGGATTCGGCCTCATATTTCTCATGCCACACACCGTCACAAAGCAACGTACATCTTCTGTACGTACGCACATTGCAACTTGACCTTATGAGCAACGCTCTCAAAGGTTTTATTTATTTCCCCAAGAACAGGCAGTTGTGTCTGAGAAGAACACAAGGTGAAATCCTGACCTTGCTGAAAGCACTGAGAGTTTGCCATCGACTCCAGCAGAGCTCCACGTTTATCCAGAGCTATAACCGGGTTACAGGTCTTGGCTCTTGCTTCAGTTCTTCGCTGGTGTTTGATGCTTTAAAGGAAAAGCCCAACAATCCTATAGCCCTTTCATCCATGCCCACCGTTCCCAAAGAACGGAAAAAGCAGCACCAGTCCCCTCCTGCCCTCTCGGGTAAGCAGTTACAGTCCTTGAAGCGCGAAATTTGCTTGCCCTTATTGTGGCGCATCGCTATCATGTCGTTACTGGTCATAAAAATTATCCTGTGTTTTCTCAAAACCAGGCGCCGCAGTCATCCCTTTCTGAAGGGAACGGGCGAACATCGGCATAATTTAAACAAAGAGTCTCTGTGGAAGCCACCCCCCTGCTATCGCAAAGAGAAGTGCGCTCCCCTGGCTTTGGACAGTCAGATTTCAGAAATAAGTGTATTTCTGCGATTTTTGACCTGGCAGGCGCTGCAAAGCCCGAAGAGCGGCTCCCCTGAGCACAGCAACAGCTACTTTGCAACCGAAGCCTTCCCATGCACCCCGAGGAGCTCTCTTTGTACGCTGTCTTAATCAGTACACGAAATGCTTTCAGTGAAATGCTGCCTTCTTCTGTTTATTTGTCACAACTGATGCTCTGGTGAACAGTAAATAGGAAATTTGTTGGCAAATCAGCACTACCAGCTCGGTTCATTAGGAAAGGCTGGAGCACAAGAGAGCTGTGTGCGCGTCCCCGTTGCGACTCGCGCTGGACCCTCAGTCCTTGAAGCTCAGCGAGTTGTACAGATCCTGAAGGCACATAAATCTCTCCTAAACTGAGCCCGGCAAACGCGAAACAGCGCGTGTTTACGTAACCCTTACCAATAGGCACCGCGTTATTAAAAGGACCCGGGCTGATTAAACCCGTGTACGCACCGGAAGAATTCACCACCGGTTTTGGTAAGAAAACTCCACGTTTAAAATCCCGTCCGTTTCAGCCGTGCGTGCTGCGCCCCACTCGCCCGCCCCGGCCCCGCGGCATTGCACAACGCCAGGCTTCATGTTTGCCACCAGACAGTTTGCAGTCAGCCTCACATGGAAAAGAAGGAAGTCACAGTGCCTACACTGCACAGAACTGCAAGCAAACGCGTTTCCAAGAAACTATTAAGCAGTGCTTATTTGAAGTTTAAATTTAAAAAAAAACAAAAAAAACAAAAAAACAAAAAAAACCAAAATCCAAAAAACCTTGGAAGAATTTCTCTTGGCTTGGAGCTTTTTATGAAATTCAGATTTTAAGCGCAATGTGCCCAGACAACATCAGTAATGCAGCAAAGCCAGGCTGCGTACAGCGGTGCGGTGTCTCGGGCTCTGATGGATGAAGCAGGGATCCGAGTCCTCCCCAGTGCTAGCCAACCGCCAGTCCCTTCCCCGGACATTGTCCCCTTCCAGCAGGAAGCAGCAGTGACCCGCAGCCCCCGGCGCACAGCCTGACACCCCAACGTGCTCCCACCCCGGGCAGCATTTGGGAAGGGGATGGCAGGTGCATGGGATGCGCTCCCTTCTGCTGAGCCTGCAACGAGGTGGCACCGTCCATCCCTGGGACCTGCCTGGGACCGCTGCCGGGCTCTCCCAATGCCTGCCCCAGCCAAAGGCTGCTCTGTCATCCCCCCGAGCCCTCTCCCCTGCCTGGGGTGGGCTTTGGCCCCAAATCACAGACGCTGCAAGGGTCAACCCTGCGCTCGCCCAGCTGGGCTGGCCGGGGACCGGGGTCCCGGGACCGCGTGGGTCCCCGCGCACGGGGACGGTGGCAGGAGACTCGCCAGGACACGGCGGCTCTGTATGAAACGGCTCCTTTGTGCCGGCGGGCACACAAAGCCGGGCGTAGCACACAGCAGCAATTGTTCCTCCAAGGTTCGCATGGACGAGGCCACTGTCCCCCGGCGGCTTCAGACACCCTTGATGTCAGAATAAATGAACAGGCATCATTAAAGCAACTGCATTAGGCTTTTAAAATATACACCGCTGTAATTCATTTTTTAAACCATTGCTCATTTTCAGAGGCAGGGAGATAAGACTCCTCTGAAAAAAACCTCTTTGCCCATCTAAATTCTCCCCATTACTGAGCAAATGGTTTGCAACAACAAATTTATTCCACAGCGTCTCCTGTGCTCTTTTTTTTTTCGTTTGAAAAAGCCACAAACAGATTGTGATTTTCTCCAACGGATTCGCCATCTGGGAAATTTTTCATGCAACTCCTTTCCTCACTGGGAGCAAGTTACTCAGAGGGGAATTCCCAGTGGAGAGCAGACTCTGAAGGGATGGGTGGTTCATTTAATTAGCATGCATAATCTTGACGTCCTTACTCAGGCAAGACTCTCACCAGGGCCAATGGGAGATTTATTATTATTATTTTTTTTAAAAAAGAATCAGCTAAGAACTTTGGTATTTGTCTCTTGGTGTTACACACGGTATTTTCCATGCAGGGGAAAGTTGGCTTCGGGATGCATTAGAGACTCTGATTTACTACAGTCTTGTGCACCCGAGGTCAGGACGTGGCCCTTCCAGCGTCCGTCACATGCCGAGCGTGGGCTGGAGCAGAGCCAGCGGCAGAGGAACCGCTCCCTTTCGCACACTTTCCCCGGTGGGGGAACATCACGCATTCTTGCAGCAGCTCTCTGCGGCCAGCGGAGTGCGGGGCGGGGGGAGGGCAGCGGGGGAAGAGGCTCTCCAAAACCCGACACGCATCAGCTCAGAACAGCAGCGTGTTTTATACTGCCCTTGTGCAAGTTACGTGGTCTTCCCCCCCGCGAAGTAGATGAATTTATTGCTTGAGAAAGATGCAGGAGAAGCGGGGACGCTCCTTTCATCCGCGTTAAAGCTGTTCCATGGTGCATCAGCGCGCAGCCAAGCCTGGAAGCGCAGCACACGCGCAGCCTGGATTTCAAGCCACCCGAGCGGATTGCTCAGAGCAGACCCCGACAGCCCAGCTCTGCTCTCACCTAAGCACGGTTTCGATAGCTGCACAACAAGATCTTACACTAAACAATTTTCACTGGCTCCTTACTGGACAAAACTTCCCTTTGAACTGACATTTTCTGGGCACGATGACTGCTTTGAAGCAGGAGGACAAAATTAGTGCAGAGAGTTGGCAGGTGAAGAAATGAGACGTCGTTGGGTTACCCCCCCCCCCCCCCCCCCCCCCCAGCAGCAAAGCTGTCCAGGAGCTATGGAAACCTTGTTGGGCTAAATAAAAGCGCAAAAAGATAACAAGGCTTCCTATTTTCCAGCAACATCTTCGCTGGAACAGCATGCTATCTGCGTGTGCTAGAGGCTCTGGAACAGCCAAAGCCGTCCCTGAAAGTAAACGTGCCGTCTTATTTTACACAACTGGTAGGAAACGCTGTCTCCTACCTCCCCAGGAGGGGAAGAAACAAAATCAGCAATTTCGGAGAAGCCTGGGAAGAATTACAACGAGCTTTCAGCCAGGTGAGGCCCTTTAGGGTAAGGAGCTGGTCTCTTCTCCAGTCCCTTCCCAGTGCCTTTTTGAGACTTACACCTGCAGATCGGGTCGGAACCTGCTTTTATGGAAAATGGCAATCCTGACCCTAAAGCTGTACAGACACAAGTGAAAGGCTCCGCTGTTGGAGCAGTCCCTGGGAGAAGCGGAGTTTGCTGGCATGGCACGGCGCCTGTGGTTAAGGCCATTCCCTGGGGACCCCCCGGCCCGGGGCACCAGGTCACTTGGCTTCCCAGCCGGGGCCGGTGGCACTGGGAAGGAGCTCACTCTAGGAACTGGGCAAACAAGTTCTTCCTAGGAGATGGCAAAGGCTCAAGAGATGTACTTAAAAAGAACAATAGTAACAGAAAATGCACATTTATATAGCACATTCCTGAGCGTTTTACTGTCATTGGGTCCGATACTCCACTGCACTCAACCAACTTTGCCATCTGCCATTGTGCTAATGGCACCAGCCACATTTTTGAGCATTGCTTACGCTTTCCTACGTAACGCTGAAAGTGAAAACACACACACCCTTGCCCAAATCGCGCTCTCTTTTGGAAACCTCCTTCCCCTTTCGTTTAAGCCCTCCACTGTGACTCTTCAGCTGTTGGGATAACAGAAAGGAGCATCTCATACACGTACGGGGATGGGGGCTGCTCTATGCACACAAACGCTTATTTCTCCAGTTGTTCACCTCCAGCTCGGTGTATTTTAGGATTTTGTGCTGCTGCACATCCCTGTAGCACTTCCCACATGAGAACAAGAGGAATTACGAAGTCCATCATAGTGGAAATACTCCTTTTTATTCCCACAGGAATAATCACAACTGTGTCCCGAAACGATACAGCTCTGCACTGCAAGCTCGGCTCCACGCAAGGAAAGGAGGAAAGCCAGCACCTTCTAGTAATTAATTGATGTGCACCTCAGTACAAAGCGACGGCTCCTTCGAACCACTCAGACGCCCGGGGTGGGCACTGCAGGCTGCTTGCTAGAGCCAAAGCCCGAGGGCTGCGCGGTGCTCCTGGCTCTCCTCCCAGGTCATTGCTGAATGACCCTCCAAGGAGGTAAAAAGAGGTGTTGTACCCAACTCTCAGTGATGCTCCTGAGGCACCACCACAGAGGGACCGATTCTGCTCTATTTGCACCAGTGTACAGAGAAGAAGAGTGTCGAGGCCATGCCCACATCAAAAAGATACCAGCGTGGTATGACAGAATTCTTCCTTTTTCTTCCCAAGCAATCAATCCATCAACCAACATGTTAAAAAAAATAGGTTTAATGTAGGTGGCATGTTTCATACAGAATTTAACAGGCACCCAAAACACCAGCTGGTGTCATGTTCTGAAGAGTTAACAAGGTGAAACTCCAACACTTCACTCTCCTTCGTACATTCACAGCCTGAACAACAGGCCAAGGCGGCTTTGCCACCGCACGTACCCTCATCCCTGCTCTTCAGTCTCTGCCACACAGCCGGAGCCTCTCCATCACCCAAACACCCGGAAAGCTCTGGAGTGAGTAGGACTCATGGGGGAAGTTCTCCAAAGGGGTTGGCATGGGTCTGGGATGGACACACTCTCCCAAATCAGTACTTCCAGTATTTTTGTATTTTTCCTAATTACTCGAGGCCACTTTTAACCCAGAATATATAATAATACCAATATTTAAAGCCCAAACATGAAAAGAAAAAAAAAACAAAAAGAGACAGGGAACAAACCAGCTGCTCTCACTGTTCAGGACAGAATCAGCATGAAGGAATGCTGAAACGAAACTTTCAAAAGATTCTAGTTACAGCCATCTATACAATAAGAAGGGAAGACTTTAACACATTTTGGAGCCTGATCCATCCCTTCCAGTACCAACAAATTTGGAAAGAGTAAAAAAAGTCCAAAAGAATATGAGCTTTGCCAGTGGGGCACAGTTTGCAAATACCTGCTTAACATGAAATATTTCTGGCAAATATCATTACAAGTGAGTTGTTTGACTCTTGAAAAGCAGAAAGTTCAGCTTCCCCTGTTCCCTCATTTGTTGTATTCTAGCAAGTTTGGGGTTTTCCCCCCCCTTCATTAAAAATGCCAGGTTGAAAAACCTAATTAAACTAAATGGGAGAAAATTAACCCAGCTTATTCTTTACATATACTTAATATAACATTTATTCTGCCTCTTTCTCCCTCCCGGAGTTGTGGCTGGTTCCCCTTGAGCTTGTAAGAAACTCTTAGAATCTCAGCTCCTTGAGAAAAAATATTCTGGCAAAGTACTCCTAAAAGCTTTAAAAAAAATATACCTCAAATTTAAAAACACTGAATTTAAATTCTGAACCATTACCAAGCTCTTACTTATTCAGCGATCTCCTGGGCATGTTGTGAGGTTTAATTAGCGCCAGTTGGAAAATGCTTTGAAGAAGAAAAGTGCCATAAAGGTGCCAAATACTGCTCCACTCATGAAGATCTAAAACACTCAAATTATTACACCATAAAACAAATAATTTGAAAATTAATTCCTCTTCCTTGCCAGCGTGACTTCAAAGGGACCTCACTTCTTCTGTTCCACTGGTAGGATCACACCACCCAAGCACTGCAAGGTGTCCAAGGGCTGGTAAGGACCAAGAGTGAGAGTATTTTGAATTTCCTAACGCCTTCGAGGCCGCCTTCTCAGTTAATTAATCTTTGGGTTGTCTATCTTTGCGTGCAATTGAGATTCGGGGCATTCTGAGAGTAGGTATTTGGCTCCCTTTCTAAAAGAGGAATGGGGAATCACCTTCCACTGCCTTCTAAGCAACCTATCCCCAAGGTCTGTCTCCAGGAACATCTGGGCAATTGGCAAACATTATTTTTTTTGTGATTTGATAAGGACGTGTACTTTTTCCTGGGTGTACGCACATTGAGCCTGGATGCTGAGGGCTGACGGGAAGTCTGTGCAGTAAAGCGATGAACCGCAACGCAGAAGCCCTTCTTCGTTCAGCTGCCACTGCAGGAGTGTCGCGGGGCAGGTTTGGGCTGCTTAAAGAACCACCGCCAAAGGTAGCAGCAAAAGTGGTTTTATTGAAGTAAGAGTTTGTAAAAGTGAGGCTTAACAAAGTCCTATGGAAAGGTTCAACCTCCTACCTACTGCACAGACGATATCATGATTCAAAGTTACCAATACAAGATGGTAATGCCCTGCGACGCAAGGTTATGCGCAGTATCAGTCACTTACCAAAGATCTGAAGTAGGTAAGGGGGTCTCTCAACCTTCAGGAGTAACCTCAAGAGGTGTCCCATCTCTTGGGGAAGTGGGAGATCCCAAGGGGATGTCCCTTGGGCAGGGAGTGATCCTTGGGTGATCTCCCAAGTGGAGCCAGCTGTTTAGCGGGGAGAGCTCAAAAAAAGCTCCCTCAGGCTGTCATATTTATGGAATAAAGTGGGTGGCTCGTAGTCAAATTACGTGCGATGGAAAAGCTAAGTATGAGACTCCTTGTACCCACAACCTTTGTTCCTTGACCAAATTAGTCTTGGAAGAACCACCTGCTATTCATGTGTTAATTGCATGATCGGTGTTCCGGTTTCCAAGCTCATATACATCAAAGCTCACCATGTCACCCTGTTCCTGTGTGAGTTTTCAAAGAGCAGGTTGGAACTAGGGAAGTTCCTGACTCGGTCGCAGCCAAGACCTGCACTTCCTTCGGATCCTGAAGGAAAATACCACAGGTTTGGTCGCACAGAGCGTACCCACCACACAGAGCACCCACCAGCTGAAGCAGGCAGGGGTGGGGAGCGCAGCAGCACCCACATGTACCACAAAACACCCTTTTACTCATCATTATAAGGAGTGCTGAAATACAGCCCCGCCAAGGTGAAACAAGGTCCTACCATCCAACCTCCGCCCGGCCTCAGCTGCGTCTCCTGCGAAGGGCGAGGGAGCGCTGGTCCCGGCGGCTCTCAGCTCGCACCAGGGCTGTTTGCTGGCCACCTGTAACATGTTTCCTGCAGAAATTCTTGAGCAGAGCCAGGCTGGGAGTCCCACAGTCTGCACACCAGAGCTGGAATGCCCCAGGCTGACAGCTGTACCGGGGAGGAGAGCACTGGGCTGGGAATTACTGGGAATTCCCTCTGCCCGCAGAGCAAGCTGTAGCTTGGACCTGCAGGATGCTGAGTCCGGAGAGCAATCCCAGAACAAAGCTCTGGGGAGCTCCACAGTTAGGAGGAAACTTCCAGACACCAGTTTGTGACATATGCTGACACCACAACTTTCCTGCAGAAACAGCCGTTGGCTCTCGCGGGACTAATCTAAAGTTCACACCACCACGGCCCGTTATTTATTCAGCTCTGCGTGTTTAGTCTGCATTCTCTGTAACACTTGATAATGAGATCATTTCTGGGTTTGCTTTAGCTTTGGGCTTCAGGCAGCAGCTTCTCTATTTTGCATCCATAAGCCTACAAATCAAAGTACGTCAGCAAAAGACTGCAATACTCACAAGCCAAAATATGAAGCATCCTTCCCTGTGTGCAAACCGGCTTTGTTCTCCAATACATTCGTATCTCAGACCAAAGAGATCATAAAAGAACAGTCACATATTTCCAGTCTTACTTATTCCACTATGATTGACTCCAACAATTTCAGGCAGGCGGGGGGAAGGGTCTCCATCATTTTTACCAACTTGTTTTTAAATAGTTCTTTGAAGAACACAGGGAAAAGAGCAATATTCCATTATAAGGAAAAACAAACGAACAAAACCAGAATAAAAATAAACTTTAGTCCAGCTTCTGGACTCCATAAACAAACTTGCTTGACTGACTGCAGAGGAACAGTCTAACATCTTAGATCAAGACCAGTAAAACTGAGCTTAATGCTTAAGTCCCTTCTTGAGCTATTAGCAAAGCTCTCCAGTGACCCCACTCTCACTGCTGCAGAGGTAGGAGAGAGAATGTTTTCTGTAATTGCAGATAACATTTATTGCCATTTCAGATTGTACTCTGCTTTCAACCTCTCCTAGGTAAGACAGTCTCATCTCACCCTACTCCGTAAGACAGGAGTAACTCCGTGAGAAAACTGGAACTAATCCATGCAGGGAAGAGTAAAACCAATGCCGAGACCTAAACACTAAGGACCATTGCAATGGGTTCCCCTTAATCACTGCAAAATGATAACATATTTGCCACGACTGGGAGTTTCAAGAGCACATAATATCAAATGCTGTTCCCATTACACCCATGGATTTGTTACATTAGGGTAAGACTCAACTACTCAGCACTAACTGCCCGAAAAGGACAAAGCCATTCAAAGCTATATAATTACGTTAAACTGAACAGAACAGCGTAGTGGGTCAAACGCACATCTTGCACAAATCTAAAAACAAAACGAGAAAAAAAAACCCCAAACCCATATACTCTGTTGAATTTGGCCCCATATTCTTAGGAGGGAATATGCAAACTACATAGAGAAAGGATAACACTGGTCAAGTAGGACACATATTACATGCCTGAAACATTAAGGAGCATTTTTAGAAAAAGGGTGAAGATGGATTAAGAGCATGGGGTACAAAATTATCTGACTTTTATCCTCCAGATAAATCACTGCCTTTTTCATGCCCACAGGAATACAGGAACAGCAGCAACGTAGGCTCCTACGGACTAGAAGAAATTTGTATTAACTTGCACTGTGCAAAGAAAAAACACACAATCAAGTGTTGCACTTTGATCATCAAAATGGCACCTCAACCCTCAAAAAAATACAAATTCCAGAGACAAGTATGTTAATTTATCAATAAAAAGTATCACTGATAAATAAATTAATTTATATAAAAAAGAAAATAAGATATTGACACATTTTGGGGTAGAAGAAAAGTCACCTTCTCAGCCCACATGCGCTTGTTTTATTTACATATCCACAAATACCATGAAACACCATCCCAGCCCCCCCACTAGCAGCATGGTCACATGAATTCCATAGATGAGCAGTTCATTCATGAGGCTGAAGTCTACCCGCCTTCGCCCCAGTAAGAGGAGGATGATGGAGAGTTTGTACTGGAAACGCAGAAAGATCCGGATGCCAAGGTACTGAAGGCAAAACAAGATAGAGAGTGCCACCCAGAGGATGGAGGTAAACAGGCTGCAGCTGAAGTACAGCAGGAAACGGATGAATCCATACATCCATCGGGATTTGAGATAGATGTCGAAATTGTTGTACTTGGTACGCACCAAGTGAGTGGTCCTTACCGGGCCACAGGCCGAATGCAGGCAGGTCGTGTGGGGGCCGTGGAATGAACGGACCCGGCGGGGAATGGGGATTACAGGCATCAGGCACCCCACCGGTCACAGAGTCCCAGGGCAGGATTTACAGGGCACATATCAAATATTATCCATTAACATGGAAGAGATCCAACAGCCTGGGAACGCTAACTCTTTGCTGAATTTCCAGGAAGGAAGAGACCTGCGGGAAGGCAGAGAAGGAAAACACATTTAAGTAGCCCCAGGGGTAGGAGAGGCAGCACGGCAGATACTCTCCGGCTCGGCGGTTACTTACAACTGCTTTGCAAAACTCAACTGCTTGGCTTAAAACAACTTTGCTTTGCTTATTGTTTACCAGGCAGACATACAGAAATACAATTCTGTTTCCATCACCACCAAGTCGGATTCCAAACAGCTCCCCAGTAGCGTGCAATATCAGCACTAGTCATAACTTTTACAGTTTTAATGCAGAAAAGATGAGAACTTTGTTCTGGAATTATCTTGGCTAATTCACATGTCCTTCTTAATCAAACAGTACATCCATGCAAGTAGTAAAAGTAACATATGTGTTTGCATTGGATCATATTTCTTTTAAAGGGAAAAAAAAAAAAGTTATCCAAGTACTTTTGCAAGTGAATTCTGCAGCCCAGACAGAGCGGTGATTCTAGATTTCTGCTCATTTCAAAACTTGGCAAAGCTTCACCAAATAAACAAACTGAAAATAATGGAAGGTCCTGCAAGAACAATGAGGCAATCGTGTTTTTCACACTCTACAGGATGTACCTCCCCTCGCTCAGCCGAGCCGTGCGGTCTCACTGTCATTGCCTCCAATGGCAAGGCAGCCTTTCAAAGACATCTACTGGTTTATTTCTCCCTTTGGGACCCGCAGAGATAAGTGAAATATCTTGATCTTCTGGCGTGTTTAGGATTTATAATCTTAACATCCTTCCACACACCCATTGTTGTTATGCGAGTGATGAGCAGTAGCCTGTTAGCTGCTCGCTGCTTCACCCCAGGCTTACCATGTGCCAAATTCCGGGAATTATGAAATGACAATGCCCTCATCAGATAATGCTAGAAAACAACAAGGACTTCCCCAGCCTCCTTGCACACCCAGGCACTCAGATCTGGGCAGATCTTTCCTTTGTTGAATAAGAATTCCTATTACTCTTAAAATTAAAACTAAAGTAATTTAAAAGTTTCTTCAAGAATTTTTTTTACTTTGTTACTAACAGAACTAATCACAGAGTAAATTATAAGGCTGCAGGAAATTGTACTTTGATATCAAAACCCCTCTGTGATACAGTGTGCATCACTGGGTAAGCCTCTTCATGCTTCCGGCCTTAAATTACATGTAAATGGAAAGAGCAGTTCTGATCTCTTCTGCTTGGCCCCAGGTTCTAATTCTTTTTCGCCGTTACAGAAATTTGCAGGCTCTACATTAATCAGGAACTAATAAAAAGCAGCATGGGTTAACTTATGATTAAGGAATTTAGGAAATGGAGGTCTGTTCTCAATTATCAAAGAAACCCTCATAATTTTAAGTGCCATAATTTCCTGTCTGTAGAAAGGAAATACTAAGCAGCTCAGAAGCGTCTTACAAGAATGTATTTTGCAAGACATATAAATTGGTCAGATACTAAACCAACAATACTTAAAACCAACATGTTTTTTTTTTTCTGGAGCATGCAATCAAACATGCTTCCCACATGCTGTGCAGTGTTTGTTGTTTCAGAGGTATTTTTTGAGGACTAAATTAGCAAGATAGGTTAAAATTCACATACTCTGGATTCAGAGCATTCCATTTCTGATGACACAGCCTCTCCTTACCACCCCTTTCACCAGGACACAAAAGACAGCTTATTATTTTCCAGTAAACTCCTACATAGCTTCTTAATCTGAGTCCCTGAGCAGCCACAGGGACGTCAGTGTCCAAGCCCTGTTTTAGAAGGGGAGTTTTGATCCTGACAAAACCTTCAGTGGGTGAATCCAAGAGAACCGCTCAAACGGTTCAGCTGCAGAGACTTACTCTTTGTGAACAGCAGCAGCTCGTCCCCATTTACTGTGCCCACCACACAAACAAACGGCCTTTGGTAGATTCACACTCTTTAGATAAACCCAAATATCAATGCAAACAGTCACGAGCAGAGAGACATGGTGAGAATAAAACAAACTTTCTGAAATATTACATTTTTAAGGGTGCTGCCATCCACTCAGCAGAAGGTCGGTAATCCGCTGCCGTTTCTGGATGCTGCTTAATTCTTGTAACAAAAAAGTGAAGTTTTCCTGTGACACCTGGCCTTCTAGGAAGAATGAAAGAAACTGCTAAGGTGCTTCATAGACTCACAACACTCTACGTATGAGTTGATCTAAAAGATAAAATGAGAGAGTAAGTTTCAATTTGCTCATTTTGTGTGTTAAAAAGTTCAGAATTACAAGGCCCCTCCCCAAGCATGTATTTTTAAACCCACAAAGATTCTAAAAAGAATCATACAGTCAATAATATATGTATTATAACCTAATGATACATGCCGGAAAGAATCATCTAGTTTGCATCCAATGCCATAAACAAAGACAGGAAAGAGAAAATCACAGATAAAGAACTCTTGTCAGCCACTTTCTCCTATCGCCGAGCCACCCAGGGCATAGGCAACACAATGCAGGGAGCACACACAGCCAGCGTTTTCCAAACAGAATATGGAAGAGCAGGCCGCCAAACCTGTATGTTGGCACATAATGCCCTGAAACAGATTTGGACAGATTCCTCAAGATCACTTTTTTGGGCCTTTCTGTTTTAAAGCACATTGCTGTGCAGCTGGGAAGTCAAGTCAGTCTCTTCTGGGCATCATCCTACAGCCCAAAGGAGCCCAAGCCTCTAAGGCCCAGGAGACTCGGTGCCTGCCATGATGCTGTTACCCCAAGCATCACATTAACGATGGCCTCATCAGGAAATTAAAAATCTGGATAACTATTCACTTTAGTGAGTTTTCACTCCCTCTCCTTTAAAAATTGAGGGTATGATGACAAAGCTAAACCAAAATACAGTGCTACTTCTCTTCATCTATCACGCACTCCAGGCAAGGTCTGCAGTTGCTCAAGGCACTCATAATTCGTGGAGGAGGAGGGATGACAGAAAGACCGCAACATCCACAGATGACAGGACCATCTGTCAGGACCAGCGGCACCAAGATGTTCCAGAAGGAGCCAAACAAGGTTAGGGACAATGACAAATAAAGGTTAGTGCTGATAAATGAAAGCAGGGAGCACCGGAAGGAGGGGAAATCCGAACTCCTCCTACATCCTACCACATCCCAAACTAAACCGCATCGCCTCGAGAAGGGAACTGACGGCGGGACGCTCAGCCAGGACCTCCCCGCGGCGTCCAAAGCCTGGCCCAGACAACGCGGAGCCCCGCCGAGCGAGCGGCGACAGCCCCGCACGGCCACCGGCCCACGGCTGCCGCTCGCCGCGGGGAAAGCAGGCGCCCCGGGCCCGGCCCGCACCCGCGCTGCCAGCCGAGGCCCGGACCGGCGGGGCCCAGCACTGACCGACGGCCAGGCCCAGCGCAGAAGCGGCCTGTGGCGGAGGCAGCCGCCGCAGCAGCAGGGCCCAGGCCCGGGCCGCCGCCGCCTCCCCCCCGCCCCGCACTCACCGTCCTGCCCATGGCCCCCCGCCGGGCGGCGGCCGCCGCCGAGGCCAGTCGCCCCGGGCCCGGGCTGATGGAAGGCCCGGGCCTACGGGCGAGCGCCGCAATGCGCATGTGCAGGGGGCGGCGGCGCTCCGGTTCCGGCCGGTGGCGGCGGCGGCGGCGGCCAGGGAGCGGCCGGGGAGGCGCACGGCGATGGCGTCATCACGCCGCGCCGCCCCCCCAACGCCGCCGACCGGAAGCGGGAGGGCGCCGCGTTGCCCGGGCAACGGCGGAGGTGGCGGGGGGCGAGAGGCGTCCCGCCGGCCTGTGGGGCTGGGGGGGGGCGGGCGGACGGGCCCGGCGAGGGCAGAGGGAGCCCGGAAGGGCGTTTGCAACGTAAACCGGGCCGGAGCCACCGCTGAGGGGGTGGCCGGTCCTTTTGGCCCCCAGCCGCAAGTTTCAGCTGCCCGTGGCCTGGGGTTGGGCCTAGTCCTGAGGGAGCTGGAGCATCCCCGGTGAAAGAATCGGCTGCGGAGCGGACAGCGCTGCCTGAGGCAGGAGCGTGGCAAAGGTTTCTCCAAGGAGGCAGGGCGTGTCATGACTCCGAGCGTGGTTTCGTGGCGAGGGTCGGATCCAGGCCTGCTGAGCAGCACGGCAGGTACACCCGGGGAGTCCCGGGAGAGCCCACAGCACATCTTGACTCTGCTGCCGGGAGGGACTGTGCTTTTCCCAGGGCCTCACCTCGCCAAAGGGGCTCAGACACTTCTAGAACAGAAAATGTAGGAGACCCAGATGTCTGGGGAGGCCATAAAGGTCCAAAAAGTTTCTAAAAAACAAACAGGTGGAGGAAAATAATAATAAAAAAAATACAAATAAGAAAAAGAAACTTCCTCCTTGCTGTTTTCTCTTAGATTTAATTAGGAATTATTTTCTGTAATGGAAAGAATACATAACTTTGTCGTTGGCTCCCTGCCCTGCTTGCTGCCTAAGCACTACCACGGTGGAAAAACATTAAATAATAACAACTCGAACCATCTGCCAGTGCTGGGACTTGCCACGCTGCGCAGGCAGCTGAGGCACCAGGCCAAATACCTCCCAGCGTCCCAACGGCCGCACTGATGCTCACTCCGTTTTGGATCCTCCCCGGTTGCCTGCAGTAGCGCCTGCCCAGCAGAACAGTTTTATTCTGTAAATACAATGAGGGGCCCGAGGTGCAGGACGTACATCAAAGGAAAATTATAGGCGAGGTAATAAGTGGTGGTGTACTGCTAGCAAATTGCCATTTCTGTGTCTCCCACGTCCTGTCTGATGGGAGGAATATGGGGAGGTGCAAAGCTGATACATTTTCCCAATAGCATGAAACTGGGAACATCTGTTCGGTGACTAAGTATGCAGGAGCGTCCCATTCCATTTATTTCCCTCTGCCATTGCCTGGGACTGGAGCCACAGCCCAGAGATGAGAGTTTCAGCCCAAGCAACAAAATTATGAAGGTACTTTGGCTTTCCAGCTTTGCCTTGGAGAATTACAGGGACGCTGCTGGATGCAAGTGCTGCAAAGGGGAGACTCCTGGCATCCTGCAGGAACCCCTCGGGGTGGAAGAAGGCTTTCCTAGCCTCCAGAAAGACCCAGGCAGCTCCACTGAATGACGCCACAACCTAAACCCGTGTGTGCGAGGGAGCGACGCAGCGGCAGCAGTGCCAAGACTGAGCTTTTTAATTTCTTAGGTCAGGATGACAAAAAAAACAAGACGGCCCTATTCGGTTTTCTGCCTGAAATATTTTGGCCCCTTCGCTGCTTAGATGAATGTGTATCTTCATAAAAAATAAACTGTCCTCAGGTCAGGCATGAATTGAAGCTTTGACATTCAAAGAGGTAAGATCCTGAAGGAACGCTGGTAGCTCAGCCCGAAGGGAACCCGCCCACAACACTCCGGCAGCGCTCGGGGTTGTATTTCTTTCCTGTGCTAATTTTACTAAAGACACAACTCATATTCCTGTTGATTGAACAGTTTTGTGTTGACAGCATTGAAGATTTGTGATGAAACTTATCATCAGCCCAGAGAGCGGGCCATTAGTACTAGTCACAGCGGCCAGCTAGTGCTGATATATTTTATGGCACGCTTCGAAGACAAACATACACATTTATATGTCACTTGTTGCAATATAAATGCTAACTTGTACTTCTTTCAAAACTTTTAATGAATTGTATACATTTCACAAGATTTATAGCATGAACCGAATGGCTCAAAATATTACTTTAAACATATTTGTCACTTTGGCAACAGAACAAAAAAAATCTGGAAGATATTGCGTTTTGAAATAAATCATAAATATATGCATCTTAAAAGAGTTTATTTCGGTCATTAATAGTTGATGGGCCCCCCAGTGCAGGATTTAAAGTTAAATTATGCAAAATCAAAAACAAACCTTATAATACTTAATCAAACATGCATAAAACTGTCAGGGCCAAATAAATTCTCTCAATTAACTTGCTTCAGATTGTGATTGCATTTACTAATTTAATCAACACTAGAATAATTTGGAGACCGGGTAATGATAAATTACTATGGTGCTGCACATGAAGGGCCGCGAAGGTAGTGTGCTGAGACAAGAATGCAAGAAACGCTGTCTAGGCTGAGGGCAAAAAAAGTAACAGCTGAGTCGTCACAATCATTTTATAGTGGAAATATCTTCTAATTCCCATTTTGGGGGGGAATTTTTCCAGTGCAGACTTTAAGCGCCTGTCATGGATAGACCTTGTCTGTTTGAATGACTTCAACGTTAGCCCGCGGAGTCAATCTCATTTCAATCAGAGGAGTGCAGGAGTCAAACCTGCGTAGGCATTCCCTCCGTGTTTTGTACTCATTTTGGGAGCGTGATCTTCACACAAGGCTACTCTGAACAACCGCGACTTCCAGCCCTGCTTTCTGGCACTGATTCATACTTTGGCCTCGGTCAAGTCATTTGGGCTGGAGCTGGAGTAACAACCCTGTAATATTGAGATGTCCTTTAGCTCACTCCGTTTGCGCTTTGAATGGATCTGCACTTACAATAAAATGGGTCTGACCCCTGCCTAGAAAAAGCTTTCAATACTATTACTTGTGGAGAGCTAAACATCTCATTTTTGCAAGCGTAAGCAAGGTTTTATGGAGAGGTTCCCATTTACAGGTTCATGTGAAGGAGGCTGTAAGGTATTTGACCCTAAATAATACCTGAACCTCTGAACATCAAACCTTTATTTGGTCTTTAACCTTTCTACACCTATTTTACAAAAAATAGCAATGTCCCTATAGCTGCTGTAGGAACGAACTCCTCCTGGCAAAACTCCCCCCCTCTCTCTGTCTTTCTTATTTTCTTCCTCTCTCTGCAAAATATTCTTTTCAGAGGCTAACTGACCATTTTTGTCACCTTTTATTTGATTGTGCTTTATAAATGTATTGCAGCTACCACTATTTGGTCACCAGCAGAAATCAGTAAATAAAAATCTGTGTGCTGAAAATTATATCCAGAAAGACAGCTAACAAGTTTCCTTCGGTGAGCCAGAAACAACTACTTCCACGGTATTCTATAGCAATAGAGATACCTATAATTCTTAAGGTCTTAAAGATAATAGATGTGTTAACGTGATATTTTTCAATCTAGCATTCACTGCTGCCTTCCAGTCGTATCCAAAACCACGATTCAAAACCAACGGCATCTTGTGCAAATTCCCTTGGGCTTTGCCGACCCAGTCTCTAAAGCTGAAATATAACAAATTAAGGAATTAATTCTTTCCTTTTCCTTAAAGGAGATTTAGGGTCAAGTCTGGGCCTTAAATTTTAAACACAATCGATCCTCCCTGCAAATCTGAAGTCCAAAAGCTTCTGAAATAATTTTTCCTTATTACTTCTTTCCAGATCTCATCTCTTAGCTGAAATGTCAGCTTTAATCAGTTTGAAGAGATTTGCACGGGGTAAATAATAATGCCGTATATTAGTCTAATGAAATTAAAATACGCGTAGCAGAAAGTGGAACTAATTCCCCCCCTTCTGCAGTGCTGCAAGACCCACGCGCAGCCCCCGAGCAGCACTCGGAGCCCCGGGAGGTCAGCGGGGCTGCAAAGCAGCAGCTTCGGCTTGTGGCGTTATGGGGGGGGGTGGGTTTCGGGAGCGTTGGAAGCAGAGGGGGTGAGCGATGCACAGGCATCACCGCACCCCCAGCTCAAACACAGGCTGCAAAGCTGGAAGGCAGCAGTGCCAGGTACAAATGGAGACCCCGGCGCAGACGGTAAAGCTGCAGAGCACAATGAGGGCAGGCTGCCGTGTCCCCGCAGGAATCCTGGCTCCTGTAATGCTTTTATGGATATATATTTTACAGGTGACTTGCGAAATATAAAACTAGACCAGTCTGCAGTTTCTAAAGAAATAAATGATACCCGGTTGGTGTGGGGCATGGTGAGACAGTAATGTTTGATGGATTCAATATACGTGACACATCAGCGTGCTTTCTGGCATAATAATCTGCCCGATGCTGCCGCCAGCCTTCGCTGCACTAAAAAGCAGGCAAACCCCGGGGGATGCTCGGGGTTGGGGGGGGCGCTGGGGACCGCCTGCCTCCCCCCTGCCCCTGCAAAACACTCCCTCGCCACCCCAGGAAATGGGACAGAAGGAGAACGACCAGCGCCAGCATGGGTGGGATCCCAGTGAGCCCACAAAAGCTTGATATACGTTAAAAATGTGTGTCATCCTATAGCGGGGATGCTTAACTGCCCCGATAACGTAGCAAAAGACAGAGCCTCACTAGCCCGGCTCTCCCTCACCTCTGGGGAATGGGAAGGTAGATATTTCAGAGATGCTGGAGTCAAGGAAAGATTCCTGCTGACCTCCGGGGGCTGGAGCGGGAGCCAGCTGCACACATATGGTGGGTGAGAAACTGTCTCTAAAACAAATGAAAATAGAAGCGGCCGCTTTGCCAGGGACAGGACTCCTGCCAAAGCTTGTTGCTGCATCATGTTGGCTATCCCCGATCTGGCTGATGTCAGAAACTGCCTATTATGCAGAAAACTCTCATGGAGAAGTGTCATTATTGCCTTCTGTTCATTTGCTAGGTCTAACGTAAGCAGGAGGTGTTAAAGCAGAGCCCATCCATATCTGCCTGGTGAAGAGGAGGTTTGGCGGGCAGGCTCAGGAAGCCTCCCAGCTCCTCTGGCTCTGCCAAGCACTTCTCAGGGGGTGATATTTCAGGGCAAAGTAACACCTTTTCTCTGGGAATCTCAGTTCCCTGGTTTTCCATTAACACTGATCTCAAATCATATCATGGTAGTAGCAGACAGGTCCTCTTGAGCTCATTGCATAGGTCCATCAGGAGATGTACCTGCCCTAGGGTCAGCAGCAGAGCTGGGACATGTCTCGTCTCTAGCATTTCCAGTGCCCCCGTCTCTGTTTTCAGAGGTATTTTAACACCCCAGGAGGGTGGCTGGCACCACACCAGCACTTAGAGCAGAAAGGCTTTGGGGCAGGGAGTTTGCGATAGGAGCACGCAGTGGCTCTGCAGATAAATAGCAGCACCAGCAGCAGCTAAAGGCGAAGGACCACCCTGGGAGCCCTGCGCTGGGCGAGTGTGGGGACTCTGAGCTCTCCGGTGAGGAACGACAGTCCAAATCTCACTCTGTCATTCCCCAACACTTTGCTGGAGAAAAAGAGATGGTGAGGAAAAACCACAAATGACACCAAGATATTTGGGCAGACTTGAGCTTTTACCCCAGCCAGTTCTCCTTCCATCCCTCTTCCGAGGCTTAAGCCTCAGTTATCCACCGCCTGCACTCAGGGAAAGGGCAGGCGCTCGGGGAAGATGGAGAGTGACAGGAGAGAGCGGAGACAAACCTTCGCTTGGCAAAGGTGTATTTCCCCGAGCTCCCCCCCGCCTCCGTCCCTCCGGTGTGAATCAATGAAGCCATCTACTCTGGGCATTGGCTAAATGTCAAATTTAGAGACAGCATTCATTTTTCTGAGATCAATGGAAAGCAGAGTTTGCCCATATTTCTTAAGCATCGCTACAGAGCATCAGTCAGTGCCCAAGTCCCCCGCTCGCCGGGATGAGCTGTGATGGCATCATTTTCATCACTAGGGGGTTCACTGGGCCAGGAATCCAGCAGTGCTTTTCTTTAGTGTGCACAAAATACGTCCATAATATTTTAAGGCAAATTACTATAAGAGTTTTTTTTGTTTTGGTTTGGTTTGGGTTTTTTTTGTTTTTTTTTTTTTTAAAACCAGCCGGGAAGCGCAGGGGAGTGACTCCCCACGCCGAAACCTCAAGCCCAGCATCTCCCGTCTCGGGAAACGCATTGCCCCGGGGTGTCACCCGCGGTCCCCGCCATGTGTCACCCGCTGTCCCCGAGGCCCGTGGGCAGCCCCGGCGTCCCCGCGGCGTGGCCGAGCGCGGGGCTGTGCCTGCGGCCGCGTCCCGCCTGGCGGTGCTCCTGCCCCAGGGATGCTGCGGCGGCGGCGGCGGCTGCAGCGAGAGAGCAGCAGGGAGGGAGGGGAAAAATCAAAATAAAGCAACTCCAAACAAAATTCAAAGCTTTGAATTCAGGGCGTTACGCAGTGCGAAGCCTCTTCTCCCGGGCTTTGCGAAGCTTCTCTGCAGAGAAGGGATGTTCACCAGGCACGGTCCCCCCTCCCCGGTCCCTGGGCGGCGGGTGTCATGGCTCGTCTCTCCTGATGTACCAAAGATGCGAGATGGGAACGGGGTGCATGGGAACCCCCTGAATTGTCTGTCCCAAGTCATCTCTGCCTCCAGTTCCTGGGGGATAGACCAAACTCTCTCATTTGTGTCGGGCAAACTGCACCCTTTGTCCCTTTTGCTGAGCGGGATGCTGTCCCTGTGTTCACAGGGGAATCGGCACCGGCTGCCCAAGGCGTCTGAGGAAGAGTTTGGCCTCAATTTAGAAAAATGCTTTGCTGACAGTTTGAGAGAAACTTCTGGTGCTTAATACATTTCATGAGTCTTTTTGACATTGTTTATGCTTAGACTGTGTAGTGCAAAGGAGAAAACTACTTTCCAGCATCATAACAGCAGCAACATCCATATCAACAACGATGAAGAAAAAAGGAACAAAGGATTTATAAGAAAAAAACTATCTTCAAATATATCCACAATTAATAGCAATGTCTTTTCAAACTAGGGGAAAAGCATTACAATGAGATAAAGCTGATTTTGCTGTAGATCAGAGCACTGACCCTCTCCTTATAATTACCTCTAAACTGGGGAAATGTGAATCCCCATGGCAAAGTTGTACCTCCATCCATACAGAATATCATTTTATCACTGCGTGGAGCACAGGAATAAGAGCTGAGAACATTGCTTCCAAAAATGCAACACTGAAGTCCACTGCCTGGAGTGCAGCAGGGTGAATCGTGCTCCTTTCTCCCCAACTTTCCTGAATCTGTTGCTGACAGACCAGCCTGTAACTTTATGGTGCAACATTTCGCAAGCAAGAACACGGAGGAGACAAAAACCCAAAGCCCTCATCAATCACAGCCTGGCTCCTGGTACAATTAGCAAGTTCTATTATCTTAAGAATGACACTTGTAGCACAGAGCAAAGCAAGGCGCACCTAATATTATAATACTGCATGTAAAAAAGGGAAGGCTTGAATTGCATTAGCATTGCATTAGATTCCCATGACTTTTTATATCAGCACTTGTGAGTTATTTATGAATTCATTTATTTACAAGGACAGCCCTTTCTGCATTCAGTTGCCATGGTTGCTTTAACTCCTGTATCCTATTAATTCTGGATGTTATGAAATAAATATAGATCAGACAATCATTGTGCGGTGGGGTTTGTTTTTTTTTTTTTTTTTATTATTCTTATTTTACAGCTTGATTCCCTCTGTCCTGGTCAGAAAGGCTTTAACACCAGGCATCTCTCTGGAGCATCCACTGCCAGATGGCCGGGGAGGTGATGCTGGGGCAAAGCACAGAGCTCCCTCCCTGCCAGCCCTTTCTGCCACAGAAATACAGCCTGGGCTGGGGCGAAACGCGGCTCCTGATTCCTAGGACTGAGCCACCCGCTTCAGTTCAAGGCAGCAAGTAGAGAGCAGAGCTGGGAGCGAAAAGGGCATGTAGCAAAGTTGAGTGTTTGCGTGCCAGCCTGGCTGGGCAGCACAACGCCGCATCGGGCATCAGCCTCTGGGAATTGCCAAAAACTCTTTTGTGATGTGGATTAGGGCTTCCTACCTTCACCCTGCAAAAGTCTGTTGGCAAAAAACATGGTTATCTGAGGGTGCCCAAGTAGACACAGCCCTAGAGAGACCCTGGAGGGTTTCTCATGTCACCTCAGAGAGATCAGAGCGCGTTTGAGCGCACGAGTCTCACGTGCAGCTATGGCCCCGGCTCCTTTTTGAAGGAGGAGATCAGTTTGGCTCCCTGTTAGCTGAGAGGCAGGGAGCTACTTAATTTTACAAGGGGGAGAGCTTTGAGGCTGCTGCCCGTTACAGCTGGGAATTGCCATCAGACCCCCATGGAGCGGGAATGCCCCGGGAGGCTCAGGGATTTGGCTGGCCAAGAAGGAGCTTGTGTTTTACCCCTTGGAGGGGGCAAAGGTGCCGCCCAGGGAGGAGGATGGTCCTGGAGCCAGGATCCCAAAGCCAACGTGAAGGAAGTGTTTTGTAATAGAATTCCACGAGAAAATTAAATCAATTACTGAGTCTAATAAAGCTCTCATGGTTTTTAATTAAACTAAGTTTTAATTAAAGCAGCAGGAGCCCTTGCTCTTTTGATATTCTGCCACAGACCCCAGAGGACTGCAACTCCTTTTTGTAATTTACATGGGCTGGATCAATCACTGGAGTTGCAAAAATGCGAGAACTTTGTCAATTCTATGGGATGAAATACTGTACATCAGCCTGGAAACTCCGGCAGCTCCGGGCTGGGAGAGGCTTGGGGGGACCCTGCCTGCCCTGGGCAGGAACCAGCATCCGCCGGAGCTGGAGCTGCCCTGGGAAAAGTCCTCTCCTGAGGAAAACTCCAGCGGTCTAATCCAGGAGGCTGCTGTCAGTGGGAAGTGATAAGAGCTCAAGAATTCCCCCAGCTGGTACTTTTGCCTCCTACAAAAACCTGCCCCTCTCTCCCCCCGGCAGTGCCTGCCCCAGCAGCTGCTCCACGAGACAGGCAGGAGCAC
The DNA here is from genome assembly GCA_947846985.1 of Fratercula arctica. Taxonomy (NCBI): domain Eukaryota; kingdom Metazoa; phylum Chordata; class Aves; order Charadriiformes; family Alcidae; genus Fratercula; species Fratercula arctica. The sequence continues at coordinate 4,059,944 of CANTUZ010000016.1, forward strand.
TGCAGGCGAACCAGACCCACCTCCTCCAGCCCGGACATCTGGTAAGTGGCCCCAGAATGTTCTGCCTCTATTTTAGTCTTGTTTTGTACACAATATGCCCAAAACATGCTTTATGTCTTAAGGAGATAAGGATCTTTACGTAACCCATTTTTCCTTAATGCTAAGTCCTTTGTCAGGATTAAAGAATCCTAAAACATCTGTACGGGCTTGGGTGGCAGATGTATAGAGAAAGCAGCCTAAAATAACATGGAATATTAACCTACTAAATGAGGTATTAAAAAAATAAAATAAAAGGACCCTCTTGTATTCTTAGTTACAGGCAATTCCTGACCCCGGCTACCACGATGCAGGCAGATAACAGCGTGCCATCCGTGGGGATTTCCATCTGAATGGTCCAAGAATTTTTATCTGATGCCACAACTCAAGTTCACCAGGAGTCTCGGAGGAGCAGAGCTACCCCAGTGGGGTGTGTTGGGTCCTCCCAAGCTGCCGTGGGGCTCCATCCATCCATCCATCCATCCATCCATCCATCCATCCGGAGACTCGGAGCAGCCGGCTCAAGGCACACTGCATAACACCTTTGGACAGTGGCAACTTAATTTAAATTTATTCAATACTACTTAAAAAACAGTCCTTTGTATTAAGCAGATTGATGGACAGACGCTTCAGACGGGTGGGAGGTTTGTGAGAACAGGAGGAAGGAGAAATTCTTCTCTTGGCAGCATCGTTGTGGAAACGCAGTGCCCTGGCCCCCAGGTCGCCCATGTCGGAGGAGGAGCTGTGCTGGGTGAGAGCCTCCCTCCTGTCTGACTCCCAAACCATTTCCCCCCTTTTTAGTGGGAATAGCATCCCTTTTCCTGCCCAGACCTGTGACACCTCACTCAGGGAGGTCTCACATGTCCCCTGTTTGCACCCAGAAAAATAAGGAGAATGGGGAAGTTAACCCAAGGCTGTGTTTGTCACCTCCAGATCTGCTTGTGCCCAGCTGACATTCTCCCCAGCACCCAGGAGGACAAAACGCCTCAGCCAGGCAAAGTGGCTGCTCTGTACCACGTCCCCCATCACCTCCCCGAGAGCTGGCACCACTGCACAGACATCAATAAACACCAGCGCCCACCTGGATTTCCTGTGACGGCATCCAGAAGAGGAGAGAGCTTTACTGCTCTTGCCTCGCTGGAGGGTGGCCCTGGGGCAGCCCATGATGGATTGCAACCAAAGAATAATACGTGTTAAAGTTTTCCAGTTTTACAACCCATGGACAAGCTCTAAAATGGAGCAGTTTCAGAGGGATGAGGGTTTTCCTATAGAAGTGTCTCCTCCTCACCCTGAAGTCTTTTGAGTCAAGGCCGAGCCGTGGGAAGGCTGGCAGCCTCTGCGGGCAGGACCGTGGTGCTGCTGCCAGCTGCCGAGGTTGCTCTGGAGTTTTCTATGTGTGTATGAGAGAGAGAGAGAGATATTTACGTGAGTTTGCTAAAATCAGCAATGAAGAAAAAACATAGCAGGGAGAAGAGAAGAGCCTCCCATGTTCCCAGTGAAAATACACTGAAGGTTTGAAAATAACCTAGAAAACACCTTGCCGGGAGGGAAGTGCTACGTGCTGAGCAATATTAATTCAACTTGTTCAGCCGGGCTGACCTGGCTGGGGCTGCTCAGGGCTTGGTCAGTCGGGTTTATGCTCTCGACTCTGGCGTATTGTGTTTCTTCCCCCTTCATTTTTACAGATTACTGCAGGGAGCAACTCTTTTGACTAAGCAATTTGTCCTTCCGTTAAGAGAAGAGTTCATGAAAAGTGCATTTGCTTAAAGAAGTCAGCGAGGAGGAGGAGGAGGGGGGACCTTCACCCACAGTGTGTCTGCAGAGGGGCCAAAGGGAAACTGCCTCCAGCTTCGCCCTGGCAGGGGCTGCCCCAGCAATACCACAGCCACGGGAACCAGCATCTGGCCACCACCGTGCACAGCCGGGCTCGGACCCCGGGGCCTGGCAGGGACCCGCTCTCCAGCCGCACCCAGCGTTGCTGGTCCTTGGATGCTACCTCGGCAGCGTCCTAGAGAGCCTGGGAGCCATGGTCTGCTCTCCAGTGAGGGCACATCAGGAACGGCCGCCACCTAGCCTTGCTCCTGACACTGCTGCTGCTAATCAGACAGCTCCATGGGTGCTCGTTAGCTTTAACGGTGCGGCACGGATGGATGGGTGCTCGGTGCGTGGATGGATGGCTGAGAGCACTCAGTGACTGCTTTCCCAACGTCTCTGCCAATACCCATGATCAAACCTGATGCAGGTTTCAGATCTGATGGGTCTGAAAGTCTCGAGAGCAGGTCAGAAATAACCTGCAGCGCCTTGGCCAGTTAGAGCCCACCCTTAGCAGCCTCTCCTGTCCACATCTCCCGGCCCATTTCCAGCGATCCATACAGGTCCCATCAGTCCTGGCCACAGCCAGCTCCCTCCCAGCCAGCCAGCTAAGGCCATTAGTGTGATTACTGGAGGTCGTGAAGTTCAAACCAAAATGTCAATTTTCATTTGGAAGAATGGTCCCATTTTAGGAGCAAAGGGATTCTTTTTCTCTCTCAAGGAGACCCCGGGTGTGAAATCATTGCTCCCCAAAGACTTGCAAATTTCTGGCCAGCGAAAAGGTGCCAATAGCTGCTGGAGCCAATAAAAAGATTAACAAGGGTCACCGGTGCTTTCCTCTTTCCCTGCACTCAAAGGCTCTGGGGCCTATTTTGAAGATATTAACCATTGCCTTTACCTTCTGCACGTTCATCACCGGGTTTTGGGTCTTTATGGATTTATTGACAAGACATTGCCATTAATCTTACCCCACAGAATGCCAGCCCGGGAGTCACTTAGGTTACATCACCCCTTCAGACAGGAGCATTTAGCCAGAGAAGTTTTAAAAGGAAGATTGAAATAAGACAAAGTAGCCGGTAGGGGAAGCGGAGTGATGCTCTGCGAGGCCCTGGGGCAGGGAGAGAGTCCACCAAAGAGCCTCGGTGAATCTGTGAAGGCAAAGACCTGCCCTTGGGGAGGCAGCTGGGCTCTGCTCATTGATTCAGCGGGGTCAGGATGCCACCCCCGTGCTCCGGGGTTAATGATCCACATCTGGGGGCGATTTGGGAGGACAGAGAGACAGCAAGAAGACCACAAGAAGACGGATGCTGACCCCTCTTGGAGGGACCCAGGCAGGGGTGGTACGGTGCGGTTATTGGAAATTTTAAATGTCTCCTTTCTGGACAAACCCAAAATAGCTCCAAAAGGCCTCACTCACATCAGGCTGCTGCTGGCAACACTGGCGGGGCTGCTGCCACCACAGGGTGGCACAGGGTGATGCTGGGTGGGCTTGTGCCCACCTCGGAGGTGTCATGCTTTTAAAGTGGGTTTTTTCTTCTATGTCATTGTGTTAAATAATTAAGTCTGTTCCATCTTTACCTACTGACAATGTGGCACTTAATTAAGTGGTTTAATTAGAAGCTGGCAGCTTTAATTAAGTTTAGGACTGTAGAGGTGACTGGGAGCCTCCAGCTGAGTCGTAGAGCCTTTCCCTGTGACGGGGAAGCGATGGGGGCTGCTGGTGAGGGAGAAACCTTTGCTGCCTTGTCCATTGTCCTTAGCCACGCCAGGGAGGGACCCACCATCCCACTGTGTCCCCCCACCCTGCTGCTGAGGGGGTGGGTGGTTTGGGCACCCTTTGCTCAGACATAAGGAGAGCTGAGGTCTTCACTGGGACCATGGAGCAGGAGGACGACACGAGGGCTATGGCCAGGCAGATGGGTGGGCTTGGCAGGAGGTGGGTGTCGGGAGCCACAGGCTCTGCCCAGCAGTACCCATGTCTCTTCACTGCGGCTAAACCCACTGAACACCCGGGATGGATGGCCATGAGCAGGGTGGGTACAAGGGGTGATGGCTGCGGTGGGTTTGGGAAGAGCATCTGCAATTCTAGACTATGCCTGGCACTGTCTAAAAGATGTATTGCTTTTTAATAATGTAAATATGTAAATATTACTGAGGTGCCATTAATCCTCGTTGCCTCAACATGATACCACTCGTAAGAACAAATGTAATGAGATATTATTAATATGCAAAGCAATAGTACATTAACCTGACTAACACCAATAAATTGCAGAGCTTAGCACAAAGTGAGAAGTTGCTCCTGGCGCAGCCTGTGCCCCGCTCGCCGTGGGGCCGTCCACGGCAGCAGCCCGGGCTCTGCGGCACAGAGGAACCCTGGTTTGCCCTGGAGGAGCCCTTGCCCTGGGGAAACCACGCAGCTGGGAAGGAGAAAGGATGCCCTGGGAGAGGAAGGGGGGTAGGAGCAGGCTGACCCTGCCAACTCTGCTCCTACCATCCTTGTATTGGAGCAAGAACCCTAACTGCTGAGGCTCCTTTTTCAAAGCCTCACATTTTTCCCTGAGGGATTTCCTGACCACTCTCATAACAGATCTGTTTTAAATCCTGTTGCAAGTGTGTGTTAGGAGGCAGAGTCTTGCTGGTCCCAAAGTGTGGAAGTTAAGCTTTGTGACAGCTTTCCTGGCTGGACTTGCTAAGAGGAGGCCAAGCCTTCATCTCATCCGTTGTTGGATTTTTCTCCCAAGAAGCTGTGTCTCTATTCGCACACCCAAAGTCCAGCTCTGTTAAAAGCTTCCAGCCCCCCAGCTCTCACCGCCTGCTTTTGGTGGTGTATTTCCTCTTGAAATACAACCTCATACAGGGATTAAAAACTGGAATGAGCATCCTGATTTATACTTGCCCAGCTGTGAGTGCGGGCTGTTGCCATCTCTCCTCAGACCCAGCTTCAAGTTGTGTGAACGGCGAGTGGGAACAGGGGGAAGACCACAGGGCAGACCAAAAGGGGAAGCCATCAAGTCTGAATTTAGGGCTTGAAAAGGAAATTATTCCGTGCAAATGGCTGCTTCAGTTCAAATCAGCCCTGCCTTGTAAATCCTGCTCATCCTTCTCACAAGGGAAACCCGGGGAAGTAACCAATATTTCAGCAGCGCACAGACTTCTGGAGACCTTCACCTCTCAGTGTCCTCTGAGCCCCGCAGCCGGGCATGGGACTGGAGAGCAATTCAGGCACGAACACGGCCGTGGTTTATGCAAACCATGTTGCCCTTACTTGGGTCAAAGTAATTCCATTTAATTTGGTAATCTGGGCCCTTTATCATTGAGTCCTTGGGGGGCGGGGGTCAGAGCATCTCTTTTTTGGCTGAAGAGAGCAGCAGAGTTTATTGTTAATATTCAGGCTGTTCGATAGAGCAGAACGACCTTTTGCTATTGACAGCACTGCTGGTTTTCACCTCATTGCTGGATGGAAATTGCCAAATTAATCTCTCATTAGATCTGAAATTAATCCTCACTTTCATGATTAATGAACCTCAGAACCACAGATTTACCTGGGCAGAGTATCTTGAGAAACTGTATACAGTAGATGTCTGCAAATAATCAAGACTGTATCCAAAAAAAGGAGCAAAAAATAATTCTTCTTGGTTCCTCTCCGTACAAGAATTAAATGGCACACAGTAAAATTACCAAGCAGTTGAATTATCAGGTTGAATTTTTTTCCCTAGAGCATCAGTGAACTGTGGAACTCACTGCTGGGGGATGTTGGGTAAGTTATCACTATGAAGAAGCTAGAAAAAGACTACATGAATTTGTACATTATATGTCCATCTGCTGCTTTCAACTCAGGAGGTCTCCAGTTGGTGGGCTGCCAAAGGCTTGGAGGGGCAGCAAAGAATAGCAGAATTGCCCTTTTCTCCTTTTCTCAAACTCTTCCCCTCTATATTTGCTGCTGCCTCGTTAGAGATGGCTCCTGGGCTGTGGATGCTCACAGGGCAGGCTGCAATATCTTGCAAGGATATCAATTCAACCATTCCAAACTCATGTAGGTAAGGCTTTAATGCCAACCAAAAGATCTCAATTTTATTTGCGCGAGCTGTTTCTGTCTCTCCTCAGTGCACTCCCTGCATGCTCTGCCAGAGCCCCCAGTGCTCCTCTGTCTCTGGTAACTGGAGCAGCCAGTTGGAGCTCGCCGTGTACAAACTGCGTTTCCCTTTCCAGAACGTGAACCTTTCCTTTCCTTCCAGGGTTTCTTTTATGCATCATCATTTTAGTAGGCCCTATTGTACTGGAAATCTGTTTGCCACATGTTAGCTGGAGCTCATCTGCTAAGATCCTCAGTTAAATATTCATGGAGAGGTAGCTATTAAACTAGGGGCGAGAACTCAGGTTACACAGTGGGGATGAGAAGGGTGCGCTGGCAGAGGAGACTGACTCAATATCAAGTTAAAAACCCTCGTGGAAATGGCTTACCCCACATACGGCCTCGGCATGGAGCGGTAGGAAAAAATCCTGATCACATTGTGCTGCTGAAGGACATTAATTTCCTCAATGAGATGAGTAAAGTGGAGTATTGGGCAGCCTGGAGCCCTAAAGCACCTCTGGCAGCAGGTGAAGTCCTGCATGAGCTTGTGGCCATTAAAGAAGAGAGAAGAAATTTTCAAATGGGTCAGGTTTTTAATGGGGGAAGAAAAATGAAGTGTCCTTGCACAGCATGCGTCCGTGCCCGCATGCACAGGGAAAGGAGATGGGTTGGGGAGGGAATAGCATTAATCCTACCATTCCAGTCCAAACGAGCGACTCAAGCATGGCTGCAGCAAGGAGGCGATGCTTGGGCAGGGGACAGGGACTGGGAGAGTGGCCTGTGCCTTTGCAGGAGGCGGCTGGGAGCAGACCACCCAGCAGGCTCCTCCACCGCCTCCTCCCCAGCTATTAACTCCCACAACCCGGGGGCAGGAACAATAAGGGCAAAAGGACAAGAGAGCAGAAGTCAGTCTGGGGTGTCGGGTAACCGGTTACCTGAGCTCTGCCTAAAGGTAACTTCCTCATGAATAATAGCCCACAAGCGCTCAGCCGAACACCGACATGCGAAGCTGGTGAATTATGCAGGGCAGCGGGCTGTGCCGAGCAGATGGCATCGCTGCCGTAACGTGAGCAGCCTCGCTACACAAAATGCAAAGCCCAGCAATTAACCTTTTTGAAGGTTTCCTCTTGTCTGGGGGATTAAGCCTCCTCCAACCCCCCTGCGCTCCACTCCTACCCAAGAGAAAGGAGTAATCCCGCAAATAAATAAGGGAAATAGATTTCGATACCTCCAGCAGCCCCATGAGATTGTCTCACGGGCTCCCAGCCCTCCGCCCAAATACCAGCAGGTCTGACGAGGGTGCGGGAGGAGTGAGAGCTCTGGGCTGCCTGTGGCACTTGGCCCTTCCCGGCTGCAGCAGTCCCTGGTTTTGTGCCAACCCCAGGATTGCTCCCTGTTCCCACATTTCCCCGCAATCCCAGGCACATCCAGCTCCTACCAAATCAGCAAGTCCTGGGACTGCTGTCACACAGCTCATGTCTGTGAATTGGGTGTGCAGAGCTACCCAAGCAAATGGGTCTTCCTGGGTAGAGCAGGGCTTGCCCTGGCTCAGCGCCCGCAAGGCGGCTGCTGGCTGCGGTGCCATGGTTTGGGGTGCAGCAGGGTCCACAGTGCTGCTCTCCCGCACCAAGAGTCATTTTCTCTCTCCCTCATACCTGGGGAGAGCAGGGACACTCTGGAGTGACCGACAGCAGGGTCAGCGCAGAGCCACTGCAGCTGCAGCCTGCTCATGCAAGCAATGCGGCATCGCGGCTCAGGGGCTTGTCACTGCCCTGAACCCATGCCATCCTCCTATTCTTCTTTGAGATGAATCTTTGGCTCCAGAGGATGCCCGGAATCTGTTTGGGATTCAGTTTTTATTTACATCCCCAAGCTTCAGCATTTTATTCTTTCCAGAGCCTGTCCTCCTGGAGCCTGGGCCAGGGTTGATTTATGAGAGGAAAATAAAAGGAGAATAAATCATTTTTTAAATGAAGAGAGCAAATTGATCTTTTCCTCTTAGAGTGAAAAAGATCCCACTATTCCCAATAAAAAAGCTCTACGGCCATGATTACTGGGTTAGAAGGAGGGTGCACAAAAGAGAAGGGGCGAGGGAAGGAGCAGCCCTGCACAGCACAGTGCAGGTGAGGGGGTTTGTTCCTGAACCTCTTCTCCCCGAGCCCAAACTTACAGCCGCCTCACTGGAACAGGCAACACACTCAGAAACCTCTGAGCCTTCAGCCTGCACCCAGAAAACAGGCAGAGCAGATTTCACCCTTTGAAGAGCAACTCTAGAGAGGGTTTGGGTTCGCTAAAGACAGGGGAAAACTGGGGCATGTTCCCTCTCGCCCCCCCTGTGCTCCCCCCTTGGCAGCAGCTCGGTGACCACAGCGTGGCGGGGAAGGAAAACATGAACAGGGGCGATGATTTACTATTTAAAGGAAAAAAATACGTATCACATACCAGGCGTTCACCTTGGTGTATGACAAAAGCTATTATTTTAACTATGATACTTAATCCTCTTCATAATTAAACTGATTAATTCACAACAATGGAGTCTATATTGCCTAATACTTTTAATTAACAAAGTGTCGTACATACACTGGCACAGCATTACTGGCATGCTTCCTATGCAATACACTTAATTCTGTAATAAATTATTAGTACAAATGACTAAGATACATTGCACCCTGGAAGAGACTGTCAAGCAAAGAAGGACTTCAGACTCTCGGTGACTTGGACCATCATGGAGCAGGAGATGACAGACCCTTTCCTCATTTTCTGTGGTGCTCTGCAGTTGGGACAGTGTCTATCCCTGCTGGGGACATTGGTGCTTTTGCAAATGGTAATTCTGCTCCAGACCTCAGAGAAAGCCAAGACGGTTTCCTTCACTGCTTTCCAGGGATCCTGCCTAGAGAAATGCTAGGATGACTTTTTTATTTCAACGCAAGAGAGAACTGTCCCTAAAAGATGCACGCTTTGTACCACTTGATCTGCAGGCTTTGCTTGTTTTCCAATCCTAACCTGACCGATTCATGCGTGGGGATTTTGCCTGCACCACTTTTTAAGATCTGGACTGTTGCTGCTAAACAGGGTGCTCCTCATTCAGGATCTGCTTCAGAGGAGCAATGCAAGGTATAAAAATCCAAGCCCTTGAAATCAGTGCACCGAGTTCAGAGAGGGATAAAAGTTAGTTTTACAGTTAGCACAAAGTTTAACGCAAAACAATCACTTAGTTCCTTAAGGTGCCTGAGGAAGGCTACAGGAAGGTAAACTGTGTGCAAGAACAGCGACGCTGATGGCTACAGCACCTCCAGAAAGAGCTGACTACAGAGCCAGCTCTGCTCCTGCTAGTCCCAGTGTACAGCGGCTCAAGCTTGGGGTCAACAGTCAATGCAGGGAGACCCCAGCAAGGAAAAGAGTGGGGTTACCAGGGGAAGGAAAGCACCCAAAATGGAACAGGCCACCACTGCAGCAGGACTTGGCCCTTGGGGCATGCTGGACTTCAGGGTAGAGGGATACACCTCTGCCAGCTGTTGTGCCATAAAGAGTCAGTTCAGAGCCTCTGGAGGAGTTTTCCCTGGGTGGGCACGTTGGAGCATCTGTCACGTCCACGTGGTCCTCACACGGCAGAGCAGCCCGTGCCTGTGCACGTGTCTTGCTGCCGAGCTGTGAGGTTAGAGGTGACTGATGTTTTTATGAATGGTCGTTAGGTCTGAGAAGGAAACTATGTCTTGTAAAGGAAGGATATGAAGGTTAATGGAAGGTTTCTATGTTTTCCCAGGTTTCTTACAAATTAGTTAAGAGACAAATAGCCTGGGGCCACATGCAAAGCAAAATTCATTCCTGCAACTTTTATTGGATCACAGTTGAAGAACCTTGCGGTCAGAGGTCACCAGTGTTGCTTTAAGACACAACCACTGGGGTCAAGCTAATTAGCACCAGGGATCACATCACAGGCTTTTCCCTTTTCTCTTTGTTTCCAAGTCCTCCCTGACCCCGGATCAGAGCCGCCCAGTCACCACTTGTCTGCAGTCACCTGCCTGACAGAGCCCTGCCTTAGCTCAGACGCTGGAGAAACCTCCGGGTTTCTTCTTCTTGCAGTTCAATTTGCAACCAGACAGGAGACAATCTATGGCAAACACAACTGTATTCCTCTCTCCAAATGGTGTCAGCTGTGCTGCAGCTCAGCACAACAGGAGGAGAAAGGGATGTGGAGAGCTGGGAAGGAAATATGATCCCCTCAAATCAGAGTTCCAGTGTGGCATGCCATTTCTTCATGGCAGTCCTCATACACACCTATATCCAAAAATTATCTGTATGGAGTTGACATTAAAGGATTGTGCTGAACACACTTCTCTGTTGTATTTTTTTTTTTATGGGCTCTCTCATACTGCTTCTGTTTGCTGGAGAGACGTACCCATAACGGGGAGTGGTGGTAAGGGCTCCACACCAACTGCAGCTGAAGAGTTTTCAGCAACATGCAGATGTATAAAAGCAGATTCCTTGCCTGTGTTTTCCCTGGGAGGACTCTGCAGGGGCCGTGGCCTGGCTATGCAGAGATGTTTGCACACCAGCCCAGGGCAAAGCACATCTCTTTCCTGGCCCAGGGCAATGTGGGCCAGCACCACTTCTCCTTTGACTGGCAGATCTGAGCCCGTTGTGCTGGGTCAGCACATCACAATGATGAGTTTCATGCAAAAGCTGAGCCTAGCCCCAGTCTCATAAATTTGTTATGCATTACATCCAATTAATGTAAATTATTACAGTGACTAAATAACAGCTCTGCCATCAGATAAGGGAATAATCATAAGTGAGCCTGCAACTTCCCAAGGTCCAACTGCATTAACACTTACCCCTGACTCCACTGGACCTGGTGTGAGAGCTGGGTACTGGCCCTACTCCTTCGACTGCAGGAGCCTACTCCTTTGACTGCAGGGCCTGATCCAATGTCCTTATCACCATCCATGAACACCATGGCAACACCAAAGCGATCACAGTAACTGCAGCTGCCTACCAACAAACATGGCATCTGTCCTTCCTGTCACCAACTAAGAAACACCCTCCTCCCTACATCTCTTGCTGGGCTCCGCTGCCACAACAGGAGACACTTTGAGAGGAAGGCGAGATCCCAGCTGTTACAGCATAACTCAACAGCAAGGTCAGAAGAGTCACCAGAGATTCATTACATTGGGGAAGGATGTGGATGGAGCAGAGGAAGAAGAGAAATGCACTGTGCTGCCCAGAGCCAGCATTTCACCTGACTGAGGAGGGGCAAGCTCGAGACCAGAACGACGTGTCCTTTATTTCCCTCTCTCCAAGGCACAGAACCAGTCCGAGCCGGCCACCCATCTCCCAGGGAAGCATGGCCAGAAGGGATCGACCCTGACGCCACCAATTCACACACCTCTCTCCCCTGCAATGTGCAAAACATGCCATGCCCCTGTGGACATGGAGCTCAGGGGGGGTACAGAGCATCACCTGACAGGACAAACATGGAAATGGAGTCCTGTCTCACAGGCAGATTTAACACATGCTTCTGGGGGCTTGTGGTCAGAGTGCCCCGGGCAGTGAGCTTATGCTCATCAGAAATGCCTCCAAGCGCCTCCGCTGCTGAGAGCTGGAGGGACCCTGGTGTGTTTTTCAAGGCAGAAGTGATCATCAATGTTTGCAATAATTCCTTGGCTCAGATTAAATGGAATAAAGGCACAAGTTCAGAGCAATAAATAAATAGTCCTCTCCCTGCCTCAACATGCTTCCCATGGATTCATTCGCAAGCTTTCCTGCATCGTGTTCCTCCTTGGCTTGCTTGTGCCCAGCTCCTCGTGGTACCCATTTTACCTTGGCAGAGCAGCCCACAAATCATCATGACACACCAATCAAGAGATCCAGAAATTTTTACACCACTCTGGCTCTTGAAAGATGAGTCACCTTCTGCACCATGTTCCCGGGCATCCAGATAAATCTGTCATAAACTTCTCCTTCCCTCAAGGTGCAAAATTCTTCCCCTTTTTCAGTAGGGCTGTATTTCCTCTTTTTAAGCTCCTCTCCCTTGCCCCAACACATATTCACACCCCTCAGCCATCTCAGTATATTTCTCCCTTTGTTCCTGTTTCACTGACAACTTCATCCTAATAGTCTCCTCAAAGGAATGATGAATGCATAAGCTGCATATTGATCACCGCAGTGATTGATTACTAGATCTCTTTGACAGATGAGCCTACTAAGGTAGTTGCCAATATGGAGGTATGGATGGCAGGGCCCCCTTGTACAACAGTCTAATGGTATCTGACCTGATAGGGCAGAAAGGCAACTCCCTCATTTCAGCAGGAAGAAAGGCCTCTTTATACTCTTTATAAAATAATTCATAGGAAACTTAAAACACTCAGACACAGAGAGATTGCAAATGGGGAAATATGATGGATTATGGGTTGAAAGGAGCCGACTTCTGGAAGCTAAATTGATCCCCAGGAAAATGTTTTTGTCTGCTGTGAAAAATGGGCAATATCTCAGCAGCTCTGGAGGGCTATAATCTGGAAAATAATTTGCTTTTGATTTCCTTTAGTTTCATGCAGCTTTTTTTTTTTTTTTTTTAAGTTGGTTCCTTGCAGGCTTTGTTGCTCAGCTGGGAGAATCAGTGATGAAACAGGCAAGGGATTAACCATGCCGACAAATACGAGCTGATCCTTACTTATGGTTATAAAGCCCTCACCCCACCCATTGTCACTTACTCCACAGGAGATGTTACATCCCCTGCAAGAAGTACTCTGCCATCCAAAAAAAGAAAAGTCAAGCACATAATTGAATATGAGTGTATATGTGAGAAGTTAGAAAATCTCCAGCCATGATCCCGCAGAGCCCTGCAATCAATGTGTTACACACACACACACTCATTTTCTAAATGTTTCCTGATTCCCTGTGTACCTCACTAATAATTAAGACGACAGCGCACAAGGGTTGCTCAGTCTCCTTGTTCAGTCCGTGCCCAAAGCGTGTTCCTGTGAAATGGGAGTAACACTTTGCGGAGAACCGCTAGCAGCAAACAGCCAGGCAGGGAGAGAATCCCACCAGCAAGGGAAGTCGCTGGGGTCTGTGCTTCACCTGCTGAGCAGTTCCACAGCAGAGCTCTGGCTCCTTCCCAGAATTACAGAAGTGCAGGGCAAAACAAAGAGCAAACTGACTTTTTCTACCCCCCTCCAACTCAGTGTGCTTAAGGACTGTTCAATAGTCACGGTGCATAGCTCCTCAGCAAGGCAGCTAGAGCATCACCCCCGTTTGTGGTCAGGGAATCACAGAATCGGGATTCTGATCAGGAAATCAGGAAACTGAGGCTTGGGAAATAATGAGTAACCTCAGATCTCAAGAGTTTGAGTGGGACTGACTCTGGGGTCACAGAGCCGGCTGAAGTCAGAGCTGGGGGGCAAAACTGTGTTTTTTTATTTACTGCTTCTGCATTCTAGTCACAAGGGTGTCCGGCATCCCTGGCTTAGGGGCTGGTAGGAGAGAGAACGCAGGATCGGTCAGTGAAACACATTTAGAAGCTTCCCTTCAGAAGAGGAATTTCTCTCGCTCTTAATTTTTAATCAGCTTCCCGTTTCTACCGCTAATAACGAGAAATGTTGTTCTGGCAACAACTAGAAGAGTTTTTTCCAAGTTCAAAATGCTAAGAATAAAATTTATAGTGAAATAGTTACAGCCTCCCAGTGCCTGGAAATTCCTTGGCAGTAGGCTTTTGCTCCAGAGAAACATTGAATCAATGGTGTGCTAACAGCTCGGGAGCCTATTACAATAACTTGCATACCTTGAGTCCAGACAATCAATAACTCAGCAGGATGCAGCTACCAGAAAACAACAACAAATTAGTTAGATTTCCATAGACTATACATTTGGTGAGTAATAATCAGTAAGTAGAAATGAACCTAGCCTAGAGAGACCACTGAGCCAAATGCAGATCTTTTATTCATGTTTCAACTACTGCGTTCACTGAGTGGGATGTTTGTGGAGGGCTTCAACCCTCTAAATATACATGTGCAAGTTTGACTTTACACATATTCCTACTGAGCTCAGTTATTTTATTGTTAACAGGACTTCCATTTGCAGAGGTTTTTCAGTATAAGCCAGTGTAGCGGTCCAGTAGTGAAAGACTGTCGGGCTTAAATTTAACGTATCCTATTATTTGTACATTCCTACTTTGAGGTACAGCCGAAGGTGCTCTCTGCCTATCGGTAAATACAGTCCAGAGGTCAAATCTTTCTCAGTTTACATATTACTGCTGCTGACTTATATTCTCAGAAGTCAGCCAGGATTGACCTCTGGCTGTATAAAGCACTTTGAGCATAAGAGCTCTCAGAACAGCAGAACCACAAATCACCAGGTCTAAGTACTACAGTTTTAAGGCTGCTTCCATGGTATCTATACAACCAAACTGCTGTTTCATTGGAGAGAGATCCAAGTTTATTTTTCTCCCTCTAGAACAAAGAGCATTTTCATTTCTTTTTAATCACAGATACCTATCAAAAGTTGATTAGTTCCTTATTGCTAGAGCTTCTATTAACTAAAGCTTAAATAAGGAAAAGCTTGCAAAAGCACAGGTGACATCCACACACCCCAGATGAGTTCACTGGGACCAGAGTTGTGGCTGTCCTGCCCCCCACAGCTTTGCGTCTCAGCACCAGCCTTACATTTTGCCAAACACCTTTACAAAAGGGGAGGGGGCACAAACAATGACCTAAATTACACTTGACTAAATTCAAAGCAGCTCAACTTATTCACCTAAGTGTAAAATTAGATCAGAAAGTAGCCCTAGAGCATTAGAATTTTAAATGTTTCTCACACTCATCGAGTAGGCAATTTCTGAGGAGACAGATTTCACAAGGTACTAGCTGATTTTATCTGCGCTGGTATTAAAGTCTTCTATTCTTGACAGATTTTAAGGAGCCTTTTTCTGAATAAAAGGTTTTATTTAGTAGCAATTCTTCCTTTAGAGCAAACTGGAGCTCAGTCTACTCAGATCCTTATAAGCTCAGAGCTTGATTCCTATCAACTAACATAACAAACCTGCCAGCAATATCTAGGGTACCCGTTTGTGCTCCTTTAAGATAAATGAAAACTCCTGAAATCCTTCTAAGATTGTACCTCCCAGTAGAACCAGCCCTTGCAGCTTCACTAGGAGAATATTTGGGTTATTCAGCATCTGCTCAGAAAGGAAAGAAAAGGCTACTGTTGCCTGCTGGTCTCAAAGGGCTTTTCCCAGCCTCCAGGAGAAGGCTGGCTGGGAGGTGGTGAACAGGATTCACCCGGAGGCGTTTCACTGCTGTGGGCTGTAAAGAGAGCCGTGAGCCCAGCAGGCAGCATGGCTCTGCTTGGTAGGAAGAGGTTTAGTAAGCAGGTCTAATAAACCGCTTTGTACAGAATTAATTAAGACTGTTGCTAGCTAGCTAGGAAATGACTTTGCATCCGAATGTTGTTGTGCCTGCTCTGATTTGTATTGCCACCTGAAATGCAAATACCACATAGGACGTGTTATAGAGATATATTAGCTTATTGCTTTTAGTGAAGTCTAAACGCCTACCGCAAGCTCTCAGAAGAAAGGATGTCTGCATTAGAATTGGCCTTCTTCAACAGGAGAGATCATTCATAGCTTATGATATTAGCTGTAAAAGCTTTTAATTACAGAGTCCTCATTCTGACTGGATCTAGTGAGCATCTGCAGATGACACCACCCAGAGTACTGAACAAGTGTATACCTGCCTGCGTTTTTATTTTGATTTCATGGTCATTACTTATTTTTCATTTATAAGAAACACAAATTTCCAAAAGAAATAAGAATCCCTCTATTAACCCAAAACTTCTGGACCCCATCCCTGCACCACGCTCTCATCCAAGCTGAGAACAGGCAGGCAGGATTATCTTAAATGAAGATATTAAAGATAAGGCTGTGCCTCTCAGAACATACATTACTTTGCTCCAAGAACATGCGTACCTGTGGGGGTGTTGGGGAGGGTCCGAAATTGTGAATTCCATTTCAGAGAGACATTTTCATATGTATGTGGGGAAGCATTCAGCAGTGTCATGAGGTGATCTATGTCTATTGCCGTCAGCAGCGTCGGCACAGGCCAGGCACAAGCACTGCAGTGAACTTACACACTCGTGCACGTGGAACTATTTTTCATGGAATTGATGAATTCTGCAGTGACGTTCATAGCAGTAGGACACATTATTGCTGCAATATATGACTATCAGTAACACCTACAAGCCTTTAATATTCTGCAGCTGAACTGTGGAAACAGAAGAAAGTTGCTTGTAAATGCCTAATTCGCAGTTTAACTGGATTGTCTGTCAAAATAACTCTCAGATGTGGAACTTCAAGTAGGAAGCTTAAAAATCAGAAAAATGCGAAGAACTTCTTGATGAATGTTAAAAGCATTTTAGAGAAGAAGAAAACTAACAGAATACTTTTCTGCTTTCATCCTCATCACTGAGTTTCAATTAGATCTGTCTGTACAGCTATCTAATCACTGTTTTTTTCTGCAGTCTTAGCAACTCCATTATCTCAATAGTAAATACAGTAATTTCAAGCGAGAGGGTTTGTGGGCAGAAAATAGCAAAATGGATTTTTCTCAGTATAGGAAATGTTTCTTGCTCATTTCTATTTCACAGTTCATTTGTTTTGATGGGAGTGCTGGCTAACTGCAGTGTGCTTCAGGATTTGCAGCTGCACTCCCTGTTTCTATCCTTATCTCTATGGATAAAGTTGCTCCCTGTCAAAGTGCCTGGTTGCTCCAATGCAGGCTTCCAAATCTACCCCTCTGAGGGAGCATGCAAGTTAGTTGGTGGCAGGAGGATCACAGACTTTGAGCAGGAATGGACAGAAGGGCTGCAATGCAGAAAAACAGACTAAAAAATGAGCTTTTTATGTTATGCGAAGGTGTTGCCCGCTCCTGCCTTGCTCCAACTGCAAGCGTGTTGCAGGATCAAGGTGATTCATAGCCTGGGAGTCCATCAGCCTTTGCCTGTCGCTTCCTCTGTGTTTGTACTGCACCCAGCACCGCGCTGTCACCATGCAAACAATGAGCAATAGCTGCAGAAGCAGCAGCACAAAGCAAGTGGTCATCGGCTTATGGGAGCTGCCCTCTCCAGAAACGCGGCGATCCAGCAAGACACATCCTAGTTTGCATTCCCGTCATTTGAGCCGCCCGACAGCTCATTGCATGAAACATTGTCCAAGGGTTTGGCAGGAAGTTGTGCTTAACAGCAGACTCTCATAGGAGGCACTTGATTATATTAGACAGATAATTATTGATCCAGCTATAGTTTATCCTTGCTGCCTAATTTCAATAAACAGCAGCTTGGGGGAATTAGCAAGGGATTCTGTTCCCCCTCCCCCTGCTTCTTCAGGATTTGTCAGAAACAAGATGATTTATGTGTATTCCAGTAAGATTCTCGTTTGTTGGCAGGCTGCAGGGATTGTTTGGGGTTAGAAGTACTAAGCTTTTATATTTAAATGCTTCCATGTGAGTATTCATGGGTCTCACTGCCTTGCATTGTAATATCTGAATAATAACTGTGACTTATGCAAACCAGTTTTCAGCTGTTCACTGTGATCAATTTTTCATTTTAAGCAACTCCCTGCCATCCCAGGGAGAAAAAAATAATCTGATAGGCAAGAAGAGTGAGATCCAAGGAAGGTAGTAATACTCTTCCCTTTTTAAATAATGCACAACTCATTTCTGGAGCACTTTCAAATGTGTTGCTTTCTATTAAGCACGGATAATATTCTGAAGATGTTCTCCCATCCTTTCAGGTGAGGTTTTGGAATAACAAAGCACAAGAACACAGGTCTGCCTGGTACAGCGCGGACCAAGACCTGGCTGGGCAAACATCCACAAAGCACAGGCAGGACTGGAAAAGCTCCATGTTTGGCATAAAGGCAACTGGGAGAGTTATTCCCCAGTGCTGTGCGCTGGTATAGCAGCTACTCCACCCCATTGCAGAGGGTGGTTACCAGAGACTAGCATTTCTAGAACTAGCAACACATGAAAAACACTGCACAAACACAACATAGCACAGCAGGCGCTTCCAAAAGCAGCCACAGGAATGGACCCTCTCGCTTCCAGGAAGCACATTTGGCCTAAGGGGCAATGGTTGCTGTTGAACTAGGAAAGGATCAGGAAAATATTCGCTCCCTGACAATGTTCAAGTAGACTAAGTCTATTAGTGAGGAAAGGCTCTCCTGCCAGCAGGAAAAGTGATGCTTAACTAGATAACTTCACTTGATAAATGTGACCATCCCAGACAATTTCACCTGAACACGAGCCTCTGGTCATTCTCCCAGGTTGATTTCACTAGTGTGCCATGGATGTCTCTGAATTTCACTCACTTGATGAATAACTTCAGTTCCTTCAGGGAACAGTTCAGTGCCTTTTTTCTTTTTTAATGAAAACCTTCCACTTGGGAAGTGAAAGAAAGTTCTTACTACTAATAGTTAGACCTCTGTACCAAAGCTGGTAAACAAGTTTAAAAAAGCATCCTGGTTTTATTTCTAGTTCCTACCTCATTTGGGAGCCGAAGTTGCTGGAAGACTGCTAGGGATGGAGTTCTCTTTTACTGGTACAATTTGGAAGCTTGCTGTATAATAAACACTTCATTAAGCATCAGACTGATGCATTATGACACAATTTACAGATGTGCACTTGGAAATACTCCGCTCACTTCCAGGCCTGGGCTTCCTAGTGGAAACCAGCTTGTGGTTTTCTCAAGGCCAGATTGATGCTCTGGTATTTCACCTTATGCCCAAGAGTCACAGTAGCCAAAAATCTTTCCTTAGCTACTAGATACAACAGTCACATAGAAAATTACTTTCATGTGTATCTGTGAAAAATCCCTGAATCAGCAATAACCATGTACTCCCAGTCTGAGATGCTTCATGTAGCTCTCTGCAGTTAGGAGGAGCCTGGACTTCTTGCAGGCATCAGCAAGGAGTCCTTTTGTCCAGCAAAATACGAGAGAGACAGATTCTACACACAACAGAATATTTCATACTGTCACTTATTAGTTACTTTACTTTCAAGAAAGGTTTCAGGACAACCCTTTTATTTCATTAACCCTTAAATACTGACAACTAAAAAAAAAAACCCCAACTGTCTTCCAATCTTAATTTCAAGGGCTCCTGTCTGAGTCATAGCCCCCATTATAACTTTTGCCTAAAAAGAAGGTGAGAGAAGAATCTGTTGTAGCTAGGAATCCCAAAATAAGCTGTAAAGCTGGGCTGGCAGAGCCTGCCCGTTTCCTCTGACCTCCTACAAGAGGACGAAAGCCCTTTTCCAGAAGCTTTTGCAGTGGTTTATCAAGAGAACAACCTCCTGACAGCACCTGGCCTTGTTTTAAAGACTTTGGTGGCAAATATCGTCACGGCCCATGGGAAGTGAGCCCAGCAGTGAATCACCAGCACAGCACTGCCTGAGAAAATGTAACAGGTTCAGTCAAGAGTTATTGGGGTGAGACGGATTTCACAAAATATGGAGGCTCTTTTAGAAAAGATCCTGTGTTATTTTTCTCTCTCTTGCAGCACAAGGGTCTAGGATCTCCTTTGCTGAATATTTAGTGAACAGCATCTGCAGCATCTTAATTACAGTAGCTGTTCTCATCTTAATCTCTTGCTTCAGAATAAGGTTAAGTGTAATCTGTCCTAGATTCTTATACAGATGGTTCATTTCTTAAATACTTGAGAAGAGTTTAGTCGATCTTTAATTCCTTAATCTGGGAACCAAGACCAACCAACCTGATTCTGAATGATATTTTACCAGATTTTACAAGAAAAATGTCACACACACACATACATCTCCCAACCGGGGTTGATTTCTTTTCAATACTTTTTTTCATTCCAACGAAAGTTGCTGGACGTGAGAAGATCCACACATGACTCTCCCTTGCTCCCATTAACCCCAATAACTACATAGCATTATGGATAAAGAGCATCTGAGTGGCAGGAGAAACTAGCAAGTACCTTTTTCTTTAGTTGAAATACAGCAATTTCTAAACAGTTCAATAATATATTCAGCAGCCATTTGTTTTATCTATAGCCAGATTGCCAGCATCACCAAAAAATACATTTGTGTTTTCATTTGTATTTGTATCACAATTTTGTGATTGGACATAGATTTCTTTTCTGCAAGAAAACTACGCCAAAGCAGTTTTGATTCTGGCAAGAAACAAACTAAGACACATAATGGCAGGTTTGAATTAGGTACATATTGCAACATAGCGTGATTACAGCTGTGAAAATTGCTGATATAAAATTTTAAAAGAAAATTTTGTCCTGTGATTGTTTATCTGAGTGTTGAACCAAACTTCTTGACCTTCCTGCAGCTATAAACAAAAAAGGGTAGATTTTTCACTTGGACTAAGGGAATAAAAACCACAAAAGTTTTGACTACACTTTTTCTTGACTGGTCCAACTTCCCTTTATGAGCTGAATTTCTCTCTCTCATTCTCAGTATTGTACCAAGGGAACCCCAGCTGATACGAGAGCACAGTTACGCTAGCTGCTCTACACTCCTCGTGAGAAGCGATGACAGCCCCCAAAACAGACAGAGGAAGTTGTTTCAACCTCAGTTGTCAAAAAAGCACAGCCCCAAAGTCCGGTAGTGGAGTCAGCCCAGGGCCCCACATCTCTGGAATCTCAGCTTGTCGTCCAGCACACTGCCACTCTTCTCAGAGGAAATTACTGTGTGTTCACTTCTTTAAGCTAATAATCACTTCACCATTTTAATTCCCCAGCTCTTGGCTTGTGCTTATTATTTCAAGCTTTACATTCAGTAAGACCCTAATGGAAGCTCAAGAAATGAGCTCCCCAATACAGTCACTTCTCTTCGTGAACTCTTACAGAAGAGGCTCTGCCTAGGTTGACCTTTGGCAAGCCTCCAGGAAGGGCATTTTGACATCCTTTCTAGCAACCAACACAAGAGTAAGTGAGGAGTTTTATTTCCTCTCACAAAAACTGTGTTTGTTTTGTGAGCACTTTAAAAAATAACCATGATGATGTTCCTAACACTGCTCTGTGTTAAAACCAGCTGGCTCTAGAGAGCCCTTGAGATGTTCCTATGGTCATGAATTTCTGCAGCACACGGCAAAGGCATGCTGGCTACCTCCCACCCATCAGTGGGAGATTACATGTTTTTCGGGCAAAACTTATGATAGAGATGACAATGAGCTGGTCTGATCGGACAGAAATCTTTCCACGATGAACAGAACCTAGAAGGGCTCAGATGAACCCCTTGTAAGTCAGCATCAGTCCAGACCCCGACCCAACTGATGCTGTTCAGTGCACACCGAGTCAGTGCAGTTGCCACTACAGCTACCTGCCTCCTCCAGCCCTTCTTTTCTGGGCATTCCCCTCTTTTGTGTGACTGGGTGCCGTGGTTCAACCCCAGCCAGCAACTAGGACCACACAGCTGCTTGGCTCAGTCCCCCCCAACCCCAGTCGAGTGGGGAAAAAAATTTGTGGGTTAATATAAGGAGAGTTTAATAGAACAGTAACAGAAGAGGAAAATAATAATAATAATAATGGTAAAAGAACATTCAAAATAAAGTGATACAAGTCATTCTGACCACCTGATGATCGGTTGCCCAGCCCACCCTGAGCAGCGACCGCAGATTCCTGCCCCCCGGCCAACCCCCATTTACATATTGAGCATGACATCTATAGCACTGTCTGTGCTCCCTCTCGGTGTCTATGGAAAGCTGAAAATATCCTTGACTAATATAAACATTGCTTAGCAAAGACTAAAACAATATGGTTTATCAACATTATTCTTATACTAAATCCAAAACACAGGAGCTACTGGAAAGAAAATTAACTCTATCCCAGTCAAAATCAGGACACTAGGAAAACTTCTCCACACACTGTGTCTCCACAGGGGGACAGCGGGTAGCCGAAGTGATACTAGAGGCACATTCACCTCATCCTGTGCTTTTGAGCACCGTCCATAAAACCCGTGTTGCTGAATGACCCTGACTGCAATTACTCCAGTTTGAGAAAGGTTGCCTACATACTTTATGTAAATGGCACCATAGTGGTTACAAATATGTCTGAGAATGAGGGATGTCACTGAGAGGGATTCGTTCCGGGGATGCAAATGCCTGCCAGCGTGCAGTGGCAGAACCCGAGGCCTCTTTGTTACCCCCTTCCCCGGACCCAAGCCAGAGGGGGGGCACCCTGAGGAACCCCTCGCCCCAGGATACCCACACCAGCCCTGAAAATACCCCCGGGAGCCCCAAAGCCGCATGTATTAACGCATTGATCTCTGAGTTAACAGTAATCTTTTTTTATCTCTCCTCGATAAATCAGCGGCTCCTCAGGCCGAAATCTCCCGGCGGGGCTGACAGGAGCCCTCCCGGCCGTGCCGCCCTGTGCAGGCTCTTTGTCACGGCCCCTTCCCCCCACATGCGCTCAACTTCCCCAACTTCCTAATGGGCCTCTTGGCACGCAGCAATTTTTCTCCAAGATTATAAATTTCAGCCGTTGCCCTGATGCAGCAGATGTTGGTCTTCCAGCTCTCCTCGATTGGTCCCCGGTGACAGGAACCGATCGATTTTTCGCCTCGGACTGCGCGGGCGGATTAACACCGTGATAAATGGCTGAGGATTGATTTGCACTTAATTGACAATTTGGTGAACCTGTACTAAAACCCCGAGGTTTGGCCCCGGCAGCGAGCGCGCCGGGGTAATCTACGGCTCGATCGATGAGGTGAGGCCGGGCCTGGCCCGGCCGCGGCGCCGCGGGCCGACAGGGGGCAGCAGAGCCTGCGGGACGGCGGCCGCGCGGGGCGGCCGTTGGGACCGTTAAAAACCGTTAAAACCGTTACGGCGCGGCCCTGAGGCGCTTTGCCCGGCGCGGGGGGGGGGGGGGGGGGGGGGAGGGCGGCGGCTGCGCCCTGCCCCGCCACACGTTTCGCTCTCCGTTTTATTCCTGACCCCCTCCTCAGGGCACGCCGCTGTCCCGGCCCATTGCCTGGCAGAGCCTGTGCCTGAGGAGGGGTTTTGGGGGGGGCAGCCTGCCCGGCTGCCCGAGTGCTTTCTGAGGGAATTCCGTGGGAGCCGGGGGGGCAGCCCCCCCACCAGCCGCCCCCACCTCTGAGGCCGCTGGGGACAGGCCTTCAGCACGCCGACTCCTGGTGTGGTGACAGCAGGGACCACACCACACTGCCAGGCCCTGCACCAGGGAGGGAGAGAAAGCCCCCAGGCCTGGAGCCCCCCCTCTCCACACCACCTCCACCAGCAGGTCCCAAGCTCTCCTGATCTCCATCTGCCTCCTGTGCAGCCTGTCCCTTCCGCTCTCCATGGCCCAACTCTTCAGTGAGCCCCATTTTGTGTGCTGCCTTGGTTACTGCTGGATAATCTTATCCCACCAGATTCATGGTAGAGTTCCCCTTTCCCAGCTGCTCAGGGAGTGGTTGGGAACTCATTACCTCTGGCTTACCTGTGGCCTTATGTTTATCTTAAATGTAACATAAACTCCCCCCAAGATCAGGCACCTGGGACTACAGGGCTTTGTGGACAAAGCAGGGAGTTGGATTGCTGGTGGTAGTGAAAGTAAAGGCCAAGAAGGAAGTTAATTAACAAACCTGTAACCTTCATTTGCCTTTTCTGTCATCTTTTGTTCTTTTCTTCTGTTGTGCCAAATCCCAGAGCTTTTACCCAAGCAACAGCCCCACTACATAGTATGCATTAAGAGATAAAAGCTCTGTGCAATTCACAACAGCAGAGCAACATTATCCTCCGGTATTTATCTATTATTTATCACCAAGTACTTTTACAGTTGACAAGTGAAGCAGTATGAAGTCAACCTGTTGAACAACTTGATTCCATCCCATCTGGTATGAATTTCCTGAAGGGCTGTGTAACACTGTGGCTGCACCCCAAGTCATCCCCTAAACGTAAAGAATGTCTGAATTTGAATTTTTTCCAATCGCTTTTCAATTCCAACTAACCTGGGCTCCAGCATCCAGCACCATCTCTGGATTTCAGTCTCTCGGTTACAACCATAGCTGCTAATTCTGGTAAAATAAGTTGCAAACAAAGCTAAATCCTTCATCTTGAAGGATTAACGTCGGCTTCACGCCTTCTGTTCCCACTCACTGCAGCCCCATCTCACCCCTGTGAAGTTGGCATAAACTCTGCAATGAGTTTAAGCTTCTGAAACAAATGCAGGTCCCCAGACTCGGTGAGACAAGAGTCTGACTGAGCAGAGCAGCCCCTGCATTCCCCTAACCACGCTGCACACACACATGGAGCTCCTCATCCTGCCACGGCAGAGCTCCTCCGAGGAAGGGAAGCTCTGAAACTAATTACACAGACTGCAGCAGGCATCCCCTCGCAGTGGTCTCTGACACTGCACAGCAGCCCTTCCTCTAGGGCAACCAGGCTTTGCAGAGCACACGGAGATGAGGCAGTGTCAAGGCACTAACTGAGGGATGCAACTTTAATTTACATCTACCTGCTGCACGCCCAACTCGCAAACCTGGGCTGCTCACCGACTTCAGGTTCTTTCTTTGGGACAGAATTGTTGTTACTGCCTTGTCCTTTACTGCATGTCTTGTCTTTGAACCCGCCCAGGGTACTAGCCCACTGGCCACATGCTTTGCATTTATTTTGAAGCAGCGACGGGACATTTCACTAACACAAAAATTAGGTGAGGAGAGAGGAAGGCTTCACAGATTTTTTTGGTGTTCTTCTTAGAAGTCCATCTCAAATACAAAGAAATAAGCTTTGTTTTTCCAAACTGCAGGACTTCAGCTCTGCTTCACCCAAGGAAGCCCAGTACTACTGAAACATTTGGCCCACCTTTCCTCTAAGGCAGCCGTCTGGGCTATTTTGTTACACCGGTTATATAATGGAACAGAGATAGAGAAGCAATTAATTATGTGGGATAAAGAAAAATTCTTTTTAATGTCACCTGTAGCTTTGTGGCATCTCTGTATTGATTACACCAAAGGGAAAATAGCAGATTACAAGCCAAGTCAGAATGCACCATCAATACATTTAATTGGAAACAAAAAGACAAGTTTACTAGTTAATTAAGAACCATATCAAAAGAAGTCTAAAATTACATGGAAAGAAAAACTTAAAATTTCTCTGGCCCCAGAATGACCTCTACTCCTGCCTTAGCTTTCTTTTGTATTCAGCATACCCAAATCTCTTTGTGTTCTTTGCCTGGAAAAAATAGGAATGTAGCTGATATTGCAAAGGCAAAATAACTCTGTATTCATTTATGATACCAACAACCATTATAACTCCTTAGCACAGAGAGGGTTTAAGTAATCACATGTTCAATAATTTTATTTCCTTATGCAAGAATCAGTGGGTTACGTAAAAGGTTTGCACTGCTGATACCACTGGAATGAAGTAGCATCTTCTGACAGTTTCAGCACAGTAGAAGTTGGTGAGTGCCAAACATTAGGGTTTTAATTATTGGATACACACAAATAATTTATTAGACATTGATTTGTTTTTTAAGAATGTTCTGGTAGTATGAAAATAGCTGGTAATTAACCTATGATTAGATAGATCTACCTCCCTTAACAAAGCAGAGGAATCTCTGAAGGCTTACATTTATCAACGATTTCACAGTTAATCCTAAAAAAACAAGTGAAAAGCTCATATGGCCTTGCTGGGGACACAAACATTCATTTGAAGATTCAAAAAAAAAAAAAAATTGTCAAAATTCTCACTGTGTGAAAGAACCAAGAGTAAGGATCAGATGCATAAGATTTAGGATTGTGCCCGTGATTTTATTGGATTCCTAAGCTGTATCCGAAGGAACAGACAGCTAATTGGATATTAGGTGTTCATTACTTGTTCAGAAAAGCAGTATTGGTAGATCCTAGCTACATCCTAGGAACAGGAGGAGCTCTTGGTTTGGTAGTTTTGCACAATATATCACAACATCAAGTCCTAAACTTCACAGCAGTCCTGAGTCCAGCAGCTGCTGCCATCCGGTATTTCTGAGGAAAATGCAATTTATCAAATGTGTAAGCTCAGGGAGAGAAAAGACATGGTAAACAGCAAGCAATATCTTTATTTAACCAAAAAGGGAATGTTTTTTCCATTAGATGGTTACTACTGGCACCTGTTTCAGCTACAGTTTTCCCTGTGGTAAACTTCACTGTTCTCTTAGAGTGTTTCATTGTTCTGGATGGGAATATTTGGAGGGAAATTTGAGCAGAGTGATAACAGCGCCTTCTGTGAGTTCACTATCTGAAGTTGGTGGTGTGAGGTGGTACCCTCTAAATTTGTGCATTCAAATAATCCTGGAAGAATTATTATTTCCATTTCCATAACAGCTTTCAGCTAAGGATTTCAAATCACTGACTAGCCACAGATTAAACTTCCACCTGGCAGGTACAGAAATATTATTATCCATCATTTTAGAAGAGGGAGGTTTAGAAGAGCCAGTGCACACCTGGGAAACAGAACCCACACTCCCCAGCTCCCCATCCTCTGCTTCATTCTCAAGATCATCCTTCCAGGGAGCAGATTGGCATTTTAGACAACCTGCTAAAATTAGACATTTCAGATAAAATCCCAGGCTCACTGAAAAACAAGAGCCAGATATCTACTGGCTCCTGTGGGGTCAGGGTTTCACTCAAAGGCTCGAAAACTTGTCAGCTGATAAGTTGTTGTATTTACTGCACTTTTACAATGGAGCTCTTAATAAAGAGACTTTCCTCTAAAAACAAACAAGAAGGAATGGAAATGAACTGCGCCTAATCAGACAAGTCGGTGCAGCAAATGAGACTGACTGGCTTGAATTTCTCATTCGGATGCTCTTCAATGCCACTGTTATTTCTGAGCATGATGGTGCAGCCAAGTCTGGAAATGGAGGGATTTGAAAAACAACAGGAAGAAATTCCATATCCCCTACCTGTCCTGTGAAATGTTACAAGAGACCCGGGGATAATTATTACAGGACTGTACCGATTGCAATCTGGTCTGCACCAGGTGACAAAGGGTTAAGCCTGAGTTATTTCGAACAATAGATTTCACTTTATTTTCCTGTGTTTCCTACTTTGCAGACTTACATTCTGAGGCTTTACTACTTAATCCCCACTGTAGTAATAAAATTTTTTAATCCTGTGTTTAAAATATGAGATTTACTTGTCAAAATCTGGATATACAGCAGGAATTATAATCGCTGTTCAGCAAAAGCAATTCCCCTCAAGTTCAGGCTGGGGTTTGGAGGAGTTTGTCAGGTGCATTGTGTTAGTGCTGGAGGTATGTGGATTGTAGAGGTCAGAGAAGCTTTCCCTTGGCACCGGGGGCACAACAAGTTCACAAGAATTTCATAGGTACCAGCTCAGGTTTTCCATTTTTCTCTTCTGTTTGTTGTTTTTGTTGGTTTTTTTTTTTTTAATTTTTTTTTAATCAATCCCTTCTTTCTGTGATGTTAACAGTAACACCAGCTCCCTCAGCCAGCACCTGCCGGACAATTACTACCTGTCAATTAACAGGTGAAGTCCTTGGCTGGAGCTGAAACACAGAGCAGATTTGCCATGTCAGTATCTCACAGCCACAGTTGGGCAGCACTTCACTAAGGCCTTTTGCACAAGACTTTAGTCAGGGAGTTTTAGGTAGTGGTATGAAGTGTGACCTGGAGAAGATACCAGGAGAGCCCTGCAAGCCTTACCAGAGATCTCTCACCCACACTGAGCACACTAAGCAGACGCAGGATGGCCAGACCTCCTCAGCATGGATGCTGCTTCAACAGGTCAAGGCTAAACTTTAATTCAGGAGAACATGCTGATAAGGAACAGATGTGGGATCTAATACAGATTAACATCCAATTGACAGTACTGCCTATCTGGGAGGCTGAATTCCAGCCTGGACGACAGAGGTGACCTGGCCACTTTAATAGTAAACTTGAAATCTGTTCCTCACTTGAGCAAAATTTATATTCTTCACCCAGTATTTATTCAGAGCAGATTTGGAATGTGCCACCCACACCTACCAATCTTTTGTTATAGTAATATGACAGAAAAAATTAAACTCCTTTGTGTTTTAGTGTGGTAAAATTAATGCCAATATCCCTGAGCTGTTTAGTGAATTATTAAACACCTGTAAGTTCTCATACACATCTCTGTTCCTAGTACAGAATTACGCCAATATCTGTGTTTCCAACCAATGCATCTCCAGGAGAAAGGTTATGTGCCAATTTATGAGCAGTTATGTCTGATTTTCCTATATTTGGTTGGTTTTGAGACCAATAAGCTGGGAATGTTGTATTTGTCACATGTCACCTTTCCCAATGTTGATCTTATCCCGGACAAGAAAAAAATAAAAAGAAGTCACTGCTTGGATTTGTTTTTTTCCTTTAAGCACAAAACCAGCCACTTTGGTAGTTGCACTATTTCCTTTGCATTTTTGCAGGTCATCTCACCTTATTGATTTGAAAATTTGAAAAGGAAAGGAACATACTGCAGTGAGCTAACCTGCATTTGTGGCAGAGGACACTGGTTATTCTGGGGTTAGGCTTTGCAGAATACCTGGTTATTTCAGCATTGCTTTGAGATTATTTCTAAATGAGCTACTATGTCAACAGAACAGCCCTTTGTCTCCAATGGAAAGAATGCTTTTCCTTTCTTGCTAAAAGAAGGTTTAAATCTCAATGAGGAAGAAAAAGCTAGTAATAGTGATTATTTTCTCTTAATAGAAAAGTATAAGCAACTATCAACTAAATCATTCTTCATGCTAGACATGACAGACTTAAGCACTTTGAAATGATTTGTTTTTAAATGATATTATGATTTCATGGTTGAAATAGTAATACTTTTTGCTTCACCAGGCCCTGCCTATCAACTGATTCCTTACCCGGTGGAGACACCACTAAACAGCAATTGAGGACACTTATTACTAGCAGTGGCAATAAAATTACATGTTTGTATTAGTATAATGCCCATGTGTCCCTGCCATGCCAGGCCATGTGTATGACACAGGGCTGGCTTTACCCAGGAGACCTTTTCCTTTTTCCTGAGAACCACCCTGGTGGCATCCTTCAGGGCAGGCAATGGCTGTCTCACCCAGATCACACCTGCATCCAGCCCTGGCTTTCTCACTGTTAAGCCACTGCTTCATCAGGCAAAAAAGCTCCAAGGAACACATCAAAAGCCTTTAAAATGCCATCAGCCCTCAGCTGAAAATCACCTCACTCAGTTATCCTGACTTGGAAGCCTGTACTACAGAATTAGCTGTGTGTTCCAGCTCCAGTAACTCGATAAAAATGAAGATATCCTCCCTGCCTCATTGGACCAGCACAAACTCCCTTCCCGGCAGGTCCAGATGCATCTTTGTCCAAATACTGTGACCTAAACTGCAACAAATGTAGCCAACCTTTCCATCAAGAAAGGCTTAATTTATTGTGAGCAAAGAACAACAAATCATAGGCTTTCAGATTTATGGCCCCCAGGATCTGAATTGACCGTACAGCAAAGCAGCCTTTCCAGCACTCTATTCATTTCTTTAATAAAGTTGAAAATGTAAAATATGCATGCATGCAAGAGCCACCCGATCTGAATTTTATGTAAAGTGCACAATAAGTTTATGGATGGTAGTAACGTATGACTCCTTGTAATTTCATTATGTAAAAAGACACAGTTGGGATCTCTTAGACCCCTATTTAAACATTTATGAATTAAATAATAGAATGTATGCAAGACTGGGATTGGAGAACAACATTTTCCAACAGGCAGAATTGATGGGGAAGGGGGTTCAGTATTTTATGGGGCTGTAACAATCTCTTTGTTAACCAATTAGGAGAGAGACTCTGACAGGGAGTGAGAAAAAAAAAAACAGAGGAAAGGAGAAATCTGTCAAGATGCAAAGAAAGCAAAACTCAGAGAGAATTTAGGAGCCCGGAACAAACCCAGCCAGTTCTAGGGTCAGATCTGGGTGCAAACTTTAGGACTTACATCTGTCACCCTAATGGCAGCAGAACAGGTTCTTGCTTTCACTGGACTGTTATTAGCATGGCAGAGTTTCCCAGTAAGCACCAGAGCCCTGTCTAACCACCAACCAAAGCGGTAGCACCAGAGAGCTGAAAATCGATGAAGTGGGAAGATTTACACAGATAATACAAATTTATCTCAGAAAGTTGCTGCATGAGCAATTCCACGGCCCTTCCCAGCAGAAGTTTAAGGATGCTCTTGGGCATTTCCAGCTATCTCCACTCAAACTGCACCCCATTTACAGGATCCCAAGGCCAGTGATGGTACCCAACAGCCACAGGTGGGCCCCTGGAGCTCCAGCCTGGGAATTCAGAGCACCTAATGTTACTACAGCAGCTGTATGCATATACTATGGATAAGCTTTTGCTGTATCTTATTGGACTAAAAAAAAAGTAAATGCGTTCATGCCCTGGGTCTGTTCCTCCCATCACAACCCCCCAAAGATCTTGTGTTTAATTTCATTAAGCACCTGTCCACTTTCTTTGTAAACTAGTTTGGTCACAGTGGCAGTATAACCAAGGAAGGAAAAGTCTCAAGTAAATTTAGGTTTTATGATGGTATGCATGGGACGTGTCATGCCCTGAGTTAAGTGAACTCACACCTGTTTGGGCAATACCTTTTGGTCAATAGGAATGCCATTATTTAGACTATCACAATCAATAAATTGGATTTTGCTTTTGCAAGTGAAAGGGCTGTTATTTTTCATACAGTTTGTCAATAGGCTCTAGGTTATGAGATATATGAAAGATATTCTACACAGGCCAGAGAGTTATGAGCTCTCAGGCAGATGAATTATTTAAGTTTTTTGCTTCTATAAAAAAATAAATACAGAGATGGCCAAAACGGATGCCATAAATTGTGGGTTTGATGTAGGATTTCCATCTTTTCTTGTCTGTTCTAAAAAGCCTGGGTTCTTTGTACTGAAAATCCTTTTACCATTTACATCCATGCAGGGAAAGACATTATTATACACTGAAATAGTACCCCATGAACTGGACTTGCAGGTGAAGACTTACTACACACGAGAACCGAGAAGCAGGAGCGTGCAGTTCTGGCTGGAAGCTGGAGAGAAAGATGTAGTCTTCCCAGGGTGAAGCCTTTGCTTGTCCAGGAAGGATGGCTTGCAAACCAACATAAAGATGCTGCTCTCTACAGAGAAGCAAGCAGCACTGTGTCCCAACGAAGAGCTCTGGCAGCCATCCTCCAGGACATCGCGCTGGATGATCAGGAGCAATGGTGCTTCCCAGGACACTTCTGGCCCCTGGTGTGGAGCCCAAGGAAGGGCTCAGCTCACCAACACCAGCCTGGCCCAAGCTGTTGGGTCATCCAGGGAACTGCAGCCACTGAAGGTGTTCCCTTCCCTCCCCCTTGCTCTCTCCAGAAAGGCTCACAGCTCCAGTCCCCAGTGTGTCACAGTCAAGGAAGAGGCAAAAGGGCAGTTTACATCCCATTTTTTTGTGACAGCTCCCCCTGTCATTCCTGCCTCTCTGCCACAGTCTGGCAGTTACCTGTCCCCATGAGCTATTGTAAAGAAACCTCATCAAAGGAAACTGTAATTCATTGCGAACAGAAATGAGTTATTTGAGAGCACAAAAAAACCTGTGTAGTCTGGACAGAGAGTTCTTATATTCCCATGGTTTGAAGTCTGTCTTGCAGCCTGCCCCTTCTCTTTGGCTTCAATAATTCTCCCTATCCCTCACACGCACCAATTCAGCAGAGTTTTCTGCCCTACCACTCCATTCTGACATGATCCATTATTCAATCTTAATGTGCTCCATATACCTCATCAGCACATTTAATTTTTTTTTTTTTCCATTTACAAGTGTGCTCAGAAGAGCCAGGTCAGAGAATGGGGCCTATCTGTTGCCAGATGCCACAGGGATGTTTAAGCAGAAGAGGAGTTCTTGCATCCAGTCTCATATTGCTTCCTTTCCCCCACCAGCAAGCGCTTGAAGCACTCTAAGACAGCCTGCTCTGCCCTTGCCATTTCCTTACCCAATCCACTCTAGTTAAATACCTTTTTCATAAGGAGTTTTAAATTATAAGTCTAAATGAGGCCAATAAATTATACTTCATAAAATCCTGTGCACATCATTTTCTCACAGAAAAGGCTCCAAAGAAATATTTTCCATGCCACCACCTATGTTCCCATCCCTTTGCAATATAACATTTATTCTAATATTAAAATGGCAGCTGCTCTATAAATTGTGAATCATTAGCACTCTTCATTGATTTTTCCCTTGCAGCCTGCAACCCTGGGCAGCCTCTGCGTGTGAATATCAGTCTATTGGATTGAGATTCATATCCTATTTGAGGGTCAAAGACCGAGACCTCATGAGCTTGAACTTCTATCAGCCTAAAGCTGATCAATACCTGGAGATATATTTGATCCTGGCTGCTAGCACAGATTAAGTGGCCATAAATACAATCAAAAATGTGAGGCTGCTGGGATAAGTGGCTGGGGAATGGGAGCATAACTGCACACATGCCAGCTCCAGTGGGCTTTCTGGGAGCAGGGACCAGCCTGCAGGTCCTTCCTCAGCCCAGGGCTGGGTCCTGCGCTTTTGGGGAAGGGGCTGCAGGCTCAGCCTGGCAGACAGCACTGCTGATGGAGGAGGAAAGGAGGTTATGTAGCTTCAGGGTCCTCAGAGACAGGACGTCACAGTGTTTTCCAAGACTGGTGGTCAGGGTTGGACATGGGACGCCTTCAAGTTCCCACACAGCCCAGATCCATGGTATCCCAGGGGTGAGGGGGACTGCTCCCAGCACATATCAGAGCCAGCTGTGCAGCCACCACTGCATTCAGCTTGGCTTAGGCAGCACAGGAGGGCACACCATGAGGATTAATTGGAAAACATCCAACAGACAAAATAAGTTCCTCTTTTTCTGTCTTCCCGCTCACCCTCCTCCTCCATCTCCAAGTGAAACTTTAAATATATGATTAAAATGGCCTGTTAAAGAGGAGAGACTCATTCCATTTGAGTATATTAATGGTGATTCTGCGCTGGTTGAGGAAGAAAAAATCCATAATCATAAGCCTTATTAAAGAACAATATCCTTTGAGGCCTTTTTGTTTTCCCCTTTAGATAATGTGAAGCCTTGAAAAATAGACATAGAAACAGAAAGAAATAGAGATACCATGCTGCACTGCTGCAGAGACCATGGCACTCAGGGAAATTACCTTCCTATTTTTAGGCATGTTTACAACATGCCTATTTGCAGTATTACCTTTGATCCTAAACTCTAATTTAAAATGATTCTTTTAAATGCTTGGGAGATCCAGAATGGAAATAATTAGAAATGGCATGAAGTCAACAGGACAATTTGAAAAAGCAAGGGACTAGCTCTGCATAGAGTGGTTGTAAGAGGGGATGTAGGATGTAACGTGTGTCTGAACAAGCAGCAAAGGGCATAAGCCACCCCTCGCTGTGTGGGGAAGGACCCACTGTGCAGGCAGACGCTGGGGCATCTGTGGGGTGCAGCCTTCTCCACCAGCACCTCCTCAGCTGACTTCAGGGGAGAAACCACTCTCCAGCCGCAGTCAAATGCAAGCCGGTGTTTATGTTTACATGCCTTCATGTCCTTGTGGTGTCCTTGTGGAAAGAGACTTCATTATCATAAAGAATATGTTTTTATTCCACTACATAAGTACTACTTATTATAGTCTCATATATTTTCTGACACAACCAAGGGGTCTTTATTGTTGTACATCAAGGTCACTGACAAGTAATATATTCAATCTATTAAGTTATTAGGGAGATAAATAATTTGGATGCAAGCTGAACTCTGAACTTTTACCTTTTCCCCTGACAGACGGGTAGTTTCTTGGCGTTCATACTAATCTCGCCTGTGCTTGAATAGTAATTCCATTAGGGTTATGACTGCAGCTGTACATATGCAATGACCTCAAATACAATTTCTTTATGGAGATGGGCAATAGGAATATTAAAATTTTAAGCCAAAGAGGATGTAATGTAACTTCACATTATTTATTGTAGACACAAATCCTTTATAATATTAAAGGATAAAGAATTAATAAAAGAAAGATCCCATAAACAATCCATAAAGTCAAATGTAGTTCTTGATTTAATGCAATTGCTTTTTAGTGTCTTCTGGTTATAGACTTGCACCTCATTAAAAGAAATGTAGTCAAGAATCAAGAGTGTCATGATTAACTTGATGGTCCCTGGGTGTTTTTGAAAGTAGTTTTTCAGCCCACTGGTTTTGCTTGCTCCTACACAGAAATATCCACTCCTCGGCATGTTTGTGACTAATCTGAATTCAGATGTTATTACAGTTAATTAATCCCTGAAACTGGGACCTCTGTACCTGCTAAGCAAGGGATCACTGGCGGCAGGACCTCAGAGCGGGCCCATGCAAGCCAGGTCCTCGCACTGTCAGGAGATCTTGGGGTAGGCTGTAACCCAGCAGTGCCTCAGGGGGAAACTAGTATTTGGAGTTGTTTTTTCCACATCCTAATATTCTACTACATAGATTTCATTCCTGATAAACTTAGCTGCAGAAACTGTGTGCCTTTGAAATTGTACTATGCAAATGTCATGTGCTGAGTTCTTGGAAAGGACACATTTGGAGCATTCTCCCTGAACACTGTAGCAAGGAGGCTGCTCCCACATCCACACCAAACGCTCTCTGGGATGCGGAGGGAGAAGCCGGTCACCCTCCCAACACCCCCCAACTCAGCCATGGGTATCACAAAGGCCAGATGAGAATACGGAGTGCCAGATGCCCTCACCTAGGGAAAAAAACCCACCACACAGCCAAAAACAGCCCCAGAAAGTAAACCCATGCCAGGCTGAGCCACTGGGATGGTGGGGCTGGCGAGGGCAGGTGCAGGACACCAGTGCCGGGGGAGCGCAGACCATGGCTCCGCAGGCCGGGGGGAGCAGAGGAGTGCGGGCACTGTGGGACACGGCCATCCTGCCCTGGCTCTGTCCCTGCTGCGCCCCCACAAGCCTTGGTCTGTCACAGGGTGGCCGACCAGTTTCTGGGCC
The DNA here is from genome assembly GCA_947846985.1 of Fratercula arctica. Taxonomy (NCBI): domain Eukaryota; kingdom Metazoa; phylum Chordata; class Aves; order Charadriiformes; family Alcidae; genus Fratercula; species Fratercula arctica. Next base: position 4,094,854 of record CANTUZ010000016.1, read on the forward strand.
AGGCTGTGAACACCAGTTGCACTCTACAGTTTTAAACTGGGATTTCTGTCTCTCTAGGGTTAGAGGCACTCTCATCACCCAAACATCTTTCTCTGGGCTGATGTCATATTGCTCGTGATCCTGGAGTCAAGAATGTTAACTATGCCAAAAATCACATCATATATTTAACAGGTGTTGACAACCAACGTGTTAAAGTTGTTTTCATGTCAACTGTCTTTCTAAGTTAGACTCATGATGTCAAGAGAATGTTTTCAGCAAGGTTTACATCAGTAGTCTAAATAATTAGCTAAACCTTGGAATCAGCTTTTCTCTAATGAGAACAGAATGAAAGTAGGAGAAAAAAAGCAGACTTTCCTACCATGACTATTAATTTTCCTATTGCAAATACCAGTATATTCAAATATCTCCTTGTTTAAACTAATAGAATACTTAGTTTAATAAAAAAGGAATTTGAATAATGAAAGTTACCTCATTAAATTCTAAACCCCCCAGATGCTGTCAGTAACTGTCACCTTTTGCTGGAAATTCCTGAAATCCTATTGCAAAAAGTGTTTCAACAGCACTTTTACATCCATGTTTCTAAGAAAGCAAGCTTGCTGCTCCTTACATTCCTACAGCAGTTTTCATCTGCCTCACTTATTTTTTGGAGGAGAAAGCAGAAAGCTTTACCTGCCTGAAAGGTGCAGAGCAGCCCAATTGGCAAACAGGAGCATTACAATTTTATCCCCAGATTTTCTTCAGCCCCCAATCTACCTGGTGCCAAAGCACATGTGTGTCTGAGCCACAGCCTGCGGGACCACAAGGCAGGTTGAAACTCTGTATTTTCTCCTTCACATCCCCAAGGTGCTCACAGGAACATGGGTCAGCAGAGCAATCAGGCTGGCCAGTTTTACCCCTTCTGAAGTACCCTGCTCTATCAGGGAGTTTGGGAATGGGGTGAAGCATCCTCAGCACCGTTCAGAGGGAGCCTTGGGTGCAGCTGTGAGGTCAGGCAGACCACTGGTGAGCGAGAAGCCCTTCCATGAGCATGGACAGTAAAACACACATTCCTCTTTCAGGATATTTTCACAGCACTTCAACCTGGCTGCAAAGGGCCATTCCCAGGCACGAGAACCGCAGGTGGTTTTACTTGGACCTTAGCACCTCTGTGGGACTTCCAACAAGGGGAAAGCCAGGGAAAAGGAGCAGTTTCTTTTTTATTTTTTTTAATGTGGGGATGACACCCTGGGCATGGCCCAGCTGGCAGACACCAGATGGGGGTGACTGGGGGTGGGTCTGTCACCCCACACCAGACCAGAGCCTTCCCCAGCCTGGGCACACAGCCACAAAACAGCCAAAGCCACAAATCTGAGAAACTCCAGAGCTAGCGAGGATCCCGGCTGCAATCTCATTCACATAATCCTGAGCAACATTACTAGATAGTCCCATGTTGATAGGATTCACATACTTGGTGCTGTAACATGTGACAAGAAAATAGCTATGATTATTATTACCTTTTATTCTGTACTTTGGCATTGCAGTTTGGTTTTTTACATGAGAAAGACTGTTCTAATTACCTCCTGGGCTTTTTAGAACTATCACTGTTAACTAACCTGGTTTGTTTTCCTCTCCCAAGAGCTAGCTGTGCTGATCCTGCCTCTAATCATCAAGGGTGATGTTTTATTCCTACTGCTGAATACAGAAGTCAAACCCATCTGTGGTGTAAAGCTACTGCAGTCAGAGTTCAAGCGCTTCTTTTCACATTCTCCCTTCTTGCTTCTTTTTTTCCTCCCCCTCATTTATCATCCCCTGCCCACATCCTTTCACCACTCCTCAGTGTCTTCTTCTGACTAGGGAATTGCTCAGGGGCTCAGAGGGTTCAGCTGTCCTGGGGGAGCCTGGGCACAAACCAGCCCCCAGTGCCCAGCTCATACGGACTTGCAAAGGCCTCCCTCAGCCCCAGGGAAGTGGGAGCTTTGCCCATAGACAATGTTTATGAATGTTTTCAGACGATATGGGCCAATAAATTAGCTTGACTCATGTTTCAGGTTTTTCTCAGTTTTCCTTTTTTTTGGCAGTGCCTGTCAGGCATTTGGGCTGGTCCAGCTCTGCTCTTACAAACACTAGCTTTTGTATTGCAATAAACAATGAGCAAAATTCACTTAACATTACACTGCCACTTTTAAATCAGATGTCCCACATACACAACTGAGATTTAATTAGAACTACGGCTCCATGAAATAATTACCCATTGATTATAAGGGGCATTTACTGAAGATGAATCATACCTGGTATATTACATGGCTCAGTCCTCCTCTGGCATGCCTTAAATAGTTAATTGGTGATTACTGAACTTGCAAAAAGAGTCAAGTAGTGGGACTGCAGTGAAGCTGCTCAGTATTACTTGGAAGGGCTGGTGGCCCCATTCTTGAGAGTGGGCACAGAGTCAAGCAGAGCAAAGAGTTTCAGGACTCTTCCACAGCAGCTGGTCCCTTACCCAAGTCTGCTGTTCAATAAAGTCACATCGCATCGGTGATGGATGGGTCTGTCAGTGGTCACAAGCCCTAAATAACACCACTGAATTCTGTGGGCTAGCTGTCTGGATACTCCCCATGTCATCCAGATAGTCCTAGGCCCTTTCAAATGAGCAGCCTTGCCCAAGGACCGGGTCTCCTCTGGCCAGCAAGGGCTAGGTTATCACTGCAGCATGCCAGGGAGCACAAGCCCTCATTCTATTGAGGGAGGGGCACAGGAGGGTTTAGCTTTGCTGTTGCAAATCAGAAGAATGACATGGATTTGTGGCCTATCATCTTTGACAGCCTCCTTTAAACTGCTTATCTTAAAACAGGATAAACAGAGGATTAATAACCTTGCAGAACATGGGGAGCCTGGTTCCTCCCAGGGCAAAGGGAAGTGGGAAGCCCCTGCAGCATCTCTCCCCGGCAGCTGGGTGAGGATCTCGCCTACCTCCTGCCCTTGCTCTGCACCCTAGGAACTGTGTCCCCAGCAGAAGTGAGCTGTGTCCCCCTCAGCCCACATAAAAATATTCTGCCAGCTCAGGATATGCCCGCGATTCAGTTATAGGAAGGAGTAATACTGAAACTTGACTTCCCTCTGCACTGCTTGAGTTAGCAAGGGGAGAGGTCTGTGTGGTAAACCTGAACATTTTCTTAATCACCAAAATAAAATCATTTCAAGGTCAAGTCATATTTCAACACTGAGGAATAGAGTCTTTGCTCCTCCCACCCCCCATTCAAGTCGGATAGAAATGCTCATTCAGAACATACTCGCAAGTTAAAGCTGTTGAAAACCACAGAGTTTCCCCTCTAAACACAAACACAGATGTATTTGCTAGTGAGCAGCTACACTGAACAGGGAAGGGGGATTATTTCATCCAAGGCCCCATGTCACTCAGTCATTTCAGGGCAGATTTTCCATCCAGCACTGCTGGACCCACAGAGCCTGCGGGGTGGGAGGGTAAGTGAGTAGGGAAGAGCAAGAAGGTCCCTTTCACACTTCTGCAAGACCTTGCTGACTTGAAAATGCCACGTTTTCAGCAAAGCAGCAGCACATCTAATAAATCACATCTGTACACTGCTTTATTCAAAGGCACTGACAGTTTAGGATTGACGACACCCAGGGCAACCTAGTGTCAAGCACTCCTAATGAAAACCATCCCATTTTGCTCCAGTAGTAGCAGCTGCCAACAGACATAATCTACTGGCATATGGAGAAGGCCATGCTAATCCCTGCAAGGTCATTAACAAGAGGGTGAAAATTACATGCAAAGCACCAGCTGTGGCATCCCCTGCTCCCTCACACTTGATGTTGCAGGGGCAACAGAGGTGAAAAATGCAAGCACATCTCAGCAGGCCAAGCATTTCTTTTAACAGCAGAGCTATTTTTCCCCCTTCCCCAAACCAAGGTTCAGAACTGTTGAAATTCTTCCTGTGCAGAGTAGCAGAAAGCCTTTCACAAGTGTCACCTGTTTTCCTGGTCAGCAATGGCTCAAGAGGAGATTAGCTTCAAGTCAGCATTGCTGCAGGACAGCTGGAGCAGACAAGCTAACAAGAAGGTCATGGTCCACCTTGAGATGTCATGAGGGCTGTGCTCCGCCACCACAGGAGGCAGGTAGCCATGTCCCATCTTCCCTGACAGCCTGTCATCGCTGGCACTATTGCCCTTTGCGAACAGATGTGGGGCTTTCCCTCACTGGATGCAAAGAGCATCTTTACACCCTTCTTTCCAAGCATTTTTCTTTAGGCCATACTAACAAGCCTGAACCTTCATTTTTAACACCTAGCCCTTATTTCCATGGTCCCTGCTGACTCGCTCACTTCAGATCAGGGGCCTCATCTTCTGTGTCCATGCAGTATTTTGCACTTGTATTGATACCTGGCAGGTAACAGGTACCAAAACCCACCAGAGATCTTTCATGTCCTAGCTGACTGGGACACCAGACATGCAGCTGAACTCCAGCTTCGTGCTGCTCCTTTGGACTTGGTCTTTTACATGTACAGACTTTCTGCTGCACCACCAGGCTCGCAGAGCACAGAGGTCCAAATACTTCCACAGCAGCGAGGAGCAGCACTACACAGGGCTAAAAGGAAATTAAGCCCCCAATTTATACTCCCTCCAACCCTTAATCTGCTATTGAGGACCCCGTCCCTTCAGGCTCAGATTCATATACTTTAACACTTACATGCACATACGAGCTCTGCTTCCATAATCCCAAATTTACTTCCAAAGAGCATTCTACCCTCATATTTGTGTGGGAACTCAGGATCTGGTTTTGTCTTTTCATTAAATCACGCAAACATTTTTATAAGCAATAAATCAAAAAGTCTGTTAAAACCCCCCAGCAACAACTACCTAAAACAAATCTTTTTCAATTTAAATCCCAGGCTGCATAACGATCAATCCCATAACCCCCATGATTGTTAACATTACTTTGGGTAATGTTTAAAAACATTAATTTCAAAAAATGTAATAGGAAAAAAGCTCTTTAAATCGGCAAAAAGATAAATGGTCTCCAGCAGCATGACCTTTTTCCATACCACAGTGACATTGAATCATTTTAAAGTTATTTACATTTTCATTCTTCCTTGGAAAAATGTTGACAAGGCTTTCACAGGCCATAATGGATACTCAGCAACATCTATGGAAAGTGTAACTGCATCAAGAGCCCTTCCTCAATTCCTCTTCACTGCTTCACACCAAACAGCTTTAATTAATGGAGGAGAGGTGACTTCAGAGCCAGCCTTCTCATTAGCGCGACTGGCTGATCTGTGGGAAGTGACACAGCTCCCCAAAACACAGCTAATGCCGGTTGGGTTTTTTAACCACCAGTGTCTTTCTGCCTCAAGCATATGTGCCTTCAACTCCACTTTTCAAAGATGAGTTTGACCTCCAGGCTCATGATTGCTGTCAGGCTGCAGGTTGGTCTGTGACAGCTGAGAAATACCCAAGGTAAGTCTTGGCTTTATGTTCCCATCTGTAACTGGAGCATCCACTGGTGAGAGGCAGTGTTTTAGCATACACACAACACACGGTGTCCAGTGCAGGCAGTGTACATCTTACATCTAATATACTTGTAGGCTCAAATAGAGCTACATAGAAATCTTTTAGAAAAGACACTTGCACACAAGTGCGTTGGGGCAAATAAACACAGAGTCTGGAGCAGTACATGATACCTGGGGCTCTGCCCTGAGGAGTGCTGGTGCAGAGACCTGTGACTTTACAAAGCCATCCCTGGGGTAAGGTTTGACACCTTCCCTGCACTAATTCCCAGCAGGAGGAGGGATGGCCTTAAAAAAAATAAAGATAACTCTGGTTTTCCCTTCCTCCATCCTCTGATGAGCATTTGGGTCTTTCTGCCCAGACTAGCAGAAAGTAAAACATCTGCCATGCTGGAAGTAGGAGGTGACTCCTGGGTGACTCCTGTCCCCACAGACACAGCAAGCCAGGGGCAATGGAGCCTGGCTCATGAACCTTCATCAGGCTTCCATTATATCCCGGCTGCCAGTTCCATCCCAGGGACCCCAGTTCCACCCCAGCCCTCTCCCTGCAGGCTGTTGGGCACAGCAGGGAACACACAACTGCATCAAGGCTCCATGCACTGCAACTTGATCTCTGCTGGGCTTGATATAATATTAATGACAAGTGATGTGCCAACCCCCAGAGCCACAAAAGCGCTCATATTCCAGCTGTGCTAGGTCTGAAGGAGAAACACAGGCTCACCTTGACTCCAGGGCCATGCCGGGGCCTGAAAACCCTGCAAACACACAAGAGAACAGAAGCTCCTCGCACCCGCAGCCCCAGCTCTCCTGCCATCCTGCAGCACCAAGGGCGTAGGACAAGGTGCAGAGGGACCTCATCCAGCACTGCAGCTCTCCCCCAAGCATGGAGGGGCTTCCCACCCCCAGGCAGACATTGGGACACAAGGACATGTCTTACGGCAGCACACCACGGCCAGGCCTGATATCAGCCTGCAAAAATCTGAGCTGAGCGCTCCGTTGTTTCAGTGACTGCTCCTATGGATGCTGCTTCTTGTGAGGCTACTCAGGAGCCCCCCACATCATGCTGTGCTCAGTCTGAACAGTTAAACTTGCACACAGGACATAACCCACTGCCCTTTATGTTGAAGTGGGAATCAAATACCCCAGCTGATCAAAGCATGCCCAATTAGTGTTCTTCCAAGTTAATGAGATGCTTCAACTAACACAAGGGAATTTATTTCTGAAAATGATGATGAAAATGATGATTCTCCTGTTGGCAAATTTAGTGATAAAAACTGCACAAATCTGTATTTCAATGGATCTGGGCTACAGCTACATCTCCAGACTGACTCAGTTGGTTACGCTGCCCCTGTTGCTGCAGCATGGCTAATATCAGCATCCCACAATTAACATGTAGCATATTAATCCATGCAAATAAATGAGCCTGGTCCTCTAGTCCAGAAAAACACTTGGGGGACCAATTCTTTATTTCTGAGTGTATGATTAGTACAAATTAAAACCAGAATAAGTTTTAATTTTGCCACATCAGGCAGGTTCATCAAGAGCCAATCCCAATGTCCTCCTTATCCCGCAGAGCCAAGTCCCAGCAAGAGCATAACAGGGGGATGTTTCAACTACAATGATTAGGACAGTCCAGGAAAATTAATTTTGAAGTTCATGGCAGCCTCCTGTCAGAAACAGGCCACAGCGAGGAGGGTATGTTCACAAAATGAAAATGAAAAGGCTGCGCTAAGTACTGCTGGTGGCAAGGAACAGAAGCAGGGTCTGGCTCTGCTGCTTCTCAATTGCTCTCATAAAAGCCCCATTTAATATGAAGCCAATTCAACATGATAAACTCAACAACTGTAGCCCAGTTCCCAAACACAGAGGTCTGCTGTCCAAATCCTCTCTCATTTAGCGAAAGGCTCCCCGCGGCTCTGGGTTAGGGCTGCTCAGAGCCATCAGAGCAGTTGCTGGCCAGAAGGGCCATGTGCTGACCAACATGAGCTGGGTAGCAAGGACTACAATGGATATTTAACTTCACTTTCCAAAGAGCATAGTTACAACAAGTATCTTTTTAACACACCCCTCCTTCTGCCACCGTGGTCTGCTCAGCACACACAGCCCAGCTTGGCTCCATCATCCTCAGACAAGCCCATCAGGCACCAGCTGGGCTGTGGGACCTCCATCCCACTGCACCTGAGAAAGCAACAGCTCTGGTGCAGTGATACACAGCCCTTCCTTAGCCAGAAGGGAATTACCATCCCTCCTCTTCCGCACACACAGACAGAGCTTGGTTTGTCCCTCTCGTTCACCAGGAGCCTCCCATCCCCAGCACACAGAGACCCCCCAGAGATGAGGCAGCAGCAGACCCAGGGCAGGACTGCTCCAGGAGCAGGAATTTCAGCATCCAGTCTACAGAAATTTTTTTGAGTTTCAAATTATAATTCACATTTGAGAAAACAAAACAAATCCCAACAAATCCTAGTCCAACTTGCAGCATGCAGAAGGAGAAGCAGCCACAGCTCAGCATCGTGCAGCCTCACAAAAAGGAGCCAGCAAACAACTCCATCCTCTCAAACCCAGGCTGTGTTAAAATAAAGGCTTGTTGTACATCAAGCTGAGATCATCTTTGTTTTGGGGTTTTTAGTTACAAAAAGAATGACACGTTGGGAACCATCCTCCCCATGGGTATAAAGAAACACATACTGCTTAGTCTATGGGACACACAAATACCAGGATAGATCCTGGAGAAACATCGAGCACCACGTTCTGGAGATGACACCATCCCCCCAGCCCATGAATTTGCAACAACTTCCCCCCAGACCAGCCTCACAACTGACCTTCAGCGCAGAGAGAAGGTTCAATCCCAGGTCCCAAATGGTCAATACAGAGTGACACCATAGCGCTTGAGGGAAGCCAGGAAGCAGCAAGAACACAGCCCTGGAAAAGGGACAGCCAGGAGCCATTAAATAACTCCCCTCTGGCCTCACCTGCAGCAACCAGGTGGGACTTATTGAGGCCGATCCCTTGTTACAGGCAGGTTTGAGTAAATCAGCTGTTTCAAGTGGAAATAAACCTTCCACCCCAAATCCTGTCCAGCCCTGTGCGGGGTGTCTGTGCGAGGACACAGCCCTGGGGACCCCCTTTCCCTCTGCTGCTTTGCACTTCTGTTAAATGTCCCTGATTTACACCCCTGTGAGGGAGGGGAGCCTGGCGTCGTGCCCCCTGCGCCTGCCCTTAATAAGTATTCTGATGTGCTATTTCCATAGATTGAGAACAACATCCTCCCTCGGAAAAACAGAAGTGATTCCTGAATTAATTTAGATTTCCCGCTGCCTTGTTAGACCAGCTGGATATGGCACGCTTCATCTTCTCTGCAAACAGTGCCGCGGTCCCGCTGGGACACTCAGCACTTTATAAACCTGTCAAGCCCTTAAAGCCGGTGACCATGAGGCTTCACAACAAAACGCGTTGAGGTTTATGGCCACACACACACACACACACACACCAGCCAGCCCTGGAGAGGAGAACTGGCGTGGATGGTTTTGGGAGTGAGGGGATGTTGTTTTGTGCTACGGTTTCATTTAAACGCAAGGGGGGAAAAATGCGCTGCGTGATTTATTTTAAAGCTTACAAGCTGCTGCAAACTGCAATGCTTCGAGAGCATATGTGTATACATGGGAAACAGGAGATTGTCTCCAACATCATTTGCATTTGTCCCTTCCCTCCCTCCCTCCCTCATGCAGTGAGTGTTTTTAAAAGGCCTTATCCTGGAGATGGCTGGAATACCCGCAACTTCTGCGGAAATCAGTCTTCTGGGTGCAGAGCACCTGATGGAGCTGGTTTTCATTTACAAAACATATTGTTCTGCCAGTTCCCCCCCGCCCAGCACCTCCAGCGCTGATTTATTTTCTCTACTCTTCCGACAAGCTTCAGAAGATTATTTTTATTTTTTTTTTTACACAAACAACATTGATTCAGCATGCCTGTGACCTGCCTCGGGACTAGGGCTCCCTGCCACCCTCCACACGCAGCGTGGCACGGGCAACGCGTGACCGACGTGCCCTGGCATCCCTTGGGCTGCTCCTGCTGTTCAGAGTGATGCCCATCCCCGCAGCACACGGCCACAGGGGTTTCGGGCTCGGAGCCGCAGGTTGGTCCCTGCGAGCTGCGCTCAGCTGGCCCACGCTGGCTACCTCCCAGCTGGAGGGGGCTGCCGGCTCCCGGCCGTGCCGCTTTCCTCCCACATGGCAGTTTGCTCAGCCTAACAAGTCGGCATCTGATGAAGTCTCCGCCGTTTGGGTCCCTCAGGGATTATAATATGACTGCAGCAGGTCCCAGCTATTCTCTGCAGCCCAGCATGTTGTTGCTTCATTAAACGCCAAATTGTTACATTAATTCTAACTGCCCTGTAGAGATGTAGCTGTCAGGAATGATTTACTCGCCTCCAGCTGACTCGGAGACTTTTCACAGGCTCCTGTGTAGGAGCTGGAAGAGGCCAGTGCCCGGGTGGGAGCAGGACACGGACGTGTGTCCAGCCAGATACTGGCAGCAAGTGGCTCTGCCCTCCCCGGGGAGACAGAGATGCTCTTCAGACCCCAGTGGAAAAATAACACCAGGGAGCTAAAAAAAGGTGTGGAGTTTGTTTCTGTCTGAACTGGGAGCTGCTGGTGACCTGTTAAAAATGCAGCATCTTTGCTGGAATATTTTCTGAGTGTAAATCTCTGGGATCTCTCCTTCACCCCAGCCAGCAGCTCTGCCTGCGCTGCAGGAGGAGGGTTCGGGTCATACGTAAGTGTCAAAAAACATCCCCAGTGAGGCAGGACTGAGCCATTTGTTAGCTTTCCTCTGTCTTTTCCCTGGGTTCAGAGCAAGAAGCTCAGCGCTTCACACACAGCAAATCAGTCAGAAGAAAGGGGAGGGATCCAGGTCCCCTCCATTGGGATACTGCTCCCTCGGGAGCGTCGCTGTCCCAGAGCCCCAAAACAGCAGCCGGGGCATGTTGGCCAGTGCTGGTCCACTGCTGGTTGCCTGGCCCCCGGGCTACATCAAGTCACCTTTATTTGTTTCTTAGAAATTCCCTGAGTCTTCATTCAAAATGGGAAGAAGACAAAACGTCTTGATAGCCAATATGCAGTTTCTGCTTATAAACCAAAAAAGATGATTTAAATAGCGTCTTCTGCCAGGGGGTCACGGTCTGTGTTTTCTGTAGGCAGTTGCCCATACCTTCCTGACACTTCTCTTACACACACACAAATATAGATCTCTCTGTATCCTGCAAGATAAACAATATGCAGTAACTGACTGTGTTCTAAAATGGAAAAGTTCATTTAAATCCAGAAGCCTTGCATATTTGGCTATTAAATTATTTTTCATCCCCGGATTACAAAATGCTGAGCACAAAAGCAGTCTTTTCTGCATCCTAAATCAACGTTTTTCCCCAGGCTCTGTTCCCTATCCACTACACAGGTGCCAACAAACACGCCTGCACGTGTGGTTTAGTGCAAAACGCATAATAAAGATGTCAGAAAGGAAAAAAAACAAAAAAACAATTTAAACACCTTTCCTTTTTTTCTCAGCATATTTTTGCTGGTTTTCTTGTCAGGTCTTAACAAAGTCATTTGCTGCTTTTAAATGTTATTTCAGTGTATAAATCATGCAGGTCTTTGCTTTCCTGCCTTGTTCCCGCAGACCTTGGTGCCTGCAGGGAGAGGCACGGCGGGACGTGCAGGGCACTGAGAACACCTTTGCTCGGATGCTCTGACATCTGGGAGAAGCCACCGGAGGGGAGCCGGAGGTGACCCAGCCCCAGTCACCTTCCCTGCTCTCTGTGGGTGAGGGGTTTCACCTGGCCATGTCCCCAAAGGGGAACTAATCTCCCCAAAGCGGCACTAAGGTCCCCAAGCCCTGCACCTCAGGGACATGGTCTGTCCCCAGGCCAGCCCTAGGACGCCAGCAGGGGACACCCCCCCTTTAGCCACCTCATTCCCCTGGATGAGGCTGGATAAAGCCCACGTACCCCATCCCTGCTTGGCTGGGCTGGCACCGGCTGCTCAAGGAGTAGCTGCGGCAGAAGCTGTGCAAGCGGAGCCGGGTGGATTATCCGCCCTCCCGACACATGGCTCCCGCTGGCCTCCCCGCTCCTGGTCCGGCTCACAGGCGTTGGGTTACTGCGAGCGCCGGCAGCGATGGACGGGGTCCCCGGCAGAGCTGACACCCCGCGGAAATTCCAGAAAATATTTAAGAGTAAGATGGTGTCTCTCCCTCCTGGCATGAGGGGTTTGTTCTCACTGGCCTCACACAGGGAATCAGAATGAGAAAAAAAAAAAGTTATTTCTACTGTTTGATACAAAATTAATAATTTCCTGTGTCTATAGGGAATGCAAGTTTAGGCACAACTGCTTCTAAAAGGTTAATATGCTGTTGAGAAGAAAACCTTCATACATTAGATTTTCCTCGCTAAGAGCACAAAAACTTTCCTGCCTGCCATGTCATGCACTCAGGCAAATCGGCGGAGGCTGTAAAGCTCACCTGCAAATTGAGCAACGCAAAACCCCGCTTCCTAATTCTGTTTGGGTTTTACAAGCTGTCAGTCAGTTGGATAGTGTGAGTTTTATTTGCTTCTTTCAAATTGGTTTTCTTTTTAACGGGAAGAAAGCATTTATATTAATGGAATCCCTGCCCTCAGCCCTGAAAGGAGAGGCTGAAATGCAATCTCTGAATTTTATATCAGGATGTTTGGGGAGCTCTTCTCCGTGTTCAGACGAGCAGAAGCACCGGCAACTTCCAACCCCTTCTGCCTTTCAGAGCAAAGCACAAAGGCAGAGCGTGAAATTTGCATTTCTTCCTTTCTTAAATTCAGCCATCCGCTGGGAATTCCCAGGGTGAGAGGAACAACAGCGCCCGTTATTTGCTGGGAGGGAAACGACGAAAAAAAGATCTATAACATACGTGTTCAATTACTACAGTATCTAGGCAGTGGTTTTATAACAGCATCAGTATCCTAAAATCAACTACATTCCTGTCTTTCTGGTTTTATTTCCTGCTTTTTCAGGAAATAAGAGTCTTTTATAGTCTTTTTTAGTCTTTTGTAGGAAAATGTTATTTATACTGGAACTGTCAAATTGTTTTGATGCAAAACACTTACCCAGATTTGGTGGGGGTGTCTCCAGATTGTAGGGCAAGAGAAAAGAAACCACAGAATTCCTGAAAACACAAACTCTTGTTTTCTGTTTGGGTGAAGTTTTGTAATTTGCTTTTAAAAAATTCCCATAATTTTCTAATTACTCCGTAAGTTTTGTTCTCCTTGTGATATATCTATGGGCTCGCAGCAACAGTTGTCTCCTTATTACTCAATTCCGGAGAAGGAAGAAAAAGCAGCCCCGGGCTCTTGCTGCCGAGCCCAGCTCTGGGCTCAGGCTCCAGAGCTCAGACCCCAGTGAGGTGAATTTCTGCCGTGGCCGCAGGAGACGCAGCTTCACCCACCTGAGAAATCCCCCAGGAGCAGAGACACGAGCGAATTTGCAGGTATCACCCCCAGGTCCAAGCTGGTGCGGTGTTTTTACACCCAACGCCCCATGGTGTCAGGCAGTGGGGTTTCTCCCTTCCCTGCTGTAGCTCTTGGACCAGGCAGCCTGAGAAAAAGAGTGAGTTTCCCTCTTGAGCGAATATGGCAGCACTGAGGCAGCGTGCAGGCACCTGTTTTGCTTTGGGCAGGGTTCTGCTAGCTCCCTGAGGGCAGAAACTGGACACGTTTCTTCTCCTCGGGTGCGATGGTCATGTAACGGGGGGGGGGGGAAGCTGTAAAGACGCTTGCACAATGCTGGTGGTTAACAAGGATTTTGCAAATCTAAATCTTTCTGCAAATATTGTCGATACCTGCTCACTTCTGGAGACGACAGTGTCCCACCCATGCCGAGCAAAGCGGGGAGCGACGGCCACGTGTTATGGCAAGCACACGTCCCCCCGCAGCTGCAAAACGGCGAGGGCGATTACAGCAAGAGACCAGGGACAACGTCACCCTGTTCCAGCAGTGGCAGTGTATCCTTTAGAAAAGGTAAGGAATAAAAGCCTGGACTTCCCAGGCGTCACTGCCTGACGTCTGGTGAGTCCCCGGGGCAACGGTGCCGTGCCGGGGTGCCAGCAGCCTCCCGGGGACAGCACAGCTCCTCCCGGGGGTCCCCTCGGGGTGCAAAGCTCGGGATGTCTGTGCCGGAGCAGCGCCCGCGGGGACGGGGACAGAGGCAGCTGAACCCCCGCTGGTGTCAAATTCACATGCTCCAAAGATGCTTGATACATGGAAGACCCTGGCGGAAAAAATCCCCTGACCTCCCAGGGCAGTGAGAAGCTCGAAGCCCGTGTGCTTTAAAAAGTGTCTCCCGTCTGATTCTTAAATCAGAGCCTTCAGCGAAGTGCTTCACTCTGCTCCGAGGAGCGGGACACAGGCGTTGGTATATGGAGATGTGCCTGTTCACGTGCCTCTCGCGTGTGTGCACACACACGGGCTGTGTGCGTTTGATCAAGCTTCATTCCTCAGGGGTCTTTTCTTTCCCTTTCCGATTTCTCTTTGAAATAGACCAATATCTGACTTTCTGTTCAGAGACAGACAATATCAGACTCTGCTGTTTTCTGTCGCTTTGTCAGCGCCGATTTCTGCTTACACCTTTGCGATGAATGCTGAAAAATAACCCTGACCTGTCAAAAATAGCTTGACCGCGATCCAAGCCTGCGCACGCTCCGAGCAATGCTGTTTGCATCTCCCAAGGACTGCCAGGCTCTCAAACTGTCGTCTTTGTTTGTTTGTTTGCTTCAGCTTCTCAAAGCATTTTTACATCAGTGGGTTTGCTCCTGTATTTAAAGGGAAGAGTGTATTTCAGCACTTTGTTGAGTCATGACATCGAGTTTTGAGGGCTTTTCCTTTTATTTTCAGGTGTTGCATTTACCTGTATTGACGCTTTAGATGTGAATTTAGCAAAAGACTATTTAAAGTTTAGCTGTCAAATTTATTTGTAATCTTGAAGTATTTGATCATCAGAGAGAAAGCGAGAATATAAATAAAAGACACTGGACATTCACATAATCTACAGTTAATTCGATAATTTTTTTACAGAGAACAATATACATATTGTCTTGCCTTTTTCCTCACAATCAGCTCGCGCTTTATTGGCGGAAACACACAACCGCCGGGAACAGAGAAGTGTCGCCAGCAAAGTGTCCGCTCGCCCCGACGCGCTCCCAGCGGTGCCTGGAGAATGGCTGGAATCAAACCCGCCAAACCCCCCCCGCTGAGAGACCCCCCCGCTGAGAGACACCCCCCCCAGAAGGTATTTGGCAACAAGACATCAGGGTGATTTTTGAGACACTTTGCAGTAAAACTGTTGCAAAGGAATGTGAAAGAAAAGCATAAAATTCACAACCCAGAGCCGCTGGTGTTCCTGGGTCAAGAAAAAAATCACCTCTCGACCTCGTGATAAAAGTGTAGTTATTCGGTAATAAATACATCTATTCACGGTTTAATGCTTATATGGAAGAACAAAGCTAGCAATCTACAAATTAAAAAGATGAGAAGCAGAATTAACATACGATTTTCATTTTACAAAGGAAAAGGGTTGTTGATAAATGATTGGCATATTAAAGAGCATTTCATTTTAGAAAAGTTAATGTAAATTCAAAATAAAACAAAACATACCGCATCGGTGCGCTTTTTAAAAAATCTGCTGGAAGAACAGAGAAGTTTTCTACCATGGATTTCTGAAGTGATTCACTATTAACATTTCTCCTATAGAAATATAGACATTGTCACACCTTTTACCGTGGATGAGGACTTTATTTTCTCTTAAAAAGGTTTCGGTGTGGATGGGTGATGAAGCAAAGTCCTTGCATTGGAGAATGCACTGACAACAGAAAGCAAAATACCTTATACCAAATCTGTAAAGCACAAGTCTTGGTGTTTAGTAAAGACACAATAAGCAGTTTCGCTTGGACGCTCCGTATGTTAATCACTGCGGGGCGACTGCTGTTGCCCACCGTCCTCTGCCAACCCGCCGCTGGGTCGCCCTCCGAAAGCTCGGCCGCTCTCTCCGTGTCGTCATGCTTTGCTGCCCCGCTCGGCACTCACAGTTCATCCCTCCTTTATTGCCAAGAGTAGGCGATGTTTACCAGCACCGAGTCCTTTCCCTTCCCATTGCAGGGTGGTGGACCCTGTATCAAAATTGAGCGTGGTCGACTTCATCCAGCCAAGAGGCCGGGCTGGCAGGGAAATCCGGGTATCCCCCGCTGCTGCCGGTGGAGAGGTCGGAGCTGGGTCCGTTCCCGGCCAGGACCCTCATGGACTGGGGCACCCCTTGTCCACTTTGTCCCATGATGCCCAAGCCGTTGTCTGGGTAAACCAAGCTGGAGATTAAAGGCTGGTGGCCTGGCAGTGCTTGCAAGGAAGCTGGTGACTGGGGTATCCCGTAGGGACTGTTGGATCGCAGGTCGTGGTACTGGTCCTGAGCTGGGATACCGCTGTGGTCCAGAGCAAAGCTCCCGTTGGTCCCAGCCTGTCTCCCCAGAGCAGGGGACGCTTCATTGAGATTGCTGTAAATCCCATTGGAATGGCTCATCTCGGACATAGAGGGCTCATCTGAAAGGGAAATAGACTGGTTTTACTGGGAGAGCAACGGCCACAGCTGGCAGTGGTCACACGGGAACTCCTGCAAGCTCTGGGTATAAATAGATTAGACGGATGGGAGCTGAGCAGCCATGCACTTGCCACTTGTAATTCCTTATTATTCCTGTCCTTGGTGACGGGTCTTCGTAGAAGGCCACGGGATTATAATTT